>OZ024814.1:49801173-52201173 GCA_964017055.1 Chloromyia formosa
GAACGCACAAATACCGGGGACTCGCCGCCATCAGTCGCCGACCACCGGATTGTGGATACTGATGGCGTCATCAAAGGAAATGATTGCGTCAAAACCAGCTGAGCGCAGGCACTGCCATCTTTACACTCAGGCCGGAGTGTCAGCTGATTGTCAAAGCACTAACGACATGACAAGCAGTCAACGAAGTGTGAACGCGTGCGGTCGCCCGGTGAAATATCGCGATAATTGTGTGTAAAAGTGAGTTTAGTGCCGGAATTTTAAGTGTAACTAAAAGAAGTGGCTATCAGTGCCGTGTGAAAGTGAAAAAAAAACGCGAAGTGCCGGGAAATATCGAGTAAAATAGTGTATTGAAAAGTGCGAGGTTAGGAAAGTGCGACACGGAAATTTCGCATTTTTCGTTTATTTTCCGGCAATTCGGTAAGTGTGAATGGTACAGCACTACCCTGGGACGAATCCTCGGGCCGGTGAGTTTAGCGGAAACTCCCGGAAGTGCCCCAAAAAGTGAATTCAAAGTGGTTGTCAAATGACAACATTACAGGTAATTTCCGGCCTTTTCATCGGAATTCAAAGGTAAGTATGCGTTTTTTGTTGTGGTAGAATTTAAGTGGATTGATGCGCCCCAAAGTGTGGATTTTGACCACGATGTTGACGAACCGGACGAAAGTTTCACTGCTAGACATCTAGTCCTGTCAGCTGCAGTGAAACTTTCGTCTGGCTCGTCAACAACGCGTTTAAGACCCGTATTTTGGGGCGCATCAATTCACTAAAATTTTTACACAACAAAAAACGTATAATTACCCTATGAATTCCGATGAAAAGGCCGGAAATCACCTGTAATGTTGTCATTTGACAACCACTTTGAATTCACTTTTTGGAGCACTTCCGGGAGTTTCCGCTGAGCTCACCGGCCCAAGGATTCGTCCCAGGGTAGTGCTGCACCATTCACACTAGCCAAATTACCGGAAAATTAACGAAAAATGCGAAATTTTTCGTGTCGCACTTTCATAACCACACTCATGTCTCGCGCACTTTCGAGCAGTTCATTTTGGTCGGAAGTTCGCGGCACCTTGCTTTTTTTTCACTTCCAAATATCAGTGACAAGCACTACTTTCAACTGCACTTAAAATCGCGACACTAAAATCACTTTTACGCACGAAAATCGCCAAATTTCAAGAGGTCGACTGCACGCGTTCTTCACTTTGTTTACATATGGTTCACTGCTTGTCATGACGTCATTGCTTTGACACTCCGGCCTGAGAGTTAAGATGGCGGTGGCGCAGGCCTGTCTATATAGCCTGCATTCATGTGAAAAATTTTCGCTACGAACGCTACATCCCCTCCACTACACATTTGAGGAGACGCTACCTGTCAACATTTCTTTCGTGATTGAACCGCTACATATGAAATGTCTGACAAACAGGTGACACCGCAAATATTTGACAATTGCCAATTTTCCATCGCAAAACATTTCTTTGGCACATCACGAAACAAGGAAATATCAAATCAAAGACGAGAAGACAGTGAATTTACATAGACGGGGATTCTATTCGCGCTTTTGATGTACACAAACGTCACAACGCACATACCAGCTGCGAATTGTCAAATGTAGCGCTACATGCCCAGAGAGCGTAAAAAATTTCTGCTACCAAGGGGAAGTAACCGCTCCGGAGCGGATGGAAGGAGCGGTTGCAATCACGACCGGGAGGGGTTGTAGCGCTACGGAGCGCTCCGTAGCGCTCCGTAGCGATCCGGATAAAACGAGCGTGGTGAATGCACTCATAGATGGCGTTGATCATAGCACTGCCATCTTTACTCTCAGGCCGGAGTGTCATATCAATGACGTCATGACAAGCAGTGAATCATATGTAAACAAAGGAAGAACGCGTGCAGTCGACCTCTTGATATCTGGCGATTTTCGTGCGCAAAAGTGATTTTAGTGTCGCGATTTTAAGTGCAATTGAAAGTAGTGCTTGTCACTGATATTTGAAAGCGAAAAAAAACGCAAGGTGCCGCGAACTTCCGACCAAAATGAAACTGCTCGAATGTGCGCGAGACATGAGTGTGGTTATGAAAGTGCGACATGGAAAATTTCGAATTTTTCGTTAATTTTCCGTTAATTTGGCTAGTGTGAACGGTGCAGCACTACCATGGGACAAATCTTTGGGCCGGTGAGTTCAGCGGAAACTCCCGGAAGTGCTCAAAAAGTGAATTCAAAGTGGTTGTCAAATGACAACATTACAGGTGATTTCCGGCCTTTTCATCGGAATTCATAAGGTAAGTATACGTTTTTTGTTGTGCTAAGATTTTAGTGGATTGATGCGCCCCAAAATACGGGTCTTGCACGCGTTGTTGACGAGCCAGACGAAAGTTTCACTGCAGCTGACAGGACTAGATGCCTGGCGGTGAAACTTTCGTCCGGTTCATCAACATCGTCGTCAAAGTCCGCATTTTGGAGCGCATCAATCCACTAAAATTTTAGCACAACAAAAATGTATACTTACCCTATGAATTCCGATGAAAAGGCCGGAAATCACCTGTAATGTTGTCATTTGACAACCACTTTGAATTCACTTTTTGGGGCACTTCCGGGAGTTTCCGCTGAACTCACCGGCCCGAGGATTCGACCCAAGGTAGTGCTGCACCATTCACACTAGCCAAATTGTCGGAAAATTAACGAAAAATCCTAAATTTCCCGAGTCGCACTTTCCTAACCTCGCACTTTTCAATATACCATTTTACTCGATATTTCCCGGCACTTCACGTTTTTTTTCACTTTCACACGGCACTGATAGACACTTCTTTTATTTTCACTTAAAATCCCGACACTAAACTCACCTTTACGCACAAATATCGCGAAATTTTACCGGGCGACCGCGCGAGTCCACACTTGGTTGACTGCTTGTCATGTCGTTAGTGCTTTGACAATCAGCTGACACTCTGGCCTGAGAGTAAAGATGGCAGTGTTGCAACGCCATCTAGATAGACAGGCCTGCGCTCAGCCACCGCCATCTTTATTCTCAGGCCGGAGTGTCAGATTAATGACGTCATGACAAGCAGTGAACCATATGTAAACAAAGTGAAAAACGCGTTCAGTCGACCTCTTGAAATCTGGCGATTTTCGTGCGTAAAAGTGGTTTGTGTGTCGCGATTTTAAGTGCAATTGAAAGTAGTGCTCATCACTGATATTTAAAAGTGAAAAAAACGCAAGGTGCCGCGAACTTCCGTCCAAAATGAACCGCTCGAAAGTGCGCGAGACATGAGTGTGGTTATGAAAGTGCGACACGGGAAATTTCGGATTTTTCGCTAATTTTCCGGCAGTTTGGCTAGTGTGAATGGTGCAGCACTACCTTGGGTCGAATCCTCGGGCCGGTGAGTTCAGCGGAAACTCCCGGAAGTGCCCCAAAAAGTGAATTCAAAGTGGTTGTCAAATGACAACAATACAGATGTTTTCCGGCCTTTTCATCGGAATTCATAGGGTAAGTATACATTTTTTGTTGTGCTAAAATTTTAGTGGATTGATGCGTCCCAAAATGCGGATTTTGACGACGATATTGACGAACCGGAAGAAAGTTTCACCGCCAGGCATCTAGTCCTGTCAGATGCAGTGAAACTTTCGTCTGGCTCGTTAACAACGCGTGCAAGACCCGTATTTTGGGGCGCATCAATTCACTAAAATTTTAGCGCAACAAAAAACGTGTATTTACCCTATGAATACCGATGAAAAGGCCGGAAATCACCTGTAATGTTGTCATTTGACAACCACTTTGAATTCACTTTTTGGAGCACTTCCGGGAGTTTCCGCTGAACTCTCCGGCCCGAGGATTCGACCCAAGGTAGTGCTGCACCATTCACACTAGTCAAATTGCCGGAAAATTAACGAAAAATCCGAAATTTCCCGTGTCGCACTTTCCTAACCTCGCACTTTTCAATATAACATTTTACTCGATATTTCCCGGCACTTCACGTTTTTTTCGCTTTCGCACGGCACTGATAGCCACTTCTTTTATTTTCACTTAAAATCCCGACACTAAACTCACCTTTACGCACAAATATCGCGAAATTTTACCGGGCGACCGCGCGAGTCCACACTTGGTTGACTGCTTGTCATGTCGTTAGTGCTTTGACAATCAGCTGACACTCCGGCCTGAGAGTAAAGATGGCAGTGGCTCAGCTAATCGTTACGTCACTATTTCCTTCGCTAAGGCCATGCCAAGGCAGTGACTGCACACGACGATGTTCCCGGCACGACATATGTTTACAATTGGAATTGCGCCAGACGGCATTTTAGTCCTCTAAAGACACACTTTCTGGACACTTGCACCAATTTGGTCGATGCCGCAGCCCCGGGGATCAGTCGCAGAGCATCGTGGAACAGTTCACACTTGACAAAATACATCTTTTGACCGCACGACACACTTTCATCGCGCACGTCTTTGTTTTCTCGGATCACTAGATGAAATTTAACTAACAAAGAAACACTGAACGCGGAAAACGAAAACTAATCACGGAACGCACAAATACCGGGGACTCGCCGCCATCAGTCGCCGACCACCGGATTGTGGATACTGATGGCGTCATCAAAGGAAATGATTGCGTCAAAACCAGCTGAGCGCAGGCACTGCCATCTTTACACTCAGGCCGGAGTGTCAGCTGATTGTCAAAGCACTAACGACATGACAAGCAGTCAACGAAGTGTGAACGCGTGCGGTCGCCCGGTGAAATATCGCGATAATTGTGTGTAAAAGTGAGTTTAGTGCCGGAATTTTAAGTGTAACTAAAAGAAGTGGCTATCAGTGCCGTGTGAAAGTGAAAAAAAAACGCGAAGTGCCGGGAAATATCGAGTAAAATAGTGTATTGAAAAGTGCGAGGTTAGGAAAGTGCGACACGGGAAATTTCGCATTTTTCGTTTATTTTCCGGCAATTCGGCAAGTGTGAATGGTACAGCACTACCCTGGGACGAATCCTCGGGCCGGTGAGTTTAGCGGAAACTCCCGGAAGTGCCCCAAAAAGTGAATTCAAAGTGGTTGTCAAATGACAACATTACAGGTAATTTCCGGCCTTTTCATCGGAATTCAAAGGGTAAGTATGCGTTTTTTGTTGTGGTAGAATTTAAGTGGATTGATGCGCCCCAAAGTGTGGATTTTGACCACGATGTTGACGAACCGGACGAAAGTTTCACTGCTAGACATCTAGTCCTGTCAGCTGCAGTGAAACTTTCGTCTGGCTCGTCAACAACGCGTTTAAGACCCGTATTTTGGGGCGCATCAATTCACTAAAATTTTTACACAACAAAAAACGTATAATTACCCTATGAATTCCGATGAAAAGGCCGGAAATCACCTGTAATGTTGTCATTTGACAACCACTTTGAATTCACTTTTTGGAGCACTTCCGGGAGTTTCCGCTGAGCTCACCGGCCCAAGGATTCGTCCCAGGGTAGTGCTGCACCATTCACACTAGCCAAATTACCGGAAAATTAACGAAAAATGCGAAATTTTTCGTGTCGCACTTTCATAACCACACTCATGTCTCGCGCACTTTCGAGCAGTTCATTTTGGTCGGAAGTTCGCGGCACCTTGCTTTTTTTTCACTTCCAAATATCAGTGACAAGCACTACTTTCAACTGCACTTAAAATCGCGACACTAAAATCACTTTTACGCACGAAAATCGCCAAATTTCAAGAGGTCGACTGCACGCGTTCTTCACTTTGTTTACATATGGTTCACTGCTTGTCATGACGTCATTGCTTTGACACTCCGGCCTGAGAGTTAAGATGGCGGTGGCGCAGGCCTGTCTATATAGCCTGCATTCATGTGAAAAATTTTCGCTACGGAACGCTACATCCCCTCCACTACACATTTGAGGAGACGCTACCTGTCAACATTTCTTTCGTGATTGAACCGCTACATATGAAATGTCTGACAAACAGGTGACACCGCAAATATTTGACAATTGCCAATTTTCCATCGCAAAACATTTCTTTGGCACATCACGAAACAAGGAAATATCAAATCAAAGACGAGAAGACAGTGAATTTACATAGACGGGGATTCTATTCGCGCTTTTGATGTACACAAACGTCACAACGCACATACCAGCTGCGAATTGTCAAATGTAGCGCTACATGCCCAGAGAGCGTAAAAAATTTCTGCTACCAAGGGGAAGTAACCGCTCCGGAGCGGATGGAAGGAGCGGTTGCAATCACGACCGGGAGGGGTTGTAGCGCTACGGAGCGCTCCGTAGCGCTCCGTAGCGATCCGGATAAAACGAGCGTGGTGAATGCACTCATAGATGGCGTTGATCATAGCACTGCCATCTTTACTCTCAGGCCGGAGTGTCATATCAATGACGTCATGACAAGCAGTGAATCATATGTAAACAAAGGGAAGAACGCGTGCAGTCGACCTCTTGATATCTGGCGATTTTCGTGCGCAAAAGTGATTTTAGTGTCGCGATTTTAAGTGCAATTGAAAGTAGTGCTTGTCACTGATATTTGAAAGCGAAAAAAACGCAAGGTGCCGCGAACTTCCGACCAAAATGAACTGCTCGAATGTGCGCGAGACATGAGTGTGGTTATGAAAGTGCGACATGGAAAATTTCGAATTTTTCGTTAATTTTCCGTTAATTTGGCTAGTGTGAACGGTGCAGCACTACCATGGGACAAATCTTTGGGCCGGTGAGTTCAGCGGAAACTCCCGGAAGTGCTCCAAAAAGTGAATTCAAAGTGGTTGTCAAATGACAACATTACAGGTGATTTCCGGCCTTTTCATCGGAATTCATAAGGTAAGTATACGTTTTTTGTTGTGCTAAGATTTTAGTGGATTGATGCGCCCCAAAATACGGGTCTTGCACGCGTTGTTGACGAGCCAGACGAAAGTTTCACTGCAGCTGACAGGACTAGATGCCTGGCGGTGAAACTTTCGTCCGGTTCATCAACATCGTCGTCAAAGTCCGCATTTTGGAGCGCATCAATCCACTAAAATTTTAGCACAACAAAAATGTATACTTACCCTATGAATTCCGATGAAAAGGCCGGAAATCACCTGTAATGTTGTCATTTGACAACCACTTTGAATTCACTTTTTGGGGCACTTCCGGGAGTTTCCGCTGAACTCACCGGCCCGAGGATTCGACCCAAGGTAGTGCTGCACCATTCACACTAGCCAAATTGTCGGAAAATTAACGAAAAATCCTAAATTTCCCGTGTCGCACTTTCCTAACCTCGCACTTTTCAATATACCATTTTACTCGATATTTCCCGGCACTTCACGTTTTTTTCACTTTCACACGGCACTGATAGCCACTTCTTTTATTTTCACTTAAAATCCCGACACTAAACTCACTTTTACGCACAAATATCGCGAAATTTTACTGGGCGACCGCGCGAGTCCACACTTGGTTGACTGCTTGTCATGTCGTTAGTGCTTTGACAATCAGCTGACACTCTGGCCTGAGAGTAAAGATGGCAGTGGTTGAACTCGTCTCAACTTTTGCGACGTGAGCGACGTGTTGTTCGCGCACAATGTACTTATCGCCATCTGAAATACATTGGTTCCACTTTATTTGACAGCAGTAGCCGCGTTGTTCGCGCATACTGGCTGCGTTCCTATTTTGGACCATGTTGGAAGCGCGTCGACACGGTTTCATAGATCCTTTGCGAGAACGGTACGATTTCAGACACCGATACTATAATTTTTGAGAAGGGGAAATGTATCGCGAATTTTTTCCGATCAAATTTTCCCTTTCATGATTCCTAATAGCCGCCATACATTATCCGATCCGTCGTCCGATCGATCGGCCGATGGATCGCCACAAAATATCTGCCGATCTCCACTGCACACACACTGAGCGATTTTCGTGCGATGCGATAACGAATGACAATTCAAAAAATAGGTTATGATTCACTCCCAATCCAACCTAGATTCATTTTTGTTAACTATTTGGATGTGTGTGGTATTTTCGTATACCACATATTTGATATTTCAATTACAGTGCCATTTAAATCATAAGAATCCTTGAAATTTCATAATTTAATAATTTGGTAATTTGACATTCACTTGCGATAATCACATACACTATCCAATCGATCGTCACCGATCGATCGCACGAAAATCGCACAAAAATATCGGCAGATCAAAATTGATCGGCCGATCGGTGCGATTTCCACATACACAGGCCGATCCATCGGCCGATATCGATTTCGGGCGACGGATCGGCCGATCGATCGGTGTGTGTATGGCACGTTTAAGGGCTTTGACAGTTCGCTTTTGACAAGTTCTGTCACTCCCTTTGTAAATAACTGTTTGTTGGCCTCAAAGTGCGTATAGTCACCGGAAAGTCTGTCCCCGCTTGTAATTTTATTTGAAAATTGTGTATATCCCTTATTAAGTGGCGTATGTTTGTGTGAAATATATTCATGGCGGCAAGGGAATCGTGTCGTTCACCGGAGAAATCACGTATCGGTGAAGGGACAATGGATAAGTAGCGCATTTACGATACTTTTAGGAACGCACACACTATAATTCAGCCATTACTTTTCACTTCAAGGTAATACACAGATCGCGTGGAATGAAATGTAGGTTCCACACAATTTCACGTCTGTTTTCATCGGGGTAAAATTGTGCGATTTTGTATGGGATTTCACGGCATTTTTCATTCCACGCGATTTGAGTACCGGGCTTAGGCCGGCCGCATCTTGGACGTAGGCAGGGCAGCGCAGCGCAGGGCGCAGTTGGCATTGTTGTTGTAAAACCAGATTTTTACAATTGTTACAAGTACAACAACAATGCCATGTGCGCGCTGCGCTGTGCTGCCCTGCCTACGTCCAAGATGCGGCCGGCCTTAAAGTTGTAAACTTGTTATTTTACTGTGGGGACGACATTAGTTTACGACAAATACGAAGTACGACAGGGAGCTTGAATCCCCCTATTCTGATGTTCCGATAAAAAGATACCTCAAATGTCTAAGGCGGCTATTACACTATAAAAGTTCTTTTACAAATATCTTATTTAAAAGATATTTTCAAAGAACTTTTATAGTGTAATAGCCGCCTAAGAACAGATTTGCGACTTGAACGTTGCTTGTTTCAAGTACTTTTCTTACAAGCTTGCACACCTTCCCCCTTATATTACGTTTACACTATCCGCAGATTACTTCATCTGCGCCGGCTGAGATAATCTGCGACTGTCAAATACATACAATTTTGAACTCACCACACCCAGATTAAGCAGCAGATGAAGTAATCTGGGGATAGTGTAAACGTAATATTAGGCGGCTAATATCATTCATAAAAGATCTTTTAAAATATCGTGCTTCAAAGATATTTGTAAAAGAACTTTTATAGTGTAATAGCCGCCTTATTCAGTTTTCAAATATTTTGAACGTTTAAATTATAAACTTTCCAAACGTTTTCGCTATCTCCGTTTCCGCTGCAAACTGGGAAATTATTGCCTGCATTCACAAATTGGTAGAGCTACCTGAGCGCTCCCTTTTCTGTCCCAATTTTGCACTGAATCACAACAACAAAAATAGGAGCGCTACTGTTTGTGAATGAAGGAATAATTCACCTTTTCACCACACCAGCTGCTACCTCCGCGGCGAATTCCAGTGTCACTAGCCGGGCGAAGTCGCGATCTATCAAACTAACGTCAAATCTGTCAAACACCCACGTTTATTTGTTTTGATTGTGTCTGGTGATGAAGCTTTTTTAAGATCGGACATTTTGTAGCAATACTTGGCATTTGCTTATTCGAGTGTTTGAACAAACCGAACGTCAATTGCACTAGTAGCGATTTAAACAAACCGGACTTAATTTCCACTAGCCAAAAAAAATCTGCGAAAAAGAAGACGATGCATAACAACACACCTCCTCCATCGCCTTATAATAACCTCGAAGAGGAAATTATAGAGGCCGAAGAAGGAGAAGAGGTTTACGATGATGGCGAGGACAATCTGGACGATGACGATTCCGAAGAAGAGGATGTGGAAGGTGCCCAATATGAAGGTGAAACCGCTGTGGTAAAACCATGCGTCCAAACATTTTTAACCCGTCATTTTTAGAAGTGACCATGGAAGATCTCGAGGGGATGCTTGGTCAAAGGATTCCTGAAAGAGACGATGCGCTTCTTACCTTCCGTGAACACACCTCCGCCGTGTTTTGCTGTCACTTGCATCCGACTGAAAACCTTGCTGTGACGGGTGGCGAAGATGACAGAGCCTACGTTTGGAATTCGGAAACCGGCGAGGTGTTAAACAAAATCGATGGTCACAAAGATACCGTCATTTCAGCGGCCTTCAGTCCGGATGGTACGTTTTTAGCCACCGGAGATATGGCTGGAGAAATTCAGGTAATTGTGCAATATACGAAATAAACCGCTTCATTGTGTCGTGTACGAACTTCGTTATCAAATTATGAAACAATAACGGGATGAGACTTGATATTTTAGGTTTTCAAAGTAGCGCAGGACTATCAGAAAGTATGGGAATTTTCCATGGGTGATATGTGCTGGATGAAGTGGCACGTTGGCGCTAATGTATTGTTGGCAGGAAGCGAAGTTGGCGACATATATGTTTGGCGGATCCCCTCTGGAGATTGTAAAATTCTGCCGGGGAATGGACAACGTTGCGAGACAGCAGAGGTAAGTGATTCTGTCTGTGCATTTTGTCGACCATGCCCGTAACCATTACTTGACTAGCTCACAAGTGACGGCAAACGGATATTCGTTGGCTACGGAGATGGCTGCGTCAAATTGTGGGATATCAAAAACACATCGGCCATAGTGGAGGTTCGAGCACACCAACCACTCGCCCACACAGAATGCGTATCTACCGTGTCGTGTGATCCCGAGAAAGATCTGTACATGTCTGGCAGTGAAGACGGCAAGTGAAATCTATTTTTTGTTCATTGAGTTTATTCTCAACAATCAAATTTAAACTATAGGTAAAATTCTTCTGGTTAGCAAATCTGGACCCGTGACAATGCTTGACCCAGAGTCTGGTCCAGTCGAGGCGGTCGCTTTCTGCCCAGATCCAGAATTGCGAGTGGCGGCCAGTGGTACATTACGTGGACAAATTGCAATTTGGGACGCAAGTAAGCAGACGGTAAGATCGATCTGTGAGCAAACTAATCCCGACGATGGAGTCACAACGTGAGTGGGGTGGAAAAAGTCTCTCATTAAGAATTATCGAATTACGTCTTCATCGTCTAATTATAGATTAAAATGGTTGCCCAACCAGACCCTAGTTTGCGGGACAATGCAAGGGAACATAGTGGCGTTCGATGGACGGAACGGCACACGGAAATATGAACTGCAAGGACATGGGGCTGAAATATACGATCTGTGCTACGACCGAACAAGGAACATAGTACTCTCGGCTTCGGAAGATGGCACTGCGAAAATTTTCCAACTTAATCAATGATTAGGAAAATTAGAGACTTTTTTTGTACAAAGTATCACATCGATGGATGTGGGTAATTGTTACCTAACGTTGAAATAACAATTCGTTGGTATTTTATTTTTTTATAAAATAAAATAAATGGCTTTTAATTTAAACCGGTCAGATGTTTATCGTGGGAACTAGGGAAAATGGATGATGGGTATGTCCACACTTGTTCAACTTTCGGTCGTCAAACCATTACGAATGACTCAAAATTGAAGATGAACGTGTGGATGAAAGGAACCTTATCCAAGCAGGGTTACTTTCGTCTTGACTTTAAACTTTTCATATGTTCTGATATTATATACATATAGTATACATATTTTCCCGTTACTTATGTTAACGTTGCATGGACGATTGGTTCATATTTTTGTTTTTAATTCTGATATACATATTTTGCTGTTACGCTTCGTATACACATGAACATATTCGGAAACATTTCGGAAAATACAATAACAGCAAACAGGTATGCGCGTGAACTTTGGAGAGCGCTTCGTGTATGTCGTCATTGAATTTTGCTAAATGTTCCGGAATATGTTCATGTGTATAGGAAGCATTACGTATGTTAACGTTGTAAGGTAAGTACATACCTCCGGGCGAGGCAGTGGCGGATCAAGAGGGGCCCGAGTCCCCTCCAAAATATTTGGTGAATAGAGCTTGGTCTTCGGAAATTCAAGGAAACACTCGAAACTTTCTATAAAAATGACAGCGAATACAAAAGATACCCGACAACAGTGGATTTACTTGGTATATGCGTTCATCTTCGATTGAAGCTCAGAGTGCTAGTCTTAAGGTCGCCACACGCGACAACCATTTTGATCACGAGCATACATCTCATGTTCATCGATTTCGAGAAGGCGTTTGACAGCGTTTGACCGGGAAGGCTTTACATAGGAGAGGTATACCAGATAAAATCATATCCATCGTCAAGAAGTCCTATAGCGGAGCCCAATGTCACGCCTTACACAAGGGTAAGCTTTCAAATCCCTACGAGGTACATAGCGGAGTGAGACAAGGCTGCATTTTGTCACCTACTGTACAGAATGTAATGTTCACTGAAAATCCTTTGCCGATGAATTCCAATTGGCCCCTTTACTAGGATTACTGAACGGGAAATTTTTCTATAACAGAAATTAACGAATTAATTTACTTTGAATATAGATGTAATGATATTTATTATTTAATTGCAGAAAATACTACAGAGTATTCTTAATTGGCGACTGTACTCGTTGAATTCCAAATGACAAATGTAACAATAGCTGTCCGAGAGTTGAGTAACTGTGAAACATAGCAATGTTTAAATATCTAGCATGTTTTCGAACTGTTATACGAGCAATGACATGACCAAATGTCAAATGACAAATATAAACAAGTAAGTAATTGTTATTTTGATAAGATAAACAATTGGATTAATTAATGTTATATTCAATTTCAATTTCAGGTTGCGTGTTTCTGCCAGCGATGGAGTTCGTCCGTATGGTCCCCGATAGTCAGCGTTGGAATATATGTACGTCGACGTCCATCAGATAAGTTTCTTAAATAATATAGTTGCGTCTTTATGATTCTTTGTGGGTCCTTTTCGTATTTTTCAGGTGATGATCGACGACGTTGGATTGTATTTGATTTTTGTTGGTGCAATCACGAACATTCTCCCCCCGCTGGGATGCATGTATCCCAGGATATGTTTTAGCAGTGCTTCTTCGGGGTCATGTATTTCGTTGTCTCGATCGGTACATGTCCCTCCGGTTATTATTCGACATTGCTCCGCCGGACGATTCCGGGAGTTAGGCAGGGTAAAGTTCAAGCAACATATGTTGCCTGTTTACCTCCACCTATCCCATTGACTGATGATATGATATTCGTACTGGTGAGAAACATGGATTTGGAGTTGGATAGTGGAGGTAGGACTGGTGGAAGGTTTGTGCCATTTTTGTTTAATGTTCATTACAAGGGAGTAACGCGATTTTTGTAATATTTCGTTTAAAGTCCGAACCATTTCTCGTTACAGTTACTACGCGCACCAAACCATCATTGCCCGGATGCAATGTAATAATTTTTGCCAAGGGCCATTTATACGCGGGGAGTCGTTCATCTTTAATTAGACATATGTCGCCGATTCGCGGTTCCGATCGACGCGAAAACCATTTTGGACGCTGTTGAAGACGGGACAAATATTCCTCCGACCATCGCTTCCAAAACATTTGCGACAGCCGTTGTGTGAGCTGCCATCGAGATAAATAATTTTCCTTCACGTCCAGTAAGTGTGGTTCCGGGATGCTCAACAAAGTATCTCCGATTAGAAAATGGGCGGGTGTCAAGGCGGATGCTTCGGATGATTCGTCGTGGATTTGGCATAAGGGTCGCGAATTAAGACAGGCTTCAATTTGAGTGGTGGTAGTGCATAATTCTTCAAAGGTAAGAATAACATTCCCAAGGGTTTTCCGCAGATGCAACTTCATTGATTTGACGCCTGCCTCCCACAGTCCGCCAAAGTGGGGAGATGCTGGGGGATTGAAATGCCAGTTTATACGCTCATTTTCCGCATATTCCGCAATTCGCTGATTGGCCTTAACAATTCGCAGTATTTCGGCGTTTGCTCCCACAAAATTCGTTCCCAAGTCACTGTAGACGTCCGTGCTTAGGCCTCGTCTTGACACGAAACGACGAAACGCTCCCAAGAAAGCCTCAGTTGTTAAGTCATTAACAACTTCAATGTGGACAGCTTTTACTGCTAGACATACGAAGATTGCGATGTATCCCTTATGAATACGAGCTCCTCTACCTTTTCTGTCTTTGATGTTAACTGGGCCGCAGTAATCTACCCCAACGTGTGTGAATGGGCGCGACATATTTACCCTTGGAGCCGGTAAACTTCCCATAAGCTGTGTTGCTGTCTGTGCCTTGATTTTATAGCATTTGACGCAATTGTGTATGCATTTCTTAACTAAATTACGAGCATCAAGTATCCAAAATTTCTTTCGTAGTGATGCAAGCATAAGTTGTATATCTCCGTGCATAGTTGTTAGATGGGTATGTTCGATCAGTAGTTTGCTGAGATTGCTATTTTTGGGTAAAATTATGGGGAACTTTTCATCAAAGCTCATGTTGGCGTAAACTAGACGTCCACCCAATCGCATAATTCCGTCACCGTCCAAAAATGGGTTGAGTCCAATTAAATTGCTGCTTCTGCTGATAGGTTGTTCACTCCTTAGCGATTGTAGTTCTGCCGTAAATTCTGTTTTTTGGACGAACAAGATCAATAGATTCATGGAAGCATCCAGTTCCTGCACTGATAAAAAACTGCGGTTTATATTGCATTTCTTGACAGCTTGGCAAAATCGTTGGCAATATGAGAGAACTCTTATTAAACGATTAAGTGTTGAATATTTGCAAATAAGCTCGTCGAGCCACAATTCCTTCAAATGTGTATTGTGGCAAAGTAGTTTTGCGCAACGATTTATTTCTAACTCGGTAGATTCGAACTTCTCATCGATTGGCCATTCCTCCTTCGAACATCGTAGCCAATTCGGACCATTCCACCAAAGACTATTATTGACGAGTTTTGCAGTCTCCGAACCACGTGAGGCGAGATCGGCAGGGTTCGACTTTGTTGGTACATATCTCCATGGTATATTCGGTGCATTCTCCAATATTTGACACGTGCGATTCGAAACAAACACCGTCCATCTGCTGGGATGTGCACGTAGCCATGATAGCACAATTTTCGAGTCCGTCCATAAAGTTGTTCGAGACAGCTTCTCCTCTCTACTGAATGTTGTTAATAGAGACTTGATCACCTTTGATAAAAGTAATGCACCACACAGCTCCAATCGAGGAATCGTCATCGGTTTGATGGGTGCAACCTTCGTCTTTGATATTATCAAGTGTGATTTCACATCAGCGCCGACTTTGCTAACGCAGTAAACCGCTATCCCATATGCTTCTTTTGATGCATCACTGAAGCCATGAAGCTCGATTTCGCTTGCATCTTCAGTTATAATCCATCGAGGTATCTTGATTGATTCTACCGCTGAGAAGTCGTTTCGCAATTGCTCCCATTGTTGTAATAAATCATCGGGCAAATTTTCGTCCCAGTCGTAACCTCGCATCCAGAGTGTCTGCATCCAACATTTAGCACGTACGATGATAGGGGATATCCACCCGAGAGGATCATACAGTTTTGCGATATCTGATAAGACAGATCGCTTAGTGTGACAACTATTGCTCTGAAGATTGTAGCGATAAGAAAGTGTGTCAGAAGACGGATGCCAAAGAATTCCGAGGGATTTATGACCTTGATCCAACTTCAAATTCATACTGCTTGAACTTTCTACATCTTCCATTGGGATATCTCTCAATATACCTGGATCATTCGATACCCACTTGCTTAAATGGAAACCACCAGATTCTAAAACGCTGTTCAGCTCTCTAATCATGTTTAGAGCTTCAGATTGAGTGTTTGCTCCGGACATTACATCATCCACATAGAAATCGTTGTTTATGGTGGCAGCTGCATTAGGAAAATATGTTTCGTTCTCATCCGCTAATTGTTGAAGTGTGCGGATAGCCAAATAGGGAGCACTAGTCACACCAAAAATCACTGTGTTGAAACGATATTCTTGGATTGGATCTTGAGAGTCGAATCTCCATAGTATACGTTGGTAATCTCGATCCTGATTATGCATTCGTATTTGTAGATACATTTTTTTGATATCTGCGATAAAGGCGTACCGTTTCAATCTCCAGTTATTAATAATAGACACAGTATCGTTTTGGATTGATGGTCCAGTTAGCAAAACATCATTCAATGAAATGCCAGTTGACGTTTTGCGCGAAGCATCGAAGACAATTCTAGTTCTGGTTGTAGAACTATCCTTTTGCACCGCGTGATGCGGTAAATAATGTGGCTTACAATTTGTATTTGAGTCACCATTTTTGACGTGAGACAAATAATCGTTATCAATGTATTCCTGTATACATTTTGAATATTCCGATTTTAGAAGAGGATCACGACGAAATTTTCGTTCCAAATTTGCTAAACTTGTCTCTGCCGAGAATCTGGATTCCCCTAGTTGTTGTTTTGATTCGTCTTTTTTGAAGGGCAAACGTACGCTAAATCTCCCTGAATCCAGCCGCGTTGTTGTAGATTTATAAAACTCTTCGCACCGGGCATCTTCGAGGTTGATTGGTTTGAGGTTAGGTGGTTCCTCAACCTTCCAAAAACGTTCCAGCAAATTTTCCAATGATGTTCGATGCTCCACTTCGATTGTAAATGACTGTATTGACATGGTTTCGTTATGAGGGATGACTCCAGAAAGTATCCATCCGAGCTTTGTACGTTGCAGAAGTAGACCGTCAAAAAGTAGTTCGGATTGTGGCATCATCAATTTGCCGTAAATATCAGCACCGAGAATTAAGTCAATTCGTCCAGGAGTATTATAGTGGGCATCAGCTAGACGTACTTTTTTCAAACTAGGATGTTGAATAACATGTTCGCGACGGGATGGTAACAAATTGGTTAGCTTTGGCAATACGAATGCTTTAAAACTGATTTCCTCGTTCTCCAGTGTGGTCATAGTAGCTTCAACAAAACCTTTGGCTCGTGTAGATCCTGATGCTCCAATACCGGTTATAAGTGTGTTGCCTGTATATTTTTTCAATTCTAACTGCTGCGCTGCATCCTCGGTAATAAAAGAAGCTTGGGACCCTTGATCCAGTAGGGCTCTTAGCTTTATGATTCCACTTCTTCCGTTTATCTTAACCCAAGCAGTTGCTAATAAAACAGCATCCGACACAACTCCACTCAAGGAGTTTAAGGAGTTCGAGTTGGTGGGCACAAATATCTCCGCTGAACTGGATAGACTAGATGTTGGAGCATTTGTTTCAGTGACGTTGGTGTTCCGATGTAGCATAGTATGGTGCAGACCTTTACACTTAAAGTATCTAGAAGAGCTAGGGCAATTTGACGCCATATGGCCCCTTCCTAGGCAATTCAAACAAAGCCGATGTTTTTTTTGCCATATTGAAACGTTGTGTGATATTAGCCTTAGTGAATTTGGAACACATTCGTAGCTTGTGAGCTTGTCCGCATTCACAGCATGTTGTTATCGTATTAGCATGATGAGTTTGTATTTTCCGGTTATTATTGTTCGTCGGTTGAGTACTAGTAGCCTCTAACGTACGGACACGGGTCTGCAAAAATTGCCGCAAATCTTCTAAAGACAATAATTCTGCCTTTGTTGCCTGTTGTTGCTCCCATAGTGCTCGAGTGGGAACCGGGAGTTTTTGCACTGCCAAGTAGACGACGATAGTATGCCACAAGTTTTTTATTTCCATTGCTTCCAAAAGTTGAACCGACTCCATCGTCCTGTCGAGTAATGCCTTGATGGATGATGATGACTCCGTCACCTCTTCATGACCAACTAAAGTCTTAAGTTGCGCGTTGACAATGACGTTCGGGTTGTCGTACCTTTCTATTAAGGTTTTCCACGCTAACTCCAAATTGTTTTCGGTTATTTGGTACGCCTTCAAAAGATTTGCTGCTTCCCCCTTTAAACTGCACTTAAGGTAGTGCAGCTTTTCTACATTACTAATGCCCTCTTTATGATAAATTAAAGAGCAGAATAGATCTTTAAACGATATCCAACTAGAGTAATCCCCGTCGAAAGTCGGCAACTCTATCCGTGGTAACCTGACGTCGTTGCTGCGTGTGTTGGGTTTGGTGTCATCCTTGCTCGCAAGTTGCGCTGCGTTGTCTAACTCAAGTTGCGCTGATTTGGCTAACTCAGATGTAAGGTCATCCACATCAATCAAGAAGTCCATACACAATTCATTAAAGGCCATATACTTCTTTTCCTTAAAATAAGGATGGTCATATTCCGCGTCCGCGCCAGTTAGTTTATCCAAAATGAGACGATGCGTACAGGAATGCTTTTGCTGAAGATCCTCCAATTTGCCCCGCATACGTGCTAAATAACTACTTGTTTTGCGTGCCCGGGACTCCTTTTTATAATTGGTGCGGGTACGCACCAATTCATCAAAGTGCATTTGTTGCTCTTTAATTAAACGCTCCATTGCAATCCGGCTCGACGGACCATAAAAATGTACAGAATGTAATGTTCACTGAAAATCCTTTGCCGATGAATTCCAATTGGCCCCTTTACTAGGATTACTGAACGGGAAATTTTTCTATAACAGAAATTAACGAATTAATTTACTTTGAATATAGATGTAATGATATTTATTATTTAATTGCAGAAAATACTACAGAGTATTTTTAATTGGCGACTGTACTCGTTGAATTCCAAATGACAAATGTAACAATAGCTGTCCGAGAGTTGAGTAACTGTGAAACATAGCAATGTTTAAATATCTAGCATGTTTTCGAACTGTTATACGAGCAATGACATGACCAAATGTCAAATGACAAATATAAACAAGTAAGTAATTGTTATTTTGATAAGATAAACAATTGGATTAATTAATGTTATATTCAATTTCAATTTCAGGTTGCGTGTTTCTGCCAGCGATGGAGTTCGTCCGTATGGTCCCCGATAGTCAGCGTTGGAATATATGTACGTCGACGTCCATCAGATAAGTTTCTTAAATAATATAGTTGCGTCTTTATGATTCTTTGTGGGTCCTTTTCGTATTTTTCAGGTGATGATCGACGACGTTGGATTGTATTTGATTTTTGTTGGTGCAATCACGAACACCTACAGTCGAACTTCCATTTAACGAACTTCCATTTAACGAAATTTTCCAAATAACGAACTATTTTCCAGCACCGTGAAATTTTCATACACAAAACCTTTCTGTTTAACGAAAAAAAATTCTATTTAACGAACTAATATTCGGGGATATTGAATTTCATTGTGACAAAAAAACAACCGAGCATAAACCGGTTGTTCGCCTAGTTGCTGTCTGGCATAAACCATTATCCCAATCAACCAGATTTCTCAGATATTAGCGACGTTCTTCATACGACATGCGTTGCCAAAAAGCTTTGCTAATGCCTTCCATCGTTCGAAAAAGTTGAAAATTCGTTGACTGATCAAAATGAAACTCAGCCAATATAGAAAATCCTTCCTAAATTGCAATAAAAATGAATTTTACACACAACACTGCATTACATTGCGTCGCATTTATTAAAAGACTTGGACAGCGGAGTGCGAAAGAAAAATGTTGCGGAAAAGTACGGTATTCCACCCAGTTCCGTTTCGACGATTATAAAAAACCGAGATTCAATTTTTAAAAGTGCAAAAGTTTTAGAGAGCAACAGAAAACGGGCGAAAACATGGAAATTCGAAGACGTAGATGAAGCCGTCTTAAAGTGGCTCAAAATTGTACGCGATAAAAACATGCCGTTATCGGGGCCAATTATCAAGGAAAAAACAGCGGAGTATGCGAGGCACTTAGGACATCAAGGATTTATGGCAAGTTCAGGTTGGTTGGGCAAATTTAAAAGGCGTCACGGTATCACCGAGAAAATCCTTAGTGGAGAAGGCAGCAGCATTTCTGAAGAACATTCAACTGCGTGGAAAACTACTACTCTGAAAGCAATTTTAGGAGAATATGATCCAGACAATGTTTTAACATGGATGAGACAGGACTGTTTTTTAAGTGTCTGCCAAACAAAACACTCACTTTCAAAAATGACAAGTGTTTTGGAGGAAAAAATAGCAAAGAAAGGATAACTGTTGTCCTGTGCTCCAATGTCAGGGAAAGACAAGCTGAAAATGCTTGTAATCGGAAAAAGTAAACAGCCAAGATGTTTCAAAGGTGTAAAATCCTTAGAAGTGGATTACAAATTTAATTTCCTTCAGTTGAAAGAAAGTTAAAGAATATCAAATTAGTATTCTTCCACACAACCGCAAAATTACAGCCAATGGACCAAGGGGTCATCACAAATCTGAAAATTCACTTTTCACAATGGCAGTACGTGTCATGCAACTAGGCAAATATGGCCGAAAATGGACCCCGGCCGCTCTCGCAGGCTATTGCTGTTGAGCAAAAACCATTTGAGAAACGTGGTGGGGCTTATCACTGGGCACTGCCTTATTGGGGAGCATGCTAGGAGACTTCAGCTCCCACACAATGATTACTGCAGTAGCTGTGGGGACGAGGAGGAGGAGGAGAGTCCTTTCCACCTTATGTGTGCTTGTCCTGCCCTGGCGAGGCGCAGGAAGGATATCCTTGGGTCCTACTTCTTTACTGAGTTGGATGAATTAAAGGATGTTAAGGTCGATCGGCTTCATCGCTTCATTGTCAGCTCTGGCTGGTGTAATGACTGAGGTAGGCTCGGGTTGCTGTACTAAGGGGTATCACAACGGGCCCAGTGGGGTCTAAAGGTGCTTTGATCATTGTTTGGTTGAAGCAGCCCATCTAACCTAACCTAACCTAAGAATCTGCATTTCAGAGCTATCAAAGGTTTGGCAGAACGAGGTTACAGAAACAATTATGAATTGTTTCAATAAAGCGGGATTTTCCCAAAATCCAATTGTAGCAGAAGAAAATGATTTACCATTTATTGAAGAATGCTGGAGCCAGTTGCAGTCACAAAATGTGGTTAACGAGGACATCTAGCTGAATGATTATTTAAACGTGGATGAGGACGTCGTTGTCGCAGAATATCCGTCAGATGCTGACATTCTGGATTCAGTGAAGGAAGATGATTTTCATGCCGATGAAATTGAAGCGTTCGAAGAAATGAAAGCTCCTCCTCCCTCCAGGAAAGAAGTGTTGACCGCGTTTGAAACTATACGACGTGGTTTGCAAAATACAGATAACGTGCCAGATAAAATTTTTGAACTATTTAACAAATGCGAACATTTTTATGAAAATCGTTGTAACAATACAGTCCAGCAAGTCATAAGTCATAAATTACGATTTACACATATATGTAATACTATATTTCTATAAATAAAGATAATTTCTACATAGCGAAGTTTCTATTTAACGAATTTTTTTCAAGGAATATTGAATTTCGTTATACGGAGGTCTGACTGTAAATTGTTTTTGATTGCTATTAACGAGGTACTCTGCAGTGCGCTTCGTGAACACCAGAACAAAGGTATCAGATGGAACCTGTTCGAATACCTTCAACACCTGGATTACGCTGACGATATTTGTCTTCTCTCAAATATATCGAATCATCTAGTTCAAATGACGGATGCCCTTCACCGCGAAAGTGGCAATGCGGGTCTTAAAATCAATGCTGCCAAAACTAAGTACTTGAGCTTGGATCCAGGAAGACAGAGCGAAATTTGTGTTTCGGGGCAGACGGTGGAAAAAGTGGACAATTTTTGCTACCTCGGAAGCGTAGTTACAGCAGATGGTGGAGCAGATGCTGATGTACAGTCTCGCATCAATAAGGCTCGGGCAGCTTTTTTCAGTTTAACTCCTTTCTGGCAAAACAACAACATCTCTAGACGTACCAAACTCAGGATCTTCGAAACCAATTTAAAATCTGTGCTTCTTTATGGCTGTTCAACTTGGAAGGTGACCAGGGCGATAACAACTAGATTGTAAACTTTCGTGAACCAGTGTCTACGGCGCATCCTGCTCATACGCTGGCCGGAGGTCATTTCTAACGACGACCTCCTGTTCATTACTGGCCGTACGGGATAGGCACCTCTATAAAAAGGCGAAAGTGGCAATGGATAGGTCACACACTCCGAAAGGGGCCGGAAAACATTGCTAAACAGGCCCTCGATTGGAACCCACAGGGAACCGATGCAAGTCGCCGCATTGGACGACCTAGAAACACCTGGAGAAGATCAGTTGAGGTCGAGGGTAAGTCATTAGGCAAATTGTGGAGACAATTGAAGGCGATGGCGGCGAACAGGACGAGGTGGAAGGTCGGCGTGGGGTTGACAGGATCCAGAGAGAGATACATGGAACCACGGTAATTAATTAATTGTATTTCGGGGTATATCCGAAGCAGACCACTAATTTTTTGGGTCCCTTTTCGTCCCCTCGCGGTCATCAGTGATTTTCAGATGACTCATCAGTGAGTTCCATGTTATTGCTAACATTTCTTAAAGGCTGAACTCAATCATGGCTTCCACACTTATCGTGTGCTTGCCTGTGATCCTCAACCTCGTGCTACATAGTGCTAGACTTTCGCACACAACGTGTGCTGTCGTCTCAGCCTCCTCCAGACATAGCCTGCAAACGTCATCTTCCTCGATTTTGATCTTGGCCAGATGAGCCTTAAAATTACCATGCCCTGTAACCAAAGCAGTTATCCAGCTTACGGTACTCCGTTTAAAACTGAGTACCTTTTTCGCTTCCCTACCTGAAGGGCTGGTCATTGCATTCCGAGCTTGTTTGCAAGTGACTAACTCCTGCCTTCTTCGTTGATGCATGGAGTCCATCCACTTGCCGACCTTCGCTGCGGCTCTGGTCCAATGAAAGCCGCTGCAGATCCCTGTTTTGCAAAGGCATCCGCCGCCTCATTTCCTGTTGTACCTATGTGTACTTTTACCCACATCAGTGTGACCTCATTTTCTGAGGCACGCATGTTGAGTTTTCGGATACACTCTAGTAATAATTTGGAGTCTATGTTCGTCTACTACATGTGTCTGATCACCGATTGGTTGTTCAGTACAATAAGGATTTTCTTCCCCCTCACCTGGCAGGTGGTTCAACGCATGCAACAAGCCAAGCATCTCTGCCTGGTATACGGACACATACTCTCCTAGACAAAGCTCACAGGCTTGGTTTAACTCTTCAGAGTAAACCCCTGCCTCCGCTTTCCCGTCCATTAAAGAGCTATCAGTAAAAATGCAGATGTCATTGAACATGCACTCATTGTGTATGTTTCCACCCACAATGTGAGTTTTGGGTAGTAGTGATGGGCATAATGACCCTTTTCACTGTGCCAGCACATAAGCTCTGACTCTTTCCAATGAGTCGTTCAAAAAGAGTCATGCAAAGAGTTTGAAACTTGGTTAATAACATGTTCAATAAAGGTCGCCATCCACGGCAAGCATTTTGGTCGCGAGCATGCATCGAACCACGTCAAATTCTATAGAAAAAAAAATCACCTCGTTTCCTTCCACCTTTCTATGATATTTGATGGTTCGATGGAAGTTTGGTCGTGGTTGTGCTCGTCCATGGGTGGCGACCTTAAAAGTCGTAGTTGTTAAAAAATCAGTTTTTTACTTTATTTTTTACCCCCGATTCGAAGTCGGTGACCTCCAATGCCATTTAGTTCGAGCCAGCAAGATCGGACCACTATTTCTCATGAAAACGAGGTTGCCAATCTGGGATGGAGAACCCATATTTTTTTGATGCTTTTTGACCCCGGATTCGGAGTCAGCGACCCCCCAATGCCCTTTAGTTCGAGCCAGCCAGATCGGATCACTATTTCCCATGAAAACGCGGGTGCCAATCTGGGATGGACGACCTATTTTTTTTTCCTTTTTGACACCAGATTCGGAGTCAGCGACCCCCCAACGCCCTTTAGTTCGAGCCAGCCAGATCAGACCACCCTTATTTTGAAGAGCTTCTGAACCTACCATCTAACATCCCCACACAAGAAGCTCTCGACGATATTGTTGATCTAGGCCCACCTATACAACCCCCGACAGTAGAGAAAGTTGATCTCGCGTTGCGGTCACTTAAACGAAATAAAGCGCCGGGCGCTGGCGGGATTCCAGCTGAAATGCTAAAATTCGGTGGAACGGGTCTAGCTAATGCCATACATCAATTACTCCTGCGAGTATTGGAGGACGAGGGGAAATGAAGGTCAACTGTTTTTTTTTTTATCGTTTTGTATAGGTCAGTGGGGTATTGTAAGAAAGGTACCGTCGAGTATATTCCACTTTTGGCAAAATTGAAGCAAGGAGAAAAGAGGGAGAGGGGAAAATATGTGATCCGAGTTTGTCCCCCCTTCCCCTGCATTTCGAGACCGTTATACTTGGAAATATGGAAATTTACAGGAAAGCGGCATTTCACTAGCATAGAAAACTGAAAATAATCGAATTTTAATACCTCCATCAATAAAGGTTAATAGGCCAGTAAAATTAAATTTTACTATTATTCATTAGGGAAAGATCTGAAAATAATTTTAACCCCTTCTATAGATACTGAATACACGGAAACTGAGTTTGCAAGGTCGTAGAATGTGAGCTTAACTTTTGGAGGGCGAAAATCCGAGAAATTTGAGCCCTTTTTTTAATATTATCCTTATAACTCCTAAACGGTGCCTCGGATAGAAAGAACTTGAATGAGTAAATTAAAAACCGTTGAATTCTGTGTTCAATGCACTGCTCAAAGTTGAAATTCGGTTCAGAAGCGTAGTCAAAATCGATAGTCAAAAAATGAGAGCTTTCGAGGGTTCGAAGAAAAATCACACTTTATCACTTTTCAAGCTCACAGATCTTTGCAACGGATGCTCCAAATGGAAATGGATTGTAAGCCTAACGTGGCCAATATTTTTCAATTCGGGACGTTTTTGAGTAGTTATGAGCAAAAATTCAAAAATGCCTGCCCATCGATTTACGCCTTAAAAGCTCTATCTCGGTGAGTATAACAGCTAGAAGCTTCATTTTAGTCTCAAATTGTAGATAAATTACTCTAGTTTAATAAAGTTTTACAAGGTTTTTTCTAGAACCAATTTAGGAGATACTATTGGGAGTACAAATTAATTCGGTCCGTTTTTTTGTGGTTAACAATACATTTATTTCAAAATAAAAAGAATCAAAAGATTAATCATAGTATCGTCCATCGCTAGCTACTACTTTTTCCCACTTCTCAGGCAGTTTTCGAATTCCATCTCGAAAAAATATCTCGTCTTTTGAGGTGATCCAAGTTAGGAGCCAATTTTCGATTTCTGCGAAAGAAGTGAACCGATGACCTGCCAGATCGTGTTGCATCTGTCGAAACAACCAGAAATCAGAAGGAGCAATATCCGGAGAATAAGGCGAGTGCGCCGAAATATCCCACTTGAGCGTTTCCAGATATTTTTTCACGAGTTTTGCGACATGAGGCCGAGCGTTGTCATGCAGAAAAATAACTTTGTCAAGTCTTTGCTTGTATTCCGGTCGTTTTTCTCGTAATGCACGGCTTAAACGAATCAATTGCAGTCTATACCGATCGCCCGTAATGCTGTCGCCAGGTTGTAGCACCTCATAGTACACAACACCCTTTTGGTCCCACCAGATACACAACATGACCTTCGAACCATGAAAATTCGGCTTTGGTGTTGATGTTGAGGTCGATGGCCACGATCGACCGGGCACAGTGTAGTATTTTTTCTTCTTGGGGTTGTCATAGAATATCCATTTTTCATCCCCAGTAACAATTCTTTTCAAAAAAACCTTTCTTTGTTGCCTTTGAATCAGCTGCTCGCAAGTGAAAAATCGCCTTTCAATGTCTCTCGGTTTCAGTTCATTAGGCACCCAATTGCCTTGCTTTTGAATCATTCCCATTGATTTTAATCATACATACCTACAAACTGCTTGTTGAGTCACTCCCAATGATTCTGCGAGCTCCTCTTGCGTTTGACTCGGATCTTCATCGAGTAATGCCTCCAAGTCTTTGTCTTCGAATTTTTTAGGCTGTCCAAAGCGAGGCTTGTCTTCAACGCTGAAGTCTCCATTCTTGAAACGTCGAAACTATTCCCGACATGATTTATCAGTTGGAGCATTGTCAGCATAAACTTCCACAAGCATTCGATGCGCTTCAGCTGCACTTTTCTTCCAATTAAAACAAAAAACTAAAACCTCCCGCAAATGCTGCTTAGTTAACACAAAATTGGATATTTAACACAGTGAAAAACAAGGTTTTTTTTATGAAACTCGAAGCGATATGACCTGAATATTATTGACAGATGTCTAACCTCTCTGAAACTACCGACATCAGCTGTTACTATTAAATATTCGTAACAGCCAGAGCCACCTTTTGAAAACGGACCAATTCTCTCTGCAACTCTAACAAGTTCGTGTAGAGCGGTTTCCATAGATCTACCTGCTCTATAAGCATATTGACACCTACTCAGAGGACTATGCATTAGCGTGGTATTCTCCAGGCAATCCACCAACACTCTTTCCATTGTTTTCAGCAGTAATGATGTAAGGCTGACCAGCCTGAAGGATTTTGCCTCTGTATAGTCCTTTTTTCCCCGTTTAGGCAGGAAGACCACCTTAGCCTTCCTTCATACGGGATGTAGCCTGTTGAAGGACAGGCGACGAATATATTCCGGATCCTATCTAGTAGAGCGCTCATGCCCTACTCTAATAGTGCCGGGAACATTCCGTCCATTCCAGCCATTTTGAATGGTGCAAAAGAGTTTATAATACTTTTGATTTTGACACCATTTGGAATTATTATCCTCTCAGCTTCTAGTTGTCTCCCCCAACCAGCCCCTTTGTTAGTTTGGACTCACGGTTGGTTTAACTTGTAACTTCCAGGTAAATATACCTCCATCAGCGACTGCAACGTTTCTTCCATTATTTCTGTCATGGTACAATCACCTTTGCGTATCAGCCCCCATTTTCGAAGCACTGTATTTCGATGTCATCTTCTGTAATCTGTATACTTCTGACGTATCTTTAATGCTAGAGCACGCACAATTCCTTCCACGTATTTCGTTCCCGAAAACGTAAGGTTCTTTTCCACCACGTCAAACTCGATAGAAAAAAATCTCCTTATTTCGACCATTCTATGATATTTGATGGTTCGATGGAAGTTCGGTTGCGGTTCTGCGCGATCATGTGTGGTGACCTTTAGATTAGATTACAATAGAATTAAATGGAGGGCAGTTGGCTCGAAGTGCCACCAAACACTGAGACCCGAAGGTTTACTGTGTTACACCCTTGTTTTTATGCAGATTAGTGATTAATTGTCGAGACAAAACACAGAGAATGTGCTGGGATGTCTTATTCTCACAGAAGCAACAGCTTGGGTCAGAGACAATCCCCATTCAATATATAAGTAGATGTACCCTCAAGGTAAAATGATTCGTAAGGAGATTGTAAATAATTCTCACCCGGTTTCTTCGTAATCTTAACAGCTCAAGGGTACCGGGTGGCCACACAAACAGTTTGGACTGTCTGAGACCAGGGGTATTGTCCCAGGGCGCAATGGTCACAGAGTGCTCCCTTTCTCTGATGCGCCGTTTTACACTACCCAAAGGGATTCCACAGTGTGGCTCTGGGCCGACGGGTGAGGCTGCAGAAGCCATCCTGGCCAACTCGTCGGCTATCTCGACGAAAAAAAAAAAAAAAAAAACAAAAAAAAACTCATCAGCCGCAAAAAGGATTGGTATGAACATTATTCCGCCAAAGTTCTCGTAGCTTTGCGCCTCGCCCTAGGGTATGCATATTGAACCCTGATTAAATTAGTGAATTTCTTTTGACGCTGTTTGGCGGGGAGCTTGTTTAAAATAACAATCGGTAAGTAGGTTAATCTGAAGAAATTGAATTAAAAAATTAAGTTAATTAAACAAAGTGTGCTCAATAAAACGGAAAATGGAATGGATCCAAGAGAAGAACGGAGTAGAAACTATTAGCTGGTTTTTTTTTATGCAGTGGAGATCAAGTGCAGAGCAACAATCATACGCGTTGTACTAACAACCAGCTCAATCCAAAGCAATTTTGTAAGTGCGGCGCGTGCAATTCTTGCTCTGCTCTGAAGTGCGCTGCACATATAATACGGCTATTGTCCATTTATTACTTCTGGCCTGAGGTGAATTTCTAGTCTTTTATTAAGCTGCTAGTACACTATAAAAGTTATTTTACAAATATCTTTTATAAAAGATATTTTCAATGAACTTTTTTAGTGTAATAGCCGCCTAAGAAAAAATTTGCGACATGAACGTTGCTTGTTTCAAGTACTTTTCTTACAAGCTTGCACACCTTCCCCCTTAGACGGCTAATATCATTAAAAAAAGTTCGTTTAAAAATATCGTGTGTCAAAGATATTTGTAAAAGAACTTGTATATGTAATAGCCGCCTAAGGCAGGACGCTTTAAAAAAGAACCCGGGCGAAGACAGTACTTGGCATCAGAGCTTAAGCTCACAAAGCTCCCCGCCAATCAGCGTTAAAACAATTTAACTAATTTAATCTGGGTTCAATATGCATTCCCTAGAGAGAGGCGCAAAGCTACGAGTACTTTGGCGGAATAATGTTCAAATCAATCCTTTTTGCGGCTTTTTTAGGGTTTTGTAGTAAAAACAAAACCCTTACGAAACCGGTCATGCGTCCGTCTGTCAGTCTGTCTGTCAGACAGACAGTCCATGAAATATCTCATGAACCGCTGAAGCTACATTTATGAAATTTTTTGGGAATACAGTAAAACCTTTCAAATTGGACCACCCTCGGGACCGAAGCAAAGTGGTCTAATTGGCAGGTGGTCCTTTTATGCAGGTTCCTTTTTAATCGGACCGGTCCATTTATTTTAAAAGGGTATCTTTCCAATAGGGTTGCAGTTTTAGAAGTAAGCAACATTAGGGATATACATACAGTCATACAAAAAAGTATTCGTACACACGTCGTATCGTGCTTTACTGTCCTGCAACAGTTAAAAGAGCTACATTTTTTTAACAAAAAATGTCTCTAACTCTTTTAGCAACACTACTTTCTTATATTAACTTAAAAAAAGTACTCTTTTCGGATCGTGTCAACAGAAAAGTGAGAAACAGTTATGCAATTCCCGAGAATTGAATCAAAAAAGTATTCGTACAGCAGCAATGCAGAAAGAATAATGCCGTTATTCCGTTGCCGATGGCGATCATTCGTATTGGGATCAGTCTTGTGATAATTATCAAGTATTTATCAATTGTTGTTAAGCAAATTTGTAGTGGATTTCCATTAAATTCTTTATTATGGGACGAAAAGGTAAAGAAACGACAGAAGGCGAAAGGAGAATTATCCTTTCCTTGCACAATCAATGCAAATCATTGCGTGAAATCAGCGTTATTGTTGGGAGACCACGCTCAACCGTTCAAAGCATCATTGATAGATATTGATAGACTTCTGGGAAAAGTTATATTTGCTGATTAGAGTAAATTTAACATTTTCCCAGAAGTCTATTCCATGATTTCGCATCATTTTGGCGAATTCTAATCGATCCTCACTATTTTTTTCGCTTATGTAATATTTTCTTCTAGCGATTCGAGAGTTGTAACCGGTACGGCGGAGCACATTTCTGATTGTTTCTCCAGAAACGTCTATTTTATCTTGTTCCGCTACCTCTGCCGCAATCGCTGAAGCTGTAATTTTCGGATTTTGTCGCACTTTTCTACATATACTGCGTTCATCTTTGGCCGTTAATAATCTTGGTCGTCCTGATCTTGGTTGATTCGTAAGACTTTCCGTGACACAATATCTATCAATGATGCTTTGAACGGTTGAGCGTGGTCTCCCAACAATAACGCTGATTTCACGCAACGATTTGCATTGATTGTGCAAGGAAAGGATAACTCTCCTTTCTTCTTCTGTCGTTTCTTTAAATTTTCGTCCCATAATAAAGAATTAAATGGAAATCCACTACAAATTTGCTTAACAACAATTGATAGATACTTGATAATTATCACAAGACTGATCCCAATACGAATGATCGCCATCGGCAACGGAATAACGGCATTATTCTTTCTGCATTACTGCTGTACGAATACTTTTTTGATTAAATTCTCGGGAATTGCATAACTGTTTCTCACTTTTCTGTTGACACGATCAGAAAAGAGTACTTTTTTTAAGTTAATATAAGAAAGTAGTGTTGCTAAAAGAGTTAGAGACATTTTTTGTTAAAAAAATGTAGCTCTTTTAACTGTTGCAGGACAGTAAAGCACGATACGACGTGTGTACGAATACTTTTTTGTATGTCTGTATAAATATAATAAAAACTAGGAAAATTCCCATTTCGCAAAAATTAGGAGAATTCTCTCCATTTAAATAGAAAGAATTTTAACAAAACTAAAGAAATAAATAGCAGAGTTTGAGAAATAACAGACTTTAAGACGAGCTTCGTTCGCTACGCTCGCTCCGCACTTAAGGGATAACAACCCTCAGGAAATAGACCTAATTCTCTCTAGTTAATGCATTTTCGATAGTGTGACTTCAAACTTTTAATCACACCTTGGTCAAGTGGCTGTAAATGCGATGTTGTGTTTGCCGGAAAGAATTTAATTTCAACGTTCTTCAGTCCACTAACAATATGACAAGGTGCATTGTCTGCAAAAACAAGTACCTTACGGTTTTGTTTTTGCATTTTCTTGTCGAATGTGTGCAACCACTCCTGGAACAAATTTGAATTCATCCATGCCTTTCTGTTGTTCCTCCAAATAATGCCCAATGCTCTCTCGACATTAATATTCCTGAATGCTCTAGGTTTAGCTGATCTTCCTGTTGAAGAGTAAATGTATTTACATATTTACCTTTAAGTACCTACATAGACGTTTAATAAAAATTGGACTCACCACTGATCAAAAGTGGCTCTTTTTCTCCTACGGCATTGCAAAGTAACGCAACTGTCAGTCTTTCCTTTGACAATTTTCCACCACTACATTTTTCATTTTTTAATTGGAGTAACTTCGTAGGAGTCGCCTTGAAAAACAGAGCCGTTTCATCCAAATTAAAAATATGATTGGGTTCGTAGCTGGCACAAATAGTTTTCAAAGTTTTTTTGAAGTCCTCGCAGCTGCTACTATTGACATCCGCCCCTTCGCCACTCAGAATTTTAAAAACAATATTATGCCTTAGTTTGAAGGCTTCGAGCCATCCATTAGATGCATTAAAATTTTCAATTTTTAAATTTTTCGCAATGGTAAGTGTTTTAGCCTGAAGAATCGTTCCTGAGATCGGTATTTTTTTTCTCTAGCTATTGAAAACCACTTAAATGTCATCATGTCTATTTCGGCGAAAGACAAACATGGTTTTATCCGTTTCCTTTGCAGAAAAGAAAATTTCTCGAACGAATTTAAAATATCCTCCTTAGAGCTTAAAATTCTTTGGATTTGAGACTTGCTACAGTTAAACACTGTTTAGCAAGTTCTCTTTGAGAACTTTTTTTTCCTCAAACCACTTAATAACATCCACTTTCTGCATTAAATTAAGTTCACTGTAACTACGCTTACTCATTTTGAAAAAGTCAAAATTCGAAAGAATTTCACAACTTTTAATCGTCCGCTTTAAACACCGAAACACTTCCAAGCAAATAAACAGTAAACACACGCGTTGCCGAAAAACTGTACAACTGTACTTTTGCACATGAAAGAATGGGTATTTAGCTGTCCATTAGAATCAATAACTCATTTTTTACCAAAATATCACTTGGACCACTCTTGCTCTAAGCCCTTCATATGGCAGTGGCACATGTGTCCAGATCCAAATATGCAGCGACAGCAATTTGATATACATACACATCGCAAGTCTATAGATGGTTCAATTAAAAAGGTAAGTCTATTGGCGAACGCTTGACATGAGTGTGGTCCATGGTCCGATTGGCAGGTGTCCCGATTATAAAGGGAAGTTTGTATGGAGATTAGCAAGAAAAGAATGAAATAGGGTCCGAAAATTTGCAGGAAAGCGGCATTTCACTAGCATAGAAAACTAAAAATCGTATAATTTTGATATCTCATCAAAAAAAGGTTAATAATAGTACATTTATATAGTTACAGTTAGCACACCCCTGCACCCCTTGAACGCATCACAGGTCAAAAATATTGATGGCTGATGATAACCAACACTATAGGCAATAATGTGGCGAAGTTTCATTACAATCACATAATATTTAATAATAGTACATTCATTTAAAGTTATGCATTTTGACACTATCCACACAAAAAATACACCTACCGGCCTCATAGGTGTGAGTACTATTGTACTTTCATATTGTTTTTCGTAGTGCGAACTGCAGTTATTTAATTAATCATTTTTGAAAGGGTAAAGATTGGTTGGGGGCGCTGACTAATACTAATGGGGGGGGGGGGGGGGGGGGGGGGGGCGGTGTCCACATAGAGGCGAAATTAGGGTCAATTTTTTTTATCGACTGGTATAGGCAAGTGAGGTGTCGTGAGAAAGGTAATGTTGAGTACATTCCATTTTTTCGCATTTTCTTGAAATTTGTAGAAAGGGGAACATTGGGGGAGGAGAAAATATTAGTTCGTAATTTGTGCCCTTCCCCTTGCAGTTCGAGACCGTTATACTTAGAATTATGAAAACTCACAGGAAGGTGGGTTCCGAAAAAAAAATGGAAAATAAGGGTATCTGTATATCTTCTCAGAATAGGTCAATAATAGTTTATTTCTATAGTTACAGTTAGCACACCCATGCATGCCTTAAACACGTTCGAGGTCAAAAGTACTGATGGCCAACGATAACCAATACCTTAGGCAATAATATGTTCTAGGTTTCGTTACAATGACGTAATATGAATTGGCATGTAAAATGTAAGCGAGTAAGACATTTTAATTATGTTTTTTTATCCATCTGAGTGGTATTAAGAAGAGCAAGGAGCCGATAATTATATACCAAAATAAGCACTTGCTACAAAACCCTCGGATTGCGGGCGTAGCCCTCTATATTCCGGTTTCATTTTTTTTTTTGCGGGAAACTTTATCCAGCAGAGTTGTTTTTTTTTGGAGATTAAATATTATTTAATTTAACGAAACTTAGAGATATTATTGCCTATGGTGTTAATTATCGTTGGACATCAATATTTTTGGCCTGGGATGTGCTTAAAGGGTACAGGGGTGTGCTAACTGCAAATATGTATATTAACGTTTTTTGATGAGATATCAAAATTCTATGGTTTTCCATTTTATATGCTAGTGAAATGCCGCTTTTCTGTAAATTTCCATATTCCTAAGTAAAACAGTCTCGAAACGCTTTCTTCAAATTTGACGAAAATCTTAAAAATGGAATGTACTCGACGGTACCTTTTTTAAGATACCCCACTTGCCTATACCAAACGAAAAAAAAATTTACCTTCATTTCCCCTGTATTGGGATGTCATGACTATCCAACAAGTAAACATATAGATAAACATATCGGCGTTAATTGTTCAAACTTTGGAAGAATAAAACATAAAGGCGAACACACACCATCCGGAATTCCTATCCGGAAAAACTGGTCAGGCCCGGCCTTGAGGAATTCCGGATCGTGTATGGTCGTTTCAGGCCGCCTTCAGGCGGCCGGATTGACCTTTCAGGCGGCCGGATTGGCCTTTCAGGCAGCCGGATTGGCCTTTCAGGTGGCCAGAAGGAAAATCGTTCCCGCCAAGCCTCCACCACACACGTTTCGGAATCGGCCTTGAGGCCACCGGATGGAATTGCTTGAGGAATTCCGGACAGGCCGCCAGACAGGCCGCCTTGAGGCCGTCGGATGGATAATTGTGAATCGATCTTATCGCCATAGAATGAAAGTATCTATCTATCTATCATTCTATGATGATAAGATCGATTTCCAATTATCCATCCGACTCAAGGCGGCCTGCACATGCCATTGACGATCCGGAATTCCTCAAGGCCGGGCCTGATCAGTTTTTCCGGAAGGAATTCCGGATGGTGTTTGGTGTATTCTATATTCAGGCAAACCGGAAGGCCGGGTCTCATCAGTTTTTCCGGACAGGAATTCCGGATGGTGTATGTTGGGCTTAAGTCAAAATGACTCAACCTCGCTATTCACTACCACACAAAAATAATCAGCTAGAAGCCAATTCAACTCATTTTACACACTTTGCCAAAGTTTGACTTGGAAAAAATATCCACTATTGTGAATTATCACTTTGATACTTTACCACAATCAAAGAACGCCAGATTTGGCATATCCAGGGAATTCACAGCAAAACGCAGCCCACCAAAAAATGAATAAAAACCACCAACATCTCATTATTTCCCGCTTCAACAACTTTTTTCTGTGAAGTTACCGATTTACCATGCATTTTTTGATGAAAAGTTGAGCACCATCCTACTTCGCTTTGAAAGGGGGTTGACAAGTAACCTCAAAGTAGGTTGTCAACGTACTTTGCCAAAGTGGATATTGGACGTGTCAATCGGCCTTTAGCAAATACAAATTGTGCGCATACATTTAACTACTTTTTAAATTCAATTGTGTTTAATTTGTTGTGTGCCACTTTTTAAATTCAATTTTGTTAATTTTATTTTACAGATTTGACAATTGGCAATTCATTCATTCGGCTTTTAAACCGTTGTGAAGTTAATGTTTAAACTTTTCTGTTGGGTTCAAAATGTGTTAGCTTTCGAACGGCATATAAATTTTATGGACGAGTTTTAAATTTCCGAATATTGAAGCAAGGAACAAAAACTTGGTCATGAGATAAAAACATGGTGAATCTAATTGCTTTATAGGTGCGTTTTTAGGGTTTTGTATAAAAACAAAACCCTTATGAAATCGGTCATGCGTCCGTCTGTCCGTCTGTCCGTCTGTCTGTCCGTCTGTCCATGAAATATCTCACGAACCGCTGAAGCTACATGCATGAAATTTGGTGGAAATATGTAGAAATACTATAATTCTCTGGAGAAAGCGATGCGTCGTAATAGGTCAACTTTAAGGGGGGGTCGCCATAGAGGGGAAATGAAGGTCGAAATTTTTTTTTCGTTTGGTATAGGCAAGTGGGGTATCGTAAGAAAGGTACCGTTGAGTACATTCCATTTCTGGATTTTTTTTCAAATTTGAAGAAAGGGGAAAAGAGGGAGAGGGGAAAATATGTGGTCCGAGTTTGTCCCCCCCCCCCTTGCATTTCGAGACCGTTATAGCTAGACATATGAAAATTTACAGAAAAGCGGCATTCCACTAGCATAGAAAACTAAAAATAATAGAATTTTTAAATCTCATCCAAAAAGGTTAATAATAGTACATTTCTATAGTTGCAGTTAGCGTACCCCTGCACCCCTCAAGCACACCCTAGGTCAAAAATATTGATGGCTGATGATAACCAACATCATAGGCAATAATACCTCTAAGTTTCATTACAATGACATGATATTTAATAATAGTACATTGACTTAAAGTTATGCATTTTGACACTATCCATACAAAAAATACACCTACCGGCCTCACGCATAGATATGCGTGTACTACTTACATATTGTTTTTCGTAGTGCGAATTGCAGTTATTTAATGAACCAACTTTGGAAGGGTGAAGATTGGTGATTGGTGATCCTAACAATAACGATTCACACAGTTAATTTTCTTAGGGTTTTGTGTCTTAAATCTTACAAAATCGGTCAAATACCTGTCTGTCCTTCTGTTCATAGAATATCTTACGAACGGCTGAAGCTGCACACATAATTCGAGAGAATGTGTAGAAATGCTATAATTTGCTGGAGATAGCGTTGTGTTGTAATTGGCTAACTTTAAGAAGGGGGGGGGGGGGGGGGGGTCCACATAGAGGCGAAGTTAAGGTAAATTTTTTTTATCCACTGGTATAGCCAAGTGGGGTGTCGTGAGAAAGGTAATGTTGAGTACATTCCAGTTTTGGCATTTTCTTGAGATTTCTAGAAAGGGGAACAGTGGAGAAAAAAAATATTAGATCGTAATTTGTCCCAGCCGCCCTGAATTTCGAAGCCCTTACACAAGTTTGCAATTTGCAATGTCGTCTTAACATGAATGGTTAAGCATCTCGAAGAGTGGGACAGTTTATCTCGTATACATACATATCTATCTACAGCTTCTCGTATTAAAACTATTACTTTGAGAGGTGACAGATGCAGTCTTTTTGTGAATTGGCATGTAAGATACTATATCATGGGTAAAACATTTAATTATGGTGTTTTTAATCAGCTGAGGGGTACCAAGAAGAACAGGGAGCCAGTATTTACATGCCAAAATAAGCGCTTGCTACAAAACCCTCGAATTGCGGGCGTAGCCCTCTATATTCCGGTTTCATTTTTTAAAAGCCATGCAAAGCAGAACGGGCTCAGACTCAGACCACACAATTACACTAACAATTTGATCTGAGCTGTTCTGGATAAAAGCTTATTGCAAGAATGCTGCTCCGTTGGGCCCAAACCAGATTGAACGCAGAATGCAGCAGCCGGAACAACAACAACGGATAGATCTGCTTTACCGCTGTCGCTGCCGCTGCGTCTAATCTAGGTGGCTTAAGGGAAACGCATGCTTTCTAACTTTATATTTTGTAGCCGCTGCCGCTGTTGCTGCTTTTCTGCTGCTTTCTGCGTTCAATCTGGTTAGGGATTTAGTATTGAAATGCAAGCGGTGCAGGTGTCGAAGTTTTCGTTCAGTTAAAAGTTTGGAAAGCCCATAAAACTCATCTTCTGTCAGTAAAATGTTCGTTTTGTGTAATTATATGGAATATTAAACGTATACAAAATGATTATGTTTCCTAAAGGAAATTTGTCCGGTACTAAGGATTTAAGTCTGTAATGTGCCATTTATTTTAGTTGTTTCTCTCCGCCGCTATACTGATTTGCGGGATCTCTCCCCGAAATCTCAGTGCCGTACCGAAGACACAACAGCAGTTACCCAGGACACCCACCACTGGTATTGCAGACAACCACCACTGGTATTGCAGACACCCACCATTCGGAAGTGAGTTGTTTGGGGATTCTAGTATTTTGTGTCTTCGATGCTGCAATGGGATTTCGGAGACAGGAGTAACGCATGCGCGTGCAACGATCTTGAGCTTTGGATACGGTTAGCCTTCTTGCTATAAAAGGCCGTATTCAAAGCCAAGAAAGAGGAAATGCATGATCGCCTGGAACGGCGATACATTGAAAAGGCAAGTAACGCTGCCTGAATTATCAATATGTGCAAGCCTTAGGCAATTTACTTTGCCGGCATCATTTTTTTTTCTTTTTCTTCTATTTCTTTTAGTTTAATTTTTCAATAATTATTTTTTTTTCCTTTCGACTATCTCCTTTTTTTTCGATTGTTCGTGTCGATGAATTCATTAACAGCGAAAGAGCTTAATTATAATTTATAATTTGAATTATTTAATAAATTCCAAAATTAGAAAAAAAAACAGAGTGGTGATACCAAAAGTACTAATTGGTACCGACCATATGCATGAAAAGTGAGTTTTCTATATGGCCAGTTTATAGGGGAGGTTGGCAGTCATTCAGGAGGATCTTGACCATTATTAAAATCAATATTAGCCAACTGGATTTTATTACAAACATTTGACCAAAATTTTAAGCCGCTAGCATTATTTTATCATAAGTTATCGCTTATTTTAAGTTTCATTTCTAGGGGAGGTAGGGGTTCCTTAAGTAGAATCTAATCCATCTTGAATACCAACTAACCCAATCTCATTTCAAACATTTGACCAAAACTTCAAGTCGCTGGCTTGATTCCGTCAAAAGTTATCGCTTATTTGAAGTTGCATTTTTAGGGGAGGTAGGGGTTGCTTGGGTCGGATCTTGCCCATTTTCAATACCAACTAAGTAGATCTTACTAACAACATTCCACCAAATTTTCAACTTGCTAGTGTCATTCTATCGAAAGTTATCGTAATTAAAAGAATATTTAATTTTTTTAAATTTTGTAGGGGAGGTAGGCGTTCCTTTGATCTGATTACGCCCAACTTACTAGAACTCAAGCAGCTTCCCACCCTAGGATTACATGCCAAAAATCAGGTGTCTACGTCAATTGGTTCAAGAGTTATAGACAAAAAACCCGAAAAGTAGGGTAGTACGGGGCTCTTTGCAAGAAAATTACCGTTAGTTTTTAACTGATCGACTTGGTTTTTTCAGAAGAGTAAAAGATTATCCGCGCGAGCAATCTGTCAAAGTTAGAGCTTTTCATGCTTGTTTAATCGGGAGTTATTAATACATTTAACTATTGTACATATGTAGGGGAGGTAGGCGTTCTCTTGGCCGGATCATGCCCATTTTCAATACCAACCAACTAGATCATACTTCCAACATCTGACCAAAATTTCAAGGCTCTAGCTTAATTCTATCGAAAGTTATCGTGCGAACGGACAGACAGACAGACAGACGGACAGACGGACAGACGGACAGACGGACAGACAGACAGACAGACAGACAGACAGACATGGCTAAATCGAATCAGGAGGTGACACTGAGCATTTATATATATACATTGCTATACCTCCGGAGCCTCCTTTAAGGTGTTACATATTTCCGTCGTGACAAAAACAATATACTCTATACTAAATAAAAGTCTAGGGACTCCGGTTTTTCTTATGTTCTTTTTTTTTCGTTTGATAAATAGCAAGTAAGATGCCAGAATAAAAGAGGAAAATTTTCTTCTCCCTTCCTATTTCTCCCTACGAGTGCTGACGTAGGTTTGCTTGGGGATTTTAATATTATGCCTGGAATCCCATGGTAGGGAAGGGTTTAGAGGCAAGGGCCCATGACACCCGGGACCCATAGAAAGGACCAACTAACATCTAGGTCCTAGTAGACTGGAGGGGGGAAGGATCTGGTCTGATTGGACGGTATCCCCCTGTTTTTTTATATATTGATTTGTTGGCTGGTGCAGCCCTGTGTCCCTTCACGGGACTTCGTTGTTTTGACTCTTTGGGAGTTTGGTGCGTAGGCACCACCATTATTTTCTCGTTTTTCTCATTTGGTCGTCGATATCGTTTTTTTGGGTTTTAGGATATTTTTTCATTTTTTGCATTACGGGCGGACGTGCTATTTTTTTTTGTATGATAATGGAGGAGGCCAATGACTACCGTGATCTACCCACCCCGCTACTCCCGATCACTGGGCTGGTCTGCCAGAGCACGTCATCTGGTGGTCTCTGGAGAGGGTTCTTTTCTTCACCTTTGGTGACCTCCTGCCTTTACGGCCGAAACCACTCCTCGTCCTCGGTGTTCCATTACAAGTCTCCTCTTGGCATTTGAGTTGACGTTTCAATTCTTGCTAAACCAAGACTTCGCTTCGCTTTGCTCTCAACGCGAGCGTAGCATGATATAAGATTCAATTATCGTCGGCATAGATAGAAGATTCGAGGAAATCACAAATTTGAACGATATTTTTTCATTTTTGTGACGATTCCCAGAGATGAAAGGGGAAGATTCACAATCTGCTATACTCGATTTCGTTCAAAAGTACATATAGTACTAACCCTCTCCCGCTCGAAATTTTAAACGAGATCACGTCAAAGAATTTGGATACCACTTTGCCAAATGTTTGTGTTGCGCTTCGAATATTCTACTACCTGTTTCGGTAGCAAGTGCTGGGAGATCATTCAGTATTCTTCCAAGAATCGAAGACTTTCATCGTTCCTGCTCAACGCAAACCAGAGTTTGCGGATTGTCAACACTTTATCCTAAGTCACAACTTACGTCGCATCACAACAAATATCCAATACGGTTTTTGTTGAATTGAACGATGACTGCAAAGATCTATCATTAGGGGAATTCACGTTCAGTGTCGTAAATGTCGTATTCGTCGTAAACTTCTGTCATCCCCATAGTAAAATGACAAAAGTTTACAACTTTACGACAAATACGACATTTACGATGGGTGCGTTTTCAAAACAAAACGTCGACACTGTTGCGTGACTCTCTCACTCAATCACGGTGCACAACAATTTACATCTCTGTCACGCATGCAACAGTGTCGACACTGTTTCGTTTTGAAAACGCACCCGATGTGAGCATGAGTCCCCTTATTATCTCTGGAAAAGACTTCATAAATATGAAATGTCATTTTTACGCGTTGTACATCCGGATTAAACTTAGGTTTTCATACAATATACCTAATGTCCATATACATATGTATGTACAATAATATCTAAATTTTTTGTACATATATCAAATTAGGTGGACCTCGAAGCATCTAATCCGCATAGCGTCAAATCATAAGAACAACTTACTGCAAATTAAATTATGCTTTAGAATCAATTCTTGTGTACGTCTACAGCTGGCTCAACATGAAAAGAAATTCATTCGATTGAATGAATAGAATAAAACACAAATGAAAAGTACATGTAGAGGGAGTTGAATACGTTTTAGGCCGGAAGAGACTCTTACAGCAATCTATTTTTAAAGAGCTCACTTGGAATAAAAATGATTAGGTCAAGCACATCTTAAGACCATCATCAGCATTAATCGTATGTTATATGATAGTTTACTTCTTACTTACTTCTAGTTAATCAGAAAAACGCATACGAGAATGTACATGCATATATTGACAAGGCAAGGCAGGGCAAGTTTTATTACTGGGAAAGTCATCATCATCATCGTGGCGCGACAGCCCGACGTCGGGCTTTGGCCGCCTGGAAAAGTAGGTAGTAGGAAAAGTATTCCTACTGTAGTTAATTAACGCCCCTGTCAAATCATGGTACCAGTGGGCTTTTTGGGAGTTCTACATGCTACTATACATCCTTGCGACTCGAAAACTATTAATTCGACATTAGCCGCTTTTGATTCACCGGTTCTCACACCACTTTCATACAAAACGACACACCAATTTTAGTCCAGATCTCGTATGGGATCTCATCGGATCAAAGTTGTAAGTCAATTCGTTGAACGTCAGCTTACTTCGCCTCCATCTTAATGTATTTGTATACTGAGTTTGCAATTCGCCCCTACGACGGTGAAGTGTGTGTATGGTGGCTGCTTAAGTTCACTCGGCGCAAATCAGTGTCGTTCTTAGTACTGGTACTATTTACTATTTTCACTGTCAATTAGCCGCGGGAGTCAAGAAAAGAGTGGAGGGGGTTTGGGAGTGCCACCATTCATATCAGCGACCTTGAAAACCGATGTTTTGAATCTAATCTCGGTCATTTTGGTGATAATTTTAAATTTTAAAAATTTCGTCAAAAATCCGAAGTTCCTTATAGTTTAGAAGTTATGGCCAAAAAACCGAATTTTAAAAAAACTAGGGTATACAAACAAAAAAAGTAGACTGAGGGGTATAAAAATAGTGGGGATCGATGCCTAGGAGGCCAACGGGCATGGGGGTGTCTATTGTTGGGGGGGCAAAAATTTCGTCAAAAATCCGAAATTGCTTATAGTTTAGAAGTTATGGCCAAAAAACCGAATTTAAAAATTATGTGCAACACAAATATATGAGCTTGTATCACAGCGACGCGAGCGCTTCTCTGATTTGGGTGGCAGAGCAAGTAAGTATATTTTTTCGATTCACTACCCATCGATGCGTCGTCGCTATAAAAGTTACACTTTAAAAAAATTTAAGTTTTATGCCCGGTTCACATTATTCCAGTAACCAATCCAGTCCAGTAATCCAGTCCAGCGCTGGACTGCTACTGGAATAATGTGAACCGGCACTGGACAGCAATTCAATCCAGCAATCCAGTCCAGCAATCCAGTCCAGTGACTGGATTGTCGGTCTACTTTTTGATTCCAGCTCGCCCAGAAATCATTGTTACTATAGTTACCGAATTAACAACACACTCGCCAGACTACTGGACTGGAATCATGTAGACGATATGATCCAGTCCAGCACTGGACTGGATCGCTGGACTGGATTACTGGACTGGAATAATGTGAACCGGGCATTAGGCAGTTAAAATAGGCAGAAAATGTCTTATATTAGTTAAAATCATCTTAACTGGAGTAAAACTTTGCAACTATTAATTTGCAACTGAATTTCTTCGGTATATTCCTCACCTTTCTCAACAATACAACTCGCCTCATCAAGGAATCCATCCGATCTAAAAAGAAGGACTTCGGTCTCATCAGTACCACTAGAGTTCAAAAGTTGCAAACCTCTATTCGCAATAAAGGCTGTTAATTGTCCTCTTTTGAGCTCTTCATTGCATAACAGGTGTGGAGTAGAAGGCACCACAGCAGGGGAGCCACTATGCATTTCCGAAGATGAGCAAGTGTTTTCCAATTTGTAGTCATTATTTTTCTGAGTGTAGATTCAGATGATGCAGAGTTTTTACAATACTGTGCAAAACTTGCACTTTAGAAGTTTTTAGAAGAAATTTAAAAAATTGGTAAATTTAGGCATTCTATAATGCAATATTTTTGCATTTTAGGTCTGTTTTAAGAAGAAATACTAAAAATAGGCAAATTTAGGCGATAAAAGATAACTTGTACATATTGAACAAACTTTAGCTTAAAAACCCGATGTCTAATAGCAATGAATAAAGTCCAAAATAGCGGCCGGATGCATCTGAGCTAATATTTATGCTAAGATACTCTAATCTTAATTATACGTAGAATAGCTAGTAAGTTGGGAATTCAGTCAGGCTAAATATACTCGTACATATGTAACTGTAAACCACTGGTTTAGTTAAGCATAGTTACTAAGTTAACACTGTAAGATTTAATTGTCATTAATTTTATGAATAAATAAATTTTGAGCTTGAATTTAGTTGTACCTCTGTGGGACATGAGACATATGTGACTCCTAAAAAGAAGAATTTTTCTTTATGAGAAAAGATGTCGAACAATGGTTAGTTAGACAGTGAACGAGTTAAAAGAAAAACTTCGGCTTGACACAGAAATACCGTTACAATCAGGAAACATTTATGTTTCCTGCCTGGGTGCACGTGTCATTAGTTCGTATGACAAGTTTCAGCTTGTTGTTGGCTGCTTTCACACGACGTGCACGATACGTTATTTGACGGAAGCTTTTATCGAATAAAACAGTGGCAGTGGCAGCGTACATTGTATAAAGATGTTCACACGGAGCTAGTACGAGAAAATCATGCAATCGAGAAATATGGTTTCTCGTGTACATATACGACACTTGCCACTGCGATTCGGTAAAGCTTGTATGCATTCCAAGCACACATGATGTGCGCGACTTTGTTGTGTGGTATTCTCAAAGCCCCGAAAGCATTTTCGGCACACGCGCCATCATTTCACAACGGAGACTATTCGATAAAACAATTTATGTGGAAAATTGAACATGGCCGTGTGAAATGCTGTTTCAATTTCGAGAAAAGCTCAGCCGAGAAAATATCGTATCGAACGACGTCGTGTGAAAGTGGCCGTTCTCTCAAATAGTTTGTTTACACGAATTTTTGCAGTAGACGTCTTACGTGTTTTACGTTAAAATGGAGAAAGTTGAATATCGTGCGGTCATAAAATTCTTCGTTTTGGAAGGAATTGCCCCAAAGGAAATTTATCCGAAGTTAACAAAAGTTTACGGGGACTTTGCTCCTTCGATCTCAACAGTTAAAAAATGGGCAGCTGAATTTAAACGTGCTCGCACATCCCTCGAAGACGACCCACGTCGTGGACGGCCAAAAACCGCAACCACACAGGAAACCATCGAAAAAGTGCAAGATATCGTGTTGGACGATAGGCGAATGAAAGAAAGTGATATTGCTGAGGCTGTGCGGATATCGGAAGAAAGGGTCCAAAACATCTTGCACAAAGATGCGAAAGCTCTGTGCAAGATGGGTGCCGCATTTGTGAATGCCGATCAAAAGCAAATGCACAAACGATTTTTGCTGCAGTCTTTGCACCGATTCAATCGGGATCCGACCGATTTCGTGCACCGATTTGTCACCATGGATGAGACTTGGGTCCACCACTACATGCCAGAAACGAAACAGCAGTCGAAGCAGTGGGTGGAAGGCGGTGGTTTAGCGCCAAAGAGAGCGAAATCGATCGAGTCTGCCGGAAAGGTTATGACCATGTTAATTGATTACCTTGAAAAGGGCAGAACAATAACAGGCGAATATTGCTCCAAACTTCTTGACCAGCTGGATACCAAAATACGCGAGGAGAGGCCTGGCTTGAAGAAGAAAAAAATCACCAGGACAAAGCACCTATACACAGTCTGCGATGGCGATGGAAAAACTGCAAGATTTGCTCGACCATCTCCCCTATTCTCCTGATTTGTCACCCTCAGACTTCCATTTGTTCTCAAACTTGAAGAAATTTTTTTCTGGGAAGCGCTTCGCATCAATGAAGAAGTTGAGAGGGCAGTAGGTGAATATTTTCACAGGAATACTGATGTTGCAGAAACGCTGAACCAAGTGTGTTAAAGTCAAGGGAGATTATGTAAAAAAATAAAATCATTTTTTAACTGAAAATCGCAGTCTTTCATTGTCAGGCCGAGAACTTTTCATCTTACCCTCGTAAATTACCATCGACGCAAAGTACAAATGTTGGGAACAATGTTCAACCATGTTTTTATCACACTCATATTTGCTTAGATTATCTGTACAACTTGAAAAGTACATATTCCAATCCAGGGCTAGTGAATTTTCAATTCAAGACCACATGTTTTAGTTAGTTGGACTACTAGCTAAACTCAGATATCTTTTCAGTTCTCCACTTCCACCGCCAACAGGCACTGATGGTGAATTTGCTCTCTTCCGCGCTGTTATCAATGCGGTTAACAATCAACACAGCACCGCGTTGATAGCAGCAGTTGCGGGAAATTACAGTGACGAGAGATCGTAATCATTTCATAGCCAAGTCATAGCTTACCAACAGGGACGGCGCTGGGTATATTAGCGCCCCATTTTTTCTTGTGTACAAGTAGTGTGTATAGGTCGCCACACATGATCGCCCAGAGCCACGAGCGAACTTCCATCGAACCATCAATTTCATAGAACGTGCGGAAAAAAAATTCCCCTCATTTCCACCGTTCTATGAAATTGATGGTTCACTGAAACTTAAGTGAACGACAGCACAACTACCAACTAAATCTTGGTTGTTGAAGGAGAAGAAGAAAATGGATGGTGTGCATGGGTTTCCGGATTTGCAAATCGTCGTGGTTCTGCGCGGTCATGTGTGGCGACCTTTAAGGAAGGGGCTAACCTCCGTTTTTCGTGCGAAATCTCATACAAAGACTGTAAAAAACCTGGTTCGCATGAAAATTTTCGTTCTTCTCGGTACTCAATTCACGAAAATCCCATACATAGACAAGTCTCCACACTGTTGTGGCAATTTCCACGCGAAAACAATTACTTTGCATTTTATTTCGTGTGGAAACCGGTCATTATAGTAGTCATCGCTCTCTTTTGAGTGCAACTTTTTCGCACGAAGAGGTTAGTATCAGGCTTTACACAGGAACAGGTAGACTATGGTGAGGTGGTCTTCATGTACATGTACGCACATGTGCATCCTCGAATTTCATAACAAACAACTGTCATATGATCCCCTCTTCTTCTTCTTTTTCATTTATAATTCACTAGAAAATATTGCATACATTGTGGCGAAACACAAATTCAGGGAAAAATACGAGATTTGGGACGAGATTTGTTTTAAATCTCGTTCTAAATCAAGATTAGGAAATCTTAATAAATGTATGGTAAATCTAGGAAATTTGAGAGTAGATTTGCTTAGATCTCGAGATTTATCCAAATCTTCTTTACAGTACATAGGCTCTTAGATTATGCAGACAATTCTCAGTGATGAATGCCTTCGAAGACTCCCTCTAAAATTTGAAGGAGTTATGGTGTGGGTATATTTATCCTCAATGCTCGTAAGCGTACGCGAGTAGTTATATTTTCTCGCACCAAAACCAAGGTATTGCTTTTGTTTTCCGCACTAACTTTTCCAATTTTTCACTCAAATTGCACTTTGTTGCTTTTTGAGGTATTATCAATTATCGTAGCCCGGATGGCGCAATGGTAAGCACGTTCGCCTTCTACGCACTGGGCCCCGGTTCGCTTCCTACTGAATGCGGAATTTTTCGATAAAAAAAGGGGATTAACGTGTCGAACTATGAGCCCACTCAGCTGTTAAATGAGTACCCATTTATGGGGTAGGTTAGGTTAGGTTAGAGGGGCTGCCATGAAGTGTCACAGCTCACTTAGACCACAGATGGGTCCGTTGTAATACCCGCGGTATTATGGGGTAAATATAAATACATAATATTACGTTTACACTATCCTCAGATTACTTCATCTGCGCCAGCTGACTTCATCTGCAACTGTCATATACATGCAATTTTATATTACGTTTACACTATCCTCAGATTACTTCATCTGCGCCGGCTGATTTAATCTGGAACTGTCAGATACATACAATTTTAAACTCACCACACCCAGATTACGCAGCAGATGAAGTAATCTGGGGATAGTGTAAACGTAATATTAAACTCACCACACCCAGATTACGCTGCAGATGAAGTAATCTGGGGATAGTGTAAACGTAATATAAAACTCGGTTGAGAGTGTTGCTGATCACACACCTCTGCACAAGACCGTCACGATCTAGAAAATGAGATGATGCTAACTCATCTCGAGGCCATGGTTCAAATTGGACTGTTGCGCCAGTTATTTATTTTATTATTTTATCAATTATCGCCAACTGAATGAATTTGTTTAAAAAAATGTTGACTATTTACAGGCAGGATACACATAATTTGTTATTACCTGATCCAATAAAACATTTGCACTCTAATTACAGTCAGACCTCTATATAACGAAATTCAAGGTTCCTAGAAAAAAATGCGTTTAATAGAAACTTCGCTATGTAGAAATTATCTTTATTTATAGAAATATACATACTTCCAATCATTTTTCCAGAAAAGGGAATAGAATGGTTTGAGCAATATTTTTACCAGGCACTGTACAAGCAGGTGTATTTGCTGCATTTTGATGTACAATTTTTAGCACATATTAGTCTTATCTGTAAATTATTCTATAACTCTTCATGCGCCCTTCTACATCTGGCACCCGGTGCTACTACTCCACTTGCTCCTATGAAATGCCGGCCCTGCCAACAAGACTTTCGTTTAACAGGCTTTGGAGTGCACGTTACATGTGGCGAACATTCATTCGAACAGTTGAAACAGCACGACAATCGTTTTGTGTGCAAGCATTGAAAGTGCACATGGTCATCTTCTTCGTCATTCTCGAGGGTCTTCCCAGGGTGCAAACTACTCGAGTACGTTTCCTTCGTCTGCAACGGACGTTCTTATTCTCATACTGGTTAACGTTAACAGTCCAGGTAGTGTGTCTGACCTGACGCCGTTTCCGTGAGGATTTCGTCATCACCTGGAACGGTGCCACGCTGAATGCTTTTACTTGTGTTGCTTGTGTTTATCGCAGAGTGGGTTTTGTTGTGCAGATCGACGTCATCGTTCCGTGACTTCTCTCATTGGAAGGTAAAATACGAGTTTCGCATGGAATTCGTAATTGAAACGGTCCAACCCCTGCATTTAAAGTGCTGTGCACTGATATCTCACTGACCAGTTGAATGCGGTACCTTACCCTGTTCGTAGCGCCTGTCGTCGGTTAGTTCGCCGTTCAAGTTCAGTCCAGCACCTGGAGAAAAACGGAAGTGATTAATGCCATGAGGTTGTGTGCGGTGAGTAGCGCGATACCCCTTGCTTTGCTGAAGTGACGACACGTGCACTGTTCCAAGCTGGCGGTTCAATTTAGAAATCAGCGCGCGGAGTGTGTTTTGTGAAGTGAGTGCCTGGTGCGGGAATAAATTAATATTAATCAAAATTACCACAGCGCGTAGGTACACAGGCAGATAATGGTGAATAGTGCAATCGCGAATGTACCGACGAGTGCTTTGACCGCTCGACAATAAACAAAAACATTGAAACGCGTTCAGGGAACCAGAAGCGCAAACCTGAAACGACCCCCGCGAGCGTGAACCCGTTCCGCCTATGACCGCCATCCCGTGAGCTGCATCAAGTGCAAACAGGTCTAACGTCTTTGATCTTATATTGTATTTGCGAAAATGGCGCGAATCGCAGCTGGTGATCACAACTTAGTGCCACGACATGTGTTTGACGAAAAATCACTGCAACCGGAAGCTGGAAATGCGCGAACTTCGTCAACGGACACCGTCGAATCGACTGGCGGTGTGAAGCTGAAAAAGGAAATTGGCCTCTTAGATGGCGTGGCGATTATTGTGGGTGTGATCGTTGGCGCCGGGATTTTTGTAAGCCCTAAGGGCGTCCTGCTGTACTCGGGCTCCATAGGTCAAGCGCTTATCGTATGGGTCCTGTCGGGCATACTTAGTATGGTCGGTGCATTATGTTATGCGGAATTGGGTGAGTAGTCCATCTTAATCAGTAATAAGGGTAATAAGAAGAAAATTCCCAACTTGCATTTTTGGCTCCCATCACGTAGCCTCTTCTTCAGTTTTTCCTTTTAAAGTAGCAATTACGGCGACTCGGCTCGTAATAGGGATCATGTTGGCACCAATATGTCACTAAAATGGGGAATGGACCGATTAGTGATTGTTTACCCTTTTGCCACAAATCTTGTGTCGTCTCTTGGGACATCCGAAACTTATACTGCGTATACCTCAAGACGTACCCGGTACTTTATTTTATACCCTTTTCCAATACAAACATTCTTGTGAATGTGTAATATTACGTTTAGGCTGCGCGCAAGTTGGCACACGTTCGCGTGTAGCGTTCACGTGTTTTATGTCAAACGGTTTGAGTCTATGGTTTGCAACCAAAGATGCGAATCTGTCAATTTGATAGATGCTCGGCTGTTGTCGTATCACCAAATTGGATTCATTATTGTGTATTAACGCCAATAATTTAATATGAAATGTGTGTTTATGCACATCCTACTACTCCCCAGTCGTTTGTTTTGCCACTCAATTCTTACATAATTATCCATTTTAAAGCACAATAATGAACTCAATTTGTTGATACGACAATAGCCGAGCATTTGTCATATTGACAGATTCGCATCTTTGGTTGGAAACCATAGACCCAAACCGTTTGACAGCAAACACGTGAACGCGACACGCGAACGTGAGCCAACATGCGCGCAGCCTTACACTATCCCCAGATTACTTCATCTGCGCCGGCTGATTTAATGCGCAACTGTCAAATACATACAATTTTAAACTCACCACACCCAGATTAAGCAGCAGATGAAGTAATCTGGGGATAGTGTAAACGTAATATAAGTTAAGAAGGCGAATGCAATTCAATAAATGCAATACTATTGAACTGTGTCATATAAACATGTTAAGTTGTGTTGTTGGCCCTACATGTATGATATCCCAGCCGAGATGAAGAAATTATTTACTTCACATTATCATTGGAAAACTATTATCTCTTTGGCATACAAATTTGTATTTTCATTGTGAAAGTTGGCATTGTAGTTCGAAAAATTACAACGCCTTTCAAATATTCTTTAAATTTCGAAGTAGAATATGGAAAAAATTAATAAAATGAAATAGTGTTCTTTTATAATTTAGGGTTTCCTTGCCTTAAATTGCTGGGTAATAATGCCTATTTGCTTAAACAATAACACAGTCTTCCTAATAGTTCAAAACATAGCTATTTTTTAAAAGTTTTTCGATCTTCAATTCTGCAAAAGAATTAAAAAGATGGCGATTGTCTGGATACTTAGTAAGAACTTTTGGAACTATCCAATGAAGTAAGTGGTTCTTTATGGTACCGATTGTAGTACCAAATACTAATCTTTTCATTCGTGAATATTAGTACCTTTATAGTAGAATTAATGATAGTAATGTCACAATTTCGCCACCTTAAAAAGTACTTAACCATATTGTGGTGCCCAACACGAAACATTCACCTGGATTTGTGCAATATATAGTGACAACCTTTTTCTCAAATCCCAGGTTATGAAAAATCACCAATCTGGAACCTTAATAAAATCACAAAATAATGCCACTAAAATGTTCCAACTGCCACTATGCTGGAACGTTCTACGAGCTAGGTTAGATGGGTTACCTAGAAGAGAAAGGCGCACATAGACCACTACTGGGTCCGTTGTTCTACGAGCTACGTTACAGGATTTCTTAGGATGAAGTTGCAACTCTAGTACCAAAAATGTAGCATCAACTTCATATAGTGGCATAATCGAAAACATTGGTATATATTTGCTACTTAAAATGTTACTTGGGATATAAAATAATTCGTGAAGGATTTAGTTTTGTGGCGAAAGTTTTACTCGTATTTCAGTTTGAAATAAATGACCAAATTTGCTAGATCTTTCGAGATATTCGGTCGAGAATGTGAACTTTTGTTGTACACTGGTGTACATACAGTGTCAGAAATTTGAAACCCTCGTGGCCTCTGAATACTGCCATTTATTATCGTTACTTTATCTTATAGGCCAGTAAAAAAATTTAGTTTTAAATTTTCTTACTAAAAATTAGGTAAAGATCTGAAAATAATTTTAATGCCTTCTGTAGATACTGAATACATGGAAACTGAGTTTGCACGGTCGCAGAAGGTAAGCTTAACTTTCGGTGGGCGAAAATCCGAGAAATTTGAGCTCTTTTTTTAAATATTATCCTTATAACTCCTTAACGGTGATTCGGATCGAAAAAAAACTTGTTTGAATAAATTAAAAAGCGTTGAAATGCGTTCAATGCACTGCTCATAGTTGAAAATCGGCTCAGTAGCGTATTCAAAATCAATAGTCAAAAAACGACAATTTTCGAGGCTTCGGAGTAAGATCACACTTCATCACTTTCCAAACTCACAGATCTTTACAACGGATGCTCCAAATGGAAAAGCTTATTTGTATAAGCTGAGGATAATTTGATTGTAAGCCTAACGTGGCCAATATTTTTAAATTCAGCTCATTTTTAGAGTAGTTACATATGAGCACAAATTCAAAAATGCCTGCTCATCGATTTTTGCCTTAAAATATATAGTATATTGTTTGAGTTGATACATTGTTAAAAAACTCGAGTTTTCTACTTCCCCCCATCACCACGGACCCCGCTACCATGTTGAAAAGGTGCGTAATTGTTTGGCTTGTCCAGTTTCTTTTTTTATAATCTCCTAAATTGGTTTTACAAGAAACTTTGCAAAAGTTTATTAAACTAGAGTAATTTATCTACAATTTGAGGTTAAAATAAAACTTCTAGCTGTTATACTTACCGAGATAGAGCTTTTAAGGCATAAATCGATGAGCAGGCGTTTTTGAATTTTTGCTCATAACTACTCTAAAAATGGGCCGAATTAAAAAATATTGGCCACGTCAGGCTTACAATCAAATTATCCTCAACTTTCACACATAAGCTTTTTCATTTGGAGCATCCGTTGCAAATATATGTGAGCTTGAAAATTGATAAAGTCTGATTTTTCTCCGAAGCCTCGAAAATTGTCGTTCGACCCTCCTTCAATAACGAGTTCCGACCCCGGAGTTGGTTTTCTTTACGTTTTATGACCCCAGGAATCGATTGGCATCATTCGATTTTTTTAGTTTCCTTTATATATATATATATATATATCCGCAAAATGTTGTGGACACGATAACAATCGAACGGAAGTCATAAGCAAGGTGAAACTTTTCCAGTTGATAGATGTCAGTGGGGAGCCGGCTGCTATTGAAATTCAGCACTATCGATAAAGCGGTTAACAAGTTACAGCTATATAACGTCGAAAGTATCTGAGCCTAATAACTTTATAACGGAAGAAGCTACCTAAACCAAACTTGCCCAGTGAGTAGACGTTAACAAGAACTAGCCTATTATTATTGGGGGGGGGGGGGGCAAAAACTCCTCTTCCATAGTCCTCCGCGTGGGCGCCCCCTGGAACGGCAGTGGTCACTGACCATTGCCAACCAACGTCAAGCCGCCAGTGATGGCGGTGCGATGATTTGGTTGAGGTACCCCTGTGGTGTGGGGTGTGAAAAAAATACCACGGCCTTTCCCTTTGAGGGCCTGTCGTTAAAACCGACAATCAAAGGACAGGATGTGTATGCTAGCAACTTGCACTATCCGAAATCTTTATATGCTAACGAAACGTCAACTATGCCTCGGATAAGGACTGACTCAACGGTTACGACTTTTAGCTATCGTACAATGACAAAGATTGGATTCTGGAATGTGCGTACTCTCCTGGACAATGGATCAGAAGGTCCCCAGAACGCACGATTTCTTCAATTAGAGAGTGAATTTCTGAGGTACAAATTAAATATCTTAGGAGTTAGTGAGATAAGATGGTGGAACAGCGGAGAATTCATCTCTCCAACGGGCAGCACTGTAATGTTGTACTCCGGTAAAGCTACCGGTAGTCGTCGTGAGTCAGGTGTGGGGCTCCTTTTAACCAGAGCCGCGCGAAACTGTCTCTTATCCTGGGAACCGGTCTCTGACAGGGTCTTGACCGCCAGGTTCCGGACCAAAATGAGGAACATCTCAATAATACAATGTTATGCCCCTACTGAACCCGACAATGTCTTGGCAAAAGACTCCTTCTACGAAGAATTAAACGCCGTTCAGAGCAGAACACCTAAAGGTGACATTATAATGGTTATGGGTGATTTGAATGCAAAAGTTGGCGCTGATAACTATGGGCTCAGACATGTGATGGGGAGACACGGTCTTGGTGATCGTAATGACAACGGTGAAAGATTTGTAGAGTTCTGCAACTTTCACAGTCTCTTCATCGGTGGTACTATGTTTGAGCATAAGGACCACCACAAAATCAGTTGGTCCTCTGTTGATCGGCGCAGAACACAAAATCAGATCGACCATTTTGCCATTAGTAAAAGATTCAAGAGTTGCCTCCTGGACGTGCGAAACAAGAAGGGTGCCGATATTGGGATGGGAAGAGACCATTATCTTATGATCGCTAATGTTCGATTGCGTATTGCAGCCGTGCGCCGCCCCAGCGACGAAAGATCCAGGCCCCGCAAATTCAACACCGCTCGACTAAAAAATCCAGCTGTCTTACAACAATATAATGACCATCTTGCGCAAAAAGCGGCTGAGATAACTAGTCACCCAGATAGTGACATAAACGAAAACTGGGATGCCATAAAAAATGCGTACATTGATAGCGCAAATACCATCCTTGGCCCAAACCCGGATTGCCGGAATAAGCCCTGGATGTCCGACGCTTCATGGCAGCGGATTGTTGGAAGAAAGGAGCTGAAAGTTCGTTTGGCTGCAGCATCAGACGACAATCGAAGCAGCATCGAACTCCTTTACCGTCAGAAAGCTCGAGAAGTTCAGCGTAGTGTGCGACGCGATAAAAGAGTTTATGCCAATTCTCTTTTAGCGTCAGCAGAAGAAGCCGCTAGAAGTAACAACTTAAACGCCGTATACGGTGTCATCAAGGAGTTTACAGGTGGTCGTAACTCCTGCCAACATCCGGTGAAGGATAGTGATGAAAAGCTACTTATCTTGGAAGAAGATCAAATGAGGCGGTGGAAAGAACACTTCGCCGCGGTCTTGAACCGTGTAACCTCTGGTGAAGTTCCCCCTCATATAGATAATTTAGCTAACCATCAAAATGTGCGTATACGGTCCACTGCCCCGACTAAAGAGGAAATAGTCACTGCAATTATTGCACTAAAACGAGGAAAGGCCGCCGGACTTGACGGCATCCCTGCCGAACTTTATCAAGCAGCGCCAAGCGTAACTGCCGATTTGCTGCACCCACTTGTTGATAAAGCGTGGAATACAGAGACCTTTCCCACTGAGTGGAAGGAAGGTTTGATCATCAAACTTCCAAAGAAGGGTAGCCTCACAGACTGTAATAATTGGAGAGGCATTTGTGTGCTTCCTGCCGTTGCCAAGATAATAGCTAAAATCGTCCTGGAAAGACTAAAGGCCCACTTAGAAAGCACAATTGATGAAGAGCAGGCTGGCTTTCGATCCGGATTCTCCTGTGTCGATCACATTAACACCTTGCGAATCATCATCGAGCAATGCGCTGAATACGATTCTCCGCTTCACTTGCTATTCATCGATTTCGAAAAGGCTTTCGATAGTGTGAACCGGGATTCTATATGGGCGGCCTTGCGCAGGAGAGGCATCCCTGAGAAGCTTGTGGCTATTATTAAGGCAACCTATGACGGCGCGAAATGTCGCGTTCTGCATAAAGGTAAGGTGTCGGGGGACTTTGAGATTCGCAGTGGAGTTCGGCAGGGGTGCATCCTCTCACCGATCCTATTCCTCATTGTGATCGGCGATGTGTTGCATGCAGCCCTATCCGGACTCGACAGAGGAATTCAATGGACTTTGACATCTTATCTACAACATCTTGACTACGCTGACGACATATGCCTACTCTCCCACAAAATCATGGATCTGTCCGCAATGGCGCTAGATCTCGAGAGGGAGGCAAGCAAGGTTGGGCTAAAGATTAATACCAACAAGACCAAGGTTCTTAGCCCGCCGTTGCGAAAAAGAAATCCGACACCTATTGCCATCAATATTAATGGGCAGCCTGTGGAGAAGGTGGACAACTTCGTCTACCTGGGTAGCATTGTTGCCGAAAATGGTGGTACGGAGCAGGACATCGCTCGTCGTATCAACCAGGCTAAACGCGCATACGGCATGCTGTCCAAAATCTGGCAGAGCAGTTATCTCAGCATCAAGACCAAGCTGGGCCTGTTTCGCTCCCTGGTACTATCAGTGCTTTTGTATGGGAGCAGTACATGGAAAGTTTCCGTAGGAGTTACCAGAAAGCTGCAAGTTTTCGTCAACTCATGTCTTCGTCGAATTTTAAGAATTTTCTGGCCCGAAACAATATCAAATGAAGAGCTAAGTCGGCGTACGGGTCAGATGCCAATCGACGAATTGATACGCAGGCGAAAATGGCAGTGGATAGGTCACACATTGCGGAAGAGTGATAACTGCATTGCTATGCATGCCATGAAATGGAACCCCATTTCCAACCAAGGCCGACCAAGAGGGGGTCCTCGAATCACATGGCGTCGATCTGTGGCAAAGGAGTGTCAGGTACCCAGCTGGTGGATATTAATGAGGACTCGACTTCTATCTGATTTCAGAAAAATGCATTAAACGGTTCAAAAGTTACAAAATTTTTTAAGCAAAATAACTCTATAATGCAAGAAGCTAGTTGAGTGAAACTTTTCTAATTTGTGCGCAAACGTCAAGACTGGGTTCCTACTTAATTTCAGTGACATCCATGAGTTAGTTGCAGAATTACAGGTATATAACCGCAAAATTTTGGGAACACAATTAATTTACAACGGAAAAAGCTAGTTGAGCGAAACTTGTCTAACTGATGAAAATTAGTGAGGAATAGCTTCCGGTGCAGTTTCAGGAAAAAGTTTCAGCTGTTTTGGTTTAGAACCTGTCTTACTAACATGCAAGAAACTGACCAAGGAGAAAATTCCAAACAAGATGGTCTCTTCGTTCAAGGTGACCATTCCACATGATCTGCAAATGCCATACAAGGCGTCTTTCTGGCCTCCGTGAATTCTTTTAAAGAAATTCACTAAACTAAATTTTCAACGACAACGCGTACCAACGACTCCAAAATAATGCAAAAAATGTACAGTAAGAGTCAGAGCCTAAATAATTCTTCTTCTTCACTTTCTCTATATTATCAAAATGTGCGAGGGTTACGCACCAAGCTCCAAATTTTAAATGTTTCTGACCTAACATCTTTTCATGACATTATCTGTTTGACGAAACATGGTTAAATCCATCTACATATCAGCAGTAGATCTTCCGTTGTGATAGAAACTTCGAAATACTTGGACTGATAAATGGTGGTGGAGCTCTAGTTGCTATCCAGAACTACATTGAATGTTCTTTTTTTCCTCTAGCCTTTCTCAACCTTATGATTGTGTTACCGTTAATATTCCTACTTCCACCTCCACATCGCTTGTGGTTGTTTGTGTCTACGTCCCCTGTAATTTCACATTTGCTGTTTATGATAGTCTCTTTGATCACTTATCTGATACGGTTAATATTTTATTTCGTAATTCCTGTTGTATTATACAACAGGAAGTGTGGTGGTGATTTCAATCTTCCCAATGTTAGATGGCCTGATAGGCCAGGTCTCCTTTGACTTCTTCTTCCATGTCAAGGTCGCTCACATCCTTCACGGAATTCTGTAACCTTATACAGTTCCACTTAACTCTGAACTTTATGGATCGTGCTCTCGATCTTGTGTTAAGTAATCTTACCTTGTCTTTTCTGTCGTCTTCTTTTCCTACTCCTGCTTATATTCCTTGTGATCCTTACCATCCAGCTATTGCTCATGAGATTAACATTAAATTGTCACCCTCTCTCTCAGAGACTTATCATTCTAGACTTAACTTTAGGAAAACTAATTACGTTTCTATTAATGAAAGGCTGAGTCAAATCAATTGGTATTTCATTCTGAAGGATCTTAACTGTGAGAATGCTGTGACAACTTTCTACACTATCCTATACAACATCTTCTACAAGTTTGTTCCATTACCTAACTATAAACCCCGGAAAGGTCCAGTTTGGTTTACTCCGCTAATACACAAATTGATCCGCAAAAAGAAGCGTGTCCAGACTCGTCCTAAACGTTTCAGACGCCAATCCGACAGTATAGCGTTTAAAGATTTACCTGTACGAAAGGCATTCATTTGATGAAACTTAAAATGAAACTGAAGATAAATTCATATAGTAAAATCAATCGAACAGTTAAAAAGTTTCATTATCTGAAAATATTGCCGCAAATATCGAAATAGAAAATTCTGCAGCTGCACTTGGTACTACAACTGCAGTTAAGTATCCCACCCATATCTTAATTTTATTATACTCGTACATAAACTCATAAATGATCCCGAATCAGCCCATATCAAAAATCAGTTCCTCTGACTTCACTGCGCCAGGTGTCTTTTGACTATCGACTTTGAATACGCCTACTGAACCGAATTTCAACTTTGAGCGGTGCATTGAACGCAATTCAACGCTCTTTAATTTACTCGAGCAAGTTTTTTCGATTCGAGGCACCGTTTAGGAGTTATAAGGATAGTATTAAAAAAAGGGATCAAATTTCTCCGATTTTCGCCTACCAAAAGTTAAGCTCACCTTCTATGACCGTGCAAACTCAGTTTCCATGTACATATTCAGTATCTATAGAAGGGATTAAAATTATTGCCAGATCTTCCCCTAATTTTTATTAAAAAGACCCCAAATTGGTTTAATTTTACTGGCCTATTAGCTAAGTAACGTTTAAATTTAACTCGAGGTGGAATTAAAGGAATCAATCCAAAACACTTTTATAACGGTATTAGACATCTATTTATTTTAATAATTGCCTTTATTACCTTTTGTGGATCAATTTACATAAAATGTAGAAATAGGGTGCATTTCAAAGTCAGAACCTTAAATAGGTTTACCCTAATTTCGATAACTTTTATTACTGATAAAAACAAAACAAATTAAGAAATTAGGTAGAAAATATGTATGTAGAAAGTAATGTTTATGTTCTAGTTTCAAAATTATGCGGGATCTGTCTTTTGTAGCAAATGACTGATAAAAATAACTTAAATCGATTCTGTTATAGGAATACGATTGTGTATCAGTTTTTGACTTTGGAATGCACCGTTACAAAAGCGTTTTGGAATGATTCCTTTAAATGCATCTCGAGTTAAATTTAAACGTTACTTAGTGAAGATAAAGTAACGATAATAAATGCCAGTATTCAGAGTCCATCAGGGTGAAGCTATTCAAATTTTCGACACTGTATGTACGTTGTAGTCAGGGCCGTCGAGAGAGGGGTGCGGAAGGGACGAAACTCCCGGGCCCGTGATTTTAAAGGGGCCCGAAAATTTGAAACACGAAAAGAAGTTTTGTAACTATCATACAAGATCGAATCAAACATTGTTCAAGAATGGAGCAAGATTAATTCTTAATTTCTTTCTTTCCGTGTTAAATTTTCGATTTGTTCCGGTGCAGGTTCGGTCGCTACTCGGTCCGTGCTCGACTTGGTCCGATTACAAAGATAGTAACACCAGTAATCTGCGTCGATGCAGATACGAGCGCCAGTTCTCGGAGTGACGTTGAGTGGACTGAGTGACAATGAAAAAAAAAACATTTTGCTCGTGGCAGAACTTGAACCCGCCACCGCTTGTATTAAAGATCAACTCTCTACTCATAGAGCTACCAGAACCCTCGTTGAGTATTTTGGTGCAAAATGTACAAAAGTCATCAGCTACCTAGCTGATTATGTCGTGATGAATTTATCAATTACTGATGAGTAACGGTATGGTATGGTTAGCAGGATATCTTCTGCAGAATATTGATATGATTTGATAAAAACTGACTTATTTATTTGGGATTTTTCGACAGACAAAATGTACAGAAATAAGCCCCAAACAATTCAGCAGTTAGAAGGCATTGTTTCAGAGCAATAGCGCCAGTGAAAGGAAATTTTGTTCAAGTGATCCTTTTTTACAAATTGAGACTGTGATTTTCTAATATTTTTTATTTTTAATTATACACTAAAAATAATATACATACAAGTATTAACAAAAAACAGCTAAAACATTTGAAATCTTCGCCAAATATAAGATGTTCAGTATATTGGCCAATATTTGTTCAGCCCCGGCCTGGATTTTCTCTCGACGGCCATGATTATATCATATTATGGGGCCCTTTAAAAGTTGAGTCCCGGGCCCGGACTTTCTCTCGACGGTCCTGGTTGTAGTTTAACGATTATAGAAACTTCCGGCTTATCGTACAGTTTGTACAGCTCATGGTTGTACCGGATGTGCCATCCATTCCGATCGGAAACTACTCCGTAAATTCGCCGAAGGACCTTTCGTTCAAATGTGTTTATGATGTTTTCGGAGGTTTGAGTTATAGGGTCCACGTTTCACAGTCATAGGATGGTAAAGGTCGTATGATGGCTTTGTATATGTGCAGCTTAGTATTTCTGTGCACATGCTTCGATTTCATTATAGAGAGGATCGAGAAGAAAGTCTTACGGATATTTGCTAACTGTACCCGTATCCGTTGATTTTGTCATTTTCATTGGCGTGCTTTGACAGGTTACTACCCAGGTATATAAGTCGTCTACGAATTCGATGCTGAGATCCCGACGTTGATGTTCGGTTGTTCTGGGTTGTTCAAGATTATTAAGAAGTTCTTCTGCGGCGGGCAGGTTTCGGGACATGGTATTGATGTCGTAGCTATACATACGCTATCAACTGCATCGACTTAAAGAGCAGTGCGCCGCTGTTGTCCACATTCATTACCCGGATGGTGTGTTCAAGTGCCAGGTTGAAAAGCGTTGGAGCCAGTCCATGGTCTGGCTTCAGGGCAGGACATGTTTAAAAGAGATCAGTCAGCCTGTTTTGGATCGTGTCCTGTGAGACGGAGTTGGTCATAGTCATCTTTGTTAATCGCACTAATTTTACTAATAAACAGAAGTGCAGCATGATGTTATACAGTACACCACGATCGATACTGTGGAATGCTTGCTTAATAGCCCAGTCATCAAGAAGATTTCCTAAAACAAATTGTGGTGTAGTATTGATTTTTACAATAGTTTCGTTTATGTTTTTTGGGGTGCTGATTACGAATCTAAGGTTTGCTACCAAAATTTTTTTGTGGAACTTGAGTTATGGCCAAAAACAACAACAACGCGTTTTTTGGTTTTTTTTTTAAATAATATGGAAACGGTTGACTCTAGCAAGAAACTTTCTGAGACCGAATGAAAGATCTGGGACAGTTTAAGAAAAAAGATTAGCGCTACATTTTTTGTATCTTGAATAATTTTCGAGATATTCTCACTTGAAAAAGACTATTTTTCACGCTTCTATTCTTTATCTTTTATTCCCACAAAGAGAAAAATACATGGTTTTCTGATGTATTTTTCCGAATATAGGAAAAACTACATTTCTTACGAGGAAAATGATGAGGATGAATTTGTTGATGGCTTAATCACCTTTCATTTCAGATATGTGAGATGCGTATGGGAAAAATAGTTACCTACGGCAAAAACAAACTTCTTAAAAAATTGACTGCGTTGAAAAAAATTTAAACATAAATTAAGGGCCTATACCAGTGTGATACTTTCAAAAAATCCAAAAAATTTTTTGCCTTTTTCGACAGTTTATACTTTTAAGAATATCCTGTAAAAATTTCAAGGCCGTACTTCTAATATTCCCCGAATGACAGCCTTCTAAAGAGCAACCGCTCGCAGGTATAAATTGTTCCATCTGCCTGGAGTCGGAGCTCTGACGTATTGTTACCTGAATCTTTCGGCATCATTAACGGTACATAATTAAGAGGGGACACTATTTAGCTAGAAATATATCTATAGGGCCATACGAAAACTGCGTTGCCATTTAAAAGGTATTCTGGAGTTGTTGTTGTTGTAGCAATGGTCAGAAGTTCGTTGTGTGAGTGTGTTACATGTTGTGTTGTTCTTCGTCTTCCTCGGTGTTGAGTGATAGGAAAGGTAGCTGCCTCTACTGGGTTCTCCCACAGCGCAATTGATGCTTGTACTTCCTCGTGGTGTATTGCTGCGATGGCTGTTCTGTATGCGTTGTTGTCGAAGGGGTCCCTTTTGTACCTCTGGACGTCTCTTTCGAGGTCCTTCAAATCACGCCTGACATGCCTTGGTGGCGGCGTCTTGTCCATGAGGTCAGAATTGGGGTGCTCCTCACGATAACAACCCACCAGGTACTGTTTTGCAAGAAGTTTGTTGTGGTCCCTTAGAGGCATCGTCCTCGTTTCCTGATGTAGATGGTCCTGGGAAGACATCAGGAGACAGCCAGTTACAGTACGGAGGGCGGCATTTTGGCAGGCCTGGATGTTATTCCATTGTGTGTCACAGAGATTCTGTGACCACACTGGAGCCGCATAGTTGGCTACAGACCTTCCGACTGCTTTGTATGTGACCAGTAGGGTCTCTTTATCCTTGCCCCAGGTGCTAACGGCCAAGGCTTTAAGGATCTTGTTCCTTCCGCGCATCCTGTTACAACTGTTGAAGCATGGGGGGATGACGTGGCCATACTGTCCAGGGTTACTCCCAGGATTTTAGGATGGTTCACGGTCGGAATAAGTTGGTTGCCAATCGAGATCTCAAGTTGCATCTTGACTTCCTTCGTCCAGGTGGTGAATAATGTTGCCGAGGATTTGGGCGCGGATACGATTAAATTCTTGCCCGTGAAGAAGGAGTTAAGCTGTTCCAGGTAAGCATTTATTCGTTCGCACATTTCCGTGATGTCGCTCCCTGTTGCCAGGATGGAGCAGTCGTCTGCATAGGAGATAATTTCGATTCCTTGAGGTGGGGTTGGAATTCCAGATAGGTAAAGGTTGAACAAGGAGGGAGACAAAACTCCTCCTTGTGGCACACCTTGTTTGATCTTCCTTAGCTTCGATTTTTTGCTCCTGAATTCGGTATAGGACTGCCTGCCCGCGAGGTAGTTGGCAATCCATTTTGTAATATGCGTTGGAAGAGATGTATTGTAAAGGTCGGACAGAAGTGCTGAGTGGCTGACTGTGTCGAAAGCTTTCGACAGGTCAAGTGCCACCAGAATTGTTCTGTGACATGGACGAGGTTGGTTGAGGCCATTGTGGATCCGAGTTGTAATGGCATCCAGGGCCGTCGTCGTACTATGCATCCTTCTGAAGCCGTGCTGGTGGTTTGCAAGCCTGATGCGGGCCGCAAGAACAGGGTGAATCAATGCTTCGAGCGTTTTGGCAACTGGTGATAGAAGTGTGATGGGACGATAGGACTCGCCGAGTGTCGCTTTTTTCCCAGGTTTCAAGATTGGGATTATTCTCCCTTTCTTCCAGAGTTCCGGAACGATCAGTGATGTGATGGATAGATTGAATGTGGCCGTGAAGTATTCGATAGCTGGTGTGTCGAGATGTTTAAGCATTGTCATTGAGATTCCATCAGGTCCCAAGGCTTTAGAGTTGTTCGCTTTCCTGATTGCTGCAGCCACTTCGTCCGTGGTGAAGACAAGTATGTTGTCGGTAGTTCGGTTGTGATTATGCGCTTTTGTCTGTCTGGTGGAGGATGTTCAATAAACTGCCTATTGAAGCGACTTGCACAATGGGCAGGGTCGGAGATTGAGTTTTCTCCGAACTGTATGGCGACATTTCCCATCTGTTTCGGTGGATTAGAGAGGGCACAGACTGTCGACCATAGTTTGTTAATACCTGTTGTTAGGGTGCATTCATTCAGATGCGAACTAGATTTTGACCTCTTATGTTCGGCCACTTGTCTTTGGATTTCACAGTTCAGTTCATGAATTCTGGGATCGTCTGGGTTAGTGCTCCTGATGTTATCTCTCTCGTCTGCCAATCTGGCGGCTGTGGTAGGAAAGTTTGGCCGAATCTTCGGAATGCGTCCTGCAGCAATAAATTTCGCAGCCCCTTTATTGAGGACTTTCCTGATATTGGACTCGGCCTTACGTACGTCGGTGGGAGTTGGCAGGGCGAGGAATTTAGCACTTGTACAATATAATCAGTAAACCTATTCCAGCCAGCTTTGTTGTGGTTGACAAAGGTGCGGTGTTCGACAGATATAACATCTCTCGGTTTGTCAAGCCTTATCACGATCGGTAGGTGGTCCGATGATAGTGTAAGGACCGGCTCGCACTGGCAATCGTGATGTCTGGTGAACTAGAACAAGTACCGGCAATACGGGTGGGCGTATCATCATTCAGCGTACAGAAGTCTGAGGCATCAAGTTGTTCAGCAATGGTTATACCTCTGGCGTCGTTGTTAAGATGTGAGTGCTAGAGTTCATGGTGAGCGTTAAAATCACCAAGCAGGAGACGGTGTTGACCATTGAGGAAAGTGTTGATATTTACATGGTAGCTTGGGAGACAACTGGATACCGGTGGAATGTAAATGTTGTAAATTTCAATATCAACATTGCCTGATTTTAAGGCGATAGCTTGCACTTCCGTGGTGCTGTCGTTGTTAGTGACATCTATTTCCCGGTATTATACGGAGTGGTGAATGATGAAGGCAAGTCCTCCTCTAGCGTTGGTCAGCCTATCTTTCCTTATGATGATATAATTCCCATGAGCGTTAAGGGACGAATTGGGATGTAGTTTCGTCTCCTGGATGGCTCCAACTTGAATGCGGTGTCTGTCCATGAATGAAGCGAGTTCGGCAATTTTGTTTTGCAGCCCGTTGCAATTTAGTTGGACGAGTGAGAGCGTATCGAAAATTGCGATCGGTGGTGCAGGCGTGAGGTTGTTTTGTTGGGGAATCCTACTGGGTCTATTCGCAGGAGTCGTTGGCGTTGACTGAAAGCTCGTATGGGTGCTCACTGGTGTAGGAAGGTGAGGCGTGTTTAATGGGCTCGCTGCTTGTGGACCTCGGTTTCTACACTGACTGGCGGTAAACGAAGGATTCCAGTGCCTGTGATGGTTTAGACCGGAGCAGTTTGTCAGGTGGCACCACTCGTCGCAACAGTTGCATCTCACTGACTATTGCATACGCAGCAGATCCAAGGACCTGGGTTGTATTCGATGCCGACGCGGAGAAGTAGTATTGAGAGCAGTTGCGCCGAGATGTGTTGCTCCCAATAAACACAAAAAAACAGATACTGCATGTAACACACGAACATACGTCTTTCTTGCATTGAAGGGGTTTGGCAGCTCTTGGCCATTGTAAAAACGGGTCGCTCCGGTGCGTAGAACCGGCTGCCGCAGGAACGGGTATTCTGGAGTCGTTCAACGCAGTTCGTTAGTTAAATCTTTAAACGCGTTTTTCTCGAAATGAGATTTTTCAAATTTGCTGCCATCGTAACTTAAAGAGCAATTATCCGATTGACTTGAAACTTATATTGGGTACTACTCAATATATCATATTTACTCTACAATGTCCTAGGATATTTTTGATTGGATGAAAATTGGCGATTTGGCACTGAAAAACGACCATATTATAAGCAAGAAAACAGATTTTTTTAATTACAATAACTACGCCATTTTCTTAGATTTTCATATTTTTCGAAAATCCAACGTCATTGTACAGGAAATACCTTCCAGTTTTACCACATTTTTTCCTGTTTCGGTTTCAGCTACTCAATCGGCCGGAGCCAGGGCAGCAGTGGAGGAACTTTTTTTTGGGGCTTCCGAATCCAGTGCATAACTCGCTTGGATCCCAGTACTTTTCTATGAAAAAATTATGTAATATAGGACAAATATAGTCTAATATGTTCTACATTTTCCGAAACATTTAGTTGAGTACTCTTCTTCCAAAAAATTCCCGAAAATCGCCCATATTTTCAGCGTTCACACTGGTATAGCCCCTTAATAAATCGTAAAGTTTGTATCCAGCAGATAAATAACTGATATACACTGCTTGTCATAACTATAACCGCACTATGAAACAGCTGATATGTGAAGTTTAAAAAAACCTAAAGCTATTACTAATATGCCATACTTTAGAAAATCCAAGAAAACAAATAATTTAACAAATATAATTCATTTATTTCAAACCGTTATTCTTTTATAGAGCAAAAAAGTGTTCCCCAAGTGGCATAACTATAACCGCACCTGACAAAAATATGGCAAAATCTACACAAATAAGGAAAATAAAGAAAGTCAATAATGGGTAGGACCTCCCCTGTTTTAAATAAGCTTAAAGAGCCTATCTGGCATACTGTCCACCAAAATTCGTTCTCAATTCTTCGGCTACCGAACTTCCTGCATCGATAACCGCTTCCTTCAGATGAAACACACTTTGATATTGTCGATTTTCCCAGTAAACTTGTCGCACTTATGTTCCCAAAAGGTTTTCTATAGGGTTTTGATCAGGGGAACAAGCGGGCAATTCCATAGCATTGATACCATTTCATTGTAACCAAATTTTAGTAAGACGACTGGTATGAACAGACGCGTTGTCCTTTTGGAAAATCAGTTCTCTGCCGTCTCTCCTTCCCAAAAAAGAACGTCGACATAATCTTACGGAGTCATTCGTGTACTGAGAAACGCTAAGTCAACTGTCCCATCAGAGCAAAATACTCCCCACACCATTAAAGAACCTCCTCCGAAATTTTTCTTAGAGAAATATCGAGGTTCCTTCTGCAGATCCCTCCAACACTTGTTAAATCCGTCTGGACCGTCAAGATTGATTTTTTTTTCTGAAAAAAGCACATGAAAAAGGAAATTTGGGAAAATAGATCAAAACAGAAGTACCGCAGTAGCGTATCACCTTTTTCCAGTTTCTCTGCAAATTTTTCCTTGCAAACGCCACGGGAATATTTGTGCCAAAGATGTAATTTCGGCATCGTAAGGAGTTTTCACCGTTTAATGCGTTTTGAATGTTTTAAAACTCTACTTATTATAGATTTAGATACTTCCACCCTACTCTCGTTAACTATCGTCGATAGACTTTTCATAGAGTTACTTGCGGTATTCAAAATGCGGCACTTGTCTCTTTCAGATAGCTTGGATTTTGGGCCTCCAGTTTTTTTTTCTCGCATTCTTTTTGGCTATTGACGAAATTTCGAATGACTGTCCGAACGCCCCAATTCTCGTCCAATTTCCGGTGAATTTTAGCCTTTTCGGATTAAAATTTATCCAAAAAGGCTAAAATTTTGCCTTTATCGACTTCGATCAGATACGCGCCATATGGCATTTTGTTCGAGAATGAATGCCAAAACAAGAAAATATAACGGTACTGTGAATGAAGTTCAATGTGTTTGCATTTTTTTCAAAGAAAACAAAAAATATGGCTATATTTCAGTGTGCAAATATAGTGCGGCTATAGTTATGACACACTAACAAAATAAAGAACATGGCGTAATTAAACCAATTTAAACAATAGATAGCTCCGATTTGGCAAAATAGAAGTTAAATTATTTCGCTTTAATACGCTGTAATTAGTTTCATCAAAATATCTCATAAAATACTAAAATTACCGGAATATATGATGCGGCTATAGTTATGCTACGCAGTGTATGTACATATATTTGAAAGTACAATAGATTACCTAAAATTTAATGTAAACGTCAGCTTCATACGTGTAGGTTTTTCTGAAAAAAAAAACGTCTTTAAACATTGGAATCCTTTTCCGAAAAATGAAAAATCTACGTTTTAGTCTCCAGTTTTCTTAAAACTAGCTATGGGTTGGTTTGGTTTTTTTTTCGTATATTTTTTTGGAGTGCTGATTACGAATCTGAAGTTCCGACCAATTTTTTTTTTGTGGAATTGTATTTATAGCACAAAAAGAAACAACAAAAATTCGCTTTTTTGTTTTCGAAAATATTTTTAAATTTAGCGAAAAACTTTCTGAGACAAAATGAAAGATCTTGAGCAGATAAATAAACAAATAAGGTTAACGCAACTTTTTCCGTATCTTCAATAGTTATTGAGATATTCGCACTTGAAAAAGGCTGTAATGTATTTTTTAAGTGAGAATATCTCGAAAACTATTGAAGATACGGAAAAAGTAGTGCTAATTTTTTTTGTTGAGCTGTCATGATCATTGATTTTGTCTCACAAAGTTTTTGATAGGGTTGACGGGTTTCAAAATATTAAAAAAAAAAAACAAATAGAAAAAAAATAGTATTCTTTATGTTATTCACTCATATGCACAACACATTGTTTTTTTTTTTTATATTTTCTTAAAAATAATTAAAGTGGAGTGGGTCATTGCCAAGCTAAGCCATGATGACTTAGTTCGGCTATCAACAACCACCAAAAATATGTATATCAGCACTAGGCCAATCACACTACTGTCCACTGGTTTCGGCCACACGATGGATTTTTTACTCGTCAGGAGCTATCTTAATACATCGGGGAGGTAGCTCGACCAGGTTAGTGGGTGGTATTTCGACTTACATCAGAATACGCCACTGAGTATAACACTATATATATAAAAAAAAAACAATGTGTTGCGCATATGCGTGAATAACATAAAGAATTCTCATTGGAAGTGATTCGCACCTGTGTCGTATAATCTCTCTCAATTGCCCTAACTTCTTGTGGGCCATAGCGCGTCAACTGTTCCATGTGGCCCAGTTGTCGTTTCGTCGGCATAAACTGGTTTCGGAAAATGCAGTTGCCAGCATACACCTCATGCACATCCATGGCCACGAACGTCGTAGTGGACGGAATTCGAACCCGAAACGCCGGTAGTCAAACATGAGGCTGATGTCTCAACACGCTGCGCTACCGGTCGCCCCAAATAATGCGCACTATATATAGTTTGAATGATGTTTGTTAAGTTAGAGCGGTACGCCAAGTTTATAAACGTCCGCCGTCGCAATAAATAAACGATCCGATAATCAAACTGATATTTCATACGAATTTGTAATTTATTTTCACCACATATGAGGCGCACCACTTGACGTCAGTGTAGACAACTTCACGATGCGGAATTTAACCTGGATGCTACCCTAGATCGTTTTTTCGCGCAACCAGGGCAGGGACCCTACACGGTTACGCAAAAAAAAAACACGCCTAATGTTTCCATCATTGTCCTTATAGAGGCTAGTCCTGGGTTGATAGCCATTCTTAATTGTGTTTATTGTACGCTTCTCTGTTCTTTCTATTAGCTAGGTTATCATTAATGTACAGTAACTGCTCGCCAAAGAATTTTCGTTTCTTATGTCTAATTATTCTATTTGATATTCGCTGTAGCTGGTTTAGCTCTAGTTGGACGTTGGATACATTGGGTGGTATGCATAATAATGAGGATATACTCAAGAGTGAAGTCTATTGAGGACATTCCTGAGTCTGCTATGTTCGGTGAATCGAGTGAAAAATTTGTATGCATAAAACTACTTTCTGCTCCATAGTGAAAATTGAGTGGAATTCTGTCAACTCAGCTTTACTCCACTCGACTCACTTTATGCATACCACCCATTGTCTGTAAGCTTCGTTCTTTGCGTCAAGTGGTTTTTTGTATTCTTCATCTAACCAGTCATTTCGCGCTCGCCAAGCTTTTTGTGCCATTACCTTCTCTGCGGCCTCCTTGATAGAACATTTAGGTTCTTCTGAAAACACGTGTTGTGTACCATATGTGTAAGATTTCCTTCAAGGGCGGCTCTATACTATATGTCTGCATCGTTCAAGAGTTAAATGCAAAAATTTTGGGAGGGCTGATTCTTGATTGGTGTACTGAACAGATCCTACACCGATAGGTTGTCTTTACCAAGTGATAGTCGGAATTACTCCTCGGCATGATCGAACATACTATACATCACGTTTGAAGTGCATCTCTTGCATATGACGACGTGGTCAATTTGGTTGACATGACGGTGTGTGAGTTATCATATAGGAATTGGTGCTGCCAAATTCTTGATGTTAATAACAATAACAATCCCTTATCCGGAGATTAAAATATGAGTCATGGCATACTTATCAACAATATTTTCGTTAAAAACATCTTCCTACTGATGATCTTGTTTTGACAGGATCATAAGGTAATTATCAAGCCATTTATTAGCCTCTTTACAAGAGATAAGCATTACGACAGCAACTCGTGATAAGATGAACCATTATGAGTCACAGGGAAAATTATTTTGTTCTTTTCCCTTTGAATAGGAATATTATTTAAGAAAGTAGTTGGTAAGATAAAGAATTGTAACGAAGACTGAAGTTTTTTTCATTTAATTATTAATTCGGAGATTTCCAGGTTTCTTTATGAATGCGTCAGTGCGGAAAGCATGTTGAACTTACGACAAGGTTCCCACTGCATGCGAAGGCGATTAGTCGTTGACCGTTGTCATTGCACTCCTTGTGGAGGCTGTGTACTCCTGTCGTTCCCCGATACCAACTCTCATTCCCATCTTTCGTATTGAAATCTTCCAGCAGTATTTTGACGTCGTTTGTTGGAAATGAGTCGAACAATGTCTCCAGGTGGTCGTAAAACTCGACTTTTACTGCTTCTTCCTTCATTTCGGTAAGGCGTGCACGTGGATAAGCCAGAGGCTGAAAAATCGAGTCTTAGACCCTCCGCACATGACGCAACTCGTTTGAAACTCGATTTGGAAACCAGTTTACGATGCAACCAGTTTCGAACGCAATTGCAACCAATTTGCGACCTCCGTCCGCACACGGTGCGGTTGATTTGCAACCCGATTTTCAAACAAGTTGCACACTAGATTTAGAATCACACTTATCACACTGACACTTTTCATACTCTACTTACCTGTCAAATTAAGCCGCCACCTTTTACTGTGTTAATAAACACAAATATTTGAGACACAACACATTTCAACCATCGTGAACGCTCATTAACACATTTTGATAGACTGAACAGCTGACCAGATTTCTTGTGGCCTGTGGGCAACAACAAAATGCAACTGTAATTTCTTTGCGACCTGGGAATCTAGTCGCACGCAACGTGTTGCAAACTCGTTTCAAACCGGTTTGAAACTAGTCGATTCGTGTGCGGATCCCCATTGCCATATGCAGACAATGTTAAATCAATATCAATCAGTGGCATCGGAAACGAGTTTGCAACTCAAGTTGCAAGGCAGTTGCGTGGTTTGCGGATGGCCTTAATGCGAATCGCACACAAACTTTCATTGATGGGATTGAAATCGATAACGTGCGGTTTGAGGTGGTTGTTAACGATGAACGCAACTCCAAACTCCTTGTGTCCAGATGATTTGCCACTTTTGGAAATTGTGTGCGACTACTTGCCGTTGATCGTCCACGACGACGTTCGTGGCCATGGATGTGCCGGAGGTGCATGCTGGCAACTGTATTCTCCGAAACCAGTTTATGCCGACGAAACGTCAACTGGGCCACATGGAACAGTTGACGCGCTATGCCCCACAAGGACAAGGGGTTAGGGCAATTGAGAGAGAGAGGAGACGGTTCCTTTGAGCGTTTTCGATCGGTAAACAGGCATTGAGAAAATGAAGTTGTGCTAACAGGCACTTCATTCCTATGATAGATTTTAACAGGACATGGGAGAACGGGTCATATTGTGTCAACTATTCCATGTGGCATAGCTGACGTTTTGTTGACATAAACCAGTTTCGGACGATTCACGTTGCCAGCATGCACCTCCTGTTCTCATTTAGCCGCCTACTAAGGTAAGGTAATTGAAATTAGCAATGACATCAATTTTAAAACACTTTTAGAACCCGTAGTTTCCGAAGAAAAAGAAAAATATGCGCAAACGTTCGAAATAAAAACGCTTACAATTATGGCGATGATACCAAAATCTGTAGGGTTATGAACAAGAGACACTTAAGTTGAAGAACATAATTTCCGTCTTATCACTTATGACCAGCTTATGAGCCATAAACCAAAGCTTTAGAATTTCCAAATCATGACTATTATCTAAAATAGAATTCTTTCTATAGGCGCGGGCTAAGTCTTCAGCAAATGCATTAGGTTTGCTTCTTAATTCCTTGTTAAGAAAAGAATTAACAAAAATAAAGAACAAAAGAGGACCTAAATCAGAACCCTGGGGAACACTTATATGAGTTCTCTGAACCTTACTGTATACGGTTCCAACTTTCATTTTTCTAAACTACCTTTTATAAATGACGAAAACCAGTCAAACATGAATCCTCTGAAGTTAGCTTTATACGAGTACAAGTAGCCGAGTCATCACGTGCTTATAAGAACTGTCCTAAAGCAAATTGTTGTGTAGTTCTGATTTTGTTTATTTATGTTTTTTTTTTGTGCTTATTACGATTACTGATTAATCATAGGTGCTACCAAAATGTTTTGTTTGTGTTGTTTTGTGGCTATAACCATTGCCATCTTAATAAACAGGCCTCCGCTCAATGCTATAACTTAAATTTCACAAAAATAAAAAATTGGTAGCAAAACTCAGATTCGTAATCAGCAACCCAAAAAACATAAACGGAAACAAAATTAAAGCTACACCACAATTTGCTTTAGGAAAACGATTTGATGACTAGGCTAAATGTGTCTCAAAAGAGAATTTACATTTGATATACGTATGGTAAATAAAATAGAAACGTCTATCCAAAAAATTGTAACGGACGGTTTGGTGGACATCCGAAGATGCTCGTGGGGGCGGAGCCTAGGTAGCATAGTGACCGTGAAGGTCGGGCCGTGCCATGTGGCGAAGAAGAAGGCCCCTTAACGAGCTAAGCCGCGGCCTATGCTTGCTGTAGCTCAGTTCAGGAGATGTGGGCGGGGCTTTCGCCGCTCGTTGCCCCTGCCCTTTACGTATTAACAAAAATTCAGAGACCTGGGGAAGACAACACAAACTGGGGAGGTAAAAATGGGGAATAAAAAAAAATTGTCGATAAGGATGGAATGGTTGGCGGACGGATCAGATGCCTACGCGGTAGCACCTGGGTCCGGGTGTAATGGGACCCTCGGCCTCTGGTTTCGTACCACCAACAGATCACTACTCATCAGGTGCTGCTTCGATCTGCCGGTGGGAGCAGCACTACCAGACCATAATATGATTAATTATAGGTGGTTCATTACAAAATCTTGTTAGGGTTTTGTATAAAAACAAAACCCTTATGAAATCGGTCATGCGTCCGTCTGTCTGTCCGTCTGGCTGTCAGTCTGTCCATGAAATATCTCACGAACCGCTGAAGCTACATGCATGAAATTTGGTGGAAATATGTAGAAATACTATAATTCTGCGTCGTAATAGGTCAACTTTAAGTGGGGGTCCCCATAGAGGGGAAATGAAGGTCGACATTTTTTTTCCGTTTGGTATAGGCAAGTGGGATATTGTAAGAAAGGTACCGTCGAGTACATTCCATTTTTGGAATTTTTTTAAAATTTGAAGAAAGGAGAAAAGAGGGAGAGGGGAAAATATATGATCCGAGTTTGTCCCCCCCCTTGCATTTCGAGACCGTTGTAGCTAGACATATGAAAATTTACAGAGAAGCGGCATTTCACTAGCATAGAAAACAGAAAATAATAGAATTTTTAAATCTCATCCAAAAAGGTTAATAATAGTACATTTCTATAGTCGCAGTTAGCACACCCCTGCATCCCTCAAGCACACCCTAGGTCAAAAATATTGATGGCTAATGATAACTAACATCATAGGCAATAATATCTTTAAGTTTCATCATAATTACATAATATTTAATAATGGTACATTGACTTAAAGCTATGCATTTTGACACTATCCATACAAAAAATACACCTACCGGCCTCATGCATAGATGCGAGTACTACTTGCATGTTGTTTTTCGTAGTGCGAATTCCAGTTATTTAATGAACCAACTTTGGAAGGGTGAATATTGGTTGGAGCGGTGATCCTAACAATAATTATTCACACAATTTATTTTTTTAGGGTTTTGTGTCTTAAATCTTACAAAATTGGTCAAATATATGTCTGTCCGTCTGTTCATAGAATATCTTACGAACGGCTGAAGCTGCACACATAATTCGGCGAGAATGTGTAGAAATGCTATAATTTGCTGAAGAAAGTGTTGTAATTGGCCAGCTTTAAGAGGGGGGGGGGGGGGGGTCCACATAGAGGCGAAATTAAGGTCATCGCATTTTCTTGAGATTTGTAGAAAGGGGAACAGTGGAGGAGGAAAAAATATTAGATCGTAATTTGTCCCAGCCGCCCTGAATTTCGAAGCCCTTACACAAGTTTGCAATTTGCAATGTCGTCTTAACATGAATGGTTAAGCATCTCGAAGAGTAGGACAATTTATCTCGTATACATACCTATACATATCTATCTACAGCTTCTCGTATTAAAACTATTACTTTGAGAGGTGACAGATGGAGTCTTTTTGTGAATTGGCATGTAAGATACTACATCATGAGTAAGACATTTAATTATGGTGTTTTATTCAGCTGAGTGGTACCAAGAAAAGCAGGGAGCCAATATGTAGATACCAAAATAAGCGCGTGCTACAAAATCCTCGAATTGCGGGCGTAGCCCTCTATATTCCGGTTTCATTTTTTTATTAAAATACATGTAGGAATTTACTTTAAAAAAATGTCATCTGGATGTACGCTCATGGCACACATTTAAACGACCAGCAAAATTTTGCTGGCCAGGGCTGCTTAGGTATAGAAATGTATGTGTATATGGGTTACCTCCTGAATCAGTTAGCCATGTCTGTATGTGTCCGATTCAAGATAACTTTGGATATATATAAAAACTAAATAGTCTAGTCAGGAAAATTGTCACACGTTAGTTTATGAGATCGCGCACACAACGATAACTAAATACACACCGCAAAACAATTAAAGGACCACTTGCAAAAGTCCAAAGTTTCTCCTGCTGAATAGAATAAGGAAATCAAGGTGACTATTTTTGATGTACGTGTAAGGAGAGGAAACAGTATAAACATTTCTGAAAATTAATTTCTAAACGGTCTCTTTCATATAAATTTTACAAACTCTTCAAAAAGCAAAAATCCAGCAATATTTTATGATCTCTTATTTCAATTTTTTTATGTTTTATAATTTTTTATTCTGCTTCATCGGCTGCTTACTGCCACTACGAGCTCGAGTAACAGCTTCAATCTGCCTAGGCATGCTTATTATGAGACCCCTGAAACCATCCTGAAGAATTTTCGACCATTCGTGCTTTAGGGCTTGTTCCAGCTCAACTAAGGTCTGAGGATTGTTTGTATGGGTCCTGACGCGTTGCCCCAGCTGGTCCCATAAGTTTTCAATGAGATTTAAGTGTGGGCCGCACGCTTGCCATTCAAGAAGGTCGACATTATTGGCAGTGAGAAACTCACGCACTACGTTTGCAGTAGGGGGCGGGCTCCATCTTACGTCCAAATGAGATCCTATTCACCAGCACGTGCTCTACCAGTAACGTGAAGTCTTAGGAGTTCGTCAAGGTGTCGCTGAGCTGTCAAACTGCCGTTAGGAAATAGCACTCCACACTATAATTGTACCGCCGCCAAAAGGTGATGTGAGTTGAAGGGTACAGGGTAGGAAACGTTCGTTTCCTCTTCTCCAGACCCTAGCTGACCATTATTTTCACACAGGCAAAATTTCCATTTATTAGAGAAGGAAATTCTCCCCCAATGCCGCATACTCCAATTACGGTGGTTTCTGGCAAACCTATGTCGGTTGATTTTGTGCTTTCTTGCTAATCGCGGAACTTTTACTGGATATTGGGAAAGCAAGCCACTTTTCCCGAAACGAGTACGCACGGTCTTTGTTGAAATAACGGTTTTGACGATTTCTGAGTGTGCTTGAAAGTATAAATCAATCCTCGCTGTATGATGTGGCTCTTGGTCAGCCCTGTCCTCGTCTACTTGTGAGTTGTCCTGTGTTCTGGAACCTTTTCCAGACTCTTTTGATGACAGAATGACTCACTCCAAGTCGACGGCTCACTATCCGGAATCCATTGCCCTCCTCTATTAACGTCAGAACCCTCCACATTTCAAATTCGTTGAGATGAATTCTAGTACCTTGTTGAGGATCCATCACTTGCTAAACAATATACAACGGACCGGTAAACACTGACGGTAGGATCAAAAACAACGACAAAAAACAAGTGACTTTATCATGTTTATTTGAGAATAAAAGTGGAGTATGTCATTGCTAACTTAGTCTATCTGACTAAGGCTAAAAACACACCGCATAAGACAAAACGTTTGTTTCTGTCTCAAGAAACAACCGACCATTGCTTCTTATCAGGCAGCACACACCAAAAGAAACGAAACAAAACAAACGTCTTTGTCTCGATGCGTTTTATGACTGGTTGTCGATAATGCATGTCTTTGGATATTATCAACACACACCGAATGAAATAAACATGCTTCAGACAAACGTCGTTGTCGATTATTGCATACATACAGTGCAATAGGCGCAACACACACCGCATGAAACGAAACAAAAAGACAAGAAAAGACAGAAAGACATGTTTCGTTGCCACTAGACGGCCAGTTGTCTTTCAGAAACAAAAATTCGTTTCCGCTTAATAGCTGGTCATTTTATGTAAAATGTCGCAAATTATGGACGTCGACGCCGAAAAGTTGTTGCTTTTAATTGAGGCAAGAAGCCCAATTTATAATTATAGAGAAAACGAGCATGCAAATAAAATTGCAATTGATAAGTTATGGGTAGGAATAGCAACCGAAATGAATTGTGAAGGCAAGTTTATTGTATAGTATTTCATTTTATTAAACATTGGTACTACTAAAGCAAGTTGCAAATTCAATTTTGTCTCATCTCAACACACACCAAACGAAACAAGACAAAAAGACGTTTTGTTTTATCTCACTGTGTTTCGCTTAGTGTGTGCTGCAATGAAACACTTTTTTTTGTCTTAAAAGACAAAAACGTTTTGTCTGATGCGGTGTGTTTTCACACTAAGCCAGTAATAAACTCCACTCAAAAAATTACTCGGCTTTATAGCCAATACCACTGTCGACTAGTTTCGTCCACACACACGATTGATTATACTCATCAGCTACCTTAATCAATCGGGGAGGTAGCTCGACTAGTGCAAGTGGTATGTATTCCAACCAAAGTCGGAATACGCCATTTGCTGCAATGCTACACTATAAATAGTGTGCATTGCACGACACGGGTGTGAACTTTATGCAAAGAAAATCTTCAATGTTATTCACGCCAAACTTTGAAATTGCGCGTATGGCGTGAATAGCATTGAAGATTTTCTTTATCATGTTTAGTTCTATGTAGTCAAATTTACCGTTATGTTGAAAACTAACGCTTTAAAATGTGTGTTACGTCTCGCCCTTTCTACAATAATACTAACATTTACAGTTTTGGCTTTCTTATTCATATTAATCAGAAAATTTCGGAGTTTTTTAAAGTGGTCCTTTAATTGTTTTGCGGTGTGTAGTTTAATCAGTTGTGTGCGCGGTCTCAAAAACCGCCGTGTGTTCTATTTTTCTGACTAAAATATTTAGTTTTTTTTTTGTGAACTTAAAAGTTTGCCGCGTGCGCGGGCTATAACACACATACAATTTGAAAGCGCCCAACATACAACCGACCTGAAATCGTAAACCAACCCTACAGAAAAATAAAGCAAACCTTATAGACAATGGCCCATCGCTGTCAGTTGCTATCGCGTATCTTTCCAGATAACGGTTTGTGGCGATGAAGACTGCCAGGAATTGGCTCATAATAGCTTTCGGAGCTATTTTCTACCAAACGCCATCGCCACTAACTGCTATACGCGTAGATAAAATCGATGACAATGGTTTCCAATTGCCAGTCATGGCCCATTGTCTGTAGCAGCCATTACAAGAAGTTAAAAGGACCTGATATGAAGCACATGCTTCACAGATCCTATACGCAAATCCTTCACAGAACAGAAATAAAGCAGTACCCAAATCCTGATGATATGAAACTGAAACTGGTATGAACCGGATAGGACTATCTAAAGGTCTTAATTGTAATTATAAGTCAAGTACAACTTTTCCTCTCAGTTTTTTATAAGTACATAATTTTATGTATGAAATTTTACATTAAATCTAACATATTATTAAAGTGATTACCTATCATATACTCAATTCTGGCTAAAACTGTATACCGTGGCATCCGATTGTTGACATGAGGAATTTTTAGAACGCATTACCCATTTGCATTAAATTATATCGTGTTATGTAAATTATTTCTTTTCCATTTATCGCAAACTGTTGTTTGCATATTTTATCGCATTGAACTGCTGCATTCGATTCACTCGTATCTAGCTCATGAGTGCTCGAATGTCATGGATTTCAAATGTCAAACATGAAAGATACAAATTCGCAAGTGATATGAATACCAAATACCAATACTTTTAGCCTAGGCACCAACTGCATTGAAGTGCTGCCCCGAAGTGCATCCATATCAAATCCGGATCTGCCTGGATCAAAGACAGGTCAGTCGTTTTGCATTAAAATTAAGTCACATCCAGGCGAATCGAACGTACCAAATGTATGAATTATTTAATATGTGTACACATTGATAATTATCTATTATAACGAAGTATAAAGGCTTGCCCGTGGCCAAGTGGCTGTATCGTATCCAGCTGAATAAACTTTTATTGAGTAAGAAACAGTTGGCAAAAATGAATGGACGTCGCTTTGAACTTTATGCGAGTATTCATTTTAACTACATAGTTATGGAACCAATATTTTGCATTTTGTTGTAATGGTTATTTATATATTATTTAGTATTTTTCCATAATTCCAAGCAAAGGTTAAACATTTTCTGAAACACAGCGGTTATACAAACTGATATTAATATGGAAATTAAATATATGGGAAAATTTGGGTGCGAGCGTTTGTATTTTGCACAAAAAATCGCTAATATTGATTTGATTTAATCCAATTTATTTTTGCCATTTATCGCAGTGAGCTGGTGTTTCAGCTCTGTGTGTATCGCCGAGTACCTAGCTTTGAATTTTTTTGCATTTCAGGGCCGGACCGTACCATCTCAACTACACGAATGGCTCAAGACACTTCACAAAAAGTTCGAGTAAGTGTTCGACAGTGTCTGGCCGGGCTAATACAAAAAAGACTGAGGGTGCGCCCTGTCACCTCATATGCACTGAAACGCCGAGAGGTATCAAAGAGATAGGATTGAAAGTGACGCGGTGCGCAGTGCTTCGTTTCATTGACAAAAATAGAAAAATCAACTATTTTTAAACCCTAGACTTTATAAGTATAGTACAGGGTATATGGTTTTTGTCACGACGAAAATAAAATACGTAACACCTTAGAGCAACTTCCGTAGGTATAGCAATGTATATATGTTGGGTGTACAACTTTGCTTCCGCCGTTTTTTTCCTGGAATTAAAAGCTTAATGTATTGTATTATTCAAAGTAGTGTCCATCGCTAGCGACAACTTTCGCCCATTTCTCCGGCAATTTTCGGATTCCATCTCGGAAAAAGAAGGCGTCGAAAGACGCGATCCATGATTGGATCCATTTTTCGACTTCCTCGTACGAACGAAAATTCTGATCAGCCAGGCCGTGCGCCATGGAACGAAACATGTTTGGGGAGTACGGCGGGTGGGGCAAGATTTCCCATTTCAGGGTTTCCAAGTATGTCTTGACCACTTTTGCGACGTGTGGCCGAGCATTGTCATGCTGGAGGATGACTTTGTCGTGTCTCTCTTGGTATGGTTGTTTTCCTTTAATGCTGGACTTAAACGTATCAATTGCGTTCGGTACTGATCTCCTGTGATAGTTTCATTCGTCCCACCAAACGCAAAGAACTTTGGTGCCGTGAATATTCGGGTTTGCCGTCGACGTTGAGGCATGTCCGGGCATTCCCCATGACTTTCTGCGCTTGGGATTATCGTAACGGACCCATTTTTCGTCGACGGTTACGATGCGATGTAGAAATCCCTTCCGATTCTGCCTTTGAAGCAGTTGTTCGCATGCAAATAATCGCCGTTCAATATCTCTCGGTTTTAACTCGTACGGAAGCCAACTTCCTTGTTCTGAATCATGCCCATGACCTTAAGGCGTTTCGAGATGGCTTTCTGAGTCACTCCCAGTGATTCAGCTAATTCTTCTTGCGTTTGGCACGAATCTTCATCGAGCAGTGCTTCCAATTCGTCGTCTTTGAGAATTTTTTCTCTCCCACCACCATGCTCGTCCTCGACATTGAGATCGCCACTTTTAAAACGTTAAAACCACTCACGACATGTTCTGTCACTCAGAGCAACCTCACCGTAAATATCTGAGAGCATTCGATGAGCACCAGCTGCAGTTTTTTTTTCAAATGGAAGCAGAAGATCCAAACTTCCCGCAAATGACGAGAACTTGGCTCGAAAACAGACATTTTGAATCGCGAATCTTATTAAAAATGGGAAAACTTTTACTAATGTGGGGATGTCGATACGTTCACAGACGTCCAAACTCACTTTGTGACACTTTTGAACTACGTATTTTGACCAGCCCTCACCGAAGCAGCCGTCTGTCGGAAAACAGCGCATATTTAAATGATCCGAGTCAGCCATGTCTGTCTGTCTGTCCGTATATCTGTCGGTCCGTCCGCGCGATACCTTTCGAAATTGGTCAAATGTTTGTAGTAGGATCTTTTTGGTTGATTTTGAGAATGGACAAGATCCTACTAAATGAACACCAACCTCTCCTATAAATGTTAGTTCAAATATACATACAATATATGACATCCAAATGGATAAACGATGAAACTTCTCATTGGATCCACATACACAGTTCAAACTGACCATACAGGAAACTCACTTTCACGCAGGCAATTGGTACTTGTGGTATCACTACAAGGTCTGTACAGGTCTAGGGTATATACGCTTCGGACTATCCTATGTTTGTTTGACTACCGGCGTTTCGGGTTCGAATCCCGTCCACGATTACTTTCGTGTCCATGGATGTGCAGGAGGTGCATGTTGGCAACTGCATTCTTCGAAACCAGTTTATGCCGACAAAAGGTCAACTGGGTCACATGGAACAATTGACGCGCGATGCCCCACGAGGGGTTATGCCAATTGAGAGAGATCCTATGTTTAATCACCTACCCAAAAAAGACTTCGCTTTTTGATTCTAATAACAACGTTTCGAATTTATTTCATCAAATTTTTACAAGTTCCGGGGCGAATCGAATGCACCTAATATTCATCGGCACTTTAGGCCCGTCCCATGCAAATACTATACATTTTAAATTTGATCCATTCGATTTCAAATTGTCTATGATTTGCTTTGAAAAATGTTATCCTTATCGCCCGATTCAGGTGATACTTGTATCTACCAAGCGAATACAAGTCCTTTTTTTCCTGTAGTCTACTTCATTCGACTCCCAGTCATATGATACCCATTTTGCCTATACCTATATATGAGTTCATTACCTAGATTGTCCTTTTTCTCACCAAAGGACTCAAAATGACTTGAACAGTAGTCTAGTGCATTCGCCTCAACACCCGCAGTCATATGATACCCATTTTGCATATATATCACTTCATTGCCAAAAATGTCTTAAATCAGAAAAAAACTTCCTTATTCCCTAGTCATCAAATCTCGTTAATATTGTTTTATCCTAAATTATAAAATTCTAGTAGTTGCGGGCGTTTAAATGTAGGAAGACGGGGTTTTTACCTGTATTGATACATTTATACCGTGTCGATATTTCAATACTATATACACAATAACTCAAAAACTACGCAGGCTAGATTTGTCAATTAAACATCAAATCTCAGCCATTATTTTGGACTTCAATTAAAAACTTATCCCACAAAAATCAGAAATAATGTTTTTGAGTTGTACGAGAGTAAGGTGAAAAGTTGGCCTGACAATGAAAGACTGCGATTTATAAGGCATTAATGGATAATTTCGGTTCAAATCGAAAGTGGCTATGCATGAATTCTTTCGGTTTCACAATCAATGCTTAATTTCGTTTAAAACGATGATGAGTGTATACATGGCTATTTTCGCTTACCTTCGCATACCTTATTTCGGTTTGAAATTGTGCATACCCAAAAAAAATGCTGGATGCAGATATGCTAGGGCGAAAGGGATGCAAGTACATATACAAAGAGTGAAACGGGCGACCTAGGGCTACATGCGGGGGTTCGCAACGCCCTAGGAGCGGAGCTTACCCAGCTCGTTCCAAACTGAAATTATCCATGCACACTTGTGCGATACTGCGGGTTGTGAATTAACAGTCGCTTGTGTGGGCTACGCTCGCTCCGCACTTATGGGATCACAACCCTCAGTATCGCACAAACATGAACGCAAGCTTCGCTCGCTCTGAACACTGCATGGCTATTTTCGTTTTTATTGCATGCCTCATTTCGATTTGAAACCGATATTGTCCATGCATAGCTTATTTCGTTTATTTTCCGATGAATACTTTCGTTTCCAAACGAAAGTATCTATATGGATTATTTCGTATGCCTTATTTCGCTATGGCTTATTTCGGTGCCCCTAGTCGAAGATATAAAATTAGCCTTATTTTTTTTTCGTCCTTTTCGGTCCCTTCCGATCAATATTTTCTGTAGCAATATAAGTTTTGGCCTCTTCGACCACTAAACAGATTACAAAACCAGACCGAAGCTTCGCTTCGGAGTCCGAAGCGTATATACCCTAGAATTGTACAGACCTAGTGGTGATACCACAAGTATCAATTAGCAACCACCATTTGCATTAAAAGTGACTTTTCTATTTGACCAGTTTATAGGGGAGGTTCGCACTCATTCAGGAGGATGTTGACCATTCTCAACATCAATTATACGAGTATAACCCATTCTGCAAATATTTGTCGAATTTTTCAAGTCGCTAGCTTCATTCTATCTAAAGTTATTGCTTATTTGAAGTCTCACTTGTAGGGGAGGTGAAGGTTTCTTTTGTCGAATCTTGCGCAGTTTAATTAACAACCAACTAGATCCCAGTACAAACATTTGACCAAAATTTCAAGTCATTAGCTTCATTTTATAGAAATTTATCGCTTATTTGAACTTTATGTATTAATGTTCTTGCAAATGTACAAGTGCGAATCATTTTCAATTTAAATTGGAATTGTTTGTGACACTTGGTTTCATTCTGCACACCAACTTAGTATGCGTCTGTAGCTTAGCTCGGTAACGCACCGAGCATTTTTTGCTACTCGAAACACGGTCTCTGCGGTTCGCGCCCCGCAACGGGACCAACTATTTTTTATTCTCAAATTCCCTCTGAATTAATTTCTCCGAGCTTAGTGGTTTCGTATGGATAGTAGCACTCATCAGGTCTTGCATCTTTGCAGCTATTGCAGCTCGGAGAAATTAATTCAGAGGGAATTTGAGAATAAAAAATAGTTGGTCCCGTTGCGGGGCGCGAACCGCAGAGACCGTGTTTCGAGTAGCAAAAAATGCTCGGTGCGTTACCGAGCTAAGCTACAGACGCATACTAAGTTGGTGTGCAGAATGAAACCAAGTGTCACAAACAATTCCAGCTTATTTGAAGTTTTATTTGTAGGGGAAGTTGGGCTTTGGTTGGTCGGATTTTACGTATTTTCAATATCAACCAGCTGAATCCTACTACAAACATGTAACCAAAATTTCAAGACGCTAACTTTATTTTATCGCAAGTTATTGCTTATTTTAAGTTCTATTTGTAGGGGAGGTAGGGGTTCCTTGAATCGGATATGGACCATCTTTAATACAAACTTACTTTAAACATTTGACCAAAATTTCAAGTTGCTGGCTTCATTCTATCAAAAGTTAACGCTTATTGGAAGTTTCATTTGTAGGGGAGGTAGGGGTTCCTTGGGTAATTTTCTTACAAAGAGCCCCGTACTACCCTACTTTTCAGGTTTTTCGTCTATAACTCTTGAACCAATTGACCTAGACAACTAATTTTTGGCATGTAACCCTGAGGTGAGAAGCTGCTTGAGTTTTAGTAAGTTAGGTATAATCAGATCAAAGGAACGCCTACCTCCCCTACAAATTTAAAAAAATTCAATATTAATTTAATTACGATAACTTTCGATAGAATGACACTAGCGAGTTGAAAATTTAACGGAATGTTGGTAGTAAGATCTAGTTAGTCGGTAATGGGCAAGATCCGACCTAAGGAACCCCTACCTCCCCTACAAATGAAACTTCAAATAAGCGAAAACTTCTGATAGAATGAAGCCAGCAACTTGAAATTTTGGTCCAATGTTTGAAGTGAGATTTACTTAGTCGGTTTAAAAGATGAGCCAGATCCGACCCAAGGAAGCCCTACCTCCCCTACAAATGAAGCTTCAAATAAATGATAACTTTCGATGAAATGAAGCTAGTGAATTGAAATTTTGGTCAAATGTTTGTACTAGGATGTAGTTGGTTGTTGTTAAAAATGCACCAGATCCGACAAAGGAAACCTCTACCTCGCCCACATGTGAGACTTCAAATAAGCGATAACTTTCGATAAAATGAAGCTAGCAACTTGAAAAATTCCACAAATATTTATAGTGTGGGTTAGTTAGTCGATTTTGAGAATGGTCAAGATCCTTCTGAATGATCGCCAACCTCCGCTATAAACTGGACGTATAGGAAACTCACTTTTAATGCATAGGGTCGTTGCCAATTGGTACTATTGGTATTACCACTAGGTCTGTACAAGTCTAGGGTATATACGCTTCGGCCTGGTTTTTCCTAACCTGCACACTTTTTGAAGTTTGGTAAAATATCTGCGAAATCATTCTTCCAGTCGAAGTGTATTCTCTCGGATATTTGATTGCTTCATATGAACATTAGTACATTTGAAATTGCAAATATAGTACATACACATTTGGTGTTCAATTTCTGTCTGTGGCTGTCAGGTTACCATTTTTGTAGAATAACATTTGGTCTCAGCTCAGGTGACATTTCTCAAAACGGATGGAATGATGCAATTAACACGGTATATTGCCATAAAAGTCCGTAATTGGAAAGACCGTCCAGTCTAGTTGAAGCCAGACTTAAAAGTATGTTATCCCACAATAAAACATGGATCATATTTAGGTGCAACAGCAAAGGGTGCTTACGTTTTCAGAAAAATTTGAACGTCATGACACGACATGATGGGTGAAAACATAACTCCATTTACTTTGACATATATAATCTTTCACGGTCAATACAAAAGCATAACCAAGCGGCCAAGGCCTGACGTTGGGCTGTCGCGCCACGATGATGATGAATACTACTACCATAACACTATTGCTGTAATCCAATTACGAACATACGAGTGCATAAATATTTTTATATTAATTCAAATATGTACATTCTTACAGCACATATGAGTACTATCTATTGAATGCGAATAATACAAGGTTAACCCCAGCAACGAGTAAATCAATCATACTAGGCGTAAAATTCCAGCATAATCGTTGCTTAAAAAAACCACAATAGTGTCCACCTTAGGACCGAGGCAGTAGGCAGGCTCCTCCGAAGATTATCCATACCAGTTGGACGTTGGATGATGAAATTAAATACTGTAATTTAAGTCGTCCAAAATCTTATACTGTTGGTGAGCGGTTCCGCAACGGCTCAGTTAGACAGTTTGTTTGCTGAACGCCACTCTTTTTCATCAGCTGACAAATTTTCGGCAAATCGATAAGCTGAGGTTTGCAGTAAATGCTGGATAATAGTGTGCGCAACGAACACAGCTTCTCATCATCATCATCGTGGCGCGAGAGCCCGACGTCGGGCCTTGGCAGCCTGGATCGTTATCCTCCAATTATCTCAGTCACGTGAGCGCATCCTCCAATTTTGGAAGCCCAGTAGCTGCGCAGCTTCCGCATATACTGAGCTCTCCCAACGAGCTCCCGGTCGTCTTTCCAGTTTCGCTCCGTCGACTCGCTCTGCGTTCATTACTCTCTTTGGCATGCGATCATTGTCCATTCGTTGTATATGCCCTGCCCATTGAAGTCGTTGTATTGTAGTTTGACGATTTTCGAAACTTCCAGCTTATCGTACAGTTCATACAATTCATGGTTGTACCGGATGCGCCATCCATCTCGATCGCAAACAGCCCCAAAAATTCGCCGTAGAACCTTACGTTCAAATGTGTCTAATATGTTACCGGAGGCTTGAGTTAGGGTCCATGCTTCGCAGCCGTAGCATAGCACTGGCCGTATAATGGTTTTGTACACGTAGAGCTTCGTGTTTCTGTGCACATGCTTCGATTTCATTATGGGGAGAACCGAGAAAAAAGTTTTATTAGCTAACTGTATCCGTCGCTTGATTTCGTCAGTTTCGTTGGCGTCCCTTGACAAGTAGCAACCCAGGTAAATGAAGTTGTTCACGAACTCGATGTTGAGGTCCCCCACATTGATGCTCGATTGTGCAGGTGTCCTTGTCGTCGATTGCATCATTATTTTAATTTTACACTCGTTGATACGTACTGCTTTTGCAGAAGTATCGAGCATATGCAGAAGTTCTTCTGCGTCGGCCAATCTTCGGGACATGATGTTGATGTCGTCGGCGTACGCTGCTAACTGTGTCGACTTGATGAGTAGTATTGCTGTTGTCCGTATTCATAGCCCGAATAGCGTATTCCAGTGCTAGGTTGTGTAACGGACGGTTTGGTGGGCAACCGAAGATGCCCGTGGGGACGGAGCCTAGGTAGCATAGTGACCGTGAGTGCCATCTGGCGAACAAAAAAGGCCCCTCATCGAGCTAAGCAGCGGCTGTAGCTCAGTTCGGGAGATGTGGGCGGGGTTTTCGCCGCTCGTTGCCCCTGTCCTTTACGTATTAACAAAAATGCATAGGCCTGGGGAAGACAACACAAACAGAGGAGGTAAAAATGGGGAATAAAAAAAATAGTCGATAATGATGGAATGGTTGGCGGACGGATCAAACGCCCACGCGGTCGCACCTGGATCCGGGTGTAATGGGGCCCCTGGGCTCTGGTTTCGTACCACCAGCAGACCACTACTCATCAGGTGCTGCTTCGATCTGCCGGTGGGAGCAGCACTACCAGACCTGAATATGGTTCATTACAGTTGAAGAGCGTCGGTGCCAGTCCATCGCCCTGTTTCAGACCAGTGCGTGTTTTAAGTAGATCAGTAAGTCTATTATGGATCCTAGATCGACAATATCGTCGAGAGCTTCTTGCGTGGGGATGTTAGATGGTAGGTTCAGAAGCTCTTCAAAATAAGAGGCCCATCGTTTGTTGATGCTATCGGTGTCGCTGATAATGTTTTCATCATTGTCCTTACAGAGGCTAGTCCTGGGTTGATAGCCATTCTTAATCGTGTTTACTAGACTGTACGCTTGTCTGTTCTTTCTAGTAGCTAGGTTATCATTAATGTACAGCAATTGCTCGTCAAAGAATTTTTTCTTACGTCTAATTATTCTATTTGATATTCGCCGTAGCTCGTTTAGCTCTAGTTGGGCATTGGATACTGTAATGGACAGGTGTTGCGGACACCTAAGTGTCCATGGGGACGGAGTTAAAGTATGCCGAACTGACCGTGAAGGTCCGGCGACGCCATCAGGCGAGAACTCCTCAGCGGGATAGGCGGCGGCACGAGCTTGCATGTAGCTCAGTGACGGGAGATGTGGGCGGGGTTTTTGCCCTCTCGCTGCCCCGTACCATTATCATCCTAAAAAAATCTCGTGCCTTAAGGTACAACAGCACACACACGGGTACCAAAGGTCCCACGACCTTAAAAAAATGGCAAAGAGAAAAAAAAAAGAAATAAACTACTTAAAGGCAATGGCCGTCGACCGGCTCATGTACCTCGACACGACTCCTGGGTCCAGATGGAGCGGACCCTGGCCTCTAAACCCACCCTACCAATGAGGTACCTTAGCCAAATTGTTGGTACCTCCCAAACCAAAGCAAAAAAAATGAGGCTTTCACCTCATTGAACCAGCGACGACCTGAAACGGGGTATTAAGGGAATTCCGTGAAGGAAACGCCGGGATTCAACAGTTTATACAATCATTTTTAATTCAAATTAATATCAAAACTCATAATTAAGAGTAAAAGAAGGCAAATAAAAAAAAACTAAATGAATGGTAACAAACAAAAATGTAGTGAGCCAAATTTAATGATGGAATTTAATATAAAAATTAAAATAAAGCAAACCCTAATATTCATTTTGGACTTACCCCTCTTTCGCTGATGGCCATCCCGAACAGGAACCAACTGAAACTTTACTACTTTAATTACAAATAATAACAATAAAGAAAAATTTTACAAAAAAAAAAAAGCTAATTAAGAACAAAATGGCAGCACTTTTAACTTTTTCGTTACTGTGAGAATCATGCACGATCGTTAAACTGTCTAAGATGGTATCACTGGCCACGCGAGAGATGGGAACAGCGTTGGTGATGTTAGTTGTTGTTGTTGATGTCAGCGGTAGTGTTTACGTATATACACGCACTGCTTTGCCGAGCCCGACGCATACAATCACTTCGCTTTGCGTACTCCATTGCCTGATAAACTTAATTGTTGTTGCTGTAGCGGGCACTGCACAAACGAATCCGGACACTGGCAATATATATGAGCCGCCTCGAGATGACGGAAAACTCGTAATAGCGGTAATATCTGTTTCCAGAAACGAGTAGAATTAACATCACAAACGGGCCAACTATCTCGTCGCGGCAATCGCCCCAAGGTCTTGTGCCGACTTTAATTGCAATACAGGAATCACCCGTTTCGGCAGAGATGTCGCCGCTACAACGGCCACGGCGGATGAAATTAAATGTTTATTACGCGTCCCGGAAGGATGAATTCAATAATTATAAGTCCGATCGCGGCAATCTCACTGATCTAGCCTCTACGACGGATAAAAATGATCCTCCGGGCGGATTAAACTCAGGTGACGGAACAATGCCGATGTTGTCCAGGCGGCGGTTCAAAGTGAACTCACGAATCGGTCTCCCTCTCGAAAGGTCGAGACCCCCGATTCAGCACAACATCGGCTGAAATTTCTCGCCAATCGAGTTTTATACAACGGAATTCTCCATTTGCATAAAACTCGACTTGGATGTCGGAGCGAGAACGAATGTCGCTACCCGCTTGTCTGTTCTATCCCAGTGCGAGGTCGATGACACCAGATCAAACAGCATATTCTTACAGGACACATAAGAGTCCATCAGAATATAGCGTTTGCAAGTGTCAACGACCCACAGTGTGATAGAATGACAGAGTTGTCGTTCTTGCAAAATTCCTGATGGAGAATTCGAATTGTTAGGTGGCAAATATTTTAGAAAAATATTTGACAATCAACAATGCGAATAGACCATCAGAAAAGTCATTCATTACAATACATTGTCTGTAAGCTTCGTTCTTTGCGTCAAGTGATTGAAACACTGCCGTTACCAGGGGGCGCCCACGTGGAGGACTATGGAAAAGGTCTTTTGCCCCCCAAATTTTTATCGCGTAGTTCTAGTTTTACGTTAAGCGGCGATTTAGCATATATTATAATACTATAATTTTGTTCATGTCGCAAATGCACTGAATTCTATTCCTAATTCTATGGTATGCGAAATCGCCGCTTTAATGATGGATAATCAAATCATAGAATAGAATAGAAAAAGAGGTGCGGCTGCTGACCCTCATGGTGGGCACTGCGACGATATGAGGTCTATTGTGCCATAGCCTTTAATATTATCGCAAGATATCTTCCACCACTCTTACGAAGGCTAGTAAGTCTTTAGTAGGAGCTTTCCGGATATCAGCAGAGTTTGTGACGATCCGCCCTAGTAACGCTAACCTAGCCCGCGCAATCGCTGGGCATTCACATAAAAGGTGATATGTGGTCTCAATGTCCTCCAAACAAAGACGACACTCCGTTTCTCTGGATAAACCCATTTTGTTTAAATCAGATCTAACCCAGTGATGGCCTGATAGGTAGCCAACAACTAACCTCAGATCAGCTCTACTCATGTGGGTAGTATCCCCTTAGTCGAAGGGTCTCATTAACGCCTTTGCTTACCGCAGCCCTGCAAGGTCATCCCAGTAGCGCTGTCGTAGCCGGTAGACCATTCCCTTATGATAGTCCTGGCCGAAGCCAGGCCAAGGCCACAATAAGGTTCCCGTCCGATAAAATTAGACGTTGAGCCTTGCCTGGCAAGTTCATCCGCCAATTCATTACCTTCAATGCCTTGAAGACCTGGCACCCAATATAAAAAGACTTGGTTGTCAGTCGCCAGACATTGAAGAAGTTCACGTCAATCTTTCACCAGCCTTGAATAGAGCTTGTGTGAAAGAAAGAGGCTTTATGGCTGCCTGACTATCTGTGCAGATAGCAATGTGAGCGCCTCTTAGTTTTTTTTTCAGAATTATCCTGGCGCAGACCTCAATGGCATGAATCTCGGCTTGGAAAACACTGGGCCACGCACCCATAGCGATTGAAATCCTGGTATTGGGCCCACAGACACCAACACCAACTCCCTGTACAGTCTTAGACCCATCAGTGTACGACATGATAAATCCAGAGTCTGCGAAGGGATTGCCATTATCCCATACTGTGCGGTCTGGAATGAGGGCTAAGAATTTTTTGCCAAAACATAACTCCGTGGTCATGTAATCTGATGTTAGGCAGATCTGCATGCCAGGAATTTGATTCAGAATGCTCATGTGACCATTGTCACTAATACAAACTTCAGAAGATAGTTGTATCCTAAGAGCATTTAGAGCAGCTGTTTCTTTAATGAAGATGTGCAGCGGGGTAAATCCAATAATCGCCTCCAAAGCAGGCGTAGGGCATATACTCATAGCCCCAGTTATCCCAAGACAAGCCAGGCGTTGAAGCTTGTTAAGTTTCAGTATGGCTGAGCTCTGTTGAGCCTTAGGCCACCATACTAACGCAGCATATGTGACTACAGGCCGCACCAACATACAGTACAGCCACTTCACCATCTTTGGTGTCAGCCCCCATGTCCGTCCAAAGAAATTTTTACAAGCCCACATTGTACGTGAGGCTTTAGTGATTACATTGTCAATGCGAGTATTCCAATTAAGTCGCGAGTCTAGCGTGACGCCAAGACATTTAACTTCCTTGGAATATTCTAAAACCGTCCTTCCTAATGAAACCGAACCGGAAGTTAGGTTACGTTTACGATTAAAAGGCACGATGACTGTTTTTTGTGGGTTAACATTTAACCCCACTTCATCGCACCAATTCAAGACCACATCAAGGGCGGCCCCCATCACTTCAGAGACGATGGATTCAAACCTGCCCCTGACCACAATGGTTATGTCATCTGTGTATCCGATAGCATAGTATCCACGCAAATCTAGCCTGGACAGCAGTTCGTCTACAACCAGTGACCACAATAGCGGTGAGAGGACCCCACCTTGTGGACAGCCTTTAATAGCTCTGACGCTTATCGTGGTGCTGCCAAGCGTTGAGTAGATCTCTCTCCCGCTTAGCATAGCATCTATCCATGTGATCGTGGCAGATGGTATACCCCTGAGCTCAAGGACTCGAGATATGCAGTCATAGCCGGTGTTATCAAAAGCACCCTCAATGTCAAGGAAAGCTCATAATACGATTTCATTGTCATTAAAAGATTTCTCGATAATCCCTATAAGATTGTGCAGGGCGGTCACTGTGGATTTGCCCTTTGAATAGGCGAATTGTGTTCGATGCAAAGGAGTCGAACATTCCATCATGTGTCTGATATGAACGTCGAGCAGCCTCTCGATGATTTTCAGGAGGAATGAAGTCAAGCTAATCGGTCTGTACGATTTAGGTAAATCCTCCTCCTCCTACCATGTTTGGGAATAAAAACAACGTTAACTTTCCTCCATAGTTGCGGTATGTACCCTAAAGTGTAACTTGCCCTAAGAAGACAAATTAGCGGAGTGGTAATAGTATCAAGACAATTCTGCAACAGAGCAGGGAAGATACCATCCGCTCCAGGAGCCTTGAACGGCTCAAAGGACTCCACTGCCCATTTAACCCTGTCCTTGTCGAAGATAACCCCTGACTGGCTATATATCCGATCATCCCACTCCCGATGAATTTCAGGTGTATGTGTCGGATTGTCTTCTAAAAGGACCGACCCTGGAAAGTGGGTACTAAGTAGAAGCTCAAGAGTTTCATCTGGGCCTTCAGCTCTAGATCCATCTGGTCTAGTTAGCAGGCCAACTCCATTTGCGGAGTCTTTGGATAGAGCTTTGTGAAGGCGTGCCGCTTCCGGCAGGGATTGGATGCTTTCACATCATCTCTTCCAGCATTCGCGTTTCGAGTGTCTAATAAGTTTGTTATACTCCGTGAGAGCGGTTCTGTAATCGTTCCACAGATTCAGACGCTTCGCTTTATTAAACAACTTCCTAACTTGTACACGTTTGCGAGTGAGTTCATCATTCCACCAGGGTACCCTGCGACCTGCCCTGGAACTGCGAGCTACGGTACTATCCCTATAGGAAGAGGACAACACTTGGTTGAGTTGATCAGCCGCCAGTTCAAGTTCTTCTACAGAATCAATAACATTAACCAGCGAGCCAGCTTTCAAGCTAACTAATTCACGAAACTGATTCTAGTTTGTCTTTTTGGGACAATGAGAAGTTGCGCGGAGTTTGATTTGTCCAGGAATATCGAATCTGATGTGTCTATGTTCAGAAAGGGACTCTTCATCAGATACGTGCCAATTATAAACGAACTCGGATAAATAACTGCTAGCAAGGGTAATGTCTAGCACCTCCCTCCTCCCAGCAGTGACGAAGGTTGGTTTGCACCCTCTATTAAGGACAAACACATTTTTACACATTAGATAGTCTAGAAGGCGCTTACCTCTGTCATTGTCATCGCTACTTCCCCACACCATGTGATGCGCATTAGCGTCACAACCAATCACAAATTGACGGTTCGTTCGTCGACAAAAGTCGATTGAGCTGTTGTACTTCGATGGATGGTATCATCTCGTTGTCAGACGCAAAGTATGCGGATGCTACCACCACCGACTGACAGCCATTGATAGTTGACACTTCCACTAATGCAGCAGCAAGGTCTCTGGGAATGAAATTAGTCATTGGTAAATGATTGTCATAGTTGTCAATCAGAAGCGCCACGCGCGGATGCTCAACTGACCTGTCGTATATCAACTTACCTGTTGTATCGTTGAGACCACAGATTCGGCCACGAGCCACCCACGGCTCTTGAATAAGCGCGAGGGTGGCTTTTTTTTCGGCGAACAACCTGCACAGGGTGGCCGATGCTCCTTTCGCGTGGTGCAGGTTCGCCTGAAGCACCTTAATGGCGTTCATTTTTTATTTGCGGGTAGGAAGCGATAAATGCCAAGACCTTTATCTTGGCGGGATCTGGTGCTCCCGTCACTCTCACGAGTTCGCCTTTGACGTCGGAAACTCTCCGCAGAGCCTGAGTGATTTTCAGCGCGGGGACCGGTGGTCTTGTGTAAAGCTGCTGTTGCCGTTGCCGTCGATGACCTTGATGTTAATCCGGTGTTCGAGCTATAACCAGCTCGAGGACCGGGCATACTAGGAGCAGCAGTAGATGCAGCGATTGCGGTACGACTGGTTGAGGGTACCGCCTCCACCGGCCTCGTAATTGTGGCGGAGTTAGATCCTGCACCACTAGGCCCAGCTATCGCGTCATTAGCAGACCCCAATACCTCCATATTATCGATATCCACAACAGGATGTCCATCAGACTGCAGTCCATGCAGACTTTTATGCACAGCCTGGTCTAGCGTATGCTGGGCTCGACTCGCTTTGCCCAAATTTAGCGTTACATCAGTGAAGCGGTAAGCTACCACGCCTTTCCGCTCCAGCAGGCTCTCCATAGAAAAGTCGTCCACAGCGAGGACGAGATGCAGGGTGTCTCCATTTGCCCCACGGTTAAGCACCCTCCAACCTTCTGTTGGAAGACGATTTTGCACTCCAACAGAGCCTATCACCCTTTCGCTAGAAAGTGTGCTACTGCGAGGGAAATATCCACGAATTACATGCGGCCGAGGAAAGTCCTTCTCTTCCACAAGAGTGATTATGAAAGGACACTTAAATTTAATATGTGCAGAGTTCCTCCGAACCCATTCTGCTGTCACAGAATTCGAGCAGACTAATAGTAGCCAGACTGTCCGGGGAACACAAGACTCGAAGTCAATGCCATGATCTACGGGTCTTTGTTCAAACGTAGTGTCGATGATGGCCTCCTGAAGTGAGGTCATTTGCTCCGTAGTCAGAGAGCCAATGGCTGGGTCTGCAGAGCAGAAGCCCAGTTTGACACATGCTGTCACTTGGCTATATGAAGCTTTGGTAGACTCAGCTAGAGTCTTAGTGGATGTTCACACTGCGTGCGATGCCGAGCCGAGCCGGGTCGAGCGATGCGATGTGGTGGGTGTTCACATTGCACACCGTGCGATGCCGAGCCGAACGATGGCTTGCGATGCAAAGATGATCCGAGCGATGGCTTGCGATGCAAAGATGATCCGGGATGTTCACTGCACGCAATGATGGAGAGTAGAGACCAATTTAGTTCAAGGAATAGAATCTGTTTGTGCTTGACCCAGTAAATTTATTTCTGTTTCAAAACAGTGCTCTAAAAATGGAAGGGCGTCGCCATTGCATCCCATTAATGAAGAAAGGCCCAGTGTTGGTGAATTTCATCATCTCTTCCGCGACCTCAGGCGAGAGGTCTCACAAGCGGATTGAGCAGCGGCGCACCGCTGTGTATAAACGCAAAAATCGGCAGTCGCGGCGGCTTTAGGACGATTAATGTATAAACCGCTCGACTCGCCGTTGCGGCCACCGCCGCGGTTTGTGAAGCCGCGAGATTGCATTTGAATTCAGTGTAAGAGCCGGTACACATGGACGTCCAAATGACGCCGGACGCCTCGTCACTTAAGCTCCTCCCTCTTTGATACCTATCTGCATTTCAATTCACATGATGCGATAGGACACAGCGTCACTTTGTATTATATAAGCCGGGTCACATAATAGCGAACCTGAATTTACAATTTATGTTATCTTTAATTTTAAATAAACTGTTTTTTGGCCATAACTTCTAAAATACAAGGAATGTCGCATTTTTAACACCATTTTCACCCCCTTACAAACCCCCGTCCGAGCTGACAGCTCCCTCCCCACCATTTTTTTTTAAATTAATTGTCAATTGTAGTAGTCACGATCAACGATCAACAATTAATTAATTGGCACTTAAAAGTGATCCTCAAGCGAATGGTTTAAGAAACATCATACAAATCAGACATTGTGACTGTGTCCGTGTTCCGGGTTCGAATGTATGTGGGCCGGCTTATTAAAAATTGATATGCGGACGCGTGAAATGACGCAGATAGGAGCAGAAACCAGCGTCATCCCAGATAGCTATCTGCGGCCATGTGCATCGCTTCATGGCCCGTAATGTATTTCTTCCTAACCGATTGAAAGTGACGCAGCGTCAGGCGTCATTTGGACGTCCATGTGCACCGGCACTAAATATGTAAACCGCCGCTTCTGCTCTATGCCTTTATACGCAGCGGTGTCCGCTGCTCAAACCGCTTGTGAAACCACGCCTTCTAAACGCGACCTTATTACGGTGGTAATAACCTTTCACTTGAGCCATACTGAATCAAAACCGGAGTTCAAAGCGTATATACCCTAGACTTGTACAGACCTAGTTATGATACCAAAACTTCCAACTGGCAACGGCCATTGCATTAAAAGTGAATTTTCCATATGGTCAGTTTGAGCTGTGGGCGTGGATCCAATGAAAAGTTTCATCGTTCATCCATTCGAATTTTGGATATTTACATTTAAACTAACGTTTATAGCGAAGGTTGCCGTTCATTCAATAGGGTCATGCCCATTCTCAAAATCAACTAACCAACCTACACTATAAATATTTGTCGCATTTTGCAAGTCGCTAGCATCATTGTATCGAAAGTTATCGCTCATTTGAAGTTTCATTTGTAGGGGACGTAGGGGTTGCTTGGGACGGAGCTTGGCCATTTCCAATACCAACCAACTAAATCTAAATCCAAATATTTGAACCAAATTTCAAGTCGCTAGCTTCATTCTATCGAAAGTTATCGCTCATTTGAAATTTCATCTGTAGGGGTTCCTTCGGTCGGATCTTGCCCATTTTCAATACCAACCAACTAGATCATGCTAAAATACAAACATTTGACTAAAATTTCAAGTTTCTAGCTTTATTCTATCGAAAGTTTTCGTGCAAACGGACAGACAGACAGACAGATATGGCTAAATCGAATCAGGAGATGACCCTCATAATTTCCATGTATACACTGCCACACCGCCGCGCCTAAAAGTCTAGGGTATAAAAGCTGACATACATGCATTTTTTTCAGTGTGATCTTACATCAAATATTACTTTACAGCTCGTACTTGCACCATACTGGCTCCATGGAGCTCCACATCGCAAAGCATCGCAAAGCCCATAAACTCCATCGCAAAGCCCATTAAATTCCATCGCAAAAAATCAGCAGCCGGTACTCGCACGAAAAAGCAAAATAGTTTGTGAAAACATCGGGCCATCGCTCGGCTCGTCATTGCATCGCGCGCAGTGTGTACACTCAAAGCGTGATTCCATTTAAAATTGAAGACTTTCCATTTTCTTGCTTTAAAAGCTTGTAATCGCATTGCATCGCTCGACCCGGCTCGGTTCGGCATCGCACGCAGTGTGAACATTCACTTAGGCTTTTTGGGCTTATTGACCGCTGGGGATTGCTCCTGAGACCGGCTTCTTTTCACCACTGGCAATGACGTTGAAGATTGGAGTGCAATTTCCAGGGCTTTTTCCCTGGGGAGGCCATCAGCCTTAGCTCTCTTGAATTTACGTCTCTGCGCGGTGGTGAATTTAACGAAAGTTTGTTTGTCGCTGCCCGTATCACCAACGATCGTTACTATGGAAGTGTCTGATCGTGTATCTTCCATATCTGCATCCGATACCGAACTCAAAAGTTCAGCGTCGTCAGGACTCATGAAATCCAGAGACGATTCGGAAGGACTACGTCGTACCGGTCCATCAATAATCATATACCACTAGGGTCTATTCCTTACTTGTGTGGTTCCTCACAGACTTCACATAATATTAGTATTACTCATAATATAATCATAGATTACGTTAAAATGAGCCCCAACCAACCGGCGTCGATCAACAGCAATACTTGTGATGTAATAAGACAGAATGGCTCAGGTTGGATATCGACTCATCACGACTGCTGTGGACGATAACCTTAAGACAAAAAGAGTATTTATGAAGTATATGTGGATGGTAGCTTCGTAATGCCTAAAGCGGAGCTCCACTTTAGTGTGGGATTCAGTATTAAGGGTTTTTAATTTAATTTGAAGATTTCAAGGGTAGGAATTTCGTACGGTTCCCCATAGAAAATATCAGCTAACGCGATGCTCAGTGTATTCCCACTTGCACTTTTGTACGGACGATAAAATATCATGACTTGTTTATGACTTCGTGAGTTCATCAGCCGAATCCAATTCATAATAAGGAAATTGTTAGGATAGAATATTTTCGCCAGCAGCTAGTTTTAATAAACGACAAAAAGAAAAAAAAAACACCGATATCCCATAATTATTCATCAAAACAGAACACTTCAATCCCCTTCTGACAAGCAAGTCAGCTGGAAGTAAAAACATATCCACAACTGCCTCAACGTTGTTCGCGCTTCCAGTCACAAACGAAGAAATTCAAGAACATCTCTTAATCAAACTAATTCGATAATGATGTGCGGTTGTGAACGCATTTCATATTGTTCCATCATAAAGGCAGCCTTTAATTCAATTCATCGTCAATCCTACCGTGACACACTGAACAATATGTTCCATTGTGTTCGACGGTGGAGTGAAAAATGATACCGGGGACTGAAACCTAGCCCCCCTTCATACGAGTACTTGTTCTGATACTCACCATAATGGCTATCATAATCGGAATATACCATAGTTCAGATTACTATGTATCACATTCATAAATGCTTATGTGTGTTTCGTTTTTAATTTCAGGTACGATGATTCCCAAATCTGGAGGAGATTACGCTTACATTGGAGTGGCGTTTGGCCCGCTGCCTGCCTTCTTGTATTTATGGGTTGCGCTATTAATTCTGGTGCCGACAGGAAACGCAATTACGGCACTTACTTTTGCACAGTATTTACTGCAGCCATTTTGGCCATCATGCGATGCTCCTTATGAGGCTGTGAGGCTTCTAGCAGCTGTAATTACATGTAAGTTGGGAATTTTTAAAATGGCAAAACTCTATGCATGTCCTCATCCTGATGCTTATTTTGCAGGCCTTTTGACTGTGATAAATTGCTACAACGTAAAGTGGGTAACACGCGTAACGGACATTTTTACTGGCACGAAAATTTTAGCTCTCTTAGTTATAGTCGCGGCTGGCTTTTGGTACATCTTCGAAGGAAACACTGAACAATGGACTGCACCGATGAATGGATCTCTCCTGTCGCCTGGATTCATAGCATTGGCCTTTTACAACGGACTTTTCTCGTACTCCGGGTGGAATTATCTAAACTTCGTTACAGAAGAATTGAAGGATCCCTACCGGTAAAGTATATTGATTTCGTACGCCAATTGTAATAATCAGCACCTTATTCTTCCCCCCCACAGAAATCTCCCTCGAGCAATTTGTATTTCGATGCCCGTTGTGACGTTGATATATGTCGTGACAAATATTGCCTACTTCTCCGTTCTATCGACGGAGGAGATCCTCTCGTCGGATGCCGTTGCTGTAACATTTGGTCATAAAATGTTGGGCTACATGTCGTGGTTAATGCCATTCTTTGTAGCTTGTTCCACATTCGGCTCGTTAAATGGAGCGATTTTTGCATCGTCGAGGCTGTTCTTTGTAGGAGCTCGTAACGGACACTTACCAGCGGCCATTTCTTTAATTAATATCAATTGCTTGACGCCGGTACCTGCTTTGATATTTTTAGTGAGTACAATATTTATCATAGGAAGAATACTTCAGTCATTTTGCAATTTTGTTTCACTTTGTCTTTCAGTGCGTGTTAACATTAGCGCTACTCTTCATCCGTGACATTTATGCACTTATAAACTATGTTAGTTTTGTTGAAGCACTGTTCACGCTAATGTCCATTTCAGGATTGCTGTGGTTGCGAAAGAAGCAGCCAGGCACAGAACGACCAATTAAGGTAATTTATTTTACAATTTTTTGATACTTATTTTCATTATATATTAAAATTAACAAAAATTATGGATTTTAACAGTTGTCATAGGTTTTAAAATAGGAATTAGGGTTGGAATTAGTGATCCAAATGATGGACACTACGAAAAAAAATAATTCTCTTCTGCCATGGCCCTTGTTGTGACACAACACCTTTCACCGGCTTAATAAAGATTAGGGGTCGATAGGTAATCCGAGAGCTTCAGATGAACTCTACAAGCTCTAGTTATTGTTGTAGTAGCGACGCGCTGATATCCGATGAATGTGTATGTCATAAAGCTTGGTTGTCCATGTTTTCTTCAATGTCCAGGTGTAGAAACGCAGCTGCCTTAATAGGATTATCCCATAGCGCAGTAGGTGTTAGGCGCGTTGGAGCTGCAGGACAGCTAAAGATGTGCGCAACATCGTGTGGAGTGAGGCCACAGGCTGGACAGGAGTTTTGTATTTCGTTATCAATGCGGGCACCAACCAGAACGAAGTTGGGCGAGTGTAGTCAGTCCTCGTGGCTCTAGTTCGTCTGAAGATATAGCAGGTGGTTGCACATTAAGTGCCCTGTTTGGTGCCATGTCCGCGATTGAGGATAACACTTCTTCACTATGCAGTGTTGTGATGGTCGATCTGTAGCTAGCGTTATCGAAGGGAACTGTTTTAAACACTTGGATCTCCCGTTCGCGATCCCTCATATTGTATTACGTCTTACATGACGTGGCGGTGGGCTTCTATCCATAAGGTTAAAGTTAGGATGGTCACTCCGATAACAGCCAACCAGATACTGCTTCGTTAGAAGTGTGTTGTGGCTTCTTAGGGGCATCATTCTGGTTTCTTGGTGAAGGTGGTCCTGCGACGACATCAGTAGGCAGCCTGTGACAGTTCTGAGAGCTGCATTTTGGCAGGACTGGACGTTCTTCCACTGAGTGCCACATAGTTAGTTCGAAACCGTAGTGGAATGCCTTTTTTCCGGTAAAGAGCAGTGATGGAAAGCTAGTTATGTCAGATGAAGAACAGAAAAGGTGGTGGAAAAAGTACACAAACTGTTTAGTTTAAACAAATACGTAAAATTTTACAACGCACCAAATTAGTTTTTCGCAAATTAGTGGATAACGGTGCATTTCTGCGCAAAATATCAAAAGAGTTTTGCAGTTCATTCAATTCCCTACATTTAAAAAAATTAACATGATTTGATAAACCAGTACTGATTTATCTTTAAGAGAATGCAAACAAGTCAGAGACTTTATGGACATTTTTGCTCTACAACTGCTTCTTTCATTCAAGGAATTTTAAATTGACACCAAATTCTTTATATTTTGCACTCATTGTCTACGTTGCTGTGAAGGGAAATGATGGGTTTGTGATCACTAAAATAATTAGTGAAAATTCTTGATTCTAATCCTACTCGTAAATATCGTGAGGAAACTACATCTATCGTTTTTCCATGGCGAATGGTCAATGGTACATTATTAATTTTTAGAGACAATTATTGTTCTAAAAATTGAATTAACGGCTTGGGATCATCTAAAGCAAAATTTAAATTTAAATCTTCCCCTCGAATAATGTGAATTTGCCCAACTTTTCTCCAACTTGCGAAGATTCTGCTGTTGTATATGGCATTGGAGGCCAAAAGACCTCTTCCATAGTCCTCCCCGTGGGTGCCGTCTGGAACGACTAACCAAGCCAAACAAGTTTTGCAGTTCAAAACATTTGGTAGAGGCACCTAACGATGTTCATCCCGAATGACCAATAACACCAGTGCGTCTCAGGAAGTAGGCGAACGGTGGAGTTGCAACATAGTTGTGAGAACACCAACACGTCACACTCAGCCGAAAGATCATCAATCGCGCGATCAAAAACACCACTGGAGAGCTCTGCGCTATATAAAAAATAGCTCCCGGCGACTCTTAGGACACCTAAGGAAGCAACCCTTCCCCTAAGATTGGGTATGTGGGCTTATAACATGCGTACCTGAAATCAATTTACACTCGAAACATTAAACGAGCCTCGGATACAACGGACTGATTCACCGGCAACGAGTTTCGGCTACAAACAACGGGCCACGATCGGTTTTTTGCAACGTTCGAACGATGTGGGGCGAGTGCAGTAGTGCGAGGCTCACTGAAGTCGAACGAGAAATGACAGGATACAACATCGATATATTAGGACTGAGCGAAACAAGATGGCCTGGATCGGGAACGACTTTATCACCAAGCTCCCAAGCAGTACTGCTCTACTCTGGAAATGAAGACGATACGTCACCTCGAATGGTAGGCGTCGGAATCCTGTTGACTAGGGAGACACGCCTATCTCCAATAGACTGGAAGCCCATCTTCGACCGTATCATCACAGTCAGATTCAAATCCAGGGTTAGAAACATAATTCAGTGCTACGCCCCAACTGAACTAGCGGACCAATCAGCTAAGGACGCCTTTTACCAACGGCTTGGCGACACCTTCGAAAAGGCTCCCAAAGGTGACATAAAAATTATCACGGGGGATCTCAATGCCAAAGTTGGGTCTGACAATGTAGGCTTAGAACACCTAATGGGCATTCATGGACTAGGCAACAGGAACAAAAATGGCGAGAAGTTCGTGGAGTTTTGTAACTCTCGTCAAATCGTCATTGGCGGTACCCTGTTCAAGCACAAACGCTGCCCCTTAACAACCTGGACCTCTCCGGATGGCAGAACAGAAAACCAAATGGACCATATAGCCGTTTCCAAAACATGGAGGAATTGTCTCTTGGTCGTTAGGTCGAAGCGAGGTGCTGATGTTACCAGCGACCAGAAACTTGTTATCGCAAAAATACGCTTACGAACGGCAGCGATCCAGCGCCCTCGAAATGCACGATGCTTGCCACGTTTTAATGTGCAAAAGCTTAAAGATCCATCTATAAGATGCATATTCCACCGCCTTGCACGAGACAGCTATTGCACCACCACCTTGTGGGAATCCTACAATTGATGATAGATGGAAAGTTGCTAAGGACTCATTTATTTCGTGTGGCGTAACATTTGCGGGTCGATTGGAGCGCGGTAGGAGACCATCCATTAGCGAGTCTACATGGTCTCTAATCTCAGCACGCAAGAGAGTTAAGGAACAGATTAACTCAGCTGCTGACGGCTCAGCCAAAGACCAACTCAGAGCTGAATACCGTTCACTACAGAAAGGCGTGCAAAGAAGACAGGACAAGAGAAATTACATCAAAGCATTAGCGGAGATGGCAGAGGTAGCGGCTTACCGCGGTGACATTGGAACCCTTTTTAAGCTTATTAAGCTATTAACTGGCAAATCTTTCGCAACAGAACATCCTGTGAAAGATAAAGATGGGTCTCTACTGGTTATCGAAGAACGCCAACTGCGGAGATGGAGAGAACACTTCATTGAGGTCCGCAACAACACCTTTGGACCTTCGAATGCATCTTCATTAGTAGCAGAAGATATTCCGCAAATAGCCGGAGTTGATACCATCCCACCATCTAACCTGGAAGTAAGTGCTTCTATTAAATCGATGGATGCGGGTAAAGCCTCGGGGATTGATGGAATTCCGGTGGAACTTTTTAAAGCGGATGCCAATGCTACTGCGAATATTCTTCTCCCCCTTATCCAAGAGTGTTGGGAAACCGAAACTCTCCCTAAAGAGTGGAAGAAGGACGTCATTATTAAGATCCCGAGAAAAGGCGACTTGAAGGATTGCAAAATTGGCGTGGGATCTGTCTTCTCCCAGCAGTCTACAAACTGATGGCAAAAATAATCTTGAACCGGATCAAACAAACAGTTGACCGCACATTGAATGATGAACAAGCCGGGTTTCGCGAGGGCTTCTCATGTAGCGACCACATCAACACCCTTCGAATTATTATTGAACAATCCGCAGAGTGGAGATCCCATAGAGAATCTATGGAGGAGCAATCCGCATATACTCAACACTAAACTATTTGAAGCAAATCCAGTCGTAAAAAGTAAACAGAGAGACACACGCCCTCCACTGCGCAACACCCGCGCAGTCTATATAAAAGCACAGGAAGCATATGAGATGTTATCCCCTCTCCTACTTCTCCTATTGGAACAATAACATTCCAGTCTGTCTCTCTGCCGCGGAACACCCGCCCGGTCCATATAGAAGCGAAAGAGATGTCAAATTTCCATCCCCCTTCCTACTTCTTCACTTGTGCCGAATTACTTCGCTTCTCTCGCTCTTTTTCATTTCCTCTGATTCTCTCTCTTCAAAGGGAGATCCCCATTACATCTCATGTTCATCGATTTCGAAAAGGCGTTGACCGGAAATACATCTGGAGGGCTTTACGTAGCAGAGGCATACCAGATAAAATAATTTCCATCATCAAGGAGTCCTACCAGGGAATTCAATGTCACGTCTTGCGCACAAGGGTAAGTTATCAGATCCTTTCGAGGTGCATAGCGGGGGGAGACATTTTGTCACCTATACTGTTTTTAATTGCCATTAATGATGTACTATGCGACGCGCTTCTAGAACACTAGAACAAAGGTATAAGATGGAAGTTATTCAAATACCTTTAACACCTAGACTATGCTGACGATATTTGTCTTCTATCAAATAAATCGGATCAAATGTCTGATGCTCTGCATTGCGAAAGCCGCAATGCGGGGCTTAAAATCAACGCTGCCAAGACTAAGTACTTGAGCTTGGATCCAGGAAGGTAAAGCGGAATTTGTGTTTCGGGACAGGCAGTCGAGAAAGTTGACAATTTCTGCTATATCGGAAGCGTAGTTACAGCAGATGGTGGAGCGGATGCTGATGTACAGTCTCGCATCCACATGGCTCGAGCAGCTTTTTTCAGTTTGACTCCTTTCTGGCAAAACAACAACATTTACAGACGCACCAAACTCCGGATCTTCGAAACAAAGGTAAAATCAGTGCTTTTATATGGCTGTTCAACTTGGAAGGTGACCAATAAGATACGAGTAACAACTAGATTGAAAACTTTTGTGAACCAGTGCCTACGGCGCATTCCACACATACAGGGACCGGAGGTTATTTTTAACAACGATCTCCTTACTATTACTGGTCAGGACAGGATAGACACTTCCATTAAAAGGCGAAAGTGGCAATGGATAGGTCACACTCTCCGAAAATAACCGAACAACACTGCTCAACAGGCCTTCGATTGGAACCCGCAGGGAACCAACTCAAGTCGCCGTGTTGCACGACCTAGTAACACCTGGAGAAGATCAGTTGAGAGAGGGTGCCTCAATAGGTAAGTCCTGGGGTGAGCTTAAAGCGATGGCGATGAACAGGACGAGGTGGAAAGTAGGCGTGGTTAATGTCCTATGCCCCACAAGGGGTTATCAGGAACCAGAGAGAGATATGGCATTAAGTTTAAGTGAATGAAATTAATGATATTTAAAGTTTATTTAACTTTTGATTCAGTGAAACGTAAATTGCAAAGATAATAATAATTCGCTCTCTGCATAACATTCACACACACACACACAACTCTCTATCAGCAGTGAATAAATCAATGGAAAGCAGATCAATTTGTTTGTTTGTTTGCAATGTACAAGTGTGAATTATTTCAGTGCAAATTGAAATTTTTTGTGACACTTGGTTTCATTCTGCACTCCAACTTAGTATGCGTCTATAGGTTAGCTCGGTAAGGCACCGGGCATTTTTTGCTACTTGAAACACGGTTCCGTGTTTCATTCAGGTCAGATTTCTACAGGCCCGCATTGAGCGAGTAGACTTGCTCAATACATTTTCAATATGAGTGTTCCAGCCAAGTTTCGAGTCTAGCGTAATGCCTAGACATTTAACTTCCGTGGAATACTCAAGTGCCGTCCTACCTAGTGAAACCGGCCTCAAGGTTAGGTTCCGTTTCCGCGTAAATGGTACAACGACTGTTTTGTGCGGGTTCACGTTTAAGCCCACTTCAGCACACCAGTACAGAACAATGTCGAGGGTCGCGTCCATTACATCCGCGACAGTAGATTCGAACTTACTCTTCAGTACCGTAGCTAGAATCATTTTTCGGGGGGTGCTGATTCGATTTTCAAATTTTTCTGGAGCATTTTTTTTCCTGCTAAATGCAATTGGTTAGCTTATATTCATTCAGCTTTTTAACCTTACCTATTTTATAATAAATAACTTTATAAGGAAAGCACCATTTTATTTATCAGCTTAAAAGGTACTATGATTTTTTTATATTTCTAATGTAATATTACTGTAACATACTTGTATTTATACATTTTTCAAAATTTCAATGAGTTTTACAATATTTATACCAATTCTCATTTTAACATTTTCTCAGCTTAAAACTATTTATATAATTACAGAAGTAGTCTCCTCGATTTCTTTTGAGCCATAATGTCAATAACTTTCTCTGGTTCCACAGTACAATCCCAGTGGATTGAAATCATTGCCAGCGCACTTAATATGTCATTACCCATTACACTACGAGATAAAGTTTTAACTCTTTTCAACGTAGAAAAAGACCTCTCTACGCTAGCGGTCGTGACTGCCAAAGTAGCCAAGATAGTAAGAAGATAATTAAGTGTGGGGAAATACGTTTTATTGCAGCATTCCAACACTTTTAGAACCTCAGTGTCGATTTCAATGGCAGAAACCCTTTCACACCATAGCTGATACTCAGCTTCTACTGCAAAAAGTGACACTCTATCGTCGAAATATGATGATAGGTATTTAAGTTCGCTTTTTCGGTACTTGACACTGAACCTGGGAGAAGAGGCTGAAAATTTGGTAGAATATCTTCATTTGCAATAAATTTATCCGACACATTTTGAATGAGAGCATCAATACAAGGAATGAATACCATTATTCTGTAGAATGCCTCAACAGAAGTAGTTGAAGGATTCGCACGTGTTGTTTGTCTTGATGTCACTCTAGGAGTCTTCAGTTTTATTTGGAATATATCGTCCCCAAGTTTTGAAGCAGAACTGAATATTTCTTCGAAACATTTATCGGCATCTTCTCGTTTTTTATGAAGAGAATCCAAAATGTTTTTAGTTTGGTTCAAAGCTGACGATAAATTAAGTGATTTTTCCTGAAGGAACTTAGATAATGGAAGAGTTAGGCCGAAAGGGTGGTCACAAACAAGGAGACTAACAAGGAAATCACTTTGTTGAACAAATTCTGTCAGCACATAGAACAAATCTCGCTCGTAATTCGAGGGTTTTGTAGTGTAGTGAATGTTCAAGTTATGCAACTAGCACTTGCGTTTAGGCGAATATCTTCTTGCACAACACATTAAGTGTCCTGAAATAGCCCTCTATGGTTCGAAAAGATCACAAAATGTAGAACACACTCGGTGTCCTCCTTCATATGATATCCGACATGCCATAGTTATTAAGAAAAATATTTTCGCCCTCATGATATCTCTATGGAGATGAACCCCGAACAAAATTATCAATATATGTAGTATAAAAAACCTCGTTTCTACATGTTCCTGCCAAATTGCATCAACCTATTTGAGTTAACGTTCAAAACCTTGAAAAAAAATCACCCAGTGCTTTTCTGAAAATCTTGTGTAACCTAGAACAATTTTGAAGAAAAAAAAAACGATATTTCTACTTAGTGTTGCAATATTTCCTGGTTTTTTAAAAAACGACGTGATGCTCGCTTGATTTGCGGAACGTTTTATTGCACTTTTCTTTCCACACAATTTTTTTACAAATCAATACGCTTTACTTTTTGTGTCTAACGCAATGCAACTTAACTGACAAAGTGAGAAAAACCGCAACGAAACAAACATAACAGACGACAATTCGCCGCGCTCGCGTACAGAGTGATCCACTTCTGTATGTGCCACGAATTCGATATAGATTCATCCAACGTTTTCAAACTCCAAAATATATTTTTGTCTTAAGCGATAAACAAATAGTCAACGCGAAATACAATATACCTAGGCAGTGGACACATGGATATGCAAGATAAGCATTCTGGGTGATGAAAGCATTGTTAAAACAATTTGATGAAGAAGTGAAGTTTCTCCAATGGAAAATTGTGGAGATGGATTTTGTAGAGTATGTGTAATGGTTTCGCAGGTTATAATATTGTGTTCAAAGCAGAATAAGTTTCTTTGGAAAGCACATTCATTCGTATTTGTTGAAAATGTTGGGGGGGGGGGGGGGGGCTTCAGCCCCTCCCCTGGCTACGTGCCTCCCTTGACAGTGATTGTAATGTCGTCCGCGTATCCGGTTGCCTGATAACCATTCACATCAAGCCTGAAAAGCAACTCGTCTACGACTAAGGACCATAAAAGCGGCGAGAGAACGCCGCCTTGAGGGCAGCCCTTTACAGCATTAACGGATAACGAAGTGCTGCCAAGCGTAGAGTGGAAAGCTCTTCCACGTAGTATAGCGTATATCCAGGCAATAGTAGCACCCGGTATGCCCCTAAGTTCCAGAGCTCTGGATATACAATTATTACCGATTTTATCAAAAGCTCCCTCAATATCAAGGAAAGCACACAATGCGATTTCCCTATCATTAAAGGATTTTTCAAGTGTTCGTACAAGGTTATGAAGGGCGGTTACCGTTGACTTGCCTTTTGTAAAGGCGAATTGTCAAAGACCTGCTCCTGCTTTTACATTGGGTCAATTGAACTGGATTGTGCAAGCGAAGTTAGAAATATAAATATATTGGTCATTTTGCGCCCAAGTTTCGGAAAGTATTAGTATACAACAGCATTGTATAACTTGATCTTTTAGGTCTTCATCTTCTATCAGCTAGTAGGCTTTGGAAATTGAAGGTGGTTATTGACAGCCGAGGCCTGCTGATGAAGACCTTGGTAACGTCAGTTAAAGTTATCAATGAATTCGTTGACAATCGTCGAAATTCCTCATCTTCAAGGAGAATTGGAGGTCCATTGGAGTGGACATATCCAAAGGACCTCCAGTTGTTCTTGGTCAACATTCTATTCAACATGGATTTATATGAAAGTGAAAGCACAAGCATACACCTCACACTGGAAAAATGTTGTTCAAAGTTTTGAACAATATTTTCACACAAACACCGTTAAAACTTAATTCAAGATACATCTCTTTTCGTGAACTCGTTCAATAATCCCACTGGTTATTGTTGTTGTTGAAGGGTTTTGACAGCCCTCGACGGATGCTGATGAACAGGTCGCTCCGGTGCGAAGAACCGGCTGCAGTGGTTGTGGGCTTTTGTTGTTTTCATTGAAAGGCACCCACTTCTGTAACATAAAATCTTGACGAAACAGCGTGCGTACCCTCCCATAAAAAGTTTCACTTCAAAAACTTTGAGGCCGTTCTCGAGCACAATTATAGAATATAACCAAAAAAATGTTAAAGTTAATTTTTTCTAATATATATCATTCTAAAGTCTAATAAAAATATGAAATTTTATTCCATTCCAGGTGAATCTTGTTCTGCCATTCATTTACCTATTCACATGCAGTTTCCTTGTGATTTCATCGTGCTACGTGTCACCCGTTGAAGTTGGAGTTGGTACCGCCATTATATTATCAGGAATACCAATGTATTATGCCACTATTCAAAAGCCGAATGCATTTCTCAGAAAAATATCAAATGAAATTAATAGCTGGTGTGCGAAGTTCTTTATATGTATGCCAAATCAGGAGAAATTTGATTAGGATTTTGTTGTAGAAAAATAAATACGAGTAAGTATGGATCCGCATGGTATTGGCTAAAAGCTCTAAAGCCAGTGTTACGACTTTACCCCAATTGTGGTAAATTTACCACTTGTTTCCAAAAGAAATTTCGAATCTACCACATTAAACTGGAAATCTAACACCATTTGGAATTTTAAGTCATAAATAATCTTTTCAAATATTTATACTTTAACTAGTACTCACTTTAGATTATACTCAAAATATGTACATTGTTACAATAAAATAAATCGTAAATTAATTTCCACGTTTCAGCCCTTTCCAATAGCTTAAATTCAATTAAACAACGCATCATCAAGGGGTTTTACTTGAAAATTAATGAGGAAGAGCGTTTCTGAGCTCTTACGGACGCCATACACTAGCTTCCATTTCGACGCGGAAGTAAATGTACGCACTCCAAGTGTCCCCCGTCCAAATTTCGGGGACACACACTGCAATCCAATCCATCGCGAGCCAGACGGCATTTTAAAAATCAAGTTCGATGACGAACTCAATTTTCACTTATCCGATTTAATTCCACGCACCGTCAATTGCATTGGAAAAGTTTTGCGTAAATACCCTGGCGGTTGCCAATACGTAAAAACGTTTTCTTTGTTGCTATTTAATGCCGGATTTCAACCAAAGAGACAGTTCTGAAAAACACGGACAAAAACTGTTTTTGTTGGATACTATGTAGAACAAGATACTCGTAAACAGAACTAGAAATGAAACCAGGCCGAAGCGAAGCTTCGGCCCGGAGTCCGAAGCGTATATACCCTAGACTTGCACAGACCTAGTGGTGATACCAAAAGTACCAATTGGCAACGACCATATGCATTAAGAATGGGTCTCCTATATGGCCAGTTCATAGGGGAGGTTGGCACTTATTCAGTAGGATCTTGACCATTCTCAAAATCAGTTAACTAACTAACCCATTCTACAAATATTTGTCGAAATTTTCAAGTCGCTAGCTTCATTGTATCGAAAGTTATTGCTTATTTGTAGTTTCACTTGTAGGGGAGGTAGGGGTTCCTTGGGTCGGATCTTGCCCATCATTGACACCAACCAATTACATCACCCTAGAAAGATTTAAACAAAATTTCCAGTCTCTAGCTTCACTCTCTCGAAAGTTATCGCTTATTTGGAGTTTAATTTGTAGGGGAAGTAGGGGTTCTTTGGGCGGATTTTACCCATCTTTAATGCCAACTAACTCAATCTCACTTCAAAAATTTGACCAAAATTTCAAGTCACTGGCTTCATTCTATCAAAAGTTATCGCTTATTTAAAGTTTAATTTGTAGGGGAAGTGGGGGTTCCTTGGGTCGGATCTTGCCCATATTCAATATCAACTAAGTAGGTCTTACTAGCAACATTCCACCAAATTTTGAACTCGGTAGTATCATTCTATCGAAAGTTATCGTAATTAAAGGAATATTTAATTTTTTGAAATTTGTAGGGGAGGTAGGTGTTCCTTTGATCTGATTATGCCCAACTTACAGAACCTTAAGCAGCTTCTTCCCTCAGGGTTACATGCCAAAAATCAGGTGTCTACGTCAATTGGTTCAGAAGTTATAGGCAAAAAACCTGAAAAGTAGGGTAGTACGGGGCTTTTTGTAAGAAAATTACCGTTAGTTTTCAACTGATCGATTTTATTTTCCCAGGAGAGTATAAGATTACCCTCACTAGAAATATACCAAAGCCAGAGCTTTTCATAATTTTTTAATCGGGAGTTAAAGATACATTTAATTATTTTACATATGTAGGGGAGGTAGGCGTTCTCTTGGCCTGATCATGCCCAATTTCAATACCATCCAACTAGATCATACTTCCAACATGTGACCAAAATTTCAAGGCTCTAGCTTCCTTCTATCGAAAGTTATCGTGCGAACGGACAGACAGACGGACAGACAGACAGACAGACAGACAGACAGACGGACAGACAAACAGACATGGCTAAATCGAATCAGGAGGTGATCCTGATCATTTATATATACATTGCTATACCTCCGGAGCCTCCTTTAAGGTGTTACATATTTTCGTCGTGACAAAAACAATATACCCTATACTAAAAGTCTAGGGTATAACCAGTCTATTCAATTGAAACAGTTTGTTTAAATAAAACAGAACTGTTTTCAAAAAAACAAAACTTGTTTCTGTTTTTGAAAGCAAAACAGTTTTTCAAAACTGTCTCTTTGTTGGAAACCCGGCATTACACTTACAACACAAAACATAAACAAAATTTGACTCCGTTAAGTTCGGGTTTTGCGCACAAACGTCGCGGCAGTCGGATGGATTTTGGGGAAGTTGAGTATCCAACTTGGACGGCGATGGACTCCGAAGCTCTCAACTTGAACCCCACAAACTACGAATTTTGAATTGGTCGCGGGACAAACTGGATTTTGGACGCTAGTGTGTGGCGACCTTTACGGTTTCGTTAATAAATAATTTGAGACAGCAAAGAATAGAGAGGTATTGTTACGCGATTTTACTAGTTTCTAGTTAAAGAGATTATAGAATACTACACTTCTACTCCTCTTTTACGTACTTTATCTAGAACTTTTGAATTTTATACGTTTAATTCTAGCTTACATTCACGAAATTGTAATCTATTATATTTTACTTCCTATTACTATTCTCAAAGCATATCTACCACAGTCGGATAAAAAACAAGTTGCAACACTGCGTCTGAATAAAATGCTGTAATTCATACTGTACAGTATCTTCGTCAATTATTATTATGATGAATTGAAAATGAAATTACACTGACATTGACTTTAGAAAGATAAGTTGTTTTTATCGAACTATACATATTTGAAATATATTTATCGAATATGCAAATACGCTGGCAAATTTTTGAAACGTTCATTTGGCTGTAATAGCCAAATTTGGATACTGGCAACAGAAGTTGTGTATTTATTTTTAATAATTTAATTTATCGCTCTAATCTTTAAGTTTTTGTTTATGATTCGTAAATAAAGTCATGCGTGGTGCTATTTCTACGACGAGATCCTGGTAATGTTTGAAATGGTAGATATCGAGAAAAAAAGAGATGCTCCAAATGTACGTATACGATAATAATCCGACATAATTTGTTAATGATAATGTGTATTGTGTAGAATTAGTTTCAGAAAAAACTACGATGCAATATTATTAGATGCATTTTGTGAACTAGTGTAATCAATTTAACATTTTACTGGGTGTACAACTTTGCTTCCACCGTTTTTTCCTGGAATTAATTGTCAAAAAGTACTTACAGATGTATGTATTATTCAAAGTACTGTCCATCGCTACCGACAACTTTCGCCCATCTCTCCGGCAAGTTTTGGATTCCATCTCGGAAAAAGGAGGCGTCTTTCGACGCGATCCATTATTGGATCCATTTTTCGACTTCCTCGTACGAACGAAATTTCTGATCAGCCAGGCCCTGCGCCATGGAACGAAACTGATGGTAGTTGGAAGGAGCGATGTCTGGGGAGTACAGCGGGTGGGGCAAGATTTCTCATTTCAGGGTTTCCAAGTATGTCTTGACCACTTTTGCAACGTGTGGCCGACCATCGTCATGCTGGAGGATGACTTTGTCGTGTCTCTCTTGGTACTGTGGTCGTTTTTCCTTTAATGCTAGACTTAAATGTATCAATTGCGTTCGGTATTGATCTCCTGTGATAGTTTCATTCGGTTTCAGTAGCTAGTAGTATATCACACCGAGCTGGTCCCACCAAATAAAAAGCATAACCTTGGCGCCGTGAATATTCGGTTTTGCCGTTGACGTTGAGGCATGTCCGGGCATTCCCTATGACTTTCTGCGCTTGGGATTATCGTAACGGACCCATTTTTTGTCGCCGGTTACGATGCGATGTAGAAATTCCTTCCGATTCTGGCTTTGAAGCAGTTGTTCGCATGCAAATAATCGCCGTTCAATATCTCTCGGTTTTAACTCGTACGGAACCCAATTTCCTTGTTTCTGAATCATGTCCATGGCCTTGAGGTGTTTCAAGATGGCTTGCTGAATCACTCCCAGTGATTCAGCTAATTTTCTTGCATTTGGCACGAATCTTCATCGAGTCGTGCTCCCAATTCGTCGTCTTTGAAAAAAATTTTCTTTCCCACCACCATGCTTGTCCTCGACATTAAAATCGCCACTTTTAAAACGTTGAAACCACTCACGACATGTTCTGTCACTCAGAGCAACCTCACCGTAAGTATCTGAGAGCATGATGAGCCTCAGCTGCAGTTTTGTTCAAATGGAAGCAGAAGATCAAAACTTCCCGCAAATAACGAGAACTTAGCTCGAAAACAGACATTTTGAATCGCGAATCTTATTAAAAAGGCGAACAACTTTTACTAATGCGGGGATGTTGATACGTTCACAGACGTCCAAACTCACTTTGTGACACTTTTGAACTACGTATTTTGACCAGCCTTCACCGATGCAGCCGTCTGTCGGGAAACGGCGGAAGCAAAGTTGTACACCTAATACTTGGAAATTTCTTTGAAATCGATGAGACATATGCCAAACGATAGCTAATAGTTTCGTTTTTACCATATTAATCTGTTGAAAGGCAACTCTGACCACGGAGGCTATAAGTAACAAAAAACCGCCCAAAAATTAGGTCCGGCCAAATTGGACTCAAAAACAAAATATTCTATTTTTGGCGCTGAGAATTTGCAATAAAATATGTTTAATTTGCAATTACCATTCTAAGGCATTCCTGACCATTTTTTTAACTTCTTAATTAGCTGATAGGAAAATTTAAATTTATTCCAGGCCCGCAGTCGTATTTCCCTATCAAATGTATGGTAGTCTATGCTACAATTGATGGAGGCCTGGAATCAATTTAATTCGTGATATCGGCTGATTGATGCAAAAAAAGTGGAGAAATTTGCCAAGAATTTCTTGAAATGGAAATTGCAAATTAACCGTGGATTTTCTCATACAGATTCTAACAAATTCTCTCTGCTAAAAATAGAAATTTTTGCTTTTGCGATTGAGTGGGAAATTTTTGTGAAATTATGAATGCAGTCTGGTCGGACCCAATTTTTGGGCGGTTTTTCGTTAATTATAGCCTCCATGGTCATAGTAGATCTTTAACAAATTAATATGTTAATAACGAAACCATTAGCTGCCGTTTAGGATATGTCTCATCGGTTTCGAAATAATTTCCGAGTAGCAGTGCATTCAGTGTCTAAATTGACTACTCTAAACTGCATGCAACTTGTTCGTTTTGATTAACAAAATTTCTAAAGTGTCTTATTCCGGTAAACAAATATGGTTTCGTGTCTACTTGTATTTTGCATTTTGGGTTGGAATAAATGATATTTTAAAGAGACACGCCAAATAAGAATATCTCTTAACCATTTTAAGGAAATATGTACCTATAACACGTATGTCCATCGGATAAATATAAATTGCTCATAGTAACGTTAAAATAAAAATATTAAATAAAGATGAATCGTACTGTTTTATACCTAAAGTAAACAATTTCAAACTTCAAGAAAACATATTCAAAAGTGCTCTCAGTTTTCTTGCTGTTTAAGCTAATAAGTACAATAGTTTATAATATCTATTATCTTATTAAGTTACTGATTGTAAATTATTTTATATATACAAGGTTGTAATAAATGCGTAGCTAAGAAAATTATGTTTTTTTTATCAATTGACTACCTGCTCATATAGTAATTTCATTTACACTTGATTCATGCTTCTTTTATTATTAGAAATAGTGCAATAAAGGCGGGGTTTGACGGAGAAAAAAAATAAGTTATTTTTCCCAATTTTGGTTTATGTATCCGAATCCGAATTTCATCTCGAAAAAGTGATGTATTCCGAGAAAACTGCATGAAAGGCCTCGATAAAATGCTCGTTTTTTTCACTTTTTTGGCTGTAACTCCGAAAATATTACCTTTTGAAGAAAAAATCGCAATACAAAATAAACCACATCGAATTCCCTATAAAAAAAAACTCTTGTCTGGGTTTATCGTCAGATGAATGGTTTAGACACTAGAGGGGGATCCATGTTTAATGAAAATTTCAAAATTATTTAAAAAAAACATGTATATATGTATAAATGGTATAAATGGTGACTGAAGCACAACTTGCCAGAGCCCAATTAGCGCGAATGCATTTTGTAACCACAAACACTTCTAAACAAGCTAGCTTGCCGTTTTGATTTGTGGCGCATTTGCTACTTTGAAGTTAGTAGTTAAACTTGTTCTGACTTCACTGTTCCTGTGAAAGGTATATGAAATAGTGAGCCGATTTCGACCAAATTCAGAAGTGTGATTCAGCAGTAAATATGATTGAATAATATGTAATTTGGTAAAGGTATCTTCAGGAATAAACAACTTTTTTTAACAAAAACTTGCTTTTGGAACGGTCGTTCCTACGATAGCTATATGATAGAGTAGTCCAATTCCAACCAAATTCAGCAGTGATTTGGTAAAGCATACTATTGAATAATTTGAGATTTGAGAAAGATTCATTTAGAAAAAAAAAGTTATTTTCACAAAGACCGACTTTTGGGCAAGTCGTCCCTATGACAGCTATATGACGTAGTGATCCGCCGATTCCATTGGTTGGACATATTTACAGCGTGCAATAGAAAGAAGGCTTTGTACAAAATTTCAGCTCGATAGCTTTAAAACTGAGGGACTAGTTTGCATAGAACCAGACAGACAGACGGATAAAGCTTAATCGACTCGTCTCATCATACTGACCAAGAATATATATAGTTTACTTACTACTAGTGCTCGCTTCGCTCGCGTTGTTGCCTTTGTGAAGAACAAAAATTTGTTTTATTTGTCAACAGGACGCGAGATGTATGATTGTATCAATTAATTAGACTATGAACCAGGTTTTTACAAATAAATGAAAATAAAAATACATTTATTGGCATGTTGTAGTTAATTTAATTCACGGTTTTGTGATAAACAACATTTCTAATTTTATTTTGTGGTGCGTAAAAACAGAAGCTGGTTTTCCTACTCGCGAACAGGCGACCTACAATAGTCCGTGCAAAAAACACGGATTTTCCAAATTAACACCATACACATTCAGCGACTGTCCTTGTGCCTTTGTTCACTGTCATCGCAAACGCAAGACGCACCATTTGTACTCCTCGATCACATATAACTTATGGACTTGGTCAGTAGCGCATGCATTTTTTTTATCCTTGACCACATGAAACTTGGTCCTGACGATCCTAACGCATTCGTACGGTCGTGAATTCAGAACATACAAATCGAAGGAACGACCATTTTCATTTCAGACAAGAGATCGTTCTTTTTATGAGAGACCAGTGGAAACAACAAAAAACACATTGCATTGAGGAAATCTATAATATATTTGCACGAAGGACACCAGGTCGTCCTTTTTTCCAACAGGTCGTCCTTTTTTGCGAATTTGGGCTCGGTAGGAATGCACGTTGAGGTTAAAGGAGCACAACAGAAAAAATTTGAAGCAAATCGGGTGTAGAATATTAAAGTGGAAGGAAAATCGACGTATTTGCGTGATAACGTCATTGAATCGATGCAATTTAAATTAAACAATTTTTTTTATTTTGTATTATTTTTTATTAGGGTAATTCCAATTTTAACTCGCTGGAGTGTACAAGCGATCCAGTATTGGCCGATGATATGAAAAATACGATACGAATCGTAATATTTCAACAGTAATATGTCTGGTTAATGTTGTATCCAGACAAGTATTTCCCAATGTTGTTGATTGTTGTTGAGATTAAAATTCCGCTTCATAGATGGTATAAAGTCGGAATTGCTCTTAATGTCAATGTTGCGTTCGACACCTTAATGCTTAAAATCTTTTTTTTTCTTTCTGACATTTCAAAAGTTTCTCCAGCATGCCGATAGATCCTACCACTAAAGCAGCATTTTAGAAATTTGCCTAAAAAACCAGCGCTGGCGATGCTACTGCCGCTGCTGCTGCTCCAATGTAAGGCCCGAACCAAATTGAAAGCAGAAAGCAACAGCAAGGCAGCGAACAATAACAACAACATGCAGATCTGCTGATCTGATTTCATGCTGTCAGAGCGACAGCGGCGAAATCAGATCTGCATGTTGTTGTTATTGTTCGCTGCCGCTGCTGCTGGCAAATGCGTGCATTCTAATTAGCCTAGACACAGGCGATGCCGCTGCTGATGCCGGCATTGAAATTCCTGCATGAGTTATAGATCCTGCGCCGTCATCCCAACGGAAATCAGTGGCTGTTAGTGATTGATTTTGCGCCTGCGTCGCCATCTCAACGGAAATCGACGGCTGTTAATTCTTGATCTTGCGCCTGTGCCGTCATCCCAACGGAAATTAGCGGCTGTAAATTAACACGATTGCAGCGCTTCCTGTCAATGATGCGGTGGTAATAGCAACATTTATTGGATGGGGGCTTGGCTAAAGCTTACAACGACCGGCGTGGCGAGCGGCACAAAGAATCGAACTGCTGCTGACAGTTTGACAACATTTATTGGATGGGATTAAGGATAAAGCTTGGTTAGAATATACAATAAGCTTTCAAAGGAAAATTTATCACATGGGCGCTGAGATCTCCAAACAGATTTTAAAGCATTTCTACTTCCATCCCGAGCTTTTTCGACATACTCCTCAAAGACGTTATCACGTCAAAAACATTTCTTCATACAAAGTCGTCCTTTTTTGACCAGGTCGTCCTTTTTTTGGAGTTTGCGCTGGATATCGATCCAAGTTGAACGTAAAGAGACAGAACAAAACAAAATTCCAGGCAAATCGGACACACGGCAATTTTCATTTCAGGCAAGAGGTCGTCCTTTTTAAGAGAGACCATGGGAAACCAAAAAAAAAAATAATTGCATTGAGAACATGTGTAGAGTACATGCAGCGTACTGGATATGTTTCCTCGAAGGACACCAGAATGTCCTTTATTGTCAGCAGGTCGTCCTTTTTTTGGACTTTGGGCTAGCTAAACATGTAAGTTGAGCGTAAAGGATCAAAAGGGAAAAATTTGAAGCAAATCGTATGTAGGGTTAGGGAGATAGAAGGGAAAACATGTCTCCATACAAAATGTATGGGAAAATGGAATTTCCCGAATATCCCAACTTCCCGGAAAAATTTCCAATTTTTAATGATGTAAGGTTTCAAGTGGAGCGTAAAGAAACCGAATGCAAAAAATTTGAAGCAAATTGGATAAAGGATAACGACGCCAACCCTGTACATACGTAGACGACTTTCTTTTACATATAAGATATGGTCGGAGATGCTTCCTTCTGTGCGTTGCAAACTTCATGACAAAGTTAATATACCCTATCACATCCGTGAAGGGTATAAAAAACCTTTACTACGCCTTGCATTATTGTCAAATTCCTGATTGCCTATAGAACAAATGGAAATGGAATTTGTCATCGCTAGAAAAACCGCAAAGTTTTGAGTTTCATAAAACTTTGCGGCAGAACAAGAGCCACAAAAACACGTGCGTACATTAGCTCTATCCAATGCATTTTGCATGTGCTCAAACTCGTTTCGCGACGGCAAAAATCGTGAAGCCGTCATTCTAATTTCAGCTTTAGGCTCAATTTATATCAATTGTTGTAACGCAAGAAAAATGCGTATTTTTAACGTTTTTCTCTTGCGTGAGAAACGTTTGTGTAAATTCAATTGCGTTGCGCATTTTTCACCGCAAGCGTTCGTTTTTTCAATGTAAATACGCTTGCGTTCCAATGCTTGCGGTGGAAATATTGCGCCGCAGATTTAAGATCCAATAATTGACAGTTCGCGATACATATTTTACCGGAGGGGAAAGCATATGGAGCAGAAATCGGGAAAAGTCAGATCCATGAAATTCAACCAGTGCTCACCAAAACGGAGCCATTATAAAAAGAATGTATTTACTTTATGTTTATATGCTTATTTTATATGAAGAATATATGTATGTAGGGGAATAGTTACCAATTGTTTCTATAATTATACTTTGTCCCTACCCTTTGTAATCGGACTTCCTTCTAATCGGACCATTTTGTCTAGGTCCCGTCAGTGGTCCAATTAGACAGGTTCGACTGCATATCGTTTAATAGTTGCAGATCTTCGTTTTTTCGATAATGAAATTGAAGCAAGTTCCCGGCGCACCAGAAAAAATATCTTAATTGCTGGCTGTACCAGTCTTTTGATGAAAGCCGTTTTGCGGGCGTCCTTTGATAGGTTGAAACCATCTACGAATACGATGACAAAGTTCCCGATAGTGATGCTCGGTTGCACTCGTATCATTTCTTGATTCTAATCATTATTTTTGCTTTGTCTTTGTTGATGAGGAGTACACTTCCTTAAGGGGGGAAACCACATTAGGAGGCTCATTTTCACTGATTTTTAGGATTTTTTTTATGGGAAGAATTAATTAGAATTCAATCAAATTTTGACATCATTTTATTCATATTTCGAACAACTTCTGTGAATTTTTTAAATAATTTAAGCAAGAAATAACAAAGTTACGCACTGATGTCCGCTTAAGGCCGTAACTAGAGTTCTCTAATTGCGGGACGTGTAGCGATTTCAATTTTTATCCGAAATCGAAAAGGTTTCAGTTTTATATTATTAACTTATTTTCTAAGAATATGAACCTCAATGCAGGTGAAAATAATCGAAATTAAAAATTTTGCAGGTGTTGGAAAAAATTATTTCAATTTTCACCAGTTTTGTTCACTAATTATGTAAAAAAAAAACACCCTTAAAAATACGATATCATCCCAAATTCTGGTTCATGTTTTTCGTAATTTTATAAAGGATCATACTTTGATTTTCATAATGATCGGCTCATTACTTTTTGAGTTAGACTTCCTGCAAATGAGAAAAATGCGTTTGAAAAACAGAATATAACCGAAATAATCCCTTATGTTGATGCTTCTAGTACATTCTATATCGTTATTTGAAAACAAAGATGCAAAACTCGGGTTCCGCTACAAGGCTACGCTGAGCGCTCGGTTCTACGAGTATACTTCTAAAATCTAAACGAATGCGAATCTCGCTTTGAAATTTTAATTGTTAAGCTAACAATTTATGCAATAAAAAAAATGGATTTTTTGAACCTCCTAATGTGGTTTCCCCCCTTAAGTTAAGTAATATATAGGTTTTCAGCAGCAGGCAGGCTTCGAAACATATTGTTAATGTCATATGCACACACTACTAATTGCGTCGCCGTAAAAAGTAACATGATTCTGATGTTATCCTAGCTCGAAATAAGTTTCCAAGTCAAGCACAAGAATAACAGAAAAGAGTAAAAGTGGTTGGAGTTATTGGATTCAAAGATCGCGATACAGAAAATCTTGGGTGGGGTCGAAAAGTTCAGGTTTTTTACAAGATAAATATAAAACGTGATAACTACACTGCGCATAAAAAAAAGGTGGCGCCAGTTTTCTTAGTCCTGAAGCCAACAATTGTCGGGAGATTTGACTGGTGGAATGATCCTGTCTCCTGGTACATATTCAATGCATGTCATCTAGAGGTTGTCAACTGGCCAAAGTACCGAACAATGCTTCTCTATTAAGCCTACAGCCACACATTGATTAAATTTGGAAAAACGCGGTCTGATGCCTTGCGGGAGATCCTTGTGTAACTAAACAGTAGCAAACATAAAAAAAAAAATAAACAGATTAAACCGTTATAGAGGTTTTTTTGATCGAAAGTATTAAGTTGGTGCAGATGAAATGTTGGATTTGCAATGACATGAAGTTGGCTGCGATCTTTATGTCTCAAACTGCCACCAGGCGGCGCTAGTAATATAACATATTGAAGTATAAATAATGCTATCTTGGCTTATGGAGTCATTCCGGTTTTGCACCTAATGGTGATCGGTGAAAAAAGAAAAGGAACGTGGAAGCATGTCAAAAACGGCTACTTTTTCTTTACGAATTTAATCTAGAGCACAACGCAACAGAAGCAATGAGGAATATCAACAGGGCATTTGGACTTGATACGGTTAACGAACGAACCACTCAGCGGTGGTTCGAAAAATTTCGATCCGGAGATATGAACCTTCGAAATGAGCCACGTGAAAACCCAGGATCATTGATCGATAACGATAACGACGAACTGCGTGCATTAGTGGAGTCTGACCCCCGCCAAACCATAAGGGATCTTGCAGAGATTTTGGGCGTGCACCATTTGACAGTTTGCCGCCACTTGCAACAACTTGGAAAAATTAAAAAGGTTGACAAGTGGGTTCCACATGCTCTTACCGCACAAAACATGGCGTGTCGAATGTAGATTTCCAGTTTTCTTCTCTCCCGCAACAGAAACGAACCGTTCTTGAACCGAATTGTGACCTGCGATGAAAAGTGGATACTATACGATAATCGTCGCCGATCGGCCCAATGACTAGATGCCGATGAGGCTCCAAGACACATGCCGAAACCAAGCCTTCATCCAAAGAAAATAATGGTGACTGTTTGGTGGTCTATAGCTGAATTTATCCACTATTCGTTCTGCAACCTGGCGAAACCATCAATACTGAGGAATACTGCGCTCAACTGGACGAAATACATCAGAAATTGACAGTTCAACGACCTAGGTTAGTCAATAGGGATGGAGTTATACTGAGACTCTTCCTCATCCGCCATATTCACCAGACCTCTCGCCAACAGAGTACCATTTCTTTAAACATTTGGATCACTTTTTGACAGGAAAACAGCTTAACAATAAAGCAGCTGTCAAAAATGGCTTCGAGGAGTTTCTTCGAACCAGAAACTCGGACTTCTACGAAACAGGAATGCGCTTGTATCTCGTCGGGAAAAGTGTTTCGCATCCGCTGGTACCTATTTCGATGAGTAAAATTATCTATATTAAAAGTTGATCCGTCCAATCCGAGGCTTTTGTTCCAGGTTTCTTGACATGGAGTGGTTTTTGCAAGGACGAGTTGTCAGCACGTCGCATAACCCCATTCAGGGGATGGCCTCGGAGATAGCTGCTTCAGATGGTTTAATAAACGTGCTGGAGCCCACACAACTATGTAGCAGGTCCAACTGCGCAAGTCATTCCATCCTACTAGACCTGAGACGCTTAGGTGTTCGTCAGCCATTCAGGCTACAGCTATCTGCCTTTTCGAAACTGTCTTATCGCTAAGACATTGGTCGTCAGCGAATTGATACACTGCCGTTACCAGGGGGCGCCCACGCAGAGGACTATGGAAAAGGTCTTTGCCCCCCCCCCCCCCCAACTCAAGCCTCCGAAAACATGCTAGACCCTAACTCAAGCCTCCGAAAACATGCTAGACACTTTTGAACGAAAGGTTCTACGGCAAATTTTCGGGGCTGTTTGCGATCGAGATGGATGGCGCATCCGGTACAACCATGAGTTGTATGAAATGTACGATGAGTTGCAAGTCTCGAAAATCGTCAAACTACAACGACTTCAATGGGCAGGGCATGTACAAAGAATGGACGATGATCGCATGCCTAAGAGAGTAATGAATGCAGAACGAGTCAACGGAGCGAGACTGCGAGGACGACCGAGGTCTCATTGGGAGAGCTCAGTAGGTGTGGACGCCGCGCAGCTGCTGGGCTCCCAAAATTGGAGGACGCGGTCACGTGACCGAGATAATTGGAGGACAATGATCCAGGCGGCCAAGGCCCGACGTCGGGCTGTCGCGCCACGATGATGATGATGATATTAAAAGTTACCGCTATTCAAAAATTTACTACTGAATTCGACATTTCATTTGCACCGACCCAATAAAATTTTCAATCTTCGTATTTTGCCCGTTTCTAGTAAAATCGACATAAATTTATATTACGTTTACACTATACCCAGATTACTTCATCTGTGCCGGCTGCGCAGTGTATATTAACCCTTACTTTATTTTCATAAACCAAATTTTCAGTCTATTTTGCATTTAAAGGCTGTAGACTGAAAACTAGGTTTATGTTAAGAAAAAAAATACGTTGCCTGGGAAAATGCTCTGGTTGTGAGCAAAGGCAAAAAATATTACCCTTCAAATTCGATTATTCATTGAAAAATAAATCCAAATTTCATAACGGACATCAAAATCCTAGGTTTACAAAAACGAAAAAAGTACCCCAATGTGTTGGCTTTCGAGTGGGATTTCATTTTTTAGGTTTTTGATATTGATTTCCGAGTTACGGATTACTGATTTTCAAATTTTCGATGAACCCCTTCTACCCTCGCCTAAACCACACTTCAGGCGAAAAAACCATGTAGAAGTTTTTTCTATAGGGAATTCGACGTGGTTTATTTTAGTATTGTGACTTTTTCTTAAAAGGTAATATTTTCGGAGTTATAGGGAAAAAAGTGAAAAAGAGATTTTTCGAGCAGTTTCGGGTAGTCTTCTCGGAACGCTTACTTTTTCGATTTACACTCCACTTAGGGGTAGTTGAACCTGTGCGTCCGGTTTATTTGACACGAATTTCTCGAAAATATTGTGTTAAACTACAATAGTATGCTCAGGCCTTACGAGAGGGGAGGAGGAACGGGGTGATTCCCCCGGGCCCGGGCTGTCAAAGGGGGTCCGTTATTTTCAAAAATAAATGTTTTTTTTCATTATGGTGCTTTGACCTAGAACACATTACAAGTTCTGTAGTGTTTTGAGGTCCTAAACTATAGTACAATAGATTTCAGACTTTGGTGCTAGTGTCGGGGCCCTAAGCTACAACACAATACACTACACACGTTCTGGACTCGGCTTGGGGCCCTTAATATTTTTTAGATTGTTGTCGACTTAGGGCCTCTATTTTTTTGTGGCATTTGGACCATGTTTCTTCTTACGTTGCAATTTCACCTTTTGTACACAAAGTATTGTACTATCGTGCCTTATTTTGTTGGATAGCTCCATGGGCGGGCTGGACCACCGGGCAGATGCCCGTTGGGCCCCCACCCTTGACGAAAATTTTCCTAAAACCGGCAAACTCATTATCCTAAGTGCAAAAAGTTAAAAAAAACGTTCTTATAAAATGATTTACATAACGTATTTCAATATACAGGGTTATTGGTTAAGTCGACCTATTCCTTGTAACACGTTATAATAGGGTCAAAATGCAACAAAATGAGGCCATAAATGTTAGACCGATTTTCAATGGTCACTGAGATATTTGAATTTTTAGATTTTTTTGAAATAACCTAGAATTTTGCCATTTAAAGTAAAGATAAAAAAAAACTACTAAGGTAATGGGTTAAAACTTATTTTTGAATTTCAGTCAACACTATAGCTGACATTTCTTAATCATTTAAAATTTTAAAAACCCATCACAATTCGAAATTTTTAATTTTAAATAAAAAAATTTTTTCTTAAATTTTTTTTAAGTTGATTTTTAATGTAGTATTACTAAAAAAAATTATATGGCACGGAGTCTGCAGACCACTGAAAAAACATACTCGCATTGTCAGCTTTCCAAAAAGGTGTCAATGTCAATACAAATATTTCAAATGATTGAAAAAACTAGCTGCAACTTGTTCGGGAACCATCAAATCACTCGTCTCGTTCATATCTGCTTACATTATTTGATGCGTTTTTTTATTATAAGAATTCTAATAATACCATAGCTTCTGTTACATTTTTTATCAAGCGAAATGATGGTCCCCGAACAAGTTGCAGCTAGTTTTTTCAATCATTTGAAATATTTGTATTGACATTGATACCTTTTTGGAAAGCTGACAATACGAGTATGTTTTTTCAGTGGTCTGCAGACTCCGTGCCATATAATTTTTTTTAGTAATACTACATTAAAAATCAACTTAAAAAAAATTTAAGAAATATTTTTTTTATTTAAAATTAAAAATTTCGAATTGTGATGGGTTTTTAAAATTTTTAATGATTAAGAAATGTCAGCTATAGTGTTGACTGAAATTCAAAAATAAGTTTTAACCCATTACCTTAGTAGTTTTTTTATCTTTACTTTAAATGGCAAAATTCTAGGTTATTTCAAAAAAATCTAAAAATTCAAATATCTCAGTGACCATTGAAAATCGGTCTAACATTTATGGCCTCATTTTGATGCATTTTGACCCTATTATAACGTGTTACAAGGAATAGGTTGACTTAACCAATAACCCTGTATGTCATGACCGCGGTATTCTAGCGTTTTCAAATATTGAGTTGCTTTCTGTGGCTCCAAGAATAAGGAGTTCCAAAAGATATGGGCCCCATGATGTGTGGGCGCCTCGATATATGGTGCCCCCAAGGTTGTATGGGGCCACCTAAAGATGCCCTCAAAATATATGGAATCCTAACACATATGGGACCCCCCCCCCCCCCCCCCAAGATGTATTGGGCCAACTAGAGATGTAAGGGGCCGCAAGTACTAGTACTGGGGCCCGGATTTCCTCTCGACGGCCCTATGTATGTTATATAAAAAGGGCGGTAAATACAACGGTAAATATGTAGTTCAATGTAGAAGGTAAGAAGAGGGTCATCACCACACACAATCCATACGTTTTTTGTTTACATTTTTTTTAGTCCCCTACCTTCTATCAGCTCGACTGACAACCTCTATCTCCATTAGGATTCCTTAGAATATCAAATCTTATTTTCCTTTTTTTTCTAGATTTACATTTTTTCATTAGAAAGAGTTATGTGATGATTTATTTAAACATACATAATCACTTTTTAAGAAACATGTTCCAAATGTACAAGACACGCGCACGTTCATTATCTGCTGATGTAGTCAAAATATTTACATCAGTTTCTATGCGCTGCATCAACAAAATTGAGAAACATTTTTGACAAAATTATCTGTTTACTGACATTTTGCACGCTGCTTGTGGCGTGAAAACTTTCAGGATTTTGTATTCACAAACAAATATGATGGAAACAAAAAGAAGACCACCGGTTCGTAGACTTCGCCAGCAGTAGAACTATTTGCAGCTCCTACCAGTCCATATATAGGGGCAATGACAGTGCGAAAGCATAAACACGTCATACACAAGCTGATTGAAGATACATATTTGAGGAAATATGTATGTCTAGAAGGTGTTTCAATAAGCGTGTCCTAACTTGAAAATTTTGCGTAGCGTATAGAGCGAATGAAGCGAGCGTTCTAGGGCAGCATACCGAGGGTTGCAACCCTTGGTATATTCCTATTTCACCGGGCGACGCATCGTGGTTTGCGCCTTGGCTAATTGTGGCATTATCGCTGTGGGATATAGAGCGAGCGTTCTGAGGCGGTATACTGAGAGTACAACCCCGTAAGCCGCTCCGGTTCGGAAGCGAAGCGACAAGTAGGAATGCTCCCAATCTTTAATGGGGGAAACCACATTAGGAGGGTCAAAAAATCCATTTTTTTTATTACACAAATTGTTAGCTTACCAATCCAAAAATACGCTGCCCAAAAATTTCAAAGCGAAATTTGCATTCGTTTAGATCTTATGAGCATAGAACCGAGCGCTCATCGGGTATAGTCTACAGGCTCGAGCACACAGCAGATAGGGCGGAGCACTACCTCAGTTAGTCGTTTATGTACTTACGTAAGCTCGCTTGTAGTGGAACCGCACTTTTGCATCTTTGTTTTCAAATAACGGTATACTGGAAGCAACAAAAAAAGGGATTATTTCGGTTATATTCTGTTTTTTAAACGGTTTTTTTTCAAAATGGCTTTTTTCTCATTTACGGGACTTTTAACTCAAAAAGTAATGAACCGATCATTATGAAAATTGAAAGTATGATTCTTTATAAAATTACGAAGAATATGTGCCAACATTTTGGATGATATATTTTTAAGGGTGTTTTTTTTTCATAATTACTGAAAAAAAATGGAGAAAATTTTTTCCAACACCTGCCAAATTTTTAATTCCCATTATTTTCACCTACATTGATATATTCTTGGAAAATTAAGCTAATAATGTAAAACTAAAACCTTTTTGATTTCGTATAAAAATTGGAATCGCTATACGTCCGGCAATTGGAGAACTCTAGTTCCGGCCTTCAGCGAACAAGTGCTTAACTTTGTTATTTTTGGCTTAAATTATTCGAAAAAAAATCACATAAGTTATTCGAAATATGAATAAAATGATGTCAAAATTTGATTGAATTCTAATTAATTCTTCCCATCCAAAAAAAAATCATAAAGAATCAGTGAAAATTAGCCTCCTAATGTGGTTTCCCCCCTTAAGGCGCGGAGTGCGCATAGCGAGCGGAGCCCACACAAGGAGAATCACGTCAATTAAAACCCACTATTAGTCAAAGACGCGAACCACTATGCTTCGCCTGGTCAACTAGGAATGTTTCAAAACGTGCATGCAATACCTCTGATCAGTGGTGGCTTGTCACTGTGGGTAAGGTGGACAATGCCCCCTTCATGCATATGCAATGCATTAAGCATCACTATTCTCCTCTTATAATTACTATTCCCACCAGTGGGGACGGTAAGCGATTTCACCTTGCAAAATATGATAGAAAAATGCCGTTTGGTATGATTGTTGGTGGTCCCCATACATTCATTTTAAGAGATGGAGCCATCTTGGACCCCGCGGCAGAGCGGCTGTGCGGGCGAAAAACCGAAAAAATTGAGCCCTTTTTAATATTCTCCTCATAATTTGTAAACGGCTCCTCCAAAGCCTCGAAAGGTGACGTTTTTCGACTATCGGTTTTGACTATACTACTAAACCGAATTTCAACTTTGAGAACTGTATTGGATATATTGTAGAATTTGACGCTCTTCAATTTAAATCCTATTAAGTTTTTCGGTCCGGGGCACCATTTAGAGGTTATGACGAGTATATTAAAAAAAGGGCTCAAATTTTCCGGGTTTTCACCCGCACAGCCGCCATGCGGTGGGTTCCAAGGTGGCTCCATCTCTTAAAATGAAAGTATGGGCCCCACTAGTATTCGTAACGGCATCTCTCTATCATATTTTGCAAGTCAATTTAAGTCGCTTACTGTCCCAACTAAACCCTTTGCGCACCCAGTGTACGTATCTTCCAACTAACAGATATCGTCTCAACTTCCCCAAACAAGAGAACCCCGGTTTCAACTACAACCTCCAACTCGCACGAAAAACTCTTATAAACATGATGTTGATGAGTTGAATTCGGCAAAAGCCGTCTCTGCCCATTATGCTCAGAGTAACTACTGGAGTGGCCTATAAGCAAAATTCATGGGACGAGAGAAGAGCGATATTAATTTTTCATGGGAGAGGAAAAGAACGAGACTTTTAATGACAACCACCAATAGGACGCGGATATTTGACAGCTTTATATACAGCGGGGAATGAGAAACCAAAACAAAAATTTTTAATACCGGTTTTCTGACAGAAAACTCACAAACACAAGTAATATGCACATCATATCCAATTATTTAATTTCTTACCTATAAAATGACACTCCCTTCTTAGGGATACGCTGGTTATTTTCGTAGCCAACAACGAGGCACTTCAATTTACCACAAATCACTACGGCATCAATTTGTCTTACTGGAAATATCACTAGCGTCTTCTCCACATAACCGCGGCTCTTTACACACAAAAAGTGACTCCAAAATTTCGCGAATTAAACCGTATTCACTATTTTCACGAAGTGTTTGACAGCTTTATGCACAACTGGAGAATGACAATCTTAAAACCGTTAATTTAACTCTCCCATCTCTCGGGAATTTCAAGAAGAAGGTTGTCCCATTCTCAAGCAATTTGTATGGTTTGAAAAGGAATATAACCATTACTACTTTGCCTTAACCATTTTAGCTATTATCTTGGCAACGGCAGGAAGCACACAAATGCCTCTCCAATTATTACAATCTGTGAGGCTACCCTTTTTTGGAAGTTTGATGATCAAACCTTCCTTCCACTCAGTGGGAAAGGTCTGTGTATTCCACGCTTTACCAACAAGTGGGAGCAGCAAATCGGCAGTTATGCTTGGCGCTGCTTGATACAGTTCGGCAGGGATACCGTCGAGTCCGGCGGCCTTTCCTCGTTGAGTGCAATAATTGCAGTGACTATTTCCTGTTTAGTCGGGGCAGTGGACCGTATACGCACATTTTGATGGTTAGCTAAATTATCTATATGGGGGGGGGGGGGGGGTTGGAACTTCACCAGAGGTTACACGGTTCAAGACCGCGGCGAAGTGTTCTTTCCACCGCCTCATTTGATCTTCTTCCAAGATAAGTAGCTTTCCATCACTATTGAAATTGCTTCACCGGATGTTGGCAGGAGTTACGACCACCTGTAAACTCCTTGATGAGACCGTATACGGCGTTTAAGTTGTTACTTCTTGCGGCTTCTTCTGCTGAGGCTAAAAGAGAATTCACATAAACTCTTTTATCGCGTCGCACACTACGCTGAACTTCTCGAGCTTTCTGACGGCAAAGGAGTTCGATGCTGCTTCGATTGTCGTCTGATGCTGCAGCCAAACGAACTTTCAGCTCCTTTCTTTCAACAATCCGCTGCCATGAAGCGTCGGACATCCAGGGATTATTCCGGCAATCCGGGTTTGTGCCAAGGATGGTATCTGCGCTATCAATGTACGCATTTTTTACGGCATCCCAGTTTTCATTTATGTCACTATCTGGGTGACTAGTTATCTCAGCTGCTTTTTGCGCAAGATGGTCATTATATTGTTGTAAGACAGCTGGAGTTTTTAATCGAGCGGTGTTGAATTTGAGGCGCCTGGATCTTTCGTCGCTGGGGCGGCGCCCGGCAGCTGATTTTGACGGCTAAACTACGCAATTATTTCCTTCAATGACTTTATCGTATCCACAATTCAGTGGTCGGCGACTGATGGCGGCGAGTCCCCGGTATTTGTGCGTTCAATGATTAGTTTTCGTTTTCCGCGTTCAGTATTTATTTGTTAGTAAAATTTCATCTAGTGATCCGAGAAAACAAACACGTGCGCGATGAAAGTGTTTCGTGCGGTCAAAAGATGTATTTTTTCAAGTGTGAACTGTCCCACGATACTCTGCGACTGATCCCCGGGGCTGCGGCTTCGATCAAATTTCTGCAAGTGTCCAGAAAGTGTGTTTTTAGAGGACTAAAATGGCGTCTGACACAATTTCAATTGTAAACATATGTATGTCGTGCCGGGGACATCGTCGTGTGCAGTCACTGCCTTGGCAATCAGCTGAGCGGAGGCCTATATTTCTAGATACTACTTGGCCTTAACCCCTAGCGGGGCATAGCGCGTCAACTACTCCTGCGCGCCATCGTACTCTGTTCTGGGCAATGGGACGCAACTCCCCAAAAGACTTACCCAGTGCCTGACACTCCTTTGCCACAGAACGACGCCATGTGATTCGAGGACCCCCTCTTGGTCGGCCTTGGTTGGAAATGGGGTTCCACTTCATGGCATGCAAAGCAATGCAGTTATCACTCTTCCGCAATGTGTGACCTATCCACTGCCATTTTCGCCTGCGTATCAATTCGTCGATTGGCATCTGCCCCGTACGCCGACTTAGCTCTTCATTTGATATTGTTTCGGGCCAGAAAATTCTTAAAATTCGACGAAGACATGAATTGACGAAAACTTGCAGTTTTCTGGTAACTCCTACGGAAACTTTCCATGTACTGCTCCCATACAAAAGCACTAATAGTACCAGGGAGTGAAACAGGCCCAGCTTGGTCTTGATGCTGAAATAACTGCTCTGCCAGATTTTGGACAGCATGGCGTATGCACGTTTAGCCTGGTTGATACGACGAGCGATGTCCTGCTCCGTACCACCAGTTTCGGCAACAATGCTACCTAGGTAGACGAAGTTGTCCACTTTCTCCACAGGCTGCCCATTAATATTGATGGCAATAGGTGTCGGATTTCTATTCGCTAACATGCTAGAGATTGTTCGTATGGTATGTATTTAGGCATGCAATATCATTGGGAAAAAATTCTCATACTGGGCTCGCCCGACCTATGACATGACATAGCCAATAAGCAATAACATGTAATTTGTTGTATGATGAGCATGAATCATGAGTGAATCTATAGGAAAATTGACAAAAGTCCTCTAGAACGAGTGAATCAATATGAATAAAATTTGGAACATATGTTTAGTTTATAGCTAATTTCTACATTGTACTATATAAATTTCGATCTAATGACGATCTATAGACGCATTTTTTGGATATAATCAATAGCATTTTAATGATTTAGATTAATTTTGAAGCTAGTTGTCAAAACTGGATATCTTTTAAGCGGTCGATTTTTTTTGTAATGAATTAGTTTACGTACAGTAGTTGATACAACTGTTAGCAATTTTTCTAATTTTTTCTAAATTTCAATTTAAAACGGTTGAAACGATCAACTAAATACATATTTTGCTTTCGGCCTTCTAGATATCTTCTAGATAAAAATAATAGAATTACTTTGCCATGTTTGCTTATTTTTCCAGATAAAGTAAAAGTTTCAGAAAAGTTTAGAATGACGAACAATTTTCGTAGTGACGAAGACTAGGATCGTGATGCTGAACTCCTATTAGATTTTCTATCATTTTCTACTTGATGGTGATTATTTTTTGTGGCGATAGACCAAGTTGGTATCTTCTTCATCACTTCATCACTAGGATGAAACTAACCACCATTCTCGTATCTAGAGAGCAACCGACTTTCCGATACTCGGTTGTACTGGTTTTGCCTTATTGTCCCCTTTCACGATGTAGAAGCATCCCACATAACTTTGGCTGAGATCAGTCACCACACTATCACTCTAATGTCCGAACCAGATTGAACGTAAAATGCAGCAGCAGCGACAGCGAAATGTCAAGTTATAATGCATGTATTTTCCCTTAAGCGACCTAGATTGAACGCAGCGGCAGCGACCGCGGCGAAAGCAGATCTACCTGTTGTTGTTGCTGCCGCTGCAATTGCTTTCCAGTGGGGCCCAATGCGTTGAAGGCGGACGTGCTAACCGTTGCGCCATCCGAACTAGGATTTAGCTGTATTATTTACCTCCTGGGATTCCAAAATTTCTCAAGAAGTACACCTTCGTAGATTCTAAAAATTCAAATTTCCGAAAATCGGGACACAGCACGCTTTCGATTTTTTCAACGACATCGGAAAATATCTTGGACACGGTGACCAACAGACAGCATAAAATCATTTGCCCGTCATCCACTGGTATGATCCTAATGATAATGTTTTCTACGTGATCGCAAGCTTCAACATGGCTGGAACCGCCGTATTCCTGATGCCGTCCCCAAGATTTCACTGATCCAGCACATACTTGAATGCTTCTTCCGACAGCCTGAACCTCTGCTTGAAGCTGTAATAATGTATGAATAGATATGTATATCAACATACGTATGTGTTCAATTTAGATTGTTACATCATGTATTACCAATGGTCTAGAAGCTCAAGCGGATTATTCTTATCACGTAGTTCTCGCCTCACCACTCTTAAATTTAATGTTTTTTCATCACTATTGTCTGAATAAAACAATACTACACTGGGAAATATTTTTCAAACACCAAAACTCCTTTAACCATTGAACAATCTATTTTTATAAATATACACATGAAAACAATTCAAAACAAATACATACTTTCCAACGTCTGACAACGATTTTTTTTCATAGAATGAAGTTTCTGCGTCTCCTCAAATACAGTAGGTTACATTGGTTTCTGTCGTCTTTCAAAGTGATCGCCTTACCCGATACCAAAAGGCGAGGCAATTATATTCAATTGTCGCCTTGCCCGATCCCCTACCCAGAACTTTTACTAATAATTCATGGAAGCTACCACTCGGTTTCAGTCCACAACAGTCATATTCCGGTGTCCTCTTGTCAATCGCGTTCGCTTTGTCTTCATGGTCTTATAGCCCACATATACGATGCAATCCGTTGTCAGATCGATCTGACGATATTGTGATCGTCAGATCGATCGCACAGTGTATGTGACTATCGTTGACGATTTTTTTGACAGTTCCATATAATTTCGATCGTCAGATATTTTGTGGCGATCCATCGTCAGATCGATCGACGATGGATCGCACCGTCTTAGTCAGACGTGAATATTTGACTGGACGATGAGCCATCAGGTTTCTTCAGCTAACCGTCTCCGGACTATCTTTTTGGAGACGTTGATTCATTCGTCGTTTATTAGCGTAGTCAGACAAGCTACGAAATTTTAAGGATTTAGAAGACAGATGTTCCTGATCTTGTGATGTAATAATCCTTTTACAGCCAGTTTTTCTAGCGCGATCTGGTTCTAGAGGTGGATTTTTATTGATTTGAAGGTAAGTCCAGTTGATCATTGACTTAATAACATGTTAAGAGTACTGCAGTTTCTATCTTAAAATGTAAGTAACGAAGAAGAAGGGTTCGTACCTCAATTTTTGTGCTTAAAATTGAATAAATATAGTATTCTGAATATTAATGCCCACCTGGCCTGACAAGGTACGATCCGCCACTGCCTCTAATATTGCCCGGTAGAAATAGTGTTTCTACTCTATATTTCTACAAAAACGTGTTTGTTTTTGAAAATATATTTTGCAAACGGTCTGAGACAAAATAAAAGATCTCAAAAAACGTTTGGGTTCCTCCAAAGTGCAAAAATCTTATCAAAATATAAAAACAAAAAATGTTTCAGGGTAGTAAAAAGCAAATATAGAAAACATAAAATCAGTCAAATGTCTATTCGTCTGTCTGTCTATCGGTTTGTCTGTGCAGACAAGATGATACCCCAATTTGAAACGTAACACTAAGTACATTCCATTTGTGGTATTATTCGAAGCAAAGGGAACAGAGGGAGAGGGGAAAATATGAGAGCACACTCTGTCCCACACAACTGGCTTTGCGAGACCGTCAGACATAGAACTTTAAAAACTACCCTACCCCCTGTAACGGACAGTTTAGTAGTTGGTATCCGAAGATGCCAGTGGGGACGAAGCCTAAGGTTGCATGGTGACCGTGAAGGTCGGGCCGTGCCATCTGGCGAAGAAAAAGACTTCTCAACGACTTTATGTATTCAATGTTCTTGCAATGTGCAAGTGCGAATTATTTCAGTCAAAATTGAAATTTTTTCGTGACACTTGGTTTCATTCTGCACACTAACTTAGTATGCGTCTGTAGCCTAGCTCGGTAACGCACCCGGCATTTTTTGCTACTCGAAACACGGTCTACTACGGTCCAAGCTCCGCAACGGGACCAAATATTTTTTGTTCTCAAATTCCCTCTGTTTTTTTTCATTTCTCCAGGCTTAGTGGTTTTGTATGGATAGAAGCACTCATCAGGTCTTGCATCTTTGCAGCTATCCATGTGCAGGACGACCACAAAAGTGTGAGAATTCTGTTAGTATAGGCCGTGAAGGCGTAATTTTACTTGGAAACTCGCCCGTGGAGGTCTAGCTGGTGTGAAGCACTTAGATTAATCGAAGACCGTGTTTCGAGTAGCAAAAAGTGCCCGGTGCGTTACCGAGCTAAGACAGACAGACGCATCCTAAGTTGGTGTGCAGAATGAAACCAAGTGTCACAAAAAATAAATTGATCAGTTTGAAAATAACGATACTCTTCTTACAAAGAGCCCCGCATTGCGCCACATCTTAGGGTTTTTGTCTATAACTCTTGAACCAATTGACGTAGGTAGCTGATTTTTGGTACGTAAACTTCAGATGAGAAGCTGCTTGAGTTCTAGTAAGATGAGCATAAGCAGGCCAAAGGAACGCCTACCTCCCCTACAAATGACAAAATTTGAAATATTATTGAACTACGATCACATTTGACAGGATAAAGCTAGCGAGTTGAAAATTCGGTGGAATGTTGATAGTAAGATCTAGTCAGCTATTACTGGAAATGGGCCAGATCCTACCGAACGAACCCCTACCTCTCCTATAAATGAATCTTCAATTAAGCGATAACTTTCGATAGAAGCCAGTCAAATGTTTGTAGTAGAATCCAGTTGAATGACATTAAAAATACGTAAAGTCCGACCAACGAAACCCCTACAAATAAAATGAACAATAACTTTCGATAAAATGAAGCTAGTGACTTGAAATTTTGGTCAAATGTTTGTACTGGGATGAAGTTGGTTGTTATTGATCCGTCAAAAGGAACCTCTAACTTCCCTACGAGTGACTCATCACATAAGCGATAACTTTCGATAGAATGAAGCTAGTGACTTGAATAATTCGACAAATATTTGTAGTTTGGGTTAGATAGTTGATTTTGAGAATGGTCAAGATCTTTCTGAATGAGCATGTAACGGACCGATTCTGACACATAAGTGTCTATTTTTGAATTTGAATATTTTTCACAAATATATTCGATTTGACTTTATTTCAAATCATTTATATTTGTGAAAAGTCGTTACAATTTTTAAAAATGGGCATTTATGAGTTAGAATCGGCCTCCTATAAGCGGACTTGGCGGCCATGTTTTCGGTGGGAGCGATAAGCCACTCCGGACAATTTGTGATCTCGAAGGGCGGATGTTCGCGCCAAAACTGCTGTCATGGGGGATTGGCGAGTCACCCGCGATCGAGGCCGGTCGATTTTGGGATCCGTTTTTTTCGGCGAATTTTCCTCTTATATATTTGAGTGGGAACTCTGATATTCACCCGCCACGAACATCGGCCGTGTTTTTTTGAGGAGTGATCATTTGAGAAACGGATAATTTTTGTTGTAAATCTTGTTTTGGAAGATTTTGTTGTGCCGACGCAACCGTGCCGAGACGGCAGCTGAAAAGTGGCCCACCAACCCGGCCCGTCATCAGCGGTATCGTGATGATAATTGAGCGGAGGGGTTGCGATTCACCAGTCGCCGACACTGTGTTATCGAAGTGTGAAAACCCCAATATTGTAGTCGGAGGAAGGTGAACGGTCGCTGTCCGATTCGCCGTGCTCATCCCAATTTGTTGGAGGTAGTTGGGCCCCGAGCCTCGATTTTGGCGCTTCATAAATTGTTTGGAAGTGGCTGCGGAGGGCCCGTCACTGGAGCGTCGGGTCGCTTGTGCAATTATAGCGAACGTCGATAGTATGTGTGATGCAGCGTTCGAGGCCCTTTAAGCTAAGATGTGCGTGGCTAAGCAAGACAAGTGCTGAGTGGAGCGGAGTTCAAGGTGGCGTTATTTGTTTACAAATGGGCCATTTCATTTTGTAATTATTTCATTTTTATCGTGTTGCCGCTCGCGTTGATTTATTTATTTTTGATGTAATATTTAGTGTCTTTCTTTTTGTTGTTATCAGTTGTAAATTATTAGTTTTTTTCTTGGTTCACTTGATATAGTAACTCGTTTGTTTTAACTCAGTTTTCCAATCGGTGACTTTCGGTTGTGCTTTAACCAATTTCTTCGCAGCTGCTCCAGTTCGCTATGGCCATTTTGAATTTGGGGGTAAGTTTTGTTTGATTCATATTTGATGTTTTTGCATGGCATTTCCACTGGCTCACCGATTTGGATACTATTATAATTCATTTTGTATTTTTTTTTTCCTTCTTTTTTTTCGACTTGTTTGGCTGAACCAACAAAAGAAATACTGAAATAAAAAAAAAAAGTGAAAAATGTATCACTAACTTCCAATTAAAAATACGGCTTTTCCTTTAAGGAACCCCACATCCCATTTCAGGCTGGATGATGGGATGAGGTGAAAGGCCTCATCCCTTGTTTCGCTATGGGAGGCCCCATAAATTTTCTTTTCGGCCAAGGGGGCCTCACGGTCGGGTTTTTTTTTTTTTGTTTTTCAGCGGGTAGAGAAGGCCGAGGTTCACCGCCATCTGGACCTCGGAGCTCGAAAAAAATGGCAAATTGAGCAGGCTGGCTCCCAAACTTCCTTGCATTTTCCAAATTTTAACCTCCTTTGTTCGTGACGTTTTTCCCAGGCCTGTGACATCCCTTTCTAATATGTGTGGACAGGGGCACCGAGCGGCAAAAACCCCGCCCATATCTCCCGAACTGAGCTACAGCAAGCACAGGCCGCCGCTTAGCTCGTTGAGGAGCCAATTTTGGCAGCTGTCTACTTTGGCAGCTGTCACTCCCGGACCTTAACGGTCGAAATGGCTCCGTCCCCGTTGACACCTTCGGGTGTCGCCATCGTCCATTACAAGCACCAACCTAAACTGGCCATATAGGAAACTCAATTTTAAAGTATATAAGGGGTGCTAAACCAGAACGTTGTAAGTGCCACAAATTCAATTTTACAGGGGATACAAAAAACTGTTGGACTTAAAAACCATAAGTCTTTTTGGCAATATTTTCACTAACGGTCAATGTTATTTATATCTAAATTAATTATATTTCCATTTTTAGTAAAATTAAAAAAAAAGTTGATTAAAAACTAATATATAAAATCCAGATTGACCAGAACGTTTTAAGTGCCAACGTTTTTGCAAGCCATAACGTTGTATGTGCCAACGTGCTTGCAACTAATAATTTTCAGCAATTCTTCATTTTTATACCCTTCACGGATGTGATAGGGTATATTAACTTTGTCATGAAGTTTGCAACGCACAAAAGGAAGCATCTCCGACCATATAAACTATATATATTCTTGGTCAGTATGATGAGACGAGTCGATTAAGCTTTGTCCGTCTGTCCGTCTGTCTGTGTGTCTCTATGCAAACTAGTCCCTCAGTTTTAAAGCTATCGAGCTGAAATTTTGTACAGAACCTTCTTTTTATTGCACGCAGTATATATGTCGGAACCAACGGAATCGGACCACTACGTCATATAGCTGCCATAGTAACGACCGGTCCGAAAATTCGTCTTTGTGAGAAAAACTTTTTTATTTCTAAAGATATATTTTTCAAATTACACACCAATCAATAATATCAATAGTTAAATCACATTTTCGAGTTTGGCTGAAATCGGATCACTACGTTTTATAGCTGCCATAGGAACGACCGGTCCAAAAATTCGTCTTTGTGAGAAAAACTTTCTTATTTCTAAAGATATTGTTCCCAAAATTCACAGTAATCAATAGTATTTTTAGTGAAATCATATTTCTGAATATGGTTGAAATCGGACTACTCTATTATATAGCTGTCATAGGAACGACCATCTCAAAAGCAAGTTTTTGTCAGAAAAACTTTTTTTATTTCTGAAGATATCTTTACGAAATTGCATATTATTCAATCGTATTGACTGCTAAGCCAAGTTCCTAAATTTTGTTGAAATCGCCCCACCATTTCATATACCTCTTATAGGAACAGTGAAATCGGAACAAGTTTTACTACAATACTAATTTTAAAAAGGCAAATGTATCACAAAACACAACGAAGGTATGATACCGGCATATATATGTATATTCGGCAAGCTAGCCGAAGGCTAGCTTGTTTTATGTTATTTTACTAAATTTCACGGAATATTCTGCCTTCTCTAGATAAAAAGGGTAACATCACCGAAATATTCTTTTTCTCACTCAAGGGTATTGGTGCCGCACTCATGTTTGCTTCCGTATTAATGAAATCTTCATCCGAAACACTGGGCTTGTGTTTTCAACGATTGTCTTGCCTCAGAATAACCTTTTTGAAGTATCGCGTCTTGGAAGAACCAAACCTATCAGGTATATCTCCTGATTCACTGGAGTACTGTTGATGCCATTTTGAGTCCTTTGGCGAGGAAAGAAGGACATTCTTGCATTCGCTTGGTACATCGTGGTGTTTCTTACTACAAATTGGTTATTCTGCCTTGCGTTTGCAATGAGATTAACCACATCCATTGACCCTATAAGTTTCTGATGTTTTTTCGCTTTCTCTATGATGTTAAAATCCTGATCGCGCGTCAGGAAAGTGTGGCTTTTTACTAGGAATGTAAAAGTTGAGTACTGCAACAAAGTGGCACTTAAAACTTTTTGACTTGCATCTTCCGTTATTTTCCGTTATGGGAGGTTTGTTCGGGCTAATTTTTTAATGGCAAATGTGTGCTGGCACCTATATCATTTTAAGCTAATAAAAAGGGTTTTCTTTGGTATGGCACTTACAACCTTTTGGTTTAGCGCCCCTCATGGTCGTTACCAATAGGAACTTTTGGTATCACCACTAGGTCTGTAGAAGTTTAGGGTATACAGGGTCTCCCACTTTAAGATCGTGTTACACCGTGTCCGCGGTCTTGCGGCCGTCCGACCAACCCTCGAAGATGGGTCGTGGGCGCCACGTACTTTGAATTTATTGACCGCCAGTGCCTGGTTCGTCTCCGCGATAAGTACGAACTCGCGGGGGTGAAAATATTTCGCAGTGAAACCACTGACACGGTTATAATTTAAATTCACTATATATTTTTGTGATCCTAAGCGCGTTACACCGTCTTTACAATAGTTTTCTCCGTAAGGGAATTCACTCAAACGCTATCGACCGGTCGTATGTTTACTTAACTTAAACGCTACTCACTAAACTAACTTATATCTAACTATTTACTATCCTAAGCTAACTGCCCTACCTGGGTGGCGGATTTACTCACTAGATAACTTAGCTCCCGGCGAGATATTGCTGCGCGGTTCGTCTCTATCCTTTGTGATACGTCGACTCATCCACTTCTCCAAGATATTTGTCTTGCTCCTTACTGCGCTGTCCGTCACAATGTCACAATCTTCATCTTCGTCTCCGTCAATTTAGCTCATGCACAATCCCTCTGAATTCGCCTCCGTCGCTGTAGTTGTCTCCTTCAATCTTTTGTCGTTCGTGATAAATGTAAAGAGCGTTAATTATAAAATTCCGCATTAACTGCCGGGAATAGGGACACCCACCTTTTGTCGTTCGTGATAAATGTAACAAAGAGGGTTCCGGTTTATTTTCCGTCGCTTAAATAGCATCTGGTCAACGGATAATTGCGTAAATCAGTTATCCGCGCAATACTAGAATCCAACTCATTAGTACGTCAACCGGTGCTGGTAAAGCAGTTCACGTCAATTTGACAATTCGCGACAGTGTGATTGTTTACCAATTATTTGTTTGGCGATGAATTTGGATCCGTGACCTATATATGTATATATATTTTTGTCGGCCATCGGACTGTGAATGCAAAGTGCACCACTCTAGAAAGTCACCTGAGTGTCAGTGGTAATTAGCACCGATTGAGTTGCTTTTAAAATTAAATAAAGTGTGAAACAAATGTGGTAAATCCAGACGAAAATCGGCTCAAAGTAAATTCCGGACGCGAGTGCGCATTGGCCAGTAATAATCGGAAAAGTATTACTTTTATCTTCATAAAGCGTAACGCAATACTTTGTGGTGTCTTCTTTTAAATTCCAGGAACTGGTCTCCGGCTTGTGAACATCCAATACAAGGTTTTAGTAAGAAAAACATACTGCCACCCCCCTAAATGCCGCCATAATTAATCTATTATATGTTTCTTACAGATATCTTGTCACGCTTTGGATCCGTGACAATCGCCATAGGGCTAAGGCATATTCCACACTCTGTTTGTGGAAAAATGAAGTGCAAATGAATCCTCTATCTTTTACCGTTACAGAGCTATTACATTTTTCCCAATTCTTGTCAAAAAGTTTGACGTACTAGAGAAAACTCCGATTCACCGACCAATAGCTAATTGAGTCCATAAAAACATATTAATTCAGAAACTACACAAAATACCCGTTGGAATAATACCTCAATGGTTTCGAAATTCATTCCACCGCCCGAGATACAAACGTTCAAATTTTAGAAAAAAAATCATTATCAACTGAGATTGAACGCAGCGAGCGCGGCGAAAGCAGATCTACCCGTGTTGTTGTTGTTGCTGCCGCTGCAATTGCTTTCTGCGTTCAATCAGGTTCAGACATAAGAGAGTATTTAACCCTATTCACAAAATAGTCCGGGTGAGGCCACTCTCCTGGGCGTATGTTTGTTCATTGGAGGTGCAAGCTGGAAATTTGAAAAGTTAACTCGTCCGAAAAACTGAACGGTATATACCTTCCATCATTCTGGGCCGGAATCGGGTAAGGCGACAGGCGATATTTCACTGTCACTCTCGCCTTTTTGGTATCGGCCAAGGCAACATGTCGCCCAATTGTCGCCATCTGGCAATCATTTTGCGGCACTTTTGGATTTGTACAACGCCATCTAGATAGACAGGCCTGCGCTCAGCTGACCGTTACGTCATTATTTCCTTCGCCAAGGCCATGCCAAGGCAGTGACTGCACATGACGATGTTCCCGGCACGACATATGTTTACAATTGGAATTGCGCCAGACGGCATTTTAGTCCTCTAAAACACACTTTCTGGACACTTGCACCAATTTGGTCGAAGCCGCAGCCCCGGGGATCAGTCGTAGAGCATCGTGGAACAGTTCACACTTGACAAAATACATCTTTTGACCGCACGACACACTTTCATCGCGCACGTGTTTGTTTTCCCGGATCACTAGATGAAATTTTACTAACAAATAAACACTGAACGCGGAAAACGAAAATTAAACACGGAACGCACAAATACCGGGGACTCGCCGCCATCAGTCGCCGACCACTGGATTGTGGATACGATGGCGTCATCAAAGGAAATAATTGCGTCAAAACCAGCTGAGCGCAGGCCTGTCTATCTAGATGGCGTTGATTTGTCACTTTCATATAAAATTTCACTTGGATGAACGGGAAAAGTTGTAGTGAATCATAGATATATATTAAACAGATATGAAATAGGCACAGAGTGGGGGTAAAAATTTGAATATCGAGTTATGGCTGACATATCCGCGCCTACGCAGTGAAAAGCGCACAACACGTATTAATATTTGGCCCAGGGGCCCGAGGAGCGAGGGGCCAAATGCTTCGCAAATGTCAAAATTGTGGTTGAGTGGCCGATGGCGTAACGACATTTACCGAACATATGGCGACCGCGTGCAAATGGGTAGCAGTGCGCATGCGCGGCTTGGCTCGAAAATAACCTGAAGCACAGAGTGGAGATAGTACTATTACCGATCTGTTCTATTTAAATCTATGTAGTGAATAGAAAGTACTTGTCTTGTACCAACCATAGCACCAACAACTGTAATTGCATGCATTGCACACATTGAAAAAGATTTAGCTGTATTATTTACCTCCTGGGATTCCAAAATGTCCTTCGTAGATTCTAAAAATTCATATTTCTAAAATTTGAACGATTGTATTTCGGGCGGTGAAATGAATTTCGAAACCATTGAGGTATCATTCTAACGGGTATTTTATGTAGTTACTGAATCAATTTTTTTATAGATTTAATTAGTCTTAGGCCGGTAAATCGGAGTTTTCTCTAGAAGGTCAGACTTTTTGACAAGAATTGGGAAAAATGTAATAGCGTTGGCACAACAAAATTGGTTAAATTTAGAACTGAAAGAAAAGTATGCCAAACTATCAAAAGTGGAACTTCGGCTGTACTCGTTGCATTTAGAGTCATTGTATCATTGTTAGCGTCATTGTATCACAACAACACCGTAAAAGCAACACACAACTGCGATTGGTACGAGTTTCTACGAACAACAGCAACGGAAATCGAAAATGTTTTGAAAAAGAAGAGAGAAACCCAAAACAACAAATTCAATGAGCTGCTAAAAAAAATCACCAAAGATGGAGGAAAAATTCACTACACCGCTTCTAGTTGACGATGCTGTAGTTAACATTTCTTGTGTGAATTTGTCAACTGACGAATTAAACCTTCTAAATAATGGCTTGAATTACGGAATCCGTCCCACAACATCACCAGTGACAGACGTTGTTGCCGATATAGAAACTTGTTTGAAGTACAAACCAGAAACCATCAAAAATGAAATACGCTTACGTACGAAGGAATGTCTAGATAACAACAAATACAAAAGAATTTTTGAATCCAATGAGGCTGAAATTATGAAAAATCTAAGCAATAAAGATATATGCATAATGAAAGCTGACAAAGGAAACAAACTCGCCATCATGGACACTGATGAATACGAGAGAAGGGTATGGAAACTTATTGAAGACAACGGCTACAAAGAAATAACTAAATCACCACTGAACAAAATGATAACAGCCGCTATGTAATACTTTTGGTGAACGATTCAAATGGCGCCTTTTTGTTTCGAACCCAGAGGTGCCTAAGCTATATTGTTTACCGAAAATACACAAACCAGGCGAAAAAATGAGGAAAATCGTCTCCCTCATCTAAGCCCCGTGCACCAAAATCGCATGTTGGTTAGTGGATGAAATCAAAAAGTTCCCGTCTTTTGAAAGTTGTGCAGTGAAAAACTCGATCGAATTCGCACAACTCATCGAACAAACCACGGTGAAGGATGATGAAATATTAGTGTCGTTTGATGTTGAAGCGCTCTTTCCATCTATCCCAATTGAAAAGGCTTTGTCGGCATTACGCACACATTTGTCAAAACAAACCATCACTGAAAACGAGCTCAATGTGTATATGTAGGCGGCGGAAATATGTATGAGTACGAACTAGATTTTTTAAAATCGATTCGGGAACTAACATGGGCAACCCGCTATCACCGCTCATATCCGAAGTCTTCATGGCTAAGCTCGAAACAGACCTGAAACATCGTAATTTGTTACCACGAATTCGGCACCGATATGTCGATGACATTTTCGCGATAATAAAAAAGAGTGACTTAAATAAAACGCTGACATTATTGAACGAGCAATATCGCGAAATAAACTTCACATGTGAAGTTGAAAAAGATAAAAAATTAGTCTTTTTAGACTTAGAATTGTATCGAAATACCAATAAAATCGATATTGCAATATATCATAAGCCAACAAGCACTCTACGCTACATTCCGAGTGATTCTTACGCGCCGATTCAACACAAACTAGCAGCATTTCATTCCCTCGCTCACCGCCAAGTCAATCTTCCTCTGTCTTTACCCAATTACATAAAAGAACATTCATACATAATGAATGCAGCTAAAACAAATGGATACAGCACAAGTACCATCGAAAAAATAATAAAAAAGCATTCACAAAAGAAACTGAACGCAAATTTCTCGACACTGTTCCACCAAAATAAAAACATTGATCGAACAGCTGATTGGAAGAGAGTGTCTATCATATTCGCCCCGAACGTCACCAATGGTTTAAAAACAACATTCCGCCGCAACAACATGCGAATGGTACACTCAAATCCATACAAACTGAAAAACCACCTCAAAAGTCTGAAGGATCACACAGATCCACTGGAAAAACCTGGAATTTATGAAATTTCATGCGGGACCTGCGATCGAAAATACTACGGGCAAACAAAGCGTTCAGTGAAAAAGAGATTTGAGGAACACAAAAAATACGTATTCAACAACGAATCGACAAAGTCGGCGTTCGCAGCGCATATACTGGAGCAACAACACCTGCCGGTCTCCACGAGTGAGGTGCGATTACTAAAGTCGATATCCGATGAACGAAAACTTGACGCGTACGAAAGTATTTTCATCCAGAGAGACGAAGCAGCAATAAATGCAGGCAAAGGAAATATTGAGTCGGTTTTGTTCAACTTGTTTTAATGATTTGTTTATTTAATGGTTTATTTTAATTGTTGATATCTGACGTAATTTTTGCTGACTTATTGTTAATTTATTTGTTTAATTTTAAATTGGTAGTTAATCTAATTCAATTCTTCGTTTTTTTATCTATTTTTGTAGCTTAATGTTAATTTATTTTAATTATTTGATTTGTAATATTTTTAGATTAATCTATTCTTGACGCTAATTTAATTTTTGTGACTTAATGTTAATTTATTTAATTGTTCGATTTTTAGTTTTATTTATACACTTTGCTTTAAATGTCTTTTTATATTTAAATTTAAATTTGTAATAGAATGAAACTACGACAATGTATCTAAGTTTGACACAAAGGAAACTTGAATTTTCAGTCGTGTTGCTGATGATGGGCGGAATACTGCCCGAAATGCATATAGAGATTTCGGCTCAAATAAATTATGCGGACTCAAATTAAAGGTGTTTAATTTAAAATTAATTTTCTTTAAAATAATAAGTAAAATAAATAATAAATAAAGGCAGGCTAAGGTACCCAGCTGGTAGGCACTGCGACCATAAGATCTATTGTGCCATAATAGCCTTAACTAATCCAAAAGACCCTCAACCAACCTGATAAAGGCCAGTAGGTCCTTTGTAGCAGTACTCTTAATGACACCGGAGCTCATGATGGAATCTCCAAGAAACAAGAATCTGGCGCGAGCAACCGCGGGGCATTCACAGAGAAGGTGTTTGGTGGACTCAATATCCTCCAGGCAAAGTCGGCATTCCGTCTCAGTGGACAGGCCCATTTTGTTTAAGTGATATCTCACCCAGTGGTGACCCGTGAGGAAACCAACGACCAGTCTCAGGTCAGCTCTGCCCAATCGGCTGGCTTCTGTGAGACCGTAGGGGTTGATAAGATCTTTGGACTGTCGTAGTCCCGGGAGATTATTCCAGTGCCGCAGCCTTTCGCCCGCAGACCAATCCCTCACCAGCGCTCTGGCTGTGGCCCAGCTTAGACCGCAGTAGGGATCAGGTCCGAAAAATTCCCCCGATGAGCCCTGCCTAGCAAGTTCATCTGCAGCTTCGTTGCCATGAATGCCCCGATGCCCAGGTACCCAACAAAGAGTGACCCGGTTAGAGTTTGCCAGACATTGAAGGGTATCAAAACACTCTTTCACTAGTTTCGATGAGAACTTATGTGAAGAAAGAGCCTTAATAGCTGCCTGACTGTTGGAGCAGATAATGATGTTAGCGCCAGTGAGCTTCTTGAACACAATTTCCTTGGCGCAAACCTCAATTGCATGGATCTCGGCTTGGAAAACGCTAAGCCAAGTGCCCATAGCGATTGAGATCCTTGTGTTCGGTCCAAAGACCCCAACGCCAACACCTTGTCCCGTTTTCGACCCATCAGTATACCACATGATACACCCGGGGTCAGTACAGATATTGCCAATATCCCATTCCGATTGACTAGGGATAGAGACCGAGAATTTCCTACCGAAGCAGAGTTCCGTAGTCATGTAATCTAATCTCGAGCAGATCGCCAAGCCAGGAATCCGCTCCAAAATACTCATGTGGCCCTGTTTGAACACATGAGTATCATATGTTAGATGCACTCGGAGTGCACTTAGAGCCGCAGATTCCTGAATGAAAATGTGCAGTGGTGTCAGTCCAACAATCGCCTCAATGGCCGAGGTGGGACATGTACGAATGGATCCTGTCATACCAAGGCATGCAAGACGTTGTAATTTGCTACACAACTGTATGGTGCAACCCTGCTGCGTTTTGGGCCACCATACGAGCGCAGCGTATGTCACAGCTGGTCGCACCAGCATAGAATATAACCACTCAGTCATTTTAGGGGTGAGACCCCAGGTTTTTCCAAAGAGAGACCTGCAGGCCCACATGATCCGAGTGGCCTTGCTAATAACAGTCTCCACGTGTTTGCTCCAGTTGAGCCTCGAGTCCAACGTGACGCCTAGACACTTCACTTCGGTGGAGAACACGAGTGTCGTGTTGCCTAGGCTAACCGGGCTAAAACTAAGATTTTTCTTCCGGGTGAATGGAACCAAGACGGTTTTCTGTGGGTTAACGCTCAGGCCAACTTCAATGCACCAGCGAAGGACTAAGTCGAGTGCCGCACCCATCACCTCCGTGACGGTTGTATCAAACTTTCCTCTTATAATTATGGTTATATCATCGGCGTATCCGATAGCATGATAACCACAATCACAGAGCCTAGCAAGCAGCTCATCTACGACAAGTGACCAGAGAAGTGGGGAAAGGACGCCACCCTGAGGGCATCCCTTAACAGCGTTAACACAAATCGAGGTACCCCCCAATGATGAGTAGATTTCGCGCCCGCGAAGCATGGCGTCGATCCACATGATGGTGGCTGAAGGTATATCCCTGAGCTCAAGTGCTCTGGATATACTACTGTAGCCAGTATTGTCGAAAGCACCCTCAATGTCAATGAAGGCGCATAGAGCGATTTCCCTGTCGTTAAGGGTTTTTTTCAATCGTACTCACGAGATTGTGTAAGGCAACCACAGTCGACTTACCTTTTACATAGGCGAACTGAGTACGATGCAAGGGTGACGTGTATTCCATTTTTTGTCTGATATGCAGATCCAGTAGCCTCTCAATCGTTTTTAAGAGAAACGATGAGAGACTGATCGGCCTATAAGATTTCGGTAGCTCCTCCGGCTTGTTTCCGTTTTTCGGAATAAACACCACGTTCACAGCCCTCCATGAACGTGGTATATAGCTGAAGGAGTAGCTGGCTCTAAACAGTACAATCAATGGGGTGATAATAAAATCAAGAGAGTATTGCAAAAGAGCAGGAAAAATGCCATCGGCACCAGGTGCCTTGAAGGGTTCAAAGGACTCCACGGCCCATTTGACCTTTTCTTTTCTGAAAATGACCTCCGATAGGCTACTTAACCGGCTACACGGAACCAGATGGTCCGCCGATGGAATATACGCACAGGCTCCAACTTGCACCGAACCCGGAAAGTGGGTGTGTAGGAGGAGCTCCAGAGTTTCCACTGGACCCTCAGTAAAGGATCCGTCCTGCTTCTTAAGCTGCCCAATGCCGTTAGTATGCTCCCTAGATAGGACTTTGTGAACGCGTGCCGCTTCAGGTAGCGACTGAATGTTCTCACAATGTCTCCTCCAGCTCTCCCGTTTGGAGCGTCTGATAAGGAGATTATATTCGGTGAGCGAATGTCTGTATTCGCCCCATTCATTATTACTAATAAGTAATAGCTCTGTAACGGTAAAATATAGAGGGTTCATTTGGGCGGCATTTTCCCACAGAGTGTGGAATATATCCTAGTCCTATGGCGATGTTAAAGTGGGACACCCTGTATACCCTTCGGACTTCATGCCGTCTGGTCTGTTTTTTTTTTGTCGATTGGATGAATTGATATGGAATTATGAATGGTTTAGGCATGATGACGCCATTTTACTAACTGTTTTTAATTAAATTACATAGTTTCCTGGTAACGTAATGAGTGACACTTTTTATATGTTGGTCGGGGGAGTTTTCCCGATACGATGATATGACCTTCATCGACAGGAAAATTATTTCCACCTCAAAGTTTAATTTGACTAATCTATTATACAACTGAAACCGCAATATAGAGGGATACGCCCGCAATCCGAGGGTTTTGTAGCAAGCGGTTATTTTGGTATATAAATATCGGCTCCTTGCTCTTCTTAATACCACTCAGATGAATAAAACAAAAAAACATAATTAAAATGTCTTACCCACTTACATTTTACACGCCAGTTCATATTACGTGATTGTAACGAAACTTAGAACATATTATTTCCCAAGGGGTTGGTTATCGTTGGCCGTCAGTACTTTTGACCTCGAACGTGTTTAAGGCATGCAGGGGTGTGCTAACTGTAACTATGGAAATAGACTATTATTGACCTATGTATTCTGAGAAGATATACAGATTCCATTATTTTCCTCTTTATATGTTATTCGGAACCCACCTTTCTGTAAATGTAAATGTCGCTTCATAATTCTAAGTATAACAGTCTCGAAATGCCAGGTGGAGGGGGGGGGGGGGGGGGGGCAAATGACGAACTAATAGTTTCTCCCCCCACGGTTCCCCTTTCTACAAATTTCAAGGAAATGCAAAAAATGGAATGTACTCAACAAAGGTAAAAGTCTCACGACACCTCAATTGCCTATACCAGTCGATAAAAAAAATTGACCTTAATTTCGCCTCTATGTGCTTAAAGGGTGCAGGAGTGTGCTAACTGCAACTATAGAAATGTACTATTATTAACCTTTTTTGATGAATCAAAATTCTACTATTTTTAATTTTCTATGCTAGTGAAATGCGGCTTTCCTGCAAATTTTCATATTTCTAAGTATAACTGTGTCGAAATGCAAGCAGGGGGGGAAGACAAACTCGGATCACATATTTTCCCCTCTACCTCGTTTCCCCTTTTTTCAAATTTGATGAAAATACCAAAAATGGAATGTACTCGGTGTGTGTTACCTTTCTCATGATACCCTACTTGCCTATACTAGATGGAAACTAGGGTATAAAAACATTGACCTTCATTTCCCCTCTATGTGGTTTATTACAACGAATCGCTTTCTCCGGCGAATTATAATAATTCTACATATTCTCACAAAATTTCATATATGTAGATTCAGCCGTTCGTGAGATATTTCATGGAGAGGCAGACAGACGGACAGATATTTGACCGATTTGATAAGGGTTTTGTTTTTACTACAAAACCCTAAAAACAGAACCGTTTGTAATAATTGTGATTGTTGAAACGGCCAACATAAAAATACTTGTTATTTTATTTATTCTGGTTTTTTATTATTTGATGTTAATTCAACTTACAAAAATGGTTGTTGCCGGTGCAACAGTCGAAAAGTGAAGAACGAGAAGAAAAAATAGCATTGCTGTGCATGCTGTGAACTATGTACGTTAATTTGGGTTTACAGTAAAAACCGGATTAGTAATTCAAGTACAAATATAAACAATGTTGTCATGTAAAATTAATTCAAATACAAGTTCTGAACATCCCGCCAGCCTTGAACCGTTTAAGCGCTGTTTTGAGGTTCAACAGGTAGTGCGATGATTTTACTTATAGGTCGTTTAAAGACTCCATCCTTCGTTTTGATGGAGACTACACGGATGAGATGATCAATACCTGGATGTACCGATATCACCTTTCCCATTCGCCAGGATCCTGGTGGTGAGTTGTCGTCTTTCATGAGAACGATGGAACCGACTGCGATATTCGGCTTCGTGTTTTCCCATTTAGGACGAGGTTGTAGGCTCGTTAGATAATCTGCTTTCCAACGCTTCCAGAAAGATTGCTGTAGAAGTTGTAAATATTTCCATCTGGAATAATGAGAAACTTTAGATTCGTCATAATTATTGTCAGGAACGACCATGGCCGGTCCGCCAATCAAAAAATGATTAGGAGTAATGATTTCAACTTCACCAGGGTTCGTCGGTACGGATAAAAGTGGCCTAGAGTTGAGACACGCTTCAATTTGACATAAGACGGTCGCAAATTCTTCAAAAGTTAGATGAGCTTCTCCAATAGTACGTTTCAAATGATACTTAACGCTTTTGATGCCCGCCTCCCAAAGACCCCCAAAATGAGGTGCGGACGGCGGAATAAAGTTCCATTGAATACCTTTGCTCGACAATTCATTAGCAATGGATTCTTCGTTGATGGGTGATTTCACGATTTTTAGAATCTCCCTAAGTTCACGATTAGCGCCAACAAAATTCGTACCATTGTCGCTCCAAATAGCCGTACAATAACCTCGACGAGCAATGAATCGACGGAAGGCAGCGAGAAAGGCTTGGCTTGATAGCTCGCTAACTGCCTCCAGGTGAATCGCCTTTGTTGCAAGACATACAAAAAGACAGATGTATCCTTTTATCAACTTGGCTCCCCTTCCTTTCCAAGTCTTAAGAGTGATGGGACCTCCATAGTCCACCCCAGTATTCGAAAACGGTCGGCCTGGTTGAACTCGAGCCTTCGGTAGTGCAGACATTTGTTGAGTCATGGATGATGCGCGATGCCGTGTACAGATAATGCATTTACGTACTACTCCTCGTACTAGGTGATGACATCCAATTATCCAATAGGTTTGATTAACAACATAGAATAATAAGCGTGGACCAGCATGCATGTAAAGAAGATGTAAATTTTGAACGATGATTTTTGTTAAATGATGCGTTTTGTGAAGGACAATAGGATGTTTTTGCTGATATGACATCTCAGCAGCGTTCAATCTTCCTCCAACTCGTAAAATTCCCATGGCGTCTATAAACACGTTCAGCGATTTTAAGGAACTTCGTTTCGGCAATGGTTGTTTGTTTTGAAGAAGTTTTATTTCTTCAGAGAATGTATCACGTTGAGCAATTTTCACACATATTTCTCTTGCTTTATTCAGCTCGCTGGTTGTAAGACAGCCAGTTTGACTTGAAAAGCCTTTCTTCTTCAATAAACAGTTTCTTGAAAATCGATTGATATATCCGACGACTCGAATTAATTTTGTGTAGCTAGAAAAACGGTCTATGATTGATGTGCCGTTTTTCACGGAAACGTTAAAACAGAATGATTTTCTTAGTTCGGGAAAATTTTCTACTGCCGCAATTATAGGTCTCGGCGAGGGCTGAAAGTTTGGATCTCGCAGAAAAGCAGGCCCTCTCCACCATAATTCCGACAAAATTAATTCACTTGGCGACAGTCCTCTTGTTAAGGCGTCTGCTGGATTGTTCAACGACGTGACATGATTCCAGTGGCTGCTTGGTAGCTCCTCTTGAATAAAAGACGTCCGATTAGCGACGAATGATGACCAACGTCTTGGATGATGTGATAGCCAGCCCAAGACTATTTGAGAATCCGTGTAGGCATAACATTGAATGTTTGATGGTTGCAGTGAGTTTTTAATGAACTTCACCAATTTGACAAGAAGATGAGCTCCGCAAAGTTCAAGTTTCGGAACACTGATTTGTTTAATGGGAGCTACTTTACACTTTGCCATAATGATGTTGACCAGTACTTGGCTGTTGATGACTTCTCGTTTGTAAACAACAGCTCCATAAGCCAATTCCGATGCGTCCGAGAAAGCAAACAGCTCGATATTGTGTGCAGAACCAATCCATCGGGGAATTTCGACTTGTTCCACTTTGTTCATATGTTGAAGAATTTCAAGACAATCCGCTTCCAGAGCTGACGGAATAATTTCGTCCCATCCGACGCCAGCAATCCATAATTTCTGCATTAAGACTTTGGCTTTGATTATAGATGGTGCGACCCATCCCATCGGGTCATAAGATTTCGCGATGTGAGATAACAAAGTACGTTTTGTAAGAATGTTTTCGGTTGTACGTAATTGGAATCTGTATAGGAACATATCGTCATTTGGCCGCCAATAAATTCCAAGAGTTTTCGTAATTTCGTCTGATACCAATTGAAAAGCCTCGCTTTCGTTGCCAAACTCCTCCGATAAAAATTCAAGAAGCTCCTTGGAATTCGATTTCCATTTCCGCAACTGAAAACCACCACCTTCTAATAAATTACTAAGATCCTTAGTTACTTTTTTGGCTTCCGACAATGAATCTTTTCCAGAAAGACAATCGTCCACATAGAAGTCATTTACAACTACATCGGCTGCGTCAGGGTATAGCATACGTCCATCTTCGGCCAGCTGCTTAAGTGTACGAGTAGCCAAAAAGGGAGCAGAGGCGGTTCCAAAGGTTACTGTTAAGAGTTTATACTCGGAGATCGGTTCTGACAAATCAAATCTCCACGCGATGCGTTGGTAGTTTACATCCTTTTGGTGCATTCTGATTTGACAAAACATCCTTTTAATGTCGGCTACAAAGGCAATTCTGGGTTGCCGAAATCTGAGAAAAATGGACAAAAGATCTGCTTGTAATGTAGGACCAACCATTAGATTATCGTTCAGAGATCGCCCACTATCTGTAACTTGAGACGCATCAAAAACCACACGAAGTTTTGTAGTTTGGCTGTCATCCCGACGTACAGCGTGATGTGGCAGGTAGTAGTGCTCGTCTGCCGGTAACTCCTTGTCTGCATCGGTTAACAGCGTCATATATCCCAAAGCTAAATATTCGCTCATAAACTTGGAATATTCACGGTGGAATTCAGGATCACGCAAAAATCGTTTCTCCAGAGCAGACAGTCGACGGTATGCTGCTCTACGAGAATTTCCCAACTCAGGTAAATCCGACTTAAATGGTAACTGAACCTCATATCTTCCATCTGGATGCCGTGTATGAGTTTCTTCGTAATGTTGCATACATTGCTGTTCTTCGGGAGTATAGGTATTACCAGATGTCTTGAGTTCGTCTATGTTCCAGAAGCGTTGCAATTGCTGATCTAAGTCAGCTGGTTGTTCGCAAATACAAACTAGTGTGGGATGTGTGCTTAGTCCCTCTTGGGAATATCTTCCCGCTAAAACCCATCCAAATAAAGTTTTCAAGGCAATTGGTGTACCAAATGTGCCTAAATATCGCTCATGCTCCAAAATCTCAAACAGAATGTCGGAGCCAATTATTATATCGATTGAACTTGGCTTATAATAACTAGGATCGGCTAAATTAAACTGCTCAAATTGTTCCCGATTCACGAATTGAATTTCATTCACTGGTATTTTGGTAGTTAGTTCTTTTAATACAAGAGCAGCTATTTTAATTGTGTCACTTGAATATTGACTATGCAAAGTTAGTGTCACTCTACCTCGGGTTACTTGCGAATTGGTAAGACCAATGCCACTAATGACGATTTTAGCACGAGTTTTGATTATTCCAAGTTTTTGCACAAGTGAATCCTTAATAAGAGACACGGAGGATCCTGAATTGAGCAAAGCACGACACCTTTGCATTTGACCGCGCGAGTCGCGAATTAGTACGACAGCTGTTGGAAGAAGAGAGTCTTCTGGAACAATGGCTGAATTTGTTGAACTGGTTTGAATTTGATTAGTTGATGACGTAGACGCCGCATCTGTTGCTGTTTGATGCAACAGTGAGTTATGTTTTTTGCCGCAGTGTCGACAAAATCCCCTTTTGCAGTCAAGAACCATATGCGTTGGCGAAAAACAGTTGATGCACAGTGATTTCGTTTGAACAAATGTTTTTCGCTGATGAATTGGAAATTTGATGAATGTTTCGCACTGGAAGAGTCTGTGCCTTCCAGAACAATTTACGCACTTGACTATGTTTGGCTCCGTAGTTGAAACATAGGCAGGCTTAGAATTTGCTTGAATTGCTTTATTACCTGGATTATGTTGAACTTTTGAGGATGACGGCCGAACGTTGTTGCAGCATTCAAGTTCACACAACCTTCCTTCAAGAAACTTCGTTAGTTCTGGGTATGAGGGAAGATCAACATCGGTTGTGGCACGGGCCCACAGTTGTTTTGATTCGTGATCCAATTTGCTAGTGACTGTAAAAACCAGCCAGCAATCCCAGTGATCTATCGGCAGATCCAAAGCCTTCAACGCGCGCACTGATTCAGTTATAGTGTTGACGAATTTTTTAAAATCGGAACTAGACGGAATATTTAATGATGGCACCGAAGTTAAAGTCTTTAAATATGCCTCTACGATATAACGTTTACGATCATAACGCTCCGTTAAATGAGTCCATGCTTCAACATAGTTAGCTTCAGTAACATTAAAATTCTTAATTAGAGACCCGGCATCTCCATGCAGCGACGTTTTTAAGTATTGAAATTTCTCCACTAGAGTTAATCTATGATTTTCGTGGATAAGAGGGAGGAACAAATCCTTAAAGGGCATCCAATCGCGATAATCACCCCCGAATCGCGGTAAATCGATTCGAGGAAATTTAACGGTAGAAGAATGTTCTTCAGGACCTTGATTGTGTGTGGAGGTATTCAGATCACTTTGTTCGGTTAATTTGCTCACGATATTATTTAATGACACTTGATTTGATACTAAAGTTTTAACCATGCTTTCGAACTCATTTGCGTCGCGAATACTTTCGTTGGCTTTGTTGCCGAGCTCCGAATTTTCACTGTATTTATCGCACAGATTTTTGAGTAATGTTTTTATTCTGAAATATTTTCCCTCGAAATCTTCCCTGGCCTTACTTTGCGCTTCGAACTCATCTGCCTTGGCCAACTCTTCAATTTGAGATTGAATTGAATCAAAGTTCACAAACATTTCGTCTAGTTTTTCGAGACGAAACTGAAAATCGTAGACAGTTACCTTTTCAGGCTCGAAACTGCCTACAAAGGCCTCAATTCTTGTTAAAAATCCCTTGATGGTAGCACGTTTTTTACTCAAAAGTTCCATTTTAAGTTTTAAAATTAACACCCGATAGTATTAATTGAATTCGAAATTGTCTTTGGATTATTTTAGTTTTTTAATTATTAGAATTTGAATACCTATTGATTAGCGTGATCCGGCTCGACGGACCATTTTATGTTGAAACGGCCAACATAAAAATACTTGTTATTTTATTTATTCTGGTTTTTTATTATTTGATGTTAATTCAACTTACAAAAATGGTTGTTGCCGGTGCAACAGTCGAAAAGTGAAGAACGAGAAGAAAAAATAGCATTGCTGTGCATGCTGTGAACTATGTACGTTAATTTGGGTTTACAGTAAAAACCGGATTAGTAATTCAAGTACAAATATAAACAATGTTGTCATGTAAAATTAATTCAAATACAAGTTCTGAACAGTGATAGTTAATTTTATACTAAGAATATCACAGTTTCGTAATTTTATATTTTGATGATTTTTAAAAATATAAAATTAAAATATTTGTTGTCCTTTACATATAGAATAGTAATACATAGTTGCCGTGCAGTCGCACCCCGCTTGGACTTTAATGTAAGTTTTTGAGGTCGGGCTTACGAAGGTTAATCAATGATTAGTAAATACACATTTGTATATTAAAGTTCTTACTGGCAACATTGCCTACGAGTATATTCGCTGAAGGATTGCGTAGACTAATTCGGCAGTTTGTGCCTAAAAAAAGAGCATGACATATTTGCTCGTTAACTAAATCTGTCGTTTCTATTCTCTATCTTGTCTTTCCAACCACTCACACATCATCAACGAAAGCCGCTGATATTGAAAGCACGCACCAGCGGAATAAGGCTGAGCGAAAGACCGAGAGCTCGTGGGAAGACGTTTATGCAAACGCCGAACTACTACTGGGCTACAAAAATAGGAGCCCGCGGTCAATTAACCGAGACAATTGGAGGATAACGATCCAAACGGGCCAAGTTTAACGTTGGGCTGATGAGCCACTATGACTATGAAGATGCTGAAGACAAACCTCAAACGATCTGTGATTGCGATTGTCTACTCTTTCTCAATCACTCAAGGTATGATTCCTTTCTTTCTTTGGCATTCCAACACGAATGGTTTGCGTTAGCTGAAATTATATGCAGATAGCTTGAAACAATACTATTCGGAGAAATTTGGGACTGTTTACACTACGAAGTTCATCAACCGGGCAATTACCACAATAATGATTCTTACAGTCAAATACGTTGCAACCATTTTCGAATAGCTGTTACAAACAATGAACTTTCCATGCAAAAAGAAATCTTATATGGCCTTAAGTACTTTGTGAGCAGTTATTCGGACAAGACATGAATTACAATAAGCAGGTGTTGGTTGATTCACAGGGATTATAGAAGTAATACACGCTAAGCTCCATGTTTGCACCTTGTTCCCCGATATGCATCTATCTTTCCTCGGATCCGATCTTGAACTGAGGATGTATAGCAGATAAAGTTGCATAATCACGACCTGGAACTGAATCTTCAGACGCGACAGTTTTAATGACAGTCGTTTAGCAAATTGATCATGGAGTCCATTCAAAGTGTTTGCGCGCAGCGAATGGAGAAATTGCGATGGAGTTGGCAAGACCATTATGTAAAGTACCCAGTGAACTTCTCCCGCTCCAAACTACAATAGTGGCTCGAGTTGGAGTCTACTAGCAGCGTCGTCACTTATACCAGTTAGCGTTTCGTTGCAGCGAGTAACGGGCGTCTGCGCAGGTTCTACTGTTACTTATCGTTTTTAACGGCCGTTGCTTTATCTGTTCTGCACGGAGCTTCTGTTGATCGGTGGCGTTAGTGTGCACGTTAGATGTGACGAGATATGCCCAATATTTGTTTTTATTAGACACGATTTATGTGGGACGGTTTTTTATTTACTTTACTTAAAACGAGAACAATAGGTTTAAAAAGCTTCTGGGGACTAGTTTGCGAATCAGTCGGCAGTCGCGGTCAATTAACGACTGTTCGCGTGCGTGTTCTTGTCCAAATTGAAACAAATTTCCGGGATAGTGAGTGTGAATCGAGCTATTTTCTGAAAAGATAAAACATGAAGGTGTTCAAGTTATTACTGGGATTAGCGGTGCTGAGCGTCTTCGGTCCGGAATCCTTTAGTTGCGATGCATCGAAGAAATACAATCGATATTTGGCGCATTTGTTCAACAAGTATGGAGCCGGTGGCACTATGTCCTTTGAGGTAAGATTGAGTTTCGGAAGGCTCCAGATATTCATAAATATATGTATTCGAAAGAATTTTGTTAAATGGCCTGAAAGTAAAAGTCATTGACTCACCGCTTAACCGTCGCATTAAATGGCAACAATAAAAATAATAATACGAGTACTTATAAATCAGAACGTAGAGCGTGTGTCTTAGGATAGTGTGTTGACCGACGGCGATAAGATGTATGTTGAATTTTAAGATTTACATAGACGTCAGTGTCTCATCGGGCAATAAATGTCACGATGCGAAATGTCGCTATAGAAATTCTACGCGGAAAACAGAAAAATAAATAAATGTTATTTATTCAAATCGGGTATTCTTCAGTGGCAGAAATTCACATACTGTGTACCACAAGCTGCGCGTCTTTAATACTCTTCATGTCGACACGTTGAACGCTGTGATGAGATCTGGGATGGATGAATGGCGGTTAACAAACCGTTTTTAACCGCTGATTCACTAGCCAATGGCAAATAGAAAACAAAAAACTGATTGGAATTATAGTTCGAGTATAGCCAAGTTTTCACTGTTGCATAAGCCAAACAATGTTGCATTTCAATGAGTCGAAGTGCTAAGAGTTCATTCATTAGCAGTGGTACGTGGTAACGGAGAATGTTGCTTCATGAGTATATATTTACTATTTTAGTGAATGATGGCACAAGTTTAGATACTTTTTGGAAGCTGATTTATATTAAATGCCAGTAGGGAATGAAATGGTTACAAGGTAGTTGTAATCATCAATTCCCTTTTTCATCTTTTTTTTTCTGTGTTTTATGTTACACATGCACGTAAGATTTTACCATTTGGTTTTTTGTTTGTTTGTTTGTAGTCCGGATGGCGCAACGGTTAGCACGTTCGCCTTCTATGCACTGGGCCCCGGTTCGATTCGAAAAGGAATTAACGTATCAGACTATGAGCGCCCACTCAGCTGTTAAATCAGTACCCATTTATGGGGTAAATAACTCGGTTGAGTGTGTTGCTGATCACACACCTCCGCACAAAACATACCGTCACGATCTAGAAAATGAGATGATGCTAACTCATCTCGAGGCCATGGTTCAAATTGGACTGTTGCGCCAGTTATTTATTTTTGTTTAGGCCACCCACTGCGCAGTTGTTTACACTAAAAAAATACTTTAACATATTTTCGTGTTACTTAAAAAGTCCAGAAATACACCTCACATTAGAAATGAGCCACTTAAACAAAAATAAAAAGCTTATAGTATTTTATATTAATGCTTAGTTGGCCCTCCTTTTACTGAAATTGAAGACATGGTCTCACGAACTTTTTGCACAAACGTACAGCAGGCGCGGTGGGTGCTTCATTTCAGCCAAAACTTCTTTTCAAAAAACGCACTGTTTTCAATATTTCCCAACGTTGTTCAAGTGTAAAGCGACTCATTTCGTTCTGCGGAGGTATGATACTGACTTTCTGTCAAGATTTCGAGCGGGAAACAGCTTTCACTGTCAAAATAACCTATGATTTAAAAAGAAACCACTAGATGGCCCACCCTGTACATATGAAGTAGTACGCCGATTTCAAACAAATTTAGGAATGTAGTTTGGCAGTCAATATGATTGAATAGTCTTATGCCGGGTTTTCACCAAAGAGACAGTTTTAAAAACAGTTTTGTTTTCAAAAACAAAAACAGAAACAAGTTTTGTTTTCTGAAAACAGTTCTGTTTTATGTAAACAAACTGTTTCAACTGGACAGACTTGTTTTTTTTCTAGTTCTGTTTATCTCGTTCAACATGTATCCCAAAAAATGTCAGACAACGAAGATTTCATAATAAGCTATGGCTTTTTTTAATAAATGGCATCTAAAACAGAAAAAAAAACGGAAATATTATGTCAATTCTCAATTAAAAAAAAAACTAAAAGTTATATAACTCGAACCTTTAAAATGACAACTGATTGTGTACTTGGATGCTGTCGCAGAAAACCAAAGTGCGTGCTTCAACCAACCAGACAAAAAACAAGAACAAATGTGTTTTCCTTTGATCTGTTTTAAAAAACAAGAACATTTTCCCATTCGCGATGGGAACGTGTTTTGTTTCCTAAAACAGTTTTTAGAGACACAAATGTTTTCAAAACTGTTCAGTTTTTACAGAACATTTGTGTTTTTGTTCAGAAAAACAGTTTTTGTCCGTGTTTTTCAAAACTGTCTCTTTGGTGGAATCCCGGCATTAGGCTCGCTTGTTTTTTTTTTGTGTTTTAGGTTACACATGCACATAAGATCTAATGGACAGGTGTTGGCGGACACAGAAGTGTCAATGGGGACGGAGTGGAGGTTTGCCGCGATGACCGTCAAGGTCTGGCCACACCACCTGGCGAAAACTCCCCAGCGGGATAGGCGGCGGCACGAGCCTGCTATTGCTTAGTGACTGGAGATGTATGCGGTGTTTTTGCCCTCTCGCTGTCCCTACCATTATCATTCTGAAGAAATTCTCGTGCCTAAGGTTCAACACAGGTACCTGAGGTCTCACGACCTCAAACAAATTGCAAATACAAGAGAAAAATTTCATAATGGCAATGGTCGTCGACCGGCTCATGTACCTGGCACTAGGCCTGTTCCTAATACCGGGATCCCGGTTTGGTACCGGTTTTTTTTCAGTACCGGTACCAAAAACTAAGAGTACCGGTATCCCGGTTTTTTTAGTACCGGTATTGAGTACCGGGATCCCGGGATTTCAGTACCGAGTCTTTTCAACCATGAGCCGGTTTTATTCGGGATCCCGGGATCCCGGTACTCAGTACCGAGTCTTTTCAGTACCGAGTCTTTTCAGTACCGAGTCTTTTCAGTACCGAGTCTTTTCAGTACCGAGTCTTTTCAGTACCGAGTCTTTTCAGCAACGAGTCTTTTCAGTACCGAGTCTTTTCAGTAGTACCGAGTCTTTTCAGTACCGAGTCTTTTCAGTACCGGGATCCCGGTACTCAGTACCTGTTCTTTTCAGTACCGAGTCTTTTCAGTACCGAGTCTTTTCAGTATCGGGATCCCGGGATTCGAGTACCTGTTCTTTTCAGTACCGAGTCTTTTCAATACCTGTTCTTTTCAGTACGGGATCCCGGTACTGAAAAGAACAGATACTGAAAAGACTCGGTACTGAAAAGACTCGGTACTGAAAAGACTGCGGTACTGAAAAGAACAGGTAGTGAAAAGACTCGGTACTGAAAAGACTCGGTACTAGGTACCGGGATCCCGGTACTGAAAAGACTCGATACTGAAAAGAACAGGTACTCAGTACCGGTACTGAAAAAAACCGGCTCATGGTTGAAAAGACTCGGTACTGAAAAAAAAACCGGTACTAATACCGGTACTGAACGAATACCTGTGAGTACCGGGATACCGCTTGTGGTACCGGTACTTGAAAATATCAAGTACCGGTACTGAAATCTCAGTACCGAACAGGGCCTACCTGGCACTACTCCCGTCTAGCTGGAGTGGACATCTAAACCCACCCCACCTTTGAAGTTTCATAGCCCCCCGTTGGGTGCCAAATATGTAATGCACGGTTTGGTGCACATCCGAAAATGCCCGTCCGGACGGAGCCTAAGGTAGCATAGTGACCGTGAAGGGCGGGCCGTGCCATCTGGCGAAGAAAAAGGCCCCTCAATGAGCTAAACAGCGGCTTATGCTTGCTGTAGCTCAGTTTTGAGAGACGTGGGCGGGATTTTCGCCGCTCGTTGCCCCTGTTCTTTACGTATTAATAAAAATTCATAGGGAAGACAACACAAACAGGGGAGGTAAAAATGGGGGAAGCTTGCCGAAGGAGTGATACCCTTCACGCTTTCATACTTTCGTTTTGATTTGTTGTGGAATTGCTACTTTGAAATTAGTAGTTAAACTTGTTCCGATTTTTACTGTTCCTATGAGAGGTATATCCTATATAAAACACTGGGGCCGATTTCAACCAAATTTAGGAGTGTGATTTATCAGTAAATATGATTGAATAATATGAAATTCAGTAAAGATATCTTCAGAAATAAAAAAGTGTTTCTAACAAAAACTTGATTTTGGAACGGTTGTTCCTATGGCAGCTATATGATAGAGTAGTCCAATTTCAACCAGATTCGGCAAGGTGATTTGGCAAAGGATATTATTGAACAATTTGAGATGTTAGAAAGATTCATTTAGAAATAAAAAAGTTCTTCTCACAAAGACCAACTTTTGAACCAGTCGTTCCTATGGCAGCTATATGACGTAGTAGTCCGATCCCATTGGTTCCGACATACATATTTACAGGCGTGCAATAGAAAGAAGGCTTTGTGCTCAGCTGTCAGCTCGATAGTTTCAAAACTGGGGACTAGCTTACATAGAACCGGACAGACAGACGGACGGACAGACAGACAAAGCTTAATCGACTCGTCTCATCATACTGACCAAGAATATATATAGTTTGTGTAGTCGGAGATGCTTCCTTCTGTGCGTTGCAAACTTCATGACAAAGTTAATATACCCTATCAGAACCGTGAAGGGTATAAAAATGAAGCGATAAAGATAGAATGGTTGGCGGACGGCGCAGATTTCCTCGCGTTCGCATCAGGGTCCAGGCGTAATAGGACCCTCGGCCTCTGGTTTCATACCACCGACAGATCCTTACTCATCAGGTGCTGCCATAGATCTGGGGGTGCAAGCAGCACTACCAGGATATGGTCCATTGCAGGTGGTTCATTACAAAGATTTTCTTCTTTTGGTTTTTTTGTTTAGGCCACCCACTGACGATCACCTTATCTGCGCAGTTGTTTACACTAAAAAAAATACTTTAACACATTTTCGTGTTACTTAAAAAGTTCAAAAATACATCTCACAGTAGAAATGTGCCACTTAAAAATCAAGAGGATATTTCATATTAATGCTTAGTTGGCCCTCTTTTTGCAGAAATTACTGGTTGCGGCCGTCTGGGCATCGATTCCAACAGGTTTGATGTATATGTGGAAGGAATGGAACGCCACTCCGCCTGCAATACATCCAGAATGTCTTTTTTTTAGGTAATGCTATGTTTCAGCACATTTAAGTTCAGAGACTGTGGTGGTACTTTACATGATACACGATATCATACGATACAAAAGTCATTTGCGCGCAACAGACGATTTGTGTTTGGGATCGTTGCCCTGATAAAAGAAAAGTTCGTCTTTGATCCTCAACCTCTCCTTATTCGGCTTGACATTTTGCTTGAAAATGTCTAGGTACACGAATATGTTTATTATCCCCGAAATACGCTGGAGATTTCCAGCACCACTACCTGCCATACAGCTCCACAGATGGACACCGTGTTGCATCTTGGTCTTTAGATTCTTCAGTTGAAGCTGCGCATTCTTTTACCGCCATACCATCTGCTTACTGCCTGGGCCAAATAAGTTAAACTTACTTACAGTTTGTTATAGAGAAGTTCGACTGTAATAAATGTATCCTCACCTTATAAACTAAAAAAATTGAATTTATTAGGAAGTTATTTCAAATAATATTCCAAAAAACATTTTTTTAATAAGAGGTGGCTCACTTTCGCTATGACTCACTGTATGTATACTTGTATAACGTAGACAACATAACAGTTTTAATACTTACCGAGTGAATACATGAAAACTAAAATATATCACTAATCGTATGCATACGAGGGTAAGGTGAGAAAAGCTCTCGGCCTGATACGGAAATACCGTTATAATCAGCAAAAGTTTATGTTCCCTGCCTGGGTGCACGTGTCATTAGTTCGTATGACAAGTTTCAACTTGTTCTCTCCAAGTACAATAGTTTGTTTATACGAATTTTTACAGTAGACGTTTTACGTGTTTTTCGTTAAAGTGGAGAAACTTGAATATCTGCGGTCATAAAATTCATCGTTTTGAACGGATTAACCCCTAAGGAAATTCATCCGAAGTTAACAAAAGTTTACAGGGACTCTGCTCCTTCGATGTCGACCTTTAAAAAATGGGCAGCTGAATTTAAACGTGGTCGCACGTTCCTCGAAGACGACCCACGTGAAGGACGGCCAAAAACCGCAACCACACCGGAAACCATCGAAAAAGTGCATGATATCGTGTGGGGCGATAGGTGAATGAAAGTGAGTGATATTGCTGAGCCTGTGGGGATATCGGAAGAAAGGGTGCGAAATATCTATATATACATATAAATATCTAATATCGAAAAGAATTAGAGATGCGAAAACTCTGCGCAAGATGGGTGCCGCATTTGCTGAATGCCAACCAAAGCAAATGCGCAAACCATTTTCGCTGCAATCTTTGCACCAATTCAATCGGGATCCGACCGATTTTGTGCGGTGATTTGTCACCATAGATGAGACTTGGGTCCACCGCTACACACCAGAAACAAAACAGCAGTCGAAGCAGTGGGTGCAAGCCGGTGGTTCAGCGCCAAAGAAAGCGAAGTCGATCGCATCTGCCGGCAAGGCAATGGCCAGCATGTTTTGTGATGTAGAAGGGATCCTGTTAATTGATTACCTTGAAAAAGAACAGAACAATAACAGGCGAATATTACTCCAAACTTTTTGACCAACTGAATGCCAAAATTCGCGAGAAGAGGCCTGGCTTGAAGAAGAAAAAAATAATCTTTCATCAGGACAACGCACCTGTACGCAAGTGTGCGTTGGCAATGGGAAAACTGTGGGATTTGGGGTACGATTTGCTCGACCATCTCCCCTATTATCGTGATTTGGCACCCTCAGACTTCCATCTGTTCCCAAATTTGAAGAAATTTGTTTCTGTTTCCAGACTATCACTTCCGGGAAGGAATACTGATGTTGCAGAAACGCTGGACCAAGTGTGTAGAAGTCAAGGGAGTTTATGTAGAAAATTAAAATCATTTTTATCTGAAAATCGCAGTCTTTCATTGTCAGGCCGAAAACTTTTCACCTTACCGTCGTATAAGTACTCTTTATCATGTGAAAGTGTAAGCATTTCTAAAGGAAACTTGCACAACTTTGAACTATGCTCATTATCCCGGTTTTTTGAGTACCGGGATCCCGGGAGTTTTTCAACCATGAGCCGGTTTTTTTTCAGTACCGGGATCCCGGTACTCAATACCTGTTCTTTTCAGTACCGGGATCCCGGTGCCTGTTCTTTTCAGTACCGAATATTTTCAGTACCGAGTCTTTTCAGTACCGGGATCCCGGGATTTGAGTACCTGTTCTTTTCAGTACCTGATATTCATGATTGATGATTGAACACGGAGACCAAAGGTGTTGAAAATCTTTTTTTTTTTTGCAAAGTATCTTTTGGTGGTGCTTTGGGAAAATATCTTTTTTTTTCGCAATGCCTTTGCGATTTGTGTGAATGTGAAATTAAGGGTTTTTGTATGAAAATATAACTCGTATGTTGCGCAGGTTGTGGCTACGCAATCAAAGATTTTTATATGTACGTGAGGAGAATGTATGGAAAGAGACGAATGTGCTGTAGATGTAGAGTCCTTCGGTGACAGCAAGGACATTCGAAAAAGGATATTTTTGCTAGTGAATCGAAAAATGATCAACATGGGTGTCATATGAATCGGGGTGAAAAGACGAATGTCCAGGAGTAGTGTAGATGGCATTTTAAGTCCTTCGGTGGCGAAAAGGACATTCACGGAAGTCAAGTGAAAAATGGGAAATATGGGTGTCATAAGAACCGGGGTGAAGAGACAAACTTTCAGGAGTACTGTAGATGACATTCCGGATCCTTCGGTGGCGACAAGGACATTCGAAAAGGATATTTTTGGCAGTGAAGCGAAAAATGGGCAACATGAGTATCATATGAATCGGGGTGAAGAGGCCAATGCCCAGGAGTAGTGTAGATAGCATTTCGAGTCCTTCGATGGTGAAAAGGACATTCATGGAAGCCAAGTGAAAAATGATCAATATGGGTGTCATATTAACCGGAGTGAAGAAGCGAATGTCCGGGGTCACTATAAATGGCATTATAGTCCTCCGGTGGCGACAAGGACATTCGAAAAAGGATGTTTTTGGCAGTGAAGCGAAATGGGTGGGTTGGGCTAAAGATTAATACCAACAAGACAAAGGTTCTTAGCCCGACATTGCGAAAAAGAAATTCGACACCTATTGGCATCAATATTCATGGGCAACCTGTGGACAAGTGGACAATTTCGTCTACCTGGGAAGCATTGTTGCCGAAAAAGGCGGTACGCAGCAGGACATCGCTCGTTGTATCAACCAGGCTAAATGTGCATACGGCATCCTGTCCAAAATCTGGCAAAGCAGTTATCTCAGCATCAAGACCAAGCTGGGCCTGTTTCGCTCCCTGGTACTGTCTGCGCTTTTATATGGTAGCAGTATATGGAAAGTTCCAGTAAGAGTTACCAGAATACTGCTAGTTTTCGTCAACTCATGTCTTCGTTGAATTATAAGAATTTTCTGGCCTGAAACAATATCGAATGAAGAGCTAAGTTGGCGTACGAGGCAGATGCCAATCGACGAATTGATACGCAGGCGAAAATGGCAGTGGGTAGGCCACACATTGCGGAAGAGTGATAAATGCATTGCTTTGCCTGTCATGAAATGGAACCCCAATACCAACCAAGGCCGACCAAAAGGGGGTCCTAGAATCACATGGCGACGATCTGTGGCAAAGGATCCTTTTTCGAATGTCCTTGTCGCCACCGAAGGATCCGGAATGCCATCTACAATACTGCTGGACATTCGCCTTTTCACCCCGGTCCATATGACACCCATATTGCCCATTTTTCACTTGATTTTGGTGAATGTCCTTTTCGCCACCGAAGGACTTGAAATGCCATCTACACTACTCCTGGACATTCGTCTTTTCACCCCGATTCATATGACACCCATGTTGATCATTTTTCGATTCACTAGCAAAAATATCCTTTTTCGAATGTCCTTGCTGTCACCGAAGGACTCTACATCTACAGCACATTCGTCTCTTTCCATACATTCTCTTCACGTACATATAAAAATCCTTGATTGCGTAGCCACAAAACCTTTAATTTCACATTCACACAAATCGCAAAGGCATTGCGAAAAAAAAAGATATTTTCCCAAAGCACCACCAAAAAATACTTTGCAAAAAAAAGATTTTCAACACTGTTGGCCTCCGTGTTCAATCATCAATCATCATGAATATCAGGTACTGAAAAGAACAGGTACTCAAATTCCGGGATCCCGCTACTGAAAAGAACAGGTACTGAAAAGACTCGGTACTGAAAAGAACAGGTACTGAGTACCGGGATCCCGGTATTGAAAAGAACAGGTACTGAAAGAACAGGCACTGAAAAGAACAGGTACTGAAAAGACTCGGTACTGAAAAGAACAGGTACTGAGTACCGGGATTCCGGTATTGAAAAGAACAGGTACTGAAAGAACAGGCACTGAAAAAATCCCGGTACTGAAAAGACTCGGTACTGAAAGGAACAGGTACTGAGTACCGGGATCCCGGTACTGAAAAAAAAACGGCTCATGGTTTAAAATACCGGTACTGAAAAAAAACCGGTACTAGTACCGGTACTGAACGAATACCTGTGAGTACCGGGATACCGTTTGTGGTACCGGTACTTGAAAATATCAAGTACCGGTACTGAAATCTCAGTACCGAACAGGCCTACTCATGATAGTGCTGCCAATTTAGCCGTTTTCGGGCTAAATTTAGCCGGAAATCACTTTTCTAAGGACCGGGTGTACAATGCATAGTTTAAACAGATAATTAGTTAAACGTAGTTTAAACTTGAATCTCCGTTTAACCAACGATTCGTGTTTAGCTTGTTGCACAATACATTTTAACGAACGTTTAGCTAAACAGCCGTTTAACCAATTGATGGTGATTAAACAGCAGTTTAACAAAGTTTGAGAGCCACGACAAACCTAAGGACAATTTAATTGCGTGTGTGATTTTTCTTTGTTTTCGATGTTGTAATGCTTCATTTCCACATGAACGTATTCGGACGCATTTAGTAAAAAGCAATAACAACAAACACGACGCGCCCTCGAAAGACAGCACGCATGCCGTTATTGTTGTTATTGTATTTTCTTAAATGCGCCCGAATACGTTCATGTGGAAACAAAGCATTAAGTATACACTAAATATGAATGGGTAAATGGGTAGCGCATTTGCCAGCAAATGACTGCCATCGAAGCCAATTGAAACAAAAGGATAATAGCGCACAGCGTTCACAGGTTCCTTCAAACCAGCGCGGTACTCATTTACATTGGGGTACATGGAAGCACTTAAATCAGACGAAATTGCAGAAATACACTTTTGCATCGCAGCCGGTATTAAGCTCACCACAAACCAGCGCGGTACGCGGTAGCGGTATGGTACAGCAGTACTCAACGGTAGCAGTATACCGCGTGCCCATTCAAACCACCGCGTTACGAGCACGTTACCATCAATAGTGCCAGCTGCGGTACATAGCGATCAATAGTGCCGGCTGCGATACAAAAGTTCAGTACCGCAGCTTTGGCGCGGTACACAAAGTGTATCGCTGCAATACCCCAACTTCGCCGCGATAAACCGCGTATGAGAGCTCGCATACACCGCCATGTCAAATTGTACTACTGTACCGTACCGCTACCGCGTACCGCGCTGGTTTGTGGAGAGCTTTAGATGTACCCCATGCAAGTTCACCGAGAAAATAATTGAGATTTTTGAAGAAATTGTGAAAACACTAGACACAGATAATTTGATGAACCCATTTCCGACTACTTTTATTTCTGAAAAGCGAAAATTCTACGTTCACGAGCTCAGGCTATGGTAATATTTCTGGCATTTGTACCACGTCAAAAACACCGCGAGGGTTTGAATGTGCACGCGGTACACCGCTACCGCGGAGTAGGGGAAGCTTAAAGCTCTCTACAAACCAGCGCGGTACGGTAAAGCGGTAGCAGCATACCGCGTGCCCATTCAAACCACCCCGTTACGAGCACGATACCATCGATAGTGCCGGCTGCGGTACATCGCAAACAATAGTACCGGCTGCGATACAAAAGTTCAGTACCGCAGCTTTGCCGCGGTACACAAAAGTGTATCGCTGCAATACCCCAACTTCGCCGCAGTATACCGCGTATGCAGTGAGAGCTCGCATACACCGCCATGTAGATTTGTACCGCTGCCGTGTACCGCGCTGGTTTGTGGAAAGCTTAATGCCGCATACAGGTGTTTGTGTTTTCTAGAGTTTTTTAATGAAAACTAAAACTCTTCACTTCAGTCGCAAAACGACAGAATGGCACGACGATAGAATGACAATTGGCCAATCCATTAATTAAACGGCCACCGACGACTGTTTAACTTTAAACGGCGTTTACATTTAATCGATAGATTTAAACAGTGGTTTAGCTATTGTACATCAGACCTAATCGGAGTCAGTTGGTTAAACGGTAGTTTAAGGAACAGATGCCGTTTAAACCACGATTGTACACCCGGCCCTAAGACGGGGAAAAAAATTAAAAACCGGTCAGCCGGATTTATTTTTCACAGCCGATTTTGCCTCCCTCCTTCTTTTTATTCGTGTAATTTACATTCATTTGAAAAATTTCAATCGCCGCTTTTGAATAAAGAGCCAATGCGAAGCTAGCTAGAGTACCCTAGACTTGATGATACAACCTAGGCTTGGGTTGGACCTAGTGGTGATAGATGGCTGTATTATTATATGGTGTCGTGTAACATATTGCGGAAAATTTCTCAAACAACATTCAAGGAAGCAATGAGCAAACGTTTTCAGTTGAAGTGAATGAAAAGTATGCTAATACTAGTCGTATAAGGTGAAGATTATTACATATTTACAATCTTTTAGTCAGAAAACGTCTATGCATGTAAAGTCTTCAAGGATCTATAGCATCTCTATTGAAATCGCTCGAACATTTAATTATGTCGAGGTAGATTTTGAGACTCATCGCGTTTATTTGAACATTTCAATTTGTTTCCTTATCCATACTTGAGAAAATTGCGTAAAACGAAGTGAAATCACCGAGAAATACCAAGCAGATTTCCAACAAAAATTATGTGTAATTTATTAAGAAATTAGAAATTAAAATAGACTAAATCCAGCAAAAATTACTAATTTTTTTAGAGTCCGGCTTATCGACAGCATCTCCGTGAATAAATCTTTGTCACTCAACATACTGGATTTATTACCAGTTAGATGTGTTTCGTTATCATTGGAAATGATAAGCCGAAGCCAACATCAATGAAAAAAGCTAGATTATACATAAATGGGAAAATACAGATTTCACGGAACATTTCTGGTCTGAAGTGGTTAATTTCCAAGACGAATGTAATGAAAATCTATTTGAAGAACTACTCGTATTTCATGTAAAAAGACTTTTTCGAGTATCCAACACAAATTCCTTTAGGTTGTACCGACACGTTTCGACAACCGGCATGTTCAGAGTCAAACAAGATTCTATAATTTTGAATTTATGAACTATCCCAAGTGCGTTGTCCGTGTGTCTTTGTTATTGTCAGTGTCAAAGATATGTCGGACCGCCAAAAAATTAAAATTATAGATTTTCGTTTGTTTCGGTAGGCGAAACGTGTCGGTCTATTTCTGCTGGATACTTGAAAAAATATTTTTACTCAACAAATACATAGCTAGTGACAAATTACCAAACAAGTACTCGCATCTGAATTCGCAATCAAAATATTGATTTTACCATTATTAAATGCCACGGCTAAAAAAAAAAACCTTTAGTCAGATGAAACGATAAAATTAGAAATTGGATGCAAATGAATTTTTTAAATAGCATTATACCAATAAGAAACAATTTACATAATGTGTCATGAATAAAAATACTTCAGGAACTACTGAGTCAGGTAGGAACAATGGCTTCCTATGGAATTTATAATACAGATTTTAACCCATTAACGCCCAACGTTGCGTATACGGAACATTATTTTACAATTTTTTGTACATTCATAAAGAAAAACAAGCTAGCCTTGGGCTAGCTTACCCGTTGTAACTTATGGTGCATTTGCCACTTTGAAATTAGTAGTAAAACTTGTTCCGATTTCACTGTTCCTAAGAGAGGTATATGAAACAGTGAGCCAATTTCAATCAAATTTAGGGACGTGATTTGGCAGTCAATATGATGGAATAATATGAAATTTGGTAAAAAAAATATCTTAAGAAATAAAAAAGTTTTCCAAAACACAAAAACTTGCTTTTGGAACGGTCGTTCCTATGACAGCTAATATATATCATAGAGTAGTCCAATTTGAACCAAATTCGGGAATATGATTTGACTGGAAATTCTATTGATTAGTGTGAAATTTGAAAAAGATAGCTTCAGAAATAAAAAAATTGTTCTCACAAAAACTAATTTTTGGACCGGTCGTTCCTATGGCAGCTATATGACGTAGTGGTCCGATTCCGTTGGTTCCGACATATTTACATCGTGCAATATACAATTTCAGCTCGATAGCTTTAAAACTGAGGGACTAGTTTACATAGAATCAGACAGACAGACAGAAGGACAGACGGACAAAGCTTAATCGACTCGTCTCATGTTATTGATCAAGAATACGAGTATACCTATATATATACTTTATATGGTCGGAGATGCTTCCTTCTGTGCGTTGCAAACTTCATGACAAAGTTAATATACCCAATCACATCCGTGAAGGGTAATGATTCTGAAAGTGATTTGATGTATTCTGTTAAAAATTAAATTGGAATTTATTTTAAGTTTATAAATAATTTATACACGTTTGTATATCCCAATTTTCCACGTTCCAAAATCAACTGTGCATTATATTTTCTTCTGCATCAAGAATCCGGTTTCTGAATTCAACTTAAATTTTAAACTACTTATTAAAATTTTAAAAACTATTTTATAAAGCAGCTAAATTATTGTCTTTTTTAGTTGATTTTAGGTTCCCAAAATAATGTTGCGTATACGCAACATTGGGCACTTACAGAGTCATGACACACGAGTTATGTCACCAACGAATTGGAGTTATGGGTGATATGGAAATTGTAAACTTTGATACATAAAATGTGATTACGAAATTAATACTGTATTATGTTGTAATAATATACATTTTTTATTCGATTCTCAAAGATTTATAGCTAATGATTGACTTGAAAGTTCACCTTGGATATGTCATTCTTTATTTGATTATTTTCTCAACGTTTCGCCACAGGAGATTGCTTAAATATATTTTTTTCACTATTTTTCATAGATTTAGTGTCAATTAAATATTTAGTTGATTTATTCACTTTCTTTGACCCAACTCAACTAGAATTAAATATTTAAGTATTAACAAAGCAATAAAACAAGTATAATTAAAAATAATAAATAATCTAAATACAAAAGCCGGACTTGCGAATCAATTATAAAACAACTTAACCAGTGAACGACCACATTGAAAGATGCTTATTTAAATTTATTAACTCTGTTGATTCACTTGCGAGCTACGCCAAATAACATGTGGTCTAGCGGATAATTTATTTTTTATAATATTATAATATTGGACTTTAGGCATTTTAGACTTTATTTTCTTTGGTAAAATTTCTCTAGCCGCTTGTTACCCGTTTCAAAACAGGCTATTTTTGTGGCCGTTTTTAGGAAAATATTTCCAGTTTCCAGCTAAAGTTAGCCGTTTTCATAATAACAATTTTGGCACCACTGCTCATGATGTGCCTTCTTTCTGTAAATTTGCATATCTTTAGCTTTAGTAGTTTCGAAAAGCCGATGGGGAGGACAAACAATCTACATACGTTTTGCGCACCCTCATTCCACTTTACTTACTTCAAATTTCAGGAATGGAATGTACTCATTGTGCCCTTTGACATCCGACATGCATATAGCTGATGGATAAAAAAATTTAACCCTTTTATGAAGTCTTCTATTCTTATTCCCCCCTATTAAAAAAAATCATGTAGCTTCAGCCGTTCACGAGACATTCTCCCATATGTCTTCGACGGACAGACATTTTACTTATTTCATAAGGATTTTTGTTTATTCTGCAAAACCCTACAAAAACAAGTTATGCTGATCGGCTGAATAAAGAATTTGAATCGGTGAGTCGCTGGTCGTCTAAAAGCTCCCTTTGACCCCATTTTAAAAATGGTCGGATCATCTCATCACTGAACTATACTACTTTGCCTTAACCTCTAGCGGGGCATAGCGCGTCAACTACTCCTGCGCGCCATCGTACTCTGTTCTGGGCAATGGGACGCAACTCCCCAAAAGACTTACCCAGTGCCTGACACTCCTTTGCCACAGATCGACGCCATGTGATTCGAGGACCCCCTCTTGGTCGGCCTTGGTTGGAAATGGGGTTCCATTTCTTGGCATGCAAAGCAATGCAGTTATCACTCTTCCGCAATGTGTGACCTATCCACTGCCATTTTCGCCTGCGTATCAATTTGTCGATTGGCATCTGACCCGTACACCGACTTAGCTCTTCATTTGATATTGTTTCGGGCCAGAAAATTCTTAAAATTCGACGAAGACATGAGTTGACGAAAATTTGCAGTTTTCTGGTAACTCCTACGGAAACTTTCCATGTACTGCTCCCATACAAAAGCACTGGTAGTACCAGGGAGCGAAACAGGCCCAGCTTGGTCTTGACTTGATGCTGAGATAACTGCCCTGCCAGATTTTGGACAGCATGCCGTATGCGCGTTTAGCCTGGTTGATACGACGAGCGATGTCCTGCTCCGTACCACCATTTTCGGCAACAATGCTACCCAGGTAGACGAAGTCGTCCACCTTCTCCACAGGCTGCCCATTAATATTGATGGCAATAGGTGTCGGATTTCTTCTCGCAACGGCGGGCTAAGAACCTTGGTCTTGTTGGTATTAATCTTTAGCCCAACCTTGCTTGCCTGCCTCTCGAGATCTAACGCCATTGCCGACAGATCCATGATTTTGTGGGAGAGTAGGCATATGTCGTCAGCGTAGTCAAGATGTTGAAGATAAGATGTCAAAGTCCATTGAATTCCTCTGTCGAGTCCGGATAGGGCTGCATGCAACACGTCGCCGATCACTATGAGGAATAGGATCGGTGAGAGGATGCACCCCTGCCGAACTCCACTGCGAATCTCAAAGTCCCCCGACACCTTACCTTTATGCAAAACGCGACATTTCGCGCCGTCATAGGTTGCCTTAATAATAGCCACAAGCTTCTCATGAGCTCGGCTCACAGATTCATACTTAACGGCAGCACGAAATATGCAATGCTCATTTTGAACGACTTAACAACTACAACACTGTGTTTATTTAGTAGATTGTTGTTGTTGAAATTAGAAAAAAAATCCTTGTGAGGGGAGGGAGAGGCGAATCAAGGTCCGAAATTCAGTACAGGACTTCATTTGCTAAACAGCTCTATACAGGGTGACGGCACGACGTTGGGGAGTTTATGGTCAGTTTCACGCTCCTTCCGTGTTTAGTTAATTATTTTTTTTTCAACTCACTCGCCTTGCTAGTCGAATGGCAGGCGGCACGAAAAGTGACAACTGAAATATGATCGGGAGAGGGTTAGTTCCATGGGGTAGTCCGAGATTTTGTATTTTTTGTAAATTGACGCAAGAGACAAATTTGGACTAAGGCCTCGAGCTGAGTTAGCATCATCTCAGTTACTGAATCGTGACGGTATGTGATCAGCACCACGCTCAATCGCGTTATTTACCCCAAATGGGTACAAATTTAGCTGCTGAGTGGGCGCCTTGTCCGACACGTAAATCCCCTTTTTATCGAAGAAACTGCTTCCTTCGGTAGGATTCGAGCCAGGGCATAATTGCGCATAAGGCTAACAAGCTAACGTGAATTTTGCTATTATTAGTTTGTGATTAAATATAATTATACCCTAGACTTATAGTATAGGGTATATTGTTTTTGTCACGACGAAAATATGTAACACCTTAAAGGAGGCTCCGGAGGTATAGCATTGTATATATATATAAATGATCAGGATCACCTCCTGATTCGATTTAGCCATGTCTGTCTGTCTGTCTGTCTGTCCGCCTGTCCGTCTGTCTGTTTGTCCGTCTGTCTGTCTGTCTGTCCGTTCGCACGATAACTTTCGACAGAATGAAGCTAGAAACTTTTTTCTTTTTGCTTTTGGCCAAATGTTGGCAGTGTTGATCTAGTTGGACGGTATTGAAAATGGGCATGATCAGGCCAAGAGAACGCCCACCTCCCCTATATATGTAAAATAATTAAATGTATCTATAACTCCCGATTAAATAAATATGAAAAGCTCTAGCTTTGGCAGATTGCTCGTGAGGATAATTTTTTACTCTAATAAAAAAATAAAATCGATCAGTTGAAAACTAACGGTAATTTTCTTACAAAGAGCCCCGTACTACCCTAATTTTCGGGTTTTTTGTCTATAACTCTTGAACCAATTGACGTAGACACCTGATTTTCGGCATGTAACCCTGGAGTGAGAAGCTGCTTGAGATCTACCTCCCCTACAAAATTTCAAAAAATTAAATATTCTTTTAAATACGATAACTTTCGATAGAGTGACACTAACAAGTTGAAAATTTGTTAGAAAATGGGTTAGATCCGACCTAAGGAACCCCTACCTCTCCTAGAAATGAAACATAAAATAAGCGATAACTTATTGCAAAATAATGCTAGCGGCTTAAAATTTTGGTCAAATGTTTGTAATAGGATCCAGTTGGCTAATTAAAAATACGTAAAATCCGACCAGCGAAACCCCTACTTCCCCTACAAATGAAACTTAAAATAAGCGATAACTTTCGATAGAGTGAAGCTAGAGACTTGAAATTTTGTTTAAATGTTTGTAGCATGATCTTATTTGTTGGTGGCAATGATGAGCAAGATCCAACCCAAGGAACCCCTACCTCCCCTACAAGTGAAACTTCAAATAAGCAAAAACTTTCGATAGAATGAAGCTAGCGACTTGAAAAATTCGACAAATATTTGTAGAATAGGTTAGTTAATTGATTTTGATAATGGTCAAGATCCTACTGAATGATTGCCAACCTCCCCTATAAACTGGCCATATAGGAAACTCACTTTTAATGCATATGGTCGTAACCAATTGGTTAGCGAAGCGAAGCTTCGGCCTGGTTAGTATTTGTATGTGTTTGCTGCTGTCTTATTAGTATTATGATTAAAGCAAGATGGGTTTACGTTATCTACTCTAATCGGCCTATGCAATTAGGTTAGAAATATATCCTATAGATAAGCTGTTAATACATAGTAATATGTAATACGAGTATAGTGATTGCTTACAAGTTGTCAGGAATGTCTATATTTATCAGTTATCACCTATGATCAAATCGAATTTCGTTTCTCTAGTATGAAAAACAATTTCAGAGATTTTATTAATAAACTGACTACTGTCCACTGAAGAAGATTTGTAGATAAATATTTGCTTTTTTATTATAAGACAAATTCAATTATACTATTTGCCCTAACCCCTAGTGGGGCATCGCGCGTCAACAATTCCCATGTGGATTAGTTGACGTTTCGTTAGCAATAACTAGTTTCAGACGATGTTTGTTCCTAGCAAGTACCTTCAAATCCAATTATATACATATGTATATTTATGGTTAGCCCTGTAATCTTATAAGATGTAAGTGGCATACAAGATAATCTAAGGGTATTCTCTATTCATTGTAAAACTCGGCATTCGAAGGTGCTAAAAATTCATTGCCAGTTGACCATAGGTATTATGTTGGGTTTTTGTGAGTTTGCACTATAAATCAACACTAAGTTCTAATTCTAATGTAATAATATTAACAGTTCCTCAAATTTTGTTTAAATGAAAAATTCGTATGTCTGTATTATTTGTTCTAATGTAATAATATTAACAGTTCCTCAAATTTTGTTTAAATGAAAAATTCTTATGTCTGTATTATTTGTTTTGTTTATTAACAATGTTTTGCTTTCCTATGGCCCGTTTTCTCAATGTCTGGTTAAATTGCCAGTTAGCTATTCGGGACACTAAAAACCGTAGCATATGCAACGCTCAGAATATAATAATGCAATTGAAAGCTCAGCTAATGTAGTAGAAAATCAGCAGAATTCTACCGCCCGTTCATTCTATTCTACGTCTGTACCGTCTCTAAGCATGAATTTGCGGCTCAGTTGGTTTCAAATATTCTTCCACCATCTGAATTTCTCTCTCGTTACTAAAAACACCCATTCACAGAAATTCGTTCGAGCTGCGTAATCCTGCGGATGAAGTTTTTGAACTCGAGTAAAATGAAAAAGATGCAAATTTGTATTTCAGAGGATTCTTTATACTGTCATCCTTGGTTTATCGAATTGTCGACTAATTTGCCTTATGCTGCAAGTAAAGTAAAAGTAAATAACTGGCGCAACAGTCCAATTTGAACCACGGCGTCGAGATGAGTTAGCATCATCTCATTTTCTAGATCGTGACGGTTTTTGTGCAGAGGTATGTTATCAGCAATACGCTCAACTGAGTTATTTACCCCATAATGGGTACTCATTTAACAGCTGAGTGGGCTCATAGTCCGACACGTAAATCCCCGGAATCGAACCGGGGCCGAGTGCGTTGAAGGCGAACGTGCTAACCGTGGCGCCATCCGGACTTATGCTGCAAGTAGGATTTCGAATAACGAAACTCAGTCCACTTTCTTCACTCGTGGCATTTGTTAACGAAGGCCGGCCGTCTCGATGTGTTAGACGGCTTAGTTAGATGTCCTGTCTCCCGTCCTCGAATCTCTAACCTTCGAAACACGTTTAGATCGGGATGTCTTCGGTTCTGAAATCTTCGTCTAAATTTTAGCAAGTGATCGGCCACTATTATTATCACATGCTCCAAGGACTTGAACCATATCAAAGTATTTGGTGGCGGAATACATTTTACTATAAAAATTTAACTCGTTGTTCTACTAACGAATAATCGGACCAATAATGGCGGAATATAAGGATATAGTGATCCTGCCAGCGCATTTGTATGCAATGTTTATTAATTCATACCTTAAACTTATTAGCAGGTCATTACAACGCAATTAAATTCATTCAGCGCACATGAATCATCTCTTAATCTTACGTAGGTAAACACTAACGAGCCGAAGATATTCAATGGCTACGGACATTATTGCATGTTATAATTGACTTTGAAGTGCTCTAACAATTAAATCCTTCGTCTGATTTCGATGGAATCTATTTGATGTAATAGAGGGAAGAATTAGCTTTGTTACACATTTAATTTTAGTATTCTAGCCTCAGTGGTATTTGAGATATGGTGTTTTTAGCAACGCGAGTCAAGCAATTTAAACAAAAATGTAAATGCCTGTTGCAGCTAAAAGGTTAAGATTTCGGCAAAATGTCCGTTATTACTTTTTGTTGGAAATTGCATGAGGAATCGTGTGGGGCTGCCCGTGCATGGTTATTACGGGACACCCTGTATATATCTAGCAGCCTTCTGGGCCCGAAGCCCCCCTCTCAATGTAATCTAACTATTATATCTACGGGCATTTGGCTTAACACAAATTGAAGCCTATTTAATTGAAAAATTCGACCCTGATCATTTTCCTCGCGGGACTAGTATTTTCCCTGGTATTTTAATACCGGTTGACACGATCCAATTCCACTTAGTCCAATTTAGTCTACACGACTAGTGAGTGGACCGGGGTGGACCAAGTGGACTGACTTTCAAGTAGACGCCAAACCAATTAGGAAGTGGACTGACATCCAGACACATACATATTCGTACATGCAACAACGGCTCCAATAAACAATCAATGTCATTCGTTCACGTCCAAGTGCTACTTGGATCCAGGTAAAGTTGGCCACCATCCTACTCAACTTGGATGTCTTATCTCCGTCAATGTGAACTTGGATGAACTGTTGGCATGATCCAAGTAGCGTCCAATCCAAGTGATTTCCGAGTACGTTTGATCCAAGTGTACTTCAATGGGCAGTGCATGTACAACGAATCGACGATGATCGCATGCCAAAGAGAGTATTAATGAACGCAGAACGAGTCGACGGAGCGAGACTTGCGAAGACGACCGAGAGCTCGTTGGGAGAGCTAAGTATATGCGGACGCCGAGCAACTACTGGGCTTCCAAAATTGGAGGACGCGGTCACGTGAGCAAGATAATTGAAGGACAACGATCCAGGCGGCCAATCGTTCAAAGTTTATAAAAAGTTTATAAATGAATGTTTATATCATTCCGAATCTGACAGTCGAACGAACAAGACGTGTTTCGCATTAATCCTTCTATAGAAGTGGCAAAAAGTGAATTTACCTGAAGTAAATAGACTACAAATATATATTGTGGAATTATTGGAATTCGGTTCACAATAAACCAACGATTTTAGCTAAAATTAATTGTGCGAATACTCGATTTTTTTTTCTAATGGTGGATTGTTGAGTTCCATGTGTATCAGTGGTTTCGCTTTTAACGGGAGCTACAGAAACGGAGATCCCAGCGTGCCAAAAATCTGAGTGTTTTTGGAGAGAAGTACCTTTCGGTATAAAACAAATAAAACCCGATCGTATTCTTTGCAAAGGTGAATTTGCTTTATCCTAGTAAATGTTCTGCCGGGCATATGTAGATACTACTGCACTAATCTTATGTTTCGCTTTGTTTCGCTTTGTTGCATGGACACACATAAATATTGTCATCTAACGGAGTAATCTGAACCGCCACAGTTGTCGGAAAATCAGGTGTTGGATGTGTATAATACCTACTTATTCATCTGTTAGTATTAGTCATCGATATTCGACATTGTCATCTAGTGTTAAATACAACTGCTCGGACATTTGTAACTGGTGCACATATCACTTCCCAGCGGACGAATAGAACACCTGAGCTGAGCGGAGCGACACACAGTGACAACATCCATTAAGCGGTTTTGGAGAGTAACGACGGAACTGTTGCTGGCGAATAACAACAACATAACAAGTGGAAATGTCGGAACCGGGCGCCAACATCGTCGAAGCTGCTTCATCTGATGGCGAGCCTCTGAAAAGGACAGCCAAACAGAAACCACAGCAGAAGCTGATCAAGAAAGCCAAAGATAAGATCGAGGTAAGACTGACTAGGTTAGGTGAATGCAATTCCGATGGAGATGATACAGATGTTAGATGCCAATCAAGCCCCGCTGGAAGATCACTAAGTCAAGGCGACCTTGAGGCAATAGCACTTCTTCTCAAAAATATGTTTCGCTCTGAAATTACAGACTCTTTCCAACACGATTTCAAAGAGCTCAAGGAAGCTGTTGGTTTCATGTCAAATGAGTTTGATAAATTTAAAAATGAGCTGTCCGGTTACAGGAAAGAAGTGAATGAATTGAAAAAAGAAGTGGTGCATTTGCGTGATGAAAATTGTAACTTAAAACTTGAAATAACTGAACTACAGAATTATTCGCGCAAAGATAAAATAATTTTGACTGGTATCCCCGTCACTAACAACGAATCTATTACGGATATCATCAATAAGTTATCTTCTGCAATAAATAGCCCTCTACCAACAAATACTATTTGTACGGCTCATAGGCTACCTTCAAGAACAGAAGGGTCAACGAAACCAATCATGGTCAAATTTGTACGTTCTATTGACAAGGAAAATTGGCTTGTGAATTTTAGAAATGCCTCAAAACGCGAAAATCAACCAGGTGTATCAACTAAAACCCTTTGTAGTACCCTTCCCCCAGGTAGAATATTTGCCTATAACCACTTAGCTCCTGCCACAATGGATTTGTACAGAAAATCGAAAAAAGTGGCTACGGAAAAAGGCTATGCGTATACTTGGACCCGAGATGGTAAAATATTTATGAAAAAAGGCGAAAAATCCCGTATCATCAAGCACATCAGAACTGAAACTGATCTTACGAATTTATAATTTGTTTTTTTTTTTCTTAAACAAAAGCTCAAATTTATCTATTTTTAATATACTTTTGATGGAAGTCTGTGAAATTCTAAATGATTTACGAAATTGCAATAATACTAAAACTCAAGTAATATCAAATATAAATGTAATTCAAACTTCTCTACCTTTAAACTCTCTTAAAATATTTCATCTTAATATCAGGAGCATTAAAAAGAACTTCAATGAATTATGCGTTGTTTTAGAAAGTCTTAAAATTGATTTCGATTTAATAATCCTTACTGAAACTTGGCTCTCTAACGACTTAGGTTTCGACATTCCAAATTATACTAAACTCGTAAAACCCACTAAATATAATAAGTGCGATGGTATCATTGTATATGTTAAAAATTGCTTTGATCACAAAATACTAGATATTGAGATAGCTAACACTAACGCATTAAACTTTATTTTGTCATATAATGAAACAGAACTATATTGCACAGCCATATACCGCTCGCCAAATGACACTTCAGCGAACGATTTTGTTGAAAGCTTGGACGTATTTCTTGAGGAGTCTTCGTCTTATACAAATAGAATTTTGATAGGAGATACAAATATAAACATCCTTGACATCAACCTAACACCTGTAGGGCATAATTACTTAGATGTTTTAACAAAGTACGGTTTCGTTCATTACCTAAATGGTTGCACAAGAAGGTCCATTTCCAATGAGTCTTGCTTAGATCACATTTTTCTAAAAAGTAATTGTTTTTCGCTTGATCCCATTATTTACCCTTGTTCTGTAACGGACCATTATGCAATCGTAGCTTGTATAAAGGGTAATGAAGGTAGCCGGGTCAAGGCAAACAATAATGTAAATAGAACAGATTCGTCCTATAGCAAGTTAGATGAATCTTCATTTAGATCTCTTTTGCTTACTGAAACGTGGACTGAAGTTCTGTCAGAAAACAATGCAAAGAACGCCTTCTCTCTATTTTATCAGAAATTGGTTACTATCTTCAGAAATGCATCTGTCTCTTATCAAGCAAAAACAACGAATAATAGGCTAAAGCGGCTTAAGTCTTGGATTACAATCAGCTTAGTGAAATCAATCAGAAAGAGAGACAAAATGGCACTTAAAGCTCGCAAAGAACCATTCAATATAGAATTTATTACATATTTTAAAAAATATAATAACTTACTTAAATCTATTTTGCGCTCGGCAAAAGAAATATATTTTAAGCAAAAATTTCTTGAATGTGGGTCAAATTTAAGACACGTATGGAATACTATAAACGAGGCTACTGATACAAGTAAGTCTTGTAAAAATTTTATTACTAAAATTGTCACTTCAGATGGTTGCCTTGTTAACTCGGATCAAAATTCAGATATGGCAGATCAATTTAACAAGCATTTTGTCAGCATTGGAAAAGAAATCGCTGATAAAATATCGACTAATAATGTGAATATTAATAATTTCACATATAAAGAGAATAGAATATTCAGCAACTCCTTTTTCTTTAAGCCTGTGACTTTCGAAGAAATTGAAAACGTGATAAAAGGGTTAAAAAAGAACACAGCCCCGGGAATTGATGGTATGAATTCAAACAGTATAGCTGCTAATGCCACCGTTATCGCTCATCCTTTGAAGCATATACTAAATTTATGCTTCCTGCAGGGATATTTTCCTGATGAATTAAAGGAAGCTGTTGTAGTCCCACTGTATAAGGGCAATGACATAACCATTTTGAGTAACTACCGGCCAATTTCATTACTCACTTGCTTGTCAAAAATAATTGAGAAATGTGTTAGTTGCAGGGTACAAGAATATCTTGAGAAATATAATATACTCTCTCGTTCTCAATTTGGCTTTCGTAAGGGTTGTAATACATCTGATGCGGTTTATAAGGTCACCCAAGAGATAATTAACAATTTGGACGCTGGTAACAAATGTCTAGGTGTATTTTTAGATTTCCAAAAAGCATTTGATACCGTAAACCATGACTTAATGCTAGAAAAAATGGAATTTCTTGGCTTCAGGGGTACAGCCTTACAGTTCTTCAATTCTTACCTAAGAGGAAGGTCACAGGTTGTTAAAGTTAATAACACATTGAGCACACGTCTAAACGTATCAGTTGGCGTTCCGCAAGGGACTGTGCTCGGTCCAATTTTATTTTTGATTTATATCAATAATTTGCTGAACCTTCAACTTGAGAATTGCTCTGTGTTTTCATTCGCCGATGATACTGTAGCCATATTTTCTGGACCATCATGGGCTGAAGCCTTTAACAACACTAAAAATGGTCTTAAAGTTCTTAAACTTTGGCTAGATTCAAACCTTGTTGCCTTAAATAGTGATAAAACAGTCATTGTCCCTTTTTCCCTTACCTCTGTGGGGTTACCACCTGAAAACGCAATGGAAACCCCTAAAATCCATGAAACTGATTGTGTAAGTGATAACTGTTTTTGTTCTCCTCTGGTAATGAGAAAAACTGTCAAATATCTCGGAGTGATGATTGACTCACACTTGCGTTGGGATATCCATATTTCCTACCTAGTCTTCAGGCTAAGGAAACTTATGTATAAATTTGTCCAGCTAAGATCAATTCTTCCTATAGACCAATTAAGAATGGTGTTCCTTCTTCTCGTTCAATCCATCATTGAATATCGTATCATTGGTTGGGGTGGTTGTGGAATATCAGTTTTGCAGCCTCTTATTTCATTGCATAAGAAATTCATAAAAATATGTATGAAAAAACCTATCAGATATCCAACTGTCTTAATTTATAAAGAGTTTGGAGTTTTGGACATTAATAAGCTGTATTTATTAGGCCTCTTGAATTTTGTGTTCAGCAGACAAAGTGAATTTCCTGTTGAGTCTGAACATGGTCACTCCACAAGAAGTCGAATCAGGAGAAAGTTAGTTGAGCCAAGATATAAAACTACTGCTGCCGTTGTACATGCTTTTTTTCGTGGACCTCGTTTATTTAATATGGTGCCCATTGAAATAACTACTTTACGTTGCTATAAAAAATTCAAAATTATCATACGGAAATTTGTCGAAAATTCAAATATCACGCTATAAAAACAAATTAAATTAATTTTTGTTCTACATTTTGCTTCTGATATGAAGATGCTTTCAATGGCCTCACGTAATGTAAAATTTTCAATTTCCATTCTGTTATTCTTCTTCATAATATACTAAGTAAAGATTGATTACAACATATGTATGTACGTACTTAAAATTGTATGCCACTTCATAAACATGTTTACATTCTTAGTGTTTAATTCTATTATTATCGTTGATTATTATTTAAAAATATGTATATAATGTCGGAAAATGACCATCCCTTGCCACAAGCTCATGCTTATAAAGGGATGCACTGTACTTTCTTTTACCTTCTATATGAAATGAAAATGTTTTTTTATATATTGTAACAGTGAATAAACGAATTGAATTGAATTGAATTTATCCCATAAATGGGTACTCATTTAACAGCTGAGTGGGCTCATAGTCCAACACGTCAATCCCCTTTTTATCGACAACTGCCGCATTCAGTAGGAATCGAACCGGGGCCCAGTGTGTAGAAAGCGAACGTGCTAACCGTTGCGCCATCCGTCCCATCCACATAAAGAGAGATATATTGCAGTGTGAGAATTACAGAGGCATGCTGCAATTCGGTATACCAGTAAAATTAGTACGATTAACAAAAACGACTATGACCAGCTACGTCTCACAGGTCAAGATCCAAAACAGGCTGACTGATTTCTTTGAAACACGTACTGGGCTGAAGCAAGGCGATGGACTGGCTCCAACGCTTTCCAACCTGGCACTTGAACACGCCATCCGGGTAATTAATGCGGACCACGGCGGTATACTGCTCTTCAAGTCAGCGCAGTTGATAGCGTACGCTGACGACATCTATATCATGCTCCGAAACCTGCCCGCCGGAGAAGAACTTCTAAATAATCGTGACACAGCTGCAAAAGAAGTTGGACTACGCATTAGCCAGGACAAACAAAAGTAATGATGCAATCAAGAACAAGGGCGCGAGAACAACCAAACATCAATGTCGCGGACCTCAGCATGGAATTGGCTGCAAAACCTGGACCCTTACCCAAGCCGCCGACAACATGATAAACACATTTGAACGAACGGTCCTTCGGCGAATTTTCGGAGCAGTTTGCGACAGAAATTGATGGCGCATCCGGAACAACCACGAGCTGTACGAACTGTAGAATGAGCTGGAAGTTTCGAGAATCATCAAACTACAACGTCTACAATAGGCAAGACATATACAACGAATGGACGATGACCGCATACCTAAGAAAATAATCAATGGACGACGCGTAGATGAAGCAAGGCTGCGAGGAAGACCGAGACCTCGTTGACCCCGTGGATGAGGACGCCGAACAACTGCTGGGCGTCCAAAATTGGTGGACGCGTCACTTGACCGAGATAATTGGAGGACGATGATCCAGGCAGCCAGAGCCCGACGTCGGGCTGTTGCACCACGATGATGACAATGAAACTAGTTTTTTAGAATTCATGAGGATACTAACAATCACATTAACCGTCAAGATACATCTGACATTAGTTGGCCGAAACAAGTTATTTGTCCACGGAGTTCTTAAGTATGTTACATATTCCTATAAACTGTTACAACAGCTATTATGTATCGTATGAATTTCGTTTCTTATTTACTCGTTGCCTAAGAAGTACACAAATATTTGCGAAATATTCTGTGGAAAGCCTTTGGACAGTGAATAACAAAAGAAATGCGTCTTTCAATCAAATATCCTGATTAATTTTTAAATTGTCTTACGTATTGAGGTGCACTGTACCGAAATAACAAAATAATTAATATAAATCTCAAGTTTATAATAAGAAGGAATTACTTACATTCTCTTTATTTATGAGTATCATTAAAAGATAACACAGTATATGATCCATCTATTTTGACCAAAGATTAGGGTTTTTCTTTTATCTTATGACGTATTCCACGATAACTGTATTTTACCTGATTAGATAAAATTTTCAATGTTTCTTGAAATTTTCAACGTTTCGGAATTAGATACTCGACAAGATTTTGCAACTTTTCAAGTTCAAAATATTAGTAAGAGCATAAGTAGGGTTTGGTACGAAACCTCCACTTTTAAAATCCTGATTAACAAAATCTCGATATCGAAATATCGACTGCATATATCTCGACTGGTGAAAATCCCGAGGCCGAGGGTCTCATTACACCTGGACCCCAATGCGAGCGCGAGGGCAAACGAGCCATTCGCCAACCATTCCATCCTTATCGCCTCATTTTTTTCATTCCCCATTTTTACCTCCATTGTTTTTCTTGTTTTCCCCAGGCCTATGAATTTTTGTTAATACGTAAAGGACAGGGGCAACGAGTGGCGGAAACCCCGCCCACGTCTCCCAAACTGAGCTACAGCATAGGCCGCTGCTTAGCTCGTTGAGGAGGCTTTTTCTTCGCCAGATGGCGCAGCCCGACCTTCACGGTCAATTATGCTACCTTAGGCTCCGTCCCCACAGGCATCTTCGGATGCCCACCAAACCGTCCGTTACACATTGTCGCTTCTGAAGTACAATATTACACCTCACGGGTTGGTTACGAGACGTCGGCTTCCATAATCTCGATTAACAATATTTCGGTTTCGAAATATCTGCAGCAAATATCGCGATTGTATCATAATCTCGATTGGTGAAATCTCGACTTATCAAAATCTCTATTTTTAAAATATCGACAATGAATGAAAAAAATATATATGAGAATATAATTAAATATAAAAATAATTTTGATTCACTGTACATACATACTTTTCTCTTAAAGCACACGCACACACAAGAGACTATTTGTATCAACAGGGATACTATTGTGAATCAAAAGTTTCTTGTGTGGGCTACGCTCGTTCCATGCTTAAGGGATCGCAACCCTCAGTATGGCTTCGATCGCTCTGGAACAGTCTCTTGTGTGGGCTCCACTTGCTTCGCTCTTATCCTAAGTCGATATTTTGAAATATTTTTCCATAAAAAAATCTCGACTTTGGTAATCGGGATTTTAAAAGTTGACGTTTCGCTTCCGCCCCCCACACCTCACCATGTCGATTAGTCGAAATGCTTGTTTTTCTGTTGATATTTTCATCAGGGATTGGGTACGAAACGTCGACTTTTAAAATCTCGATTTCGAAATATCGACTGCAAATATCTCAAATGTATCATAATCTCGACAGGTGAAAATCTCGATTTTTTAAATATCGACAACGTATAAAAAACATAAAAGAACTACGATTGGGGTAAACCCCAATCATGCAATACTCTAGATGAATTTGAACCTGGTTAAAGCCAATAAATAATTTTGGTTGCAATCTCGGATGCATCGTTAAGACTTTGTTGATCCCTTCACCTCTCAGATTTCATCTAGAGTATAAACACAAGAGATGAAATCTGACAGCATTATAGGTTTCTCACAAAGTTTGCAACGCTAAGAAATAATGCACCGGCATCAGCACTATTCCGATGGGCGGTAATAAATTCGATAATTTATTGCCCGCGTAAGTGAATATCGACCGAATTTGGTCATCCTAATTTTCCCGCCATTGAGGAAGGTCAGCACTGCTGTAGTGAGTTTTGTAGTTATTTAATTCAAAATAAATTTAACTGACAGATTTCGGTATCGGCCTTAGCGATATATAGACGGAGTAAGGGTAATCGACTATTTTTTTTGAATCTAACTGATATTGTTAATTAAGTGTTAAGTACAAAATTTCAGCCCGATAAATTGTATACGTACTGAGTAAATAGGCTTAACGTATTTCATGAAATAGTGCAGTTTGTATGGGAGGGGGTAGAAGGAGGGTGGGGATTACAATAAATTTTATAACGTAGGTTACAATTATCATAGAAGTGATATATTCAAAATTTCAAAGCAATATGTTTTATAGTTTCTGAGAAAATCTGATTATTGTAAATTATCAAAAATGTGTCATTTTGTATGGGAGGGGGTAGACGGAGTAAGGGTAATCGATTATTTTTTTTGAATCTAACTGATATTGTTAATTAAGTGTTAAGTACAAAATTTCAGCCCGATAAATTGTATACGTACTGAGTAAATAGGCTTAACGTATTTCATGAAATAGTGCAGTTTGTATGGGAGGGGGTAGAAGAAGGGTGAGGATTACAATAAGTTTTATAACATAGGTTACAATTATCATAGAAGTGATACATTAAAAATTTCAAAGCAATATGTTTTATAGTTTCTGAGAAAATTTGATTATTGTAAATTTTCAAAAATGTGTCATTTTGTATGGGAGGGGGTAGAAGGGGTAGAGCGATTTAGCCCGTTCACGAACTTAGCCTTCATTTTTTGTCAAAAATAACGTGTGCAAAATTTGAACTTCATAGCTCAACGCGTTCTCGAGCTAGAGAGGTCACGGACGGACGGACGGACAGACGGACAGACGGACATCCGGTTTTGAGATATTCGAGTGATAATATGAACTTCTGTATCATTCATTTTTTTCTGCGAGCCTTATTTCTTAGCGTTACAAACTTTGTGGCAAACTTATAATACTCTCAGATTTCATCTAGAGTATAAAAATTATTTTCAAAGTCGGCCGCCGACAGTCTCTTGTATGGGCTCCGCTCGTAACGCGCTTAAGACATCGCAACTCTCAGTATCGCACAAACATGAATGCTCGCTTCGATTGCTCTGGTTGCACAAGTCTCTTATGTGGACCATTCTCTTAAAGAATCCTAACCCTCAGGAAATAAATCTAGAACGCTCGTTTAAAATTTCGAATTAGTCCATATTACTAAAGCGCACTACTAAAGCGGGAGCGATATAATGTTAATTAACCTTATTTCTTTTTCAAAAGGGAAATAACCTTAATTGACGTTGTTGTTTTTGAGATGGATTATTACACCTCACGATTGAATTCATTTTAAATTAGTTGAGATTAGTCGAGATTATCGAGATCTTTTTCTGTCGATATTTTCATCAGTCAAAATATTTTGTAATCGAGATTTTGAAAAAAATTTCAATAAAAAAAATCTCGACTTTGGTAAACGAAATTTTAGAAGTCGACGTTTCTTTCCGCTCCCAAGGAATCTCTCTTCCACTCAAGACAAGTCTTCCAGGCTGGTCTTGTTTTTGTCTCACGCCGACAACGCGTGTTATCTTCTTATGGCTGCTACAGAAAAAAAACATCGCTGTCAGCTGCTATCGTGAATCTGGCTCTTAAAACCACTTTCTACCAAACGCCATCGCCACTAACTGCTATATCTGTAGATACACAATAATAATGGCTTCCAATTGCCAATCATGGCCCATTGTATGTAACAGGCATTAGTGTTGAACTAGCCAACTCATTCGGGGGTAGTCAAGTTAATAAGTTCGATGCCACAGTTTTACCGAACGTCCACATTTCCTAATTTATAAGCACAAAACTTATATTGCAAACAGCAACAAAAAATGCAAATCATTTTGTCTGAGCCTGAAATAAATATTTGATACTTTGACAGAGTAACATTCAAAAAAGTGCATATATTCGACACTCGGGTGTAGCCGTATCTGAATTTCTATGACTACATATTCCACAACTTGTCATCTGCGTACCATGTCTAAAGGTTTTAATCACGAAACGCGTTTATGCATTCGCGTAATTTTTACCCGTTGAGGGTAAACGCGACTTGTGTTTACACCAGGGTCGGATTTACGCGTTCGAAGTGAGCCGAACGGCTATCTTATATTATGTTTACACCATACCCAGATTACTTCATCTGCTGCTTAATCTGGGTGTGGTGAGTTTAAAATTGTATGTATTTGACAGTTGCAGATTAAAACAGCCGGCGCAGATGAAGTAATCTGGGGATAGTGTAAACGTAATATTAGCATATATGGCTGATGCGGAAATAATGAACGCCACGCCACGCCGCCGTGTTTATACGAGTCGCGTTTAAGGCTGACACACACGTTGATCGAGTTCACGTGTCGCGTTCGTGTTTTTTATGTCAAACGAAATGAATCTTTGCTAGAATGACACTCTGTCAGTTTAACAAATGCTCGGGCAACATCGTATCAAAAAATTGGGTTGACTGTTGTCCTTTACAACAGATAAATAGGCAAGAAATGAGCGACGGAACAAATGAGCGGACAGTGTAAGACACACAATTCTTACCTAAATACGTTTAAATACACAAGAGTTAACACATTTGGTGAAATTAAAACCGCCGAGTCTTTGTCAAACTGACGGAGTGTCATTCTAGCAAAGATTCAAGCCGTTTGACAGAAAACACGCGAACGCGACAAGCGAACAACGTACGCTCAGCCTAAAAGTGGGCAGCGAGTGTACTGTCAGAAATATTATGTGTTCGGTATCGTTCAGTTTTTGGTCGTTAATTTCTTTCAAAAAATTTAAATGAGAAATCTTCGAAGAGTTCTAAATATGTACAACCTTGCTAATGTAAATGTGAAACTGCCGCAAAAGAAGTACAATATGTTTGCTGTTGGACTCTTCGACTCATCAACGGAAAATGAATTTAATACGGGAAAAATCAGCTCTATTGTCATATCTACAGAGCACCCTAAGGTGCTGTATATTTTTGTAACTGCAAAAAATAATGTCGATGGTGAAGATTCACAACCTCCTATGTCAATTTTTGAATTTTTTTTCTTTTTTTTTCTAACGTGTTTTTAAAATAAACTGACTCCAAAAATTCAATTTTTGACATAGGAGGTTGGCTACCTTCACCATCGATACACTTACACTAAGGCCAGTTGGACAAGGAACGCAGGATACACGCGTTTCCCCTAAAAAAGTGCCAGTGACGAGGTAGCTTTGTATGTGCGACGAATGAATTAAAATTGCACTTTTGTATAGAAAGCTTGCTGCCACTGATTCTTTTTGCTAGAATCCCGTATACCGTACGTGCCATGCGAAACCGGTCCAAACCTTCACCGAAAATAACTCGACATTCAAAGTCCGAGAACAACCCATTCGCCTGGCATTACACTTTGCGTGTTTCTGCAATCCCGCAAAAAAAAACGCATTGTCGTACAAGAAGAGGAACACGTACATTTAAATGGAACGCTTTACACTTATGCGTTACGACAACGCAGCAGTTTGCAGGAATCGTTTTGCAGCAGCAAGTCCAACGACAGCGGGAAGGTTGGTTGGTATAAGTGGTGGCTGAAGCACAACTTGCCAGAGCCCAATTAGCGCCAACGCGCCGTTTTCTAACCACAAACCTCGACAAAATCTGTTATAAGATGGTTGGGCTAACAGAGGATGGAAGGATGCCTAGATCCAACCGGAGGAGTTCAGGAAGTATAGCAGCTCCCCGATCTTCACCCCCGATACATCCCCCAGGTTAACAAGAAAGGCCTCGCCCAATGCTCGATGTCTGGCCCTAGCAAGGGCCGGCCATTCGCAGAGGAAGTGAGTGAGGGTTTCCTTTTCATCCTCATTTTTACAGCTGCGGCAGTGCAGATTATAAGGGATGCCAAGTCTAATTGCATGTTCTCCGATAGGCCAATATCCTGTAATGACCGCCGTGAGCCTGGCGACATCCCTACGGGACTTGGTTAATAGCTCAGATGTTTTCCTACTGTCATAGGAGGGCCAAACCTTCCTTGATACGGCGCAGGTGGGCAGATTCCGCCATTTGGAATCCGCAACATTGAGGTAGTGATAGGAGATCTTGCTCTTAACAGTTTTCAGCGGAATACAAACAGATTCCGTATGAAAACTTTCTAAAACGGCCCCCCTCCTGGCCAGCTCGTTGGCTTTTTCGTTTCTCTCAATGTCTCTATGACCAGGCACCCAGAGCAGGGTGATATTGAGCCATCAGCCAAGGCGAGTTAACTCTTCCCCACACCGCTCGACCAGTTTTACTTCCTGTAACACCGAGTTCAGTGCCTTGATAGCGGCCTGGCTGTCTGAGCAAATGGCGATGTTCTGGTTATCTGGTATATCACTGAGAGTGAGACACGCCTTCATAATTGCGAGAGTTTCCGCCTGGAAAATGCTGGCATAGTCCGGGAGGCGATAACTCTCCGAGATATTCAGTACTTCAGAAAAGATTCCTGCACCGACGCCGCAGTCCACTTTCGACCCGTCGCGTCGGTGAAAACCGTGATGTCAATACACTACACACTTACACTAAGGCCAGTTGGACAAGGAACGCAGGATACACGCGTTTCCCCTAAAAAAATTGTCGTACAAGAAGAGGAACACGTACATTTAAATGGAACGCTTTACACTTATGCGTTACGACAACGCAGCAGTTTGCTGACTTCACCTTGCCAACTCCTTTTCAAATAATTGCCCTTTGCTATGAGGTGTTTTGACTCTTATTTAGTTTAATGATTTGAGACTTAGCAAATAGGGTCTGAGTAAAATTTATTATTCGGACGTCATTTCAATTTTTGAAGAGAATTTGCATTATCTAAATAAATAATTTCGAACGTTAATATACATGTGCAGAACTTTCGTATACAAAGAAAGCTTCGCACAAAATCGCTCAGAGACACCGTGGGAAATTAAATTGCCCCGATACACGATCGTCGTATCGTGTATTATTGGTGTACGGAGCTTCCCCGTCTTAAACTTTCAGCGTACACTGTGCGTTTCCAGCTTAAGAATGTCGGCCGGCATCCCGGGAAAATCTCGGCAAGTGGGAAAACGCTGTTATAAGTGGAATTGAAAAATCACCCCCAAAAGTGGTCACATTCTGACCATGGTTTCCCCCCTTAGAACTGCGTATCCGCCGACAAAAAAATACGTGTCACTTAGTTTCGAGTCCTCTACAATATACTATGTGTTTCATCGAAATCGGAGGGGTAGACCTCCCTAGTGTTCCTTGTTAGACCCATCTTGGCTGCTTGCAACTATCTACTACAATGTACAAGCCGGCCTGTATGATCAATATCACAGCGATATTACGTGATCGTACGATTCCAACCGGTTTGAAAGCTTTCACGCGTCGGACTCGTAAACCCGATTGGTATTTACACGAGAAACGTATCTATGCTTCGGTACGCGTTGTCGTAAACCCGTTTGCTGTTTACACGGGACGGATATCGTAGATTTGACGCGACCGACGGGTTTACGCGTCATGTGGTATAGAACCTTTTTGCAAGCGAAGGGTGTGAAAAATTAAAAACTCATTTTTTTTTATATTCGATAGTTGGCGATGGTAGGGACGATATATTTTATAACTGCTTAGATGTTTCTTATTTCCACGACAGTAACCACATTCGATTATTGTACGTATAAGAGTACCTAGTTATTAGTCAAGCATTTGCAAGTAAACAATCTTGAAACCATGAAGGACTGCTCATAACGATGAAAATTGTCATGTTTTCTTCTGTCTATTTGTCAAACACACTTCTATTGTTTCGGTAAGATCCATACGGGTACGGGTAGTCTTGGAAAATTAAACAACACCCACTGTGCGAATGGTAAAAAAAATACGAGTAGTTACAGGGTTGTCTGAGTTTTGTTTGACCGACAGATTAAGTTTTCCTGACTCCTATTTGGAATCACAGTAAATTGGATTGTTCCAAATAAGAAATTACATTGGAGCGTGGGAAGGCATTAGTAAATGCACGCACATTTTTATGTTAATGATGCTATCATATTTTACATTAATTATAATGTTGCGTGCAGATATCCGAGTAAAGTGTCTTATGTGTGTGACCACTCCTCCCTCCTGTGATGCCCACATTTCACACTTCGTCGTAGACATCTGTCATCTCAGGTGAATAATAAGCATTGTTATGATTATTAAATAATAGATGAAGTATAATGGCGTATATGCATCGAGAGTCGTTGCATTTGGCGCCTTATACGTATTTCCCAGCAAAGCGTGTCTTACACGTGACGCGATGTTTTTTTCATTGTGGTTCAGCGGCAGTTAGACTTTCATGTTATTTGTCCGAGACATGTTTATACTTCAGTGCAGAAGCTTACTATTTCTTGTTTTTGCGCCGATGAATGTAGTTGATTATGTTAATTAACACTAACACAGAATATTAACATTTTCCGAGACTTTATAAAGTCCATTAAATTTTTCGTTCATATTTGACAAATTTTCAAAACGAGTTCTTGGCCATTATTTTACATATCAATCAGCTGATATCACAAATACATTTTTTTCCCAGGCCCGCATCAATTGTAGCATAGACTACAATTAAAACAATCGGCTTGTTGTTTGTGTAACTGTCACCATACACTGTCGAACTCGAACACGAACCTAGTACAAGTGGACCGGTTTTCTTGTGTGTGTATGTGTCAGAGGACATTTGTACCAGGTTCGAGTTCGACAATGTATGGTGACACTGATGCGTGTTCGATACCCTATCCTACACTTGATAGATACGCAAAAGAACGCGCCTATTAAGAGTACAATTTGGTCAGGCCCAATTTTAGCGGTTTTGTGTTACACCCCTTACATTCACCTCTCTCCATTTTTTCTAATTTCTTCAAATTTGAAGAAAATGTCAAAAATGGAATGTACTTGACTGTACCTACCTTACGATACCCCACTTGCCTATACCGAACGAAAAAAAAATTTACCTTAATTTCCCCTGTATGGGACCCCCCCCCCCCCCCCCCCCCCCCCCCCCCCCCCCCCCTTTAAAGTTGGTCTATTACGACGCATCAGTTTCTCCAGAGAATTATAATACTTCTACATATTTCCACAAAATTTCATGCACGTCAAAAAGGCGTAGAAATGCTAGGGATGTTGACGCGCCCATGCTCCTGGAGGAGTCAAGGCAATTAACAATCGGGAAGGACGTTGATTTGCTTGTTCTCTTGACTTCTTTGGCTCAAGATCTTCCCATTCACTTCCGAAAACCTGGAAGAGGTGATATTCCTGACTATATATTTTCCACAACATCCTACCAGTACTCAGCATCTCAAAATCTGCTTGTTCTTCACGTTTTGAGTGGGTGCGGCACCACGTCCTCCCTGTTTAGATTTAGTAAAACCAAGTTTTGTACTTTGTTTGATAACCGACCAACACTGCATGGACTCACAAATATCTTCAGAAAGCTTAACGCCATTTATTTATTTTTGATGCAGGAGAGCGTATACTTCTTGCTCTATATGGCGGTGACACAACAAAAACATTAGACACTTTGCGATAGCAGCTATTCTCGAAGTCTACTACAGATAACAAGTTGAAGAAGCTGCCACCGACACAGTATGCAGCTATAGATCACATATTCCGTACTTATCAATCACCAAGCTCAGGCATGGCTGGCCCAAATAAAAAACCCACTGGACTGGGAATGGAGAAGGGACCGTCAAGGCGTCAAGGTCTTGCTTCTATTAAAACCACCAGAGATCCAGCTCCTCAATCAATCCTGACCTACATTTTCTGTAAGTGCAAAGAAGCCTGCACTAAGGCCTGTATTTGTAGAAAGAGCAGCCTAAATAAATAAAAAATCAAATAAATAACTGGCGTAACAGTCCAATCCGAAACATGGCCTCGAAATGAGATACCATTATCTCATTTCTAGATCGTGACGGTGTGTCTTGTGCAGAGGTGTGGGATCAGCAACACGCTCAACCGAGTAATTTACTCCATAAATCATTTAAAAGCTGAGTGGGCTCATAGGCCGACACATAAATCCTCATTTTTATCGAAAACTACTGCATTCAGTAGGAATTGAACTGAGGTCCAGTGCTTAGAAGGCGAACATGCTAACCGTTGCGCCATTCAGACTATTCGGTCTAAAGTGCTCCGTAATTTGTAAAAAACTATTGTGGAGAAAGCTGCAACAACAAAGCGGACATAATAATTTATGTTATGAAGAAGGCGATCGGACTGAACTTTTTATTGAAGAAGTCAATGAGGAACTAGCTGAGTCTTCAAGACCACACAAAAATTAACGTATAAAAATATAAATTTTCTAAATTATTGCTTTATTGACACTATACCATAATAAGTTTTTAAGTACTATTCAAGAAACCTTTCTCTACGAAGACGTATCATTTTCGGGATAATAGAACAAAAAATTCGACGAAACTACATATCAAAATAATTAGCTTTTCAACTTTGTAATGGATTGTTTTTCTCTTAGGTGCATAATTAAAAAGATATGTGCAATAAAGTGAAAAAGGACCAAAAATGTGTCGGTTTTTGGGGTGCCACAGGGAATGCACAAGGGGTGGTAAGACAAAAAATTTGAATTTTGAACTACGGGACCGGCCTATATAACATATAAAAAAATAATAACTAGTGAACTTTTTGCAGGGCAATTTGCCTCTGTCCCCCGGACTAAGTGCAGTTTCTATGTATTTAGGATCTATAGAAGAGATTAAAATTATTTCCAGATCTTTCCCTAATATTTCATATAAGAATCTTAATTTTACTGGTCTATGAAAAAACAGGATATTTCATATTGCGAAGTATTTGTTTATGTCACTTCTAGCTTACCCCAACTAATATATCAAATTGCTTGAAAAATGTCGCCAATTAAAAATATGATAATATTATGTAGTCGTATGACAGACGTACTTAATTTCACCACCGCTAGATTTCACAAGAAAAAAAAAATATGTACATTAGTCGAGAATGGATTTATTACCATTCCAAGAAAATTATCCACATTGTTGCAGGCATTTCGTCAGATTTCCGTTTAATCTTGTCAAAATGAAGCTAGAGTAAATTATATAATTTTTTTGGATGGTAAAAAATGATATACAAAGATCTGTACACGTTCCAATTGCAACAAATAATTGCTCCTATACCACACTACTGAAGTGTGCACAAGCTGATTTATGTATTTATTATTCTACGTATATGGGTTCCAACTCCACTATTTTTTTTAATTTGGTAGGCAAATTGCAGCAATTAGCTGGATATGCCTAATTTGATGTACAAATAGAGCATTTGTAAATACTCGTAATTATTCCAATTAGTTTCAGAAATGGTCGACATTTGAAATTTCAATTTCAGGAACAGTACTGCCAGATCCGACATAGCATATCCCGCGAGAAAGCGCCTATTTCTCGCTTAAAACCGCGAGAGTAATTGCCCATTTCTCGCCTAAAACCAGCGAAAATTTGAAATTGTTTCTAATCGTGAAAATAGCCTTTTTATCGGTAATTTTACCGAACACTCTTGGGTAGTAAGGCAACCTTACCTCAACTGTTTATGTGACACAATACGCACGCACACCATACAATATACAGGGTGTCCCATTCATGATGGTAAATATTTAAATGGTAGATAGTATGGCTCATTTGGAGAAAATTAATGTAGGACATGAACCCTCTATCTTTAACCGTTACAGAGTTATATCATTTAAAAAAAAAACTGTCAAAACCCTTGACTTGTCCAACAAATTCTAAATTTTCTAAGCTCCCAATTATTCGATCCAAGATTTGATCTTACTTTCTGAAACTACATGAAATTTCATATAAATAAACTTTTTACCAGTTAAAAAAATCACCATTATTTCAAAGATACAACCGTTCAAACTTTGAAAGAATTGTGAAATCTATTTTTCATCAAAAATCCAAATGATTATTTCGTAACGGTACTTTGAACTGACAAATCTGCAAAGTTGACAAAAGTTGCCCCATTATATTATGTTTCGATGGGCGTATAAATATTAAGGACTTAGATTTGAAAATTTGCGAATGTGACGTTTTAAAGGTAAAAAAACGCGATTTTCAAGTAAAACATATTTACGCTATTTTCAAAACAATTTTACTTATGTTATATTTTTTAGTTAACGAAATAACAGAAAAGAAGCAAAACTAATGACAAAGGAATTCAAATCACATCCAAAGTGAAAACTAACTACAAACATTGTTCGAAATGTCCTCCTTCGTGTTGGATACAAGCTTGATATCTTTTGACAACTGATGCGACAGCCCGGAGAACTTCTTCCCTCTTTTCTCTCAAATCGCTGCATGTCATTTCTATTTTCCGAATCAGGTGTTCCCGCGACGTGATGGGTTCGTCATAAACCTCATTTTTCAAACTTCCCCAAAACATAAAAGTCAAGAGGAGTTAAATCAGGACTTCTAGCAGGCCGTGCAATAGTTTGTCCCCCCCTTGCATTTCGAGACCGTTACACTTAGAAATATGAAAATTTGCAGGAAAGCGGAATTTTACTAGCATAGAAAACCGAAAATCGTAGAATTTTGATATCTCATCAAAAAAGGTTAATAATAGTACATTTCTATAGTTGCAGTTAGCACACCTCTGCACCCGTTAAACGCATCACAGGTCAAAAATATTGATGGTCAATGATACCCAACACTATAGGCAATAATGTCTCGAAGTTTCATTATAATCACCTAGTATTTAATAATAGTACATTCATTTAAAGTTAGGTATTTTGACACTACCCACAAAAAAAATACACCTACCGGCCTCATAGGTGTGAGTTGCCTCATGTTGTTTTTCGTAGTGCGAATTGCAGTTATTTAATTAATCATTTTTGAAAGGGTAAAGATTGGTTGGGGGCGCTGCGTCGTATTTGGCCAACTTCACCGGGTGAAAGGACGGGGGGGGGGGGGCGTGTCCACATAGAGGCGAAATTAAGGTCAATTTTTTTTATCGACTGGTATAGGCAAGTTAGGTGTCGTGAGAAAGGTAATGTTGAGTACATTCCATTTTTTCGCATTTTCTTGAATTTTTTCGAAAGAGACACAGTGAGGGAGAAGAAAATATTAGTTCGTAATTTGCCTCCCCCCCTTCCCTGCATTTTGAGACCGTTATACTTAGAAATATGAAAATTTGCAGGAAAGCGGCATTTAACTAGCATAGAAAACCGAAAATCGTAGAATTTTGATATCTCATCAAAAAAGGTTAATAATCGTACATTTCTATAGTTGCAGTTAGCACACCCCTGCATCCCATAAGCATACCCGAGGTCAAAAATATTTATGGCCAATGATAACCAACACTATAGGCAATAATGTCTCGAAGTTTCATTACAATCACCTAGTATTTAATAATAGTACATTCATTTAAAGTTAGGCATTTTGACACTACCCACAAAAAAAATACACCTACCGGCCTCATAGGTGTGAGTTGCCTCATGTTGTTTTTCGTAGTGCGAATTGCAGTTATTAAGTTAATCATTTTTGAAAGGGTAAAGATTGGTTGGGGGCACTGCGTCGTAATTGGCCAACTTTACACACAGAGGCGAAATTAAAATAAGTTCAAATTTTTTTTTTCGACTGGTATAGGCAAGGTAATGTTCAATACATTCCATTTTTTCGCATTTTCTTGAAATTTGTAGAAAGGGGAACAGTTGGGGAAGAGAAAATATTAGTTCGTAATTTGCCCCCCCCCCCCCCCCTTGCATTTTGAGACCGTTATACTTAGAATTATGAAGACTTTATTATGAAGGTGGGTTCCGAATAGCATATAAAATGGAAAATAGTGGAATTTGTATATATTCTCAGAATAGGTCAATAATAGTTTATTTCTATATTTACAGTTAGCACACCCCTGCATGCCTTAAACACGTTCGAGGTCAAAAGTACTGATGGCCAACGTTAACCAACACCTTAGGCAATAATATGTTCTAAGTTTCGTTACAATCACGTAATTTGAATTGGCTTGTAAAATGTAAGTGGGTAAGACATTTTAATTATGTTTTTTTTAATCATTTGAGTGGTATCAGGAATAGCAAGGAGGCGATATTTATATTCCAAAATAAGCGCTTGCTACAAAACACTCGAATTGCGGGCGTAGCCCTCTATATTCCGGTTTCATTTTAAAATTGCTATAACTCTGTAACGGTTAAAGATAGAGGGTTCATGTCGTATATTAATTTTCTCCAAATGAGCCATACTATGTACCATTTAAATTTACCATCATGAATGGGACACCCTGTATAGTAGACCTTCCAAGATCTTAAGAAGCTTGTTCTTATCGTATGTAAGATTTCTCAAATATGTGTTAGGAACTCCGGACGAATTCTAACTTTACTTAAAAGTCCCAATAAAATGCAAAGTATCACCAACATTTATTAAGTACTCTTATAAAGAAAAGTATTCGTAATATATTACTCAAAGTACATAGTTTGCACATTTTTATTGTGCTGAATTTGCAAAATAATCGCGAAATGGGATTTGTTTTTGCGATTTTATGAATTGACTTTTTACAATGTCGGTTCGAAGGTCAGGAAAATTTGACATATTTTCTCATTTTTCTGGCTCCACTTTATCAGGGTATTTACCGCATTGATGACTTCAGCATAGAGAATTTGAGGATTTTGGTGATTTTGCTCCATTGATGCTTCATCACCGCTTTAAGTAAGGGATTCATGCTCACGCTGTTAATATTGTATTTGTCGTAAAGTTGTAAAATACTGTCATTTTACGGTGCCAGTGGTGGAATTACGGGAAATGAGGGGAATTTCCTTTCCCAAGAACTTCACAATAGATATTTTCGTATTATCAAAGAACAAAAATATTTAATAATTTGTTTTAATTTAATAATTTTAGTGATGAGGACGTAATTCCAATAATCTATAAATTCATAGCGCAAGACAGGCGAGCTCTGAACGCTCATTTTAAATGTTCCGCCGAATCAAAATATGGTTCAGGACAACTTTGCTCCAAACCAGACTCATTGGCTTGGCTGCATGTACATGACATTGATATCTTGCCAGAAGAAATTATCGAAATATTTTCAGCACAAGGTGGACAACGTATGCTTCTACCACCACTAATTATAGAATTACTGTAGCAATATACATACATAGGTGCCGACTATGGAGGACATGACACTTTGTGCCCTCTCAATCCAAATATCGCTATTAATCGTTTCGCAATAAAGCCGATCTTCACTCGACTTCTTTGTGCAAGCAATTAAATATTTATTTAGCTATGACTCATAGGGAAGGGAAGCTTCTTCAAGCATTGCGGATTGTACCATTGAAACCTGTGTATTAATAAGGCTCATAACGAAACAAAACTCCCAACTTAAACAGCCGTCAATCCCCCGAGTCATGAAAACCCGTGTGAAATTAGCCCGAACCATAATGCTCATATGAGGTATTACCCCGGCCACACACTGTCGACCACGAACTCGAACACAGTGTAAGTGAACCTTTTTCTTCAGATTTGTGTGAAGTGTGTGTGTGTTTCTTGAGCCATTCGGAGGACACTGGAACATGTTCGAGTCCGTTTTAGACAGTGGCGACACTTAAGTATTACAATACGTCGTTCAATTTGGTTGAGATTCCTCAAGATGCTATCAAATTATAATCGATCTTTTGTGCTAACTATTATGATCTTCACGGCCGGGCTTGGCTTGGTCCGATTGGAGATATAGATCTGGGTCGGTGTAGATATAAGGACCTAGGTCTCGATATGTCATTTAGTGGACTGGCACATAATTATATTTTATGTAAACTGTTGACCCTATGACACATAAAAATAAGTCATCAAAGGTGATGACATCTTGATGAGTTTATCAATTACTTTCACTAAATATTTCATCAGCTACAGTCTAATAAATTCAGTGATTCACGTCGTAAGTAGTCATGTATATCTTTTCATCGAAGGTGAGCAATTCAACAAAGGTGCATAAGCGAAACAATAGGGGGCATGTATATGTCTGCAAATGTCTTCCCCTATTTGTGCTTCCCCAGCTTTTCCTCCGCGAAAAAAAAGTGGTCGACTGATGAGCGAGGGTTATGGTTACCAGATATCCAGTTAACCATAACCATCGCTTACACAGAATCCAACCACCCTTATTCAACCAATAAACTAAGAACAATAAGGGCTGTCAACACGTACATACTACTGTAGTTGTTGAGCCCCGGGCCACGATTTTCTCCGGACGCCCCTGGTGTGCCTTTTTTATACCCTAGACTTTTAGTATAGGGTATATTGTTTTTGTCACGACGGAAATATGTAACACCTTAAAGGAGGCTCCGGAGGTATAGCAATGTATATATATAAATGATCAGGGTCACCTCCTGATTCGATTAAGCCATGTCTGTCTGTCTGTATGTCTGTCTGTCTGTCCGTCCGTTCGCACAATAACTTTCGATAAAATGAAGCTAGAGCCTTGAAATTTTGGTCAGATGTTGGAAGTATGATCTAGTTGGTTGGTATTGAAAATGGGCATGATCAGGCCAAGAGAACGCCTACCTCCCCTACATATGTAAAATAATTAAATGTATTTATAACTCCCGATTAAATAAACATGAAAATCTCTAGCTTTGGTAGATTGCTTGAGAGGGTAATCTTATACTTCCCTGGAAAAATAAAATCGATCAGTTGAAAACTAACGGTAATTTTCTTACAAAGAGCCCCGTACTACCCTACTTTTCAGGTTTTTTGTCTATAACTCTTGAACCAATCGACGTAGACATCTGATTTTTGGCATGTAACCCTGAAGTGAGAAGCTGCTTAAGGTTCTGTAAGTTGGGCGTAATCAGATCAAAGGAACGCCGACCTCCCCTACAAAATTTAAAAAATTAAATATTACTTTAATTATGATAACTTTCGATAGAATAACACTAGCGAATTGAAAATTTGACAAAACGTTGGTAGTAAAATTTAGTTAGTTGGCATTGAAAATGGGCAAGATCTGACCTAAGGAACCCCTACCTCGCCTACAAATGAAACTTCAAATAAGCGATAACTTTTGATAGAATGAAGCCAGCGACTTGAAATTTTGGTCAAATGTTTGAAGTTAGATTGAGTTAGTTAGCATTAAAGATGGGTTAGATCCGACCTAAGGAACCCCTACCTCCCCTAGAAATGATATTTTAAATAAGCGATAACTTACGACAAAATAAAGCTGGCGACTTGAAATTTCGGTCAAATGATTGTAGTAGGATCCAGTTGGCTAATATTGAAAATACGTTAAAACCGACCAACGAAACCCCTGCTTCCTTTACAAATGACACTTCAAATAAGCGATAGCTTTCGATAGAGTGAAGCTAGAGACCTGACATTTTTTTTTAAATGTTTGTAGAGTGAACTAATTGGTGGGTGGCAGTGATGGGCAAGATCCGATCCAAGGAACCCCTACCACCCCTACAAGTGAAACTTCAAATAAGCGATGACTTTCGATAAAATTAAGTTAGTGACTTGAAAAATTCGACAAATATTTGTAGAATGGGTTAGTTTATTGATTTTTAGAATGGCCAAGATCCTCCTGAATGTGTGCCAACCTCCCCTATAAACTGGTTATATAGGAAGCTCACTTTAATGCATATGGTCGTTGCCAATTGGTACTTTTGGTATCACCACTAGGTCTATACAAGTCAAGGGTATGTACGCTTCGGACTCCGGGCCGAAGTAGACTATTATCTAAACAGCGACTTGGCCGAAACCGCCCCAAAGTTAAGTTAGGTTAGGTGGCGGCCTTACAACCCCGCATAGACCGCTTAGGTCCATAGCGATGCCACGAATTAGCTACCGGGCGAAGGAACTACGTACATATTGGGGTTAAATAGTTAATATCGTTGGGTCATTGCTGATTTCGAGGGTTTTCGTCGCGTTTGCGAATTCCAAAAGACTCTTTATACTGAGGTCCGCGATCGCCTTTAAGTTGCGGAAGACATTGTCTTGTTCTCGCAAGTGCTGAGCTTTCACACAAGAGGTATTCCAGAGTTTATTTAATGTTAGGCAGCTGACAGTTTCTGCAGCCATTGGAAGTGACCAATCCTAGCGTATAGACATGCTCCCCTATGGCCAGTAACTGATTCGACTAGCATCGTAGAGTTACCTCTGGATAGTCCTAGGAGTATGTTAGCTTTCCTTGGATTGTAAGAATTTCAGAATTCCCTCGTTATCCTAGAATTGACGGCTTTGTTCCAATCATTAGCACTGTCTGACCGCCCCAACACAGAACAGAACATACTAGGCCTCCGTCCCGTAGATTTGCGAGCAGAAGCCTTGCTTACGGAGTTTATCCACATCCAAAAAAGAGGAGCCGGGTTGGTGTTTGAAATCCATTGAAGGATCTCAAAACACTCTTTCATCAACCTCGGTGAAAGTTTATGAGATGAAATCGTCTTAATAGCAACGGAAGCACCACAAATATCCGGAGCTAGAATGACTCTGGCGAAGACCACGGTGGCCAAGGTTATCTGATCCACCGTATTTCAGAGATATACTCTACCTGAAATACGATGGGTCAGATAACCATGGCCATTGAAATAAAGGTGTAACAAGAGGAAAGCGAGACGCAGATGGTAACGTAATATTAGGCGAATTTTTTTTAACAGCCATACAGAGCAAAGCAGAGCAATTTAAGACCACACAATTACACTAACAATTTGATTTGAGCGGCTCTAAACAGAATGTTAGTGCAAGAATGCTGCTCCGTTAGGTAGTCTGCGTTTTGAAATGCAGGTGGCGCAGGTGTGGAAGTTTTCGGCCAGTTTACAGTTTGGGAAGCAAATGAAATTCATTTCCTGTCAATAAAGTGTTCGTTTGGTGTAATTATGTAAGTATATGGAATAGTGAACATACAAAATGATTTTGCTGTCTAAAGGAAATTTGTATTGTATTTGTACTAAGGATTTAATTTTCCTCTTGAAATTTGAGTTGATATTTGAATGCTAATTAAACCGAGACACACTTCCAGCAAAGACATGCCCCGTTTTCGTGTTCGCTACTCTAATTTGCTCTCGATCGTTTTTTTTTTTTTTTTTTTTCTTTCTCTACTCTGTTCTGTACAAAAATACTCAGCTATTTATTGCAATTTTTCTATGGAAGTACGCTCGTCTTCAAATCAAAAACATTTAAAAACAATTCGGTGACTATACAAGAACTCCTTAAATAATTTACTGCGTTATTTTATTATTGCCAATTTGATATCATTGTTATTCTGCATTTAACCAAAAACAATAAAAAAATCACAGCAACTAGTCATGTTTGCAGAATACGTAATATGCGTTTGTTCTTGCCATTTACAAATTTCATGTCGAGGTGGATGTTTATTCTCATTGTTGGTGATGCAGAAAAAGTCAATTATAAAAGTACACATTTACATTTTTGTTGTATTGACTCCTCCAGGGGCATGGGCGCGTCAACATCTCTTGCATTACTAAGCCTTGTTGACGTTTCGATATTTTTCGGATGATGATGCAGTAACTAGCACGCACCTCAACCAATTGAATGGACATAAAAAAATCACGTGATTGTGTATGTGTAGCGTTTTTAGGACAAGGCTGCATGAAGCATGGGCGTTTCAAGGTACAGTGAATAGAAAGTCTATCTCGTATATCTAGGCTAATATCAACTCAGTACTGGATTTACCATTAAGCAATACAAGCATACGTGCTTAGAGCATCATCAAAGGGAGAACGAGAACATATACATATCTCTCATTCTATTTTATATACCCTTCACGACAGGCATAGAGTATATTAACTTTATATTTTCTATTTAACTTTTTAACTGAATAAAAATTTGTCTTTTTTACAGGGCCTCGAACACCTTATGTACAACTTAGGATTAGGTGGCCTTGAATTTGGTCCTAAACACACAATTGAGGAGCACCATCCTAATGGATACAAAATCCCGGAGCTAATTATTAGTGAAAACGATATTGGCAGTGATAGTCACGAAGAGAACAACGAGTTGGTCAGAGAAATTGATCATGGTCACATAACAAGAATCACCCATGTCCATGCTCCCACCAATCTGACATCATCGAATGTAACAAACAGCATTAACTCTAGTAGTAATCACGATTTCAAACAAGAAGACATCCCTGAAGAGATCACCGAAAAGGAACTCGAAGACGATATCTCAACTTTACTGGTCAGCGACGAAGAAACTGGCAGAGCAACGTTCAAAGAAATGCATGATCCCAAACACAGACATCCACGTCATCATGGTAAGTATACTAAGTCGCGCCAATTACGGCATATACTTTCATATGCAAAACATGCAACAATTTCACTTACCGTCAATAGAATGAAACGTGTTATCAAAAAAAATTTCTACCAAGACTTCAATTGGTACCGACCGAAACTGTTTAGTTGGTGGCTTTATTAGGTGAATGAGTTCCGTCTACGTAATAATAAATGGCTAAAGTATGCGCACACAAATTCGTCTAACAAAGCCGCACGATATAGGTAGATAATCTGATAGATTTATGGATACATTTACACTCAGTCACAAAAGTCTACATACACCCGAAAAATCTTTCATATTATGCATAACTGAACAAAAACTTCATTCAATTTAGTTTATTTTAATGATTTTTACTTGTATTAGGTACATATTGTGAAAGAAAATTATAAAATTATTACTCGTAAGTATGTAAACAGAAATTTAAGAAATACATACCATACCACAAAAGTCTACAGACAGAAGATAAAATTATGAAAAAAAATTATAAAATTTGTCATTTGTTAATAGATAATTTTAAATTTAATATCGAGTTGGGCCACCATTCGCCACTATAACAGCTTTCAATCTCCTAGGCATCGAAAGGACTAGGTTTTCTGTTATATCTGGACTAATTTCACTCCAAGCCTTCAATAACGCACTTCTCCTTGTTACTGACGTTATATTTTCGAACTCTTCTTTCAAGTTCATCTCAAAGATGTTCAATTGGATTGAGATCAGGCGATTGTGGTGGCGAATGCAACTGTTTCGGGACGTTGTAAAGCATCCACTCCCGAACGACCAAAGCAGTTTACTTTGGGTCGTTATCTTGTTGAAATATCCAGGTTGGTGCGAGCCCCAAGCGCTCAACAGATGGTCTCAGGTTAGCTCGCAGTATGTTGAGGTATAGGTGACGACCCATTATGCCTTCAATGACATGAATATATCCTACACCAGCTGCTGCCATCCCACCCCAAAATATTAGGTTACCTCCTCCATGTTTAACATTTGGGATAACATTTTCGTTCTGCATCTCTGCATTTGGTTTTCGCCAAACTTTTCCACTGCCATCACATCCAAATATGTTGAAGCAACTTTCTTCCGTAAATAACACTATTTTCCAAAAGCTGTGGTCCTTATCTTGGTATTTTTTCGCGAACTCCAATCGTTTTATTCGGTTTGCCTCAGGAATAAATGGTTTCTTTCTTGGCACGCGTCCGTGAAATCCTGTGGATCTCAAAGTCTACGAATAGTTTCTGGATGAACCGCTTTTCCCAATTCATTTGCAGATTAATTTGCTTATATTTGGTGCACTTATTTTCGGATTTTTCTTAACTTTTCGTAACACTGTTCTGACGTCACGGTCATTCAAGATATTAGGACGACCAGATCGAGCTTTACTTGTTAAACTGCCAGTTAAACTAAAGTTTTTTATTATTGTTTGTACAGTAGCCCGGCTTTTTTTTCACTATTTTCGCTATCTCGCCCAGCGATTTATCTTCTTGCTTTAATTTTATCACTAAATTTCCTATTTGGAACGAAACCCTTTTTCGAGCAGCCATTTCACCGATTTTTGTATTTAAATATTGTAACTGCACTAACTCACAATGCAAACTGAAACAATTGCAATGAATAACCACTAAAATGTTCCGCAGAATCGGAATAATGATGCTAGAGAACCGATATTCCTAGAAATGTACTTGCTGTATGTAGACTTTAGTGGCATAAATTTTAAGGTTTTTTTTTGATTTTCTGGTATCAAATTTTTAGAAACATTTGGCTAAGTTCATACCACACAGCGGAATCGCAACATACTGTGAAAACAGTATCGAAGCAGCATTGCAACACGTTGTTGTGTTCTGAACTGCACTCGCATCTAGTCATCCATCAATTGTCAAATTTCTAGTTGAAAACTGACTACTGTCGAAAAATCGTATGAATATGACAGCGCGAGTGTCATTTCAGGATTGTCATCATATGCTGGTCCTAGCCAGCGGAGAAATTTTTGTGATGGAGAAAATGACATTTTTCACAGCATGTTGCGTCCATCAAAAACTCAGTGGAAAGAGTTCATAAAACCAATTGGCAACAGTATGCCAACTGTTGTGTGATATGAACTTAGCCATTATTATTTCGTTGCGTAATATTTATTAACATGCCAAAACCTTTGCAATAATGCATATTTTAAATTATTAGTATTCGTAGTTTTGGAAATATTGATGATTTTCCAGGTGTATGTAGACTTTTATGACTGAGTATATGTACCTATATTTATCGACGTAAGTAGATGTGCTCATTCTGACTTGATTGGTATCCCACGAGATAGTATGGTATTGATAAGGAAGTTATAAGAAGTCATTGAAATCGTTATTAGGCGTGTTTTTTTTTTGTACTGCAGTGCAGGTTAATTGGGGGTTATCCAGGTTAACTTACACATATTACACAGACAACAAGGGTATGTTGTTTGTGTAATGTGTGTAAGTTAACCCGGATAACCCCCACTTAGCCTGCACCGCAGTACAAAAAAACACGTCTACATACTATAGAATTTATACATTTTCTTTTAACGACCATATCAAACCCAGCAGATCACGCCAAGCTTTAAAAAGAGAATTACGTTGCCGAAAGAATTCAGAAGCAATCGCAATGACATTGATAATAGTCTAATCGTTAAGTGCTTATAGGAACTTTCTAAAACAAATTGTTACTAGTTTGCCTGAACTCCTAATGAGGCATAGCCCGACAACCACTCCCATGAGCCATCGTACTCTGTTCTGGGCAATGGCGCGCAACGCCCCAAACGACTTACCCAGCGCCTTACACTCATTTGCCACAGATCGACGCCATGTGATTTTAGGACCCCCTCTTGGTCGGCCTTGGTTGGAAATGGGGTTCCATTTCATGGCATGTAAAGCAATGCAGTTATCATCCTGCCGCAATGTGTCACCTATCCACTGCCATTTCCGTCTGCGTATCAATTCGCCGATTGACATCTGAGGCCTTATTTACATTGGAGCACGAACCGCAGAAGCGGATGAACCGGGTGAGCCGTGTGAACTGTGTATTACACGGTGCGTGTATGGCGCATCCGGCAAACCATATTGGGCGACCAACACAAAAGTTGGTAGTGTGGTTGTGGCGCGAGAATAATGCTAAGTAAAAAGGGCATGAAACATGTTTACAGTTCATGCTCGTAAATTTGAACACACAATTTTACTCCTGCTTGAATTTCAATAAATTTTAAATTTCCTAGCATTGAACTTTCCTCTCAAAACTACAATAGTGCAACACAGAACATTCACAAAGAGAAAAAGGAATTCCTTTTTTGTTTGGAAATTTTAACTTTCCCAGCAATCCAAAACTCTGAGTGTCCAAATTTCTAAGCTGGTACTGAACATGATTTCCAACTCGAATCTTCTTTGCGCCACAATGATATATTTTGAGTCGGTTCTCAATGGCCGCATTTACGAGTATACCGTGGAACTAAAAGGAGTGTTAACTGGATCATATTAGATTAAGTTCTAATTCCTGGAGTGTAATCCTCCGCTGTTTCACCATCTTATCTCACTAACTTTAATGTTTAATCTATACCTCAGGAATTCACTTTCTAATTGAAGAAATCGTGCGTCCTGGGGACCTTCTGATCCATTGTCCAGGAGAGTACGCACATTCCAGAAACCAATCTTTATCACTGTAAAAATAAATAAATAACTGGCGCAACAGTCAAATCTGGACCATGGTCTCGAAATTAGTTAGCATCATCTCATTTTCTAGATCGTGACGATGCCTTTTGGGCAGAGGTTTGTGATCAAAAAACACGCTCAACCGAGCTATTTACCCCATAAATGGGAACTCATTCAACAGATGAATGGGCTCATAGTCCGACACGTAAATCTCCTTTTTTATCAAAAACTACTACACTCAGTAGGAATCGAACTGGAACCCAATGCATAGAATATGATCGTGCTAACCGTTGCGCCATCCGGACTACGACTATCTTTGTCAGTGTGTGATAGCCGAAAGTCGTAACTGTTGAGTCAGTCCTTATCCGAGGCATAATTGACGTTTCATATATAGAGAAGATTTCAGACAATGTTGCTAGCATACACATCCTTTGTTTGTCAGTTTCTATGACAGGCTAGCAAAGGGGAAGGCCGTGATATTTTTTTACGCCCCACACCACAGGGGGAATGTTTACCTCAACCAAATTATCGTACCGCTATTACTGGCGGCTGAACTTGGTTAGCAGTCTTTTTTTTAGGGTTTTGTATTAAAAACAAAACCCTTATGAAATCGGTCGAATGTCTGTCTGTCCGTCTGTCCATTGAATATCTCACGAACGGCTGAAGCTACATACATGAAATTTTGTAGGAATGTGTAGAATTACTATAATTCACCGGAGAAAGCGAATCGTCGTAATAGGTCAACTTTAAGGGGAGGTCCCCACAGAGGGGAAATGAAGGTCGAAATTTTTTTTCGTTTGGTACAGGCAAGTGGGGTATCATAAGGGTATCATACCGTCGAGTACATTCCATTTTTGGAATTTTTTCCAAATTTAAAGAAACGGGAAAAGAGGGAGAGGGGAAAATATGTCATCCGAGTTTGTCCCCCCCCCCCCCCTTGCATTTCGAGACCGTTATACTTAGAAATATGAAAATTTACAGAAAAGCGCCATTTTACTAGCGTAGAAAACCTAGATTTTTAGAATTTTGAAATTTTATCAGAAAAGGTTAATAATAGTACATTTCTATAGTTGCAGTTAGCACACCCCTGCACCCCTTACGCGCAATGGCCAATGATAACCAACATCATAGGCAATAATACCTCCTAGTTTCATTACAATCACATAATATTTAATAATAGTACATTCATTTAAATTTTGAGATTTTGATGCCATTCATACAAAAAATGCACATAACCGGCTACATATCCGTACTAGTACTGCATACTTGAATATTGTTTTTCGTAAAGTGAATTGGAGTTAACCTTTTCTGAAAGGGTGGAGATTGGTGGTATAGGAGTGGTAGGGGAGAGAAGTTTAAGGGGGGAGGTTGGTGGGTTGCTGCTTTAAGGGGAGGTTCCCATAGAGGGGAAATTAAGGTCAACATTTTTTTCATCTGATATGGGCAAGTGGGGTATCATGAGTAAGGTACTACAGAGTACATTCCATTTTTGGCGACTTCATCAAATTCAAAGAAAGGGGAAAAGAGGCAGAGGGGAAAATATGAGATCATATTGTAATTTGTCCCACCCCCCTTACCATTTCGAGACCGTTACACTTAGAAATATGAAAACATACAGGAAGATGGCTTTCAACTAGCACAGAAAACAAAAAAATTATGGAATTTTGATATCTTCTCAAAATAGGTTAATGATAGTATATTTCTATAGTTACAGTTAGCATACCCCTGCATTTCTCAAACTCATTCGAGGTCGAAAATATTGATGGCCGACGATAATCAACACCATGTGCAATAATATCTCCAAATTTCGTAATAATCACGTAAAATTTAATAGTAGTACATTCATTTAGATTTGGTCATTTTGATATCATCCATACAAAAAATGCACATAACAGGTCTCTTGTACTCCATACTAGTACTACGAGTATATCATACTTGCATATTGTTTTCCGCAGAGCGAATTGGAGTTAACCATTTTCAAAAGGGTAATGATTGGTAGAAGAGGAGGGAGGAGGGGAAGGGGGAGGGGGTATGCTGGTCGCTGACTCTATTCTCTATAATTATTCAAACAATTTATTCTCAATATTTTTTATGCAAACTTACAATTCGCAATATTGTCTTAACATGAATGGTTAAGCATCTCCTAGAGTAGAACAGTTCATCTCCTATTGGCATGGGACACTACAAAACCCTCGGATTGCGGGCGTAGCTCTCTATTTTCCGGTTTCATTTGTTTTTTTTTTTCAAAATATTTTGAAAACGATTAACCCTACTGAAAAATTTTCGGAGACAAAATGAAACATTTAGAGCTGTTCAATAAAAAAACAACGTTTTTTTTCCATATCTTCAATAGTTTTCGATGTACTCTCACTTGGATAATGCACCAGAAAAACGAAGATTTTTCCCTTTTTAGTTTTTTCAAGTGCAAATATCTCGAAAACTATTGAAGATACGAAAAAACGGCGTTAACGTTTTTTATTGTTTCGTCTAAAAAAATTTTTACTAGGGTTTTTGGGGTAAAAACCTCTCAGATTCGTAATCAACACCCTAAAACATAGAAAAAAAAATCAAAACTACACCACAATTTATTTTACACAAACTACGTGATGACTAGACTAAAATTATAAAACTTATATTTCAGCGGCAGCAACAACAGGCATATCTGCATTCGCCGCTGTCGCTGCGTTCAATCTAGGTCACTTAAGACAAATGCATGCTTTCTAATGCCGGCTTTCCACCAAAGAGACAGGACAAAAACTGTTTTTCTGAACAAAAACACAAATGTTCTGTAAAAACTGAACCGTTTTTAAAACATTTGTGTCCCTAAAAACTGTTTTAGGAAACAAAACACTTTCCCATCGCGAATGGGAAAATGTTTTTGTTTCCTAGAACAGATCAAAGGAAAACACATTTGTTCTTGTTTTTTGTCTGCTTGGTTGAAACACGCACTTTTGTTTTCTGCGACAATTCTATACAGTCAGTTATCAGTTGTAATTTTAAAGGTTGAAGTGATATAAATTTTACTTTTTTTTTGTGTATTTTAACTTAAAATGTGTTCAAACAAGAAGCAGTTAACTGAGTGCAATTATAAAATCCTCGTTGTCTGACATTTTCTGGGAACAAGATAAACAGAACATGAAACAAAACCAGTCTGTTCAGTTGAAACAGTTTGTTTAAAATACATAAAACAGAACTGTTTTCAGAAAACAAAACTTGTTTCTGTTTTTGTTTTTGAAAGCAAAACTGTTTTTTAAAACTGTCTCTTTGGTGGAAACCCAGCATTACTTGACATTTCGTTGCCGCTGCTACTGCATTCTGCATTCAATCTGGTTCGGGCACACCATTCGGTCAATGGCAGTGACAGAAGCTGAAGCAAATTTGCTTTTTCAACGAAATTTATAAAATTCTGCTTCTGCTTCTTCTCTAGCGGTGATTGTGTTGGCTTAACTTTTCAAATATTAGCAAGAACAAACCTTACTCGTATTTTATTTATTAAACCACATAGTGAAAGATATATTTGTTAAAAAAAATTAAAATGGCAAAAAAAACATAAACAAGCTAGCCTTCGGCTCGCTTGCCGAAGGTATAATACCCTTCACGCTTCGTTTTGATTTGTGGTGCATTTGCTACTTTCAAATTAATATTAATACTTAAACTTCTTCCTCCGATTTCACTGTTCCTATGGGAGGTATACGAAATTATGGGCCGATTTCAACCAATATGGAATATGATTTAGCAGTAAATATGATTGAATAATATGAAATTCGGTAAAGATATATTTAGAAATAAAACAGTTTTTCTAACAAAAACTTAATTTCGGAACGGCCGTTCCTATGGCAGCCATATGATAGAGTAGTCCAATTTCAACCAGATTCGACAAAGGATATTATTGAATAATTTGAGATTTTAGAAAGATTCGTTTAGAAATAAAAAAGTTCTTCTCACAAAGACCGACTTTTTGGTCAGTCGTTCCTATGACAGCTATATGACGTAGTGCTCCGATTCCATTGGTTCCGACATATTTACAGCGTGCAATAGAAAGGAGGCTTTCTGCAAAATTTAAGCTCGATAGCTTTAAAACTGAGGGACTAGTTTACATAGAACCAGACAGACAGACGGACATAGCTTAATCGATTCATCTCATCATACTGACCAAGAATACCATCATCATCATCGTGGCGCGACAGCCCGAAGTCGGGCCTTGGCCGCCTGGATCGTTGTCCTCCAATTATCTCGCTCACGTGACCGCGTCCTCCAATTTTGGAAGCCCAGTAGTTGCGCGGCGTCCAGACCTGCTGAGCTCTCCCTACGAGATCTCGGTCGTCCTCGCAGTCTCGCTCCGTCGACTCGTTCTGCATTCATTACTCTCTTTGGCATGCGATCATCATCTATTCTTTGTACATGCCCTGCCCATTGAAGTCGTTGTAGTTTGACGATTTTCGAAACTTCCAGCTCATCGTACAGTTCATACAACTCATGGTTGTACCAGATGCGCCATCCATTTCCATCGCAAACAGCCCCGACAATTCGCTGTAGAACCTTACGTTCAAATGTGTCTAACATGTTTCCGGAGGCTTGAGTTAGGGTCCATGCTTCGCAGCCATAGCATAGCACTGGTCGTATAATAGTTTTTTAGACGCGGAGCTTCGTGTTTCTGTGCACATGCTTCGATTTCATTATGGGGAGAACCGAGAAAAAAGTCTTATTAGCTAACTGTATCCGTCGCTTGATTTCGTCAGTTTCGTTGGCGTCCCTTGACAAGTTGCACCCCAGGTATATGAAGTTGTTCACGAACTCGATGTTGAGGTCCCCCACATTGATGCTCGGTTGTGCAGGTGTCCTTGTCGTCGATTGCATCATTATTTTACTTTTACCCTCGTTAATACGTAGTCCAACTTCTTTTGCAGCGGTATCGAGCGTATGCAAAAGTTCTTTTGCGTCGGCCAATCTTCGGGACATGATGTTGATGTCGTCGGCGTACGCTGCTAATTGTGTCGATTTGATGAGTAGCGTCTTGCTGTTGTCCACATTCATAGCCCGAATAGCGTATTCCAGAGCTAGTTTGAAGAGCGTCGGTGCCAGTCCATCGCCCTGTTTCAGACTAGTGCGTGTTTCAAATAGATCAGTAAGTCTATTCTGGATCCTGACTTGTGAGACGGAGTTGGTCATCGTCATCTTTGTCAGTCGCACTAATTTGGCCGGTATACCAAATTGCATGATGTTGTACAGTACTCCACGATCGATACTGTCGTATGCCTGCTTGAAGTCGACAAAGATTTGGTATACGTTTACGTTGTATTCCCAGCATTTCTGGAGTATTAGTTTGACCGTAAAGAGTTGATCGGTTGTAGAGCGACCAGGTCTGAAACCGCTTTGATATTCGCCAACGATTCGTTCTGTGTACGGTTTCATTCTATTTTCCAGAATTTTCATCAAAATTTTATAGGACATACAAACTAGTGAGATGCCCCTGTAATTCTCACACCGCAGTTTATCTCCCTTTTTGTGAATTGGACAGATGATGCTTCTGCGCCAATCGTCTGGGATCACCTCGTCCTCCCATACTCGCAGGAGTAGTTGATGTATGGCATTAGCTAGACTCGTTCCACCGAATTTTAGCAGTTCAGCTGGAATCTCGTCAGCGCCCGGCGCTTTATTTCGTTTTAGTGACCGCAAGGCGAGGTCAACTTCCTCTACTGTCGGGGGTTGTATGGGTGGGCCTGGATCAACAATATGATCGAGAGTTTTTTGTGTATAGATGTTAGATTCAGAAACTCTTTAAAATAAGAGGCCCATCGTTTGTTAATGCTATCGGTGTCGCTGATGACGTTTCCATCTTTGTCCTTACAAAGGCTAGTCCTGGGTTGGTAGCCGTTCTTAATTGTATTTACTAGTTTGTACGCTTGTCTGGTATTCCTATTAGCTAAATTTTCGTTTATATTCAGCAACTGCTCGTCAAAGTATTTACATTTCTTCATTTCTTATGTCTAATTATTCTATTCGATATTCGCCGTAGCTCGTCATATTTATCTCTTCTAGCTCTGGTTCCTCGTTGAATCCATTGTCTGTAGGCCTCGTTTTTCGCATCAAGTGAATTTTTGCATTCTTCGTAGAACCAGTCATTTCACGCTTGCCGGGCTTTATATCCCACGACCTTCTCTGTGGCATCTATGATGGTACCCTTAAGTTCTTCCCATACCCCATGGTTCTGGTCGCAGTTTGCTCCTCGATAGGAGCGGACATCCATCACACTAGACGCCCATCTCCTACAAATGAGGACGTGATCAATTTGGTTGACGGTGTGTGCGTCTGGAGATATCCAGGTCTGCTTGTGAATGCGTCTATGCGGGAAACACGTAGAGCTTACGACTAGATTCCTGTTGCAGGCGAAGTCGATAAGTCGCTGGCCGTTGTCGTTACATTCTCCGTGGAGACTGTGGCGTCCAGTGGTCCCCCGGTGCCAACTTTCATTTCCGACTTTCGCGTTAAAGTCTCCCAGCAGCAATTAAACGTCGTTTGTTGGAAGTGTGTCGAAGAGAGTCTCAAGGCGGGCGTAGAACTCGTCTTTCGCTGCGTCTTCTTTAACTTCAGTGGGGGCATGCACATTGATGAGCCAGAGATTGAAGAATCGAGTCTTGATGCGAATCGCACATAGCCGTTCATTTATTATGGGTTTGAAGTCAGTAATGTGCGGCTTGAGGTGATTGTTTACTATAAATGCTACTCCAAACTCCTTGCGGCCCGATGGTTTGCCACTTGTAAAAATTGTGTGCGATTTCTTGTCATTAATCTCGCTGCCAAGTCAATTTGTTTCCTGGACTGCAGTAATGCTCAGTTTGTACTTTTCGACCTGTTGAAGGAGGGCCTTCTCGGCCCCCGGTTTGTTCAGGGAGCGTACAATCCAGGATCCGAAAGAATAATCATTTAGTCGTTTGCGTGGTCGTCGTTGTTGATCCGTCCAATCTGAGGCTTTTGTTCCAGGTTTCTTGACATGGAGTGGTTTCTGCAATGACGAGTTGTCAGCACGTCGCTTAACCCCATTCAGGGGATGGCCTCGGAAGATAGCTGCTTCAGATGGTTTAATAAACGTGCTGGAGTTCACACAACTATGTAGCAGGTCCAACTACGCAAGTCATTCCATCCTACTAAACCTGAGACGCTTAGGTGTTGGTCAGCCATTCACGCTGCCGCCTGCCTTTTTCCAAATGTCTTATCGCTAAGACTTGGCCGTCAGCGGTTTGAACACTGCCGTTACCCCCCCCCCCCCCCCCCCCCCCCAAACAAAAATACATGTGTAGTTCATATGGTCGAGGTGCTTCCTTCTGTGCGTTGCAAACTTCATGACAAAGTTAATACATATACCCTATCACATCCGTGAAGGGTATAAAAACTTGACGCCTGTGGTAGCTCGATGGCTAGATCGATTTACAAAGCGCAGGTTCGATTCTTGTCCCGGACATATCTAAACAGTGGTTTCTCACTGGCTTCCAGCTGACTAAGCTGGAATGCCTTACATACTCATTGATAAAATTAGTGGAGTAAAGGCATGACGTGCGTGATACTGACAATGTCAACTTCAAATTACGCTTTTCCCGTAAAAACAGCCACGGAAATAGAGTGCTCCACTAAACTTCGTAGCCTAAGTTTCACTTCGGAACGGTAAGGAATATACTCCTTTACTTTTAACATGAAAAACTTCAATATCCGTGGTTGACGGAAGACAATATAATATTTCTTACTGCCATGGACGCTGATTTCAATGCGGCTCACAACCAATGTTACCTCTGCGTCATTCATGTGAAATAAAAGTATGTTGAGGTAATGATTTATCCAGAAATATTAATGATTTGTTTCTTTAGTTCATTAGATGATATCAGAGTATGCAAACATACATTTTACCAGACTACTTCTAAATTATAGTATTATTGTTAACGTTTCTTTTATGGTGATATTTGTGATTTTATATTACATCTGTATGCATCATTGCAAAATAAATATTGTTGTGTTTTTTTTACGACACCACGTAGAGCCAAATACAATTCAACAACAAAGCATAATCTAGATAGATATAACAAATAATTAACAACAATTTAACAGTCAGTCGACAGTCCTTCAGATTTCATTTTCTTTGAAAATGAAGAATTGTTTGAATAATATAGTTCTTTGATTATGGGTCAAGGCATATACACTTAATTTAAAATAAATAAATAATTAGCCAATAGTTAATTTTTTCTGTGACGTTTCATAGCCCCGCGACTTACACCATATGGTATGTCATGCGCCGCAACACCATACGAAATTTTGTCATTATAAAGCCAAATTTGTTCATATTAAAAGCTTGCTAGTCTTATCGCAGACTAGATGTCTTCATCTAGCTAGTTAAAAGGGGGTTCGCTGCGCTCACCATTTTGGCAATTATAGACATTTTTTCACGGCCATTAACCCCGTGGGATTGGTTTTGGAAGCGGCAGTGTGTTAACAGTATGTTAGAAGAATGTCGACAATGCATTAACAGTATGTGAACGGAACGTTAACAGTCCATTAACAGTATGTTAACGGTTAATTAACATTATGTTAGCAGTCCATTCACGAAGTGAAGTACTACTACTTTGCCTTAACCCCTAGCGGGGCATAGCGCGTCAACTACTCCTGCGCGCCATCGTACTCTGTTCTGGGCAATGGGACGCAACTCCCCAAAGGACTTACCCAGTGCCTGACACTCCTTTGCCACAGATCGACGCCATGTGATTCGAGGACCCCCTCTTGGTCGGTCTTGGTTGGAAATGGGGTTCCACTTCATGGCATGCAAAGCAATGCAGTTATCACTCTTCCGCAATGTGTGACCTATCCACTGCCATTTTCGCCTGCGTATCAATTCGTCGATTGGCATCTGACCCGTACGCCGACTTAGCTCTTCATTTGATATTGTTTCGGGCCAGAAAATTCTTAAAATTCGACGAAGACATGAGTTGACGAAAACTTGCAGTTTTCTATTTTAGTAACTCCTACGGAAACTTTCCATGTACTGCTCCCATGCAAAAGCACTGATAGTACCAGGGAGCGAAACAGGCCCAGCTTGGTCTTGATGCTGAGATAACTGCTCTGCCAGATTTTGGACAGCATGCCGTATGCGCGTTTAACCTGGTTGATACGACGAGCGATGTCCTGCTCCGTACCACCATTTTCGGCAACAATGCTACCTAGGTAGACGAAGTTCTCCACCTTCTCCACAGGCTGCCCATTAAAATTGATGGCAATAGGTGTCGGATTTCTTTTTCGCAACGCCGGGCTAAGTACCTTGGTCTTGTTGGTATTCATTTTAAGCCCAACCTTGCTTGCCTCCCTCTCGAGATCTAACGCCATTGCGGACATATCCATGATTTTGTGGGAGAGTAGACATATGTCGTCAGCGTAGTCAAGATGTTGTAGATAAGATGTCAAAGTCCATTGAATTCCTCTGTCGAGTCCGGATAGGGCTGCATGCAACATGTCGCCGATCACTATGAGGAATAGTATCGGTGAGAGGATGCACCCCTGCCGAACTCCACTGCGAATCTCAAAGTCCCCCGACACCTTACCTTTATGCAAAACGCGACATTTCGCGCCGTCATAGGTTGCCTTAATAATAGCCACAAGCTTCTCAGGGATGCCTCTCCTGCGCAAGGCCGCCCATATAGAATCCCGGTTCACACTATCGAAAGCCTTTTCGAAATCGATGAAAAGCAAGTGAAGCGGAGAATCGTATTCAGTGCATTGCTCTATGATGATTCGCAAGGTGTTAATGTGATCGACACAGGAGAATCCGGATCGAAAAGCAGCCTGCTCTTCATCAATTGTGCTTTCTAAGTGGGCCTTTAGTCTTTCCAGGACGATTTTAGCTATTATCTTGGCAACGGCAGGAAGCACACAAATGCCTCTCCAATTATTACAGTCTGTGAGGCTACCCTTCTTTGGAAGTTTGATGATCAAACCTTCCTTCCACTCAGTGGGAAAGGTCTCTGTATTCCACGCATACGGCATTTAAGTTGTTACTTCTTGCGGCTTCTTCTGCTGAGGCTAAAAAAGAATTCGCATAAACTCTTTTATCGCGTCGCACACTACGCTGAACTTCTCGAGCTTTCTGACGGTAAAGGAGTTCGATCCTGCTTCGATTGTCGTCTAATGCTGCAGCCAAACGAACTTTCAAGTCCTTTCTTTCAACAATCCGCTGCCATGAAGCGTCGGACATCCAGGGCTTATTCCGGCAATCCGGGTTTGGGCCAAGGATGGTATTTGCGCTATCAATGTACGCATTTTTTATGGCATCCTAGTTTTCGTTTATGTCACTATCTGGGTGACTAGTTATCTCAGCTGCTTTTTGCGCAAGATGGTTATTATATTGTTGTAAGACAACTGGATTTTTTAATCGAGCGGTGTTGAATTTGCGGGGCCTGGATCTTTCGTCGCTGGGGCGGCGCACGGCTGCAATACGCAATCGAACATTAGCGGTCATTAGATAATGGTCTCTTCTCATCCCAATATCGGCACCCTTCTTGTTCCGCACGTCCAGGAGGCAACTCTTGCATCTTTTACTAATAGCAAAATGGTCGATCTGATTTTGTGTTCTGCGCCGATCAACAGAGGACCAACTGATTTTGTGGTGGTCCTTATGCTCAAACATAGTACCACCGATGAAGAGACTGTGAAAGTTGCAGTACTCTACAAATCTTTCACCGTTGTCATTACGATCACCAAGACCGTGTCTGAGCCCATTGTTATCAGCGCCAACTTTCGCATTCAAATCACCCATAACCACTATAATGTCACCTTTAGGTGTTCTGCTCTGAACGGCGTTTAGCTCTTCGTAGAAGGAGTCTTTTGCCAAGACATTGTCGGGTTCAGTAGGGGCATAACATTGTACTATTGAGATGTTCCTCATTTTGGTCCGGAACCTGGCGGTCAAGATTCTGTCAGAGACCGGCTCCCAGGATAAGAGACAGTTTCGCGCGGCTCTGGTTAAAAGGAGCCCCACACCTGACTCACGACGACTACCGGTAGCTTTACCGGAGTACAACATTACAGTGCTGCCTGTTGGAGAGATAAATTCTCCGCTGTGCCACCATCTTATCTCACTAACTCCTAAGATATTTAATTTGTACCTCAGAAATTCACTCTCTAATTGAAGAAATCGTGCGTTCTGGGGACCTTCTGATCCATTGTCCAGAAGAGTACGCATATTCCAGAATCCAATCTTTGTCATTGTACGATAGCCAAAAGTCGTAACCGTTGAGTCAGTCCTTATCCGAGGCATAGTTGACGTTTCGTTAGCATATAAAGATTTCGTATAATGCAAGTTGCTGGCATACACATCCTGTCCTTTGATTGTCGGTTTTAGCGACAGGCCCTTAAAGGGAAAGGCCGTGGTATTCTTTTTTTTTTGTTACATCCCACACCACAGGGGGACCTCAACCAAATCATCGCACCGCCATCACTGGCGGCTTGACGTTGGTTAGCAATGGTCAGTGACCACTGCCGTTCCAGGGGGCGCCCACGCGGAGGACTATGGAAGAGGAGTTTTTACCCCCCAATAAAGTCTATCTTCTTGGGGCAACTAGTCGGTCAGTGCGTAAAGGCGTCAGTCTCATATCTGAATACGATCGTTACGGGTTCAAGTCCCGTCCACGGCGTTCGTGGCCATGGATGTTTGTGTTGTCTTTCCCCTGTGGTGCGGGAGGTAATAATAAGCCACAGCATCACCCGACTTGTCGCAGGTAGGTGGCTAAATGGGAGCAGGACGTGCAAATAAGCTATGTTCTACCGATTTATAAATCCGGTGACAGAGCTGATATAAGAAATTATCGTCCAATTAGCATTTTGTCTTGCATCCCGAAACTTTTTGAAAGTATTGTAACGGATATGATAACTCCTTTAGTACGACCTTTGATTATACCTAACCAACATGGGTTTTGTGCTGGAAAGTCCACTGCTACTAATTTAATCGTATACGAAAATTATATTTATAAGTCATTTGTCAACTTCTCACAAGTCCACTCTATATACACAGATTTGAAAAAGGCATTTGACAAAATTAATTTCGATATTTTGCTAAGAAAACGACGGAATTTCGGTTTCTTTGGGTCTTTTTTAAATTGGATAAATGACTATATCGTTCATCAATTGTTAATGTTAATAATAATTACTCTGAACCATTTGGCCAACATCAGGTCTTCCGCAAGGCTCCCACATAGGTCCCTTATTATTTTTAATTTTTATTAATTATATAGTTAACGTTTTCCAGAATGTTGAATTTTTGCTTTTTGCAGATGACTGCAAAATCTTTATAAAAATAACCTGTAACGATGACATCCTAATTCTGCAATCTAATTTAAATAACTTCTTCAACTATTGTACCTGGAATAATTTAGAGATTAACCTATCAAAATGTCAATTCATTGTATTTAATCGAAGTAGAACTTATTTTCATTACACTTATTCCATCGATAATGTTCCACTTACGCAAGTTAACTCAATTAATGACCTAGGAGTACTCTTTGACTCAACTTTAAATTTTCGTGAACATATTATGGATACTTCCGAACAAGCCCGTCGAATGCTAGGTTTTATAATTAGAAATTCTTCCAAGTTCCGTAACATACATGCACTTAAATCATTATATTTTTCACTGGTCAGGAGTAAATTAGAGTACATGTCTGTTGTATGGAATCCATTTTATAAATCTCACAGCAATACTATTGAAAAAGTTCAGCCCAAATTTCTAAGATATATGGCATATAAAATGCATATCCCATTTGAGAATATTAATTATTCTTGTATTCAGTCAACATTAAATATGAACACCCTTGAAGCTAGAAGAAGTTATTATGATGCAATTTTTGTATTTAATTCAGTTAATGGTATAATTGATGCCCCTGAAATACTTCAAGAAATCCCTTTTAAATTCCCAACTAGAAACACAAGGCATCATGAACTTTTTGTCTACATACATTCCGAAATAACTATGAGTCAATCTCGCCTATGGAAAGTTTGAAAGCTATTGGAAATCTGGTTTCTAATCATTTGGACTTATTCAATTCGAATAAAGATACAGCCGCTCGAAAATTAGAAAAAAAAAGTTTTGGCCAATTCTAATTTCTAAGATTTTCTAATTTCCAAGCGTTTTGAAAAAATGTCGAAAAAAGTGGTCCGTAAGTTAATGTAAAAAGAATCGTTTTAACGTTTTATGTGAGTTTGTTTATTAAGAGGTAAAAGCAAATAAATGAAACATGAAGCAAACAATTATGTGGTGAAAAATTCACTTATTTTTGATTGTCTTTTGCCAACATTTGCTGACAAGTTTACGGCTTTGTCGCGAATATTTTAAATCGCAAATATTTCGGATGCCGTTACATAATTTTCATTAGCCCAGCAAAGCAAACGATTGGAACAATTAATTGCCTCTGCATGGAAAACGCGGGCATCAACCTCCTCGTCGTCAGAGTCGCAACTGTTGGTTGAAATCGAATTTTCATCAACTTTGTCATCATTCCACTCTTCGAACTCCGTGGACGTTACTTCCTACATATTGTAAATAAGGGACCTTTACATTGTCTATTGTATAGTTTGAATTTGTCGTAACTTACCTGTCCCAGAAGTTGAAACAATTCTATTGTCTCTTGCCGGAGCCTTAGGTTAGCCTGGGGAATATTGTCTTCCTCTTCAAAATCGCTTTCATAGTTCACATTCACACTAGCGGAATCTTGTATAGCCATGATCTTTCTCCAACTCAAGAGGCGAAACTCATGGCAGTCGTTGCAAGCTTTCCTTCTTTTTCTGGTGAGGGCTTAGGACATATGGGTCTTGTACAACACGTCATCGATGTCGGCGGCAGCAGGCCAATTAAGCAGAGACATTTTGCAGTCTCCGCCGCCATCGAGAAGCATCTCTTTGCAAAAATTGACAGGATGCTTACAATGGGTGTCATTGAAGAGTCCACCAGTCCTTAGTCTTCGCCTGTCACCCTTGTAGTGAAGCCCGGTAAGGTCCGGATGTGTCTGGACGCTCGGAAAGTGAACGACGTCACGGTCAAGGACGCTTATCCTTTGCCTCTGATCGATGGTATACTAGGTCGACTCCCCAAAGCCGAGGTTATCTCGAGTCTTGACCTAAAAGACGCCTTTTGGCAAATACCACTCGACCCAGAGTCAAGGGAGAAGACGGCCTTCACTGTTCCAGGTCGGCCATTGTATCAATTCGTAACGATGCCGTTCGGATTGTGCAATGCTCCTCAGACCATGCAGAGGCTAATGGACCGAGTCGTTCCAGCTCATCTGCGCCACCAGGTTTTCATTTACTTGGATGACCTGCTGATAATTACGGAGACATTCGAGGAACATTTTGAGATCCTCCAGGAATTGGCTCTTTGTTTTCGCAAGGCCGGTTTAACCCTTAACGTTGAGAAGAGCAAGTTCTTCATGAAGCAAGTTCATTATTTAGGCCATATAATTGGGAACGGAACAATCAAAACAGATCCGGAAAAAATCCGTGCTATTGCCGAATTTCCAAGGCCAAGTTCGGTAAAACAGATGCGTCGATTTCTCGGATTATGTGGGTGGTACCGTCGATTCATGCCCAACTTCGCGTCAGGACGTTCGAAGAGGACGTTTCACTTGGTCCGAGGAAGGACTGAAGGCTTTACAAGATAGCTTGTCGACTGCTCCCGTTTTGCATAGCCCGGATTTTGCAAAACCTTTCGCTATCCATTGCGATGCGAGCCAGTCTGGCATTGGAGCAGTATTAGTTCAGCTAAACGATGACGGAGCTGAAGTCCCAATAGCCTTTATGTCGAAAAAGTTCAACTCGGCCCAAAAAAATTATTCAGTCTCTGAGCAGGAATGTCTGGCAGCGGTGCTGGCGATTAAAAAATTCAGCGCTTATGTCGAAGGACACGAGTTTTCGGTTATCACCTACCATGCCTCGTTAAAGTGGTTAATGTCCCAACCGGACTTAAATAGGAAGTTAGCGAGGTGGGCGTTAAAGCTGCAAGGCTTTTTAATTCACAATTAAGCATAGGAAAGGGAGCCAGCATGTGGTCCCCGACACGCTCTCCCGTGGATATCCAGCTGAATCCTCTCGATAGAATCTTTGGATTTAGACACGACCCTTGACGGATTTGTATACCGGCGCTCGGAGTATGCGACCGGGAACGAAATACAGCAGGAGAACTCATGGAAATTATGGGTTCCAGAGGGCTTAACGTCGACCTTAATTGCACGCGCGTATAATCATCCACTATGTGCGCACGGAGGATTAGGAAAAACACTAAGACGCCTCAGGACTTTTTACTTTTGGCCGAAAATGTCAGTAGAAGTGAAAAATTTCGTGAGCGCGTGCATTAAGTGTAAGGAGACTAAAGCCCCAAATGAAGTTCTTAGACCTCCCATGGGGAATCTTGTCGTTCCTGAGCGCATATTTCAGCGCCTGTATATCGATTTCATCGGGCCATATCCACGATCTCGTTCCGGAAATATCGGGGCAATCGTTTTGTTTGACCATCTGTCGAAATTTACCCAATTACCCAAACGTGACAATTTCCGGTACCTATTTAACAAGAATGTAACGGAATGCATTTCATTGTTAAAAAAGGGAAAACGTAAAGTCACACTTCTTACGCTTGAAAATTAGAACAGTTTATTCTAATTTTAGAGCGGCGAATGTACATAATTCGCTTGTTCTAATTTCCAAGCAATTCTAATTTCCACGAGTTCTAATTTCCGAGCGGCTACTGTATATTGAAAAAATTCTTACTAGATTTATTTGAGTATTTTCTTTTAATTTTGTTTTCTAGTAATTTAAGCGTTTACTTCGAATTTTAAATATTGAATTGTTACTTAATAATAATAATAGTTAATTATAATATGTTTACCTAGTATAGTCACTATAAGACAGCCATTTTTTATATTTTCATATATAAAGGACACTTGTCCGTTTACTATTAAATAAATAAATGATGGCAACGTGCATCGTCCGAAACAAGTTGATGCCAACGAAACGTCAGCGAAGGCACGTGGAATAGTTGAAGCGCTATGCACCACTAGGGCTTAGGGCAAATAAATATTCATGGTTTCTATGAATAGAAATTTCTGAATTACACATTTAAGGTCATGTCATTTTTTCCCTTTTCACCCGATCTGTGAGCCGGTGAAATGAAACATATCAAAAATTAAAACGAATAATTTGTTTACTTATCTATCGCCCAACTATATGTAAATAACACCGAGGAAAACACAACACAACCTGAATGACACCGACAGAGACAGCAGTGAAAAATTTTCTCGTACATTTTGTACGAGAAAAAATTTCATCCTCGTGAAATCCACAACTTGACATTTCACTGTGAAGGTAGTACACAGATCGCGTGGAATGAAATTTACCTTCCACACAATTTTACGTCTGTTTTCATCGGCGAAAAATGTTGTGATTTTGTATGGGACTTCACGGCATTTTTCATTTCACGCGATCTGAATCATGCTCAACTAAATCAGAATTTGACCGATCCAATCAAAACTTGTGAAGCCAATTAAACAAATATTTTGGAAAACAATGTAAGAGTCACCACACACTGGCAAACTCGAATTTGAACACGAACCTGGTACAAATGGACCGGTTTACGGCACATTTACATATGTGAAGTGTGTGTGTGTGTGTCAGAGGACATTTGTACCAGGTTCGTGTTCTAGTTCGAGTTCGACAGTGTGTGGTGACACTAAGTTGTAACAAAATAAATCTGCAATAGCTGATTGCGATTATACACTACGAGGACAGACAATGTAATTAGGTGCTATCGTCATAAGCTACGTTGGATTAGACAAATATTAATCTCTATCCACTTATGTATGTAATCCAGTTACCTAGTCTACTTATCAATTGACTTAGATACAATCTACTTATAGATAAACAGAAATTTGTAGGGAAATACCTCCAACGCTTTTATCAAACTTGATATGTTGTCTTGTGCCACGATTTCTCAATATTTAAACAGTTTCGACCATTGTTCAGATACAGATTCTAAACGTGACTAGTGTGTAAGAGCACGGCAAACACATTACATACTATAGATGCATAAGAGCTTATTGTTTAAAGAAATCTTGTCTGTGTACTTTGTCTTACTGTAATCATATTTGTTCTTACTACAGATGATCACTCCCTTTCGGCTAGTCGCTGTCTATCACCACTTACTCTCATGAAATTGGTAGTCGATCCTGACGACGATCACGCAGAAGTTCAAAAAGAAGGACATAGACGACGGAGACATACTCCAAAAGAAACGGAATATAAAATTTCGGGAATTGAGGATGAAGAAGACCTTATTTACACTTCAGCTAAAATATCGCCTATAACGTTTATGAAAATTTGTCCAGCCCTCCTAGTTCAGATCGATCAGGATGCTTGCGCTCAGCTGGTTGCCGCCGACAGCCCGGAACATAATCGCGAAAACTACTATACTGGTAAGATATTGATGGTCCTGCGAAGGTGTAGTTTATATGGTTAACCCCGATTTTATTCCCTTCCAGCTTGGATATATGCTTCCGTATCAATTTTCATTATATCCTGCTGCGGATTGTTTGGAGTAGCCATCGTACCATTGACAAAGTCGAGTTCCTACAATGAAATCTTGAAATTTTTAATAGCCGTTGCCGTAGGAACATTGTGTGGAGACGCTTTTATGCATTTGTTGCCACATGCTTTAACAGCCGACCACGGTAGCAGCGGTTCCAGCAAACATGAAAGCAATCACAATGAACCCGTATTTCTGTGTGGCTGTGCTTTCTTAACAGCAATATTTATGTACGCACTCGAAACATTGTTGCCGCTTATCAAAGGATCTGACGATCATACGCATGGTCACTCCCACCACACATTTAAGCCTGAATCCGAAACGAAACACGTTGACATCAACATGGAGAACCCAATTGCAGAAATTAAACCAAAAGAGCTCAACACTATGTTGAATGAAGAGAAATTGGACAAAAAGGAGAACAAACCTTTGAGTCCGGTCGCTTTTATGGTCATCTTGGGCGACGGCTTGCATAATTTAACAGACGGGCTGGCTATTGGCGCTGCTTTCGCAGGTGAACCGGTGACTGGTATGGCCACCGCATTGGCAGTCCTGTGTCACGAATTGCCCCATGAGTTGGGAGATTTCGCGCTACTCATAAAAACCGGAGTCCACATCAATCGCGCAATTTACCTAAATATTGTTTCGTCCGTTCTTAGCTTCATCGGCATGGCTGCCGGATTGATATTGGCAGAGATGGAAGCTAGTATGGTTCGATGGATTTATGCAGGAACGGCTGGTTCGTTTCTGTACATTGCCCTTACGGATCTGATTCCCGAAATGGGGCGAGATGGAAAACACGATTTGAAGAATTGCCTTATCCAAATTTTCGGAATAATGTTAGGCGGTTTCATAATGCTTTTCATTGCCATGTATGAAGATGACCTAAGAGCCCTTTTTGAATAGGATAATGTAGGGAACTTGTAAAGTTTATTGTAAATACGAGGTGTGTACTCGTAGGTCGTGTTGAATATATATGTTTGTTCTAAAAACATATCCAATCGCTGTGAATCCATTAGGCAATAAGTTACATTGGTAGATATTGATTATAATTATTTATGTTATAGGAAGTTGTTTGTCTAAAAGAAAGTCTATGTCTATTTATAAAACATACGGTATTGTATTATTGTTGCAAAATAAATCTCATTTTATTAAACCTCAATTCATCATCAATTCTAATTTAGCCGCTTTGCAGAATATCAATCATAAGTATAGTTGTCATAAAGCTAGCATCGCGAAAATTCTTTAAAGCTCCTTATGAGCTTTGAGCTTTTTTGAACTAGTAGCCTGCGAACTTTGATCATCACACACACGTTTGAGACCGACGGCACTACCTCGAAACTATATTACTATAAATACACCGCGCGACGCGGTGCCACGAAAATTCAAAGAAAAAACACTCGCAATACAGTTCACTTCAGATAAAAAAACCCGCGACACAATTTTCAGATACTTTGTTGCATTAACTTTCGTTGACAGATCATGAAACATGGGCACCGTCATATGCAAAATGAAAACGATCGACCGAACACCACACGGAATCATACGACCTACCAGACGAGGGACAAAGTATTGACCGGGACAATACAATACATTAGGGGGATTCATGCTCACATCGTAAACGTCGTATTCGTCGTAAAGTTGTAAACTTTTCTCATTTTACTATGGGATGAGAGAAGTTTACGACGATACGACAATTAGCGTGAATCCCTCTTTTGTCTTTCGGCTGAAATGTCTTTCAACACCGCTAAAGGTGCTGTTTTCACGAACCGATTCGTAAGCATATTTGAAGTATAATTGTTTTTGTCTTTACCACTGTTTTTATTACTACTCCTTACGCGTTTCGTTTTTTCAAACATCTTCAGAGGAATGGTTACATTTTTGTGCAAAATGGACTTGTATACTACGGAACTTAATTCTAAGTTGCTACCTGCTATAAAAGTGACAAAGGTAATCAAGGGCGTTACGCTTATACCTGCGGGAATTTTAGGTTTAAAAGTCGGGAACGGTTGATGTCGGTATGGTCGTTGAGAAGGCCCTTTCCAGGTATCCGACTGATTCTATTAATTTCCAAAGCTTCCAGCAGGTCAAGCTTTTTCCCCTTCGAACAAACGTGCAATATTTCTGGATTAAAATCGACTCCAATGTTATGACCTGACTCCTTAAGATGTTCATGGAAGTTTGAAAACTTCGATCCCCCCATATGTTCCTTGAACCTCGTTTCAAAGGACCGTCCTGTCTGACCGACGTAGGTTGCCGAACATTCGGGGCATTCCAGTTTATAGACTCCCGGCTTTTTGAAACGTTCGGATCGAGGTTTTGCGTTCAATAACCTTTTACCAATGGTATACCCCCCTTGGAACGCTGGGGTAAGACCTTCTTTCCTGAAGAAATTTCCTACTTCTTCGGACAGTGCGGGAATGTACGGCAGTGAAATGAACTTTTCGGAGCGCTCCACTGAGCTATTGGGATACACCATGTTTCGCGTTACCTGAATCCTTTTCTTGTCAATCAATTTCTCTATTGTCCTCACTTGGTATCCGTTATTAGCAGCTATAGTTTTTATGGTGTTGAGTTCATTCTCTCGATTTGAGTCGGACATGGGGATTTGAAACGCTCTATGAATCATCGACCTATACGCTGCTATTTTGTGTGACCATGAGCAAAACGAGTCTTCCGGTATAGTCACGTCGGTAAAAGTAGGCTTCCGGAAAATTGTGAAACTGAACTCCTTATTCGTGTACGTGATACTCAGGTCTAAAAAGTTAATATTGTTGTCGACACTCTTCTCCACGGTGAACTGGATATTCTTATTATATGCATTTAAAGATGTCAGAAATGCGTCGAGTTGTCTATCCGTCCCTAAGAAACCCACCAGAATATCGTCGACATACCTAAACCAGAATGCAATATGTTTCCTGGAAAGCAAGGATGACAACACGTTTGTCTCGAATTTATCCATGTAGATCTCGGCTAGAAGAGGACTCAGTGGAGAGCCCATGGGTAACCCAGTACGCTGCAGATACGTCTTGCCCTCGAATTCAAAATAATTTTGCTGTAGGCAGGTTTCCAGTAAATTCACTACGTCTCGTTTCTCGTTTGGACCAATATCCCTGTCGGCTAATAACGCTTCTACTAAGGCTGGACATTCATTAGAGGGAATATTTGAAAACATGTTGGATACATCGAAGGAGACTAGCTTGATGTTGTCCATCTTGCGCGGAAGAGCCCGTAGTTTAGATGCAAGTTCAAACATGGTGTATCCCAATAGCTCAGTGGAGCGCTCCGAAAAGTTCATTTCACTGCCGTACATTCCCGCACTGTCCGAAGAAGTAGGGAATTTCTTCAGGAAAGAAGGTCTTACCCCAGCGTTCCAAGGGGGGTATACCATTGGTAAAAGGTTATTGAACGCAAAACCTCGATCCGAACGTTTCAAAAAGCCGGGAGTCTATAAACTGGAATGCCCCGAATGTTCGGCAACCTACGTCGGTCAGACAGGACGGTCCTTTGAAACGAGGTTCAAGGAACATATGGGGGGATCGAAGTTTTCAAACTTCCATGAACATCTTAAGGAGTCAGGTCATAACATTGGAGTCGATTTTAATCCAGAAATATTGCACGTTTGTTCGAAGGGGAAAAAGCTTGACCTGCTGGAAGCTTTGGAAATTAATAGAATCAGTCGGATACCTGGAAAGGGCCTTCTCAACGACCATACCGACATCAACCGTTCCCGACTTTTAAACCTAAAATTCTCGCAGGTATAAGCGTAACGCCCTTAATTACCTTTGTCACTTTTATAGCAGGTAGCAACTTAGAATTAAGTTCCGTAGTATACAAGTCCATTTTGCACAAAAATGTAACCATTCCTCTGAAGATGTTTGAAAAAACGAAACGCGTAAGGAGTAGTAATAAAAACAGTGGTAAAGACAAAAACAATTATACTTCAAATATGAATATCAATTACCACAAAGTTGAAAAATCGTCAATTGAATACGATTCGTAAGCTTTCTGTGTCTCGGCTAGTCTCTTTCAATAAAAATCGCCTAATGGGAACGCGGCTTAAGACCACTTAGCGATCGAACGGCCCTGTGCATGATAAACGAGGTAATTAGAAACATAACCAAGAATCATTAATATTCACAGCAATTATAACAAATAACCACCCATCGGCCATCGCTATTGTCATTACTACGTAAATGGCTATGTCCGTGTCGAATTTACAGCACTTCTGCCCTGCCTTATTTATTGGTTGACAAAACGTATGATGTTTCTGACCAGTGGCGTAGATAGAGGTGGATTAAGGGGACCAATCGGGTCTCGGATTTGAGAAAACAACTAAAATTCAGATATCATTAAATGAACTCTCAACTGCTCGTGAACATTCGTTTGGGCACAATTTTTTACTTCGAACGGGGTCGAATGTATGTGTGCTTCTTTGCGTGTTGATTTTTGGGCCGTTCTATATATTCATATAATGGACGGGCAAATAGTTTGTAACGGACGGTTTGGTGGACATCCGAAGTTCCCCGTGAGGACGGAGCCTAAGGTAGCATAATTGTCCGTGAAGGTCGGGCTGTGCCATCTGGCGAAGAAAAAGCCTCCTCAACGAGCTAGGCAGCGGCCTATGGTCTGGCCTGGGGAAAACCACACAAACAAGGGAGGTAAAAATGGGGAATGATAAAAAATGAGGCGATAAGGAAGGAACGGTTGGCGGACGGCGCAGATTTCCTCGCGTTCGCATTAGGGTCCAGGCGTAATGGGACCCTCGGCCTCTGGTATCATACCACCGACAGATGCTTACTCATCAGGTGCTGCCATAGATCTACCGGTGGAAGCAACACTACGAGACCAGAATAAAGGTTCATTACAAGTTCGATGCTGTATTTTTTGTCCGATTGTCCGTTTTGTTTTATTTTGGTGCCGCTGAAGGTGCTCGTCAAGACAACAGGACCTTCTTAAATATGAACCGGAGTCCAAACTTAGAAAATACACTATCGAAACCGGGGTGATGATTGATGGAACATGAAACCAATGTTCTGAACAGAACAGGGCTGAAACGACACAATAGACAAAAAAGATGTAATGGACAGGAGGAACATAACAGACAAATTTGATTCGCAGCTTCCTTGGGTGACCATGGCTGGTATAAGTGGTGGCTGAGAGTTGCCAGAGCCCAATTAGCGCGAATGTTGGACTAACAAGGGATGCAAGGATGCCTAGATCCAATCGAAGGAGTTTAGGAAGTATAGTAGCTCTCCGATCTTGTAATGAACCAAATTTTGTGGTGTGACCGATACGTTTGATTTGAAATATTTTTCGCGAAAATATTTGTTCTGGTTTTTCCAAAATAAATGTATTTGTGAAAAAATTGCGTACACCTTAAATTGCAGTCTCCACAATCCTCTGGCACACGCACACAAGTGGATTGACAGGAGAATTGGCATTTTTTTTGAAAACGGGAGTTGGTTTTGGAAACGGCCGTCGATAGGGCAAATTTTTAAGCGCGCGCTATTTTTTGTTGTTGTTGATGTATTATACCTTTTTCTTACAGTTTTATATTTATTATTGCATATTTCGTTATAATGGAGATTTTATTGAGAGGCTTGACACTTATTTCGATTTTTTTTTACTTATGGTATATATAGTGTCGTCGTGTTCGTGGTTGCTGTTCATCGTACATTGCAGCTTCAATGGAGCCAAAAATTTGAGAGCTCTAAGTTGACGCGGCAGAGTTGAGTAGCTTTTATTAGCGGAATTTTGGTGTGGTCAATCATGGGGAATCTACTGTCAAAGATTCTCCGAAAGGGAATGCGTGTTTTGGTGCTGGGCAACAACATTTTTTTTTTACTTAAGGATTGGCCAATCAGTAACCACAATCCCAACAGTTGAATTTAATGTATAAGCAGGCTTTGCAAATTTGCATTGATAGCATGATTTTCAAAACATTTAGATATTCGTGTCGTGGGAACTATTGGGGGCACAATTACAAAGGAACGCAAGGCTTAGTAACTTATTTTATTTTAGGGAAGTCCCCAAATTTTTATATTACGGCCGTGGGACCTCATGGATGGGTGGGTTGAGAGACCGAGGGTCCAATAAGACCTCGACCCAACTGCGTGCCAAAGGGCACCTGAGCCCTCCAACAATCATTCCCTCCTTATCGCCCCCTTTTTTACTCTCCAATTTTGTTTTCCTATCTGTTTGTGTTGTTTTCCCCATGCTTATGAATTTTAGTAATACGTAAAAGGACGAGCGGCAAAAACCCCGCTTATATCTCCCGAAATCAGCTGCAGCAAGCATAGGCCTCTGCTTAGCTCGTTGAGGAACCTATTTCTTCGCCAGATAGCACGGCTGGACCTTCACGGTCAAAATGAAACCTTAGGCTCCGTCCCCACGGGCATCTCCGAATGCCCACCAAACCGTCCGTTTCACGCCGGGGATTGAACACCTGTTTTGTAGATGCTACATTGTAGAATGGCGACCGAGACTTCACGTCTACCGAGCACGTTGCCTTTTCTTAGGCTTCATAATTTCGCAGACAGCTGTTGGTTCAAAAAAATCCAGCCAAGAAGTTTTTAAAAGCATTCAAGAATAAATTCATTGAAAAGAAATGATGTAAACATTTATCAGTATCTCGGTTATCAGAAGCCAAATACCGCAGAGGATACGTAGCCTATAAGTAGTATCTCAGAAGAAGGATGTATGTATGCCCCATAGCTATATTCGAAATGAAGTATTTACATCAATGGAAATTATCATCAACTACTCGTAAAAGCGTATTCGGCGATGTTCGATGATATTAATGGCGGAAAATTACACCTGATGATGGCTACTTTCTAATCAAATGCAAATGGAGTTTTCAAAACTAAAAACAAGAAAAATGTTAACCCCCTTCGTTATTTTTCAAATTCATTTTAGAATTAACAAAATTTGTCCCGCTCAGAAGCGTGATCTTCAAGCGGTTTCGAATAATACGAGTATAAAACCAGGAGTCCGAAGCGTATATACCCTAGACTTGTACAAACCTAGTGGTGATACCAAAAGTACCAATTGGCAACGACCATTTGCATTAAAATTGAGTTTCCTATATGACCAGTTTATAGGGGAGGTTGGCACTCATTCAGGAGGATGGTGACCATTCTCAAAATCAATTAACTAACCCATTCTACAAATATTTGCCTCATTTTATCGAAAGTTATCGAATAGTTGAAGTTTCATTTGTAGGGTAGGTAGGGGTTCCTTGGGTCAGATCTTGCCCATCATTGCCACCAACCAATTAGGTCATGCTATGAACATTTAAGCAAATCTCTAGCTTCATTCTATGGAAAGTTATCGCTTATTTGAAGTTTCATTTGTAGGGGAAGTAGGGGTTTGGTTGTTCAGATTTTACGAATTTTCAATATTAGCCAGCTGAATCCTACTATTGTACAAACATGTAACCAAAATTTCAAGTCGCTAGCTTTATTTTATCGTAAGTTATCGCTTATTTTAAGTTCCATTTGTAGCGAAGGTAGGGGTTCCCTGGGTCGGATCTGGCCTATCTTTAATACCACCTAACTCAATCTTACTTTAAACATTTGACCAAAATTTCAAGTTGCTGGCTTCATTCTATCAAAAGTTATCGCTTATTGCAAGTTTCATTTTTTGGGGAGGTAGGGGTTTCTTGGGTTGGATCTTGCCCATTTTTAACACTAACCAAGTAGATCTTATTAGCAACATTCTACAAAATTTTCAATTTGCTAGTGTCATTCTATCTAAAGCTATCGTAATGTAAGGCATATTTAATTTTTTTAATTTGTAGGGGAGGTAGGCGTTCCTTTGATCTGATTATGCCCAACTTACCAAAGCTTAAGCAACTTCTCACCTCAGGGTTACATGCAAAAAATCAGGTGTCTACGTCAATTGGTTCAAGAGTTATAGACAAAAAACCTGAAAAGTGGGTTAGTACGGGGCTCTTTGTAAGAAAATTACCGTTAGTTTTCAACTGATCGATTTTATTTTTCCAGGAGAGTATAAGATTATTCTCACGAGCAAGATACCAAAGCTAGAGTTTTTCATGTTTATTTAGTCGGGAGTTATAGGTACATTTAAGTATTTGACATATGTAGGGGAGGTAGGCGTTCTCTTGGCCTGATCATGCCCATTTTCGATACCAACTAGATCACACTGCCAACATTTGACAAAAACTTCAAGGCTCTAGCTTCATTCTAACGAAAGTTATCGTGCGAACGGACAGACAGATAGACGGACAGACGGACGGACAGACAGACAGACAGACAGACATGGCTAAATCGAATCAGGAGGTGACCCTGATCATTTATATATATATATTGCTATACCTCCGGAACCTCCTTCAAGGTGTTACATATTTCCGTCGTGACAAAAACAATATACCCTATACTAAAAGTCTAGGGTATAATGAATGACGCGTTGTCAAGCTTATTATTTCATATGCTTCTTAAGAAGCAGGAGGTGCATGCTGGCAACTGCATTCTCTGAAACCAATTAATGCCACCGAAACGTCAACTGGGCCACATGGAACAGTTGACGCGCCATGCCCCACAAGAGGTTAGGACAACTGAGTATAGTATATTCACGTGCTGACGCGTAAAATGGGCGATAAGCTCGTTTGACGCGTACAAATCGGCAGGCCCTGACGGAATCATACTGGCAATGCTGCAAAAACCCATGGACACAATAGCTCCTTGGGTGGTTGCCATACTAAAGGGATGTCTCCGACTAGGCTACGTACCTCTGGCGTGGAGGGAGTCTAGAGTGGTGTTTATCCCCAAAGCAGGTAAGGGCAGCCATGCCAATCCTAAGGACTTTAGACCTATCAGTCTAACGTCCTTTTTGCTAAAAACAATGGAAAAATGCATAGATGGATACATTAGGAAAACCATCCACCCTTCGTACCTATCTAGAACTCAGCACGCTTACATGAAGGGAAAATCGATAGAAACCGCTCTATACGAGGTGGTCTTCACGATCGAAACATCCCTTCAATATATTCACTCTCGGTATATTCCTGGACATAGCAGGGGCTTTCAACAATGTCACTATGAAGGCTATAGTGGAGGCCGTGGAACTTGCCGAGGTGAATGTTACTATAAGGAAATGGATCGAAGCACTACTCTCGAACAGGCTAGTAACTTCTACACGGAAGGCTCCAAGATGGAAGCCGGAGTTGGAGCAGCAGTCTACTCGTCGGAACTTCCATGCAACCTTTCCCACAGACTGCCGAATGAGTGCAGCATTTTCCAGGCGGAGGTGCTTGCGATCCAAAAGGCAGCTGAGGTGATGATATCATCCCCGAAAAAGGATGGAATCGTCATACACTCGGACAGTCAAGCAGCACTAAAGGCGCTACAGTCCGTCACAGTCAAGTCGAAGACAGTGCATAACTGCCTAACAGCTCTACAGGCTCTGGGATCAGCTAGAACCCTGGAACTCTTGTGGGTTCCAGGCTATAGCGGGGTTCTAGGTAACGAAATAGCGGATGGACTAGCCAAACAGGGGGCTATCCTCGAACGAGGGGCAGCCCAAGAGCTGACGACACCAATACAAACATGCAAGAAAATAATGGACGACAATATGCGTCAAAAGGCCATAGCTAACTGGCTCAACACAAACGACTCCAGAGTAACGAAAATATTCTGGAATTCTTATGACAAAAGGAAAACTGAAAGCCTCTTGGGACTGCCCAGAAGTCAGTGTGCACTATTAGTGGGCATACTAACGGGCCACTGCCTGATAGGGGAACACGCCCACAGACTAAAGCTAATAACCAGCGATGGCTGCAGGAATTGCCAAATACCAAACACGAAAGAAACTCTAAAGCACCTCCTATGCGATTGTCCTGCACTCGCTGGAAGGAGATTAAAGTGCCTAGGAGCTCACTTCTTCAACGATCTTGAAGGAGTCGCAGGACTCAGCTGGAGAAGCCTCTTCAGCTTCGCCAACGAGCCAGGTTCCTTCAAGCTCAACGACGATATTCTGATAGGGGCCAGCAACGACGCGGGATGAGTACCTGTTGTATGTGGAAGGCGAGTTTCCAATTGGCTGACTCTATCGGCATATATACGAACGGATCCAAAACAGACGGAGGGGTAGGAGCGGGTGTCTATTGCGACAGGTTAAATCTAAGCCTGACTTTCCGTCTACCATCTCACTGTAGTGTCTTGCAGGCGGAGATCACGGCGATTTCGGAAGCTCTTATCTTTTTAGGGCGACATGTTATAACTGGTAGAGACATTGGCATCTATACTTGCAGCCAGGCTGCAATCAGATCGCTGGATTCAGTCTTGTGTACATTTAAGACTGTGGATTATTGTCGATCATCCCTCTCTGAATTGGGGAGCTACTTTAACATTGTCCTGTGCTGGGTCCCTGGCCACAGTGGCCTGGAAGGTAACTGTCAGGCTGATGAGCTTGCCATACTGGGCTGTTTGAATGGGGCATTGTCACATTGGGGAACATGCCAGGAGACTTCGGTTTCCCTGCAATGACTTTTGCAGGAGCTGTGGGGACGTGAACGAGGAGGAAAGTAGTTTCCACCTTCTCTGCTCCTGTCCAGCTTTTGCAGTTAGAAGGAGGTCGTTACTTGGATCCTACTTCGTCACTGACTTGGAAGAGCTAGAAAGCGCGGATGTTGGAAAACTCCAGAGTTTTATTGTTGGCTCTAAATAGTTCTAACTATCAGAAATATTGAGAGAGGATGTGTGTTAGTGGTATCACAACGGACCTATTTGAGGTCCAAGTGAGCTGTGTTTTGTCACAGCAGCCCATCTACCTACCTATATGTGGTATCGCTATGGACCTCAGCGGTCTATGCGGAGTCGTCTAGGCTGCCACCCTACCTAACATAACCTAAGCATGTTTACGTTTTTAGGAACCTGCCGTTCGATATTGATGGAATGGAAGCTATTGGAGCTTCTTGAAGATGTGGAACTGAATTTGTAGAACTAGATTTTGGTAGGCTTCTGGAAACTTGTAGAAGTGAAAAGAACTCTGCAGAACCTTCGGAAAACTTTGCCCTGATCTTCATGTCATAATGTTCGAAATACATTTTCCTCGATCGTCTCCTTGTTGCTGTTGTTGTTGTATCAACGCGTTGAGTTTTAGTATGTGTGTGTGAATTAGCATAATTTCCTTCGGGCGTTGAAGGGGGTGTGGGAGCTCTTGGCTATTCAGATGAACGCGTCGCTCAGGTGCGTAGAACCGGCTGCCTCTCTCATTGTTGTCTTTCTATACATATGATGTGAATCTACGACTAAAGCGGACTTGTGACAACTCGGTTTGTATGGTTATGAAACATCAGTCGGCATTTTCAGTGAGCGGCACCATTAGGCCACGTAAACGCTGATTTACGTAAATGCCTGCGTTCACGTTTGCAACGTTGTAATTGCGGTAAGGATTTTCCCTCCACTCAACCATAAACTCTTTACCCGAACGACTTGTTTTGTAGTTGTCATGTATTAAACAGCTGACAGCCGATTCGCTATTGAGTTTCAAACAAAACTTCAATTAAATTCGCGACGGTTTCAGGAAAAATGAAAAGCACTGCAAAATCGCCACAAATTTGTGTTGCTTCGATGTAAATAAGCACATAAGACGCCATGTACAAATCAAGAACCCGAAAACGAAAATCCACACCATCTCACAGTCACATGCAATACGTCAACTAAGAACTGTCAAATACGCTAATACCCCTTACCCCCCATTGAACGGAAATCAACCAGGAAAAATTTCTGGTTAATTTCCCCGATGTGTGGTAGATCAAACGCAAACTGGAACGGACCGTCCACGAGCAAAATCAGTCGAACTGTTTGCATTTGCGTTTAAAACGTTGCGCGACCTGAACCCACACAATGTCACCTATGCAGACGATACACTTCTACTTTATTCTCATTTTGGACAAAGTGATGCGGAAGAAATGATTAACAATGATATGATTATCTATCAACAGTGGCTTCATGGTAACAAACTAAATATAAATATTAATAAGACACGATTCATGCTTTTCAAACAAAACGATAAATCCGATATTAAATTAAATATAAAGTTTGGTAACCAACCCACTGAAAGAGTAAATAAGATCAAATATCTAGGCCTTATTATCGATGGCGCCGTTTATACCGTGGTATTAAAGGCGATTTAAGTAAATCGTTTTAGTGCTAGTACTTGTTCGTGATGTGCTTATACCAACCAAACGAAGAGGTGCTAAACATGAAAGATGTCAGCTGTTAGTTTGTAACTTCGGTGACATTGGCTAAGGAAATGTCAGGAGGCAGTAGCCTCCTAATAAAAACGCGTTTCTACCGCTACAATCAAAGGATGAAACAAATGCAGAGTTTCAGGAAAGGATGAGGTATTTATATAACAAATAAAAATATAATTTCCAACAACAACACCATTAGCGAAGACAGCAAAACCACCTAGTCCCAATTTTTCAGTCCAGTTCTGCGTAGCAAGTGGAGCTAAAATTGGTACCAAAACTAGCTAGTGCAACATATTTATGTCGTCGTGAGTTAGCTCGAATTAGTTAATCCTCGAAGATAGTTCCGCGGCATAAACAAGGCCGATGAGAAGCTTACATGGAATGATCGTATCAATCAGATCAAGTCTAATTTATGCCCATTAATTGCCTTGCTTAGACGAAGAAAGTACCTTCATACTCAGCTTAAAAATATGATTTTTCATGCCACGTTATGTCTATAATGAATTATGGAATATTCAACTGTAGTCAGACTTCGGCACTTAAATATTTTAACTATCAGTTGAATGATAAAAGCTGTTATAACGACCCACAACTTACATCCAGGAACACCTACTATAGAAAGATACGAATTAACCGCCAAACTTCCGTTAGAAAAAATCATAGTTCTGGAAAAAATTAAAACAATTTGGAAAATAGTTAATAACAAAACGAAGACAGACATGGATTTCTCTAACGTTGAACAGAGAAGTTCATAGCTATAGTACTCAAAATGCTGAAAACTTCAGAACAACTTCAGCTAATACTAATAGAATTCTAACCGACCCAATTCGATCATCAATAATAGTTCTTAACACACTACCCACGGAGTTTCATACTCTAACATCGTACGAAACTTTTAAAAGAAAATTAAAGCGACTCTTACAGTCTAATAAGTTTTTTAATTGACTCAAAAATAAACACCAGTTCAACTTGCATTCACCAACTACGGTTTAATTAGGGTGAACCGCGTTAATTGAAAAAAAACTATATACATGCCTATAGAACTTACTTATTTTGCATTCCCTCATACCAGTCACTACGTTTATATCGCGGGACTATCTTCGAATTTAACTAAATCGATCTAACTCACGACGATGTAAACGTATCGGTTTATATTATTTTACGTTTACACTATCCCCAGATTACTTCATCTTTGCCAGCTAATTTAATCTGCAACTGTCAAATACATACAATTTTAAACTCACCATACCCAGGTTACGCCGCAGATCAAGTGATCTGGGGATAGTGTAAACGTAATATTAGTTGGTTTTGGTACTAACTTTTAGCTCCACTTGCGATGCAGAACTGGCCTAAAAAATTGGGACTAGATGGGGTTGCTGTCTTCGGTAATGGTGTTGTTGGTGATAATTCCATTTTGTATGTTAAATAAATACCTCATCCCTTTCTGAAATTCTGCATTCGCTTCATCCTTTGATTGTAGCGGTATAAACGAGCGTTCATTACGACATTACTGCTTCTTGACATTTTCCAAACCAAAATCACAAGCCAACAACTGACATCTTTCATAATTATTACCACTCCGTATGATCGGTATAAACACACCACGAACAAGTTCTAACACTAAAACGATTAAGTTAAATCGCCTTTTAGCTCCACGATATAAACGTAACCAGTGTTCCTATACTTACTTATATTACGTTTACACTATCCCCAGATTACTTCATCTGCGCCAGCTGAGATAATCTGCGACTGTCAAATACATACAATTTTGAACTCACCACACCCAGATTACGCTGCAGATGAAGTAATCTGGGGATAGTGTAAACGTAATATTAGGCGGCTATTACACTATAAAAGCTATTTTACAAATATCTTTTATAAAAGATATTTTAAAAGGACTTTTTAAAGTGTAATAGGCGCCTAAGAAAAGATTTGTGATATGAACGTCATATTACGTTTACACTATCCCCAGATTACTTCATCTGCTGCTTAATCTGGGTGTGGTGAGTTTAAAATTGTATGTGTTTGACAGTTCCAGATTAAATCAGCCGGCGCAGATGAAGTAATCTGCGGATAGTGTAAACGTAATATTACTTGTTTCCAGTACTTTTCATACAAGATTCCGCACCTGCCCCCTTAGGCGTCTAATATCATTCATAAAAGTTCTTTTAAAATATCGTTCATAAAAGATATTTGTAAAAGAACCTTTATACAATAGTTTAATAGCCGCCTAATATTACGTTTACACTATCCCCAGATTACTTCATCTGCTGCTTAATCTGGGTGTGGTGAGTTTAAAATTGTATATATTTGACAGTTCCAGATTAAATCAGCCGGCGCAAATGAAGTAATCTGGGGATAGTGTAAACGTAATATTACTGGGAGGCAAAACAAGTGTTGAATTTAACTTCAATGTTGTTACGAGTATGTCTGTATCTTTGGCGACTATTTATGTCTCTCCTAAATAATATGTATGGGGTCCAGGTAACTGTTAAAAAATTCTAAAATCCAATCGTTGTTCCTTTGGTCACGTCTTGAATTTGGTTTTAATTTATATGCGTAAAGTTTACCTACCCTTGTCCCTCAAAGGGAAATGATGATAAGAGCATTGGATTTCACTCACATTTATGAAGAAAGCGCCAGCCACACTGATCGCTTCATCTCCGTGTAAAAAAATTTATAGCAATGTCAATGCCACGATTTTTATGTGTTTTATTTCATTTTGAAGTTCAGTACCTCTAAAAATATCCTTTGAAATAAATGCATACATAAAAAACCACAAAACAAATGATCAGGAACCGATGATAGAGTTTCCCGTAATCATAGTTATTTACTCATATATTATCGTATACGAATATTATTAACTTCCCTGTAGTTTACTTGTGTGCGGACATCAGTCATCTTTCATAATATAAATCACTGTCTTAGATATTTATTATATTAACGTACCACCGCGAATAGCGTAACCATGTCTCCAATGTTCTCAAATATTGACTTAGTTTGCCTCTATCTTATTTTTTCGCGTGTGAAGTGTGCATTTTCGCACAAAACCAATTAATTATAACTAGTTCCTCTTATTTTCTTACCTGATAAAATGTATATCTGTTCGCTGTAATTTACAACGGGGAAGTGCAAATAGGTTTCAATTGCTTTGAGGATGATACACATCTAGGTAGCATCTAAATAAATATGATATATCGCATACTAGCCGTGCCGTGCCAAAATGCCTGCGATCAAAATTATTGAGTTCAGCAATTGAGATACATAATCAATCAGAAATGAGGAAAACGTAATTCCCAAATGTATACGGATACAGCGCTGCGAAAGCTGTTCCATATTTCAAAATCCATTGCAAAATTGACAAGCTTCCATCTGACCTTCAATTGGCAGAAGATTGTAATGAACCTTATTCTGGTCTGGTTGTGCTGCTTCCACCGGCAGATCTTCGGCAGCACCTGATGAGTAAGGATCTGTCGGTGGTACGAAACAAGTGGCAGAGGGTCTCATTACACCTGGACCCAATGCGAACGCGGGGGTAATCGTGTCATCCGCCAACCATTCCGTCCTTATCGCTTCATTTTTTTTTATTCCACATTTTTACCTTGTCTGTGTTGTCTCCCCCAGGCCTATGAATTTTTGTTAATACGTAAAGGACAGGGGCAACGAGCGGCGAAAACCCCGCCCACGTCTTCCGAACTGAGCTAGAGCAAGCATAGGCCGCTGCTTAGCTCGCTGAGGAGCCTTTTTCTTCGCCAGATGGCACGGCCCGACCTTCACGGTCATTACGCTACCTAAAGATCGCCACCCATTGACGAGCACAACCACGACCAAACTTCCATCGAACCATCAAATATCATAGAACGGTGGAAATAGGGGGAATGTTTTTTCCACACGTCCTATGATATTTGATGGTTCGATGGAAGTTTGGTCGTGGTTGTGCTCGTCAATGGGTGGCGACCTTAAGGCTCCGTCCCCACGGGCATCTTCGGATGCCCACCAAACCGTCCATTACATATGTTCGGTAAATGTCGTGACGCCATCGGCCACTCAGCCACGATTTTGAAATTAACGAAGGATTTGTTTCCTTGCTCCTCGGGCCCCTCGGCCAAATGTCAATGCGCGTTGTGCGTGTTTCACTGCGCAGACGCGAATATGACAACAATATCTCCATATTCAAATTTTTACCACCACTCTGTGCCTATTTCCTATGTGTGCGTTCAGAAGGAACTGAGCAACTTCCGCTCAGCGAACATGTTCAGAACGAGCGGGTTCAGAAGTGACTGAGCAACTTCCGCTCGGGTGATCATGATCAAATTTCACCGAGCAAGAAATATTTCTGCTCACTGATCAGTGCTCAGTGCTCAGGTTCTTCTTCTTCTTTTTCAACCTCACGCTCAAGTTGCGACTTTCGAATTTTGACAGTTATCAAGTTGGTTGTTGTGTTTTCGCCGCTTTCGGCTTCTAGTTCTTTGGTTTTCGGGTGCTTTTGATTTTGTTTTCTCGTTGTTCGTGATTTTTGTAAAGGACAGCGTGGGATTCATGTATGTTCCACTTTTCGGCACTTGACGTCTGAAATTGTCATCGTCAGCTCTCAGCTGGTCGATTTTTCAGCTGGTGAAGTAGCGTTCAGCAGGTGCAGACTCCAAACCGGAGCTGCTCGCGAGCAGTTGCGGAGCTGCTCGCGAGCGGTTTCCGCTCTTTTGCCACCTTCTGAACGCACTCTATGTGTTTAATAGCCGCCATACATTACCCGATCCGTCGCCTGATCGATCGGCCGATGGATCGCCACAAAATATCTGCCGATCTGCACTGCACACACACTGGACGATTTTCGTACGATGCGATAACGAATGACAAGTCAAAAAAATAGGTTATGATTCACTCCCAATGCAACCTAGATTCATTTTTTTTAACTATTTGGATTTGTGTGGTATTTTCGTATTCCACATATTTGATACTTCAATTGCAATGCCATTTAAATCATTAGAATCCTTCAAATTTCATCATTTAATAATTTGTTAATTTGACATTCACTTGCGATAATCACATACACTATCCAATCGATCGTCACCGATCGATCGCACGAAAATCGCACAAAAATATCGGCAGATCAAAATTGATCGGCCGATCGGTGCGATTTCCACATACACAGGCCGATCCATCGGCCGATATCGATTTCGGGCGACGGATCGGCCGATCGATCGGTGTGTGTATGGCACGTTTAATGAATGTAAGTATATCTATGCGAAGAAATGAGATGGATTTGGGAATGTGAGTTTGTGGTTCGTGACTATATAGACCGCGCGGGTGTTCCAGGGTAGAGGGCGCGTGCAACGAACATGGAACCATTGATATACAAGAGAAGGATAGAGTCAAAAGCTATACGTGACTGTCTGTGAAAGTAACCAAACTGTTGTTTTCCTTTTTTTAGCTGCGATCAGCTGTTCTTAGTTTCGATTTCGTGGGATGACATTTCTCGCCGGTCATTTTGTGCTGAACACGAGATTGCAGTGAAAAATTACATTTTTTCAAGTGAAAACTCTATTAGTTTTGTGAAAATTACATCAAGAACTGTAAAGTGTTGTTTATGTGTTCACTTAGTGGCCTATTTTAAGTGAGACAAGCTACTAATCCCATTAATTTTGGAAAATGGAGTGTGGTATGGAACATTGCCACAACAGATGGATTTCCAGGAAAAGTGGAGTTTCATTTCACAGGTAAGTGTCCTGATTTTGTATCGCTATTAAGTGCATCGTCGCTATACGTAGCTGAAATGCTTTTAGAACAAAGATATTCCCCGGTAAGTAAGTGTTTTTGTTCGTGGTCCGCGGGTAATTAAAATCTGAACACGTGGGTTACTTCTACTTCCTGGTCTCCCTATTCCAAGACAAAGGGAAAATTTTGGTAACCATTCGCTTAGATGTGGTTGTTACACGACCACTATCACATCTTTCCAGTGGCGTTTGCGTTTTATGCAACTTCTCTCAAGAGGTCACCCACACATTACACTTTCAAGGCTGCGCTACTGAATCAAAACTAAGCAGCTGATAACCCACGTGTTCAGATTTTAATTACCCGCGGACCACGAACAAAAACACTTACTTACCGGGGAATATCTTTGTTCTAAAAGCATTTCAGCTACGTATAGCGACGATGCACTTAATAGCGATACAAAATCAGGACACTTACCTGTGAAATGAAACTCCACTTTTCCTGGAAATCCATCTGTTGTGGCAATGTTCCATACCACACTCCATTTTCCAAAATTAATGGGATTAGTAGCTTGTCTCACTTAAAATAGGCCACTAAGTGAACACATAAACAACACTTTACAGTTCTTGATGTAATTTTCACAAAACTAATAGAGTTTTCACTTGAAAAAATGTAATTTTTCACTGCAATCTCGTGTTCAGCACAAAATGACCGGCGAGAAATGTCATCCCACGAAATCGAAACTAAGAACAGCTGATCGCAGCTAAAAAAAGGAAAACAACAGTTTGGTTACTTTCACAGACAGTCACGTATAGCTTTTGACTCTATCCTTCTCTTGTATATCAATGCCCTTTGTCTACTTCCTGGTCTCCCTATTCCAAGCATGGAACACATGTTCGTTGGCGCGTGTCTGTTTACTTTCCAGCACACGGAATGAGGTAAAATTGCTTCAGGGAATTTAGTGTTCATAGATCGTGGTTATCCTTCCTTGCCTCTCTTCTCTGGATCAAAGTAATAAGAAATGGAAAAGCATAGATGAAAAATAGTGTGTACCTACTTGTTCTAGACGAGTTATTTCGATGAAGGCTTCGGACAGTGTGCAACGAATGCTCTTCCCAGTTTGATAATGGCAACGCAGATTTGTGTGAAACGATGGCAGTTGTGAAACCCCCTTTTGACAAACTTCCCTTTACTTGATAGTGTACACCCACCACGGTTTTATTTCGCAATAACGAAAATCTGAACCAGTTTGTGAAATTGGTTAATAGCGTGATAGCCACCGCGGCTATTCTTTTATTCTACGTGTTTACGTACATACATACATAGCGTAGATATAGCCGCTATAATAATAAAACAATATCTTTTGGCTCACGAATTTGTTAAAAACTTCCCAAAACACAGCTGTCACAAATCAGCTGCCAGGCACTTCCATCTCATTTCCTCCTTCGCTAAAAAGTGTGATTGCACTATTGCACATAACCTCCTTCCGATAAGATAGCAAGCACCACTATAGCACCCGACGACGTGACGCGAGGACAATTTCGCTAGGGTCAAAGTTTTTGAGTTTCAGTAGACCGTAAACTTTCAAGGTGGCGGGTCAGGTTCCAGACGGGGTGATATTCTCCGACATGTTTAAATTATTGGTAAGAGATGCTCGCCAAATATCTCGTGATTCCGTGAATCTTTCAATTATATAAGCATCGTTTACTATTTTTAGCTCACGTTCGCTGCAGGCGTCTACACGGGGATTTATGTCAGCCAAAATTATGAAGTACGTGCAGAATTTGCATATGCAAACAAATGACATGAAAATGACAAAGTGCAGTGAATGGTTCTTATTGCGATTTATTTCACGATTAATTTCAGGTGCCCCGGGTTGATGAGCCAGCCAAGATAGTGGATAGTGTAAAAACGTGGATGGACAGCCACAAAAAAGACAAATAAATTAGGGAGGCCGATCTCAGTAATTTCTTGATGTAAACACGAATATCCGAGTGCTTAGTAGGTGAGCAGAAGTCTTGTAATTACTTATTATACTTGATAGTCACAACGAAACTTCTGTATTTCTAGGTTTTATTCGATTGGATTTTGGCGGCTTTCTTGAAGGACAAGTATTACAATTACATAGTGTAAAAACCGCCAGTTCGGCATTTTAATTTTATCCGCAAAATTACAATGTTGCAATAAATAGTAATTATTTTCATAAAACGAGTGTTGGGTACCACGTAACTATCAGTCTTGTTGCCGAAGATAGCAGGCGGGGCTAGTCACTCCGCGTCGTAAGTTAATGGATTGTGTCCGCCTGTATTTAAACCAGTTTATACCGTACGAATTAACACGGGATGAAGGGAATAAGGCGGCTTTCACACGAAACGCACGATACACGTGATTCTAGCAGAAAGCATCAGTGGCAAGCGAGCTGTGTATGTGCGACGATTAATTTAAAATTGCATCGCATAGGAAGCTCGCTCGCCACTGGTGCTTTCTGCCAGAATATCGTGTATTGTGCGTTCCGTGTGAAAGCCGCCTAATTCCTATGCGACTAGTTGTGGTAGCGATGCATAAAATATTTTCTAACGAACTAATGGGACAAATAAAAAAAAACATAAATTATTAGTTTTTATTAATGCTGTAAGCATTATCATCGATAATATTACGTTTACGCTATCCGCAGATTACTTCATCTGCGCCGGCTGATTTAATCTGGAACTGTCAAATACATACAATTTTAAACTCACCACAACCAGATTAAGCAGCAGATGAAGTAATCTGGGGATAGTGTAAACGTAATATAAGACAGTTTGGAAAAAGGCAGATAGCTGTAGCCTGAATGGCTGACCAACACCTAAGCGTCTCAGGTTTAGTAGGATGGAATGATCTGTGTAGTTGGACCTGCAACATAGTTGTGTCAACGCCAGCACGTTTATTAAACCATCTGAAGCAGCTATCTACCAAGGCCATCCCCTGAACGGGGTTAAGCGATGTGCTGACAACTCGTCCTTGTAAAAACCACTCCACGTCAAGAAACCTGGAACAAAAGCCTCGGATTGGACGGATAACAACGACGACCACGCAAACGACTAAAGGATTATTCTTTCGGATCCTGGAATGTACGCTCCCTGAACAAACCGGGGACCGAGAAGACCCTCCTTCAGCAGGTCGAAAAGTAGAAACTGTGCATTACTGCAGTCCAGGAAACAAATTGGCTTGGCAGCGAGATTAATGATAAGAAATCGCACACAATTTTTACAAGTGGCAAACCATCGGACCACAAGGAGTTTGGAGTAGCATTTATAGTAAACAATCACCTCAAGCCGGACATTACTGACTTCAAACCCATAAATGAACGGCTATGTGCGATTCGCACCAAGACTCGATTCAATCTCTGGCTCATCAATGTGCACGCCCCCACTGAAGTTAAAGGAGACGCAGTAAAAGACGAGTTACGCCCACCTTGCGACTCTTCGACTCACTTTTAACAAACGACGTCAAATTGCTGCTGGGAGACTTTAACGCGAAAGTCGGAAATGAAAGTTGGCACCGGGGGACCACTGGACGCCACAGTCTCCATGAAGAATGTAACGACAACGGCCGGCGATTTATCGACTTCGCCTGCAGTAGGAATCTAGTCGTAAGCTCTACGTGTTTCCCGCATCGACGCACAAACAGACCTGGAAATTTCCAGACGCACATACCATCAACCAAATTGATCACGTCCTCATTTGCAGAAGATGGGCGTCTAGCGTGATGGATGTCCGCTCTTATCGAGGAGCAAACTGCGGCTCAGATCATCACTTGGTGTTCGGAATATGTATTCAGATGTCAAACTACCACGGCTATAGCAGTTCAGAGCGGAATCTCGTTTTTGTGTCTTTGCAAATCGGAAAAGAATAACTAAAGTCATTTCTCGGAAGGTAAGAGAATATAGAGAACCACTAGCGATGCTACGGCGGTGGCGTATATTACCGCACTTGAGGAAAGACTATCGCCTGTGCTACACAACATCAGCAACACAAGCATCCATGGATTCTGGGAAAAACTCAAGGGTACCATCAAAGATGTCGCAGAGAAGGTCGTGGGATATAAAGTCCAGAGAGCGCGAAATGACTGGTTCGACGAAGAATGCAAAAATTCACTTCGTCGACACAATTAGCAGCGTACGCCGACGACATCAGTATCATGTCCCGAAGATTGGCCGACGTAGAAGAACTTCTGCATACGCTCGATACCGCTGCAAAAGAAGTTGGACTACGTATCAACGAGGGTAAAACTAAAATAATAATGCAATCGAAGACAAGGACACCTGCACAATCAAGCATCAATGTGCGGGACCTCAACATCGAGTTCGTGAACGACTTCATATAACTGGGTTGCAATTTGTCAAGGAACGCCAACGAAACTGACGAAATCAAGCGACGGATACAGTTAGCTAATAAGACTTTTTTCTCGGTTCTCCCCATAATGAAATCGAAGCATGTGCACAGAAACACGAAGCTCCGTGTGTACAAAACCATTATACGACCAGTGCTATGCTACGGCTGCGAAGCATGGACCCTAACTCAAGCCTCCGGAAACATGCTAGACACATTTGAACGTAAGGTTCTACGGCGAATTTTCGTGGCTGTTTGCGATCGAGATGGATGGCGCATCCGGTACAACCATGAGTTGTATGAACTGTACGATGAGCTGGAAGTTTCGAAAATCGTCAAACTACAACGACTTCAATGGGCAGGGCATGTACAACGAATGGACGATGATCGCATGCCAAAGGTTGGAGGACGCGGTCACGTGACCGAGATAATTGGAGGACAACGATCCAGGCGGCCAAGGCCCGACGTCGGGGTGTCGCGTCACGATAATGATGATTTGAAAATTATATTTTAAATAAGGGCTCATTTATTATTTAAGGCTTTCAAAATCCGCTCATTCGTTGAGGATATTAAATAATGAAGCACGGACACGTCTATTTTTCACCACTCCAGGATAATGGACTCTTTAAAGTCCTTTAAGGTGTCATAGTGCCTTCCTCTGACATAAACCCTTTGTAAAAGAATAGCCTAAAGGTTTTCCATTAGCTTTACGTCGGGACTACGAGTTGGCCACTTCAACACAAATATCCCTTCCAGCAAAAGAAATCCTTTTTCGTGCATTGGATTGGGGCATTGTCTTGCTGGAAGCTCCACGAATCACCCCAACACTGTTCTCCAAACTCAATCAAAACGCTATCCAAGAGATCCACATATTATTCTGCATTCATCCAATGAGATACAAAGCAGATTAGGGGCTTTCCATCGAAGCACCCCAAACCATAACGACTGGCGAACTTGCCTCGGGTTCCTTGTGTCGCGGTAATAATGCTGGTAAATATGGAGGTCATCCAAATTAAATTTCTGTCTTATGCTTTGGAGGTAACTCTGGTATGGCGAGCCTTTTTATACCCTTCACGGATGTGATAGGGTATATTAACTTTGTCATGAAGTTTGCAACGCACAGAAGGATGCATCTCCGACCATATAAACTATGGTCAGTATGATGAGACGAGTCAATTAAGCTTTGTCCGTCTGTCTGTCTGTCCGTCTGTTTCTATGCAAACTAGTCCCTCAGTTTTAAAGCTATCAAGCTGAAATTTTGTACAGAGCCTTGTTTCTATTGCAGGCAGTATATATGTCGGAACCAATGGAATCGGACCACTACATCATATAGCTGCCATAGGAACGACCGGTCCAAAAATTCGTCTTTGTGAGAAAAATTTTCTTATTTCTGAAGATATATTTTTCAAATTTCACGAAAATCAATAGTATCTATAGTCAAATCACATTTCCGAATTTGGTTGAAATTGGACTACTTTATCGTATAGCTGTCATAGGAACGATTGTTCCAAAAGCAAAGTTTTTATTAGAAAAACTTTTTTAATTCTGAAGATATGTTTACCAAATTTATATTTATATCGCCTGGCTGGCGTAATCTCGGCCCCTTTGGCCGGTATGTATACCCGCAACGGATGCAACGCATCAAGTTGACGGATATGGATGCCTTAGGCAGGTGTTATGCCGGCATCCTGAAACTAATATAATTTAGTGGAGGTCGCCGAGCACTTTCCGCACTATTGCACACGTATGCAAAATTACGTATTTTTGCATAACGTCAATGAGATTGTGCGGCAGGTTTAATTGGGTGAGGGAAGTGAGAAGGTCTTTGGGTATTATACCGTAGCCGACAATATTACAGGCACTATACGTACACTGCCAAGATGCCAAAGTTGTTTGATTTCTTGGGCCAGTGCACTATAGTTTGCCCTTTTCTCCGCATGCTTTCTCTCGATGTTGCTATTATGGGGGATAGCAACATCGATTATGTATGCAGAGCGACTCGTCTTGTCGACTAGGAGTACATCGGGTTTGTTGTGGGCGACGGGTGATCAGTGTTTACCTGGCGATCCCAGTACATCGTAAAGCGAGTGCTGTCAAGTATTGCTTGTGGAGTGTACTGGTAGATCGGTACGGTTTCACTGATCAGCCCGTGCTTGTATGCGAGGTGTTGGTGGATTACCTTGCATTCAGCATTGTGTCTGTCCGTGTACTCTACCGGCGCCATTAATTATTAATATTAATAATATATTATTAATTAATAGTATTAATATTATTTAATCGTATTGACTACCAAATCATGTTCCTAAATTTTGTTGAAATCGGCTTACTATTTCATATACCTCTCATAGGAACAATGAAATCGGAACAAGTTTTACTACTAATTTCAAAGTGACAAATGTACCATAACTCACGCGAAGCGTGAAGGGTATCATACCTTCGGCAAGCTAGCCGAAGGCTAGCTTGTTTCGAATGAAATGTATTCACATGTTTTCAGAATTTGTTGCACGCGTCTCTTTTTTTTATACAAGGGATTAGGGATCAGTTTGGCTTTGGCACTATCAATTATAGAGTCATGCAATTCTAAAGCTCTTATCATCTTATCTTATAATTTCCCTGGGAGGCAAAAGGGATTGGGGAGGTAGAGACAAATGCTCTCAATTCAGATCTGGTCCACATAAATACGACAATTAGGGAAAAATTAGTGTAGTCCAAAGACAATTACATTTGGAAAAACATTAAAACATAGATTATAAATTAAAATCTTGTTTCGCCTCCCAGACAATGAAAAGACACTGGTATGGAGGGAAGGTAAAAAAAAAAGTATTTTTTATCAAAATGAGAAACAAAATTTTAGTCAAAGTGAAATCGCGGTAATTTAACCATGGTTGGTGAGTGGAATTGCATCGAATTAATTATGTATTTAATTAAAGGCAGTGTATTGGCAGTGACTCACAAAAGAGTTAATAAAAACATACGTTTTAAATGTTTTCGGATAATCGAAATCATATTTTTGACAATAAAATGAGCAATTCACAAAGAACGTTTTATAACTGAAAGTCGATGTTCACGAAAAAATAATTTGAGTTTTTGTTTAATTCTTTCATTAGAAAAAAAACTGGTTTCGATAACCGATCGTTACGAAAATTTGTTGAGAGGGGCATTGAATTACTTTATTGCAATTATTACAAATTAATTTTTTTATACATCCCATGCAAATTATTGTTTAGCTTCATATAAGAGGAATGCGCTAACTGAGCCATGTAGGCAATACCAAAGAGGATTGATATTCAACAAGAGCTTTCACTCCATTGAACTTTCCCCTCTGCCAGAAGATTTGTATGTATTGACAAATTGTATAGTACACAGTATAGATACACGAGAGAATCAATACATACACAAGAAAGCTGACTCCGCCTCCGTCGGTAGATTTGTGTGTATTGATTCTCTTGTGTATCTATACTGTGTAGTTTATACCATTTGCCAATACATTCAAATCTTCTGGCAGAGGGGAAAGTTCTATGGAGTGATAGCTCTTGTAGAATATCAATCCTCTTTGGCAATACCTTAGAGCCGTGGTAATTGCATAGTAGTTTTGATGAAATATCTAGGGCTATCATTCTTCTTGAATACTGTACCTCCGATTTGTAGCCTTTTTTAAACTAGGTATATACGAGCCTTGCAGAATGTTAACAAGCTTAACCTTTTTTCATCGATCATTAGGGACTTTAAGGTCAATCTGTACCATAGGTAAACTTTTTTTCGACAAAAATTACTAGAAAATAGCTCCAGGATTGCTACTACTTGCCTGGATTGATTAGCGCAGTTCCCCAATATGAAATCAATCGCAAATTTGCGGAATATTTCAAAAAATAAATCGAAAGGCAGCACCGAACAGCAGTGGTCTGACGTTCATAAAGACGGAATCGGGATTAGCCAATAAATATCGGACAAACGAGAGTATTCCTAAGGGGATGCAATTCACCAATAAATTCAAAATCTTATTATATATCAGTAAACAAATCTAGACCTCGGAGATCAAATCTCGGCGTGATCAAAAACTGCCTGTGAGTACTAGTAGAACTCTCACAGTGCTCCGAGCTTGTCAGTATAAAGACGGCGCGGATAGGGGGTGCATGCTAACAACTGCACTTCCGAAAAGTAGATGTGCTATCGAAACGTCAACAAGGCATAGAAATGCGAGAGATGTTGACGCGCCCATGCCCCTGGAGGGGTCAAGGCAACAGAAGAAGAAGAAGAAGATATACAAGATAATAATTTAATTTATTATCTGAATAGCTGTAAAGATCAATTGACTTAAGGATTAAGAAACCAAAATCAAAAAAATGGGGGAGGGGGATTTATCCCCTTTATCCCCCTGGGTTCGCCCCTGACTCTTCCCAAGTTTTGTGGATCTTTTACGAAGCTATAAATGGTGTTCCTATTTCTGTTAAGCGTTTTACCAACTTTTCATTTGGACAATCCCATTTAACGGAATCCTAGGATTTGACCACGCTCTACATCTGTTAGATGGGTAAAACTAGGCATCTCTATTCATAGATATAAAATTTGTATTTCAGGGTTCAGGGCAAACTTACTTATTGTAACTCTAAGAAATGTTTGAAGTTACAAATTTAATAAAGAAAATGTGTCCAATCACCTTTGTGCCCAGGCAAGAGGCGCCCCTTTTTTTTGTTAACAATATTTTAAATATCCTAAGAATTTACAAATATTTAAAGCGTGTGAATAAACACATTTAAACGTAAGGTCCTTCGGCGAATTTTCGAAGCAGTTCGCGACGGAAATGGATAGCACATCCGGTACAACCATGAGCTGTACGAACTGTACCATGAGCTGTACGAACTGTACCATCAGCTGAAAGTTTGGGGAATCGTCAAACTAGAACTTCTACAATGGGCAGGGCATGATACAATGAATGGACGATGAACGCAAGCCTAGGAAAATATTCAATGGACGACCCGTCGACGGAGCAAGGCTGCTAGAAAGACCGAGAACTTGTTGGAAAGACTCAGTAGATGAGGACGCCGAACTGCTAGGCGTCAAAAATTGGAGGATGCGGTCACTTGACCGAGAAAATTGGAAGACTTTCCCGGCGACCATTGCCCGACGTTAGGCTGTTGCGCCATAATGATGAATAAAATAAAATCGGAACGTTCCTAGTTAACCGGGCTACGCATAGTGGTTCGCGTCTTCCACCAATAGTGGGTTTTAATTTGAGATGATTTTGTGCTCCCCTTGCGTGGGCCCCGTTTCCCAGGCGAGCTCCGCGGCTTAAGGGGTTAGTACACGTAGTTTACTGCTCTATTATGATCGCTTTGCTCGCGCTACCTATATATGCCCATCTCCTGCAAATGAGGACATGATCAATTTGGTTGACGGTATGAGCGTCTGGAGATGTCCAGGTCTGCTTGTGAATGCGTCGATGCGGGTAACACGTAGAGCTTACGATTAAATTCTTGTTGCAGGCGAAATCGATAAGTCGCTGGCCGTTGTCGTTACATTTTTCATGGAGACTGTGGCCACTGGAGCCCCCGGTGCCAACTTTCATTTCCGACTTTCGCGTTAAAGTCTCCCAGCAGCAATTTGACGTCGTTTGTTGGAAGTGAGTCGAAGAGAGTCTCAAGGCGGGCGTAGAACTCGTCTTTTACCGCGTCTTCTTTAACTTCAGTGGGGCATGCGCATTGATGAGCCAGAGATTAAAGAATCGAGTCTTAATGCGAATCGCACATAGCCATTCATTTATGGGTTTGAACTCAGTAATGTGCGGCTTGAGGTGATTGTTTACTATAAATGCTACTCCAAACTCCCTGCGGCCCGATGGTCTGCCACTTGTAAAAATTGTGTGCGATTTCTTATCATTGATCTCGCTGCCAATGCTCAGTTTGAACTTTTCGACCTGTTGAAGGAGGGCCTTCTCGGCCACCGGTTTGTTCAGGGAGCCTACATTCCAGGATCCGAAAGTATAATCCTTTAGTCGTTTGCGTGGTCGTTGTTGTTGATCCGTCCAATCCGAGGCTTTTGTTCCAGGTTTCTTGACGTGGAGTGGTTTTTACAAGGACGAGTTGTCAGCACATCGCTTAACCCCATTCAGGGGATGGCCTCGGAAGATAGCTGCTTTAGATGGTTTAATAAACGTGCTGGAGTTGACATAACTATGTTGCAGGTTCAACTACGCAAGTCATTCCATCCTACTAAACCTGAGACGCTTCGGTGTTGGTCAGCTACAACTTTCTACCGTTTTCCAAACTATCTTTTCACTAAGACCTGGCCGTCAGCTGTTTGAAACACTGCTGTTACCAGGAGGCGCCCACGTGGAGGACTTTGCAAGAGGTCTTTGGCCCCTCAGCTTCCAACTTTAAAGAAAAGGACTTCAGATTCGTTCATTTCAGACAAAATTTGATTGAAACCCTTTATTAAAAATTGGCGCATCAGATATTTAAGTCGCCCGCAAGAATCAAAATAGAAACCGCGGTTCGCGGCGTTTGTATACAGTTTTACACAGCCCGCCTTAATAACCAAGGGCATCTTATCTATCACGTTGCCGTATTTTGTATTGCGTTCGACTCCGAAATGTCCGAAATCAAAAAATATTCAAGAGGTAACCCAGAATGTATTTAAATTAATAATTAACCCAAAAAATCAAAAAGAATCATCTCACACTATAAACTAATTAAATAAACGACATTCCACCACCATAATACTCCAGTCTCGTTTGCGGTTCAACAAATGCCAACCAATCTGAAGCGTGCGTCGGAAGCAGTCCCATACTCTGGCACTTGTACAGGGCAAGAGCCACGTTAGCCAAGTTTCCAAGAATATATACGATCCTCTGTCCACTGCCATGCGATCCTTCACCCATCTTTGATGTGACTTGTGTGGAGAACATGGCTTTAATCGGTCGGATCAACATCATGCCCACCATCATGATTGGGAAAATCGAAATTGAATTGCCGGCCATGTACATGATGAAAAGATTCATCGGGAGCTGCAAGGCGTGAATTTCTATTAAATATGTTCCGAATGCAACACACGTACTCTTACCTGTTTAATTGGACCCAATGCGATGTCCCAGGACTTCTTGATCATCAAGTGATGATCTTTAACAATTTCCGTATGACTCTGTGAAACTGAGGGATTGAAGCCAGGCGGCGAGGGCATGTCTGCGTTTTTGCTGGAATATGGTACGGTTGTATTGGAAAAGAAACGCAAGATGGAGGATTTTACCTTCTTGTGAAGTCCAGGGACCACTTGAATTTCTTAGTTGATGATTTTGATGCCATCTTGATATCTAAAATCCGCAAATTGCAACCGACGTCCTCACCCGAATGACAGCTGTAAAAGGTAATTGTCAACTTTAATTTGTCATCTGATTTTACAAGAGTGGAAATTTACATCAGTGTTTCTTCATGTACGCCGAACAATTTGAGAAGCACTGGTGTAAATTTTTATGTTCCAGTTATGTTGTGCGCGAAAAACGTCCACAAGTCGCAACCAAAGAAAATTATATTACGTTTACACTATCCACAGATTACTTCATCTGCGCCGGCTGATTTAATCTGGAACTGTCAAATACATACAATTTTATATTACGTTTACACTATCCCCAGATTATATTACGTTTACACTATCCCCAGATTACTTCATCTGCTGCTTAAATTACGTTTACACTATCCCCAGATTACTTCATCTGCTGCTTAATCTGGGTGTGGTGAGTTTAAAATTGTATGTATTTTATTACGTTTACACTATCCCCAGATTACTTCATCTGCAGCGTAATCTGGGTGTGGTGAGTTCAAAATTGTATGTATTTGACAGTCGCAGATTATCTCAGCTGGCGCAGATGAAGTAATCTGGGGATAGTGTAAACGTAATATTTGACAGTTGCAGATTAAATCAGCCGGCGCAGATGAAGTAATCTGCGGATAGTGTAAACGTAATATAATCTGGGTGTGGTGAGTTCAAAATTGTATGTATTTGACAGTCGCAGATTATCTCAGCTGGCGCAGATGAAGTAATCTGGGGATAGTGTAAACTTAATTTTATATTACGTTTACACTATCCGCAGATTACTTCATCTGCGCCAGCTGAGATAATCTGCGACTGTCAAATACATACAATTTTGAACTCACCACACCCAGATTACGCTGCAGATGAAGTAATCTGGGGGTAGTGTAAACGTAATATTACTTCATCTGCTGCGTAATCTGGGTGTGGTGAGTTCAAAATTGTATGTATTTGACAGTCGCAGATTATCTCAGCCGGCGCAGATGAAGTAATCTGCGGATAGTGTAAACGTAATTTTACACTATCCCCAGATTACTTCATCTGCTGCGTAATCTGGGTGTGGTGAGTTCAAAATTGTATGTATTTGACAGTCACAGATTATCTCAGCTGGCGCAGATGAAGTAATCTGCGGATAGTGTAATATTACGTTTACACTATCCCCAGATTACTTCATCTGCTGCTTAATCTGGGAGTGGTGAGTTTAAAATTGTATGTATTTGACAGTTCCAGATTAAATCAGCCGGCGCAGATGAAGTAATCTGGGGATAGTGTAAACGTAATATAAACCTAATATTAAGCTCACCACACCCAGATTAAGCAGCAGATGAAGTAATCTGGGGATAGTGTAATATTACATTTACACTATACCGTGATTACTTCATCTGCGCCGGCTGATTTAATCTGCAACTGTCAGATACATACAATTTTAAACTCACCACACCCAGATTACGCAGCAGATGAAGTAATCTGGGGATAGTGTAAACGTAATATTAATCTGGAACTGTGAAATACGTACAATTTTGAACTCACCACACCCAGATTACGCTGCAGATGAAGTAATCTGGGGATAGTGTAAACGTAATTTAAACCCCTTTACCTCGAATTTTTAGTCTCTTCCTATTTTAACCAAAATGAACAAACAGACATATGCGTTCAATACAATACATGAGTTTGTTTACATTTTTTAAGCCCCAGACCTTCAGAATGTAAAGCATATATTGTTTTTGTCGCTGGGGTCGTAAGCTTCCGGAATCCCCACAGTAAAATGACGAAAGTTCACAACTTTACAACACGACGATTACGGCGTGATGAATCTGCTTCTTCTTTTTCCTTTTGGTTCAGATTTTAGAAATACAAGATATTGGTGACGCAAATCATCTGATCGTCAAATCAGCTGGTCGCAGGTCTACACCGAGCATATGAAATTCTCCATAGCACAGATCCAAACCATGCTGCGTTTACAGAGAAGCTCTACGGGGAACCGCTTGACAGCTCGTAAACAAAACTTTAATTACTAATTTCTTATAGCCGCCATAAACGTGCCATACACACACCGATCGATCGGCCGATCCGTCGCCCGAAATCGATATCGGCCGATGGATCGGCCTGTGTATGTGGAAATCGCACCGATCGGCCGATCAATTTTGATCTGCCGATATTTTTGTGCGATTTTCGTGCGATCGATCGGTGACGATCGATTGGATAGTGTATGTGATTATCGCAAGTGAATGTCAAATTACCAGATTATTAAATTATGAAATTTCAAGGATTCTTATGATTTAAATGGCACCGCAATTGAAATATGAAATATGTGGTATACGAAAATACCACACACATCCAAATAGTTAACAAAAATTAATCTAGGTTGGATTCGGAGTGAATCATAACCTATTTTTTGAATTGTTATTCGTTATCGCATCGCACGAAAATCGCTCAGTGTGTGTGCAGTGGAGATCGGCAGATATTTTGTGGCGATCCATCGGCCGATCGATCGGGCGACGGATCGGATAATGTATGGCGGCTAATACATTATTATCCGATCCGTCGTCCGATCGATCGGCCGATGGATTGCCACAAAATATCTGCCGATCTCCACTGCACACACACTGTACGATTTTCGTGCGATGCGATAACGAATGACAATTTAAAAAATAGGTTATGATTCACTCCCAATCCAACCTAGTTTCATTTTTGTTAACTATTTGTATGTGTGTGGTATTTTCGAATACCACATATTTGATATTTCAATTGCAGTGCCATTTAAATCATAAGAATCCTTGAAATTTCATAATTTAATAATTTGGTAATTTGACATTCACTTGCGATAATCACATACACTATCCAATCGATCGTCACCGATCGATCGCACGAACATCGCACTAAAATATCGGCAGATCAAAATTGATCGCCCGATCGGTGCGATTTCCACATACACACGCCAATCCGTCGGCCGATATTGATTTCGGGCGACGGATCGGCCGATCGATCGGTGTGTGTATGGCACGTTTTATATAAATACTCATTTTTCAGAACCGACAAACGAGAAACGTAACCGACAAACGATTTTGCATCGAAATCCAACAAGTTGTTTTCCCTAACGGCGATTTTTAAGTTCATGAGGGGCCAACTTAACGCAAATATTTGATACGTCTATAAGTCAGTAACTACGGACCGACAAACGTTTTAAAGTGACCGACAATCACCGACAAACGACCGACAAACGATCTGAACTGAAAAATTCGTATTCCGTAAGATTGGGGGGGCTAACTTCGCGTCGGTTTCGCATCTAGTCATCCAGCAATTGTCAAATTTCCAGTTCAAAACTGACTACTGTCGAAAAATCGTATGAATATGACAGCGCGAGTGTAATTTCAGGATTGTCATCATATGCTGGTCCTAGCCAGCGGAGAAATTTTTGTGATGGAGAAAATGACATTTTTCACAGCATGTTGCGTCCATCAAAAACTCAGTGGAGAGAGTTCATAATACAAATTGGCAACAGTATGCCAACTGTTGTGTGATATGAACTTAGCCATGATTTTCTCGTCCTGCTCTTAAATCGAAATGCAAGTCGACTTCATTTTCGGCTTCTATTGCTGAATATTTGCTAAATTATTTATTAATGAAATAGAGAGCATTTGTCCTGAAGTACAGCCTTTATTCAATCACTCAAGATTTAACAAATTTGGCTATAAAGAATCCTACACTATCAATTTCAGCATTTGATGACTCAGGTCCAAAACGTTGCACAAGTTTTCTGAAACACACGAATTGTTATTATTAATCAACTACGAAAAGTCATAAAACATGTCTATTACGATTTCTGATTTCGTGCTCACCTTTCATCTTCATGCAGTTCTGAACAATCCAACCCTACGCCTCCGAAAATCGGTTCGGATTTTACCAATTTCAATTCGGGATACGTATCAAGGGCCCACCGAACCATTGCTTCATTTTCACCCTCTGTTACAGTACAGGTACTATAAACCAAAACGCCTTGCCGCTTCAATAGTCCGACAGCAGATTTGAATAATTTCTGCTGAACTTTAGGGTATGATTGTAACATTTTAGCGGACAAATTACAACTTAAAAGTGGTCGATTTCCCAGCGCACTACAAGGGGCATCCAAAAGTATTCGATCGAATGATTCAGGTCCAAATGGTGGACCGAGTGTAACCGGTCGTCCAGCAATATTCCCCAATGCTTTAGTAGAATCAAATGCAAAACATTGAACTGATTTCAAATGTCGTTCGTTGACTTTTCGTCTAACCAGTTCGATTTTCGATTCTGTTTTATCTAGAGCAATTATGATTCCCGTATCCAGCATAAGCTCTGCTAAATGGGTGGTTTTATTCCCCGGGGCAGAACACATATCAAGTATCGTTTCGTTTGGTTGTGGATTTAGAACGCGACCACAGACAATGGATGGAAAATTCTGAAGAAGGACTTCTGTTGACGAAAGATCTCCTATCGATGGCACGCCTGATATAGTTTGATCCATTTCGATTGCGACTCCACTATAAAAAAAAAAAAAAAACAAAAAAATTAAAATGTGCAAAGGACAAGAAACTACAATATATGATTATCACCTTGGGTCAACATTTTCCCCAAACAATTGGTATCTAGCCATTCGAACAGTGCCCAGCCCTAAAAATGATTTTGTATCTGAATCATAGTTAGTGTTGGTTCCTTTCTTGCATTTCCCTTCGATGTCAGCATACACATTTACTTTATCATTTATTTTGGTACCTGAAAATGGTCATATCAACCATAACTGTACAGCATAGAAATAACGCCAAAAGTACCACTTTTCATTGCTATTACTCCTGGGCCGTATATGTGCGCTCCCCGCAATATTGATGCTCCACAGCTTATATCCACAATAATTTCATTTAACATTTCGCCTGGTCGAACTGTGTTTTCTTTTGATAGTGAGGGCAAACTCGAGATGGAAACCAGCTCTGGAATGTGAGGTATCATGCGTACCTCTGGTACAAGAGAGTACTTTTTGAAGATTTCGTTTTGAAGTTTCTTTTGAAAAGTTTCGGGGTTCGTCTCTAGAAGATTGACCCTGTATGTAGTATTTGACGGAGGTTTGCACAACCAAGCACATAAATCTTTCACTACGGTCTGCTGTAAGTGTTAAAAAATCATTATCATTACGAGTAGATAGAAGAGAAAAAAAAATGAAAATTCGAAACTATAATACAATAATGTGTAATGAACCACCTGCAATGGACTATATGGTAGTGCTGCTTCCACCGGCAGATCTATGGCAACACTTGGTGAGTAAGGATCTGTCGGTGGTATGAAACCAGAGGCCGAGGGTCCCATTACACCTGGACCCCAATACGAGCGCGAGGGCAAGCGAGCCATCAGTCAACCATTCCATCCTTATCGCCTCATTTTTTTATACCCCATTTTTACCTCCCTTGTGGGAGTGTTGAAGAAACGAGTGGCGAAAACCCCTCCCACGTCTCCCGAACTGAGCTACAGCAAGCATAGGCCACTGCTTAGCTCGTTGAGGAGCCTTTTTCTTCGCCAAATGGCACAGTCCGACCTTCACGGTCAATTAAGCTACCTTAGGCTCCGTCCCCACGAGCATCTGCGGATGCCCACCAAACCGTCCGCTACATATTTGGCGCCCAACGTGGGGCCCATTTCTGGTCAAGAATAGGACTAAAAAGGACCTCATTGGGTTCCTTTTTGATCCTTCCACCGTTATGCATCCCCACAAGCACATTAAGGCTACTTGCTCTAAGTCTTAGAACTTAGCCATTTTTACTGAACGTATTTTCCCCTCAAGTAGCTGTGCTTTCCCCTGTAGCACCCCATCCTCCCTATAGAGTAGTTTTTCCTTTTAGAGTCAGTCCAACAAGGCAATCCTGGTGTTGTGTTTGTCTTTTGTGGTTTAGCCACGTACCTAAGACCTGCATAAATGCTTTGAATTGCCGGCATTTGGGGCATCTTCGGTGTCCGGACGAAGCGCGGAGGAGCCCTGGGTGCCTTTTTGTTTGCCAGGATTGTCCTTTCACGTCAGTTTAAAAATTTCGATTGCTTAGTATTGCATTTTTGTATTATTCATGTGCTCAGCAGCTTACAGAGTTTCTGAGTGAATTACGGCAAGGAATGCAGTGTTGCGCCTCTGCTGGCCTCAGGATTCTCTGTAACCTGTTGATCATATGAATAATGGGGAAATGTGGCATTTTTTTTGCTAATTTTTCCCCTCTACAATGGTTGGCTGCTGACTCCGGTGCCCAGTTCGCTTTTTTTTATAGTTAGCAGCACACTCTGTCCTCAGCTTCTACTTCTTGGCAGGCCTCGAAGTAGAAGCTGCCCTGTAATGAACCACCTGCAATGAACCATATGGTAGTGCTGCTTCCACCGGCAGATCTATGGCAGCACCTGATGAGTAAGGATCTGTCGGTGGTACGAAACCAGAGGCCGAGGGTCCCATTACACCTGGACCTCAATACGAGCGCGAGGGCAAGCAAACCATCTGCTAACCATATTCCATCCTTATCGCTTCATTTTCTTCATTCCCCATTTTCACCTCCCCTGTTTGTGTTGTCTTCCCCAGGCCTATGAATTTTTGTTAATACGTAAAGGACAGGGGCAACGAGCGGCGAAAACTCCGCCCATGTCTCCCGAACTGAGCTACAGCAAGCATAGGCCACTGCTTAGCTCGTTGAGGAGCCTTTTTCTTCGCCAAATGGCACAGCCCGACCTTCACGGTCAATTAAGCTACCTTAGGCTCCGTTCCCACGGGCGTCTTCGGATGCCCACCAAACCGTCCGCTACAAATGTGCTTAACAAAGCGTATTTACTTAGACTATGCTAGTTATTTATGGCATAACCACAACACGATTTGACAAGAGGCAAGTGTAGTATTTCTTTTTGATAAATTTTTACTCTTTTAAAAATAAAATGCATTGTTTTTTAGATTTATATTACGTTTACACTATCCCCAGATTACTTCATCTGCGCCAGCTGAGATAATCTGCGACTGTCAAATACATACAATTTTGAACTCACCACACCCAGATTACGCTGCAGATGAAGTAATCTGGGGATAGTGTAAACGTAATATTAGTTAAGCTCCATCATCATCATCGTGGCGCAACAGCCCAACGTAGGGGCCTGGCCGGATGAATAATGGTCCTTCAATTTTCGTCAAGTGGCCACGTCCTCCAATTTTTGACGCCCAGCAGTTGTTCGGCATCCTCATCTACTGAGTATTTCCAACGAGCTCTCGGTCAGACAACCCCGAAAATCATTGATTGGACATTAATCTCGATCATTGTTGACATTTTCAACTGATTTTTGAAGAAAAAATCTGTTATTCGACCCTCCCTCGATAGCGAGTTTTGACCACGGAGTTGGTTTTCTTTACATTTCATGACCCCAGGAATCGATTGGAATCATTAAAAATTTTTAGGCCGGCTGCATCTTGGACTTAGACAGAGCAGCGCAGCACAGCGCGCACATGGCATTGTTGTTGTAAAATCAGATTTTGACAATTGTTACAACAACAATGCCATGTGCGCGCTGCGCTGCTCTGCCTACGTCCAAGATGCGGCCGACCTAAGTGTCATTTATAAATTGTATATTATATATATCCGCAAAATGTTGTGGACAAATTTTCCAATTGATAGATGTCAGTGGGGAGCCGGCTGCTATTGAAATCCAATACCAATATCGATAAAGCGGTTAATAAGTTACAGCTATATAACGGCAAAAGTACTAATCTGGGTGTGGTGAGTTTAAAATTTTATGTATTTGACAGTTCCAGATTAAATCAGCCGGCGCAGATTAAGTAATCTGGGGATAGTGTCAGCGTAATTTAAGCCTAATAACTCCACAACGGAAAAGGCTAGCTGGACCAAACTTGTCCAGTAGGTAGACGTCAATAAGGACTAGCCTATTATTGAATTTCAGCAAACATCCATCGAGCGGTTAAAAAGTTACAGCTTATAAACAAGATAGCTACATAACGGAAGAAGCCAGCTCGGCGAAACGTATCCAGTTGATAGATGCTAAGGAGGACTGGAATCCTATCTAATTTAAAAAAAAAAACGCATCAAATGGTTCAAAAGTTACAGCTATATAACGGCGAAATTTTCTAAGCAAAATAACTCCTTAACGCAAAAAGCTATCTGAATGAAACTTTTCTAATTGGTGGGCGATTGTCATGACTGGGCTCCTATTTAATTTCAACAACATCAATGAGTCATTTCCGGTACAGCTATATAACAGGAAAATTTCGAGAAGACAATTAATTTATTACGGAAAAAGCTAGTTGGACGAAACTTGTCCAGTTGGTGAAAGTTAAATTACGTATAAATTACGTTTACACTATCCCCAGATTACTTCATCTGCTGCGTAATATTATATTACGTTTACACTATCCCCAGATTACTTCATCTGCGCCAGCTGAGATAATCTGCGACTGTCAAATACATACAATTTTGAACTCACCACACCCAGATTACGCTGCAGATGAAGTAATCTGGGGATAGTGTAAACGTAATATTACGTTTATTATTGATTTATGATTTAATCTGGAACTGTCAAATACATACAATTTTAAACTCACCACACCCAGATTAAACGTAATATTATATTACGTTTACACTTTCCCCAGATTACTTCATCTGCGCCAACTGAGATAATCTGCGACTGTCAAATACATACCATTTTGAACTCACCACACCCAGATTATATTACGTTTACACTATCCCCAGATTACTTCATCTGCGCCAGCTGAGATAATCTGCGACTGTCAAATACATACAATTTTGAACTCACCACACCCAGATTACGCAGCAGATGAAGTAATCTGGGGATAGTGTAAACGTAATATAAAGCAGCAGATGAAGTAATCTGGGGATAGCGTAAACATAATATAATATAAATCAGCCGGCGCAGATGAAGTAATCTGGGGATAGTGTATACGTAATATAATATTACGTTTACACTATCCCCAGATTACTTTATATTATTTTACGTTTACACTATCCGCAGATTACTTCATCTGCGCCGGCTGAGATAATCTGCGACTGTCAAATACATACAATTTTGAACTCACCACACCCAGATTACGCAGCAGATGAAGTAATCTGGGGATAGTGTAAACGTAATATTACACAGCAGATGAAGTAATCTGGGGATAGTGTAAAATTACGTTTACACTTTCCCCAGATTACTTCATCTGCAGCGTAATCAGAGTGTGGTGAGTTTAAAATTGTATGTATATGACAGTTGCAGATGAAGTCAGCCGGCGCAGATGAAGTAATCTGAGGATAGTGTAAACGTAATATAAACGTAATATTATCTGCTGCTTAGAGCGCGTTGACATGATCAAACTACGATTTGACAAACCACCTATTTGAACGTGTGAACCCGTTGTCAAACTGGTTTGAAGTCTTGTGCTCCTGTCAAACCGTAGTTGGACGGTGCTCAACTTTTCATCAAATGCTAGTTTGCCAAACCGTAGTTTGATCATGTCAACGCACTTTTAATCTGGGTGTGGTGAGTTTAAAATTGTTTGTATTTGATAGTTGCAGATTAATATTACGTTTACACTATCCCCAGATTACTTCATCTGCAGCGTAATCTGGGTGTGGTGAGTTCAAAATTGTATGTATTTGACAGTCGCAGATTATCTCAGCTGGCGCAGATGAAGTAATCTGGGGATAGTGTAAACGTAATATAAATCAGCCGGCGCAGATGAAGTAATCTGGGGATAATGTAAACGTTAAACGTGCCATACACACACCGATCGATCGGCCGATCCGTCGCCCGATATCGGCCGATGGATCGGCCTGTGTATGCGCTTATCGTTGACGATTTTTTTGACAGTTCCGTATAATTTTTAATCAACTGACACTTTGTGGCGATCCATCGGCAGATCGATCGGGCGACGGATCGGATGATGTATGGCGGCTATAATATTACGTTTTCACTATCCCCAGATTACTTCATCTGCGCCAGCTGATTTAAGCTGCGCGCACGTTGGTACACGTTCGCGTGTCGCGTTCACGTGTTTTATGTCAAACGGTTCGAATCTATGGTTTCCAGTCAAAGACGCGAATCTGTCAATATGATAAATGCTCGGCTATTTTCGTATCAGCAAATTGAGTTCATTATTGTGCTTTTAAATGAATAATTAGGTAATATTACGTTTACACTATCCCCAGATTACTTCATCTGCGCCGGCTGATTTAATCTGGAACTGTCAAATACATACAATTTTAAACTCACCACACCCAGATTAAGCAGCAGATGAAGTAATCTGGGGATAGTGTAAACGTAATATAATATTACGTTTACACTATCCCCAGATTACTTCATCTGCTGCTTAATCTGGGTGTGGTGAGTTTAAAATTGTATGTATTTGACAGTTCCAGATTAAATCAGCCGGCGCAGATGAAGTAATCTGCGGATAGTGTAAACGTAATATAAGAATTGAGTGGCAAAACAAACGACTGGGGAGTAGTAGGATGTGCATCAACGCACATTTCGTACTAAATTATTGGCTGTAATATTACGTTTACACTATCCTCAGATTACTTCATTCGCAGCGTAATCTGGGTGTGGTGAGTTCAAAATTGTATGTATTTGACAGTCGCAGATTATCTCAGCTGGCGCAGATGAAGTAATCTGGGGATAGTGTCAACGTAATATTAATCTGCAACTGTCAAATACATACAATTTTAAACTCACCACACCCAGATTAAGCAGCAGATGAAGTAATCTGGGGATAGTGTAAGTTATTTTATGGGCAACGAAGAACACAACAAATGGAGCAGCGTTTGCAAAACATTCCCGGAGCAAATCATGAATTGTAACTGATCTCCAAGGCATTTAGAAGCGGAGATTGCATTGGTACGCCTATTCTGAACCGCATCAGATCGAATGAGAGTAATATGACGTTTACACTATCCCCAGATTACTTCATCTGCAGCGTAATCTGGGTGTGGTGAGTTCAAAATTGTATGTATTTGACAGTCGCAGAGTATCTCAGCTGGCGCAGATGAAGTAATCTGAGGATAGTGTAAACGTAATATTATGATAGCATTATATTAAAATACGTTTACACTATCCCCAGATTACTTCATCTGCTGCTTAATCTGGGTGTGGTGAGTTTAAAATTGTATGTATTTGACAGTTCCAGATTAAATCAGCCGGCGCAGATGAAGTAATCTGCGGATAGTGTAAACGTAATATTAATCTGCAACTGTCAGATACATACAATTTTAAACCCATCACACCCAGATTAAGCAGCAGATGAAGTAATCTGGGGATAGTGTAAACGTTTACTTAATCAGATTTTACAACAACAATGCCATGTGCGCACTGCCCTGGAGGCATAGGGCTGATTTGATTCAAGTAAATACAAGTACGGTATAGATACTTTTGCTTCCGATCCAAGTACATTTGGTATCGATACATTTAGGTCAAGTACTGAGTAGGTATCGAATCACAGTACTTGAATCGGATTAAACTACCTGCAAGCTACAAGCTAGTGTAAACGCAATATAAACCAAGATACACTCCCAGCAAAGACATGCCCCGTTTCCGTCTTTGCTACTGTGATCTGCTCTATTGCGTTATTTTCTCGCTCCTGCTCTACTTTGTACAAAAAACGCACCTATAAGCACATCTGAAGAAATGCCAAATAATAAATCGTAATACAAAGAGTAAAGAAATGATTAGTGGAAACTGCAACATCATCATACGGACCGATTCTGTTGTCCAATAAAATGTTGGACAATTCGTTGTGCACTTTTTAAACATCATCAATTCACCACACATGTTCCCTTGCACACTCCACGAGTGCAATAGTTCATTTGAATTCGTGGTGGGGACAACGTGTACAAAACTGTCAATTTGACATATTCAACACGTCGTCGTTGCCGTCGTCGCAGATTCCCACAATACACGGATTCGTCACATTTTCCCTGTCACTTGTCGGTCTTTTAACTTTTCACTGCAGATAAAACGCCGAGCAGATTAGCCCAAAGGCTCCACTCGAAATCTGTGAACAGAAACACTCACATTCCGTTTAAAAATTTGTGATTCAACGTCCGGATACTTTGTGAAAGGTGTGCGAGGATAAAACATTTTTTCTTTTCACAAACGGTGTCAGCCCGTTTCTCCGATCAAAATGGTTTCGAATTAGAATCTCAATAACGTTCCCTGTTTTCTTGTTCTAATTGTAGTGGCGGATTAAAATTGGATACGGTGCAACGTCGCTATCCAAACGTGGTTATAAATCGGTCACTTTCATTTTTCCAACACGAAAAACTACGAATATTACGCACTCTGCGCCCGAAAACCGAAAAAAGGTTAAGTTTTTTTCTATCGTAGCAGAAAAGTAGGAAGGAAATTGTCGGGGGTTGTGCAGAGAAGAGACATCACGACGCGGAAGTGTGTGTGTACAGTCGTCAGTCGAGAAGTTTTGACAGCCGAGGGATTATTGTGGTGAGTAGTTTGATCATTTTCATTTACTTTTATCGAGATTTAGCATAAGTTTTGAATGAAAACCTGTCATGAATGCATTTTCTTATGAGGGAAAAACACCCTATATAAACAATGTAAAGAGGGATTTTGTTGGTCGGCGAACTATGGTGAAAAAAAACCTATGACAATCTTCTCGAATGTAGGACCATACTGATGAATTAGTGATCGGAAATTTACTATTTAGTGACAACTTCAATATGTGTCACCACACACTGGCGATCTCGAACTCGGAACATGAACCTGGTACAAATGTCCTCTGACATACACATCTCACATAAACGAGAAGAAACCCGGTCCACTTGTACCAGGTTCGTGTTCGACAGTCTGTGGTCACACTAAGACCCCGTCTTTTTCCGCGAAATCAAGTGTTTTGAAGATACATTCCTTGAAAGCTGAACTTTTGCAAAGAATAATCCAGTGCGAGAATGATATAGTTAATTTACGCTTTAGGTAGTTACGAAGCTACAATGATACATCACCATTATATGTTTAGACCACTCGTGTTTTATTGTAAATTGAGCGTGAATGACCCACCGATATTTTATTTTTATATTTGGTGTCGCAGATATTGAAGTCGTGCCGCTATTTAACATTCCCATCGATTTTTACTTGAAATAGTTTTCAGACAGAATTATCCATCAAAATGGCTTATTTCGAAACCACCAGTTGCTTAATCACCGGAACTGTATTCGTAAATTGCTACAAATGAATCTATTCATTTTAAGCATATAGTTTACATTTACTATAAACTGTTTACCAATAAGTGATGAGATTATTTCATATTTCATAACAATTTTTAAATATGCATTACCAAAATAATTACGTGGCCCGTATCTTTGTAAATGATACAATGACGTACATAATAATAAAAATCTATGACTAACTTACGAATTTATTCGACATACTCGTTGGAGACAAAAAAAATCAGCAGATTCATAATACATACAATTTTTAGCGCTGGTTTTTATTCATAAAAAACCTGGTAATTTAATTTTAAACTTAATGCGTCATTTTGATAAGCGCCTAACAAAGAATTGCTTTTGACAAGTGTCTAAAATTTTTACTTAGTGCAAATCTGGTGTTTAATTAATAATTGTGTGTGTGTGTGTTTCACAAGTCTAAAGTGCCAACTCTCGGCAAAATTAAAATCTTTCCGAAAAACTAAGTTTCGGCTTAATTTTTAAAATTCTTTCTTGGTCGATTTCAACTCTCGGGCCCGGCAGTGGCGTATTTACAGGGGGGCACGGAGAGCTCTTAAATTAAGTTTCATCAATCTAATTAATTTAAGTTGCATACATGTTTTTATTTAGAAATTTTTAAAGGTTGATTTTTTTAATTTCTAATGATCATGTATATTGTATTGAAACGCTAAAACACCAAGGCGCGGTGCACACTCAGGAAACTAGTTTCATGAAACTGGTTTTATGAAACTGGTTTCATGTTTTGATGCACATACAGGATACCATTTTTCTACAGTACTGTAGTCGATTCAGTGGTCGCATATGAATTCCACCTTTAGGTATTATGTAAAACTGGCTGCGATAGCTCGCTTCAAGATTCGCATTATGATGACTGAGCCTATTTTCAGCTGCAGTTAATGTGGCGGGAATCCTGGCACATCCAATGAATTCACAAATTCTGTTAGATAGTTGACATCTTCTTCGTTGGTGATGGTGCCCATGGATTTGTATATCATCACTTCGCCAGGGATTTTCATTTGAACATCGAAATTCAATTGGTGGACATCGACATTCTTTGCTGCTAAAATAGGTCGTTCAGCCAACCATTCATGATTGGTGTAATTGCGTACGATTTTCGGGAAAACTTTTTCGATGCGTTGCTCCTTGGACTCGGTGAATTTACAAAAGTGAATGGGAAATTCACTGAAACCACTTGTCTCATCAACTGGAATATTTTCATTGCCGATGTCCAACAATTGCTTGGAGAACACATCAGTTGATTGATCATTTTGCAATGCAAGGCACATGTTTGTTGTCAGCTGTAATGTTTGTACGTAGGTCCATATATGAGATGATTTTAAGGACGCGGTGTTGATCTCGGAATGATGGGCAGCGTTTGATGGAAATCGCTGGAAAGTAGAATCATTGTGCCTCCAAAACGACTCTGCGCAAGTCTTTCAGAGTGCGATCGAGAGCCTCCAATGCACGTTGATGAGCCATCGTGCATTCATCCCAAATGATTATTTTGCAGCTTGCAAGACTTTAGGCATAGCAGAATTTTTCGACATGTTGTAAGTTGGTTCGCCCGTCACTTGCAAGTTCAATGGCATTTTAAAGGCAGAATGAGCCGCCCGTCCTCCTTCGAGCAACGTCGCCGCAATGCCAGATGACGCAACTGCCAACGCTATGTCACTTCGTGAACAAATCGTTGCCAATATCAAGGAAAGGCAAACGTTTTGCAAGTAACCCCAGGCACATCAAGAAAGAAAATGGCACCTTGTCCACCATCGATCGCTTTCATCAGTGTAGCGTATGCACTTTTCTGCTGTGGATTCAACAATGGAACATTTCTTCGCACTGCTTGACCTAATGAATCTCGATTGTAATCACGTTCTTGTTTCAATTCCCGGTTGAATGCGTCGTGAATTGGACGATTGGGGCCGGCATTCCTAATTTGCTCAACAAATTTCCGCAGAGCAGTAAGCATATATCTTCTATCAAAATGAGCGACTTGTTATGTGTGACGTCGCTCATTTGAAGTTCAATATCGGCTCTTGAAATGCGAGCTCTATGCAAAATATCGTCTGAGTGTTTTCATGTGCGGCTAAAGGTCGTCTTTTTTTTTTAGTTTATTGTCCGTTGGGATCTAAGTTGGGCTTAAACGAACAGATAAAAAAAATTGAGACAAATCGGACGAATGGGTGTTTTCGTGTCCGATAACAGGTCGTCCTTGATTTTTTATGTATGTACAAATAGGAGGGAGCATTGTAAAGACAAACAAAAAAAATTTGAGCCAAATCGGTGATGAAAAAATTTCTCCATACAAAGTGTATGGGAAATGGAATTTCCCAATTTTCCAAATTTTCCAATTTTGGGCACCGTTAGTATCTAAGTTGGGCGTAAAGGAACACAACAAAAAAAAATTGAGCCAAATCGGAGAAAGGGTTACTGAGTTATGCATGTACATACCAGAAATTGCTAAACAAGTTAAATGTGGACGCACAAGATCGGTTTCGATTTTAACGAATGTCATTGGGGCAACTTATATGGAACTGATAAGTAGTGTTTTGAATGAAACTAAATTTTGCCTAATTGTAGATGATTTATCCGACATTTCATTCAAAAAAGTTCTTTGTTTAGTTGTCAGAGTATATTGGAAAAATAAAGTTCAAGATTTATTTTATGATATATTGTCTGTTGCAAAGGCTGACGCATTAAGTTTATATTCCTCTATTAAGACCTCATTCATAATATAGATAACGGCATTAATTATAAGAAGAACCTGATAGGTTTTGCAGCAGATGGTGCAAATGTAATGAGGGAAAAAATCACGCAGTAGCAACTTTGCTACAAAATGACATTCCGAATATATTTATTCTAAAATGTGTATGCCACTCATTTCATCTTTGTGCGTCTTACGCATGTGAACAACTGCCGGGTGAAACAGAAAGTCTAGCTAGAGATATATATAATTACTTACGAAGTTCAAGGTGTTTAAATGATTTTAACTCGTTACAAACTTTTTTTGAAATTAAACCCTTAAAATTCTTTTGCCTTCACTAACCCGTTGGTTGTCTCTGCAAATGGTTATATCGAGGTTACTCAACCAACTTAAAATATTAACTGCTTTCTTTTCAATTGAAGTGAAGGATACAAATCTCCCCACCGCCGTACGAATATATAAAATGCTGTGTGACCCAATAAACAAACTTTATTTATTATTCTTAAATTATATTTTGCCATTTTTCAACAATTTGAATAAATTATTCCAATCGGAGAATCCACAATTACATAATCTTTTTGGGTCTGTTAAATCTTTACTTTTAACATTCTTAGAAAACTATATGAAAAAGGAATATTTAAGATCGGTAGACATTGCAAAAATTGAAGTGGACAAGACAAGCGAATTCGAGGAGCTTGATAATATATATTGTGGTGTATATGTACATCAGTTTATTTTGGGCCGTGAATTAGATCCTATTTGCTTAAAACTAGTTAAATTAAATTGCCAAAAATTTTATGTCGAAAGCGCCAAACAAATTTTCCAAAGATTCGATTTTAATTCTAAATTTTTGAAATGTATTGACATAATTAACCCAAAGAATCTTCTTCAGAACAAATTCATTTCTGTTATTGAACTAGTAGATACGGTGAAATATTTAATTGAGGACCACAATTACCAAAAAATCGATGATGAATTCAGACTATTAAACAATTATTTACAAAAAAAAATCCGATGTTAAAGAAGATATAGTAGAGTTTTGGCAGGATGTTTCCACTATTCAGATAGGCGGTCAGAGAGCTTTTGTAGCGTTATGCAATTTTGTATTTAATATCTTGTCTTTTCCACACTCGTCTGCAAATGTTGAACGTGTTTTTTCACAATTTAACCTTATCAAAACCAAAGCCAGAAACTTAATTGGAATTACGTCAATCAAAGGATGCTTACAAGCCAAGGCACTTCTTAAAATATCAGAATCTAATTTTTTAATTATAAAATATCATCCGAAATGAGAAAATTCAATCAATATATGTATAATTTCAAAACAACCTATTAATTCTAATTTTGTGTCGTTTAAGGTTTAACATACATAGGTCCGTTTTCTGAATCTCACGATTACGCTAACCGAGAGTTTAATTTATCAAATTGATAAACTAAAACGGCTGAAATGAATTAGTCAGCTAGAGTTTTTTACGTTTATAAATTCAAATGGGTTAATTAATCAATTATTAGCTCATTTCAATGTACAAACGTTAAAAAATTCTACCTAATGAATTCGTATCAGCCGATTTAGTTTATCGATTCGATAATTTAAACTCCCCGTTAGCGTTATCGTGAGATTCAGAAAACGGGCCATGGATTGTTATACGGGGTGTGTCACTTTGACTGAATCAGCAATATCTGACGTGTTTCCAAGCAAACGAATTTATTAATAATAATTTTTCGAGGACCACCCAGTAAAAATGGTTTACACCTTCTTAACAGACTTTGTATGAAATACTTTGATTTTTTTTAAGTTGATCGTTTTGTTTTTTCATAATGCAACTTATAAAGTCGACATTATGTTGACCGACTTTGTAATTCTGTGCAATTTTACATGTTCAAAATGTTTATTTACTTTAACTTAATAAAATTATTTTGTGTTAATATTTAAAACAATGGACAACTTTCATTTTTCTGGCATTTGTTTGTGAGTACATATACAAACTGAATTAAAATAATGTTTTGTATTCAATCTACTTACTTTTTTGCTGTTCTACTTACTTTTTCAATCAAAATCTGCTTACTTAACTAATATATGAGTTGGCAACACTGCCCCCCCCCCCCCCCTGTGCTATTTTCCTAAATACGCCACTGGGGCCCGGGGTAAAAAAAATCACTTTTCACTCGAATTTTTTGTCACTTATGGCTCGCGTCACCCTAATATCCCACGTATACGATGAAATCAAATTAGCCCTAAAGGAATAGAAATAAAAATAAACCACCCAAACTTTTGATAATAATAATGTCAGATCGATCTGGCGATACTGTGTTCGTCAGATCGATTGCACAGTGTATATGACTATCGTTGACGATTTTTTTGGCAGTTCCATATAATTTCGATCGTCAGATATTTCGTGGCGATCAAAAAAAAAAATTTTTTATTTTTTTTAATTTTTTTTTTTCTTTTTTATTTTTTTTTTTTTATTTTTTTTTTTATTTTTTTTTTTTTTATTTTGATTTTTTTTAATGATTTTTACTATGTTTAAAACTGATCAAAACTCTATTGCACGCAGAACGTAGCGAGCGTAATACATGCAAAAAAAAAGACTTGCAAATTCTAAACTTTAGGAGGTACGCGAGTGAAAATTGACCAAAATCCGAGTGAAAAGTGATTTCCCCAGCCCGGGCCCCGGAATCTGAAAGGTTGCCGACATCACGATGTCTACTGTGAAGGAAAATTTCAAACCCCGTGAAACTCGTACTTCCATTTCATACTCAAGAACTTTGAGAGATGGTGGGGTGTTGTTAAAAAGCACAGAGATATAATATAGGAGATGAAACCACCATTTACTGTACACAAAATTCTGGACATAATTCCACCACATACGAACTAGTAAAAAGTAAACAGAGAGACACACGCCCTCCACTACGCAACACTCGCGCAGTCTATATAGAAGCACAGGAAGCAAATGAGATGTCATCCTCTCTCCTACTTCTCCTTTGTGAACAATGGGTGCGTTTTCAAAACAAAACAGTGTCGACACTGTTGCGCGACTCTCTCACTCACTCACGGATGCACAACATTTTACATCTACATATGTCACACATGCAACAATGTCGACACTGTTTCGTTTTGAAAACGCACTCAATGGTCGCGGTCCTGAAAGCCTGACCGGTTAAGGAAATGACAGTGAGCAACAGAGATGGTAAAGCATTGTGTATCCGTAAGTGAAAGAGAGACGCATTTAAATGATACATACATTCACACATTCGACGCACACGAGAGAGCAGAATGACAACCAACCAATTTTCGTTTCGCCTGTTTCTTAATAATTGTACTAGAGCGAAAGAGACAGAGAGGCCGGTAGATGTATTTGTTTAGAAATCATAGACTGGGGAATAGTCATGGTTGCTAATTCGCGAACCTACTCTTTTTAACCTACTCCGTATACTGAACTAGGTCGACCTAGGTCCGCAATCGAAAAATGATCAGGTCGAAAAATGATCAATTTCGGAGCAAGAAAATAAACCTAGATCATTTGATTCTTTTAAGTTCAGGTTGGAATCGGAGCAGTTTGATCATTTGATTCGTTTAAGTTCAGGTCGGAATCGGAGTAGTTTAAAAATGAACAGTGAATAGGTTTGATAATAGATCCGTCTGTCGGAATCGGAGTATGATCAGATCAGATCGTTTAAATATGGGGAATAGAAAAGTAGATGAAGAACAGATGGTGTGACATATGTATATACGTTTGATGTCGCTATTGCTACGCTATATTGTAGTGTAGAATGGAGTGGAATAAATGTTCAATTGGATTTTATTTATGTTAGGTAGAGTGAAGCTTTTGTTGTGTTGTGAGTGTTGAGTGACTGTGGCCGATCGGTATGGTGGATAAGAATATGGTACTGGATTGGGTGCATGCACATTCGTACTTATACTTACTTATATGTATTATTTGTCTAACATAAAATAGGTGTTGCGTTGCGTTACGATGCAAATGATACAAGATGATAGGATATGGGATTGCGAGTTAAGGGACTATACCAGTGTGAACGCTAAAAAGAAACTAACTTCAAGACCTAGGTCTGCGAACCTACATAGGTCCGTTGCCGGACTCGGAGTAGGTCGACCTGATCCGCAAGATGAGCAGGTCATATCATGACTACTGGGGAAACGAACCAGCAAATTTTTCCGGTATATTTCCCATCTAAAGATTCTCTCAGATAAGCGACACTCTCTCTTCAACTTACGGATATACAATACTTCACATCTCTGTTACTCACTGTCAAATTGTCTGATCCTGTAAGTTTCCCAGAACGCAGCCAATAACATTCTATTTTGTCTCTCTGCCCCGGTCCATATAGAAGCAAATGAGATGTCAAATTCCCATCCCCCTTCCTACTTCCTCACTTGTGCGGAATTACTTCATTTCTCTCGCTCTTTTGCGTTTCCTTCTAATTCTCTCTTCTGTGTTAAAAAGTGACGATGAAATGAACTGCAAAAAGCTTATAGAAGGGCTGAAAGCCAAATTAGGAAGCAACTACAACATCGAAAGTACTAAGGGTCGACTTCCTAAATTGGCAATACATGGACTGAATAAAAAATACACGGTTGAGGAGCTTAACCAGGAAATAGTATCTCTAAATTATGGTATTAGCCCAGAAATTGAATTAGAACAGCTGCACTATAAACGATATAGAAACAAAAAGAGATAGATATACAGCTACTTTCTAGGTATCAGATGACCTCTACTACTATTGTACATGGGCTGAAAAGTCCCGGGATTTTTAATGAAAACAAGCTTTTCTTTGGGCAAAGTTATATTTATTGCTCAACATATTTGCCTTCGAGGGCGATATACTTGGTATAGCGATTTTCCAACATTTCGATGCTCTTTCTGTAGTACGAATTGTCCAAGCCTTCGAAATACGCCTCGGTTTCCGCGATGACTTTCTCATTCGATCTGAATCTCTTTCCCTGGAGCCACCGCTTGAGGTTTGGCAACAGATAATAGTCGCTTTGGGCCAAGTTTGGAGAATACGGTGGGTGAGCAACCAATTCGAATCGTAATTGGTCTAATTTGGCCATCGCTTTGAAGGATGTGTGTAACGGTGCGTTACCGTGATTGTACATAACTTTTTTCTTCGCCATATGGGGCCGTTTTTTTTTCTTTATTTCGTCGTTCGGTTTGTCCAATAACGCTGCATAATACTCTTCTGTGACTGTTCTTCCCTTCTGCGGGTAATCGATGAAGATTATGCCATGCGCATCCCAAAAAACGGAGGCCATAATCTTCCCGGCCGCTGTGGTCGGCTTTCGTGGTTTTTCAGCCACTCTGTAGACTGCCTATTGGACTCAGGCGTATGGTAATGGACTCATGTTTCATCCATCGTCACAAAACGTCGAAAAAAGTTCGCTCGATTACGCTGCAACAACGCCAAACCGGCCGTTGAATCATCAACGCACTACTGTTTTTGGTCGACGGTAAACAAACGCGACACCCATCGCGCCGATAGCTTTTTCATCTCCAAAAAATCGTGCAAAATGTATCCCACCCGCTCTTTTGAGATGCCCACGGCCTCAGCTAACTCGCACAACTTCACTTTACGATTATTCAAAACGATTGTTGTTGTTGTGGTAGCGATGCTTCGAATACTTCAGTTCTTCTTACATCGAAGGGGCTTGGCAGCTCTTGGCCGTCGAAAAACGGGTCGTTCCGGTACGAAGAACCGGCAGCCGTATGAACGGGTCAAAACGATTCGATGCACTTGCTTTACTCGTACGATTTCCGCATTCGTAGCCTCTTTTGGCCTTCCAGAGCGAGGTGTGTCTTTGGTACTTGTACGACCCATTTTAAATTCACTAAACCACCGATAAACTGTTGTTCTCGAAGGAGCAGATGTGGGATAACATTGGAATGATCACATAAAACATATTAAATCTAAATGATGTCCATTAATTGCCTTGCTTAGACGAAGAAAGTACTGTAATGTTTCCTCTGTTGAGTGAAACCACGAAACCAAAGCAGGTTCGTTAGATATTCTTGTGCTGAATAATGAAACACTTCGATTGAAAAACACACACTTTATTTATAAAACGAACTAACTACACACGCGTACTAACAACAAACGTTAAAACTAGCAATAACAACCACGACGGCAGATAACGAATATTTCCTTAGCGATCCAACCGCCACTGAGTGTCGAGTCCGACGACTACTTCTTCACTACTCCCTTACGACTACTTTACGACTGCTCCCTCGTTCGTTGACATCTGCCTTTTATAGGTGGAGATCCATGATTTCGTCAATTAGCGAAGACTCTAGATTTTTCGAGATGTTCGAGTCTCGGGTTTCACTACTCAACGAAGGTTCGAGAATCCGCTTCAATGTTTCTGTTTGGAGAAGGTCCTAGACTATAGATGGCTCGAGAATAGCCTAGTGTCTATTCAATTTGTACTGTCATCGATCATTCGAGATTAGTACAGTGTGGGTCGTAAAAGATACCCACCCCGTACACGCAACAGTACCTTAATACTCAACTTAAAAATATAATTATTCAGCCCATATTATGTCTATAGTGAATTATGGAATATTAAACTGAAGTCAGACTTCGGCTAGAAATATTTCAACTATCAGTAGAATGATCAATAAAGCTGTTAAAGCGACCCACAACTTACACCCAAAAACTCCTACTATAGAAGTCTATGAATTAACCGCCAAACTTCCGTTAGAAAAAATCATAAAATAGTTTTGGAAAAAATTAAAATAATTTGGAAAATTGTTAAGAACAGACCGAAAACATCGATTTCTCTAACGTTGAACAGAGAAGTTAATAGCTGTAGTACTCGAAATGTTGGAAACTTCAGTACACCTTCAGCTAATACTTATAGAACTCTAACCGACCCAATTCGATCATCAATAATATTTTTAACTCACTACCCACGGAGTTTCGTACTCTAACAACGTACGAAACTTTTATAAGAAAATTAAAGCGACACTTGCAGTCTAATCAGTTTTTTAATTAACTCAAAAATAAACACCAGTTCAACTTGCATTCACCAACTACGGTTTAATTAGCGTTAACCGCGTTAATTGAAACAATTATATACATATAGCACATACTCATTTCGCATTCCCTCATACCAGTGTTTCTACACTGTATGGGAGGCAAAACAAGTATTGAATTTAAGTCCAATGTTATATTATCTCTGTGTCTTTGGCGCCTATTAATATCTCTCCTAAATAATATGTATGGGGTCCAGGTATTTGTTGAAAAAATCTCAAAATCCAATCGTTGTTTCATTTGTTGTATCTCAAATTTGGTTTTGATTTGTATGCGTAAAGCTTACCTATCCCTCTCCCTTTTCCCTCCCAGGGAAATGATGATAACAGCTTTGTATTTCACTGACTTTATGAAGAAAGCGCCTTAGCCACACTGATCCCTTCATCCCTGTGATAAAAATGCGAAACTCATGGAGCAGAACTCAATATTCATTGTCCAAGATAAATGCTAAATTTGACGGGTGTACTTATTTATAGTTGTGTTAATTATGTTACGAATTTCGCCCTAGCGAAAACAATTCTACTACTAAATTGACCCCCCCCCCCCCCCTTGTGGGGCATAGCGCGTCTACTAAACCTACGCGCCATCGCGTTCGATTTCCGGCCATATTACGTATCTCACCCCAAGATTTCCCCAGTGACTTACACAACGTGTGACCGATCCACTGCCACTTTCACTTGCGAATCAATTCGTCGATAGGCATCTGACCCGTGCGCCGACTAAGTTCTTCATTTGAAATTGTTTCGGAACAGAAAATTCTTAAGATTCGACGAAGACAGGAATTGACGAAAGCCTGTAATTTTCTGATAACTGTTGCGGTAACTTTCCATGTGCTGCTCCCATACAGCAGCACAGACAGAACCAGGGAGCGGAACAGGCTCAGTTTGGTCTTAACACTGAGATAACTGCTTTGTCAGATTTTGGACAACATGCCGAAACGCATTTAGCCTGGTTGATGCGACGAGCGATATCCTGCTCAGTGCCACAATCATCGGCAACAATGCTGCCTAGGTAGACTAATTCATCCACCTGTTCAACAGGCTGTCCATTAATATTAATGGGGTGAGTTGGCTTTCCAGCCAGGCTAAGAACTTTGGTCTTGTTAATGTTGATCTTTATCCCAAGCTTGATTGCCTCCCTCTCCAGATCTAAAGCCATTTCGCTCAGGTCCATGATTTTGTGGGAGAGTAGGCATATATCGTCAGCGTAATCTAGGTGTTGTAAGTGAGACATCAAGGTCCATTGAATTCGCATCCCACAGGTAAAGTTTTTTTTTTTATTCAACACATCATCAATCACTAAGAGGAATAGATCCAAGATTATTCTAGCTATTATTTTGGCAACCGAGGGTAGCACACAAATACCCCGCCAATTATTGCATTCTGTAAGGCTGCTCTTCTTCGGAAGTTTGATTATCAAACCTTCCTTCCACTCAGTGGGAAAAGTTTCTACGTCCCATGCTTTACCAATAAGTGGATGCAGTAACTAGGCTGTGATGCTTGGTGCTGCTTGATAAAGTTCGACAGGAATGCCGTCGAGCCCAGCAGCCTTGCCTCGCTTTAGTACAATAATGCGAATGTCCCGCCATCGCGCGTTTTAGGATGTCACTCCTCGGGCAGGCTACTATCAGCACTGCAGAATTCAGGTTGATTCCTGCTAAAGACTTACTGCCCTTTATTAGAAGGGTGGACGGTCTTTTGGATTAATGAGCTACGGCACAATAGATCTTTATGGTCGCAGTGCCTTCCTGCTGGGAAAGTAGCTCGATTCTTCTATCTATCTATCTAGTACAATAATGGCATTGGCTATTGCCTCTTTAGTCGGAGCAGTTGACCGTATACATGCGTTTTGATGGCCAGCTAAATTATATAAATGGGGAGGAACTTCGCCAGATGTCACACGGTTCAAAACCGTGGCGAAATCTTTCCAACGTCTCATCTGATTTTCTTCTAAGATAAGTAGCTTTCCATCACTATCTTTCACCGGATGTTGATAGGAGCTACGACCACCTTTACACTCGTTGATGACACTGTATACGGTGTTTAGGTCGTTATTTCTTGCCGCTTCCTCTGCGGTAAAAACGAGAGAATTTGCATACTCTCTTTTGTCACGACGCACACTATGGCGGACCTCTCGAGCCTTCATGTAGTACAGGACCTTGGTGTTGTTACGATTGCCGTCTGTCGTTGTTGCAAGACGAACACTCAGTTCCTTTCGTTCGACAAGCCGCTGCCATGTAGCGTCGGACATCCAAGGCTTGATCCGGCAAGCCGGGTTCGGGCCAAGGATGGTATCTGCGCTATCTATGTACGCATTTTTTATGTCGTCCCAGTGCCTATTTAGGTCACTAGCCGGGTGACTGGTTATCTCAGCTGCCTTCAGCGCAAGATGGTCGTCAAACTGTTGTGCTACAGCTGGATACTTAAGTCTGGTGGTGTCGAATTTACGGCGTCTGGATCCGCAGGCACTACGAAGGTGCACGGCTGCAATCCGCAATCGAACATTAGCGATCATGAGATGATGATCTCTTCTCATTCCAACGTCGGCTCCCCTCTTATTACGAACGTCCAGAATGCAACTGCGAAATCTATTGGTAATGGCAAAATGGTCGATTTGATTTTCAATTCTATGCCGATCAACAGAGGTCCAGCTGATCTTATGGCACTTCTTGTGTTCAAACATAGTGCCTCCGATGAAGAGACGGTGGAAGTTGCAGAACTCTACAAACCTGTCACCGTTGTCGTTGCGGTCGCCTAGACGGTGTCTCCTCATCACGTGCCTCAGTCCATCGTTGTCGGCACCAACCTTAGCATTCAAATCTCCCATTACCATTACAATGTCGCCCTTAGGTGTTTTACTCTGGACGGCGTTAAGTTGTTCGTAGAAGGAGTCCTTCGCCTCGACGCTGTCTGGTTCAGTTGGAGCGTAACACTGTATTATTGTAATGTTTCTCATTTTGGTCCGAAACCTGGCGGTCATAATTCTATCCAGCTTATGAGGCAACTGCGTGCAGCTCTTGTTAAAAGGAGCCCTACCTCCGATTCACGGGCAGTACCAGATTTTTTTCCGGAATACAACATCACAGTGCTACGTGTTGGAGAAATGTACTCTCCACTATTCCACCATCTAATTTCGCTAAGTCCCAGGATGTTCAGTTTGTAAATTCGCTCTCAAGTTGTAGAAATCGTTCTGGTGGCCCTCTGATCCATTCTTCAGGAGAGTACGCACATTCCAGAAACCAATCTTAGTCATTGTACGATAGCCAAAAGTCGTAACCGTTGAGTTAGTCCTTATCCGAGGCCTAGTAGACGTTTCGTTAGCATATTAGAATTTCGGATGTGCAAGTTGCTGGCACACGCATCCTATCCCTTTAGTCGCCTTTTACGACAAGCTGAGGCTTATTCTAACCCCACACCACAGGGACTTATAATATTCATTCTTTTAGTACAATCAACTTTTCAGGGAGTCCCCAAATCACCGCATAAGCTTCTCACCAGCTTTCTGGACAAAAATACGCTCTAACTCACAAAAGGTAGTGTTTTTATTATTTAAAGAGCTTTAAATTCCAGAATTTAGGACAAAGTGATGTTAACACAGATCACAGTAAGAAATATGTTTACATTTTGGAAAAAAATCAGTGTGCATATTATGTGTGTGTGGCATGAGTAGACGTAGGGTAGTTGAAAGACTACACAAGACTCACATTGCAGATGGAAACATACATAATGAGTGTATGTACAATGACATCAGCATTTTTACTGATGGCTCTTTAATGGACGGTAAAGCGGGGGCGGGGGTTTACTCTGAAGAGCTAAACCTAGCATGTGCGCTTAGTCTAGGAGAGTATGTGTCCGTATACCAGGCAGAGATGCTTGGCTTGTTGCATGCGTTGGACCACTTGCTTGAAGGTCAGGTGCGGGGGAAAAAAATCCTTATTGCACTGGACAACCAATCGGTGATCAGACGCATGCAGCAGACGAACATAAACTTTAAACTGGTACTAGAGTGTGTCCGGAAGCTCAACACGTGTGCCTCAGAAAATGAGGTTACGCTGATGTGGGTAAAAGGACACATAGGTACAACAGGAAATGAGGCGGCGGATGCCCTAGCAAAACAGGGATCTGCGGCAACTTTCATTGGCCCAGAATCCAGAGTTGCTCTGGGGAACGGCATGATTGGAGCGAAGGTTGCGAAGTGGATGGACTCCATGCATCAACAAAGATGGCAGGAGCTAGTCACTTGCAAACAAGCTCGGAATGCAATGACCAGCCCTTTAGGCAGGGAAGCGAGAAAGGTACTTAGTTATAAACGGAGTACTCTAAGCTGGATAACTGCCTTGGTCACAGGGCATGGTAATTTTAAGGCTCATCTGGCCAAGATGAAAATCGTGGAAGATGACGTTTGCAGGCTATGCCTGGAGGAGGCCAAAACGGCGGCACACATTGTGTGCGAATGTCCAGCACTGGCTAGCACGAGGTTGAGGATCACAGGCAGGCACACGATAAGTGTAGAAGCCATGAGTGAACTCAGCTTCAAACAAATGCTAGCAATAACACGGGACTCAGTGATGAAGAAAGAGGTCGACAATTATCAGTCGACATCTGGAAGTCACTGATGACCGGGAGGGGGCGAAAAGGGACCCAAACGTTAGTGGTCTGCTTCGGCTATCCCCCAAAGTATATAATAATAATGTGTGTGTGAAAATTCGAACAAAAATGGGATAATTTCTCCGTTTTAAGGCCAAATTACATGCAGACGGATAGACGGGACGTATATTCCACTGATCAACGCATTCAGTTTTGGACACACGATGTTTCAACTATTTGGCATACAATGCAAATTTATATATGTAAAAAAAATTGTGACCATTTGTGGAAAGTGGGGCGGCTGGTAGCTCGATGCGTTGAGGCGTCAGTCTGATGTCTCAATATACCGGTTAACGGGTTTGAGTTTCGTCCACGACGCGTCGGATGTCTGTGTTGTCTTCCTCCAGTAGTGTGGGTCATGACAGTAAGCAACAACTTTGCCTATTTGTCGCAGGTATACGGCTAAGTGGGTAGGAGTTGTAACGGACGGTCTGGTGGGCATCTGAAGATGCCCGTGGGGATGGAGCCTAAGGCAGCATAATGACCGTGAAGGTCGGGCCGTGCCATCTAGCGAAGAAAAAGGCCCCTCAACGAGCTAAGCAGCGGCCTATGCTTGCTGTAGCTCAGTTCGGGAGATGTGGGCGGGGTTTTCGCCGCTCGTTGCCCCTGTCCTTTACGTATTAACAAAAATTCATAGGCCTGGGAAAGACAATACAAACAGGGGAGCTAAAAATGGGGAATAAAAAAAATAGTCGATAAGGATGGATGGAATGGTTGGCGGACGGATCAGACGCCCAACCGGTCGAATCTGGGTCCGGGTGTAATGGGACCCTCGGCCTCTGGTTTCGTACCACCAACAGATCACTACTCATCAGGTGCTGCTTCGATCTGCCGGTGGGAGCAGCACTACCAGACCATAATATGATTCATTACAGGTGGCTCATTACAGAGTTTGCCAGTTTATCCCAACGAAACGTCAACTAAGCCACATAGGAATAGTTAACGCGCTATGCCCTACTAACGGTTAGGGCAAATAATATACATATTTGTGAAATGTAACCAGCTAGTGCGAGTATTGTTCATTGCTTTCCGCGAACAGTCTATGCACACGATGTTTGCATCGTTTTTATATTCGATAACGATCTTCGAAGATATATTGTATTTCTTCATGAGCAATAGTAAGTATCTCATCAGTCACAATTTTGTGGGTGGTAAATGCAAGCACCAAGCTCTGAAATATTCGCGTCATGAAACAATTACCCTTTGATGCTAGCATAGCCTAATTTTAAAAGCCTTCAGCACAGTGCGACCTACACCTGTCCAAATATACGAATTGTATTCAAGCCTAGGTCTTATGTGGCTTTTGTATATTTGTGTGTTAAGTCAGATGGTGAGAAATATTTTTTGCAGCGATTAAGGAAACCTATAGATATTTTAAGGCATTTTTGGCAATCCCAAATGTATTTTCAGTCCATTTGAGTTTGCTGGAATTGTTCGTACCTAGAATACCATCTATGAGAATAGTCTGGGAAGCAGGTGGAGCATATAATTTATTGGAGATCAAACAACAATGTGTATTAAAAGCATTAAATTCTACACGATTAGCTGTACCGCATCCAATGATTTTAGAAATATCGTGATTCAACGACTCCAACATGCGGTCGCTGTTGATTGTAGAAGCGTCTCCGCGATATTCAGCCACAGAGTCAAAAGAATATGTGAAATCGAATGATTGGTTGGTTGGCGATCGCAACACACTATCAAATAAGACAATCCGGTCTAGCTTTGGGATGAAAGTAGTCTACAGCTTAGCACTCGTATCCTCTTAACTAGTAGTTTATCATCAGTAAACTGATAACGAGTATCTACTGTACATGCAGACACATCGGTACATGGATATGTCTTATGGCTACCGAATGCGTGGAACATGTTTTGTCGAAGATATCGACGTAGATTTTATCAAGATCCCAGTATCGTTAATTATACTGGATGAAATCATTTGACAAAACATGTTCCACGCATTCGGTAGCCATAAGACATATCCATGTACCGATGCATCTGCATTCACTGTAGATACTTGTCATTTTGCACTTTAGATCAGAGATCAGGCATAGGCATTTGCCGCAGGTATAAAAGAAAGTGCAGACAACTGATTATTTTTATAAAGCTCGAACCGAATACCGAACCGCTCGAAGAAGACGTTCTCTCTGTTGACGAATTTTGTGCCCGCATCAAAGGAGTTCGAACGTTCCAAAGTTTGAATCAAACAATTTCCGAATGTTGAGCAGAAACATTTGAAGCAAGCGCGGCCACAAGGCACGACAAATTCCCTTGAGTCCGCGAACCGTTTTCTTCTTTTTAATTACAAAGTAGGAGCAAGACAATGCCACCATGGCGGCAGCAACAGATGCTATCTCTTTTTACGCCATCATCATGGATAATTAATTGCAATTCAATTTATCAATTGACAACTCGGCCAAACCGGCAAACATCGACTCAAAAGATCGAATTTCCGTTGAGAAGGTACATTTGTCTGTTCAATTGCCGTATCATTTGATTCAAACGTTGGATCAAACTTTGAACGCATCGTGTAGAACCCGCTTTAGGGTTTTATTTTTTACGCGCCGCCGTTTAGAAGTTGCTATTTAACAAGCGGCTTGAGCAGCGGCATACGCTGTCTATAAAGGCAAACAAGTGGCTGCCGCGGCTTCTAAATCTACATGTACTACTATATTTAAACGCAATCTGGCCGCTCAACAACCGCGGGAGCATAGACGGCGGGTACCGCTGATCAAACTGCTGCTCTAAACAGCCATAACCTTAGTATACATGACTCTTCGAACAGTTCCGCTGAGTTGAACAATTTGAAGCATTTATATATGAATTTCAGCAAGCCTTAATTACCTTAATCGCAATTAACTTCGACAAGAGGTCTTCTACCGAATTTAAGGTAAAATATCCTATTGAAGGTAAAATATAAATAAATTGAAATGCCAAGGGACCCAGAGATTGTTTTAAATCATCGGGATTTTCAAAGTAGCGGAATTTCAAATTATCAAGGTTAACAAATTCAATTTAGCGGGATGAAAGAAATTTATGTTATTCTTCTTCTTCCTTGCCTTTTCATACCACTCTCAGCTTCCTTCTGCAGGCAGCTCGGTCTTGGATCGTATCATCGCCAAGATTAACGCGTTGTTGTTGCTTTTTCATCTGATCGATCCACGTGGGTTTCCGTCTGCCTCGGCGTTTGGGTCCAGCAAATGGAACATTCATTGATAGTGCCTTCATAACATATCAAATGAAGAGCTAAGTCGGCGTACGGGTCAGATGCCAATCGACGAATTGATACGCAGGCGAAAATGGCAGTGGATAGGTCACACATTGCGGAAGAGTGATAACTGCATTGCTTTGCATGCCATGAAATGGAACCCCATTTCTAACCAAGGCCGACCAAGAGGGGGTCCTCGAATCACATGGCGTCGATCTGTGGCAAAGGAGTGTCAAGCACTGGGTAAGTCTTTTGGGGAGTTGCGCCCCATTGCCCAGAACAGAGTACGATGGCGTGCAGGAGTAGTTGACGCGCTATGCCTCGTGTTTAGGCAAAGTAGTATAACAGGGTTCTCTGGCGGACGCCTTAGAACGTGGCAATATCAATCCATACGACGATCTTCGAGCTTTTCAGTGATCGGTTGCTCAACAAACAAGCTGCCTCGGTTGTGGGTACTTTTGATACGATCCTTTTTGGTCACACCGGCTGACATCTGTAGCATTTTCATCTCAGTCGCAGTCATTTTACAATACTTTATCGTATGTCTTATACATAGCCCAGCATTCAGACGCACACATGAGTGCGGGACGTTTTAATATATGTAGCATGGCGCAGCAAAACTCGCTTCTTCCATTTTCGGAAAAAAATGAGATGGTTTTCTCTCGATAGTATTTTTCCTGCTCTATTCAGAAATAATCTCAGTTTTTGTGAAAATGCGTGCCTTACCTTGTTTCCAAGCCTTTGAACATTGCAATTCCCTGCAAAACTTTCTTCTTCCACATACCGGTAAGAATCAAAACTCCTGAGCAGGTTGAATCAAAACTCGTTTCTTACAAATTTCAATTCTAAATTTTCAGCGCAATTGTTATCAAAAGTATTTTTCTCTTTTACAAGTCGTTTAGCGTTGATATACGTTTCGTTTGCATGTCAAAATATGTCAGTAAAATAATTTGTTACCCTGGTAGAGGTTTTTTGCTTTTCCTGAAAATTCACTTATAATGGAAGAAGCGAGTTTTGCCGCGCCATGCTACATATGTTATGTAGGGGCATACATTATACTAATATTACGGGACGACCGGTAGCTCAGTGCTTACAGACGTCAGTCTCATGTCTGATTACAGTCGTTACGGGTTCAAGTCCAGTCTACGGCGTTCGTGGCCGTGGTTGTTAGTGTTGTATTCTCCCTTCGGTCGGTGCGGGGCGTAATAATAACCGACACTATCTCCCGACTTGGCAAAGGTAGGCGGCTAAATGGGAGCATGAAGTGCATGCTGGCAACGTGCGTCATCCAAAACTGGTTTATGCCAACGAAACTTCAGCTAAATCACATGGAATAGTTGACGCGCTATGCCCCGCTAGGAGGGGTTAGGGCAAATGAGTATGCATCATTTTAAAGTGCAAAAATCTGTGATTTTCTTTTGATGACAACTTTTGTTGTCGTTGTTAACGATCATTGGTTGCGGTCCTAAAAGCTTCTGATCAACATGAAACTGACTGTTTCGATTTCTCCTCCGTATGCTTTCCCCTCCGGTAAAACATGTGCCGCCAATTTTTGGATCTGACTACTTTTCAGAGAGAAATAAATAAATATTTCAGAGAGAAATATTTTTCAAATTAAAAAATTTACAATTTGCTGCACATTTTTCCTGGAGGGGAAAGCATATGGAGGAGAAATTGAAAAAGTCTGATTCATCTGATCTAGATCAAACGCTTTCAGGACCGCGACCAATATTTGTAAATCTTTTGATCCTCTCTGCGCTCTCTTGTATCATCTTTTACACGACCGCTTTTCCACTCCCCTGATTACTTCTATCTTCGCCAGCTGCTGCAGCAATGGTCACGGTCCTGAAAGCCTCTTCAGATTTGGATCCGGAACTGACTTTTTCGATTTCTCCTCCATCTGCTTTCCCTTCCGGTAAAATATGTACCCCGCCAACTGTCAATTTTTGGATCAGAAAATATTTCCCTCCGAATCTGAAAAGTATTTAGAGCCAAAAATTTACATTTACTCGGTATCTGTTCTTGAAAGGGTCAAACAATCCACCACTGCCTTTGAAATTCTGAATTCCTAGTTTACCACATAGTTCCTGGCCTTTTCTCTTAATATTGCGCCTCCAATCGGAACGTGTGCCTGCCAGTGTTGAATAAGCCACATTTCGACAAATGTTTTCATACTAGTTTGTTTTGACAGTTGTTTTAGGATTATTCTGTTTTTATTTGATGAAGCAATTAGGGGATACTCCCAACCCGTTCACTACGACATGCGGGATCACGACATTTCGAGGCGTTCCTCAAGTTCTGGGAACTCATCTGCTTTCTCTCTTTTCCTGTTGCTTTTACAAGTAGACGCGGATATCCTTTTTTCTTGTTGTTGAGGGGATTGGTAGCCCTTGGCCGTTGCTGATGAACGGGTCGCTCCGGTGCGTAGAACCGGCCGCCATGGGAGCGCTTTTTTTCTTGTTCGTTAATGTCGATGGTTAAATTCCAGATCGTTTCACGTAATCAAATTTTTTTCCCCGGAATTCACTTCTCGATAACGAATTTTTTTCCGTATAGTGACCGGGCTACCGGTAGCTCAGTGCGTAGAGGCATCAGTTCCATGTCCGACTACCGGCGTTTCGTGTTCGAATCCTGTCCATGACAACGTTCGTGGCCATGGATATTTGTGTTTTCTCCCCTTGTCGCTGGTAGGCAGCTAAATGAGGGAGCAGGAGGTGCATGCTGGCAACTGCATTCTACGAAACTAGTTTATGCCAATGAAACGTCAACTGGGCCACATTGAACAGTTGACGCGCTACGCCCCACAAGGGGTTAGGGCAATCGAGTATGCCATTGTTTTACTTAGCATTAATTTTCAAGAATGAGACCTTTAAGTGGGAAACGGAGGAAAGCGGATGTCGATTCCAAATTATCGCATGTTTGGATAAGAACATTTCAAATTATAAGACGTTTTCAGCGCATTTGGGAGATTTATTCTTTTTAAATTATCGAAGAGATCGAAATGCATAGGGTTTTTCCAAATTACAGGGATTTTCTCAAGGGACCGGAGTTTAGTTTTGAATTACCGGGGTTTTCAAATTATCGAGATTTAAATTAACGGAATTTCACTGTACATATACTGCCTATAGCTGCTACACGCAATGGCCCAGCACATTGGCCACCAGGATGGTCGCAATTACTTTCATAGGTAATTTGAACAGCCATCATCAGCCATGTGCCCGTCTGTACGATGGAAATGGCTTGAAATTGCCAGTGATGGGCCATTATTAAATTATACTACAATCCTGCTATATAGTGCCTGCTACAAATAATTGCCCATCCCCGGTTATTGGAAGCCATTGTCATCGTATATCTATGCGTAAAGCGATTATTCGCGATGGTGGATGTCAGAAAATGGTTTTGAAAGCTATTGTGAGCAATTTGCTGACAACCACCATTAGTTGGGACACTAAGCGATTTCACCTTGCAAAATATGATAGAGAAATGCCATTTGGTACGATTGTTCGTAGTCCCCGTAAATTCATTTTAAGAGATGGAGCCATCTTGGACCCCGCGGCAGAGCGGCTGTGCGGGCGAAAAACCGCGAAATTTGAGCCCTTTTTTTAATATTGTTCTAATAATTTGTAAACGGTGCTTCGGATCAAAAAACTTAATAGGATATAAATTAAAGAGCATCAAATTCTAATCCAATGCATTGCTCAAAGTTGAAATTTGGTTTAGTAGTATAATCGAAATCGATAGTCGAAAAGCGCCACTTTTTGAGGCTTTTGAGAAAAATCACACTATATCGCTTTTCAAGCTCACATATCTCTGTAACGGATACTCCAAATGAAAAACCGTATAGGTAAAAGTTGAAGATATTTTAATTTCCGGTTTAACGTGCCCAATATTTTTCAAATCGGCCTGTTTTTAGTGTAGTTGTGAGCGAAAATTCAAAAATGGTTTTTTAGCGATTTGAGCCTTAGTAGCTCTATCTCGATAAATATAACAGCTAAAAGTTTTTAGTTTAGCCTCAATTCGTAGATACTTTAACCTTGTTTATAAAAGTTTTGCTAAGTTTTTTGTCTGACTAATTTAATTAATTAAATAATTAGTTAATTAAATGATTCAATTTCTTCCATAATTTCAAAGTTCAAGCATCTTATATGACACTTTAGGTTGGTTATTAACGTATTTGGTCATTCTGAGTCAAATGAGATCAACCGCTATTCCATACGGATATTAGTTCAAAAGATATTCACTTTTTTCCAGATTTTGTTATTAATTAAATAAGCCTTTTTATTAAATACGTTGAAAATAAAAAGCTTTTGTGCCAGTTTTAGGATAGTTCCTAATGAATTTGGTCATCTTGAGTCGAATGAAACCAACCGCAATTCCTTGCGACCATTAGTTCAAAAGATATTCACATTTTTCCAGATTGTTTTATTAGTTAAATGAGCTTTTTCGTTAAGTAAATTTAAAATAAAAGGTTTCTATGCTAGTTTTAGGTTGGTTCTTAATGTATTTAGTCACTCCGAGTAGAATAAAATTCACCGTGGTTCGAGACGACCATTAGTTCAAAAGATATTCACATTTTTTCACATTTTTCGATTAGTTAAGGAAGCTTTTTTATTAAATAATTTGAAAATAAAAAGCTTTGATGCCAACTTTAGGCTGTTTCCTAATGTATCTGGTCATTTTGAGTAGAATGAAACTAAAGGCAATTCCGTACAACAGTTAATTCAAAAGTTATTCACATTTTTCCAGATTTTTTTTTTGTTAAATACTTTTATTCACATTTTTCCAGATTTTGTGATTAATTAAATAAGCTTTCGTATTAAATAAGTTAAAAATAAAAAGCTTTTATGCCACTTTTAACTTAGCTCTTAATGTATTTGGTCGTTTTGAGTAGAATGAAACTAACCGCAATTCTATACGACCATTAGTTCAAAAGATATGATGAATTATGACTATGTACATGTAAATTGTATCTATAACAAGATACCTGCACCCTTTGCTAACGGATTGGCATTATTACTTCTCTCTTAAGGTCACTTACGGGATATGCAGAGAGTAGCAAATCAAATTATCGAAATATACTATTATTAAACTTTTTCCTAAGGATATCAACATCCTGGATATTTAACGTCGCTATCCTAATTATATGCCGCCATCCTGGAAATTTTCATATATGTGCTTTAAGCGGCGAATAACTCTCTCCTCTATGGTTACCCCCCCCTCCCTTGCAATTTGGCCACTAATGAAAAGCCTTATGACACAAATTGTAGTAATCCTTCATATTTCTACCAAATTCCATACCTGCAGCTTCAGCTGTTTTCGAGATATTCTTTGAACAGGCTGACATCTGACTGATTTCATAAAGGTTTTGTTTTTTCTACAAAACCCTAAAAAGCGTAACTATGACATAAGCTATCAAGGCAAGCTATCAAGCAAAAACTTTTTTAACAAGATTTAATTATCTGTAAATTGAGACTAAAAAAAACTTCAGCTTCTATACTTACCGCTATAAAGCTATTAAAGCTGGAATCGCTAAGAAAGCATTCCAGCATTTTCACTCACAATCACACTAAAAATGAACCGATTTGAAAATATTGAGCACGTTAAACCGGAAATCAAAATATCTTCAACTTTTATTTATACGGTTTTTCATTTGGAGTATCCGTTACAGAGATATGTGAGCTTGAAAAGCGATATAGTGTGATTTTTCTCAAAAGCCTCAAAAAGTGACGTTTTTCGACTATCGATTTTAATTATATTACTAAATCAAATTTCAACTTTGAGCAATGCATTGCATGTAGAATTTGACATTCTTTTATTTATATCCTATTAAGTTTTTTGATCCGAGGCACCGTTTACAAATTATTAGGACAATATTAAAAAAAGAGCTCAAATTTCGCGGTTTTTCGGCCGCACAGCCGCTCTGCCGCGGGGTCCAAGGTGGCTCCATCTCTTAAATTGAAAGTATGGGCCCCACCAACATTCGTACCAAACGGCATTTCTCTATCATATTTCGCAAGGTGGCGTCGATTTATGTCGCTTAGCGTTCCAACTACATCGCCACAAACCGCTATCTGCCCAGATTCATGATAACGACTGACAGCGATGGGCCATTGTCTGTAGTAGCCATTAGAATAATTTTTCAACACAACGTTTTCGCCACCTAGTCTTCAATTTTGTCATCAGCAAACATCTTCTCACCACTTCAAGTGTGGAGACAAGTCGTCATTCCTTTCCGCAAGACGTGGCACAATTGTGTTGTAGTTCTGCACACGCAATACACTGGCAATCGGTTCGGCTTTTCACCAATACCCCTGTATCCGCCATTTTGATTTTGGTAATTTCTCAGTGTGTGAAATAGACCAACGTCAGTTTGACGTACACAGAACAGTGTACGATACACATTACGTGATTGTGTGCAGCGGGTGGTGAAAAATCGAACAGCGCACAATTCTACACACCTTGGCTGCTTGCGAAACGATTGTGTGCGTTGTCAAAGTGTGTAGAGATAAAGACGAAGAGAACAGGAACAGAAGGAACCACGAAGAATTTCTTCTGTTTCTCCCTGGAAAAAAAAGTCGTGTAATAAGTTGATTTCAATCCCGCCGTGTCGTGGAAAAAAGGTAAAATTATCAGATTATAGTGCGTCAAGTGGAGTTTTGTTGTTTGGTCGTGCTCCGAGAACACATTGACCGCTGAGTTGTCCGGCGTACGAGCGATTTCGCATTTTGTAGACTTGTTCTGGACAAATTCTGTGATTACGAGTGTGTGCAGTGCATTTTTCCCGTTGGCTTCGCCTATACGGTCGCTGCTGCAAACAACAAGGAAGTGGGAAACTTTTTTGTAAGTTTCCGAATGTGATTAATTGTTTCTGCCGAAGCGAGCGATTTCTTGTCTTGATACGATTGCCGCACATTGCGCTGACTAATTGCCAATTGTAAGTGAATTTCGTGGAAAGGTGGTGTCTCATTGGTCGGACCCGGCGACGGCCACCGTGCTCTTGAACGAAACAAGCGAAAATTGTCACGGTAAAGTCGGCGATAGCGCGTTGTCTTTGACCATGCCGTGTGGCCACTGTCTCGGTCATGGACGATTTCTTGAACTCCCAACCGGTCGCCTGAAGGCGCTTGCTTCTCTGGTTCGAAATTGTGACCCGAGTTGGAAAAACATGATTTTGGGCGAGATTCGGCGCGACCAAATCGTGTGTTGTGCAACTACACCCTGTCTTGCGTTATCACACGAAAAGCGAAATTGGACGGAGCGCGACCGCAATTAGTGCGATGGAGCAATATGTTGACGATGTGGTTGCTGAGTCAGACAATTGCCAGTGATTGTAATGTCGACGACAACAATTCAAGCTTCTCTAATGCCGCTGAGGGGCAACGGGAAATTTCCGTGCGAAGTACAACGACCAGAAGTGCGGCTGTCTCTTCCGCAGATGTCATGTCTACGAATTGTGTGGGTGGCTCTAGTTATGTGTCGTCCTCGCCCAGCGACTTTGTTGCACCTTGAGCAGCCGATGCTAAGTCCGAGTCCAGAAAATGCGAAAGTTGTGCAATCAAAACTGCTGACACCTGTTCTAGGTTAAGCGGTCCCACTCGATCAACCATTGATTGAAACAAAGTTTCAGTTCAGTCGCTTTTTGTACATTCGCTTTGCGTACAAAAATGTCAGCAGGTTGTTGCCAATTGCCGTAATCTTTGTGTCATGTAGCAACAGCCACCAAGGCATCGCTGACGACAGAACTTTCTACACCACCAACGTTCCGCATTCGGAAGATGTGATGTTGGCGAATTTCTTTTATCTGATCTCGTGGCATTTTGCGCTGCTTTACTTCTACAACGAGGGAAAAATAGCACAAATGCAAATTGTCAGCTCACGGTGAAGCAGCAAAGAGGCAAATGTCATTCGTTACACATTCGAAACTTTTTCGTTCTTTTTTGTTTACGACCGCTAAATTCAGAGTTTGCTGTCTGCAATTTCCTTTGTTTTCTTATCCACATTTGGCACGTGACCCCAATTTTAATCGAATCGCCTCGTTCTGCGAGCATGTCGTCACAATACAGGCGCCCGCATTTGTCGTCACTGTGGGTGAAACGTGGGGGTTGATCTCGGTTGTGTGAGGGCGGTGGTAGCAGAGAATAGGGCAAAGGGTGTCGATTTGGTTGATTTGTTACATGTTTAGTGTTTTGGCTGAAGAAGAAACATCCTGTGGTATGAATATTACTGCGTAACTAACTTCTAAGTCATGTGCGGACAGAACGAATTACAGTGAAAACTTGTCACGGACACCTCCCATATCGTTGTATTTTACCTTTCATAAGTTTCCGGTATCGTTCCTAGTACAAAGTTCGCTCTGATAAGCAGACCCGAAAAAATTACACAGTCACTGACCATATGGAAAAATAAAAGATTTAAACCCGAACCTTCGGGTTTAAGATTTGTTTTTTTTTTTTTTTTTTTTTTTTTTTGGTTTTTCTGAGAACAACACAGACTAGGAGACAGAACCTTTACCGGGTAGTTAAGACTAAGACCGGCCATAGACATTCCGGTATACCAGAAGCATAGGCGTCCAGACCTGCACAGGCGATCACAAAGGTATACTGGAACGTCTATGGCCGGTCGAAGAGATGTTCTGAATTTTCTGCCTGAATGATTAGAACGCGCCGTAAAAAAGCACATTACCCGTCTTAAACGGCACATAATAACCAAGTGAAAAGCTTACGAATGTAGGAAAAATAGAGCTAATAGTCATGGCAGTCCGGATGGAGCAATGATTAACCCGTTCGTCTTCTGTGCACTGGTCCTTTGGTTCGAGTCCTACTGAAGGTAGTAATCTTTTCGATAGAAGGGGACTTACTTTTTGGACTATGAGCCTACTTAGCTGTTAAATGAGTACCCATTTGCGAACTAAATAACTTTACTATTGGGTATACAACTTTGCTTCCGCCGTTTTTTCCTGGAGGAAATTAAAAGCTTAATTGTCAAAAAGTACCTACAGATGTATTATTCAAAGTACTGTCCATCGCTAGCGACAACTTTTGCCCATCATTGGATCCATTTTTCGACTTCCCCTCGTACGAACGAAAATTCTGATCAGCCAGGCCGTGCGCCATGGAACGAAACAGATGGTAGTCGGGAGGAGCGATGTCTGGGGAGTACGGCGGGTGGAGCAAGATTTCCCATTTCAGGGTTTCCAAGTATGTCTTGACCACTTTTGCGACGTGTGGCGGAGCATTGTCATGCTGGAGGATGACTTTGTCGTGTTTCTCTTGGTACTGTGGTCGTTTTTCCTTTAATGCTCGTCTTAAACGCATCAATTGCGTTCGGTAGCGATCTCGTGTGATAATTTCATGCGGTTTCAGTAGCTCGTAGTATTTCACACCGAGCTGGTCCCACCAAATTCAAAGCATAACCTTGGCGCCGTGAATATCGGTTTTGCCCTCGACGTTGAGGCATGTCCGGGTATTCCCCATGACTTTCTGCGCTTGGGATTATCGTAACGGACCCATTTTTCGTCGCCGGTTACGATGCGATGTAGAAATCCCTTCCCATTCTGCCTTTGAAGCAGATGTTTGCATGCAAATAATCGCCGTTCAATATCTCTCGGTATTAACTCGTACGGAACCCAGTTTCGTTGTTTCTTAATGGCCTTGGGGCGTTTCGCGATGGCTTGCTGAGTTTGGTACGAATCTACATCGAGCAGTGCTTCCAATTCGTCGTCTCTGAAATTTTTTTCTCTCCCACCACCATGCTTGTCCTCGACATTGAAATCGCCACTTTTAAAACGTTGAAACCACTCACGAAATGTTCTGTCACTCAGAGCAACCTCACCGTAAGTATCTGAGACCATTCGATGAGCCTCAGCTGCAGTTTTTTTTCAAATCGAAGCAGAAGATCAAAACTTCCCGCAAATGCCGAGAACTTGGTTCAGAAATTTTGAATCGCGAATCTTACCAAAAATGCGAACAACTTTTACTAATGCGGAGATGTCGATACGTTCACAGACGTCCAAACTCACTTTGTGACACTTTGAACTACGTATTTTGACCAGCCCTCACCGATGCAGCCGTCTATCGGCAAACGGCGGAAGCAAAGTTGTACACAAGATTTCGGATCCTGTCCTTTTTAGTCGGTTTCTACGACATGCCAGCAAAGGGAGAGGCCGTGGCAATATTCTTACGCCCCACACCGAGAAATGTTTCTCTCAACCAAATTATCACACCCCCGTGACTAACGGTGTGACTTAGTTGACAATGGTCACCGACCAATGCAGTTCCGGGGGCGCCCACGAGAAGGACTATTGAAGAATAGATTTTCCTTCTTGCATCGAAGGGTTTGTGGCAGCTATTGGCCGTGTGACGAGGTTGTTCCAGGTAACACGGGTCGCTCCGGTGCGTAGAACCGGCTGCTCCAGGAACGTCGGCAACTACATCACTCAAATGTGCGAACAGATAAATGGGTATCTCGACGAACTTAACACCTTCTTCGTCAGAAAAAACCTCACTCTGTCTGCGCCGAAGTGTACCGTTACACTGTTTACCACATGAACCAAAGAAGTGAGGCAACAACTGTATATTGCAGTAGACGGTCAAAATATCCCCACCATTAACCACCCTAAAATTCTCGGTGTTACCCTTGAGAGCATAACTACCTTCTCGGCCCATGCGTCAACCATTTGTGACAAGATGAGAAGCAGGAACAAAGTCCGCAAAGCTCTTGCTGGCAGTTCCTGGAGGAAAGACAAGGAGACCCTACTAACGACTTACAAATCTATTGGGAGATCTGTGGCCAATTATGCGGCTCCTATCTGGTCGGAAAACTCATGTGACACTCAGTGGCGTAACGTCCAGACCTTTGAGTATGTAACACTGGAGTGGCCCATAAGCAAAATTTATGGGACGAGAGAAGAGCGCGTTTAATTTTTCATGGGAGAGAGAAAGAACGGGACTATTATTGACAACCACCAATAGGACGCGGATATTTGACAGCTTTATATACAGGGGGAGTCAGAAACTAAAACAAACATTTTAATATCGGTTTTCTGACAGAAAACTCACAAAAACAAGTAACGCGCGCATCATATCTAAATTTTTAATGTTTTACCTAGAAAATGACACCCCGGTCTTAGGGATACGCTGGTTATTTTTGCAGCCACCGACGAGGCATTTCAATTTACCACAACTCACTACCGCACCAATTTGTCCTACCGGAAATTTCACTAGTGTCTTCACTACATAATCGCGGCTCTTTACACACAAAAACCGGCTCCGGACTTTCGCGAATTAAACTGTATTCACTATTTTCACGAAGTGCTTGACAGCGTTGTGCACAACTGGAGAATGACAATCTTAAAACCGTTAACTTTACTCTCCCAGCTCTCGTCTTTTTCAAGAAGAAGATTGTCCCATTTTCAAGCTGTCAATTTGTATGGTTTGACAGACATATACCCACTCCTGTTCTTAGTTATATACTCAAATGTCCAGACCTGCCAAAATGCAACACTCAGAACTGTCACAGGCTGCCTACTAATGTCGTCGCAGGACCACCTTCACCAAGAAACCAGAATGATGCCCCTCAGTGTCACCATACACTGTCGAACTCGAGCTCGAACCTGGTACAAATTTCCTTTGACACACACATACACTTCACATAGGTGTGAAGAAAACCGGTCCGGAAGCAGTATCTGGGTTATCATCCTTACTCTAATCTTATGGATAGAAGCCCACCGCCACGTCATGTAAGACGTAATATGAGGGACCGCGAGCGGAAGATCCAAAGGTTTAAAAGAGTTCCCTTCGATAACGCTAGCTACAGATCGACCATCACAGCACTGCATGATGAAGAAGTACTATCCTCAATCGCGGTCATGACACCAAACAGGGTACTAAATGCGCAACCACCTGCTATATCTTCAGACGAACTACGACTTCCTAGAGCAACCAGGACTACACTCGCCCAACTTCGTTTCTGGCTGGCTGGTGCTCACGTCTGAACTCGTATCTATCCCGCATTGATAACGAAATACAGAACTGTCCAGCCTGTGGCCCCACTCCACATGATGTTGAGCACATCTTTAGCTGTCCTGCAGTTCCCACGTGCCTAACTACTGCGCTATGGGATAATCCTATTGAGGCAGCAGCGCTTCTACACCTGGACATTGAAGAAAACATGGACAACCAAGCTTTATGACACACATTCATCGGATATCAGCGTGTCGCTACTACAACAACTATGAAAGAATATTTTTTAACCGAGTTCGGTATGTGGCTTGCTTTGGTGACCCACTCCCATCAAGATATACAGGCCAAACAGTAGCAAACGACCCGTCATGTATCATACATATAGAAACTCTGGACTCTTTGAATGACGTTATAATGGGCAATGGGCGTCTTGGGCAATTTTTGTTTAAAGAAGGCAGTGGTAATATACCTGCACACATCTTACGTCCAAACCCACACGACAGATTTACTTCGCGCACATATTGTTCTCTCGGACTATTAAATATAATTTAACTAATAAATAAACACTGAATTAACACTAAACGCGGAAAATAAAAACTGTACACGAAACCTGAACTCGACGCCATCAGTCACCAACTACTTTTGACAGAAACGCTCTCTGGTTCGTGTTAACCCCTTCTCGGGTATAGGGCATTAGCCACGCCTACTTTCCACCTAGTCCTGTTCATCGCCATCGCTTTCAGCTCACTCCACGACTTGCCTATTGAGGCACCCTCTCTTAACTGATCTTCTCCAGGTGTTACTAGGTCGTCCAACACGGCGACTTGCGTTGGTTCCCTGCGGGTTCCAATCGGGGCCTGTTGGGCAATGTTGTTCGGCCCTTTTCGGAGAGTGTGGGGTATCCATTGCCACTTTCGCCTTTTAATGGAAGTTTCTATCCTGTCCTGACCAGTAAGACAGACAGATAGAAACGTACACAACCAAATTTGATACATAGCTTGGATAATTCTAAGCACCACCCGGTGACGTTTTGGTACGCTGTTACAGGAGAGCAACAGGACCTTCTTGGTAATGAAGTGATATCTAGGCAAAATAGTATCATATAACTGGTTGATGAAGAGAGTGAAACCACTATTAGCCATGGCGCTAACCACGATGCTGCGCCCGGTGAAATAGGAATACACCGAAACAGACACCAAATCCAGCAAATATCGGTGATTTCTAGATCGTGGTGATAATACCAATCCCTCTGGAAGTATGGTATAAATAATTAAGATATGAATGACTTAACGGTCACAAAGGGCCAAAAGGACATGATGTCCTCGAAGGCAACTCAAAGTCATGTCAAAGGCCATGTTTATATCGTGGAACTAAAAGGAGTATTAACTAGATTTTATTGCCAAATTCAGTACCGGCCGATATAAACACACCAGGAACTGATAATGCCTGGTGTGTTTATATCGGCCGGTACTGATTTTGGCAAATGTCAGATTGAATCGTCACTTTGGTTTGAAGAGTATTTTAGAAATGTAAAGAGCCAGTAGCTTGATAAAGGCTCTTTTATACCGCCGACTCTAACAAAACATGAATACCGAAAGCAATATCCGTCAACAAAACGTCCTAATCCCATTTTTTTAGTACCGAATGCATCGCAACTGGAGCTAAAAGTTGTCCAATCTAACAAATCCGATACGTTTACCCCGTGGTGATTTAGCTGGGATTAGTTAATGTAGGAGCATAGTCGCGCGATATAAACGCATTCAGTGGCACATTTACTCAAGGATTGCACACCAAAAGAATTAGTTCTTTGGGCACAACATTTTTCAAAGCAAATCATAGACAACTTAAAAGCAAGTGAATCAGAATTAAAATATATTTGCATGGTATGGACTTAAAGGGGCCTCCGGTAGCGCAGTGTGTTGAGGTATCAGTCTCATGTTTGACTATCGGCGTTTCGGGTTCGAATCACGTCCACGGCGAGGTTCGTGGCCATGGATGTGGGAGGAGGTGCATGCTGGCAACTGCATTCTCCGAAACCAGTTTATGCTGATGAAACGTCAACTGGGCCACATGGAGCAGTTGACGCGTTATGCCCCACAAGGGGTTAGGGCAATTGCGAGAGATGGGCTTAAAGTGCCGATGAACATCGCTCTTTTTGTGTCATTTGTAAACTCATGACTATCGAAGAATACCAACAGAAAATTTAAAATCATTTGATGTTGTACGAGTATTTTTGTGTTCGAATTCAATTCTTTGCCAATTAAAAATCTCCCATTTCACGGTCACACTTATCAATAGTGGCGAAAAGTTGATAAGAATCGCTCGATAAAAAGCGTTTTATGAAGAGTGAAATGTATTAAATGTATAGGTATATTCTAACATTACACCGATCATGATCAGTCAACGCCATTATACTACTCAAGATCGGAACACCTTTTCACTAGGCCAACCGAATCAAAGTTCACGGGGATAACATAATGCATTGTTTTTCACATAATTTCATTTTAATTTTGCTTTTATTACGCATATAGAGTGATAATGCTTTTCAAATATGCGTGCTGATAAGAGATGAAGATAAAGTCTCCTTAATGTGGTACTGAATGCTTATGCAACTTTCAATAATTATTGCAAAATGTGCTTAGCAGCTTAGCTATAAGTAGTTTTCACAATCAATGGTATATTTATTGATAAATACTATTCTTTCGAAGTGAAGTGAAATTTAAATAAAAATTATGATATCAATGTACAAGGTCTGATAAAAAAAACTTAACGGCACTTCTTCAACCACACATCGATGGATCGCTGCGGCAACGGGCAGCACTGCAACTGTCGGAACATTCCTGTTTCGGAAAAATTAGGAGAATTCTCTCTATTTGATTAGAGAGAACTTTTACAAACCCCAAAAAAAATCAGCTTTAGAATCTACAAATCCCCCCGAGTGGGTTTTAGGTTCTTACCGCAATGCCTCAATGAAGGAGTTTTAAGAAAGAGAATTCTAATATTCACGAAACAGGAATGTTGTCAACTGTCATAATCTTCCGTCTAACTGACTGTTTAATAATGTCCCTTGCACATTACAGGAATTACTCGAAATTTCGGAACATTTCTGTTTCACTAAAATTAGGAGAATTCTCTCTATTCTCAACTAGAGGGCATTTTCACAAAACGCAAGAAATTTCCACTTTAGGACCTACAAATCCCCCGAGCGGGTTCTAGGTTCTTACCACCTAAAGCTGAAATGACTACCTAAAGTGGAAATGCCGGAAATTAGGGATTTTGAACATTCTCTCTAAATGCAATAGAGAGAATTCTCATAATATTCACGAAACAGGAATGTTCCGTGAAAAAAATGTACATGTACGGCGCAGAACTGTCAACTTAATCTTGGTATTGGAAGAAAACGGATAGTGTGCATGGCTTTCGCGATTTGCAAATTTATCAAGATTTTGTGTGCAAATGCTATAAAATAGTTAATACATATTGCGTTTAGTTTTCGAGTTATTACTATTTGAGTGCGACGTGTTTTGGTTTTCGTGACGATTTTTACAATGTTCTGTTTACGAGAGTAACGATGCAACGTGAAATTGGGAAAAAATTTCACGGATCATCACAGGAGACGAGAGTTGGGTACATACATACGTTTCTTGTGAACCACGGCTTTGTTGAGCCGCCGTCATTGCAACAAAAATATTTTTGGCCAGAGTGCTTTTGGCTCGGTGGCACAGGTCCCGGCTAGACCAGCAAATTGCATGGGTTTGACCCAAAGCACCCTGATCCTAGATCAGCCACCTTAAGAAAACATAAGAAAACAAACGAGGGAAGGATTAGGAGCAGGAAAGGAATGTGCCCATCCTTCGGGACACGGAAGAACCCAATTTGAGGAAAAAAGTGATTAATCATTATAATCCTTATATTGAGTAGGAGAAAAAATTATAACACACAATAATAAAGAAAGAAAATTTTAAGAATAGTGAAAAAAAAATACTAATCTCTCTCTCTCTCAATTGCCCTAACCCCTTTTGGGGCATAGCGCGTCAACTGTTCCATGTGGCCCAGTTGACGTTTCTCGGCAAAAACTGGTTTCGGAGAATGCAGTTGCCAGCATGCACCTCCTGCACATCCATGGTCACGAACGTCGTCGTGGACGGGATTCGAACCCGAAACGCCGGTAGTCAAACATGAGACTAATGCCTCAACACACTGCGCTACCGGTCGCCCCCGACAAAATTAAAATATTAATAGAAAAAATAAAGAATGAGAAAACAAATCTTAAGGAAGCTAATTCAAAATGAATGGAAAATAATTATAGGGAAACCCTTTCAATATATACAGAAATCTAAAAATAAAAAGAAATTACAAGATATGACTTACTAGTGTCCCACGATGAACGATCGATCGCTCTGCTGTGTCCAACGTAGTTCGAAAACAGTGTGTGAGTTTGGACGTCTGTGAACGTATCGACATCCCCGCATTAGTAAAAGTTGTTCGCATTTTTAATAAGATTCGCGATTCAAAATGTCTGTTTTCGACCCAAGTTCTCGTCCCAAGTTCTCGTCATTTGCGGGAAGTTTTGATCTTCTGCTTCTATTTGAAAAAAAAAACTGCAGCTGAGGCTCCTCATCGAATGCTCTCAGATACTTACGGTGAGGTTGCTCTGAGTGACAGAACATGTCGTGAGTGGTTTCAGCGTTTTAAAAGTGGCGATTTCAATGTCGAGGACAAGCATGGTGGTGGGAGAGAAAACATGTTCAAAGACGACGAATTGGAAGCACTGCTCGATTAATATTCGTGCCAAACGCAAGAAGAATTAGCTGAATCACTGGGCAAGCCATCTCGAAACGCCTCAAGGCCATGGGCATGATTCAGAAACAAGGAAATTGGGTTCCGTACGAGTTAATACCGAGAGATATTGAACGGCGATTATTTGCATGCGAACAACTGCTTCAAAGGCAGAATCGGAAGGGATTTCTACATCGCATCGTAACCGGCGACGAAAAATGGGTCCGTTACGATAATCCAAAGCGCAGAAAGTCTTAGGGAATGCCCCGGACACGCCTCAACGTCGACGGCAAAACCGAATATTCACGGCGCCAAGGTTATGCTTTGCATTTGGTGGGACCAGCTCGGTGTGATATACTACGAGCTAATGAAACCGAATGAAACTATCACAGGAGATCGGTACCGAACGTAATTGATGCGTTTAAGTCGATCATTAAAGGAAAAACAACCACAGGACCAAGAGAGACACGACAAAGTCATCCTCCAGCATGGCAATGCTCGGCCACACGTCGCAAAAGTGGTCAAGACATACTTGGAAACCCTGAAATGGGAAATCTTGCCCGGTACGCCGTACTCCCAAGACATCGCTCCTTCCGACTACCATCTGTTTCGTTCCATGGCGCACGGCCTGGCTGATCAGAATTTTCGTTCTGCGAGGAAGTCGAAAAATGGATCCAATCATGGATCGCGTCGAAAGACGCCTCCTTTTTCCGAGATGGAATCCGAAAATTGCCGGAGAGATGGGCGAAAGTTGTCGCTAGCGATGGACAGTACTTTGAATAATACATCTGTAAGTAATCTCGTGAGTCCTCCGCTCATAACAATAAATTTTCGTGAAAAAAGAGAAAAAAAACAAACAGGAAATCCGCGCTACCATGACCTTCATAGTGGTTGTTTTTTTCTATGTTCGCACTTCAGTTTTTGTTTTTTTTGTCTTTCGCCGCTCTCCAAAACAACAACATACATCGATTCATCAGCCGATACGCACTTTAAATAAAATATCCACAATTTAAACGAACTTTCGTGTCACTCTGATATTTCCTTTATCTTGTTTATTATTATTTTATTTTCCTGCTCCCGTTCAGTCTTTGCGTAGCATTCGGTATTCTTTCCCTTCACTTCACAGCAGTCAATTTAATCCAAACATTAGATATCCGAAGAAAAGAAATCAACGACCTCTCCTTAATTTAACTATTGAAAAAAAAACTCCACGACAATCCAAATCAATCCATTAAAATATCTTCAAACAAAAAATTTTATTTTTTTTTCAAAAACAACCGCTCTTCTACCACGGGAATCCAAATTCTATTCTCCTTTTCCAGCGGTCTCACTTCTCCGCTTGCCAAAATCTGTTGCCCCCATCTTCAATCGCAAACCCGTCCTCATCCACCCAAAGGTACCGGTTCCCATCATGGTACGGTCCTTCGCATCAAAGGTTGGCGGCGGCATGACACCCATACACAGAAATCTTCTCTACGCGCCATCACATTGCACCTAGCAATTGCATCTCTGCCACATAGAAACAACAGCGTCCATGTAAAATGATGACGATACAGAGGTGATATCTGCTACCTCTCCGTTAGCGTTCAAACGCCCTTAGCATATCTATACCCCTCAAAACAAAATAAGGGCCACTAATAATTTTCCGATTGTTTTTTGTGGTTCTCCATACTCTCATACATCGATTGTCATTAAAAAAAAACTTCACTTTACACTCATCCGTGAAAAGCACCTCACGCCATTCCTCCATGCCCATTCACTGTTATCGTTAACAAAACACTTGAAAACATAACGGCAGTCATAAAAATTAGTTATCGAAGCAAAAATATTCGGGTGGCCCTTATTTTGTTTTGAGTAGTATATTTATGCTGTCGGTAACGTTAGCCAGCTGACCAACGGAATGTCGTCCATGTTTGGGAATGGGCGAGTTAAATCTGCTGGCGAATATCAACTGATGCGCAGTGGTTCGCAACACGTGCCTGAAAATTGTGTTTGTTACATGCCTCGTATCGTTTTTTATGTTCACTTCTCCGTGTCGGCATTGAAAGAAACCCTGGTTCGTGAATCTGCTGCGTATGCAACAGAGAGCTGCATTCAAACGCTACTACGATGAGATGCAATTGCTGGAATTAGTGGTGCCATCGAAGAAACTGGTCTGGATTCAAACCACAACAGACAATGGACTTGTTCCTTTACTGACAGTCAGTGTAGGAACAGGGGACTACAAGCAGCAACAACAACAAGCTGTGCTCTCAGACAGGTTTCCAGCCGTCTTCGGTGACTCCTGCGAATAGTTATAACAGGATTCCTCAACAACACATCTTCGACACGCTTCACCTCGGCCTACTTAGTTGCAATGGGTTGCAAAATAGATAGAATAGAATAAAATGGCCGAACTCGCATCATTTATGGATAGACTTCGCATCCAAGTTGGATCCATACAGGAGACGAATCTATACTCCAATTCGTCCCTCAACCCACATGGGAACTACGCTATTGTTAGGAAGGACAGGTTGACAAACGCTGAAGGAGGGCTTGTTGCCTTCATCATTTACCATTCCGTGCAATATCGGGAAACTGATATCACCAACAACGATGACATCATGGAAGCGCAAGCCATCCCAAGAAAATCGGGCAATTTTGACATCGAAGTTTACAATATACGAGTATGTATATATTCTACCAGTATTCAACTATACCTCAAGGTACCATGTAAACATCAACCATCTCTTCTTTGGTTAGCATCGTCCCCTGCTTGGTGATTTTAAAGTTCACGCCTCAGATTTCTGTGCTTTGAATGGCGACAAACATACTTGTATCGCCGGTAGCTGCTAGTTCTCCAGACATCACGATTACCAGTGTAAACCTCATAAATGAAGTTCAATGACTCTCGATAAGCTTGGGACCTGATGGCATCTTAATGGCAATGCTCAAACACATCGAGTCGGCAGCTTTCGATTATCTTACGGCTACTTTCAATCTATCCATCTCCTCACTGATCATTCCTGGACTCCGGAAGAAATGGAGAGTGATCCCGATTTTGAAACCTGAAAAAAAAAACGACACCCGGCGAATCCTATCGTCCCATAACTCTCTTGCCACCAGTTGCCAAAATGCAAGAAGCACAAATCCACCCTGTTCCTGCGGTTCCTCCGACTATGCGACTCCTGTGTGGTCACAGAATTTCTGTGACACACAGTGGAAAAACATTCAAGCTTGCAAAAATGCCGCTCTCCGTACTGTCACCGACTGTCTCTTGATGTCACCCCAGGACCATCTACATCAGAAAACAAAGATGATGCCATTAAGGGACCACAACAAGCTTCTTGTCAAACAGTATCTGATGGCTTGTTACCCAAGGGAGCACCCAAACTTCAACATATGGACAAGATGCCGCCACCAAGAAATATTAGGCGTGACTTGAGAAACGTAGAAAGAGAAGTCCGGAGGTACAAAAGGGTATCCTTTAATAGCGACGCATACAGATCAGTCATCGCAGCGCTACATCAGGAGGAGGTACTTTTATCGATCACGGGATTAGGTTTAAATGCAGTACTCTCGGTCATACCACCATGTAATATACTGAAACTCCGACCATTGCTACAACAATAGAGTTGAATATACCATACCATACAGGTACGACGTTGATACAAAAGTCCCGTCATAACCGTGGGTCGATCCTCTGTCAAAGTGATTCTCACTGTTTTTTCGGTGTCAACGGATTTTTGCATTTTCAATTTTTACCCCCGTCAAACCGTCAACTGTCAGTACTACGATTGTGGGGTGATGCGTGTTTGACTAACTCGCTGCGCGACTTAAGAGATTGCAACCCTCAGTATACTGCCCTAGAACGTTCCATTCACTGGCTCTATACGCTACTGTGCCAAGGCCAAGTCGCGAATACGATGCGTTGCCTGGTGAAATAGGAATATACGAGGGCGGTCCGATAAGTACTTAGCCTACAAAAAAAAACGAAAATTTTGGAAAAGTGGCGATTTATTTCTCAACATAGTCTCCTTTTAGCTCGATACACTTGATTCAGCGATGCTCCAACTTCTTTAACCCGTCTGAAAAAAACGTTTTCTCGAGGTCTGCAAAGTAGGTCTCCGTGGCGGCGATGACGTCCTCATTCGACTCAAATTTCTGCACGGCGAGTGACTTTTTCAAGTTTGAAAACAAAAAGAAGTCGCACGGGGCCAAATCTGGAGAAAACGGTGGATGGGGCAGCAGTTCGTAGCCCAATTTGGCCGTGGCGACGGCGGAGGTGTGAGCCGGTGCGTTGTCATGGTGGAAGACCACTTTTTTCTTCGCCAAATGGGGCCGTTTTTTCTGGAATTCGGCGTCGAATCGGCCCAATAATTCGGCATAGTAGAGCCCTGTGACCATTTTACCCTTCTCCAGGTAGTCGATGTAGACCACACCTTGTGAATCCCAGAAAACGGTGGCCATCACCTTTCCAACCGATAGGACAGTCTTCGCTTTCTTCGGAGCACGTTCGCCGGGTGAAGTCCACAGTTTCGACTGTTCCTTGGTCTCTGGTGTGTACCAGTGGATCCATGTTTCGTCGACGTAGAAACTCCTTCGGATTGCGCTTAAACCGCGTCAAACACGGCTCTGGAGCGGTCTCACGATTGCGCTTGTTGTCCGGAGTGAGCAAACGCGGCACCCATCGCGCCGACAGCTTTCTCATGCCCAAAATTTCATGCAGGATATAACCCACGCAGTTTTTTGAGATGCCTACTGTCTCAGCTATCTCGCGCACCTTCAATCGGCGGTCTGCCAATACGAGATCGTGGATTTTTGTCACGTTATCCTCCGTGGTAGCCGTATTCGGGGCACATGGGCGTGGCTCATCAGAAAACGGCATGCGACCACGTTGAAACTCGTTAAACCAATTTTTGACGGTCGCCATCGAAGGAGAAGAGTCACCGTACACAGCATCCAAGCGGTCTTTGATTTCGCTGCGCGATTTCCCTTCCAAAAACAAGAATCGAATCACCGACCGATATTGCTCTTTTTCCATTTTTCTTAAATCCGCGGACACGCCCGCTTCCACACGCGGTCAAAACGAAACTACGAGTCCGATTCGGCTGAAATTTCGACATAGCCGTCTACGAGAATGTACTACACGATAGTAAATTTCTCTTGCGATAGTGGCGCCATCGGGTGGTGAGGCTAAGTCCTTATCGGACCGCCCTCGTATACAGCGAGTTTTGTGTCAAACGTCGGATGACTGTTCTGCCTGCTGCTTCCTATTTTCAAAATTAAAATCTGTGCTGAAAGGGCGCCGTTAAAGCCATTAAAGCAAATTCGCCATGGACCTTGAATACGTCGCGCTTAAATGGCAATAACTCGGAAACTTAACGAAATACATAGCAATCTGTAAACAGTCACTTACACAGAAAATTATGACAGTTGCAGTGCTGCTAATCGCATGTCGCCGCAACGATCCACTGATGTGCGGTTGAAGGGGTCCCGTTATTTTTGATCAGACCTGTTTGTGTATGTGCAATACATCCTATCTGAAGTTTCCACACATCAGGAAACTTTGGCAATACTTTAGTTGAATCGATCATTTCAAAAAGGACTTTGGTCAGAATTTTTGTAAATATTTTGTTTTTGTTTTGGAAACGGTTGCCTAGACGTAGCCCCACTATTTATGTAAAAATCACGCAGCCTCTTCCATGCGCAAGATAATGATATGATAAATCCAAAGGAGTCCAAAAAAATCACGTACTTCGATGTTGCACAGTTTTGATTGGCATACACGCCACGCGCCCTACAACCAATTTAAATAAAAAAAATACAAAAATTTATTTTAACATTATCAAAATCTAATTCGTGTTTCATCTTCTCTTTTCAGATTTTTTATTATCTAGAGGAAGAAGTGTACTACCTAAGTTGTTTTATTTGAAGAGGATAGACATATATTGGGGACACAATTATAACCTTAACGTAGTAGGAAAACTATTAACATATTGTGTAAAATAAGTAAAGACAAAAAACAAGAATATACAGAATAATTGAAAGTACCGGAAACATATAACAAACAAAACGACAAAATGGGAAATGCTTTCGCAAATCTGTTCAAAAGTTTATTCGGTAAGAAAGAAATGAGAATATTGATGGTGGGCTTGGATGCCGCTGGTAAAACCACAATTCTATACAAACTCAAATTAGGTGAAATTGTTACAACGATTCCAACTATTGGTAAGTCAATATTGTCAATTTTATTAAAGTTCACTTGGTTTTTAACTGAATATGCATATTACGTTTGTTTGCAGGTTTCAACGTCGAGACTGTAGAATACAAGAATATTAGCTTTACAGTATGGGACGTAGGCGGTCAAGATAAGATTCGGCCGTTGTGGAGGCATTATTTCCAAAACACACAAGTAAGTTGACCTGCTGTTGCCTAAAATATGCCCAATCGAATGTTTCTAAAGAGAGTATCCGTATTATTGTTTTTCAATGATGATATGTACTAACTGTTCCCAGAATTAATAATGATGGCAAATTCATTATGTTTCAAGACGGGACTGATAATAAGTGTTTTATAATTTTGCTGGTGTAGAATTTATATCCGACGATTTTGTAATGATATCATGTTTCTTTTCAGGGTCTTATTTTCGTCGTTGATAGTAATGACAGAGAACGTATCGGTGAAGCCAGAGAAGAATTGATGCGAATGTTAGCTGAAGACGAACTCAGAGATGCAGTTTTACTTATATTCGCAAACAAACAAGTGAGTAGTTTTGCCAAATTAAAAATTGGGGGAAGATTGAAGAATGTATAAACTAATTCTAATTGTACGTGTGAAGTGAGTACACCAAAAGCTCGTTTACATATTTTAATATTCCCAAGTGTGACCATGATGCTCTGACCAACACCATCCAATTCCAAAGTGTTGTTGGTTCTTCTGCCGAGGCTAGAAGAGAGATTGCATACTCTCCTTTATCGCGGGGTTTGAAGGGGTTTGGTAGCTCTTGACCGTTGCTGATGAAATTTGCGGGATTTTGGATGCTACAAGAGCTCGCTGCTACTTCGATTATTGTCTGTCGCTGCAGCTGGGCGTGCCTTAGCTGTTTCCTTTCAACAATTCGCCGACATGTTTCGTCGGGGCATTCAAGGCGTATGCCGGCAATCCGCGTTTAATCCAAGGAGGGTTTCCCCGCTATCAATGTACGCTCTTTTTTTTCACTACCTGGTAGATTAGTTGTCTCAGCTGCTTTCAGCGCAAGATGACCGTTCTACTGCTATACGACAACTGGATTTTTTAGCCACCATAACACCATCAAATAATGCATACGGAAATAATGCATGCATGCACAATTTCGGGTTGAAACCGAATGTGTGCGTGCATGCAGATATTGGTACGGGTTGCCGCCGTTGCAAGCAAGTGAGGGGGGCTTTTATGTTTACGCGATACTGAGGGTTGTCAATCAACAGTCTCTTGTGTGGGCTCCACTCGCTCCGCTCGCTTTGGGTGTCACAGTCTCTTCTGTGCAAGGGCGGCAATCCACACAAATGTCAATTTCTGTGGTATATGCTCAACCGAAAGTCTGCACTCCCCTTGCATGAGCCCCGCGGCTTAAGGGGTTGCTATCCTCTGTATATTGCCGTAAAACGCTCGCTTCGGTGGCTCTACACGCTATAGTGGTAAATCCACTACTAGCCAAGACGCGAATCACTATGCGTCGCCCGGTGAAAGAGAATTATACAGAATAGGCGCGTTTTTTTCGTACAGAGCAAAGCCGGTTAAGCGACGAAAAAAGCGATCCAGAGCAATTTAACGGAGTAAGTTTTTGTCTTTGCTAAGGGAGTGTGTCTTGGTTTAGTTCGAATTCAAATGTCAACTCAAATTTCAAGAGAAAACTTAAATCCTTAGTACATATACTGTCGCACAAATTTCCTTTAGGCAGCAAAATTATTTTGTGTATGTTTACTATTCCAAATAATAACACAAAACGGATATTTTATTGAGAGGAAATTAACTTTATGTGCTTCCCAAACTGTAAACTGTCCAAAAATTTCCACCTCATGCGCCGCCTACATTTCAAATATGGAACTATTTAACAGAGTAGAAATCCTGCACTAACGTTCTATCGAGAGCAACTCAGATCAAATTGTTTTGTTAGTGTAATTGTGTGGTCTTAACCTGCTCTGCTCTGTATGGATCTTGAAAAAAACGCGCCTATTGTGTGGTCTTAACCTGCTCTGCTCTATATGGATCTTGAAAAAAAACGCGCCTAATGTTATAGGGCGGTATACAGAAGGTAGCACTCCCTTCGAGAGCTTTCGAGATCGCGTAGTAAACGCAGTCCACGCAAGTGGAATGCAAAATCAGATTGGAGAAGGATGAAAGTAGTCTGTTCCGCAGCTTAAGATCATCAAAAGCCATATTTTCCCCTCACATACCCGGTTCCTTCGTTATCAGCGCCCACTTTAACATTAAATCTTTCATAATCACTACTATCTCACCTCTGAACGGCGTTGTTGTTCGTAGGAAGAATCTTTCGCCTCGACATTGTCAGGTTCAGTTATAGCGTAGCATTGTATAATTGTTATGTTTCTCATTTTGGTCCGGAACCAGGCGTTTATAATTTTGTCGGAGACCAGATCCTAGGATAAGAGACAACTTTGTGCGGCTTTGGTTAAAACATCCTACACCTAATTCGCGACCAATATCGGTTTTACAATGGTATTCATTGGACTATATATTCCTTGCTATTCCATCATCTCAGGATATTCAACAATTTGTGCGGGGTAGGAGGCTGTCATCGGATTATTCCTTTTCTGATCACCGCTATCTCAAATTTAGTGTCGATCAACATCCAATGAATTGTCTAGTAATTCTAAATAGCGCGCGGTCAATTTTCAAACCGGGCTTCGTATTGTAAAACGGGGGGGTACTACAGGGCAACCAAGTAATAATCAAGAGTTTGATGGAATGGTGTTGGTCCTTAGGGATGCATTGAAGCTACGACTGAAGGTCTAAACACACAGTGTCCGTACCAGGGCAGCGCCGTAATCGCCCGTATATTGGCGATCTACGATAGGCGACTTGTACAATATAAAACAGTCTGTTGGTTCACACTTACCCACACGGACAACAGGCAGTCACCTGCACATCACAGGGCGGAACGTACCCGTTTAGTTTGGTTTAATTTTTCTTGCTCACTGTGCGGCACGGAAAGAAATTGGAAACACGCATCATCGAACACGGACCAGCCGCCGCCGGGTGGGTCGTTGTGCAGCCATCATACGGTGGAGAAAATGTACAATGTTGACCAGACAGACACACGTTTGCACTTCCCAAAAGGAACCGCAAGTCATACACATAATATCGCCGACTGTGCCGATTGAATGGAATTCTGTGCCGCAGTCACTTGCGACGAACCGTCGCCAAACCGACACACGGGGAATATACGGTTGGGTCCCGGTACGGGTAGTGTGTGGTTTCGCTTGCAATGTCCGGGCATGTACCCGATATACAGGCGGGTACGGCACTGCCCTGGTACGGGGACTGTGTATTTAGACCTTAAAACGTGCCCCGCCTGTAGACCAAATGTTGACAAATCAAATCAAAATAAAACGATGCTTCGTAAAGTATTAGCCTCTAAGCCATCCATTCCCAGCTACCTAATGAAACCTGATGGATCGTGGACGTCCTCTAGAATGCATTTCCGAAAAGTAGATATGCTATCGAAATGTTAACAAGGCATAGAAATGCTAGAGATGTTGACGCGCCCATGCCCCTGGAGGGATCAAGGCAATTAACACAAAGTTGACGATCCTGTACGCTGGCGATTCAGCTTCCGAACGCACTCACTGAGCGCACGCATTAATCATGCACATTAAATGCACTCACTGATGACAGGATAAAAAAAGAAACCCGCCCAACAGCAAAGTTTTCGAGGTCAAGTTTTTCCCAGCTCCGACTCCGAGGCGATATTTTCATTCGCAACCTTCATCGCTAAAAAGTGGAAATTTTGGCTTCATAAGTCCCAAAAAAGTGCAGTAGTTGTTGTAGTTGTCTCAAGGGCCACCGAGTCTGAGAATCGTTTTGGGCGGAAAACACCGATTTCGTTGATTTTTCGTTCGCTCCGACCTCTTATTAGATCCCACCACGTGGTAATTTGGGGTACGTTAATTCGCAACGTAGGAAACGTGTCGAACTAGGAGCGGCTGTGGCACCCGAGTTTCGGGGAGGCGGTTTTGCGAGTTATCCTCCCCAAGGAAACATGGAAAGAACAAAAATATACATAAGAATTCGTTTCCACGCATGGGAGCACTGCATAAGTACCACAATACATCTTGAGCTGCGGAGTGCCACCATACATCTTGGGGTGCGGAGTGCCTAGAAACATTCCTGTTTCGCAAAAATTAAGAGAATTCTCTCTATTCGATTAGAGAGAATTTTCACAAAACTCAAGAAATTTCCGCTTTAGGACTTGCAAATCCCCCCGCATGGGTTCTAGGCTCTTACCACCTAAAGTGGAAATGAACTACCTAAAGCGGAAATCCCGCAATTAAGGAATTTTAAAAATTCTCCCTAAATACAATAGAGAGAATTCTCCCAATATTCACGAAACAGGAATGTGTCCGAGCGCCATACACCAACCCCTGGAAATATATTGGGGCGAACTCAGAAAAGTTTCAGGTATTGCATATCTTTGCATTTCGGTCACGGAGCCGCCAAACTGCTCTGGGTTGCACGTAGCGCCGCATATCCCCGGCCACGAAACCACTGCGTATAGCGCAGCACATTTTTGATGGAAAGCTACTGTAAAAACTGAATACAATTTTAAATAAAACACCGAATCGCGTTTTCTTGTTTATTCTCGTGTATAGTAGACAATGGTACCAACATGTACAAAAAGAAAAACATAATAAATGAATGGAACTTAGAGTAAATGTGGAGCGGCAATTTCCTCTTCCACATACTGCCCCCCGGTACTGACTCCTTCGTCAGTACGAAGATCAAGGCGATGAATGTTGTTCGCTGCCCGTCGATAGATTCCGGTTGCGGTTTTGATGTCAACGACTCTCACCACATTGTCCTGACCTGGATAGGTCTGTGTGATGATCCCAATTGGCCATTGTCCTCTGGGCAGTTGTTGTTCGTTTAGCACTACTAATTCGCCAGGTTGAAGATTAACGCCAGTCTCCTTCCATTTTGAGCGGTGAATCAACGTTGGGACGTATTCGCGGAGCCATCTCCGCCAGAACAAATTTGCCAAGTATTGCGCGGTACGCCACTGTCGCTTCAGCAGTGTGTCACGTTCAGTGAAATTCCCAGGTATAGCAATATTTGTTGATCCGACTTGAAGAATATCGTTAGGTGTTATGCTACATAAATCCTCAGGATGATTTGATACGTATGTCAAAGGTCTGCTGTTGACAATATATTCCGCTTCCGCAAAAACCGTCAATAGAATCTCATCCGTTTGATGTCGACCTTTCATAATGATGTGAAGAGCTCGCTTGAAACAGCCTATGAGCCGCTCCCATGCTCCTCCCATCGATTTGTTCGAAAGCCATTAACAGCTCCCGACTCGCTCCACGAAGGTTGGATCCATTATCTGACCAAAGAGTTTTGACTTGGCCTCGTCTGGCTACAAATCGTTTTATTGCCATGATGCAGGAATCCGTGCTCAATGAATGTGTTATTTCAACGTGAATTGCTTGAATTGTCATACAACAAAATAAGACTCCATATCGTTTCTCCAAGTTTCGGCCGTGTTTAACGTAAAAGGGGCCAAAGAAATCGACTCCTGTTGTTGTAAACGGTTTTTCGTACACGCAAAGGCGCTCACTAGGCAATAATCCCATTTTAGGTTGGACAGCTTTGGACGATCGTTTCTTACATTTCAAACAGTCGCTTATGACATTCTTCACAATGCTGCGTAGCTTCGGAATGTAGTATTTGCGCTTCAATTCGTTTATGACAGTCTGCATTCCTTGATGTCCGAATTTCCGATGAAGATGTTCAATCTCCAAGCGCACATAAGGCTCTTTCCCATCTAGGACAACCGGCTCAGTTTCGATCATTTCGACTTTATCGATATTTTTTATTCGGCTGTCCACTCGTAGAATACCATTTTGATCCAAATTTAGACTGATTTTGCTGAGTCTCCCCGACTTATTTGGCTGATTTGTCTGGACATTATGAATATCGATCGGGAAACATCTTGCTTGAATTGCTTTCCACCATTGAATCTCGCTCCAATGTAGCTCTTCCGTCGTTAATGTGCCCAGATTTCTCTCGTTTTGACGCTTCCTTGTATTGACAATAAATCGTCCAATCCAGCTTGTGATTCGAAGTATTGTGCTGAATGTATGCATACCTTTTATATTTGGTAAGACGTTTCCTGGTGAATGCTCGGGCTCCAAATCAGCTAAGCAAAGTACTTCATCTTCCAGGTCTTCATTCATTTCGTTCGCAAAGTTCGGCCATACGTCAGGTTCATTGTAGAGGAAGTCTGGACCATTAAACCATACGCTGTTCAGACCAAAATTAGTAAATGGCTTTGCCCTCGTACATATGTCGGCTACATTAAATCTTGTTGGTACCCAAAACCACTGTTCTGCCTGGGTTAATTGTAAGATTTCTCCAATCCTTGATGCGACAAACGAATGCACCTTCTTTTCAGTTTCAATCCATTTCAATACTGTACTGGAATCCGTCCAGTAGAAATGATTACGTTTTGGTACATTCCAGTATTGCTGTACCTCATTTGCTAGTCTGCATCCCATCACAGCTGCTAGTAATTCTAACTTTGGAATAGTCACTGTTTTTAGTGGTGCAACTCGTGCCTTTGCAGCGATGAGGTCGACTCGATACTTTCCGTTTTGTTTAACTCGCAAATATACGCACGTAGCATACGCTTCCTCACTTGCATCATTGAATATGTGAAGCTCCGCTGTTTCATTATTGAAGATATATCGTGGAATGTTAATTTCCATTGCTATCTGCAATTCTCGTAACCATAGCTTCCATTGTTGATATTTTTCTTCGCCAATATAATCGTCCCAGCCTATTTTGCATCGCCATATTTGCTGCAGTAGAATGCGTATCTTGATCGACACTGGATTGAGTAAACCAATTGGATCAAAAACTGACATCGCTTTTTTTAGTACTTGACGTTTCGTCGGTTCCTTTGATCCGTTGATGATGTCTTGGTCGATTTTATGAAACCTCAATGTAAAAGTGAATGTGTCACTGTTGGAGTTCCATGTCATACCCAACACACGTTGAATCTCTGTTGCCTTTATGCCAAACTCTGGACAGTGTGTCTTCGCAACAAATGGCTCAGGAATTTCTCTTAATACTTCAGGTGAATTAGTTACGAAGTTTGTCAGCTCGAATCCTCCTTGTCTGTGAACCCAAATGACTTCTTTGATTTTCTTAACGGCTTCCGAAACGTTCTCGGCTCCGTCTAGATAGTCATCAACGTAATGTTTGTCAATAATTGCGCGACATGCGTCTGGAAATCGGGTTTGATGTTGCTCTGCGTTGTAATTTTTAACGAATTGCGCCAGAAAAGGAGATGATTTTGTTCCAAACAACATGGCTTTCATTCTAAACAGTTGGGGTGGCCTGTCGGTTAGTAGATTCCTCCATACAAAACACTGTGCAAAGCTGTCGTCATCCGTGATGTTGACTCGATTGAACATTTCTTTTATATCGTTAACGAAAACGATCGGATTTTGCCGAAACATGTTTAAAATTCCAAAAAGTGACGTAACATAATCGGGTCCTGACAGAAGATAATCGTTGAGACATTTTTCATCCACTTTTGCGGCAGCATCGAATACGACTCGCACTTTATTCGGTTTATTCGGGTTCCGAACTGCAAAATGTGGAAGAAACCATATGGTTTTCGCTCGTTTTAATTCTGCTTCGTTCGTCAGCTTCGCATATCCTTTGTCAATAAGTTTCTGGATCTCTTCGCAGTAGGCCATAGCAAGTTTGTCATCTCGATTGAGTCGTTTCTCTAAGAGATTCAGACGATTAATAGCAGCACGTTTTGATTCGTAGCTTCTCGGCGGATTATTTTTCCAAGGTAAAGCAACCTCGAATTTTCCGTCTACTTTCCGGATGCTCTCTTCCGCTATTTTTAAAGCTTGCTGATCACATGCTGGAATTTTTTCATGCTTTCTGGGGACTACTCCGAAATTTTCCAAGGTGAAATATGCTTTGACCTCGTCTTGTATTTTGTCGTCGCAAATATCGCAAGAGAGAATATGTTCGAAGTTTTTATTCGTTAGATGTGCTTTGGATACGGGTCCATGTACAACCCATCCAAGCAATGTTTTCGATAAAACGGGTGTTTCTTTAGACGGTTGTATTATTTATCGTGATATGATCAAGTTTACATTGTTTTGACCTATCAACAGTAGAGGTTCGGTGTCATCTTCCCATGCGCAGCAATTTACAGCGTTGATATACGGAAAATCTTGCTTGAGTTTGTTGATGTCGCAGCTTTGAGAGGGTAGTTTCAGCCCTTTGACAGTACGCACATTCTTTAACTCGAAGAGATCGCCTTCCTGATTTACTGCTCCAATTTTGGCTGTGACTGTTTGGGATGTGCCATCCACTCTGTAGGTATCGCCCGTCCAGCGACAGCGAAGCGGATTATGCGGTCCTTCCAACCCAAGCCTGGAAGCTAACTCGAAGTCAATAAGCGTTGCAGTGCTACCTTCATCGAAGATTGCCTTCACTTTTATCCGTGCTTTCGGCCCCTCTAGCTGAACATTCGCCACTTTTAGCATGGCCTTAATTGGATGATCGTTGACGGCTAATTGTATTTCAGCAGATAGACCGTATTTGTGGAGCAATTTATGGTGAAAACGTTGACAATTATCAATTTCACACTGCTTCCTATTACTGCAATTACCCTTATGGAAATCTAAGCAGCAGTAACACGCATTGACTTTTTGGGCCATTTTCCATCTCGTTTTAACGTCCGCACTTTTGAACTTTTCACATTTGTCAATTCGGTGTGTCGCCATTTTACACAACGTGCATGTTCGTGCAGGCTTGTCAGGTGTGACAGTTCGAGGAACTTTAACTGTATTTTCCTGCTCGGAAACTTTATCGTTTGAACGAAATATCGGTATTCGGGATGTTATGGTCGCCATTCGTTGTACCCAGTTGGAAAAATCATGTATGGTCTCGGTGTTTCGATCAATATGATTGTTGACAAGATATTCGCCCCATTGTAAAGACAAATACGCGGGTAATTTGCTGCATAGAACTGCAATAATTTCTTTCGATTGTACAACTTCGACCAGCATTCCGATCGCAGCGGCAACATTACGGACAATAATGCTGAATTCCATAAATTGCTCACTATTTGTCGGATATGGCGCTCTCTTCGCTTTGTCGAATATCTCTTTGTATAAATCGTCGTGATTGCCATATTTTTGATTTAAAATGTCGATGATCACTTCAGGATCCTGAGCTGTCAGAAGAAGTAGGTCCACGGCTTCTCTTGCCTCACCGGCTAGGCTTTTCTCGAGGCGCATAATGTTTTCTGCTGCGGTGAATCCACAAATTCTCGTTGATGTACGGTATTCTGACAAAAGAGATGGCCATTTTAGTTTTGATGACCCGTCAAAACATTTGAGATTGTTTCCCACTATTTGACGCGAAAGCACTTTTTCAATAGAGTTCGAAAGTTCGACATTGTTATTATTTTCAACTGGCTTATTTGGCACTTGATCGGACATGTTAAGCAATGTTTCTTTAATCGATATACGATTTTCAAGCAGTTTAATTATTTTATTGATTTTTTCAATTTTTGGTTTATTTTGGTCATTGTCTTCTATTTCCAATAGTTCACACTCTTTTGTCAATATTTCGTCCTTTAGGTCGATAATTTCACTTCTGATTTTGAAGTTTTGAAACGGAGACCTCGTGGAATTCGCCACACTCAATGTTTCTATTCCATTTAACACGTCACTTTGCGAATGTGTGCGTGTGTGTGAGCACTTCGTTTCAGCGGACGCGGCGGAACCATTTTTCGAGACGACGAACTTTCTTGACTTAGACGCGGCAGACATTTTGGAATTGGACGCGACAGACATTTTGCCTTTAGACGCGACAGACATTTCGACTTTCGATTATTACGCGAGAACAGACGTTACGGATATATTTCCACGTGCCGACGCAATCCGGCTCGACGGACCATGTAAAAACTGAATACAATTTTAAATAAAACACCGAATCGCGTTTTCTTGTTTATTCTCGTGTATAGTAGACAACAGACTGACTCGTCAATGGTACCAACATGTACAAAAAGAAAAACATAATAAATGAATGGAACTTAGAGTAAATGTGGAGCGGCAATTTCCTCTTCCACAGCTACACCTAATTTGCCTGCGGATCGATACAGAGATTTGGAACAGAAATTTAAGCATCATCGCGGTCGGCTACCGATAACCGAGCTAGTATCAAGCACCCGTCACTTCTGAGAAGGTTTTGACACTTAGGTGTCACGGCTGGTCCGAACGACCATGCCTCGACCTCCGTCCTCATTCTGAGCCTCACTGAACCAAAACAATCGGTACAATGCCGATGAAGGCCGTGGCATTATTCTTACGACTCACACCACAAAAGCAAACTTCATGACGAGGAAAGGGTATATCCTGTGAAGGATATATTTCATTCACTTCCTATTTTAAGACATTGTCTTTCTCTTTTCAGTTATTACCAAATCAAATCAACTAAAATCTTATTCATTTCTTCTTTTTTTCCAGGATTTGCCAAATGCAATGAACGCAGCTGAAATAACCGACAAGTTAGGTTTGCATTCGCTGAGAAATCGCAACTGGTACATTCAAGCGACGTGTGCAACAAGTGGTGATGGTTTATATGAAGGTCTCGATTGGTTGTCCAATCAACTAAAGAATGCCAATCGCTAAAATTTAAACATTTAAACTAAACATAATTTAAATATAAAAAAAAAGAAACAAAGAGAGAAAAAATAAATAATGAAACAAATGCAAATACTTTCAATTAAATAACAGCAACAACAAAATGGAAGAAAACCAAGGAAAGAAAGAAGACAACAACAAACAAACAAATCACAAACACTTGAGTATATATATTTAATGAGGAAAAAAACAATGATTGATATCTAAGGCAAACAGTTTAAGTTAAAACCGAAAGGATAATAAATTAATAATGAAGACACGAAGCATTCATTTGTTCATTTGTGAACACTACTTCAATAAAAGCGGGAAGACACTTGCATGATCGATAACTACAAATTTAAAATAATGAAATTTAAATGGGGAAGACTTACAACAGTACACCAACACGTAATTCATTATCTTTGTCGTATGTAGAGCTAATCCAATTTACGTCACATTTGGAATTAATTGAAACAAAAAAGAAAGAAACTCAAAATAAAAGACAAAAACCATCAACAATTTGAATGCAATGGCATGTTGTAACAGCGATACAATGAACCAATTGAAAAAAAAAAACATATTAATTCACTTACTTTAAAACAGATGGAACCAGAATGTGTCGTAATTCAAAATATACATACCCGAGAATTAGTCTTTGTTTTCTCCTCTCTCCAGTCTTTATACACACGTATATATAAAGTATAGTCCCGTTTTGATTGCATTACATTTAATATATTATTAACGAATATATAAATATATAAAAAAAAATTAATAGCGTATTTTACCATGGGATCTTGTACAATAAAAACCCTTAACATTTAGTATATAGCATTGCGCGAAGGATGATGTGCCTGTTTGCCTGTTTTTTTTCTCTCACCCTCCATATTCTTGGGAAATTTTCGTTACTTGGAAGCGTATAAACCGTTTTGATTTTTCATACATTTATACTTAACACAACCATGGTGTAGTTTGGTGACCCCCATTTTTTCTTTTCTCTTTCTGCGTTTGTTTTTGTTTTGTACACTATATACTAGGTAGATTAAAAATTTTTACATTCATATATATACAACACATACACACACAAGATGAGAAAAATAATTAAAGAAATGTCGTCGTCATTGTATTGTTTCCGTTCCGTTCTTAATAATTTTTAAGAAAATTTATCGATAGAAAAAGATAAATCAACAAAGAGGAAAAAAATGCTAAATAAAATATAAAAAAAAATATCAATAAAACTACGAGAGTTATAAGTGGACAGTTTTATAATCTTAAGTTATGATATTTAAATGAGAAAACGATCCTTCAGATTTATTATTTGATAATAAAAAGATATAAATAAATTCACACATGGATATTGTTATTTAGATCAGTATTTTTGACTTAACTGTCAGGCTGCCGAATATTTAGCAGATTTTAGGTCAGTTCTCGCGCCTAAAGTATCCACTGATGGCCAGTTATCTTCAACCAAATAAACGTACGTACGTTTTGGGGGAATAACCCACCTGATGAACTATGCTCTATCTGGGTTTTAAGGCTGCAACTTTCAAAGTGCTCTCCGGACACAAACAAAGTAAACTAGTAGAACAAAATTTGTGGAGGCGAACAGATACAGTTTACAACAACCAATGAAATTGAAATGTTAACGACGCAAGTAAAAAAGGATTGGATTGGGAGTAGCACCATCATCAAGCATTACGAGGAGAGCCATCCCTAAGACCACTAGACGAATAGGGAGGAGCACCATACATACGAGAAACAGAACCATCCTTGGAGCCGCCGTTAGTTAAAACAATCATTTGATCACGAAGAAGAGCAATCCCTACAAGGATGGATCCTCGAAATCCTCGCTCAAGAAGGAGAGCCACTGTGGAGTTCGATGATAAACTTAACTCGCGAATTCAAACAATAAACCAACAATATAACGAGTCACCGTACACCACCCACAAAACTAACTACACAAAAATCATATACATAAGTAGGTAAAACTTACTAAATGTACGGTACACTAAGTAAGAAAACTGACTGAATAGGAGAAGTTTTGTTTTGTTTTTTATTTCTTCAGTTAAAGAGTAAATTTCTACGGTATAAATTAAACATCTTAGTATGATAGTTACTGAGATGAGATAGTGGAACAGCGCATAATGTATCTTCCCAACTGATAGCACTGTTGTTGTTGTTGTAGTAGCGACGCGTTGAGATCCGATGAATGTGTGTTTCATAAAGCTTGATTGCCCATGTTTTCTTCAATGTCCAGGTGTAGAAACGCAGCTGCTTCAATAGGATTATCCCATAGCGCAGTAGGTGTTAGGCGCGTCGGAGCTGCAGGACAGTTAAATATGTGCTCAACATCATGTGGAGTGAGGCCACAGGCTGGACAGGAGTTCTGTATTTCGTTATCAATGCGGGATAGGTACGAGTTCAGACGTGAGCACCAGCTAGAACGAAGTTGTGCGAGTGTAGTCCTGGTTGCTCTAGGAAGTCGAAGTTCGTCTGAAGATATAGCAGGTGGTTACGCATTTAGTACCCTGTTTGGTGTCATGTCCGCGATTGAGGATAGCACTTCTTCACTATGCAGTGTTGTGATGGCCGATCTGTAGCTGGTGTTATCGAAGGGGACTCTTTTAAACCTTTGGATCTCCCGCTCGCGATCCCTCATATTACGTCTTACATGACGTGGCGGAGGGCTTCTGTCCATAAGGTTAGAGTTAGTGGGACTACACATCTTCAGTTTATCGCTCAGTTTATCGCGTGTGACATCATGTCTGAACGATAATCTGTGTGAACTGCACAGTTTTGGCAGATTTTTACGCAGATCTGAGATCTGTGCATTCGGACCCTGTTTTGCAACGATAATCTGCGCAGATTACACAGCTTATCGTTCAGTTTTATCAGTTTTCTTCTAAATTTCACAATGACCATGAAACCACTAGTTTGTACAGAGATTTCGCTCTCGTACTGATATGTGAATATTTCGTTTTGGGTGAGAGGATGATTGAGGACGGCCAATTGTGTAGAAATGTATCTTTTCTTTGGCAATGTATCTTTTTTTTCGGGTTTGCGATTTGTGCGGCTGTGAAATGCGGAATTTTTGTAGGCGAATGTATGAAAGAGGGGAATGTACTAGAGAACAGGGTGGTCATTCTGGGTTGGACAACCCCAAATTTTTCTTTTCTTTTTTGACTTCAGATTCGGAATCAGCGACCCGAAATTACCTTAGAGTTCGAACCAGCCCGATCGGACGAATATTTCCCCACGAAAACAGGGTGTCTATTCTGGGGTGGGCAACCCCAAATTTTTTTTTTCTTTTTTACTTCAGATTCGGAATCAGCGACTGAAAATTACCTTGTAGTTCGAACCATGGCGATCGGCCATTGTCTGTAGCAGACTTGATACGTGCTTTTACGCGAGTGGCACTCGCGGTCATGTTCGTATATGTGTAGTTTCACTATAATGTGAACGTTGTGCGAGTATGTTTCAAGTGAAGATAATTTTGAATCCGAAGTCAAAAAAGAAGAAAAAAATTGGGGTTGCCTACCCCAAAAGGAGGAGTCTTATCTCCCACCCTGTTTAAGGTGGGAGATAAGACTCCTCCTTGGGGAACACCCTGTTTAATTCGTCTTAGTTTAGATTTCCCGGATCTAAATTCTGTGTAGGACTGTCTGCCGGCAAGATAGTTGGCGATCCACTTTACAATATGCGACGGAAGCGATGTACCGCATATGTCTGACAGGAGAAACGAGTGGCTGACAGTGTCAAATGCCTCCAGAATCGTTCGTTGACAAGGACGTGCTTGGTTGAGGCCATTGAGTATTTTCGATGTAATGACATCCAAAGCCGTCGTGGTGCTGTGCATCCTTCTAAAGCCATGTTGGTGGTTGGCCATCTGAGTATGGGTCGCAATTATAGGGTGGAGCAGCGCTTCTAAGATCTTGGCTACAGGAGACAAAAGTGTAAAAGTGTTCCTGCGGCAGCTGGTTCTAGGCACCGGAGCGACCCGTGTTACCTGGAACAACCACGTCACACGGCCAAGAGCTGCCACAACCCCTTCGATGCAAGAAGGAAGATCTATGTGTGTGTCACACAACTTGACTATTCATTTTTTCTGATAGCACTGTAATGTTGTACTCCGATAGAGCTTAACCAGAGCCGCACGAAACTCTCTTATCCTGGGATCAGGTCTCCGACAGAATCATGACCGCCAGGTTGCGAACCAAAATAAGGAACATCACAATAATACAATGTTATGGACTTGTTCTACGAACACATAAACACCGCCCAGAGCGGAACACGTAAAGGTGACATAATGGTTATCATCATCATCATCGTGGCGCGATAGCCCGACGTCGGGCCTTGGCCGCCTGGATCATTGTCCTCCAATTATCTCGGTCACGTGACCGCGTCCTCCAATCTTGGGAGGCCCAGTAGCTGCGCGGCGTCCACATATACTGAGTTCTCCCAACGAGATCTCGGTCGTCTAGGCAGTCTCGCTCCGTCAACTCGTTTTGCATTCATCACTCTCTTTGGCATGCGATCATCGTCCATTCGTTGGACATGCCCTGTCCATTGAAGTCGTTGTAGTTTGACGATTTCCGAAACTTCCAGCTCATCGTACAGTTCATACAACTCATGGTTGTATCGGATGCGCCATCCAACTCGATCGCTTCATCATCATCGTCGTGCTGCGACAGCGACGTCGGGGCTTGGCCGCCTGGATCTCGATCGCAAACAGCCCCGAAAATTCGCCGTAAAACCTTACGTTCAAACGTGTCTAGCATGTTTCCGGAGGCTTGAGTTAGGGTCCATGCTTCGCAGCCATAGCATAGCACTAGGCGCTGTGGGAGAACCCCGTAGAGGCATCTATCTTCATGTCGCTTAACACCGAGGAAGACGAGGAACAATAAGAACACACACAACAAACTTCTGACCATTACTACGACAACAACTGGGCGTATAATGGTTTTGTACACGCGGAGCTTCGTGTTTCTGTGCACATGCTTCGATTTCATTATGGGGAGAACCGAGGAAAAAGTCTTATTAGCTAACTGTATCCGTCGCTTAATTTTGTCGGTTTCGTTGGCGTCCCTTGACAAGTTGCAACCCAGGTATATGAAGTCGTTCACGAACTCGATGTTGAGGTGCAGGTGTCCTTGTCGTCGATTGCATCATTATTTTAGTTTTACCCTCGTTAATACGTAGTCCAACTTCCTTTGCGGCGGTATCGAGCGTATGCAGAAGTTCTTCTGCGTCGGCCAGTCTTCGGGACATGATGTTGATGTCGTCAGCGTACGCTGCTAATTGTGTCGACTTGATGAGTAGCGTCTCGCCCTGCGTAGGTTCCACCACCTACCCTTTTTCCAAACTTCGGGACTGATGGATGTAGAGATGAAGAGGTTGATGGTCGCTGTCAACTAGTCGATTGCTGGTGATTCGAGGTTTTTCAGCATGACCATAGAAATACCATCTGGTCATATGGCTTTGGAGCTCTTAACTTTTTTGATTGCAGTGGCTACATCGGTTGGTATGAATTGAAGCGTATCATCATCATCGTGGCGCGACAGTCCGACGTCGGGTCTTGGCCGCCTGGAAAGAATTGAAGCGTATCATCATCATCGTGGCGCGACAGTCCGACGTCGGGCCTTGGCCGCCTGGAAAGAATTGAAGCGTATGGTCACTGGAAAGGTTGCCAATAGTTCTACGAATTTTGGGTTTAGTTTATGTGGTGGCGGATGTTCAATAAATTGTTTATTGAAGAGACTAGCACACCGTGAATCGTTTGTTGTAGTGGTACCAAATTGAGTGGATTTCCCATTTTGCTTCAATGGATTGGTAAGGGCTCCTACAGTGAGCCATAGTTTACTTATGCCGGTTGTTAAGTTGTAATTGCTTAGATGGGCACTCCATTTTTGTCTCCTATGCTCAGCTACCTGCTTTTATATTTCAAGGTTTAAATACTTAATCCTAGGATCATCCGGGTTAGTGCTGCGTATACGGTCGCGTTCATCTGGCAGTCGTGCTGCTGAGGTGGGGAAGTTAGGCCGAACTGTGGGGATCCGTCCAGCAGGTGTAAACTTAGCCGCCGCATTCTTAATGATTAGCCTTAGCTTAAGTTCGGCTACGACGGTCGACGGCCATTGCCATCGTGCAGTTTTCTTTTTTTCTCTTCTTTGCAGTTTTTTAAGGTCGTGGGACCTTGGTACCCGTATGTGTGTTTGTGTAGATATTTTAGAATGCTAGTGGTACGGGGCAGCGAGAGGGCAAAAACTCCGCCCACATCTCCCGTCACTGAGCTACAGCAAGCTCGTGCCGCCGCCTATCCCGTTGAGTAGTTTTCGCCAGATGGCGTCGCCGGACCTTCACGTTCAGTTCGGCAAACCTTCAGTTCGTCCCCATGGACACTGGTGTCCGCCAACACCTGTCCATTACATTCTTTGGAGATTTCATCGTGAGTCCCGCTGTCGTTAAAAGCGCTGCTACAAAGGACTTACATCAGGCTAGGCTGGTTGAAGGTCTTTTGGATTAGTGAAGGCTATGGCACAATAGATCTCATGGTCGCACCCACCATTTGGGTGCCATAGACGGTGCGATCCATCGTCAGATCGATCTGACGATGGATCGCCACAAGATATCTGACGATCGAAATTATATGGAACTGTAAAAAAATCGAAAAATTACAATATCGTCAGATCGATCTGACGACGGATTGCATCGTATATGTGGGCGATTAGCCTGCCTTTATTTATTATTATTTATCACTCAGTAACCATATGGAATAATATGATTAAAGTTGATTATGAAGTTAACTGGATTGGCACATAGCTCATAAGACACACATGAAAAAGTGGAGCAAACTGCGTGGGTCTTTAATTGTGCAGTGCCTGGCTATAATCAAATATTGAAAGATTCTGCGATTTTCGTGCGATGCGATAACGAATGACAGTAAGAAAAATAGGTAATGATTCAAGGTACTCCGTTCGAATTTTAAATCACCAAAGGTAAAGTTATCCACAGCTCTTTTGAGGCCTTTCATCTCTTCTTTTATTTTATTATTTATTATTTATTGCAGCTAATTTACAATGAGTACATATTGAATTTCAGTTAGGGTATCTTAGCTCGCGGCTCGCATAAGTCGAAACTTGTGAGCGAGTGCGGTTATGGTTTTTCTATTTAGGTATATTTATCCATTTTTTTGAATTATTGATAATATTAGGATGTTACATTTTTATATCAAAAAAATAAAAAAGTAAAAATAAAAAAGAAAATACAGTTAAAAGAAATTATTAATATTTATTAATATGATTGTAGAGATTTTTTCTTATGTGGTTAGAAACTGGTCCAAGTAGTGGATGTTTAACCGAGTAAAATGTTTCAAAATTAATCATTTAAATTTTTTTTTATTTCCAGTGGAAGGCTATTATAGATTTAAGGACCTAGAATACTCAGATGTCTTTTAGTATTTGATTTCTTTACTCTTATTGTAGCTATCGGTTGCAGAGCTTGACGTCTAGTTTGGTAATGCGTAATATGTGGGAGGAATTGCGATATGTTCAAATGCATGAATTTTCAAGAAGTAAATAAATAAAGTTGTCGGATATTCATTACTTGAAACTCTTCAAAAACGGAAGTGGTTGAATAAAATTTAGACTTTTTTAAACATGTTTTGATAATCCGGTTTTGAAGGTTTTGTAAAGGTGCCAAATAGGTAGCAAATGATGCTCCCCATATTATGATGCCGTACTGGAGGATTGACTGGAAAGTAGCGAAATATACCATTCGAATTGTACTTATATCAACGTTGTTACGTAGCCTAAGGAAAATGTATATAGTTCGTCTTAATTTTTGAGTAATTGTTAATATATGGCTTTTCCAGTTAAGTTTATTGTCAATTATTATACCGAGATATTTTGTTTCGCCAATTTCAATGATGTTGGTCTTATTTATTTTCAGGACTATGTTGCTAGATTGGGTGGCTGTTTTGTTTCCGAACGCGAGGAAGTTGGTTTTCTCTGAATTTAGAGCAAGTTTGTGCATACACAGCCACCTATAAATTATTTCACATCCACGATTAGCTTTGCTTAAAACTGTTTCCCAACTATTTGCCTTGAAAATTGCCACAGTATCATCAGCAAAAGCTATAATATCGACTTCAAAATTAGGGTCACTCTTTTTAATTTTGCATAAATCGTTCACATAAATATTGAAAAGAGTTGGCCCCAATACTGTACCCTAAGGTATCCCACAATTAAGCTGGGCTGATTCACTAATACTTGACCCAACTTTTACATTTTGAGTACGGGAATTTAGGTACGATCTGAATAGACTCTGTACATTATTAGTGATTCCAATACTTTCCATTTTTTTTCAAGAGTATGTTGTGATTTACAGTGTCGAAAGCTTTTTTGAGATCGAAAAACACGGCAATTGCTTTTTCACCTTTGTCTATAGCACTATTCAATATACTAGTTACTTGATATATGGCATCGGCAGTGGTTTTATTTTGACGGAAACCAAATTGGTTTGAAGATATGATTTGGTATTGGTTAAGTATTTTTAGCAGTGAGACTTGTGTATGGGCACTACAATAGCAGTTTTGAATTTTTCTGGAAAACACCCATATTCAATGCAATTATTAAATATGTGACATAGTGGTGACAGTATATGCTGAGAGACGCTTTTGAGTAATTTCGGCGTGATACCATCTTCGCCGGGAGATTTCTTTTCATCTAACTAAACTGTTTATATACGAGAGTATTTCTTCTTTTGAGATTGGATCAAAGCCAAGAGGAACTGGCTTTGTATCGGATGTCGTCTGTAAAGGTATATGAGATACACTGTTTGATATATTGTCTCCGATGCTAGTATTGAACTCGTTTGCAATTTCAAGTCTATCTTTCAGTTCGACGCCATTTCTTGAGATAATCTCGTTAATGGTTTCCTTAGGGTTTTTATTATTGGAGATAATCTCATTTATTTTCATCCAAAGCTTTTTTGGATTATTTTTATACTTTAGCGTTTCTCTCTTGTAGTAGCTAGCTTTCGCGAATTTTATTATATTATTTAGTATATTCCTATATCTTTTATATTTTAAACTCAATGAATAATTGAATGGTTGATTTTTCACTCTCCGAGCTAATTTATTTTTGTGGCGTATGGAAGTTATAATGCCTGATCTACACCATAACTTCAAAGCTTTCTTTTCAGTACCACGGAAATATTGCGTATCGCTAGCTATTGCTAGCCTTTTCCACCTCTTCGTTTAAAATCTTTAAAAAGACTTCCAAACTATCATTTGGGTCATTTGTGTTTAAAACTGAACCCCAATTCTCATGCTGCAATTTTGAGCACACTTTATTAAAGTCTGTCTTCCTACATATAACCTGTTCTTGATTTGCTGATTTACTGTCTAGCTTTGTCTGCAATGTTATTTTTCCAATTGTCGAGTAATGGTCAGTAATGTCAGTTTCAAATATTAGTGGTTCAAAGGTAATATCGGAAGAGTCTTTATGAAAAATATGATCTATGCAGGTCCTGCTTTGTCCTCTTGTTGTTCCAACAAGGTATTTGTTAAATCCATAATTTCCTAGCGTGTTTAAATATTCAACTGATGTACTAGTGAGTTTGTTTTTATTTTTATTTATATTAATGTCACCTAATATTAGATGGCGGTTATAGTTCCTTGTGTTGCCCAGGAAAACTTCTAAGGAGTTTATAAAATCGTTTGCATCAAGGCTAGGCGAACGATAAATACAAGTTATTTCAAGCTTTGCCCGGTTCACATTATTCCAGTAACCAATCCAGTCCAGTAATCCAGTCCAGCGCTGGATTGCTACTGGAATAATGTGAACCGGCACTGGACAGCTATCCAATCCAGCAATCCAGTCCAGTAATCCAGTCCAGTGACTGGATTGTCGGTCTACTTTTTCATTCCAGCTCGCCTAGAAATCATTGTCACTATAGTTACCGAATCAAAAACACACTCGCCGGACTACTGTACTGGAATCATGTAGACGATATGATCCAGTCCAGCACTGGACTGGATTACTGGACTGGAATAATATGAACCGGGCATATATTACTGGATAAGCATACTGAAATATGTAATGAATTGGCAAAATTTATGTCAACTTCTATTAAATTCACTGAAATGTCATTTTTTACATACGCTATAATTCCATCACATTTGTTATACCGACTTGGTTTCATAAAAGTGTTATACCCTTTTATATTGAATACTGATTTATCTGTTAGCCAGGTCTCTGTTAAAATAATGACATCAAAATCATACTTAAGATCATCAAGAAAAATAGTCAGCTCATCGAAATTTTTCGCAATGCTTCTAATATTTGTGTGAAATATTGTGAAAGATCGTTTTTCGTTGATAAGAAGGAAACCTCGACAAACATTTACATTTGTAAAAATTTTAGTCTCTACATTTTTTAATTCATTAGAGTTTATAAGTTCATTCATTTAAAAGTAAGAAAGTGTCCCAGTCGGACATTTGTCTCCGATCCCAGTGGAATCGCAAAGTCTTCGATTCCTTACCGGTTCCATTCATCGGTTTGTCTCCGAAGCTGAACAATTTCAAATGTTTTCAATTATGTATCGAGTTAGCCTGAAATTTGAATTCATTTGAAAGTATCTGGCATTTGGCGGCATATGTTCTCATATATGAAATATGGAATAAAGGAATATGTATGTTTTTTTTTGTAAGCCATGAATACAATCCGCCGTTAAATTAAAAGTGCCGTGAAATCAATCACGACACTTTTAATTTCTGGACGAATTGTATATCAGGCTAGATTCAACCCATTTATACAGCCATCGATCCGAATTCGATCTGTGTCGATTCCTCGTTGGCTACAGTCATCAGTCCGGAATCGATTCCAGTCATCGATCCGGATTCGATTCCACGTTGACTACAGTCATCGATCCCAATTCGACCCCAGTATCGATTCTACGTCGACTCCAGTCATCGATTCTCCATCGACTACCGTCATCGATTCCGGATCGATTCCTGTCCTCATTTTGGGTATCGCAAAAGCGGCCATGCCCATACAAATATCTCCGACGTGTCTCCGATAAAGTCATCGATTCCTTAGTAGACAGTCATCGATCCAGGACCGGTCCAGTATCGATTCTTGTCCGACTGGGACTGGTCGTTCATTGTCCGTTCTCTTCACGTAGACTTTTCCGTTTCTCGTCCATACGTATTTATGATGCTTAAGAGTGGCTTTCGCTTCTCGTAGTAAAGCGGCGTTACATGCTGTCAGATGTTCTCCCACAAATACTTCTTCCCAAGCATCTTGACAGTTGACTCTTTTGTCCGCAACAATTCCAACAAAGATAAAATAAATTTGAGTTTTCTGTGGAACGGTTAATGTTTCTACAACCATTCGTAAATCTTGGCACAATCCTTGTTATCACGAGTAACTTGTGCATTTAGAAATCCGTGATACTGATGCGAGGTCTCCAATAAAACACCACTAGCTTCCAAAAACGATGAAATGCATTTTTCCTTTACAGTCGGGACTGCCAAGCTTCCGTCTTCTAACAGTCTTTCACAAATAAAACACTCTGACACGAGATATTAATGTTGGAACTTCAAAATGGCACTAAGAAATAACTCGGTGACTGGATAGAAACGACCACCGCAATATCTTCACAAAAACTGAAAAGACACGTATACGAGTACAATACAGCGCAACATGCGTAGTTAGCACGGAAATCGGACGAGATGTGCCGCAAATCGGGATTTTTAACTTTTTGCAATTTTTGCCCGTTTTTCGGCGCGCAGGAACGATTGGTCGTAGAAACAATGTAATGTATGGAAATTGAAGGAAATTTCGTTCACTTTCATCATCATCGTGGCGCGACAGCCCGACGTCGGGCCTTGGCTGCCTGGATCATTGTCCTCCAATTATCTCGGTCACGTGACCGCGTCTTCCAATTTTGGAACCCCAGTAGGTGCGCGGCGTCCACACCTATTGAGCTCTCCCAACGAGATCTCGGTCGTCCTCGCAGTCTCGCTCCGTCGACTCGTTCTGCATTCATTACTCTCTTGGGCATGCGATCATCGTCCATTCTTTGTACATGCTCTGCCCATTGAAGTCGTTGTAGTTTGACGATTTTCGAGACTTGCAGCTCATCGTACAGTTCATACAACCCATGGTTGTACCGGATGCGCCATCCATCTCGATCGCAAACAGCCCCGAAAATTCGCCGTAGAACCTTACGTTCAAATGTGTCTAGCATGTTTTCGGAGGCTTGAGTTTAGGGTCCATGCTTCGCAGCCATAGCATAGCACTGGTCGTATAATGGTTTTGTACACGCGGAGCTTCGTGTTTCTGTGCACATGTTTCGATTTCATTATGGGAAGAACCGAGAAAAAAGTCTTATTAGCTAACTGTATCCGTCACTTGATTTCGTCAGTTTCGTTGGCGTCCCTTGACAAGTTGCAACCCAGGTAAATGAAGTTGTTCACGAACTCGATGTTGAGGCCCCCCACATTGATGCTCGGTTGTGCTGGTGTCCTTGTCGTCGATTGCATCATTATTTTATTTTGCCCTTGTTAATACGTAGTCCAACTTCTTTGGCAGCGGTATCGAGCGTATGTAGAAGTTCTTCTGCGTCGGCCAATCTTCGGGACATGATGTTGATGTCGTCGGCGTACGATGCTAATTGTGTCGACTTGATGAGTACCGTCTTGCTGTTGTCCATATTCATAGCCTGAATAACGTATTCCAGTGCTAGGTTGAAGAGCGTCGGTGCCAGTCCATCGCCCTGTTTCAGACCAGTGCATGTTTCAAATAGATCAGTAAGTCTATTCTGGATCCTGACTTGTGAGACGGAGTTGGTCATCGTCATCTTAGTCAGTCGCACTAATTTGGCCGGTATACCAAATTGCAGCATGATGTTGTACAGTACTCCACGATCGATACTGTCGTATGCCTGCTTGAAGTCGACAAAGATTTTGTATACGTTTACGTTGTATTCCCAGCTCTTCTGGAGTGTCAGTTGTGCAGCGACCAGGTCTGAAACCGCTTTGATATTCGCCAATGATTCGTTCTGCGTACGGTTTTATTCTATTTTATAGGACGTACAAACAAACTAGTGATATGCCCCTATAATTCTCACACCGCAGTTTATCTCCCTTTTTGTGAATTGGACAGATGATGCTTCTGCGCCAATCGTCTGGGATCTCCTCGTCCTCCCATACTCGCAGGAGTAATTGATGTATGGCATCAACTAGACTCGTTCCACCGAATTTTAGCAGTTCAACTGGAATTTCGGTGCTTTATTTCGTTTTAGTGATCGCAATGCGAGATCAACTTCCTCTACCGTCGGGGGTTGTATGGGTGGGCCTAGATCAACAATATCGTCGAGAGCTTCTTGTGTGGGGATGTTAGATGGTAGGCTCAGAAGCTCTTCAAAATAAGAGGCCCATCGTTTGTTAATGCCATCGGTGTCGCTGATGATGTTTCCATCCTTGTCCCTACAAAGGCTAGTCCTGGGCTGGTAGCCGTTCTTAATTGTATTTACTAGTTTGTACGCTTGTCTGGTGTTCCTATTAGCTAAGTTTTCGTTTAAATTCAGCAACTGCTCGTCAAAGTATGTATTTACGTTTCTTACGTCTATTCGATATTCGCCGTTGCTCGTCATATTTTGCTCTTCTGGCTCTGGTTCCTCGTTGAATCCATTGTCTGTAGGCCTCGATTTTCGCGTCAAGTGAATTTTTGCATTCTTCGTCGAACCAGTCATTTCGCGCTCGCCGGGCTTTACATCCCACGACTTTCTCTGCGACATCCTTGATAGTACCCTTGAGTTCTTCCCAGAACCCATAGACGCCTGTGTTGCTGATGTTGTGTAGCATAGGCGATAGTCTTTCCTCAAGGGCGACCCCCGTAGCATCGCTCAGAAGCTTATCAACCGCAACGATTTGGGGGGGGGGGGGCTGATTCTCGATTGGTGCACTGAGGTAATTCTACATCTGTAGGTCTTAACCAAGTGATGATCTGAGTCGCAGTTTGCTTCTCGATAGGAGCGGACATCCATCACACTAGACGCTCATCTCCTGCAAATGAGGACGTGGTCAATTTGGTTGACGGTATGTGCGTCTGGAGACTTCCAGGTCTGCTTGTGAATGCGTCGATGCGGGAAACACGTATAGCTCACGACTAGATTCCTGTTGCAGGCGTTTACTTTAATTTTGTGAATTTTTCGCTCAAATGCTCAGTTCTCGAGATATAGGCAAAAAACTGAAAAAAGTGCCCAATTTTTTTCTACACATCGTGCTCTTTCCAATATTAAAAAAAACATATTCACAAAAGATCCAACAGTAAGTTCTTTTAGCATTGTATTTATTTTATTATACTATAATATTTTTCCTTTGCAATAAAATCTACTATTTATGCTTTATTCCAATAAATTTTTAGGTTCTTCGCTTTTTTGCTGCTTGGCATTGATTAATTTAATCAATGGCTACGCTAGCAGAACCAACTTTTGCTGATGTTATGTTAAAAACATAAACATTGTTGTTGTTATGATTCAAGAGGTAAATCTTAAAAAATATGATTGATGCACCCACTTTTCATACATTAGTCTTCCGTATTGTTTATAGACATGAAAACATTGCTTTATACACAGTTAAAATACGCCGCGCCGCCGCCCGAGCTAATCGACCGTAAAACCTTTATCCTGCATCGATGTTTCCACCGTCTTGTTATAATGTATATATTAAATTGGGACTTATATTATAATTCACTGATTATCAAGAGGGTTAAAATCATCACGATGCAACTATATTCAAAGCTTGATACTCATCGTCGTGCATTTCAGTCATCATGAAAGTTCCATCTTGTAGAAGCAAAACGACACGCCTTGTTCCCCCTAGAGAGAGAAAAGAAACACACGTTTTATTCCATATACCCATAATATTAGACTCTTGTGGTACGAATATTTATTGAAAACTTACCAGGCGATGGAAGATCAGCTTGCACGACTTCCGCTGGAATATTTCCATCCTGGGAGTCGCTCCCATCACCAGTCTGTATAGTTAGTGCCTCTGTATGTGCAGTTCCGTCTGATTCGTCTTCTTGTTTTAAAATGAATTGCGTCTCACCGCCAGACGCTGCTGCTGCTGCGGCGGCTAACGCTTCAGCTTGTTGCTCGGGTAGCATTTGAGCAACTGCCTCAGCAACGGCATTGTCTAAGGTCAGAACACCACCTTCATCGCCTTCTTCTGCTGCAACATAGGCATATTGTTGCTCGCCGTCAGCTCCTTGAGCTATAAGAATAGTTTGACCCTCGGCGTTTTTGCCAGCTACTTGATAGATGGTACCTACAATTCCCCCGAGTTAAACAGACGTCATCAACAAAATTGTACAACATTCTTACCATCTTCGCCTGTGACAAGAATTGGTGTGCCATCTTCACTAGTCAATATATGCTGAGTCTGGCCATCCTCGGTTTCTGTCGTTAATGTTAGTCCTTCCGGAATTCCCTCGACATGCTCTTGGTGCTGTTCCGCTGGTTGTATACTATTCGTTTGTAGTATACCGACGGATGTTACGTTGGCTTGATTTTGCAAATGAGCGAGATCGTTCTCTTTCTTTGTATGCTCGGGACTAGGTACTGGAGAAGGTTCACCTTCCGCTTGAGCTAATACTTTTCCTAAATACAAATACGATGTAAACCATTGTAATGAAATAGACGAGATTGTTGAATATGTACTTACCAGTTACTGGGCAAAGTGTCATCGGCCGTGGGGGACTTTGGGGTTCGGGGAATGGTTCCTCTGCCAAATCATTGGCAACTGGTATTTTATTGATGGCTGCATGTGCCACTTGTGCAGTTTGAGGATGAGCCGAATGAATGACTTTCCGAGTAACTTTCAAATCATTTTTCTGTGATAATTGAATAATTTTTTGTTCTGGAGTGATGGCATTCGATTTTTCCGGCTGTGGCTTAGTGACCCGATTTATGGTGGCCTTCGTAGCTGGCTGAATTGTGTTAGGCGAATGGGTAGCCCGTTGGACCATTCTCGTCTGGCCGACATTTGCACGGGGCGGAGTTGCAGAATTTGAAATAACACGTGCAGGTGTGCCAGCATCTTAATTCAAAGACAAATTAGACAAATTTACTATGTTCAATGCAATTGAGTAAAAAAAAGCTTACCTCGATTGCTTATTTGTGTAATTCGAGTTTGGCCGGTGGTTATCCCACCTGGTGGTAATTTATTCAAACGCACAACACCGCTTGAGCTATTGTCACCTTTTCCTAAAATCTTGATGTGGGCTTCTGATTTTGAAGTGCTCTGCGATTTAACAAAAATGTTTAACCATGTTATTTGAAGCTAATGCATATAAGGAACACATACCATTGGAGACAATCCAGCCTTTTTCACAATTCCCGAACTTTGAGGATCCTTTGTTATAACAACTTCTGCACTTGCGTCACTACTCGAAGATTTTAAGCTGCCGTTCACAGTCTTAGACGTAGTGGACGACACCTGGAATACACTTTTTTAATAAACAATCTTAATTATCCGAGTTTACTTTCTACCTGTGAGATTTTGACTTCGCCAGACGAATCCATTCTTAGTATAGCATTTCCATTTTTGAGCCGCTTACTAGGCGGTGCTCCATTTTCATCCAAATCTTCTTCAGTCGCTCCACTTTCATCGAAATCTTCACTATCGTCCAGCTTTCGTTTTACCGAATTATCTTCCTGCGATGCCCATTTGGGTTCAGTAACCCTGGACTTTAAATTTCGTGCTACTTGACCTTGTCGCAACGGACTTTGGGGAGAATTTTTTAATGTTGGCAAGGGTGATTGGTGATGTACGGTTGCAGGTGCAGCTGCAGGTGCAATTGCAGCCTGAGCGGCTTGTTTTGCTGCTTGAGCGGCTCGTTGTTCTTTTTGTCGGGCCAATTGTTTTTCAAATGTATCGAGCAACTGTGGGCAACTTTCCAGATGCGTCTGTGGCTCCCATGTGTTTTGTTCGTGAGGATATCTTTCCCATTTCACCAGATACTCATTCATTTTTCGTCGCGGATTGAAACGTTTGGCTATAATTTTCTCAACGACTTCTTCTTCGATTTCTTGGCCATTTGTGTCCGGAACGGTTCGATTCGCTCGACGGCTGAAATTGAATGCATTTTTAGCTAATCATTCAATTAACAAAAAAATAGTGCCGCTACCTTATTGTCTTATTTAAAGTATTATTAGCAGGAGGAGTCTTGACTTGATTGAGTTGAGTTACTGGTTTCCGAACGACCCTGTTTTGTTCCACGCGAATGGGTGATAGTTCCTCTTCATTGTCGGTTTGAATCTCCTGCAAATTTCGTAAATATTATTATCACAAACAGACGAACAGATCATATACAACGAACCTTTCTAAATATTTGTTTGTTGTCAACAACTCGGGGTCCTGGCTTTGGCGTGCTTACTACTGCTTCTAAGAACAATTAAAACGTAAATAAACATTCATGCAATTTTAATTTTACAACAACGACAAAAGAAACTTACTTGGAGAATTATCTACAACGGTTTTGGTAATTTTTACAGGCATTTCTTGTAGACTTCCTTGGCCCATCTGCAATGTATACAAGTGTTAAATTATCATGGCTCAAGCATAGATATTCTGTTCTTACCCGGGCAAATGACTGTATCGTTTTACCAGCTACAATCCAAGTCTCACGAATTGACTCTTCCATTTTCACCCATTGTTGGTATAGCTTCCATGAATTTGTTGTGTTTGCAAGATGCTCATTTAAGCTCAACTGTGCAGCTTTCCAAAGCAAGAATGCCCATACTTTGGGCTTCGATTCACGACTATCTTTGATTTCTGAATCTTTTTCGCAACCCATATCCTTATGATCTTGGAACAATTCGATAAAATGGAAAACGTTGTGGCATTTGCCGCAAACTAATACGTCTGTTTGTGCCATATCGGCTTGTGCCACTAAAGTCGAAACTTGTAGAAATAATAATTAAAGAACAGACGATGTCTTACCTCTGATTATTTTGGGATGTTTGCCGATATCGGACGGGTCTATTTCTTTGCCCATCATCTTTTATAGCATATCTGAAAAGTAAAAAACGGTGAACTAAACTATAGCTGTATATGAATAATACAAAATGTAAATTGAAAAAAAAGAGAATAATTAACAAATTAAATATGACTGACTTTTATTCTGCAAATTAATTTTGAAGAAATCCAAAAAGAAGATATATTGTTAGGAACGACGGGGTAGTATGCCCACTGTATCCAGGAAAAGATCGCAGGGTACTTTGTTTTCAAAATTGTCGATTTTGCATATATCGGCTATTGTATTTCCATGTACACAAGATGGGCGGAGCCACACAACACTGCCGACTGGCCTCACTTGATGAGGACCCCCTTATATCTATATAACGAAGGGTATCTGTCTCTGGGCAGTAATAAAATTTGTAAAAAAACATACTTCATCGAATTTCTCCTTAAGTCAAACGTTACATTGGAATTATATGCATTCCATCTGAAGATTTTCTGCCAACTTTTTTTTCAAGTTGCAGTAAAAATATAGGCAAGTGGGGTATCATGAGAAAGGTACCAATGAGTACATTGGTATATTCCATTTATAGCATATTCATAAATTTGAAACAGAGGAAAGAGGGAGAGGGGATCATAATTTGTCCCACCCCCTTGCATTTCGAGACCGTGACACTTAGAAATATGGAAACTTACAGAAGAGTGGCATTCTACTAGCATAGAAAACGGAAAATAATGGAATTTTAATCTTTTTTTGGGGGCAAAAGACCTTTTCCATAGTCCTCCACGTGGGCGCCCCCTGGTAACGGCAGTGTTTCAAATCGCTGACGACCAAGTCTTAGCGATAAGACAGTTTGGAAAAAGGCAGATAGCTGTAGCCTGAATGGCTGACCAACACCTAAGCGTCTCAGGTTTAGTAGGATGGAATGACTTGCGTAGTTGGACCTGCAACATAGTTGTGTAAACTCCAGCCCGTTTATTAAACCATATGAAGCAGCTATCTTCCGAGGCCATCCCCTGAATGGGGTTAAGCGATGTGCTGACAGCTAGTCCTTGTAAAAACCACTCCACGTCAAGAAACCTGGAACAAAAGCCTCGGATTGGACGGATCAACAACGACGACCACGCAAACGACTAAAGGATTATTCTTTCGGATCCTGGAATGTACGCTCGCTGAACAAACTGGGGGCCGAGAAGGCCCTCCTTCAACAGGTCGAAAAGTACAAACTGAGAATTACTGCAGTCCAGGAAACAAATTGGCTTGGCAGCGAGATCAACGACAAGAAATCGTTCCTACGGCAGCCGGTTCTACGCATCGGAGCGACCCGTTTCACAACGGCCAAGAGCTACCAATGCAAGAAGGAAAATGTGTTTGTGTGTTACATGCCCGTATCGTCTTTTTTTATGTTCACTGGGAGCAGAACATCTCGGCGCAACTGCTCTCAGTGCTACTTCTCCGCGCCGACATTGAAAGAAACCCAGGACCATGGATATGCTGCGTATGTGATAGAGTGCTGCACCCAAACGCGACGACGGTGAAATACAATTGCTGCAATCAATGGTAACACCAAAGACATTGTTCAGGACTCAACCATCATAGGCACTGGAATCCCTCTTTTACTGCCAGTCAGTGTAGGAACAGACAACAACAATTAGCAACCACGTCCAACACGCCTCAACAATCAACACCTTCGAGCGTCCAGACAAGTTCACAGTCATCCCCCAATGACTCCTGCTAATAGTTCCCACAGGATTTCCCAACACAATCTTACGCCTGCACCACCGATTGCCATCTTCAATACGTTCTCACTCGTCCAACTCAACTGCAATGGGTTGCAGAACAAGATCGCTGAACTTACATCATTTATGGACAGACATCGCATCCAAGTTGGAGCCATACAGGAGACGAAACTGCACTCCAACTCGTCCCTAAACTCATATGGCAACTTCGCTATTGTCAGGAAAGACAGGTTGACCAACGGGGGAGGAGGGCTTGCCTTCATTATTTACCATTCCGTGCAATATCGGGAAATTGATATCATCAGCAATGACAACATCATGGAAGTGCAAGCCATCGCCTTAAGATCGGGTAATGTTGATATTGAAATCTACAATATATACATTCCACCGGAATCCAGCTGTCCCCCTGGATATCACGTAAATATCAACCATCTTCTCACTGGTCAACATCGCCTCCTGCTCGGTGACTTTAATGCTCACCATGAACTCTGGGCACTCCAACCTCAACAACGACGCCAGAGGTATCTCAATAGCCGAACAGATTGATGCCTCAGATTTCTGTACCCTAAATAATGACATCCCTACTCGCATCGCCGGTACATGTTCCAGTTCTCTAGACATCACGATTGCTAGTGCTGGCCTCATAAATGAAACACAATGGGAGCCGGTCTTAACACTATCTTCAGACCACCTACCAATCGTGATAAGGCTTGACAAACCATCAAACATCATTTCTTCCGAACACCGCACGTTTGTCAACCACAATAAGGCTGACTGGAACGGTTTTGCCTCCTACACCAACGCCAAATTCCTCGAACTGCCAACGCCAACCGACGTTCACACAGCCGAATCAAACATAAGGAAAGTCCTGAACAAAGCGGCTGCGAAGTTCATTCCTGCAGGACGGATTCCGAAAATTCGGCCTAACTTCCCAACTACCGCCGCTAGATTGGCAGACGAAAGAGACGGTATAAGGAGCGTAAACCCGGATGACCCCAGAATTCACGAGATGAACTGCGAGATCCAGAGACAGGTAGCCGAACACATAAGGTCTAAATGGAGCACCCATCTGAATAACTGCAACCTTACCACAGGGCTGAGTAAGTTATGGTCGACAGTCCGTGCCCTCTCCAATCCACCAAACAAGAAAGAGAACGTCGCCATACAGTTCGGTGAATATTCAACAAGTGACCCTACCCACTGCGCCAGTGGTTTCAATAAACAATTTATTGAACACCCCGCACCAGACAGACTTAAGCGCAAAATCCGTAGACAGATTCACAATCGAACCACAGATAGCATACCCGTTTTCACCACGGACGAAGTAGTTGCAGCTATAAGGAGGGCAAACAACTCAAAAGCATTGGGACCAGATGGCATTTCAATGACTATGCTCAAACACCTCGATCTGCCAGCCATCAACTATCTCACGGCTACGTACAATCTATCCATCTCCTCGTTGATCGTTCCGGAATCCTGAAAAAAAGGGAGAGTCATCCCAATACTAAAACCTGGGAAGAAAGCGACACTCGGCGAATCCTATCGTCCAATAACTTTACTGTCACCAGTTGCCAAGACGCTTGAAGCACTAATCCACCCTGTTCTTACAGCCCACATCCAGCTCGCTGATCACCAACATGGCTTCCGAAGCATTCACAGTACGACCACGGCCTTGAATGCCATTACAACCCGCATCCACAATGGTCTCAACCAGGCTCGTCTTTGTGAAAGAACAATATTGGTGGCGCTTGACCTGTCGAAGGCCTTCGACACTGTCAGCCATTCAGCGCTTCTGTCTGACATCAACTGTTCACCGTTTCCGACGCGAATTGTGAAATGGATTGCCAATTATCTCGCTGGCAGGCAATCCTACACAGAATTCAGGAACAGCAAATCAAAGCTTAGGGAGATTAAACAAGGGGTACCTCAAGGAGGAGTTCTATCTCCTACCTTGTTCAATCTATACCTCTCAGGACTCCCAGCACCACCTGAAGGGATCGATATTATCTCCTACGCTGACGACTATTCCATTCTAGCAACAGGGAATGACATAGCGGTTATGTGCAGAAACATCAACGGTTATCTTGAACGACTAAACTTGTTCTTCATAAACAAGAACCTGACCGTCTCAGCGCCCAAATCCTCGGCATCCCTATTCACCACCTGTACGAAGGAGGTCAAGATGTAGCTTGATATCTCGATCGGGAATCATCCTATTCCTACTATAAACCATCCTAAAATCCTAGAAGTTACGCTAGATAGCATGGCCACATCATCACCCCATGCCTAAACTGTATGCGATAGGATGCGCAGTAGGAATAAGATCCTCAAAGCCCTGGCCGGTAGCACCTGGGGCAAAGACAAAGAAACTTTACTGGTCACGTACAAAACAGTCGGAAGATCAGTGGCCAACTATGCGGCTCCTGTGTGGTCGCAGAATCTCTGTGACACGCAATGGAAGAAGATTCAAACGTGCCAAAACGCCGCTCTCCGCACTGTTACAGGCTGTCTCCTGATGTCACCCCAGGACCATCTGCATCAGGAAACCAGGATGATGCCTTTAAGAGATCACAACCAGTTTCTTGCCAAGCAATACCTTGTGGGCTGCTATCGCAGTGATCACCCTAATTTCAATCTCATGGACAAGACGCCACCGCCCAGACATGTCAGGCGCGACCTGAGGGACCTTAAAAGAGACGTCCAGAGATACAAAAGGGAACCATTTGATAGTAACGCACATAGGTCGGCCATCGCAGCAATACATCGTGAAGAGGTCAACAAGTCAATAGCAGGCTTAGGTTCGAATCCAGTGCTCTCGTCCATACCACCAACGATATCTCAGGAAGAGGAAAGACTTCCGAGAGCTACGAGAACAACACTCGCCCAACTTCGGTCAGGCTGGTGTTCGCGACTGAACTCCTACCTATCTCGCATAGGCCAGGACGTCTCAAACATCTGTCCTGCTTGTAATGGAACCCCTCACGACGTAAACCATATCTTTCAATGCCCAGCTGCGCCCACTCACTTGACTCCAAGAGCGCTGTGGGAGAGCCCAATAGGGGCAGCTAACTTTCTATCCCTCGACACCGGGGATGAAGACGAAACTGTTGGCATGTAACAGACAAACACATCGAATTCTGACCATTGCTACAACAACAACAACAAGAAATCGCACACAATTTTTACAAGTGGCAAACCATCGGGCCGCAAGGGGTTTGGAGTAGCAATTACCTCAAGCCGCACATTACTGACTTCCAACCCTTAAATGAACGGCTATGTGCGATTCGCATTAAGACTCGATTCTTCAATCTCTGGCTCATCAATGTGCATGCCCCCACTGAAGTTAAAGAAGACGCAGTAAAATACGAGTTCTACGCCCGCCTTGACTCGAACAAACGACGTCAAATTGCTGCTGGGAGACTTTAACGTGAAAGTCAGAAATGACAGTTGGCACCGGGGGACCACCCCGTCGACTTATCGATTTCGCCTGCAGCAGGAATCTAATCGTAAGTTCTACGTGTTTCCCGCATCGACGCATTCACAAGCAGACCTGGAAATCTCCAGACGCACATAACGTCAACCAAATTGATCACGTCCTCATTTGCAGGAGATGGGCGTCTAGTGTGATGGATGTCCGCTCCTATGGAGGAGCAAACTGCGACTCAGATCATCACTTGGTGAAGACCTACAGATGTAGAATTTCCTCAGTGCATCAATCGAGAATCAGCCCCCCCCCCCCCCCCACAAATCTTTGCGGTTGATAAGCTTCCGAGCTTATCAAGGGGGTCGCCCTTGAGGAAAAACTATCGCCTATGCTACACAACATCAGCAACACAGGCGTCCATGGGTTCTGGGAAGAACTCAAGGGTACCATCAGGGATGTCGCAGAGAAGGTCGTGGGATATAAAGCCCGGCGAGCGCGAAATGACTGGTTCGACGTAGAATGTAAAAATTCACTTGACGCGAAAAATGAGGCCTACAGACAATGGATTCAACGAGGAACCAGAGCCAGAAGAGAAAAATGTGACGAGCTACGGCGAATATCGAATAGAATAATTAGACGTAAGAAACGTAAATACTTTGATGAGCAGTTGCTGAATATAAACGAAAACTTAGCTAATAGGAACACCAGACAAGCGTACAAACTAGTAAATACAATTAAGAACGGCTACCAACCCAGGACTAGCCTTTGTAAGGACAAGGATGGAAACATCATCAGCGACATCGATGTCATCAACAAATGTTCCTGCGGCAGCCGGTTCTTCACACCGGAACGACCCGTTTTTCGACGGCCAAGAGCTGCCAAATACCCTCGATGCAAGAAGAACTGTAGTATTTGAAGCATCGCTACCACAACCACAACAACATGGCATTAACAAACGATGGGCCTCTTATTTTGAAGAGCTTCTGAACCTACCATCTAACATCCCCACACAAGAAGCTCTCGGCGATATTGTTGATCTAGGCCCACGCATACAACCCCCGACAGTAGAGGAAGTTGATCTCGCGTTGCGGTCACTAAAACGAAATAAAGCACCGGGCGCTGACGAGATTCCAGCTGAACTGCTAAAATTCGGTGGAAGGAGTCTAGTTGATGCCATACATCAATTACTCCTGCGAGTATGGGAGGACGAGGAGATCCCAGACGATTGGCGCAGAAGCATCATCTGTCCAATTCACAAAAAGGGAGATAAATTGCAGTGTGAGAATTACAGGGGCATATCACAAGTTTGTACGTCATATAAAATTTTGACGAAAATTCTGGAAAATCGAATAAAACCGTACGCAGAACGAATCATTGGCGAATATCAAAGCGGTTTCAGACCTGGTCGCTCCACAACCGATCAGCTCTTTACGGTCAAACTGATACTCCAGAAGTGCTGGGAATACAACGTAAACGTATACCAAATCTTTGTCGACTTCAAGCAGGCATACGACAGTATCGATCGTGGAGTACTGTACAACATCATGCTGCAATTTGGTATACCGGCCAAATTAGTGCGATTGACAAAGATGACGATGACCAACTCCGTCTCACAAGTCAGGATTCATAATAGACTTACTGATCTATTTGAAATATGTACTGGTCTGAAACAGGGCGATGGACTGGCACCGACGCTCTTCAACCTAGCACTGGAATACGTTATTCGGGCTATGAATATGGACAACAGCAAGACGCTACTCATCAAGTCGACACAATTAGCAGCGTACGCCGACGACATCAACATCATGTCCCGAAGATTGGCCAACGCAGAAGAACTTCTGCATACACTCAATACCGCTGCAAAAGAAGTTGGACTATGTATCAACGAGGGTAAAACTAAAATAATGATGCAATCGAAGACAAGGACACCAGCACAACCAAGCATCAATGTGGGGGACCTCAACATCAAGTTCGTGAACGACTTCATACACCTGGGTTGCAAGCTATCAAGGGACGCCAACGAAACTGACGAAATCAAGTGACGGATACAGTTAGCTAATAAGACTTTTTTCTCGGTTCTCTCCATAATGAAATCGAAGCATGTGCACAGAAACACGAAGCTCCGCGTGTACAAAACCATTATACGACCAGTGCTATGCTATGGCTGCGAAGCATGGACCCTAATTCAGGCCTCCGAAAACATGCTAGACACATTTGAACGTAAGGTTCTACGGCGAATTTTCGGGGCTGTTTGCGATCGAGATGGATGGCGCATCTGGTACAACCATGAGTTGTATGAACTCTACGATGAGCTGGAAGTTTCGAAAATCGTCAAACTACAACGACTTCAATGGGTAGGGCATGTACAACGAAAGGACGATGATCGCATGCCAAAGAGAGTAATGAATGCAAAACGAGTAGACGGAGCGAGACTGCCTAGAGCCTAGACGACCGAGAACCCGTTGGGAGAGCTCAGTATATGTGGACGGCGAGCAGCTACTGGGCTTCCAAGATTGGAGGACGCGGTTACATGACCGAGATAATTGGAGGACAACGATCCAGGCGGCCAAGGCCCCACGTCGGGCTGTCGCGCCACGATGATGATGATCTTTTTTTAGGTTAATAATAGTATATTTCAATAGTTACATCCCTCAAAGCACCCGAGGTAAAATCGTCGATAACCACTACCATAGGCAATAATATCCCCAAGTTTCATAATAATCGCGTAATATAGTGAAACCTCTCTACAAGTCACGGTGCCAACAAAGTTGTCCGTTGCAGAGGGATGTCCGCTATGGAGAGGTGGATGAAAATATTGATTTAAAAATGTAGATGCTGCTCAGAAAAAAAAGTAAGCACCCACTATTGAAGAGAAAAAAAAGACCACTCACACTCATGGCAAGCTAGGTGGCCAAGCTTCCATCGGGGAATAGCGTATGCACTTGCAAACGGACGAAATTCCAAATTAATTGAAATTGACACTGCGAATACACAGTATAAAATAATTGTATACATCTGCGAACCCAATACCATACTTCACTAAATTTGTATGTATGTATTGTATATGTATATCTAAACCACAAATCATCAGAATCATAAAATCATCACGACCCGCTGAGCGCATGTTGATCGCGTTCGCGTGTTTTATGTCGAACGAATAGAATCTTTGCTAAATGACACTCCGTCAGTTTAACAAAAACCTCGGGCATCATCGTATCAAAACATTGGGTTGATGGTTGTCCTTTACAACAGATAATTATACAAGAAATGAGCGACAAAACAAACGACCGGACAGTATGACGTTTCCTTACCAGAAACTAGTTTCGGACGATGCATGTGCATGTTGTTAGCATGTACTTCCTGCCCATTTAGACGCATACCTGCGATAAGTCGCGAAAGTTTGTGACTCATTGTTACGCTCTACGCCAAAATGGGGAGACAACACAAAAATCCATGGCCACGACGCGACGTGGACGGGACTCGAACCCATAACTGACCGGTAGCATAAGGCATCAGACTGACGCCTCAACGCACTGAGCTACCGGCTGCCCCAAATTGGAAATCACATTTTATAACAGCAATGTCACGTGCATGCTGTGCGTGCTGCGCTGCCTACGACGCAATGTGCGGTTGGGCTTATAAATGGCACCTAGGGGTAGTTTGCGCGCTATGCCCGACAAAGTTAATAGGGTCCTCAGACGGTGCAATATTTTGTACAAAAATTTGAAGACACATTTTTGAACAAAATATTGAACGCCGGTGGACCCCTCACATTAGGCAAATTATTATTCAATATTTTGTTCAAATTTCAAGTAAAATTCAGTGTCGATGTGCATGGTTGTGGTTGATGAGTAGTATCGATCATATATTCTCAGCGTGTGGTGCTATATTCGGCGATTGTGGCGTATGCCTTCTCGCCTGTGGGTGGTCCAGAATTCGCAACCCCATGAAATACACCCAAATTGTTGTTGTTGTTGTAGCAATGGTCGGAATTCGGTGTATTGGTTGGTTACATGCCTGCGGTTTGTCTTCATCCCCGGTGTTGAGGGATAGAAAGTTAGCTGCCTCTATTGGGTTCTCCCACAGCGATCTGGGAGTCAGGTGCGTGGGTGCAGCTGGACAGTAAAAGATGTGGTCTACGTCGTGAGGGGCTCCATTACATGCAGGACAGATGTTTGAGACGTCCTGGTCGATGCGGGATAGCTAGGAGTTCAGTCGTGAACACTAGCCTGACCGAAGTTGGGCGAGTATCGTTCTCGTAGCTCTCGGAAGTCTTTCCTCTTCCGGAGATATCATTGGTGGTATGAACGAGAGAACTGGATTCGGACCTAAACCTATGATTGACTGATGAACCTCCTCCTGATGTATCGCTGCGATAGCCGACCTGTGTGCGCCACTATCAAAGGGTACCCCTTTGTACCTCTGGACATCCCTTTCTAGGTGTCTCAAGTCGCGCCTGACATGTCTGGACGGCAGCATCTTGCCTATGAGGTTGGAGTTTGGGTGATCAATTTGGTAGCAACCCACCAGGTATTGCTTGACAAGAAGCTAGTTCTGGTCCCTTAAAGGCACCATCCTAGTTTTCTCATATAGATGGTCATGGGGTGACATCAGGAGACAGCCAGTAACAGTACGGAGAGTGGCATTTTGGCACGCCTGAATCTTTTTCCATTGTGTGTCACAGAGATTCTGCGACCACACAGGAGCCGCATAGTTGGCCACTGATCTTCCGACTGCTTTATACGTGACCAGTAGTTTCCTTATCCTTGACCCAGGTACTACTGGCCAAGGCTTTGAGGATCTTATTCCTACTACGCATCCTGTCGCATACGGTTGAGGCATGGGGTGATGATGTGGTCATGCTGTCCAGCGTGACTCCTAGGATTTAGGATGGTTTATAGTAGGAATTGGATGATTCCCGATCAAAATTTCAAGCTGCCAGCGAGATAATTGGCAATCCATTTCACTACTTGCGTCGGAAGCGATGAACAGTTGATGTCAGACAAGCGCTGATTGGCTGATAGTGTCGAAGGCCTTCGACAGGTCAAGCGCTACCAGTATTGTTCTTTGACATGGACGAGCCTGGTTGAGACCATTGTGGATGCGGGATGTAATGGCATCCAAGGCCGTGGTCGTGTGCTTCGGAAGCCGTGCTGGTGATCCGCTAGCTGGATGTGGGCCGCAAGAACAGGGTGGATTAGTGCTTCAAGCGTTTTGGCAACTGGTGACAGTAGACGATAGGATTCGCCGAGTGTCGCTTTCTTCCCAGGTTTCAATATTGGGATGACTCTCCATTTTTCAAGATTTCTTGAACGATCAGCGAGAAGATGGATAGATTAAAAGTAGCCGTGAGATAGTTGATGGCTGGCAGATCGAGGTGTTTGAGCATAGTCATTGAAATGCCATCTGGTCCCAATGCTTTCAAATTGTTCGTATTCCTTATAGCTGCAACTTCTTCGTCCGTGGTGAAAACAGGAATGCTGTCTGTGGTTCGGCTGTGAATCTTCCTACGAATTATGCGCTTAAGTCTGTCTGGTGCGGAGTTTTCAATAAATTGTTTATTGAAACGACTTGCGCAGTGGGTCACTTGTTGAATTTTCACCGAACTGAATGGCGACCTTCCCTTTCTGTTTTGGTGGATTGGAAAGGGCAAGGACAGTCGACCATAACTTGCTCAACCCTGTGGTTAGATTGCAGTTATTCAGATGGGTGCTCTATTTTGACCTCCTGTGTTCGGCTACTTGTCTATGGATCTCGCAGTTCATCTCGAGGATTCTGGGGTCGTCCGGATTTACAATCCTGATGCTGTCTCTTTCGTCTGCCAATTTGGCGGCAGTGGTTGGAAAGTTAGACCGAATTTTCGGAATCCGTCCTGCAGGAATGAACTTCGCAGCCGCTTTGTTCAGAACTTTCCTTATGTTGGATTCGGCTGTACGAACGTCGGTTGGCGTTGGCATATCGAGGAATTTAGCGTTGGTATGGCGAAACCGTTCCAATCAGCCTTATTGTGATTTTGTCGGTTTGTCGAGCCTTATCACGATTGGTAAGTGTTCTGAAGATAGTGTTAGGACCGGCTCCTATGTTCCTGCGGCAGTTGGTTCTACGCACCGGAGCGACCCGTTTTACAACGGCCAAGAGCTGCCAAACCCTTCAATGCAAGAAGGAAAGTGTGTTTGTAAGTTACACCCAAATTGTAGTCCCCGATGGTCAACTAACAATCACCGGACGTCGATGTTTTAACCTAAAATACATAATTTTCAAAATGTCGATGTTTCCTATGTGTTGAGACGCCTAAAATGTATTTTAACTATTTTACTTATTAACTATACCCAACATCGATTTATTTTAATTCTCGTCGATATAAACATCATACGAACAGACCCTACATTTTGACCTCCTGACTCAACACAATTTTTTGTCGAAAGCCCTCACACGGACATTGCTTCGCAAAATATTGAATGATCCGCAATAAATTTCAAAGCCCTCAGACGGGCAAATTTTTGTACAAAAATTTGTCGTCAAATTTTTGTACAAAATAATGCACGTCTGAGGGGCCTTTAAGGTAAATAAGAACTACTTGGATAAAGCTTGTAGTCCGAATTTTAAGTTCAATCTCAATGGCTGCATTTTGGCGAGCCTCTGGTTATATTTCATGGATCTAACTTTTCTCGATTTCTCTTCAATATGTTTTCCTCTCCGGTAAAATATGTACCATGAACTGTCGATTTTTGAATCTGAGGAGGAGAAATCGAGAAAAGTCAGATCTATGAAATTCAACCAGAGGCTCGCTAAAACGCACCCCATGGCAAATATTGACTGTATTCAGGCAGCAGGTAGCGTGTCGTAGCGCCTCGTGATTGCAAAGGCTCATTCGACCGGCTCTTGAGCAGATACTTCCCCATTGTAGCAAAATGTTTCGGTTCAATCACGAAACAAGTCTTGTGACAGGTGGCGGCTCCTCAGATGTATAGTGGAGGGTATATCTTGTTACATAGCGCTAACTGCCGCCTGGATGCAGCAATTCTCATTGGGCGAATTTCCACCACGAATCAGTTTTCTGATTCTCAGATCTTTTTTCTGATTTTTTAGAAACGCTGTCCGAGGCGATTCCGGTACAATGGAACATGTTCCAGCTCCAGATAACGTAATTTTTCAGATAATAGTTTTTTTCCGGTGCATGTTACCCAAACTATTCGACACAATTAGCAACGTACGCCGACGACATCAACATCATGTCCCGAAGATTGGCCGACGCAGAAGAACTTCTGCACACGTTCGATACCGCTACAAAAGAAGTTGGACTACGTATCAACGAGGGTAAAACTAAAATAATGATGCAAGCGACGACAAGGACACCTGCACAACCGAGCATCAATGTGGGAGACCTCAACATCGAGTTCGTGAACAAGTTCATACACCTGGGTTGCAACTAGAGATGGGTATCGACCAACAAGTAATCGATTAATGAAATCGATTATAATTTTTTACGAATTAATCGATACACCGATTATTTGTGACTTGAAAAATCGATTAATCGATTAATCGGTTAATATAAAATACAATTTCAAAAAAGGTTGGGAAAAAATTAAAAACTGGGCACAATGAAAACAACGAACTCCAAATAAAAAAAAGTCCTTATTTATTCACATGAAAACAGAAGAAAGATCATCAAACAGAGAAATAATAATTACACTTACTGGAAGCAGTCGCCTGAAACGTTCCTAGTAGCTGCAGAAATAATAGTAATTATTGAGTTGTGAGAAGTATTGAGCTTATTTATTAATCCCAATACTTATCATGAACGTCTTTAAGGAATATAAGTGTATTGGCCATGTCGGCGGTCAGCCGGCTTCTCTGTTCCCTATGAATTTGACCAGTTTCAGAGAAAAATTGTGGTAGATAGGTAAAAGTAGAATGAGAAAAGTAGTAGGTAAATACTATACACGACTGTTGTAAGTGATTTTTCGCAATGAAAGAAAAATATATCGATCTTGAAATCTGAAGTCTCAGCGAAGAAGAAAGTTCAATAATCGTTATAAAATAATCGATTAATCGATTAAATCGACCCTAATGTAATCGATTGAATAAAAATCGATTATTCGACAAAATAATCGATTATTTCGATTAATCGATACCCATCCCTAGTTGCAACCTATCAAGGGACGCCAACGAAACTGACTAAATCAAGCGACGGATACAGTTAGCTAATAAGACTTTTTTCTCGGTTCTCTCCATAATGAAATCGAAGCATGTGCACAGAAACACGAAGCTCCGCGTGTACAAAACCATTATACGACCAGTGCTATGCTATGGCTGCGAAGCATGGACCCTAACTCAAGCCTCCGGAAACATGCTAGACACATTTGAACGTAAGTTTCTACGACGAATTTTCGGGGCTGTTTACGATCGAGATGGATGGCGCATCCGGTACAACCATGAGTTATATGAACTGTAGGATGAGCTGGAAGTTTCGAAAATCGTCAAACTACAACGACTTCAATGGGTAGGGCAAGTACAACGAAAGGACGATGATCGCATGCCAAAGAGAGTAATGAATGCCAAACGAGTAGACGGAGCGAGACTGCCTAGACGACCGAGAACTCGTTGGGAGAGCTCAGTATATGTGGACGGCGAGCAGCTACTGGGCTTCCAAGATTGGAGGACGCGGTTACGTGACCGAGATAATTGGAGGACTACGATCCAGGCGGCCAAGGCCCGACGTCGGGCTGTCGCGCCACGATGATGATGATCTTTTTTGAGGTTAATAATAGTATACTTCAATAGTTACATCCCTCAAACGCACCCGAGGTAAAAAATATTGATGATCGTCGATAACCACTACCATAGGCAATAATATCCCCAGGTTTCATGCCAACAAAGTTGTCCGTTGCAGAGGGATGTCCGCTATGGAGAGGTGGATGAAAATGCTGATTTAAAAATGTAAACGCTGCTCAAAAAAAAAGTAAGCACCTACTACTGAAGAGAGCAGGGAAGACAAAATTCTAGATTTTACTACTAGTGTAAGAAGGGTGAATAAAAAAAAGCCCAAAAATCGTTTTTGTGAGTCATGTCCCTCACCAACAAAAATGATCTCACGATTTTTGAAGGGGTACAGCCACCCGCTGATTTTCGCCAGAAACGCATATCAATTTGCTAACAAATTGTTATGCGCTTATGCGTGAATAAACACATTTCATTGGATGAAAATTCGCACTCGTGTCGTGTAATGCATACTATATAAGGTGTTAGCATTTCACTCAGGGACGTATTCCGATTTAGGTCGGAATACTAACCCCCTGACTTGGTCGAGCTGCTTCCCCCATGGATAATGGCAGCTTCTGAAGAGTGAGTCCATGGTGTGGACCAAACCAAGTGGAACGCCGTGAACCCCTCATAGGCCCCTCAGGAAATTTTGTGATTTTGTATGGGATTTCACGGCATTTTTCATTCCACGCGATCTGAGTACCGGCCTTTATTGCGGACCATTCAATATTTTTCGAAAAAATTTCCGTGTGAGCGCTTTCGACAAAAAAAAAATGGTTTGAGTTTTAGGGTCTGTTCGTATGATGTTAATATCGATGCGAATTTAAATAAATCGATGTTTGCCATGTTCGGGTGAACTGGGTTTAGTTAATAGGCGCGTTTTTTTTCGTACAGAGCAAAGCAGGTTAAGCAGCGAAAAAAAACGATCCAGAGCAATTTAACGGAAAAAGTTTTTATGTTTGCTGGGAGTGTGTCTTGGTTTAGTTAAAATTCAAATGTCAACTAGAATTTCAAGAGAAAACTTAAATCCTTAGAACATATACAATCGGACAAATTTCCTTTAGGCAGCAAAATTATTTTGTGTATGTTTACTATTCCAAATAATAACACAACACGGATATTTTATTGAGAGGAAATCACAGAGAATAACTATGGAGGAGCAATCCGCATATACTCAACACTAAACTACTTGAAGCAATTCCAGTCGTAAAAAGTCGAGAGAGAGACACACGCCCTCCACTGCGCAACACCCGCGCAGTCTATATAAAAGCACAGGAAGCACGTAAGATGTCATCCCCTCTCCTACTTTTCCAATCGGAACAATAACATTCCAGTCTGTCTCTCTGCCGCGGAACACCCGCCCGGTCTATATAGAGCAAAAGAGATGTCAAATTTTCATCCCCCTTCCTACTTCCTCACTTGTGCCGAATTGCGTCGTTTCTCTCGCTCTTTTTCACTTCCTCTGATACTCTCTCTTCAAAGGAGGAAATTAACTTTATGTGCTTCCCAAACTGTAAACTGTCCAAAAATTTCCACCTCCTGCGCCGCCTGCTTTTCAAATGTGGAACTATTTAACAGAGCGACGTTAACAACAGAGGTAAGCTCTTACTTGAGTTTCTTATGTGTAAACAAGTGTTCGTCCTCAACAAGGGGTGCAAGCCCACTTTTGTCACTGCATCCAGGAGAGAGGTTCTTGACCTCACTCTTGCCAGCAGGGTTTTATCGGAGGCAGTTACGGACTGGAACGTATCGGACGAAGTGTCTAATTCCGACCATTTGCACATTCGTTTTGATATTCCTGGTGGTTCTGATCTCCGCGCTGCATCCTTTTGTCCTAAGAAGACGAATTGGAAGCTTTTTCGACAACTAGTATGTTCCAAAGATGATGAACTTCTGAAATCGATCAGTACGACTGGTGAGTTGGATCTAGCTGCAGAACAGCTGAGCAATGTCCTTTTAACCTCCTACGAAGACAGTACTGTTGCACGTGGCTTTAGTACAGCGCGCAAGGTTCCTTGGTGGAACGAAGAATTGGCGCGCAAGAGAGCCCAGGTTAAGAGGAATTTCAATAGGGCTAAACGCAATAATGAATGGGGCGAATATAGAGACTCGCTCACGGAATATAATGTTCTTAAAATATCAGACACTCCAAACGGGAGACCTGGAAGAGACATTGTGAGAGTATTCAGTCGCTACCTGAAGCGGCACGCATCCACAAAGCCCTGTCTAAGGAGCACACTAATGGTATCGGATTGCTTAAGAAACAAGACGGGTCCTTCACGGAGGGCCCAGAGGAAACTCTTGAGCTCCTCCTAAACACCCACTTTTCGGGTTCTGTACAAGCTGAACCCTGCTTAATCACTGCATCGGCTGACCATCGTGTACCTATTAGCCGATTAAACAGCCTCTCAGAGGTAATTTTCGATAAAGAAAAGGTCAAATGGGCCGTGGAGTCCTTTGAACCCTTTAAGGCACCTGGTGCCGATGGTATTTTTCCTGCACTTTTACAATACAGCCTTGATTTTATGATCGCCCCCTTGACTGTTATTTTTAGGGGCAGTTACTCCTTAAGTTATATTCCACGTTTATGGAGGGCGGTGAACGTGGTATTCATACCGAAAAAAGGAAATAAGCCGGAGGAGCTTCCGAAATCTTACAGACCGATTAGCCTTTCATCGTTTCTTTTGAAAACTATGGAGAGGCTACTGGATCTGCACATCAGACAGCAAATGGATTGCACGTCTCCCTTGCATCGTACTCAATTCGCCTACGTCAAAGGTAAGTCGACCGTGGTTGCCTTACACAATCTCGTAGGATCGATTGAAAAAACCCTTATGGATAAGGAAATTGCTCTCTGCGCCTTCATTGACATCGAGGGAGCTTTTGACAATACTGGCTATAGCTGTATTTCTAGAGCACTTGAGCTCAGAGACATACCTACTGCCACTATCATGTGGATCGACGCAATGCTTCGCGGTCGAGAAATTCACTCAACTTTGGGCGGCACCCAGGCTAGTGTTTATGCTGTTAAGGGTCACTTGTCATAGATGAGTTACTAGTTAGGTTGTGCGACTATGGTTATGATGCAATCGGTTATGCCGATGATATAACTATCATAATCAGAGGAAAGTTTGAATCGACCGTATCTGAGGTGATGAATGCGGCACTAGATCTAGTACTTCGTTGGTGCACTGAAGTTGACCTGAGCGTCAACCCTCATAAAACCGTCTTAGTTCCCTTCACTCGAAGAAGAAATCTAAGCTTAAACCCTGTCAGCCTTGGCGGAACGGTACTTCAGTTCTCCACTGAAGTCAAATGCTTAGGCATTTTGTTGGACTGGCGGCTTAATTGGAGCAATCACATCGAGGCTGTTATCAGTAAGGCCACTCGGATCATGTGTGTGTTGCAGGTCTCTGTTTGGCAAAACTTGGGGACTCACCCCGAAAATGATCGAGTGGCTATATTTGATGGTCGTACGTCCAGTTGTGACTTACGCGGCGCTAGTTTGGTGGCCCAAAACGAATCAGCGTTGCACCATACAGCTTTGTAGTAAGTTACAGCGCCTTGCATGCCTTGGTATGGCAGGATCCATCCATACTTGTCCGACATCGGCTATTGTTGGACTTACTCCGCTGCATATTTTCATACAAGAGTCTGCGGCTCTGAGCGCTCTTAGAATGCGTCTAACATACGATGGCGATGTGTCCAATCAGGGACACATGAGCATTCTAGAGCGGATCCCTGGCATGCAGATCTGCTCGAGATCTGATTATATGACTCGGGAAATATGTTTTGGTAGGAAATTCTCGGTCTCCATCCCCACTCGCGGGGAATGGGACAGTGGCATTCTTGGCTCTGTCTCCCGGTACACCATATGGTTTACCGACGGATCTAAAACGGAGCTGGGTGTTGGTGCTGGAGTCTATGGACCGGACACCAGGATCTCCATTGCTATGGGCGTCTGGCCTAGCGTTTTTCAAGTTGAAATCCATGCCATTGAGGCCTGCGCCAGAGACATTCTGGACAAGAAACTCAAAGGCGCTAACATCGCTATCTGCACTGATAGTCAGGCAGCCATTAAGGCTCTTTCTTCACATAGTTTCTCATCGAAATTAGTGAAAGAGTGTTTTTATACCCTTCAGTGTCTCACAAACACCAATCGGGTTACTTTATGTTGGGTACCTGGCCATCAGGGCATCCCTGGTAACGAAGCTGCCGATGAACTTGCTAGACAAGGTTCTTCGGATATATTTTTCGGGCCTAATCCTTACTGTGGTCTGAGTTGGGCTAAAACAAGATCACTAGTGAGGGAGTGGTCTGCCAATGAAAGACTGCGTCACTGGGATTGTCTTCCAGGACTACGGCAGTCCAAAGATCTTATAAAACCCTACGGTCTCAAAGAAACCAGCCGCCTGGGTAGAGCGGACCTGAGACTAATCGTGGGTTACCTCACGGGGCACCACTGGGTGAGATATCACCTCAACAAAATGGGTCTATCCACTGATACGGAGTGCAGGCTTTGCCTGGAGGACACAGAGTCCACTAAACATCTTCTCTGCGAATGTCCGGCGGTAGCCCGTTCCAGGTTCTTGTTTCTTGGAGACTCCTTCGTGAGCTCAGCGGTCGTAAGAAGCACCCCTACAAAGGATCTACTAGCCTCCATTAGGCTGGTTGAGGGTCTTTTGGATTAATTAAGGCTATGGCACAATAGATCTCATGATCGCAGTGCCCACCCTTGGGTATCTTAGCCTGCCCTTGTTATTATTATCATTATTTAACAGAGTAGAAATCGTGCACTAACGTTCTATCGAGAGCAACTCTGATCAAATTGTTAGTGTAATTGTGTGGTCTTATATTACGTTTACACTATAGCCAGATTACTTCATCAACGGCGTAATCTGGGTGTGGTGAGTTTAAAATTGTATGTACTTGACAGTTGCAGATTAAATCAGCCGGCGCAGATGAAGTTATCTGGGGATAGTGTAAACGTAATATTAACCTGTTCTGCTCTATATGGATCTTGAAAAAAAAAACGCACCTATTAAGTAAAATAAATTTTAGGCTTCCCAACACATGGGAAACATCGACAAAATTCAGTAGAATCGATGTGCATGGTTGTGGTTGATGATTAGTATCGATCATGTATTCTCAGCGTGAGCGTGAGAGCGCGAGACAGAAAACCGTTAGTCAATCGCAACCCCATGAAATATTTTACATACATACAAATACATGAATAACCCCGATGGTTACCTAACAATCACCGGACATTGATGTTTTTACTCATATAATTTTTAAAATGTCGATGTTTCCCATGTGTTGGGACGCCTAAAATATATTTTTACTACATATTTTACTTATTAACTATACCCAATTCACCCGAACACGAAAAAACATCGAATTATTTCAATTCGCATCATACGAACAGACCCTACAACTCAACACAATTTTTTGCCGAAAGTACTCGCACGTACATTTCTTCGCAATATATTGGCCGCATTTATAAATTGGTAGCGCTACCAGAGCGCTCCCATTTCCATCCCATTTTTGTATTGAATTGCAACAACAAAAATGGGAGCGCTCAGGTAGCGCTGCCATTTATGAATGCGGCCAATATATTGCGAAGAAATGTACGTGTGAGTGCTTTCGGCAAAAAATTGTGTTGAGTTGTAGGGTCTGTTTGTATGAAAAGTGCAGCTGTCAATTTTTTCATTTCACTCGATCTGAATACCAGCCTTAAGGCCGGCCGCATCTTGGACGTAGGCAGGGCAGCGCAGCGCGCACATGGCATTGTTGTTGTAACAATTGTCAATGAGTGCGTTCAGAAGGAACTGAGCAACTTTCGCTCAGCGAACATGATGAGAACGAGCGGATTCAGAAGTGACTGAGCAACTTCTGCTCGGGTGAGCATGATCAAATTTCACCGAGCAAGAAATATTTCTGCTCACTGATCAGTGCTCAGGTTCTTCTTCTTCTTTTTCAACCTCACGCTCATGTTGCGACTTTCGAATTGTGTGTTTTCGCCGTTTTCGTATGATTTCAATTCTTTTTTTTTTGGTTTTTTGTGATTTTCATCATGGACAGCGTCCAAAAATTCGCCCGCGAATGTGGACGGGGTGGTTTATCGGGAGACTGTAGTCCGCAAATTGGTAAGTTAGTTTTTTATGTTCTTAAAGATGAATGTGGGTAGCTTTTTGCAGGAAACCTAAACAAAACTGGCTCCTTTTTAAAACTTTTGCGGTGGTCAGCTGGTGAAGTAGCTTTCAGCAGGTGCAGAGTCCATAACCGAGCAGCTCCGGAGCTGCTCGCGAGCGGTTTCTGATCTTTGCCACTTTCTGAACGCACTCAATATCTGATTTTACAACAACAATGCCATGTGCGCGTTGCGCTGCCCTGCCTACGTTCAAGATGCGGCCAGTCTAAAGGACGGTACTCAGATCGCGTGGAGTGAAAAGCGCCGTGAAATCCCATACAAAATCCCAAAATTTTTCGCCGATGAAAGCAGACGGAAATTGTGTGGAAGATAAATTTTCATTTTACGCGATCTGTGTACTACCTTGATTGAAATGTCAAGATTGTGATTTCACGAGGATGAAATTTTCTCTTTTACCAAATGTTCGAGAATAATTTTCACTCTCTGTCGGTGTCATTCACTACGTTTATATTGCGGGACTATCTTCGAGATCTAACTAAATCGATCTAGCTCTCGACGATATAAACGTATCGGTTTAGTTAGTTTTGGTTTTGGCTCATCTCCACTTGCGATGCAGAACTGGACTGAAAAATTGGGACTAGGTGGTGTTGCTGTCTTCGCTAATAATGTTGTTGTTGAAAATTATATTTTAATTGTTAGATAAATACCCACAGAGAATAACTATGGAGGAGCAACCCGCATATACTCAACACTAAACTACTTGAAGCAATTCCAGTCCTCCACTGCGCAACACCCGCGCAGTCTATATAAAATAAAAGCACAGGAAGCACGGAAGATGTCATCCCCTCTCCTACTTTTCCAATCGGAACAATAACATTCCAGTCTGTCTCTCTGCCGCGGAACACCCGCCCGGTCTATATAGAGCAAAAGAGATGTCAAATTTTCATCCCCCTTCCTACTTCCTCACTTGTGCCGAATTGCGTCGTTTCTCTCGCTCTTTTTCATTTCCTCTGATTCTCTCTCTTCAAAGTAAATACCTCATCCTTTCCTGAAACTCTACATTCGTTTTATCCTTCGATTTTAGCTGTAGAAACGCGTTTTTATTAGGATGCTACTGCCTCTTGACATTTTCTTAACCAATGTCACCGAAGTCACAAACCAACAGCTGACATCTTTCATGTTTAGCACCTCTTCATATGCTCGGTATAAACACACCACGAACAAGTGCTAGCACTAAAACGATTTAGTTAAATCGCCTTTTAGTTCCACGGTATAAATGGGGTCAATGTCAAACGGTTTGAGTCAATGGTTTGCAACCAAAGACGCGAATCTGTCAATATGACAAATGCTCGGCTATTGTCGTATCACCAAATTAAGTTCATTATTGTGTGACAGCCAATAATTTAGTATGAAATGTGTGTTTATGCACATCATACTACTCCCCAGTTTGTTTTGCCACTCAATTCTCGTAATTATCTATTTTAAAGCACAATAATGAACTCAATTTGTTGATACGACAATAGCCGAACATTTGTAATATTGACAGATTCGCGTCTTTGGTTGGAAACCATAGACTCAAACCATTTGACGTGCCAACTTGCGCGCAGCCTAAAACGTGCCATACACACACCGATCGATCGGCCGATCCGTCGCCCGAAATCGATATCGGCCGATTGATCGGCCTGTGTATGTGGAAATCGCACCGATCGGCCGATCAATTTTGATCTGCCGATATTTTTGTGCGATTTTCGTGCGATCGATCGGTGACGATCGATTGGATAGTGTATGTGATTATCGCAAGTGAATGTCAAATTACCAAATTATTAAATTATGAAATTTCAAGGATTCTTATGATTTAAATGGCACTGCAATTGAAATATCAAATATGTGGTATACGAAAATACCACACACATCCAAATAGTTAACAAAAATGAATCTAGGTTGGATTGGGAGTGAATCATAACCTATTTTTTGAATTGTCATTCGTTATCGCATCGCACGAAAATCGCTCAGTGTGTGTGCAGTGGAGATCGGCAGATATTTTGTGGCGATCCATCGGCCGATCGATCGGGCGACGGATCGGATAATGTATGGCGGCTATAATAATGGCTGAATTAGAGTATGCGCGAACAACGCGGCTTCTGCTGCCAAATAAAGTTGAACCAATGTATTTCATATGGCGATAAGTATACTGTCCGCGAACAACACGTCGCACACGTCGCGAAAGTTGAGACGAGTTCAACTTTGTCGCAATCAACGAGCCGCGAAATATCAATTCACAATAGGCATGTGGTTTAAAACTGTGGGTGATCATTTGTTTTGTTGTGAGTTACTGTTATGCGCTTGGAAGTGCATGTTTCTATTCTTAATTCAAAAAAGTGTTTCAAGTTTGTTAGGAAGCCAGTTTTTCACAGCTCAAATGTGTCAAAAGAACGCGAACAAGAGATTTGACTATAACTGGCTGAACAGCTGATTTTCGTTGACTGCGACTTGGGGACGTAATTCGCGCACAGTATAATTCCGAGGTAAGGCCCTAACCAGATTGAACACAGCAGCACCAGCATTGCGATCCATCGTCAGATCGATCTAACGATGGATCGCACCGTCTATGGCAGGTCTTAAGCCCTAACCAGATTGAACGCAGCAGCAGCGGCATCGGCAGCAGCAGCAGCGGTAGCAGCAGCAGCGGTAGCAGCAACAACAGGTAGATCTGTCGCGATGACACAGCGACCTGTCATCGCCGCTGTGTCATCGCGATAGATCTACCTGTTGTTGTTGCTGCCACCGCTGCTGCTGCCGATGCCGCTGTTGCTGCCGATGCCGCTGTTGCTGCCGATGCCGCTGCTGCTGCGTTCAATTTGGTTAGGGCTTAAGACCTACCATAGACGGTGCGATCCATCGTTAGATCGATCTGACGATGGATCGCAACAAAATATCTGACGATCAAAATTATATGGAACTGTTACAAAAATCGTCAACGATAGTCACATACACTGTGCGATCGATCTGACGATCACAATATCGTCAGATCGATCTGACGACGGATTGCATCGTATATGGGGGCTATTAGAAAATGCAGCCGTGCCATCATACTTTAGTGATTCTCTTACGATATCAGGAAATTGTCAATATTTGCGGTGTCGGGTGTTTGCCAGATATTTGATATGTAGTTGCTCAATCACGAAACAAGTCTTGTGACAGGTAGCGACACCTCAAATTTGTGATGGAGGCATAGATATACAATACATTGAATAGATTGGTAATAGCTAGTTCCTCTATGGTAATAGTACTATCCCCACTCTGTATCTCTGGTTATTTTCGAACAAATTCGCGCATGCGTGTTTCACTGCGCAGTCGCGAATCGATCAATAAAAACTTGATATTCCAATTTTTACCCCACTCTGTACCTACTTCCTATCTGTTCAATATATATCCATGGATGGAGGGGATATTTGGATACATAGCGCTACCTGCTGCCCGAGTGCAGCCAATGAGTGCATTCACCACGCTCGTTTTATCCGGATCGCTACGGAGCGCTCCGTAGCGCTACAACCCCTCCCGGTCGTGATTGCAACCGCTCCTTCCATCCGCTCCGGAGCGGTTACTTCCCCTTGGTAGCAGAAATTTTCTACGCTCTCTGGACATGTAGCGCTACATTTGACAATTCGCAGCTGGTATGTGCGTTGTGACGTTTGTGTACATCAAAAGCGCAAATAGAATCCCCGTCTATGTAAATTCACTGTCTTCTCGTCTTTGATTTGATATTTCCTTGTTTTGTGATGTGCCAAAGAAATGTTTTGCGATGGAAAATTGGCAATTGTAAAATATTTGCGTTGTCACCTGTTTGTCAGACATTTCATACGTAGCGGTTCAATCACGAAAGAAATGTTGACAGGTAGCGTCTCCTCAAATGTGTAGTGGAGGGGATGTAGCGTTCCGTAGCGAAAATTTTTCACATGAATGCAGGCATTGGCCTGTTTTGGCGAGAGCATGAGAAACAGACTTCTCCTTCGTATGCTTTCCCCTCCGGCAAAATATTTACTGGCAACTGTCAGTATAATATTTCCAGATCCAAAAATTGAGAGTACATTCTTTACCGGGGGGGGGGGCATATGGATGAGAAATCGAAAAAGTCTGTTCCTGATTGACTTCCTGCGGACGTATCAGGTTTTGACATCTCTCGAATTCTCCTCCGTACGATCTCCCCTCGGGTAAACTATCTGTACTGACAACTGTCAATTTTAGGATCTGAAGTGTTCTGGCCCGGAGGGGAGAATTGAAATTGACAGTTGCCTGTACAAATTTACCGGAGGGGAAAGCATATGGAGAATCCCAGAAATGTCAAATCCTGATTCGTTCGCAGGAACGCAGCCATTGTCTCGTAGGACCGCAGCCAGGTCGCGGTTCTGAGAGCCGAATCAGGATCCGACTTTTTAGATTTCTCCTCCATATGCTTCCCCCTCCGGCAAAATATGTTCTGCGAACCGTCAATTTTGGGATCAGAATACTTTTCAGACCCGGAGGGGTATATTTTTAGATCCAAAAACTGACAGGTGGCGGTACATGTTTTACCGAAGGGGGAAACCCATGAGAAATCGAAAAAGTCAGATCCTGACTAGAAATCGGAAAAGTTCGTTTTCAGAACCGCGACCGTACGGAGGAGACGACCGTTGAGCAAAGCGTATCGAGGCCAAATGATCTGGAGCGCAAATGACCCAGCTATACAATACGTTACATGTCAACGGTCACTCCAAACGTCACACTACTGTTGGTGAACTAAACACCAACGTCGATCACCAATAAATGCATCTCTGTACACGCGCGCTTCCCTCAGCCTAACAAACGGATCCAGTCTAATAAGAAACCTGTCCGGCAAGTATTTACACCTAATATTTTCGCAAGGAAATGGAGTAATTGCGCTAGGTGATGAATAAACAATTGCACTTGAGCAATAGACCTCTGGGTAATCGCGCGGGCACAATACAGCGGCGTTTCTCTTATCGAAGGCAGCACATCCGCATCAAGGATACATTTTATATCATAGTAGGGAAGAAAAGGTGGCGGTGAAACATCGGGTAACGTCTGTAATTATTTACCAAGCAAATTAGCCAGACAACGAAACCATTTTAATTGATAAATTTGCAAGTAAAACGATTGCCAATCACTTCATTCAAATGTCAAACTCACATATTCACTGCACTTTCGAAAATCGTCTAGCACTTCCCACGTATCGCCAATCCGAAACCAATTTTCCTGTTACGTTCATAAATCGTGTGCAGATAATCCCAAAGCAATCGTCGACTTGCTGGCGTCGCTTTTTTCACGTATTTTCACAATCTCTTAAAATATAAAACACCGCGGAACAAATGCAAACACCATAATGTACTCATGAATTGACCAGCACATTGACGACATGAACCATTCCAATCCGTTCGTTTAGACGGGGGGTAAATGTTTGCAGCACCACGCGAACCAATCACAAGATTAGCTGTCGGCAAAATGGCGAATGAAAAGAGAGTATTCTGCTGCGACGGCGATAAACGAACGGAATGGAAGTGTGTTGGCTTGGTTTGGGCATTTACGCCTAACCGCGTTAGGCATTGTTGATGACGTACATACTGGCCGACTTTGACATCGAATTGTTTGTTGTCGATTTTCTCGAGTTGACCGGGTCGGATTGTCTAGTTTGTTTTTTACGGAATTGATTTGTTTTCCTATAAAATGGCAGATGAAGAGGATCCGAAAGAATATAGATGGGAAACCGGCTATGAAAAAACATGGTAATGGAACATAATTATTAATGCATTGTGTAAAATCGACGAAATTCGGCTGTTGAGGTTATAAGTTCGCAAAAATTTAAATCTTGTTTGTTGGAGAATGGAAATTTGGGGCGAAGTGGTTTTTTTGGTAACTTCAATACAGGTACACTTTTCTGCAAGCAAGTAAATACTTTTCCAAAAGTTAGTTGGCTATCGTTCAATGGCAAAGATTGGTTTCTGGAATGTGCGTACTCTCCTGGAGAATTGATAGAAGGTCTCCGGAATGCACGTTTTCTTCAATTAGAGAGTTAATTTCAACGGTATAAATTAAACATATTTGGAGTTAGTAAGATAAGATGGTCGAATAGCTGAGATTATACCTCTCTAGTCTCTAACAAATAGCAAGTAAGATGTAGGAGTCCTTTTAACCAGAACCGCACGAAACTGTCTCTAAAGCTCGCCACAGAGGATCGAGTCGGATCGTTCCCGACCATCACACAACCGCGTCAATTTCATAGAAGGTGCGGAAAAAAGTCTGATTTTTTTTTTTTACAGGGAATAAGGGATCAGTTTGGCTTTGGCACTATCATTCACAGAATCAGGTGTTTCAAAAGCGTCTATCATCATTTCCCAGGGAGGAAAAAGGGGATGGGGAGGGTATGGACAAGTATACTCGATTTAGGGCAGATCAACAAAATACAACAAGTGGAACTGATAGGTTTTGCGGACTACATTTACCCACCCCACATAGTTAATAAGAGTAGAAATTAATAGGTGCCAAAGACAATTACAGAAAACATTGAAACATATAATTTGAGTTTAAAACTTGTTTTGCCTCCCAGACAGTGAAACACTGGTATAAGGGAATGCAAAAAAAGTATATTAATCTTAAAAGAAAATATTGTTTTTAATTAAAGCGAAAACGCGCTAATTAAACCATGGTTGGTGAGTATAATTGTCTTGGATTATATTGATACTTTAGTTAAATTTAAATTTGGTTAATCTGTAAGTATTGTTTGAGTCTTCGTTTTAGAGTATCATATGATGTAAGGGTTCGAATTTCTTGCGGTAAGGCATTAAAAATCAGTAGAGATGATCTAATTGGATCTTTCCAACGTTCTGTGAAATTTACGTGGTTGTCACGAACTGTTCGGTTCAATAGTCTGTGGCGAGCTTAATTCTCATGACCGCCGGATTCCGGACTAGAATGCGAAAATTCACAAGTTTGCAATGGTGCGTCCTAGCTGAACCAGAAAATGTGATTGTAAGAGATTTGAATGCTAAAGTGGCTGCTGATAACGATGGACATGCATGGTATGGAGGGGCACCGTCGTTGTGATACATCAGGGGACTTCTCACCATACCATCCTACTCATTAAAACAGCCAGTGCTGATAATGAAACGATGGAGTTTGTCATCATCAAGAGCAGGATTAGTACAGAGGAGATGAAAAATGCACTCTTCGTCCTCGTGTTGTTGTTGTAGCGGCGCTTTGAGCTTTGATAAAATGTGTGTGTGTGTCAAAAATTACGACTATCCATGTTAATTAGTATCCTCTATGTCAAGGTTGAGAAAAGCAGCTGCCTCGATGGAATTAAAATGGAACATCTTAATAAAACAATATTATGCTCCAACCGATAATATCTTGGCGAAAGACTCCTTCTATGAACATCTAAACGCCGTTCAGAGAACACCTAAAGGTGACATTATAATGGTTATGGGTGATTTGAATGCAAAAGTTGGCGTTGACAACTATGGCCTCAGACATGTGATGGACAGACACGGTCTTGGTGATCGTAACGACAACGGTGAAATATTTTTAGAGTTCTGCAACATTCAGTCTCTTCATCGGTAGTACTATGTTTGAGCATAAGGACCACCACAAAATCAGTTGGTCCCCTGTTGATCGGCGCAGAACACAAAATCAGATCGACCACTTTGCCATTAGTAAAAGATTCAAGAGTTGCCTCCTGGACGTGCGAATGAAGAAGGGTGCCGATATTGGGATGGGAAGAGACCATTATCTTATGATCGCTAATGTTCGATTGCGTATTGCAGCCGTGCTAGCGACGAAAGACCCTGACGCCGCAAATTCAACACCTCTCGACCAAAAAATCCAGCTGTCTGACAACAATATAATGACCATCTTGCGCAAAAAGCAGCTGAGATAACTAGTCACCCAGAGAGTGACATAAATGAAAAGTAGGGTGCCATAAAAAATGCGTACATTGATAGCGGAAATATCATCCTTGGCACAATCCCGGATTGCCGGAATAAACCCTGGATGTCCGACGCTTTTCTTTTAGCCTCAGCAGAAGAAGCCGCAAGAAGTAACAACTTAAACGCCGTATACGGTGTCATCAAGGAGTTTACAGGTGGTCATAACTCCTCACATCCGGTGAAGGATATTAATGGGAAGCTACTTATCTTAGAAGAAGATCAAATGAGGCGGTGGAAAGAACACTTCGCCGCGGTCTTGAACCGTGTAACCGCTGGTGAAGTTCCCTCTCATAGATAATTTAGCTAACCATCAAAATGTGCGTATACGGTCCACTGCCTCGACTAAAGAGAAAATCTAGTTGGACGAGTGAGAGCGTATCATTCGTAAGGTTGGGTAATTCTATTGGATTGGAACTAAACTATTGTTGTTGTTGTATTGTTGATGGATTTGGCAGCCCTTGGCCGTTACATCGCATCCAAGTTGGAGCCATACAGTAGAACCGGCTACCGTGGGAGCGATTGGAACTATTCGCAGGGGTCATTGGAGTTGACTGGAAGCTCGTTTGTGTTCTCACTGGTGTAGGTAGGTGAGGCGTATTAGACGAGCTAGCTGCTTGTAGTCCTCAGTTCCTGCACTGACTGGCAGTAAAGGAAGAATTCCCGCGCCCGTGATGGTTTAATCCGGAGCAGTTCCTCAGGTGACACCACTCATCGCAGCAGTTGGCTCTCACTGACGTCGCATTGGGGTGCAGCTCTCTGTTGCATACGCAACAAATCCATGGACCAGAGTTACTTTCAATGTCGGCGCGAAAAATTAATATCGAGAGTAGTTCGCCGAGATGTGTTACTCCCAATAAACATAAAAAACGATACAAGCATAAAACACACTGACATATTCTTGCATTGAAGAGGTTTGGTAGCTTTTGGCCGTTGTAAAACGAGTGGCTCCGGTGCTTAGAACCGGCTGCTGCAGGAACGAACAGTATCGATCGTCAGGATCGAAAACAGGCTGACTGATCTTTTTGAAACACATACTGGATTGAAGCCAGGCGATGGGCTGGCGCCGACGCTCTTCAACCTGGCACTTGAACACGCCAGCGGCACGCTATTCGTCAAGTCGACACAATTGATAGCGTAGATAGCCGACATCAACATCATGTCCCGAATTCTGCCCGCCGCAGAAGAACTTCTATTTATTCTTAACGCGGCTGCGAAAGAAGTTGAACTACTACGCAATAACGAGGACAAAAAAAAAATAACGATGCAATCAAAAAGAAGGACAACCGAATATCTTGCATTGAAAGATATCCGGTTGTCCTTCTTTTTTAATGCAAGAAGGAAAGTGTGTTTGTATGTTGCATGCCCCGTATCGTATTTTTTTATGTTCACTGGGTGCAAAACATCTCGACGCAACTGCTCTCAGTGCTACTTCTCCGCGCCGGCATTGAGAGAAACCGAGGACCATGGATCTGCTGCGTATGTGATAGAGTGCTGCACCCAAACGCGACGACGCACGGTGAGATGCAATTGCTGCAATCAGTGGTGCCACCTAAGACACTGCTCAGGACTCAACCATCATAGGCACTGGAATTCCTCCTTTACTGCCAATCAGCGTAGGAACAGAGGACAACAAGTGGCAACCACGTCTAATACGCCTCAACATCCAACACCATCGAGCGTTCAGACAAGTTTACAGTCATCCCCGATGACTCCTGCTAACAGTTCAGGATTTCCCAACACAATCCTACGCCTGCACCACCGATTGACATCTTCAATACGCTCTCACTCGTCCAACGCAAATGCAATGGGTTGCAGAACAAGATCGCCGAACTCGCATCACTTATGGACAGACATCGCATCCAAGTTGGAGCCATACAGGAGACGAAACTGCACTCCAACTCGTCCCTCAACTCATATGGCAACTACGCTATTGTCAGGAAAGACAGGTTGACCAACGCTGGAGGAGGGCTTGCCTTCATTATTCACCATTCCGTGCAATACCGGGAAATCGATATCACTAGCAATGATAACACCATGGAAGTGCAGGCCGTCGCCTAAAAATCGGGTAATGTTGATATCGAAATTTACAATATCTACATCCCACCGGTATCCAGCTGTCCCCCAGGATAGCACGTAAATATCAACCATCTCCTCACTGGTCAACATTGCCTCCTCTTCGGTGACTTTAATGCTCACCATAAACTCTGGCACTCCAACCTTAACAACGACGCCAGAGGTATCTCAACGGCCGAACAGATTGATGCCTCCGATTTCTGTACCCTAAATGACGACATCCCCATTCGCATCGCCGGTACATGTTCCAGTTCTCCAGACATCACAATTGCTAGTGCTGGCCTCATAAATGAAACACAATGGGAGCCGGTCTTAACACTATCTTCAGACCACTTACCAATCGTGATAAGGCTTGACAAACCATCAAACATCAATAAACAATTTATTGAACACCCCGCACCAGACAGACTTAAGCGTAAAATCCGTAGGAAGATTCCCAACCGAACTACAGACAGCATACCTATTTTCACCACGGACGAAGTAGTTGCAGCTATAAGGAAGGCGAACAACTCGAAAGCATTGGGACCAGATGGCATTTCAATGACTATGCTCAAACACCTCGATCTGCCAGCCATCAACTATCTCACGGCTACGTATTGTATAATCTATCCATCTCCTCGTTGATCGTTCCGGAAATCTGGAAAAAAGGGAGAGTCATCCCAATACTGAAACCTGGGAAGAAAGCGACACTCGGCGAATCCTATCGTCCAATAACTGTACTGTCACCAGTTGTCAAAACGCTTGAAGCACTAATCCACCCTGTTCTTACGGCCCACATCCAGCTCCCTGATCACCAACATGGTGTAATGAACCACCTGTAATGAACCCTATTATGGTCTGGTAGTGCTGCTCCCACCGGCAGATCGAAGCAGCACCTGATGAGTAGTGATCTGTTGGTGGTACGAAACCAGAGGCCTAGGGTCCCATTACACCCAGACCCAAGTGCGACCGCGTGGTCGTCTGATCCGTCCGCCAACCATTCCATCCTTATCGACTATTTTTTTTTATTCCCCATTTTTACCTCCCCTGTTTGTGTTGTCTTCCCCAGGCCTATGAATTTTTGTTAATACGTAAAGGACAGGGGCAACGAGCAGCGAAAACCCCGCCCACATCTCCCGAACTGAGCTACAGCAAGCATAGGCCGCTGCTTAGCTCGCTGAGGGGCCTATTTCTTCGTCAGATGACAAGGCCCGACCTACACGGTCAACATGCTACTTTAGGCTCCGTCCCCACGGGCATCTCCGGATGCCCACCAGACCGTCCGTTACAATGGCTTCCGAAGCATGCACAGTACGACCACGGCCTTGGATGCCATTACATCCCGCATCCATAATGGTCTCAACCAGGCTCGTCCTTGTGATAGAACAATATTGGTGGCGCTTGACCTGTCGAAGGCCTTCGACACTGTTAGCTATTCAGCGCTTTTGTCTGACATCAACCGTTCATTGCTTCCGACGCAAGTAGTGAAATGGATTGCCAATTATCTCACTGGCAGGCAATCCTATACAGAATTCAGGAACAGCAATCAAAGCTTAGGAAGATTAAACAAGGCGTACCTCAAGGAGGAGTTCTATCTCCTACCTTGCTTAATCTATACCTATCAGGACTCCCAACACCTCCTGAAGGGATCGACAGTATCTCCTACGCTGACGACTGCTCCATTCTAGCAACAGGGAACGACATAGCGGATATGTGCAGAAACATCAATGGTTATCTTGAACAACTAAACTCGTTCTTCATAAACAAGAACCTTACCGTCTCAGCGCCTAAATCCTTGGCAACCCTATTTACCACCTGGACGAAGGAGGTCAAGATGCAGCTTGAAATCTCGATCGGGAATCATCCTATTGGGGCGACCGGGAGCGCAGTGTGTTGAGGCATCAGTCTCATGTTTGACTACCGGCGTTTCGGGTACGAATCCCGTCCACGACAACGTTCGTGGCCATGAATGTTGCAGGAGGGTGTATGCTGGCAACTGCATTCTCTGAAACCAATTTATGCCAACGAAACGTCAACTGGGCCACATGGAACAGTTGACGCGCTATGCCCCACGAGGGGTTAAGGCAATTGAGTATAAAACATCCTAAAATCCTAGGAGTCACGTTGGATAGCATGGCCACATCATCACCCCATGCCTCAACTGTTTGCGATAGGATGCGTAGTAGGAATAATATCGTCACAGCCCTGGCCGGTAGTACCTGGGGCAAGGACAAAGAAACTCTACTGGTCACGTATAAAGCAGTCGGAAGATCAGTGGCCAACTATGCGGCTCCTGTGTGGTCGCAGAATCTCTGTGACACACAATGGAAGAAGATTCAAACGTGCCAAAACGCCGCTTTCCGTATTGTTACTGGCTGTCTCCGGATGTCACCCCAGGACATCAGGAAACCAGGATGATGCCTTTAAGGGACAACAACTAGCTTCTTGCGAAAAAATACCTGGTGGATGCGTAGTAGGAATAATATCCTCACAGCCCTGGCCGGTAGTACCTGGGGCAAGGACAAAGAAACTCTACTGGTCACGTATAAAGCAGTCGGAAGATCAGTGGCCATTTATGCGGCTCCTGTGTGGTCGCAGAATCTCTGTGACACACAATGGAAGAAGATTCAAACGTGCCAAAACGCCGCTTTCCATATTGTTACTGGCTGTCTCCGGATGTCACCCCAGGACATCAGGCAACCAGGATGATGCCTTTAAGGGACAACAACTAGCTTCTTGCGAAAAAATACCTGGTGGGTTGCTATCGAAGTGATCACTCAAACTCCAACCTCATGGACAAGACGCCGCCACCCAGACATGTCAGGCGCTACTTGAGGGACCTAGAAAGGAATGTCCAGAGGTACAAAAGGGTACCCTTTGATAGTGGCGCACACAGGTCGGCCACCGCAGCGATACATCAGGAGAAGGTTCATCAGTCAAGCGCAGGTTTAGGTCCGAATCCAGTTCTCTCGTCCATACGACCAATGATATCTCCGGTAGAGGAAAGACTTCCGAGAGCTACGATAACGACACTCGCCCAACTTCGGTCAGGCTGGTGTTCACGACTGAACTCCTACCTATCCCACATAGACCAGGACGTCTCAAACATCTGTCCTGCTTGTAACGGAACCCCTCACAACGTAAACCATATCTTTCACTGCCCAGCTGCACCCACCCACCTGACTCCTAGATCGCTGTGGGAGAACCCAACAGAGGCAGCTAACTTTCTATCCCTCAACAACGGGGATGAAGACGAAACCGTAGGCGTGTGACAAACAGACACATTAAATTCTGACCATTGATACAACAACAACAACAACCGAATATCAATGTTGGGGAGCTCAGCATCAAATTCGTAGAGAACTTCACATACCTATGCGGCACCCTGTTAAAGGGCGCCAGCGTAACTGACGAAATCAAGTGACCGATACAGCTAGCAAATAAGACTTTTTTCTCGGTCCTCTCAACAGTGAAATCGAAGCACGTGCACAGAAATACGACGATCTTTATATACAAAACCATCATACGACCTGTGCGATGCTACGGCTGCGAAATCTGGACCCTAACTCAAGCCTCCGAAAACATGTTAAACGTGTTTGAACGGAAGGTGAATTTTCGGGGCAGTTTGTAATCGAAATGGATGGCGCATTCGATACAGCAATGGGCTGTACGATGAGCTGGAAGTTTCCAGAATCGTCAAACTACAACGCCTTCCATGGGCAGGGCATGTACATTGGAAGGACACATCAGCGGAGCAAGGAGAACCGAGAGCTCGTTGCGAAGACTTAGTGGAAGTTGACCCGCCGAACGACTGCTGGGCTTCCAAAATTGGAGGACGCGGTCTCTTGACCGAGATAATTGAAGGACAATGATCCAGGTGGCCAAAGCCCGACGTCGTAGCGCCACAATGATGATGAGCTCAAGCTGAAGTGGCAATAAGGGAGGCGTGTAGAATGCTGAAGTGCAGCACAGCAACATTTTTACAGACAGCCAGGCCGCGATTAAAGCTCTGGAGGCAGTGACATTGTCATCGAAAGTAGTCAAACAATTCTACATCTGATCTGTGTCTGGATTAGCCGAGCTCTGCAGAGTTCCCTTCTATGGATTTCGGGACATAGGAATATAGCGGGGAACGAAACGGTCGATCATCTCGCGAAACAGGGCTCCACACTTCACGAGTCTTACGCGGAGACTGTCGACCATAAAGAGGGAAATTCATATACACTTCATGATACCGGCTAGCAATAGATGGAGCGCACTAACAATGTGTGCAACGTTTAGGAATCTATGGGCATCATACGATGCACTTAAAACAACTACCTTTCTGAAGAGAATCCGTTTGGATGTCGCTAGAGTTTTACTCGGTGTCTGATCCAGAGTGAATCGAACGCCACGGATCTGCACGAGCGAATTCAAACAGCCACCATATAGATACGCGGCGAAAATGGAGGCGAATTATATACTCATATACAAATAGATTGAATCTGAGACCGAACGACGGAGCATTGACCAGTGGGAGTACACGGGGTCAGATTGGGTTTACCTTAAAACTTATGTTGCTGTAGCTGCTGAAATGAGGAGTCGATGGAAACTCTGATTCACTTCTTGTGCTAATGCCCGGCTTTAGCAAGGGCCAGGCATCAAGAATTGGGTTGTGCTTTCTTCTTTGATATATCCGATATCTCCTCGAAGGGTATCGGATCAGATGATACGTTTTTTAACTCCACGAGATGGTTTCCATTCTAAATATGTTAAATATTGTCCGGTATGTGTAGTTGTCTATTAAAGGCGCGTTCCTCTATACTAGGGTGCATGGTGCATGTTGCAAAAAAATTCTCCGGGTCAACTACTCGGTTAAGTGTCCAGGTGCAATGAACCCCTAGCGTCAATTTAGTACTCCATCATTTTTGATTGTATTCGCCAGATTTAAAATATGGAACATATCTCCGGAAAAATATTTACGATTTGTTTACTAATTAACTTGATATCAAAAATCAAATTACGAAAATTTTTCATTTCTAGCGATGCAGGCGACATTTCCTGACATATCTATCCAGTGTAGGTCTATTAACCCGTAGAGCTGTCAGGTTAACACATTGTTGTAATTGCATGTTGTTAACCTGAATTAACCTAGACTGGAGTACAAAAGAACGCGCCTTAAGTTAAAGAAGACACAGCTTTCCCAAACAAAGCTACAAGTAACTTTTGCTCTGAATAAGGGGATATGTCGCTCCCGAAATATATTATACAATATATATGTACGAAATAAAGGTAATTTGTAGTTTGGGAAAGCTGTGTCTACTTTAACTTTCCATGCGATGGATCTGGGAACGAATACTTTCGAACGGCTTTGATAACGGTTATTCGCTGTTCCTATTATGAGGCGAGTGGCACTAAAACAGAGTACACATATCACTACTTGGGTATTCTACTGGGTAGTCAAAACAGCCATTCTAATCAACCAACGACATGGCGCTGTAGTTATTTTTACTACAGTTTATGTAATTATACAACACACAAAACCCTTGAATTTTGAGCAAAAGTTCGTAGGCACCATGCAATAAGCCATTTGGAAATAAGGCATTAATGGATAATTTCGGTTGAAACTGAAAGTAGCCATGCATAGATTCTTTCGGTTTCACACTCAATGCTTAATTTCGTTTAAAAAGAAGGTAAGTATGTACATAGCTATTTTCGCTTTCCTTCGCATACCTTATTTCGGTTTGTAATTGTGAATAGCCAGAAAACAAAATGCTGGATGCAGATATGCTAGAACGAAACGGCTGCAGGTACATGTACAAAGAGTGAAACGGGCGACCTAGGGTTACAGCGGGGGTTTGCAACGCCCTAGGAGCGGAGCTAGCCCAGCTCGTTCCAAACCGAAATTATCCATGCACACTTGTGCGATATTGCGGGTTGTGAATTAACAGTCGCTTGTGTGGGCTTCGCTCGCTCCGCGCTTAAGGGATCACAACCCTCAGTATCGCACAAACATGAACGCTCGCTTCGCTCGCTCTGGGTACAACAGTCCCTTGTGTGGGCTCCGCTCGCTACGCTCGCTCTGCGCTTAAGGGATCATAACCCTCAGTATCGCACATACATGGACGCTCGCTTCGCTCGCTCTGGGTACAACAGTCCCATGTGTGGGCTCCGCTCGCTACGCTCGCTCCGCACTTGAGGGATCACAACCCTCAGTATCGCACAAACATGAACGCTCGTTTCGCTCGCTCTGGACACTGCATGGCTATTTTCGTTTACACCGCATGCCTTATTTCGATTTGAAACCGATATTGTCCATGCATAGCTTATTTCGTTTATTTTCCGATGAATACTTTCGTTTCCGAACGAAAGTGTTGTAATGTAGTTATTTCGCTATGGCTTATTTCGGTGCGCCAGCTTCGTATATTTAATTTTTTTTAATACATTGATTATCATATTCTTAATAGGGAGGCTCTCAAGGAGGATGACGATGGATTATTGGATAATGCTATCGCTGAAATTATCCAGAAAGCCAAACGAAAAAGACAGTCTCAGAAAACTGGTCACAGTCGTTTGGGGATGATGCGCCACTTACAAATTATAATCGATTGTTCCGAATCTATGAGTGTGCCTGATTTGAAACCAACACGGTTAATCTGCACTATAAAGGTAATATTAGCCTACATCTATTTTTTAAACGATTATTTCACTCGAACAAGATTATAAGCATGTAAACTATATTTGTGATTGTGTTAAATTTTTAGCTACTCGAACTTTTCATTGAAGAATTTTTCGATCAGAACCCCATCAGTCAATTGGGTTTGATTGCACTTAAAAGTAAACGAGCAGAAGTGATCACAGATTTAGCTGGCAATTCTAGAAGGCATACGAAAGCGGTTCAAAAGTAAGAATTTTCTTTTCCAAAAAGTTATTCTATGTGTATTTTAATTATTAAATAATTGAGATTGAAACCTTCCTACTCCTAAGACGATTAGTTGGCGTTTCATTAGCATGTTATCGTGGCGTATTCTTACGCCCCATGCTACAGAGGAGGTTCCATGGAGTCATTAGTATTATTATTTATTTATTTAATATTTATTTCTAACCTTACAGCCTAATGAAGATCAACTTGGTAGGAGAGCCATCATTGCAAAATGGATTGGATTTAGCTATGAAAAGTCTGAAGCTTGTTCCTTCGCATGCAAGTAGAGAAATATTGATTATAATGAGTAGCCTTACAACGTGCGATCCCGTTGATCTGACTGTAACAGTTGAAGTGAGTTTACCATATATATTTTATTATAATTAATGCTTTAATTGAAAAAAACTTTCCCGTACATTGAAAGCGGTTATTAAATTCAATGACGGCTATGAATAACAATGTCCAAGCTCCGCAAGTTGATGGGATTACACTTGAGTCGAATGAACGTGAAGAGTAGTATTAGCCATATGCATATTCCAAGGTCAAATAGGATAATAAAAAAGGCGAAGTAGAAGGTTTTCATTGGGCAGTTTTCTAAAAACGTAAACATAAACAAGTTTGTTGCGACCGTCGATAACTATACAAACTATGCCGTCGCCCTTATCCGTCCAGAGTGGACTACACATTCAAATGTTGAAGGGGGCCCAAAAAGCGTGTTCGGCGGTTTCGACCGCTGGTGCGAAGCTTGTCTCATCAGACGCCTCAGCTTCGCGCCTTGGACCAGTGGGAGAGGCATCATTATCATCGTGGCGCGACAGCCCGACGTCGGGCCTTGGCCGCCTGGATCGTTGTCCTCCAATTATCTCGATCACGTGACCGCGTCCTCCAATTTTGGAAGCCCAGTAGCTGCGCGGCGTCCACACATATTGTGCTCTTCCAACGAGATCTCAGTCATCTAGGCAGTATCGCTCCATCGACTCATTCTGCATTCATTACTCTCTTTGGTATGCGATTATCGTCCATTATTTGTACATGCCCTGCCCATTGAAGTCGTTGTAGTTTGATGGTTTTCGAAACTTCCAGCTCATCGTACAGTTCATACAACTCATTGTTGTATCGGATGCGCCATCCATCTCGATCGAAAACAGCCCCGAAAATTCGCCATAGAACCTTACGTTCAAATGTGTCTAGCATGTTTCCGGAGGCTTGAGTTAGGGTCCATGCTTCGCAGCCATAGCATAGCACTGGTCGTATAATGGTTTTGTATACGCGGAGCTTCGTGTTTCTGTGCACATGCTTCGATTTCATAACAGGGAGAACCGAGAAAAAAGCTGTTAACTGTATCCGTCGATTGATTTAGTCAGTTTCGTTGGCGTCCCTTGACAAGTTGCAACCCAGGTAAATGAAGTTGTTCACGAACTCGATGTTGAGGTCCCCCACATTGATGCTCGGTTGTGCAGGTGTCCTTGTCGTCGATTGCATCATTATTTTAGTTTTACCCTCGTTGATACGTAGTCCAACTTCTTTTGCAGCGGTATCGAGCGTATGCAGAAGCTATTCTGCGTCGGCGAATCTTCGGCCAATTTCATGATGTTGATGTCGTCGGCGTACGCTGCTAATTGTGTCGACTAGATGAGTAGCGTGTTACTGTTTCCATATTCATAGCCCGAATAGCGATTCCAGTGCTAGGTTGAAGAGCGTCGGTGCCAGTCCATCGCCCTGTTTCAGACCAGTACGTGTTTCAAATAGATCAGTAAGTCTATTGTGGATCCTGACTTGTGAGACGGAGTTGGTCATCGTCATCCTTGTCAGTCGCACTAATTTGGCCGGTATACCAAATTGCAGCATGATTTGCTCCACGGCGAGGTAAAACAAAATCGCAACAAGCAAATTGCGTCGATTGTCATCTGTTCCTCGTTGAATCCATTGTCTGTAGGCCTCGTTTTTCGCGTCAAGTGAGTTTTTGCATTCTTCGTCGAACCAGTAATTCGCCCTGGCTGATTCTCGATTGATGCACTGAGGAAATTCTACATCTGTAGGACGTCTTTACTAAGTGATGGTCTGAGTCGCAGTTTGCTCCTCGATAGGAGCAGACATCCATCACACTAGACGCCCATCTCCTGCAAATGAGGACGTGGTCAATTTGGTTGACGGTATGTGCGTCTGGAGATTTCCAGGTCTGCTTGTGAATGCGTCGATGCGGGAAACACGTAGAGCTTACGACTAGATTCCTTCTGCAGGCAAAGTCGATAAGTCGCTGGCCGTTGTCGTTACATTCTTCATGGAGATTGTCGCCTGCAGTGGTCCCCGGTGCCAACTTTCATTTCCGACTTTCGCCTTAGAGTCTCCCAGCAGCAATTTGACATCGTTTGTTGGAAGTGAGTCGAAGAGAGTCTCAAGGCGGGCGTAGAACTCGTCTTTTACTGCGTCTTATTTAACTTCAGTGGGGGCGTGCACATTGATGAGCCAGAGATTGAAGAATCGATTTCTTGTCATTAATCTCGCTGCCAAGCCAATTTGTTTCCTGCAGTAATGCTCAGTTTGTACTTTTCGACCTATTGAAGCAGGGCCTTCTCGGCCCCCGGTTTGTTCAGGGAGCGTACATTACAGGATCCGAAAGAGTAATCCTTTAGTCGTTTGCGTGGTCGTCGTTGTTGATCCGTCCAATCCGAGGCTTTTGTTCCAGGTTTCTTGACGTGGAGTGGTTTTTACAAGGACGAGTTGTCATCACATCGCTTAACCCCATTCAGGGGATGGCCTCGGAAGATAGCTGCTTCAGATGGTTTAATAAACGTGCTGGGGCCCACACAACTATGTAGCAGGTCCAACTACGCAAGTCATTCCATCCTACTAGACCTGAGACGCTTAGGTGTTCGTCAGCCATTCAGGCTACAGCTATCTGCCTTTTTCCAAACTATCTTATCGCTAAGATTTGGCCGTCAGCGGTTTTAAACACTGCCGTTACCAGGGGGCGCCCACATGGTGGACTATGGAAAAGGAGAGGCATGACCGACAAGAATCCAAGTCGGGAGTTGCATCGCCTCATATTTGGCGATGAACACGACATGGGTGCGAATTCCTATCCGTATGAAAATTACAACGTGCAATTTACCGGTATGAAATTCAATCGTAAGTTGTTGTATGCGAAATTGCCGCTAAAAAATTCACATGAGTCGGGATAAGATGCCGCCACTCTCTACCCAACTATTTACATATCTGTCACGGTCAATCGGAATCAGTTCACTTGCAGAAACGCGGTCATTGCCTGCGTTCACGTTTTTATGGCCGAGTGGACGAGGCGAGCATATTCGGCGAGAATGCCCGAGGCAACCAGCCTGGGCGAGGTGCGCGCTCACATTCTCGCCCGAGTACGAGTTACGAGTACTTTGTCGAAACTCCCCAGTTGGTACTGGGTACTGTGTTCTTGGCCATGACTGACGTCGAAATAGCAGCTGTCGTTTCGGCAAATCGTGCATTTTTTCATCTAGATTGGCCGTGTTTACAAAAAAACTGTTGCCATTCTGGATTCCCCATTTTATTTTTTGTCATTTAGACGTCAGATTCGCAATCAGCGACCCAAAAAAATAAATAGATGGGCCTTGTTTTTGATAAAAGGTGTGCCATTCAGGAAAAGATCTAAATGCACTTTAAAACAAAACAGAAGTGCATTTTATTTATATTTCAAACCCCAAACTTCACGCGCGGCGAAAAACTACATATTCACAAAAGAGCCCGAATATTATAGTATGTGCAATATGTACATGCATTATTTTCCACTGCGCGTATGTGACCGCGACATCGCGTGGAAGAGAGTGTGAACATGAAGCACTCGGCCTGTCTTGTGCTCGTGCATCGCGAACGGACACTGCCACTGGTCCTTACGTGATATTGGCTGCGTTCTCGTTTAGGTCACACATTGCGGAAGAGTGATGACTGCATTGCTTTGCATGCCATGAAAAGAAACCCCATTTCCAACCAAGGCCGATCAAGAGGGGATCCTAAAATCACATGGTATAGATCTGTGGCAAAGGAGTGTAAGGCACTGGGTAAGTCTTTTGGGAAGTTGCGCCCCATTCCCCAGAACAGAGTGCGATGGCGCACATGGGTAGTTGACGCGCTATGCCCCACCAGGCGTTAAGGTAAAGTAGTTGTTGTTAATTGCCTTGACCCCTCCAGGGGCATGGCCGCGTCGACATCCCTAGCATTACTATGCCTTGTTGACGTTTCGATAGCATATCTACTTTTCGAAAGTGCAGTTGCTAGCATGCACCTCCTATTCGCGCCGTCTTTATACAGACGAGTTCGGAGCACTGTGGGAGTTATATTAGTACTCGCAGGCAGTTTTTGATCGTGCCGAGATTTGAACTCCGAGCACTAGATTAGTATCGTAGAGCGGTGACTGAACGACTACGGCCACCGAGCGCCAGTAGTACTAGACAGGTAATGGTGGACATAATTTTCGACGGCGGTGGAGTGACGGGTGATTAGGTAAAATGAAAATATTTGGAAATGGTGATATACGCCCCATCAAAGCTGCACATCGTTTGGTGATAACCTAGAGAAAAGACATGATTTCCATTGCAAATATATAATACATAACATAATATATAATACATTTTGGTCAGATTAAAAACTTGTAAATTAACAAACTCTCTCTTTACATTCCAGAGCCTCAAATCCGAAGGAATTCGATGTTCTGTCGTCAGTTTATCAGCTGAAATTCGTGTGTGTCGATATCTCACTCAGCAGACAGGTGGAAATTACGGTGCCGTTCTCGACGACGCTCACTATAAAGATCAACTCCTACAACACGTCGATCCTCCACCGGCCGCTCAAACGCAAGAGAATTCACTAATAAAAATGGGGTTTCCACACGGCCAATCAGAAGATGGAAAAGATCCACCACATACAATGTGTATGTGCCATATTGACAATACCGATGATCCGAGTAAATTGACCGCAGGTGGCTACCATTGCCCTCAATGTCTAAGCAAATACTGTGAATTACCCGTTGAGTGTATTTCATGTGGTTTAACACTTGTATCTGCACCACATCTGGCTCGATCATATCATCATCTATTTCCCGTGCAACATTTTGACGAGACCGACTTCAGTGGTCAAGCAGAGATTTGTTACGCTTGTCAGAAGACGTTTGGGAATGCTGATAAGAAAGTGTACCAGTGCCAAACGTGTTCGCAATATTATTGCAACGACTGTGATATTTTCATCCATGAAACATTACACACTTGTGTTGGATGTACGACAATACCTCGGGCCGCACAGAACGTTAATTTACGGAAGCCTGTTGCACCAGCTGAACGATTTCAGTAGACTTGTTACCTAGACGAACATAAAGGCAGATCAGATTAGATATAAGACACTAACTATAGTCTAAGCGTCGCAAAATGTTTCACCTGGCAGAGATTTATGGATATGTGGTTTAATTAAAAATATCTTCTATACGAACAAAAGAAAGTGAAAAAAATAATAATAAAAAATTGATTATTTTAATATTTTTATTACTTAATATTACTTAATGTATTTTCACGAATCGGCGAAGAGAATACTGAGAGAGACAAGTCAAGACAATATTGAATTTATCTTTGTCCCGTTTTCGCGACTGAGCAAGTGTACACCTATAAAAATACTGATTAGAACTTGCAATTTGTTCATAGTCATAATTGTTTCCCAACAGCCTCACCCATTACAACAATTTGGGGATGCAGCAGTGTAGTGCCATCTGATCAATAGTTTTTTGTTTGTCAACAGGCATCTTAATATTCACACTGACAGTTGTTGCTGACGGTAATATAATAAATAATATAAACGACAAAAATTTACGTACAGTCGAGAACGGATAAGTGCAATCGCCTCTGGCAGTGAAATTGATTGCACTTATCCGCTTTTTTACTTATCCGTTGCAAAAGATAGGCCGGTAACAGTGAATCAATTTGAGGGTTTTATAGGAAGTAATTGAGAAATATCTGGAAATAATTGTAATCCCTTCTATAGATTCTGAATAAATGAAAATTGTGCTTGCACGGTCGCATAAGCTGAGCTTAACTTTTGGCAGGTGAAAATTCAAGAAATTTGAACCTTTTTTTTTGTTATAAATTCTAAACAGTGCCTTGCTTCGAAAAAATTAATAGGATATAATTTAAAGAGTGTTGAATTCTGCGTCCAATGAACTGCTCAAAGTAAAATTTCGATTCAGCAATATAGTTGAAATCGATAGTCACAAAATTATAATTTTTGAGGCTTAGAAAAACCATATTTTATCAATTTTCAAGCTCACCAATTTATGAAACGGATGCTCCAAGTGCAAAACCTAATTAAATAAAAGTTGAAGATTCCTAGTCTACCGTGGCCAATATTTGACCCATTTTTAGTGTGATTGTAATCAAAAATGCCAAGATGTCTGTCTAGCGGTTTCAACTTTAATAGCTGTATTTCGGTAAGTATAACGGCTAGAAATTTTGTTTTAATAAACAGCTCGATGAAATGAGATTAATTGTTCAATAGATATAAGCAGATATTGATTACTCATCCTAAATGTGGTCACTGCGACTAAAGGAGGTCTATTGGGCCGTAGCCTATTTTTCATCATTCAAGCAAAAGACCTTCCACCACTCGTTCGAAGGGTAGTATGTCTTTTCTTGGAGTTTTGCTGATAACGGCAGGGCACGTGGTGAACTGGCCGAGGAACGCGCACCCGCGCAATTGCCGGGCATACACATAAAATATAACACGTGGTCTCAATGTCCTCTAAACAAAGGCGACACCCCGTCTCGTTAGACAAACCCATCTTATTTATATACTAATAGGTAGCTCACAAGTAGTCTAAGGTCGGCTCTACTCATGCGGGTGGTACCTACGTAGCTGAAGAGTCTCATAAACTCCTTTGATTGCCGCAGTCCTGCATGGTTGTCCTAGTAGTGCCGTCGTATCCTTTTAGACCAATCCGTTATGATTGCCTTGGCTGAAGCTAAGCCCAGACCACAAAAGGGTTCCGGCCTGAGAAAATTTGATGATGAGACTTGCCTTGCAAATTCGTCCGGTGCTTCATTTTCCTCAATAGCACAGTGACCTGGCACCCAGTACAAAAATATTTGGTTGATGGTCGCTAAACATCGGAGAAGCTCATGACACTTTTGCTGAAGAGAGTCTGTGTAAAGAGAGAGCCTTAATGGCTGCCTGGCTATTGATTTTTATAACTACTCTGACGCAGACTTGAATAGTATGGATCTCGGCTTGAAAACCTCTAGGCAATGTACCCATGTATTGGGTCCAAAGACGCCCGCACCAACTCCTTTAAACCCATCGGTGTCCACAAGATACAGCTGGGGTCTGGGCAGGGATTGTAATTTTCCCATTCTGGGCGATATGGTTGAGAGCTTTTAATTTATTACCGAAGCATAACTCCGTAGTCATCCAATCTGATCTTAGGCAAATCTGCATGCCAAGGATTTGTTTCAGAATAGTCATGTGACTAATATCACTACCGCATACGTCGGAGGTTAGATGTATCCTAAAGGCATTAAGAGCTACCGTTTCTTTCTAACTAAATATAGCATTGGAAAATAAAAAAATAGGTGTGCACAAGTGTGTGTGTTTTTTTTTTCAATAAATTCAAAATTAAGATTACATAAAGTTATCACAATTTATTTAGAACAAAACAGGGATTTTATCTTTCTAGTAAAATTAATATGACATCCAGGTGAAATTTCGAGAAAAGTAAGATAAAACAGCAAGATCTTGATTGTGCACACATTTGGATTTCATTTTTCTGATTTCCACGGGCTATTTTTCGCTTTTAAAGTAGCCAATTCGTAGCGATTCAGTGTTTACTGCAAAGTTCTACCTGGTGTAGCTTTAGACCTGCCATAGACGGTGCGATCGATCGTCAGATCGATCTGACGATGGATCGCCACAAAATGTCTGACGATCGAAATTATATGGAACTGTCAAAAAAATCGTCAACGATAGTCACATACACTGTGCGATCGATCTGACGATCAAAATATGGTCAGATCAATCTGACGACGGATTGCATCGTATATGTGGGCTAGTCACTGCGTTTTAATTAAGGTAAGGTCGGCGATTTGACAAAGTGTAACGGACGGTTTGGTGGGCATCCGGAGATGCCCATGGGGACGGAGCCTAAGGTAGCTGAATTGACCGTGAAGGTCGGGCTGTGCCATCTGGCGAAGAAAAAGGCTCCTCAACGAGCTAAGCAGCGGCCTATGCTTGCTGTAGCTCAGTTCGGGAGACGTGGGCGGGGTTTTCGCCGCTCGTTGCCCCTGTCCTTTACGTATTAACAAAAATGCATAGGCCTGGGGAAGACAACACAAACAAGGGAGGTAAAAAAAATGAGGCGATAAAGATGGAATGGTTGGCAGATGGCTCGCATGCCCTCGCGCTCGTATTGGGGTCCAGGTGTAATGGGACCCTCAGCCTCTGGTTTCGTACCACCGACAGATCCTTACTCATCAGGTGCTGCCATAGATCTGCCGGTGGAAGCAGCACTACCATATGGTGCATTTCAGGTGGTTCATTACAAAAGCTTAAAATGCTGCTGCAGACGCCGCCATGGTTTTTTTTTCAAAATATTTTTAAAAAATTAGTAAATATTCCTTAAACTAGAGTAAATTAATTATTAAAATATTTAAGACTAAAACGAGACTTTTAGCTGTTATACTTACCAATTATTAAGCAATTAAGGCTGAAATCGCTAACCAAAATTTTTTGGATTTTCGCTCACAGCCACACTTAAAATGGGTCGATTTGAAAAATATTGATCACTTTTGACTTTAAATAAAATTATCTTCATCTTTCATTTGATCAGTTTTTTATTTGGAGCATCCGTTTCAAAGATTTGTGAGGTCGAAAATTTATAAAGTGAGATTTTTCTCCTAAGCTTCAAAAATTGTCAATTTTGTGCCTACCGGTTTGGATTGCTGAACCGAAATTCTGCTTTGAGCAGTGCATTGGACGCAGAATGCAACGCTCTTTAATTTACGTCCTATTAAATTTTTTGATCTGAGGCATCGGTTTGACGTTATAAAGAAATTCAAATTTCTCGGATTTTCATCTACCAAAAGTTAAGCTTACCTGTTTATGATCTATAAAAGGGATCTACTGACCTATATGCGCATGCAAAAAACCATTGCACTTATCTATTGCGATTTGCTTGTTTTTATGATGGGCCTGCCATTTGCATGTCACTCAAGCGTGTTTTGCACTTATGCGTTCTGCACTTATAGTGGCAATATTATATGAAAAATAGGTGAAAAATTACCGGGTTTTTATAGATTTTGCACTAATGAAGTTTTAACACTTAAGCGTTTTGCATTTATCCGCTCTCGACTGTAATTATTTTCGTATTTTTTTTTACCTTTTATTTAATATAATTAAACTTCCAGCTGCTACCTATCGCTATGGCCATCAAGAATAGAGGTAAGTTTGTTTGATATGTTATGTTTCATTAATTTTTTGTTATTTGCCGTATTGATACGTAACGCCGTATACGGTGCCATCATGGGATGGGTTCAGAATTTACCGAGCAACTTCCGCTCAGGTGACCATGATCAAATGATCACCGGGCAAGAAATATTTCTGCTCGTGCTTTCTCCTTGACGCCACTGTCGTTGTCACACTTTATATGAATTGTGTAACAACGAGAGTTACATTCAGCAGGCGCAGACGGCATAACTGAGCGGTTGTGGAACCGCTCGCAAGCAGTGTGTGATTTTGGGTTACTTCTGAACCTACTCAATGATGACAAAGGTGGTCGTAACTCCAATCAACATCCGGCGAAGGGAAGTGACGGACTTAGTATTTCTTATCTCTTTTCCTTATGGATCTTAAATGAAAATCGGATGAGGCGGTGAAAAGAGCATATCGCCCATCGATAATAAGTGTGAGGTGGTGAATGGACGAATTAGATGGAGCATTATTAGTATATTTTGAAGATGAGGAGTCATCGGAAGACGAAAACTTTCGTTTGAAGGAAGTTGAGATATCCAAAAATCGTGCCGCAGAGGGTGCATTTGAAATTTTAGGCCGTTTCCTCATTTATCGGTATGGTAGCGGTGCGGAATCGGCACGCGCGGTATAAGCGGTATCGAAAGCTTACAAAGCGCCTTTATTTCATTGAGTGTTTCCTGATTGGCTCGGTATTCGCGGATATGGGGAGGGACCGAGCCAATCAGGAAACACTTATTGAAATATAGGCGTTCGGTAAGCTTTCAGTACCGCGTATACCGCGCATGCCAATCCCGCACCGCTATCGTACCGACAAGTGAGGAAACGGCCTTAGTGCGTCCCCATTTGCACCACAACGAGGAAATGTTTAGAATATTTTCGATTAACACTAGCATTGTTTGATTATGTACTGTATATCACATAAGAGACGACTTAACTTCAAAACCATACAATAGAAACAAAAAACCAATTTGTCTCGAAGAAAAGTTATGTGTTTTTCTCAGGTAAAAACAAAGATGGGAAACATAGGGATAAAAGCTCCCAAAAACAGTAGATCGTTATTTTATAACTATAAGGACTATCACTCGATAGTTTTGTTAGCAGTTGTGTGGGTGCGAATTGCAAAATCGTAGAGAAGGAGATCCCGGTATCTACCTCAAAAGCAAAATAAGGAAAAAGATAAAGAATAATACATTCAATATACCACAACCAAAAGCACCACCCGGAACAGATAATGTTGTACCCCATGTATGTAATTGTGGGAGATGCAGCTTTTCCTCTGCACGAAAACCTGATGATAAGGGAAGCAAAATTACTTGCTTCAGGTCAAAAACATGCTGATGATGGATTTCCATTACCAACTGAAAATTTAATCCCTATTAGAGCACACAATGTCCGAGCCACAATGAATTGCAATTATCAGATGATTTTTATGCTGCTATTGCCGGAATCGATGCAATTTACTTGTTGCGATTTTGTTTTACCTCCAGGGCGATTTTAATATTTATTAACAAAAAAAAACACAAAAAAAACAGAGCAAAGGTACAACAAATGAGGGAAATTCTGCCCGCAGATTTTTTTCAAATCTCAAAATATCATCTGAAATTACTGGAATCGATGAATGCAGGGGCGCACAGAGAAATTAGGGGGCCCGGGGCAAATAAATAGAAAGGGGCCCTTTGGCAAAATTTATTTGTTTATTATGTTTCTTTTTTACAGTGTATTATTAAATTTTCTTTCTTGCTTTTATGACGGTAAATTCCTGAATGACATCCTCGAAATTTATTGCACTTGCTTTTTCGTGTTCTATAGAGAGTAACAGTAAGTGATTCAATCTGTCCTCAGCCATCGTAGATCTTAGTCTACTCTTTATAAGAGATAATTTACTGAAAGCTCTTTCTCCGGACGCCACAGATGGTGGAAGCACTAACAAAAGCCTCAGTGAAATACATATTTGGGGCAAAATGTTTTCGTACCCGCATGAACATATAAGATTAAGAAACTCCAAAGCAGAGTTAAAATTCATTCCATGAGATTTCGTATTTTCCACAACAAACCTATTTCCTGGCATAAATCAGCTTCGACCAAATCGTTGGGGTATGCGGCTTTTAAAGCGTGAGCAGCAGATGTAACGATATCCTGGACTTCGCCGTCTGATTGCGACTTGTCTTCTGAGTGGCTCCGTTCACTTGGTTGCTCAAGAATCGGTGTGTACAGTTTCGACAACTGGGATAATCTTAAGCGCATTTTGTCAACCTCGGTTAAAAGCATATCTATGATCGGGAAGAATATTCCAACCTTAAAGCAATCTTCGAGGCTTTCGAATACGTGCTCTGCGTTGCTGTTTTCATCATGGACTCGTTTTCTCTCCGTTTTTCTTTTATCATTCAGCATTTCAGAGTCAATGCCCAAATTTGATGCAATTATTTTGGTTTCAGTCAATAGGGTTGGCCAGGAATCTCTCAAGTGACTGATATCCTTCAGAAGTTTATCCACACTACGGGCTCCTACTTTTATCGTCAGTTTCGAATTTTGGAGAATCTTGTTTGTATCGTCCAGACATTGAAGTAGCTTGCTCCAAATTGTTGTGAAAAGGATGAAATCGAAGGATTGTAGCCACTTAAGTATGGAGATAATATCTGATTGGATCTCGCATGGTACATCAATTTCGAGGGCTTTCTGTAGAGACTCAAAAATACCGCGATAGTTCTTACATAACGGGCGAACAGCTTTGTGGGAAAATACGTTGGTGTATTTCAAATCCACTGAGCGCGAAGTTTAGGTAACACTCGTTAAGTAAAGAGAAACTCTGCGTGTCAAACAATTGGAACAAAAACCTTTTTATTACGTGTTCTTTTAATAATTAACAAAGCACATTTGACATGTTCAAAAGATGGAACGCGAGTGAGTGTCTTTCATCAGCTGACGTCTTCTTGTCCTCTTGTCGATTCTAGCGCCCCTATTGGAAGGCACCTTAGTGTCGCCACAATACTCCCCTCCGAGTGGCTGAATTGCAGACACGTTTGATTTTCGCCCATAAACTCGACACGAACTGTTTTCGCCATTTCCAGAAATGTCCGAATCGTCGCTACGTACCGAGAACGCTGGTTTAAGCCGGTCAGTCGACACAACTATTCGTCGCCCGTTGACTTCGATGGTATATTGGTTGTCGTTTGGTCGACTAACGACGAGATGAGGGCCGGTATATGGTGGTTCTAGTGATTTTCGCACGGCATCGGTTCGAAGGAATACATGTGTGCAATTGTGCAACTCCTTGAAGAAAAATAAATTCGGTTTCGCATGATGAGCTGTAGGTTTCGGTTGCAACACCCGCATATGCTGCCGGAATTTCTCTACAAACTGCTGAGGGTCTGGCGTATCCAAATCGGTGGAGATAAACTCCCCAGGCACTCTTAACGGCATTCCGTACACCAAATCGGCTGCACTGCAACCGATATCCTCCTTAAGGGCCGTTCGCAAACCAAGGAGCACTGTATCGAGAACGTCTGTCCAATTTTTAACGTCCCTGCACATTAACGCAGACTTCAATGTTCGATGCCACCTCTCCACGATGCCATTCGTTTGCGGATGGTAAGCAGTAGACCGTGTTCGTTCGCAGCCGATTAATTGAGTGAGGGCCTGGAAAAGCTGACTTTCGAATTGAGTGCCCTGATCGGTTGTTACGGTTTCAGGGGAACCGAAACGACATACCCAGTTACGATAGAAGGCTCCTGCAACTGTATCTGCATCTATACTTCGTAGCGGTACCGCCTCTGGCCACCGAGAAAAACGGTCAATCATCGTTAGTAGGTATCTGTAGCCATCCGAGGGTGGAAGAGGTCCCACCAAATCCAAATGCACGTGTTGAAACCGTTGAGATGGAACTGGAAATTCAATATTAGCTGTTTTTACGTGCCGAGAAACCTTGCTGCATTGACATCCCAAGCAAGCTCGTGACCTTTCTCGAACGTCCTTCTTGATGTAAGGCCAAACAAACTTGCGTCGAATTAGTTCACTGGTCACCCGGCCGCTGGGATGACTTGAGTTGTGGATGAGCTCGAATACACGTTGACGTAACTCCTTCGGAATGTACGGGCGAGCCACACTATGAGACATGTCGCAGTAAACGAGATGTGGTGACTTATCCACACTTATACGTTGAAGAACCAGAGCTGTCTCGGACTGCAACAGCTGTCTCAACTCCGGATCCTTGTCCTGCGATGCAGCTAACTCCTCAGTTGATAAAAACGTCGGAAAATCGATCGCCTCCACGCGAGAAAGCATGTCCGCCAGGCTGTTGTCATCGCCGGAAATATGACGAATGTCGGTCGTAAATTGTGCAATTAGTTCAAGATGACGAACTTGCCTAGAAGTTGCACGATCGGAACGTTGCTGAAAGCTGTAGATCAGAGGCTTGTGGTCTGTCCGAATATGAAGTTTCTGCCCCTCAATCAGATGTCGAAAATGTTTCACGGACAGGAAAATTGCCAATAGCTCCCTGTCATACGCGCTGTAGCGGAGTTCGGCGCCTTGCAGTTTACGGGAGAAGAAACTTAGAGGCTGCCAAGATCCATTTACTTCCTGTTCAAGTACCGCTCCTATGCCCTTATCGGAAGCATCTGTTGAGAGTCTTAACTGTGCTCCGCTACGAGGATGTGCCAGTAATGTTGCATGTGCCAATTGTGACTTACAGGCGTTAAATGCTGTTAATGCTTCGGGGGTCCATTCGATTAGTCTCTTGTCATTCTTCTTGCAATTACCGAGCAGCTGGTGTAGAATTGCTTGTGTTTCTGCCGCACCTTTTACGAACCGACGATAGAAATTTATCGCGCCGAGGAATCGACGAAGATCGCATTTCCTTTTAGGTTGATTAATTTGTAATATGGCTTCGACTCTGTCAGGAATGGGTGACACTCCATTCTCGCTTATACGATGTCCTAGGTAGTCAATCGTGCTTTTAGCAAAACGGCATTTCTCCAAATTAATTTCTAGCCCAAAGCTTCTTAGGCGATCGAAAACTTGGCGCATGTGCTCGACATGTTCTTCTTCATTTTTGGAGAAAACCAGAATATCGTCGATATAACATTTCACAAACGGGAGGCCATGTAATGCTTGGTTCATGAACCTTTGAAAAGTTTGGCTGGCGTTTCTTAAGCCAAACGTCATCATTGGGAATTCATACAGACCGAATGGTGTTACGATTGCCGTCTTGTCTATGTCCTCCTTAGCTACTGGAATCTGGTGATAAGCGCGCCGTAAGTCCACCGATGAGAAAATTTTTGCACCATCTACCCAAAGAGTGTCGTGAATATGGGGAATGGGTGTTTTGTCAGGAACGGTGATAGCGTTGAGACGTCTGTAGTCACCGCATAATCGCCATTCGCCCGATTTCTTCTTGACCATGTGTAGCGGACTAGCAAATTGACTGCTGGAAGGACGACAAATTCCACGCCTGACCATTTCCTCAAACTCCTGTTTAGCTACCTGCAATTTATCTGGCGATAAACGTCGGGGCCGTTCGGCTACAGGAGGTCCACGTATTACGATGTGATGCTGCACATTGTGACTAACTTGGTCCGTTGCTTTTCTAGGAGACATAATGTCCTTGTATTTCAGAAGAAGTTGGTGGAGCTGGTTATGATGACTAATGGCCAACAGGATGGACCGTCTATGATGCGCTTCTTTCCAACATCCACTAATATATTATGGTAGGCTAGGAAATCGGCTCCCAGTATCGGTCTGGGAGTGTCTGCTAGGTAAAACTTCCAACGATACTGTCTTCCCAAGCCTATGTCCACTTCAAATTCTGCGGTCCCGCACGTCGTTATAGGAGTCGCGTTGGCGGCGAACAGTTGATAACTAGATTTATTTGTGGGACCATGATATAAAGAATGCGGCATTACAGACACTTCCGCGCCCGTGTCAATCAAAAAATTGTAATTTGTCTTCTTATCTCGGATGTGAAGGCGGTTGGTTTTAGACTTGCGCTCACTTACCGCCTCAAGTTCGCGCCTTTTTCGTTTCCCGAGTTTTTGCGTTTAAAAGAACAATTACCTTCGCACTTCCGAGCCGCGTTTCCAAAGCGCCTGTGGAAATAACAAAATTGCTCGGTGCGCCTGTTGCATCCTTCTCCGTTACTCAGCGACTTCCGAATGGCCTCAACCGTTGTCTCCAACGCCGAAATTCTGTCCACTTGACGCGTAGCCGGGTTCTCGTCCAAAATTTCATTGGTATTAGCCTTACTTAATACAGCTAACTTGTCTGCCTGCAGCGCAATTTGATCGATGTCGGAATTATCGCTCAGAACCAAAATTTCTTGCATTCTTCGAGGCAGTTGACGGATGAAGAGATGTTTCAAAAGTTCGTCACTGCATTTGCCATTTGCCAGAAACCTCATCTTTTCCAGCAGAAGTGAGGGCTTTTCCTCATGAACTTCCCCACTGAGAAGTTTATTCAGTGTGCTGCTTTCGCTTTCGGCGAATAAGGAGATGATTCGTTGCTTTAACCTGTTGTATTTTCCAACTTTAGGGGGGTCGGAAATAATACTCGCTACGTAAGGGAGCACCTCCGGTTCCAAACTAGCCACTACGTGCCTGAATTGTGTTGCATCATTTACAACGTGAGATACTGCGAAAATTGCTTCGACCTGAGTGAACCATAGAGCCGGATTCTGACGCCAGAAGGGCGGGAGTTTGACTGCTGCCACAGCTGTTACAACCTCCTGCTTCGACTCGAACCATTGTTCCTCTTCGTGACCAACTTCTTGAGGTGGTGCTTCTTTCTCTGTCATTTTTGAGGTTACCTGGACAGATGGGGTCACCAATGTGGGAAAATACGTTGGTGTATTTCAAATCCACTGAGCGCGAAGTTTAGGTAACACTCGTTAAGTAAAGAGAAACTCTGCGTGTCAAACAATTGGAACAAAAACCTTTTTATTACGTGTTCTTTTAATAATTAACAAAGCACATTTGACATGTTCAAAAGATGGAACGCGAGTGAGTGTCTTTCATCAGCTGACGTCTTCTTGTCCTCTTGTCGATTCTAGCGCCCCTATTGGAAGGCACCTTAGTGTCGCCACAGCTTCAACTCTGGCACTCCATCTTGTGGTGGATATCGCATGGAAAGAAAGGTTCGCGGTTTCCTGCAAAATTTTCCACCTGACTGGACTAAGAGCAAATATTTTGTAAAGTTTTTCAATATTTCCGAAATACGTTTTGGCCTTCATGCTTGTTTCCATCGCATGTACGCCACATAGGTTCAGCGTGTGTGCACTGCAAGGTGTGTAATAAGCTTGCGGATTCTCTTGTGAAAGGATGGCTTGGACTCCAGAAAATTTCCCTGACATGTTTGGTGCGTTGTCGTATCCTTGACCTCTGCACAAGTTGAAATCAATGTTACAGTCTTTGAGCACTTGTTTGATTTTCGATCCAATTTCGACTCCTTTTTAGGGTTTTGTAGTAAAACAAAACCCTTATGAAATCGGTCAAATGTCTGTCTGTCCGTCTGTCCATGGAATATCTCAGGAACGGCTAAAGCTACATACATGAAATTTTGCAGGAATGTGTAGAATTACTATAATTCGCCGGAGATAGCGAATCGTCGTAATAGGTCAACTTTAAGGGGAGGTCCCCATAGAGGGGAAATGAAGGTCGACATTTTTTTTTCGTTTGGTACAGGCAAGTGGGGTATCATAAGAAAGGTACCGTCAAGTACATTCCATTTTTAAAATTTTTTTCAAATTTGAAGAAACGGGAAAAGAGGGAGAGGGGAAAATATGTCATCCGAGTTTGTCCCCCCCCCCCCCCCCCTTGCATTTCGAGACCGTTATACTTAGAAATATGAAAATTTACAGAAAAGCGCCATTTTACTAGTGTAGAAAACCTAGATTTCTAGAATTTTGAAATTTCATCAGAAAAGGTTAATAATAGTACATTTCTATAGTTTCAGTTAGCACAACCCTGCACCCCTTACGCGTAGCCGAGGTCAAAAATATTGATGGCCAATGATAACCAACATCATAGGCAATAATATCTCTAAGTTTCATTATAATCACATAATATTTAATAAAAGTACATTCATTTAAAGTTCGGCATTTTGACACTATCCACACACAAAATACACCTACCGGCCTCATAGGTGTGAGTACTACTTTCATGTTGTTTTTCGTAGTGCGAATTGCAGTTATTTAATTAATCATTTTTTTAAAGGGTAAAGATTGGTTGGGGGCGCTGTGTCTTAATTGGCCAACTTTACCGGGTAGAAGGAAGGGAGGGGTCCACATAGAGGCGAAATTAAGATCAAATTTTTTTATCGACTGATATAAGCAAATGAGGTGTCGTGAGAAAGGTAATGATGAGTACATTCCATTTTTTCGCATTTTTTCGAAATTTATAGAAAGGGGAACAGTGGGGGAGGAGAAAATATTAGTTCGTAATTTGACCACCCCTTGCCTGCATTTTGAGACCGTTATACTTAGAATTATGAAAACTTACAGGAAGTGGGTTTCGAAAAACATGTAAAATGGAAAATAGTGGAATTTGTATATCTTCTCAGAATAGGTCAATAATAGTTTATTTGTATAGTTACAGTTAGCACACCCTTGCACGCCTTAAACACGTTCGAGGTCAAAAGTACTGATGGCCAACGATAACCAACACCTTAAGAAATAATATGTTCTAAGCTTCGTTACAATAACGTAATATGAATTAGCATGTAAAATGTAAGTGGGTAAGACATTTTAATTACGTTTTTTCTATCCATCTGAGTGATATCAAGAAGAGCAAGGAGCCGATATTTATATACCAAAATAAGCGCTTGCTACAAAACCCTCGGATTGCGGGCGTAGCCCTCTATATTCCGGTTTCATTTCTTCTCAAAATCAACAAGTTTGATGAAGCTTTCGCGAATTTCCCATTTTGAATGGGTTTTTAATACGTATCGTAGTACAAAGACTAGTTGTTCGGTATGAAAAACGTAAGGCATGCCATCGACAATGATTGAGTAGTATCTGGCACTTCTGATATCGTCGAGTATGGACTGCAGAATGTTGTTGTCACACAATTCTAAAAATTCGTTCTGAACGCGCCAGGATAAATAATGAGCTTGCATTCGTTTCCGTAAACTTCTGCTCTCAGCAATATTATCCAGAAGATATTTCATATCAGGAGAATACTTCGCGACCATTTGCAGAGTTGAAAGGAAAAGACCAGATGTTCCACTTTCTCCGGAATAATCTTCTCTATGTCCTCTAAATACTGTACTGTACTGTACATATTACGCACACTGTCCTGTATGTATTTTTTTTTGACATGGATATGTCATCCTAAAAATCTGTCCGTCACACGAAATGTCTGTTTTTCTACTCGGGGGTCAGAAAAGGAAACAAGCCCATTGAAAATTTTTCTTTTCTGGTTGTGCATGTCGTTTGAGTGAAGTGGTCATTGTGCATGGCTGTTGCTTGTAGATCCGCGCGGGCGGTGCGCTTGCGGGGATCCTGTGTGTACATGTTGGGATGTTGATTTGATAGCGATGAAGGTTGACGTTGTGGACGGCAAGAAATAACATAGTGTACGGGTGAACGGTCGGACTTTCAATGACCTTCAATATCCGCCAATTCCCATTCATCATTTAATAAAATAGCCCGTGTTGTACTATCTGAATCACTAGGGTCCCAGAAAAGGTAGCAAGTAGTCAGTTCGACTAACATTTGGACATGCGCAGACGCAATTTGAGAGAGTGTACATAGTTCCCGCCCCCAGAAGATGAGCGAGAGCGGATGAAGTTCATTCGAGCCAAATCGGGTGATCCAGCGAATGTGTTTGTGCATTTGCAATGGCGGCGATTTGAGGTCTGACTGGTCCACAATGTGGGCCCCCTCCACACGTGCCATAAACATATAGAACAAAATGGCGGATTTATACTAGGCGAGTTAGAATCTCTCAAGCCTCGAAATAAAGAAATATTCGTCGCAGGATGTTATATGTTATGACGTAAATTCAGAGGTCTGCGGAAGATCAAATGCCCCCCTTCCGCAAAAATTCCAAAATGTTCAAAATGGCTGGAATCCAAACAAATAAAATAGCGCGCGTTGTACTGCATATCTAAATCAATAGGGTGCCAGAAAAAGTAGCAAGTAGTCAGTTCGACTAACATTTGGACATGCGCAGACGCAATTTGAGAGTGTGCACATTACATAGTTTCCGCCCCCGAAGATAGAGAGCGAGAGCTATCGCGGATGAAGTTCATTCTATCCAAATGGTTGTGCATTTGCAATGGCGGCGATTTGAGGTCTGACTGGCCCACAATGTGGGCCCCCACCACACGTGCAATAAACATATCATAACACAAAATGGCGGATTCGTACTGCGCGAGTTAAAATCTCCCAAGCCCCGACAAATATTCGTCGCAGGATGTTATAGTTCCGGGCAGCTCATCGTGACATGATGTACATTCAGAGTATCAAATGCCCCCCCCCCCCCCCCCCCCCTCCCTTCTGCAAAAATTCCAAAATTTTTCTTGTGCATTCTCTTTGTGCGTGTGTTGGAATTTGTTTACTTTTGTTAGTTTCCCTTTCTGTTTGCCGGACACAATCGCATAGAGTCGCACGCGTTACTTGAGAAACGGATTGTGTGTGCCGGGCCCGGACTGTTGATTAAAGGGGCGGGATGAGGCGGATAGTGTGGGAGCGATTTTGCAATAGATGCACAAACACAATACACGTTCGATTGGGAAAAGATGGTGGGAAGCGTGATTGCGATTAGCAGTAATGTACTCAGAGAAATGTCGATAGGCTGCAGTCTGCAAACTGTACCGAACGGGTAGATGGAACAGGTAGATGGAACAGGTAGATGGAACAGGGTGCACGAGATGATGTGAATATTGCACACACGCGATGCAAACGAAAACGAAACGATCCCGCGAGAGAAAGGAGCCCGAGCGGACAGGACAAAGCAAAGCAGAATTTATGACGAGTATCTACACTGCCACCAGATACATGGGTACATGGACATGTCTTATGCCTACCGAAAGCGTGGGAAGTGTTTTTTCGAATGATTTCATCCAGTATAACTATACTGGGATCTTTATAAAACTTACGTCGATATCTTCAACACAACAGGTTCCACGCAGTCGGTAGTCATAGACATATCCATGTTCCGATGTATCTGCATGCAGTGTAGATACTTTGTATCTTTTTCATTCGCAAGTTGTGAAAAAAAAACAAACAAGCCCGACTGATCGTGTGGAGTCGATGATGGTGTCGGTCGGTCGCTACGCTAGAATAAATGGCAATGTATGAACTCTGGGCCGACGAATTTTTGTATGCGACCGAGGACCGCGTCCGGCGAGTTTTGTTTTTTGTTTTTTTTTCACCATAATGTGTCTGCTGTAGGTAGAAATGTGCGCAAATGCAAAGGACAAACGAGATTCCAAATACATAGATAGATTGAAATTCAGAGTGTGTATTTTTCACAAGATTGGATTCGCAACGAGAGGGCCCTTGCCGGGGCCCAATCGGATACGGGGCCCGGGGCAAATTGCCCCTGTTGCCCCCCCCCCCTCTGTGCGCCCCTGGATGAATGTGAGATATATGTATAGACTTGCAGTGATCCTTCAAGTTATTTCATCGGTAAGTAAGTTTTATAAAATTATATCGGAAACTACAAATAAATTGACTCTGTTTGAATTCAATCGGGAAATAGTTTAATTATATTGGGAAAAAGTTTAATTCATTTGGGAAGGAGTTTTTTCATTTGGGATAGGGATTTTTTCATTTGGGATACGGATTAACTCAATCGGGAAATACTATATGTATTTTATTTCCATTGCTTAAGTAATTTTTGAATTTTTCGTTTAATTTCGAATTTTGTACTATAAAACGTCTTCGCCCTTCCCCGGACCCACACTTTGAGGATCGCGCACACTTAGGGGATCGTGCATTCATAGGGGCTGATTAGGTATTATTCGCGTGCGGAAAATGTGTGGAAAATTTAAATTATTCATTATTTTTTTATTTATTTCTTAACAAAGTAGGCAAGGGAATCAGTATGAATGCATGTAAATGTGAAATTTTTTTTTATCGTGAGACAAAGATTACAAGTTGATTAGCGTCAACCTTTTGTTTTCCGCTCTAATCAAAATCAAGATATAAATATTATCAATTTTAAAAGTGTGAGTCACTGAGTGGTTATTAACAACAAGTTTTTGATCAATTTTTCATGAAAAGTAAAACATAAAAAAAAACTTTTTCCATCAATCATTGAATATTTAGGTAGTACGCACTTGGCAAAAGATCTGATATAAATTTAGAAAAAAAAACAAATGTAATTTTTTTTTATCGTAATTGAAAGCTCCTATATAGTATATGGGTAACGGATAACCACCAATTGCAGTGTGATACTCCATTAACGCCTATTATCGGCAACTTGATTATGTATACCATTGAGATTTTCACAATTTACAATATAATGTAATGGGGGGGGCAAAAACTCCTCTTCCATAGTCCTCCGCGTGGGCGCCCCCTGGAACGGCAGTGGTCACTGACCATTGCCAACCAACGTCAAGCCGCCTGTGATGGCGGTGCGATGATTTGGTTGAGGTACCCCTGTGGTGTGGGGTGTGAAAAAAATACCACGGCCTTTCCCTTTGAGGGCCTGTCGTTAAAACCGACAATCAAAGGACTGGATGTGTATGCCAGCAACTTGCACTATCCGAAATCTTTATATGCTAACGAAACGTCAACTATGCCTCGGATAAGGACTGACTCAACGGTTACGACTTTTGGCTATCGTACAATGACAAAGATTGGATTCTGGAATGTGCGTACTCTCCTGGACAATGGATCAGAAGGTCCCCAGAACGCACGATTTCTTCAATTAGAGAGTGAATTTCTGAGGTACAAATTAAATATCTTAGGAGTTAGTGAGATAAGATGGTGGAACAGCGGAGAATTCATCTCTCCAACGGGCAGCACTGTAATGTTGTACTCCGGTAAAGCTACCGGTAGTCGTCGTGAGTCAGGTGTGGGGCTCCTTTTAACCAGAGCCGCGCGAAACTGTCTCTTATCCTGGGAACCGGTCTCTGACAGGGTCTTGACCGCCAGGTTCCGGACCAAAATGAGGAACATCTCAATAATACAATGTTATGCCCCTACTGAACCCGACAATGTCTTGGCAAAAGACTCCTTCTACGAAGAACTAAACGCCGTTCAGAGCAGAACACCTAAAGGTGACATTATAATGGTTATGGGTGATTTGAATGCGAAAGTTGGCGCCGATAACTATGGGCTCAGACATGTGATGGGGAGACACGGTCTTGGTGATCGTAATGACAACGGTGAAAGATTTGTAGAGTTCTGCAACTTTCACAGTCTCTTCATCGGTGGTACTATGTTTGAGCATAAGGACCACCACAAAATCAGTTGGTCCTCTGTTGATCGGCGCAGAACACAAAATCAGATCGACCATTTTGCCATTAGTAAAAGATTCAAGAGTTGCCTCCTGGACGTGCGAAACAAGAAGGGTGCCGATATTGGGATGGGAAGAGACCATTATCTTATGATCGCTAATGTTCGATTGCGTATTGCAGCCGTGCGCCGCCCCAGCGACGAAAGATCCAGGCCCCGCAAATTCAACACCGCTCGACTAAAAAATCCAGCTGTCTTACAACAATATAATGACCATCTTGCGCAAAAAGCGGCTGAGATAACTAGTCACCCAGATAGTGACATAAACGAAAACTGGGATGCCATAAAAAATGCGTACATTGATAGCGCAAATACCATCCTTGGCCCAAACCCGGATTGCCGGAATAAGCCCTGGATGTCCGACGCTTCATGGCAGCGGATTGTTGAAAGAAAGGAGCTGAAAGTTCGTTTGGCTGCAGCTTCAGACGACAATCGAAGCAGCATCGAACTCCTTTACCGTCAGAAAGCTCGAGAAGTTCAGCGTAGTGTGCGACGCGATAAAAGAGTTTATGCCAATTCTCTTTTAGCGTCAGCAGAAGAAGCCGCTAGAAGTAACAACTTAAACGCCGTATACGGTGTCATCAAGGAGTTTACAGGTGGTCGTAACTCCTGCCAACATCCGGTGAAAGATAGTGATGGAAAGCTACTTATCTTGGAAGAAGATCAAATGAGGCGGTGGAAAGAACACTTCGCCGCGGTTTTGAACCGTGTAACCTCTGGTGAAGTTCCCCCTCATATAGATAATTTAGCTAACCATCAAAATGTGCGTATACGGTCCACTGCCCCGACTAAAGAGGAAATAGTCACTGCAATTATTGCACTAAAACGAGGAAAGGCCGCCGGACTTGACGGCATCCCTGCCGAACTTTATCAAGCAGCGCCAAGCGTAACTGCCGATTTGCTGCACCCACTTGTTGATAAAGCGTGGAATACAGAGACCTTTCCCACTGAGTGGAAGGAAGGTTTGATCATCAAACTTCCAAAGAAGGGTAGCCTCACAGACTGTAATAATTGGAGAGGCATTTGTGTGCTTCCTGCCGTTGCCAAGATAATAGCTAAAATCGTCCTGGAGAGACTAAAGGCCCACTTAGAAAGCACAATTGATGAAGATCAGGCTGGCTTTCGATCCGGATTCTCCTGTGTCGATCACATTAACACCTTGCGAAACATCATCGAGCAATGCGCTGAATACGATTCTCCGCTTCACTTGCTTTTCATCGATTTCGAAAAGGCTTTCGATAGTGTGAACCGGGATTCTACATGGGCGGCCTTGCGCAGGAGAGGCATCCCTGAGAAGCTTGTGGCTATTATTAAGGCAACCTATGACGGCGCGAAATGTCGCGTTCTGCATAAAGGTAAGGTGTCGGGGGACTTTGAGATTCGCAGTGGAGTTCGGCAGGGGTGCATCCTCTCACCGATCCTATTCCTCATTGTGATCGGCGATGTGTTGCATGCAGCCATATCCGGACTCGACAGAGGAATTCAATGGACTTTGACATCTTATCTACAACATCTTGACTACGCTGACGACATATGCCTACTCTCCCACAAAATCATGGATCTGTCCGCAATGGCGTTAGATCTCGAGAGGGAGGCAAGCAAGGTTGGGCTAAAGATTAATACCAACAAGACCAAGGTTCTTAGCCCGCCGTTGCGAAAAAGAAATCCGACACCTATTGCCATCAATATTAATGGGCAGCCTGTGGAGAAGGTGGAGAGCTTCGTCTACCTGGGTAGCATCGTTGCCGAAAATGGGGGTACGGAGCAGGACATCGCTCGTCGTATCAACCAGGCTAAACGCGCATACGGCATGCTGTCCAAAATCTGGCAGAGCAGTTATCTCAGCATCAAGACCAAGCTGGGCCTGTTTCGCTCCCTGGTACTATCAGTGCTTTTGTATGGGAGCAGTACATGGAAAGTTTCCGTAGGAGTTACCAGAAAGCTGCAAGTTTTCGTCAACTCATGTCTTCGTCGAATTTTAAGAATTTTCTGGCCCGAAACAATATCAAATGAAGAGCTAAGTCGGCGTACGGGTCAGATGCCAATCGACGAATTGATACGCAGGCGAAAATGGCAGTGGATAGGTCACACATTGCGGAAGAGTGATAACTGCATTGCTATGCATGCCATGAAATGGAACCCCATTTCCAACCAAGGCCGACCAAGAGGGGGTCCTCGAATCACATGGCGTCGATCTGTGGCAAAGGAGTGTCAGGTACTGGGTAAGTCTTTTGGGGAGTTGCGCCCCATTGCCCAGAACAGAGTACGATGGCGCGCAGGAGTAGTTGACGCGCTATGCCCCGCTAGGGGTTAAGGCAAAGTAGTAGTAGTAAGTATAATACCTTGGAATTAATATTGTAATAAGTGTGTGTTGGAATAAACTCAGTAACAAAGGAGAGTACTCGTGGATCTCGATTTTGTATTATCGTCCGTAATTCATCAGTTGCATAAGATTAAGATTGTCGCATTTATCAAGCTATCGGTTCGTTGTATGGGTTTATATAACCATAGATTGAGTTAAAAAAGCAATTAATCAATTAAGAGTAAACTGCAAAAATTTATCTCAAAAGTAATAAATTTTTGGCAAATTCAGTTTAGTGGGATTAGTAGCGAACAGCGTGATTATCGATGAAAACTTTAATTTGACTTTATATTGAGGTAGCAAGATATTAATTAGGGAAATATATATTTGTTGATAACAACCATGTAAAATCGATTCTAATTTGGTCAATCAAATAAGCAATCTTCAAAGGTAAAACTTTGAATTTGGGAAGACTTACACCTATTGACATTAATATTTATGGGCAGCCTGTGGAGAAGGTGGATAACTTCGTCTACCTGGGTAGCATTGTTGCTGAAAATTGTAGTACGGAGCAGGACATCGCTCATCGTATCAAATAAATAAATAAATAACTTGCGCAACAGTCCTATTTGAACCATGGCCTCGAGATGAGTTAGCATCATCTCATTTTCTAGATCGTGACGGTATGTCTTGTGCAGAGGTGTGTAATCAGCAACACGCTCAACCGAGTTATTTACCCCATAAATGGGTACTCATTTAACAGCTGAGTGGGCTCATAGTCCGACACGCAAATCCGCTTTTTTTATCGAAAACTAACGCATTCAGTAGGAATCGAACCGGGGCCCAGTGTGTAGAAGGCGAACGTGCTAACTGTTGCGCCATCCGGACTACAATTCATCGTATCAACCAATAATTAATTTTTTGAAATAAAAATAGTATATAGTAAAAGTAGTATTATTGTTTTCGATACTCATTGTTAGTCCTATAACTGCCAGAGAGTAAGAAATTAGAAATATTATAACAATTTCATCGTGAGATAAGTGAGACTCAATTTTTGAAATAAAACTAACACCTTAAGCACACGGAAAATCTATTATAGATACGTAAAATGATTAAAAGCGAAAATTTTAAATATCAAAACAAAAATTTTCCTTACTCGGAGCTACAGGTAATTATTTATTTCTTTGATTTTTAAGCAATAAGTTATAAATATTAGAATAAAGTATTAGTCTCATTTGTGTTTTTTTACTATTCTATCACGCGTGGTTTTGCTGTTATTGCGTTTCTAGTAATGTGAGATCGTCATAGTAGTAGTGGTCGATTTGTAAGTACATCAAGACCACATTTTTTTCCGTTAAATATGAAACATTCACAGATTTTCAAATCTAAGTCGTTAATCTTTACATGCTGTTCGAAAGCTAACATAATGGGGCAACTTTTGCAGAATTGTCAGTTCAAAGTACCGTTACAATATTATCCTTTAAATTTTTGATGAAAAACCGATTTTGAAATTTCTTCAAAATTTGGATAGTTGTATCTTTGAAGTAACGGTGAATTTTGCAATCGGGAAAAAGCCGCTTTATTTGAAATTTTATGTAGTTTTCAAAAATTACGTGAAATCTCAGATTTGATGATTGGGGAAGTGGTAAATTTTGGATTTTGTTTGGCTAGTCACGGTTTTTGATGACAATCACAAAAACAGTTATATTTCGGTAACGGTTAAAGATCTGCCAGTTCTAATGGTACCGTTTTTCCTAAAACTGTGGAATAACCCCTATCAGTATTACCCACCCAACGTGGGACACAAGATATGATGTATTTTACATACACGTTCACAAGCTGCTCTCACAGAAGTGGGGGTGGAACTCAATTTTAGCAGCTGGATAATAGTGATGCTGAGGAGCAGAGAGATCACATCAGAGCTTGGAGAGGGCTAGGTGACCAAATGTGTACGCAGGGGAACACCCCAAGGCGGGGTCATTTCTTGTCTGCTTTGGATTGCGATGCGATGCACGGACTCCTGAGAAAGCTGGAAGAGTCAGGAGACGAGGTAATAGCATACGCAGACCAGTAGCGCAGTGTGTTGAGGCATCAGTCTCATGTTTGACTACCGGCGTTTCGGGTTCGAATCCCGTCCACGACTACGTTCGTGGCCATGGATGTGCAGGAGGTGCATGCTGGCAACTATTCTCCGAAACCACTTTATGCCAACGAAACGCCAACTGGACCACACGGAACAGTTGACGCGCTATGCCCCACAAGGGGTTAGGGCAATTGAGTATACGCAGACAACACAGTGATTTTGGTTTCTATTGATAAACGAATGACATCGTGGAGCCCTGGACACGATCATCGCACGGACCGCAGAATGCGGACTAAGTGTGAATCCGAGTAAAACCAAGCTTGTACGATTTACCACAAAATCCGAAATACAAATTCCGACTACCACAATTAAATGGCCGCGCTCTGAAGCTGTTGTGCAACCGTGAGTTAGAGATAGAGTATCTGAATCCGAATCATGTCGACTTTTATAGGGGATATTGATCGGAAAAAAATGTGATTGGTTTCTCAGGTCAGATCGCACGATCCCGAGCTGGCGCAAAAATTCACATTTGTTTATATATTCGTTAATCTGACATTTCGAATATTGAAAGATAGTATTTGAAACGTCAAATTCAGACAATTGGTGTTCAAAAAAAACTAAACTGACAGATTAAACGAGATAGCACTGTCAGCCTTTACTGACAATCACTATTTAGACCACTGACTGGTGTAATGTAGACCAAGTCTAACCGACATCTTAAAAAAGTCTAAGAACGGTCCATTTCTAGAATGTCTATGGGTACGACCTATTATCGCCTACAGAGCGCTGGTATGGTGGTAAGCTCTTCATAGGAAATACAACCTTAATCTGCTGAACAAAATTCAAACAACCGCATGCATCGGAGTCACATGTGCTATACGATCATGTCCTGCAGATGAAATGAATACCATCTTATGCCTGCTACAGACAATGGCCCATCGGGATGGTGACTTTAATGGCCGCCATCACACACCAAATGTCAATTCAAATATTTTGATATATTGTCCGTCCACACAATGGTCTTCCATGGGCCATCAGAAAATTGCGTATAGTGGGCCATTGAAATTGAAAGCTGTCGCTCTGTGCGTCACGGCAGCTATAATCAAACGGATCGCGTACAATAGAAGGTCGATGATTCCAGTATTGCGATAATTGTGTCAATTGCCTGTCAACTTAAATCAGCTGTTTAGCGTTGTGTACGCGATGGGCCATCGCGTGGAGGAAAATGGTTCTAGAAGCCATTTGGGACCAATCCAATATCGAAAATAAATTTGTAATTGTAAAGAAAATCAAAGAAAGTACGTATATCTTCTTTTTTTCCTTTTTCAAAAATCGATCAATCAAATTTATTCCACTCATTATAACATGTTTTACAGAATATTTTCTATCTCTAATTAATGCTAATTTAGTTATAAACAAATTCACGCCTTGCCATTTTCATCAAGGGACGCGTATTTTTTCCGATATTTGGCAAAATACATCACGAAATGAAGACTTTTTCACTTTGTGGGAACAAGAACTGCAACATCCAAACAACAAAAATGACAAATTGGAAAAGAACATCAATGGATGAGTCAAAACATCGATGTTTCCGATGTTCGAGTAGACTAATGTATGCGAAGAAGCAAAACAAAACAATGTTTCGCTGTGATATTGATATGGTGAAGAAACAAAATAAATATATTTTTTTTCTTTTTCTTTTAAGTTTTTCAGTAACGTTTACATACAAATGTAAAACGTTGTAGTAGAATTACTAATAGAACTAAATTTAATAGAAGTAATACGAAGAAACGGCAGAACTACTGTTAATAATTAGAAAACATACAAACATCGAAGTTTTGTTGGCTATGTTTTCCCGTCATCGATGTTTCATATGCAGTTTTCCGATATTGTCCTTACAAATACATTTTTATTTATTTTGCACAGAGCAGAGTTGAGCAGGGTAAGTGGCAAGAAAAAAAAGCCATCGAGAGCAGATTAGAGTAGCGAGCACAAAAACGGGGCATGTGTAATGAACCACCTGCAATGAACCATATTATGGTCTGGTAGTGCTGTTTCCACCGGCAGATCTATTTCAGCACCTGATGAGTAAGTATGTGTCGGTGGTACAAAACAAGAGGCCGGGGGTCCCATTACACCTGGACCCCAATGCGAGCGCGAGGGCAAGCGAGCCACCCGCCAATCATTCCATACTTACCGCCTCATTTTTTTAATTTCCCATTTTTACATCCCTTGTTTGGGTTGTATTCCCCAGGCTTATGTATTTTTCTTAATACGTAAAGGACAGGGGCAACGAGCGGCAAAATCCCCGCCCACGCCTCCCGAGCTGAGCTACAGTAAGCATAGGCCACTGCTTAGCTCATTGAGGGGCCTTTTTCTTCGCCAGATGGTGCAGCTCGACCTTCACGGTCATTATGCAACCTTAGGCTCCGTCCCCACGTGCATCTTCGGATGCCCACCAAACCGTCCATTAGACGTGTCTTTGCTGGGAGTGTGTCTTGGTTTAGTTTAGTATTCAAACGTCAACTCAAATTTCAAGAGGAAACTTAAATCCTTAGTACCGATACCATCGGACAAATCTCCTTTATGCAGCAAAATTATTTTGTTTGGTTACTATTCCATATAATTACACAAAATGGAAATTTTGTTGACAGGAAATGAATTTTATGTGCTTCACAAACTGTAAACTGCCCAAAAACTTCGCACCTGCCCGGCTTGCATTTCAAAACGCAGACTACATTCTTAACCGAGTAGAATTGTTGCACTAGCCTTCTATCCAGAGCAGCTCAGATCAAATTGTTAGTGTAATTGTGTGGTCTTAACCTGCTCTGATCTTCATAGCTGTTAAACAAACGCGCCTAATGGGTGTACCGTGTGTGGAGGTGCATGCTGGCAATGTGTATCGTCCGAAACTGGCTTATGCCAACGAAACGTCAGCTAAACTACATGGAATAACACACAATAATTCTTCTTCCATAGTCCTCCGCGTGGGCACCCCCTCGAAAGGCAGTGGTCACTGACCATTGCTAACCAATGTCAAGCCGCCAGTGGTGGCGGTGCGATGATTTGGTTGAGGTAAACTTTTCTCCTGTGGTGTGGGGCGTAAAAATAATACCGCGGCCTTTCTCTTTGACGGTCTGTCGTTAAAACCGACAAACAAAGGACAGGATGTCTATGCCAGCAACTTGCAATATTCGAAATCTTCTATATGCTAACGAAACGTCAACTATGCCTCGGATAAGGACTGACTGACTTTTTTGCTATCGTTGACGCACTATGCCCCACTAGGGGTTAAGGCAAATGAGTAGTGATGTGTGCGGCGTACCGATGTTATGAAACTTCGATGTTTTTAGCTACCTATCAGACTATCAGTAGGTACATCGATATTTTTACCATTTGTTCATAGTTGTTTCATTTTGCATCTGCTCTAAACCAAAGTTTAAGCGAACAACAGGCACATTGATCGGTGCAATCATTGTTTTTAATTTCGATGCTGAAAAACATCGAAGCCAAAACATCGATGTTTGTCTAAATATCGATGTCAACATCGCAGCTCTAGTGGGAGCTAAAGAGCATATGATAAAAAGTATTATACCCTAGACTTATAGTATAGGGTATATTGTTTTTGTCACGACGAATATGTAACACCTTAAAGGAGGCTCCGGAGGTATAGCAATGTATGTATATAAATGATCAGGGTCACCTCCTGATTCGATTTAGCCATGTCTGTCTGCCTGTCTGTCTATCTGTCTGTCTGTCCGTCTGTCTGCCCGTTCGCACGATAACTTTCGATAGAATGAAGCTAGAGTCTTGAAATTTTGACCAAATGTTGGCGGTGTGATCTAATTGGTTGGTATTGAAAATGGGTAAGATCAGGCCAAGAGAACGCCTACCTCCCCTACATATGTAAAATACTTAAATGTATCTATAACTCCCGCTTAAATATACACGAAAAGCTCTAGCTTTGGTAGATTACTCGTGAGGGTAATCTTATACTCTCCTGGGAAAATAAAATCGATCAGTTAAAACTAACGGTTATTTCCTTACAAAGAGCCCCGTTCTACCCTACTTTTCAGGTTTTTTATCTATAACTCTTGAACCAATTGACGTAGACACCTGATTTTTGGCATGTAACCCTGAGGTGAGAAGCTACTTGAGTTTTAGTAAGTTGGGCATAATCAGATCAAAGGAACGCCTACCTCCCCTACAAATTTCCAAAAATAAAATATTCGTTTAATTACGATAACTTTCGATAGAATCACACTAGCATATTGAAAATTTGGTGGAATGTTGCTAGTAAAACCTACTTGGTTGATATTGATAATGGGCAAGATCCGACCTAAGAAACCCCCACCTCCCCTACAAATGAAACTTCAAATAAGCGATAACTTTTGAAAGAATGAAGCCAGCGACTTAAAATTTTGGTCAAATGTTTGAAGTGAGATTAAGTTAGTTGGCATTAAAGATGGGTAAGATCCGGCCTAAGGAACCCCTACCTCCCCTAGAAATGAAACTTAAAATAAGCGATAACTTTCGATAGAGTGAAGCTAGAGACTTGAAATTTTGTTTAAATGTTTGTAGGGTGATCTAATTGGTTGGTGGCAATGATGGGCAAGATCCGACCCAAGGAACCCCTACCTCCCCTACAAGTAAAACGTCAAATAAGAAATAACTTTCGATAGAATGAAGCTAGCGACTTGAAAAATTCGACAAATATTTGTAGAATGGATTAGTTAGTTAATTGATTTTGAGAATGCTCAAGAACCCACTGAATGAGTGCGAACCTCCCCTATAAACTGGCCATATAGGAGACCCACTTTTAATGCATATGGTCGTTGCCAATTGGTACTTTTGGTATCACCACTGTTTGTACAAGTCTAGGGCATATACGCTTTGGACTCCGGGCCGAAGCTTTGCTTCGGCCTGGTTTTTCAAGTGCGATTATCTCGAAAACTATTTAAGATACGGCAAAGGTGGTTGTTACTTTTTAATTTTGTCTCATAACGTTTTTCGGTAGGGTTGATAGTCATGGATGGTTATATACTCGTAAATAAAAAACTCAAAAGCCTCTTTTAAAGGGCTCCCCCCACTAGTTCACCCTCCACTCGCCGGGATTTTTAGTTTGATGTATACTACTCAAAACAAAATAAGGGCCACCCGAATATTTTTGCTTCGATAACTAATTTTTATGAATGCCGTTATTTTTCAAGTGTTTTGTTAACGATAACAGTGAATGGGGTAGGGAGTAAGGTCGTCACCTGGTCCAGTACTTTTTGCTAAGAATCGCTTGAGGAATCGATTGGTGAATAGTTTGACTTGGAAACATTTGGAGTTGAAAGCGGCAACTGTTTAACTTTTTTTATTATTTGTAGTTTAGTTAGTATTAAAATTTCTACGTCAGTAAAAAAGAAAGTTTTTTTTTACGTCAGACGCTCAATTATGCGATTTTTTAACAATAACTATTAAAATGAATTGAAAATATCTCATCGTTGTCGTTTGTAAATTGGCATTCTTCTGACTGATGTTAAATTCCTGCTACTACATGTAATAGGTAAAAATTCTCATGCATATTAGCAACAATTATTGTAAGTAATCACTCATTTCAATTGCGAAACATGATTTGAGCTCGGAATTAATGTAGATTGGGTATCTATATGTAAGCCGGCAATCACTAATTATTTATGGAGCGCCGTTTTCGTAACACATGTCAAGTGTATGCACATGTGGTTTCTCAGCCGTGAAAAGCTTTTATGTACTTTGAAGATAAATACTAATTATTTCAACATTAAGTTATCGATATCTCGCGTGGAGGGTAGTTAACAAGCCGGGCATAGCAAAGAATTTTATCAATAAACAGCTTCGACAGTAGTTGTTCACCTTTCATCTAACTCCGCCAATCAATTGGCGGGTAGCAGTCACATTAACATCGAATCACATTTTTATTCGAAAATTTACTGAGACCCAGATATTTGGCTCTCGGCCTATTGGCTGATTATACTCAGAGAGTCGGATGGGGAGTAGAGACATGAGAGACTTTGGACAGGTGCCAAACGTTCAACAGAGAAATAGCACAAATATTAGATTTATTTATCTGCAGTCGATGTTCAGTTTCAGCCGAAGCTCACTTTAAGCCAGTTCACTTCGGTCGTGGTGCAGCTCAATCTTGAACTGATCGATGGGATAGCGATTTCGAAACCGTCCTTTCGCTTCCTTAACGTTACTCTTGGACATTCAATGTTATATCAGGATTCGGTTTAGATTGAAATGCCCCATAACCATTGTTTCTGTGATTAAAGTGAACATTTTTTTTGCAATTTCCGAGAATGATCAGTTATAGTTGACCAAAGCTAGCATACCGGTTTTCTTGTGCTTAATATCAAGATTTTCAAATTTAGTGACGTGATCATTGCCATTCTTTTCTAAAGAAGTTCATCGTTTTTTGGGTAAAGTATCTAATTAAGACCAATGCGATCTGGAATGAAATACTCGTATGTATGTACGTAAATAAGTGAAGTCATAGTGTTGAAGTGATAGAGAATCAGCAGTGTTTTCGGTACTACCGATAAATCAATTCTTCTGGGATTAATTTGAATTAGGTAGGTGTTTGTTTTGTAGATGACACAAATTATGTTTTCCCAATTTTTTATTGTTATTGTGTTTATAAAGGCTTCCGTATTTAATTGAAATATGAATTTCGAAAACGACTGGTCTCGATTTTTGAAAATGGTTCTTTTTTTACATTATTCATGTACTCGTACAAACCTTTGTTTTGTGAGCAAAATAGCATCTATTTGTTTTTTATCGGAGGAAATCCATGGTTTGAAAAGTGTTGAAAGAAATCTTATCGAGATCGTCGCTTTCATAATTCAGGTAGTACAAATCACCCAAAAAATCACTTTTCAGATTGCTATTTTTTTAGAGTGATTCGTTTTTGATAATGCGAAATAAGAAAAGGTATAAAACAATAGACGTGACATTTTTGAAAAGTCGAGATAAGTCGTTTTAGAAATTCATGACTCAATTCATTTCCGTAAATGTATCGTTTGGATCACCTATTTTTTTTTAAATTTTGGTAGTAAAAACAGAACCCATATAAAAGGTATCGTCAACTATATTCCATTTTGCAATTTTCTTTAAATTTAAAGACAGGAGAAGAGAGGGAGAGGGGAAAATATCAGACCATAATTTGTCCCATCCCCTTGCATTTCGAGACCGTTACGTTTAGAAATACGAAAGTTTACAGGAAAGTGGCATTTTTGTTGTGCGACTAATCCGCGAACCATCCGGAGCGGGCAATGAAATGATGGAGCTGACCGAAACTCACCTCCAGCAGGTCATCTAAATCGGTGATATACTGGGACTCAAGAGTGGTTTCTCTACTATCAAGATAGGTGTAGAGCAAATGAAAGGAGCACTCCTCCTCATCTCCACAACTTATTCAACAATCATTATGCTGCATTCGGCTGATGGAATGCACTTCAATGAGGCAATGAGCAGTGATAACCCCCAAAACATTTGTAATGTGCCTTCTATTCAACAGTAGTAACCCTGAAAAACAGTTAGTATTCAGTCTAGGCCGCATTTGCCTGGTTACATATCATGGCATATATGTATTTCCAATACTGCCTGGTGTTCGCTCTCACAGTCGCAACAGCCTTAAAAGCCAATTTACAAGATACCAAAGGCATCCCTGCGTTACATTATCCCCAGATTACTTCATCTGCTGCTTAATCTGGGTGTGGTGAGTTTAAAATTGTATGTATTTGACAGTTCCAGATTAAATCAGCCGGCACAGATGAAGTAATCTGCGGATAGTGTAAACGTAATATTAGGAAACTATCGCTGATCACACTGGAACCAGCTCATGCGCTATATAATTTCCGATAAAGCCGCTGTGGCCTGGAATTCAATAAAAGAAAACTTCTTCTCTCTAGGATTGAGGTACGACAGTTCACAACTGAGCTAGCCACAGTAGAATCGAACGATTTAATTACGGATTGGCTATCAGTATAAATAACTACTTACTGTCCCAGTCGCCACAATATTGCACCCTAGCCACAACAGAGCTTCGATGCTCGCCGTGACTTCTGCTTGGAAAATACCAGGGGCACCGAAATAAGCCATAGCGAAATAAGGCATACGAAATGATCCATATAGATACTTTCGTTTGGAAACGAAAGTATTCATCGGAAAATAAACGAAATAAGCTATGCATGGACAATATCGGTTTCAAATCGAAATAAGGCATGTGATATAAACGAAAATAGCCATGCAGTGTCCAGAGCGAGCGAAGCGAGCGTTCATGTTTGTGCGATACTGAAGGTTGTGATCCCTTAAGTGCGGAGCCCACACATGGGACTGTTGTACTCAGAGCGAGCGAAGCGAGCGTCTATTTATGTGTGATACTATGGGTTATGAACCCTTAAGCGCGGAGCGAGCGAAGCCCACAAAAGTGACTGTTAATTCACAACCCGCAGTATCGCAAAAGTGTACATGGATTATTTCGGTTTGGAACGAGCTGGGCTAGCTCCGCTCCTAGGGCGTTGCGAACACCCGCATGTAGCCCTAGGCCCCAGCCGTTTTGTCCTAGCATATCTACACCCAGCATTATTTTTTCCGGCTATAGGCAGAATTTAAAACCGAAAAAAGGTATGCGAAAATAGCCATGTATGATACATACTCACCTTCGTTTTAAACGAAATTAAGCATTAAGTGTGAAACCGAAAGAATCTATGCATGGCTACTTTGCTTCCAACCGAAATTATCCATTAATGCCTTATTTCCAAATGGCTTATATTATGGTGCCAAAATACTACAGTAATTAGGGACACGAAAAGCCAAGCTAATGCACATCGTCTCCGAGTATACATCTTGGGGACCGTCAGATGCTTCTGGCATCACTGACCTGTTTTATGAAGGCAAATTACCACATTGCTGAGGATGAGGAGTTAATTGCCACGAAATGCATACAATATTATAATTTTAACTTCGGAAAAAAATAAAAATAAAAATTACGAAATTTAACAATTGTTTTGTTTTAATATTTTTTTTCGGGTTAATTTTATGTGAATTTTTGCAATCCATAAAGGGACAAATACTGACAAAAAAGATAAATCAGATTGCAAACATGGTTTCGTGTGAGATAAACACCCAAATGTTATACCACATTTGCAGCCAACTATTCGGCAAAAATGTCCAGGGGAATCCGATTTGGATCATTTTCCCAGAACATAAATCTCCTTCAGCATTAAATCACTAAAAATACAGGGGAATTTGCCCGAGATGGCAATTGCAATGTCATCCGTGTATGCAGTGGGATTTCTTTCTAACACTTTCAGCTCCCTAAGGAGAGTCTATTGGACGCCTACTCCAAATCCCGTGCATACATGCCTACGTGCAGGCGATATACTCAGACTTGTTCAGATCACCCTCGATATCAACAGCATGTTAATTAATCTTGCAGATTAAGTCATGTACACCCGGATTTGAGAGTGCATCGGTGATAGCCGAAGGTTGTATGTTATTAAAAGTGCCTTCGATATCTTGGAAGGCGACCAAAGTAAACTCCTTCACAGCGTACCAAGCAAACCGCCAGTGAATTACCAGTTTATATAGGTATATTCGCTGAAGCGAAGGTTTCTCGACTCGCCAGTGACCTGGGAATAAAGTATCGCCGCGAAAGTAAATTTCGAACGATAGAGTTACATATTACCGGCGAGTCTTTGGTGAAGGTTTTAGCGAAGGTTTTCTTCGTCAAAGTGACTTGCTGGATATTTACTGGAGATTCGGTTAGCATGCAGGGTAGCTGTTACCAGCGAGTCATTGATGAAGTTTTTAGCGAAGGTTTTCTTCGCTAAAGTAACCCACTGATAATTCACTTGCGGTTCACCTCGCATGGATGCTGTGTAAAGTGATTCTCTTTATTAGTACGTTTTCATTATACCCAAATTACTTCATTTCGAAGATTTTACTTCATTCGGAATTTCGTCACCTATTCAAATATTAGTGGTGAGTTTTTCAAATTATCGAAATGAGATAATTTGGGTATAATGAAAACGTACTATAAGGGAACACTTGTTTACTTCACTGCTTAATTTATTTCACCTTTTAAACTCTTTTAATGCAGAATTGCAAGTGTTTTCTCAGCTAGCGTGGAACAGAAACATTTCCCGCTATGAGCGAATAAAACATTCACTTTCAGCGAAGGTTTCAGACACATAGTATCGTTTGTTTTGCCGTTTCAAGAAATCCTCGCGTATCTTCGCTCTTAGTGAGATCCAATCGAGGAATTTTGATTTAAAAAGAACATAAAAATCCTACGTTGGTTCGCTTTTCTTCGGAGTAAGTGAATATAAAAGGTTCGCTTTTTGGTGAAGGTTCGCTAGGTGGTATGCTGGGTTGTACCAAACAAACTTTTCGATGTTACCTACCAGAGACTGTAGTGCCATATCCACTGGTTTTCCTTTCTAGTAGGCATGCTGCTGGGAAGTAGCCAGGCTCATTCACCCATCGCAAGCTCGAAACATTGGGTACGCAGGAGGCTACGTTATATTGTTTATTGTTACTTGCTGTAATAAATGCTCTTGTAACGATTTTTTTTAACATCACAAAATCCTCGTATTGCTGGCGAAGCCTTCTACTTTCCGGCATCATTCTCATTTATAATGATGATGATGATTGATTAACATACTATAGCGTGCTAATACATTTAATATTTGTATACCTGATTGGCTAATTAGCTTAAGTTCCTTTTTTTTTTATGCTTTCGGAAGTACTGTACTGACCTGCCAGTCGTGGGTTTGAATTTTGCCGTGGTCATGTTTTTTGTAATTATTTTTTTGTTGTGCGTAAAGCCGGCGATTTTAGCACTTTATAAAATAAATATGAGGATAAAAAAAGGAGTATTTTTTCTGTATTGTGCGATCGGCCATTTAGACGATGATTTCAATGATGACAGTTATTTGTTTTGCTAGAAGCGATCAATGCGATGATTGTTCCACAATGAATGAATTATACTACTAATTGCCTTATTAACCCCTCCAGTGGGCATGAACTCCAGATTCAAGTATTGTATAGTGGCGTTCGAGACCTGACGGGCTCAACTTTTAGGCCGAGCTTGGAAGTTGCGCGAGCTGCCGCGGTTTGTTGAGCGGTGAGATTGCATTTAAATTCAATGTAAATTTGTAAACTTCTGCGGGTTCCACGGCGATTACTGCAGTTTGCATAAAGTCGGCCTGATATTTAACGATTGTCTTAACTGCGTCTGTGCGAATTTCGACTATTAAAATTCCCCTACATGCCAACTTTCGTTCTATAGGATTTACTCCGTGACTCTTATATAGAGTCGCACCATTATCCCCTAGGGTGGTACTAAGAGTACTAAGTTTGGATTTGATCAAATTCGTTATTGCAGCCATTCGCATACATCTACTCGTTTTGGAATGTCCTGCGAATTAACTTATCGGTTACTCAAAAGATGGTAAAGACGTAAATTACAACTTCGAAAGTTTTTTTTTTAATTTGAACAGTACTTATACGCTGGGGGCTTGGCTCCTCCAAGTTTTCGCCTCCACACGTCTCGGTTTATACACGGCTACTTTCAGTTTGCCACTCCAAGTAGCTTTCTACTGTCTTCTCAGACATCGTTTTTTTTCGGTTTTCCTGGGTTTACTGTACCTTTTCACTTCTCGACAAATGCCTTCTTGGGGATTCGATGGTTATCCATTCGCTGTATGTGCCCCGCTCACTGTAGCCTTAGTATCTCGATGAACCTGAGGCCTCCGGTTCATCAAATATTGCGTACAACTCATGGTTGTTCAGTCTTCTCCATTGGTTTCCTTCGCGCGTTGCTCCAATGATTAATTCGAGGACCCTCATGTTTCCCGATGCCTGAGTGAGGGTCCAAGTTTTGCATCCGTAGCATAGCCAACGATTGTCTTGTAGATTTGGAAGTTCGCTTTTCTACGAGCTGGATTCGCCGTTTGATTTCTAGAGTCTCATCGCCATTGTTTGCAATGTTGGCTCTAAGTAATATGAAGTTGTCTACTCTTTCGATTGTCTAATCGCCTAGTTTTACCTCCGGCATATTTAATCTGCTTGTCCGGGTTTTTTACATCAAGACCTTCGTTTTTTTTTGTAGCGTTTCGTTCGGTTCCATGGTTGATGTTGACATAATGTTAATGTCATCCGCGTTTCCAACTACTTGGGTGACTGACACCAGAAGGATTTTCGTTACGTCCACTGGTAACCTTCTGACCACATATTCAAGTATGAGATTAAATAACATGGGCGCCAGCCCGTCGCCTTACTTTGGTCCGACTTGGGTGTTAAATGCTTCGGTCAGGTTATTGTTGATTCTGACCTGCGAGAAGCAATCTGACATGGTCATCCTGGCCAGTCGGACTAGTTTTAGTGGTACACCAAAGCGCAACATAATGCTATATATAGTCACTTCAGTTGATGCTGTCGTATGCCTATTTGAAGTCCACAAAAATTTGATGAACTTTTTTTTATTAAACTCGAGATGTTTACCAGGACTTGTTTCATCGCGAATAGCTGGTCAGTTGTGGATCTTCCGGGTCGAAACCCTCCCTGGTATTCGCCGACTATCTCTTCGGCATGTGGTCTTATTTTCTAAGATTTTCTTGAGAATTTTATAGGCTGTGTAGGGAAGTGAAACGCCACGATAGTTGTTGCAATCCAACTTATATCCTTTTTTATGAATTTTGCATATAACGCTTCGGCCCCATTCTTTTCGCGTAGTTTCTATTGGCCAAATGTCTCGAATCAGTGTGTATATGACGGCTTTGGTCGAGCATCCGCAATTTTTTATTAGTTTCGCTGGTAGGTCGTCGATACCCGGTGATTTGTTGCTCGTTTGCACATCGATGGCTGCTTCGACTTCTTCGAGTGTTAGTAGTAGCAGAGGGGGTTCCTCTAAATGACGGACGACTGCTATATCAGCTTGTGATGTGTTATATTGGGGGCTGAGTGGCTGTTTAAAGTATGACGCCCATCTTTTGTTGACCTCCTGTGGGTCACTTGCGATAGCGCCATAATTGTCCTTGCAAATGGTGACCTTTGCCTGAAACGCTTTTCTTGTAGCTTCCGCAATTTTATAGGCCTGTCTGGTTTTAGTTCTTTCGAGGTCTTGGTCGATGCTTCGCAATTTATTGTTGAAGTATTTTCTTTTTTTATGATGTTATCTGCGCCTTTTCGCAGCAGTTTGTAAATCTCACTCTTTTGCCTGGTTCCTTTCGCCGTGAACCGTCTGCCTCCACTTTACTTAAGTACTTTATTACATAAGTACTTCAGTAAGTACTTTATTAAGCACAATTGTAATATAACTAGTCAATAGTTTCTTACAATGTTTTAAATTTACTATGAAACATATATAGTTTAGTTCTGTACATGATGACATTTTAACAGTGAACGCCAGTATTCCATGAAATGCCGCGGCCACGCAAGATTCAACTTGAACATCGTGTTATCACTGGACTTTGGCCTTAAGCATTTTCCTTTTGGTTGTTTCTTTGATAAAATGTTGTCGAATTGTGCGCGTTTGTCTAGATGAAGTAAACAACTCGTAAATCGAGTCGCTTGTATCGGTGTGCTCTAATTTAATTAAAGTTGCACACTGGCCAAGACTGTACACCGAATTTTTAACATGAATATGTTTTATGGGAGATTGAAGTAAAAAAATCAGCAGCGCTACCGTAACCATGGCCGTTTAAAAAGCAAAACTTACCATGGAATCGTATTAACATCGATATGTTCTTTTAGAGGGTGAGCGTTGTGAAGAGTCAGGTGTGGGGAAGGGAGGTATCATTACAAAGTTGGGAGGAGAGGAAGAGGGGGGGGGGGGTATAAACACAGTCTAATGTTCGTCTAACTCGATATTATTTGGCAAGAGTAATAGGATATCAAATGGGCAAACGGCAATTGGTTTATAACATTAGTAAATCACTAACTTTTGTTCAGACTATAAGAATATTTATTAATTGTAGATACAAGTATTTCGGAAGCAACTTGCTCCGATCTTCAGTAGCCAATTTAAGCTTAGCTTTACCAATATTTAATCTAAGTTAAACATACTTAACTCAGATAGTTTCGATTTTCTTTTTAAATGGGGGTTGTGTGAACAGCTGATGTCAGTAGAATGCAGGAATTAATCTCTTCTTCAACGTGTTTTATTTTACTTGCGGTCACACGGTCACATCACAAAAAAAAAAATATCAACAGCGAGGAGAATTATTGCCATCTACTGGCTGAATCATCAATTGATTTCATATTTTTTGCTAATCTTAATCCCTTCGCTTCACTTAATAAAAACTACATCTTTTTCTAATTAATGAGATTTCTTCTAGAAAATATGTATACGCAAAGCCTGACGTAATTATTAGATGATTTATAATCAATCTGATCGAGATTAAATGTTCATTTTGATTAGATTACGTTTTCCTAATGGTCTGAGATCTTCCGGAATGTATACTACATATTACTATGAGTGGACCTTCAAGATAAAAGTAACATTTTTACATGTGTCGAATATGTACCTAAAGCTATGGTATCGCTTTATTATCTACGTCAGTGGATATTGTAAATTATGAATAAAAAAGAACAATTAAAAAAAAAATAAAATAGCGCAAATTAATTGTTTGATAATTGTGAAAATTCTTTCGATATCATCCATCCTTGCTTTGTTCACATTTTATAGAGTTCATCTTCTACGTTCGCAATGATATGGTTCATAGGATCACGGAACGTGCCGACCTTTGGATTTTAAGATAAATTTTTATCGTGTTAAGTAAAAAATCTTATTGCCGTGTAGAAAGTTAATTGTTGAATTGCATCAAATAAAATACAACTGAAAATTATTGATGCTGTGGGTTTCTAAGTTTCAGACAAAAAGTTTGACTTTTTTCTGGACTTTATGTTTTCAATGGCGAGTTCAGCCATTTCTACAATTATTAAATTATCGATTATTAATTATGAAGGTTGATAGACTCACAACTTTGTAATCTAAAGAACGCAGACAGAGTTTTCATGCGCAAATTGCAGATTATAACGTGTCGATCCGTAGCAATTATTATCAATCTACGTAGATTTTTGAGGATTTGATCAATTTCCGCGGGGCTATTGTTTAGTGAAACACGTATTGTGAAATTGAAAAATTTGGAGTTAATTAAACGTACAAGTACTTGTGAGTATAAACGATATTATGCATTAAGTTTTTCTTTCATTTAAAATGTAATCTCGCGAGTTGTTTCGAATACATAGTTAAAATATTGAAGAAAGTGATACTGTGAATTATTTGAGATTTTAAAATAACAATTCCCTGAGTCTTGTGAAGTCTTTCCAATGAAAAGAGTGATCCTTTTATAGAAGAGAAGAATTCAAGTTTTCATCGCAAATTATTCCAATATTTACACTCGCCGACACGATACCGAAATATATAACCGCCAATGCCAATACAACAATATCTACTACCACATGCTACTAATTTCTTTTTACACCTTGTGGGACATATTGCGTGTTATAGATCGGAATGATAAAACAGGTTTTTACTTAAAATAAGACTTTATTCAACGAATTTAATTATTCGATTAAATGAAAACCAGGCCGAAGCTTCGCTTCGGCCCGGAGTCCGAAGCGTATATACCCTAGACTTGTACAGACCTAGTGGAGATACCAAAAGTACCAATTGGCAATGACCATATGCATTAAGAATGGGTCTCCTATATGGCCAGTTCATAGGAGAGGTTGGCACTCATTCATTAGGATCTTGACCATTCTCAAAATCAATTAACTAACTAACCCATTCTACAATATTTGTCGAATTTTTCAAGTCGCTAGTTTCATTCTATCGGAAGGTATTGCTTATTTGAAGTTTCACTTGTAGAGGAGGTAAGGGTTCCTTAGGTCGGATCTTGCTCATCATTGCCACCAACCAATTAGATCACCCTACAACCATTTGAACAAAATTTCAAGTCTCTAACTTCACTCTATCGAAAGTTATCGCTTATTTAAAGTTTCGTTTGTAGGGGAAGTAGGGGTTTCGTTGGTCGGATGTTACCCAGCTTTAATGCCAACTAACTCAATCTCACTTCGAACATTTGACCAAAATTTCAAGTCACTGGCTTCATTCCATCAAAAGTTATCGCTTATTTGAAGTTTCATATGTAGGGGAGGTGGGGGTTCCTTGGGTTGGCTCTTGCCCATATTCAACACCAACTACGTAGGTCTTACTAGCAACATTCCACCAAATTTTTAACTCGGTAGTATCATTCTATCAAAAGTTATCGCTTATTTGAAGTTTCATTTGTAGGGGAGGTAGGGGTTGCTTGAGTCGGATCTTACCCATTTTCAATACCAACCAAGTAGATCCTACTAACAACATTTTGTCAAATTTTCAACTCGCTAGTGTAATTCTATCGAAAGTTATCGTAATTAAAGGAATATTGATTTTTTTTAAATTTGTAGGGGAGGTAGGCGTTCCTTTGATCCGATTATGCCCAACTTACTAGAACTCAAGCATCTTCTCAGCCCAGGGTTACATGCCAAAAATCAGGCGTCTACGTCAATTGGTTCAAGAGTTATAGGCAAAAAACCCGAAAAGTAGGGTAGTACGGGGCTCTTTGTAAGAAAATTACCGTTAGTTTTCAACTGATCATTTTTATTTTCCCAGGAGTTTATAAGATTACCCTCACGAGTAATCTACCAAAGCTAGAGCTCTTCATATTTATTTAGTCGGGAGTTACAGATACATTTAAGTATTTTACATATGTAGGGGAGGTAGGCGTTCTATTGGCTTGATCATGCCCATTTTCAATACCATCCAACTAGATTACACTACCAACATTTGACCAAAATTTCAAGGCTCTAGCTTCATTCTATCGAAAGTTATCGTGCGAACGGACAGACAGACAGACAGACAGACAGACAGACAGACAGACAGACAGACAGACAGACAGACAGACAGACAGACAGACAGACAGACAGACATGGCTTAATCGAATCAGGAGGTGACCCTGATCATTTATATATATACATTGCTATACCTCCGGAGCCTCCTTTAAGGTGTTACATATTTCCGTCGTGACAAAAACAATATACCCTATACTAAAAGTCTAGGGTATAATTACATTACCGTCGGCTAGCTTGCCGAAGGTATGGTATCTTCATATCATCATCACATCATACCTTCGTTCTGACTTACATATGTTGCATTTGCCACTTTGAAATTAGTAGTAAAACTTTTTCCGATTTCACTGTTCCTATGAGAGATATATGAAATAGTCAGCCGATTTCATCAAATTTAGGGACGTGATATGTCTGTCAATTTGATTGAATAATATGAAACTTGGTAAAGATATCTTCAGAAATAAAAAAGTTTTTCAAACAAAAATTTTCCTTTGGAACGGTCGTTCCTACAACAGCTATATGATAAAGTAGTCCAATTTCAACCAAATTCGGAAATGTGATTTGGCTAAGGATACTATTGAATAATTTAAGATTTGAGAAAGATTCATTCATAAATAAAAAAAGTTCTTCTCACGAAGACCAACTTTTGGACCAGTCGTTCCTAAGCAGCTATATGACGTAGAGGTCCGATTGCGTTCGTTCCGACATATGTACAGCGTGCAATAGAGAAAATACATTGTACAAAATTTCAGCGCGATATCTTTAAACTGAGAGACTAGTTTGCATAGAACCAGACAGACAGACTGACAAAGCTTAATCGACTCTCTCATCGTACTGACCTAGAATATATACTCGTATAGTTTATATAGTAGAAGATGCGTCTTTATGTGCGTTGCAAACTTAAAATTAATGAGCCTCGAGATGAGTTAGCATCACCTCATTTACTGTTGTTGTTGTTGTGGTAGCGATGCTTCAAATACCGCAGTTTTCTTGCATCGAGGGGGCTTGGCAGCTCTTGGCCGTTGAAAAACGGGTCGTTCCGGTACGAAGAACCGGCTGCCGCAGGAACGTCATTTACTAGATCATGACGGTGTATTTTGAATTGTTTAACACGCTTAACCGAGTTATTTTTACCCCAAAAGGTATTTAACAGCTGAGTGGGCTGATAGTCCGTCCCTACATCCCCTTCTATTAAAAAAAAACTACTGTCTTCAGTGGGATTAGGATTTGAACCATTAGCCTGTGCTAACCGTTGCAGCATTCGGACTACCTGTAAGTGGACTTTACAAACCTATCAGATGCTCCCTTTCTCTACGACATCGGCGACGATGAGTTATTTTAACTTACGAAGTCCGTTCCAAAACTAATGGAACTTTTTTAATTACATGTCGATGGTTCGTCGTAACGACGTACTGTATTTGTCATAGCCTTCCGTGTAACTGACTGTATACCAGTGACGTGCACTCTTAGCAAGCAATTCCAAACTGCTTGACTTACCGAAATAAGCAATTCAATAATAAACTTTGCTGACACCAATACACATATCATCATTTCAGTCAATGTTTTTCTTTAAGCTGAAGAATACATATTATCATTCAAATATTCCTTTACACATTCAAATTCTGATCCGCGCCTTCTTTTGGTTAAAAAACATTCGTTCAATTACTTTAGATAATATTCAAACCTCCCACATTTTGCACACCATAGACACCAAACTTAGAATAGGAAAATGTGCCTAGATCTTTAGATGCATGTACCATGTGTGCATCCAAATACTAGAGACATGTTGATTCCAGAAAATGGGAATCTTGGATTTCGGTAGTACATTGGGCAACGATTTTTTTTTGTTTTGTTCGCAAATTTATATGAGACAAGTCAAGCACTGGCGCGACTGCTTTTGTGTGTGGGATAAAGCCCAATGATGCTTGTTAATGAAATGTTGCCAATGCAGGGAATGTTTATGGGAATTTGATTTTTCCAGTAGAGCTTTTGTAATGGATTTTCCGTTGCAATTTAAAAGAGGAAATCAGTGCAATCGGGTGATTTTGATTAAATTGTGATTTGAAGTTTTTTTGACCGTTTGTAGTGATTTAATTGATTTGATTTGTGATAAAAGTGGTAAGTTTTCTTTTCGCATTATGTCGGAGTATTGCTGCGCGACGGATTTCGTACTAAAAGCGGGATTTTCAACTCTTTCCTTTGCCAAGAAAAGAGAAATTATAGAATCGGATAGACCGAAGCCAGATCTTAGTTTAGAGTTTAAATTAAAAAATATTACGCGAAAATTCCATATCGAAACGTATGAAAAGTACATTTGGTTAACGGGAAGCTGTAAATTAAATAAGTTATTTTGCTGGCCGTGTCTTTTGTTCACAAATGAAAAATCTGTTTGGAATAAAGCTGGATTTAGTGATTTGAATAATTTTACGGGCTCAGCAGCAAAGCATTCAAGTTCCGAAAAACATCTTCAGTCGTTAATTAAATTAGATAATTTTGGTTCTCAGCGTATAGAGTTTATGCTTAGTAACCAGGTGGCAATATCTGTTAGTTTGCATAATGAAAAAGTTGAGCGTAATCGTAATATTTTGAAACGTTTAATCGATACTGTAATTTTTTTTTGGCAAAACAGTAGCTTCCTTTTCGCGGAAATAATGAAGACTCTTCTTCAAATAATCGTGGTAATTTTATCGAAACCGTAAATTTCTTGAGTTTGTATTTTACGATCCGATAATTGAGTCCCACATAGATTCTATAAAAGCAAATGCAGCGTTTTCGGGTTTGTCTAATAGAATCCAAAACGATCTTGTTTCCGCTATAGCTAATGTGGTTCGAAATAAAATCAATTTGGAAATAAAGGAGGCTCCATTTGTAGCTGTGATGGTCGACGAAACGCCAGATGTTAGCGGTCGGGAACAATTAACGATGATTTTTAGATATACAATATCAAATGAGATTGAAGAAAGATTTATCGGATTTTTGGATGTAAGCGCTAATCGTACAGCTACAGCAATAAGCTCTCACATTTTAAAACAATTGCAAAATTTTAATATCGATAAGAAATTAATTGCACAATGTTACGATGGCGCAGCAGTAATGAGTTCTCAAATTCGTGGAGTTCAGACTTTAATTCGGGAAAAACATAAATCGGCAATTTTCGTTCCATGTTACGCTCATTCACTAAATCTAGTATTGTCTAAAGCAGTTGAGTTTATTCCGGAAATTAAATTATTTTTCGCGCACATCAATAAAATCGCATCATTTTTTAATACATCCACTAAAAGGTCGGACCTTTTTGCAAATATAGTAAATCGTCGTTTACCATCGGTTTCCAAAACGCGTTGGCATTATCATTTGCGTATTATTAACGTTATATTTGAACATAAGCATGAAATTTGTACAGTTTTTGAGACAATTTCGAATGGTTCTCAACACTGGGATGGCGATTCCTTAACTTTTTCCGATATATACTTACAAAAATTCGCAGAGTCAGATTTTCAATTATATCTGTTAATTTTTTCTGAAATTTTTTCGAAAACTGATGTATTATTTAATATTATTCAGAGCAAAGTGGTAAACATTTCATATGCAAGCCAAAAAATTATTGAATTTGAAAATTGGCTTGAAAATGACTTTTCTAAAAAGTTTGATAATTTCTATTCGACAGTTACAGCAGAATATCAGCCACCACGTAAGAAATGTAGAAATGCGATAGATCCTTTACAAAATTTACGGCGGATATTTCGGGAGATTATAGATGTTATTCTCGGGCAAATTCGAGATCGATTCCATTCGTTTAAAGATCTTTCATTTTTAGAGTTGCTTGAACCGAATTATTTTTCTAAATTCAAGTCAAATTTTCCCGATAAAAATTTTGACTCACTTATTGGATATCACGGTCAATTTTTCGACAGAATAAAGTTGAAAAATGAGCTAAAAGTTATTTATTCTTCAGATGAGTTTAAAAACGCGAATCCTAGTAAAATTCTCGATTATTTTCAAAAACGGCCTTATGTCGCAAACGGTTTTAAGCAAGTTCATATTTTAGCAAAATTATTAACGTCAATTCCAGTCACAGTGGCAACTGCGGAAAGGTCATTTTCAACACTAAAGCGCGTTCACACATTTTTGAGAAATCGCCAATCCCAAGAACGACTTTCGGATCTTGCTTTAATTGCGGTTGAAAAGGATCTTCTTATACAAATGCGAAGAGAAAACGATTTTTTTGATAATGTGATTAAAGAGTTTTTACTTAAAGAACGGCGCATAGATTTGGAATACAAATAAATGGCAATGGCGAAAGAATATTTATTTATTTCAAATACCCCTGAATTTTTCTTAGTCTTAATTAACATAATATTTATTTATCATTTTTTTTATTAGTAATATTTTATTTATTTATTTTTTTTTGTATTCCGAATATATGTGCCAATATTTTATTTATATCTTTCCTGATTTCTTCTTTAAGGCTTAAAGCCGCTTGGTATAAATGTTTTTGTGACTGTCCATATTCTATTATACAGTCCATTTTTGTTTATGCTAAATTGGCTTTAGGGCGCCCAACTGCTTGACTATGAAAAATTTCCACTGCACGTCACTGCTGTATACAGATTGTTTATATCCCGTTTAGTTTCCGACTTTCAAGGACGTGTGTGACGGTGCGTTATAGTGATGGTACAGAACTGTTTTCTTCGCCATATGGGGCCGTTTTTTCTTTATTTAGTCGTTCAGTTTGTCCAATAACGCTGCACTATACTCTCCTGTGGCTGTTTTTCCTTTCTGCAGGTAATTGATGAAGATTATGCCATACGCATCCCAAAAAAAATGGAGGCCATAATCTTCCCGGCCGAGCGTTGATCTTTTGGCCGCTTTGGTCGACTTTCGTGGTTTTCCAGCCACTCTGCAGGCTGCCTATTGGACTCAGGCGTGTGGTATTGGACCCATGTTTCATCCATCGTCACAAAATGTCGAAAAAAGTTCGCTCGATTACGCTGTATCACATCTTTTTGCATAGTAGTAGTAGTAATCCAGATGGCGCAACGGTAAGCACGTTCGCCTTCTATACATTGGGCTCCGGTTTGATTCCTACTGAATGCGGTAGTCTTCGATAAAAAGGGGATTTACGTGCCGGACTATGAGTCCACTCAGGTTACCCATTTGGGGCGAATAGTTTTCTTGCCAAGAATATCATTTTTCTAGTTCAAAGGACTCAAAGTGCCTTTAACAGTAGTTTACTGCATTCGCCTCATCACCCCCGATAATACAATATAATACTCATCTTGCCTAGATATCGCTTCCTTGCCAAGAACATCTTTTTCCTGCCCAAAGTACTCAAAATACCTTTAACAGTCTACTGCATTCGCCTCATCACCTCCAGTCATGTGATACCCATCTTGCCTAGACATCGCTTCCCATCTTCCACACATTGGAAAAAATCATCTTACATCATAATTCATATCTTATATGCCATAAATGAAACTACCTAAATCATATACCACACAGCATGTTTTTTTCTTTCCGGACATCCTAAGAACCGGTACACATGGACGTCCAACTGACGCCGGACGCAGCGTCACTTAAGCTCCTCCCTCTTTGATACCTATGTGCATTTCAATTCACATGATGCGATAGGGCGCAGCGTCACTCTGTATTATATAAGCCGGGCCACATAATTGCGAACCTGAATTTACAATTTATGTTATTTTTAGTTTTAAAAAAACTGTTTTTTGGCCATAACTTCTAAAATATAAGGAATTTCGCATTTTTGACACCATTTTCACCCCCCTCCCCTTAGAAACCCCCATCCGAGCCGAGAAGCATCCATCCCCACTATTTTTTTTTTTCAAAATTAATTGTCAATTGTAGTAGTCACGATTAACAATTAATTAATTGGCACTTAAAAGTGATCCTCAAGCGAATGGTTTAAGAAACATCATACAAATCAGACATTGTGACCGTGTCCGTGTTCCGGGTTCGAATGTATGTGGGCCGGCTTATTAAAAATTGATATGCGGACGCGTGAAGTGACGCAGATAGGAGCGGAAGCCAGCGTCATCCCAGAGGGCTATCGTGGCGGCAAAATGCCGCCAATAGCTATCGGATAGCTCTCTGCGACCATGTGCCTCGCTTCATTGCCCGTAATGTATTTCTTCCTAACCGATTGAAAGTGACGCAGCGTCAGGCGTCATTTGGACGTCCATGTGCACCAGCGCTAAGATGCAGCCATAAACATTCAGTTTCAATTTTTTCATGACAACCATGAACTCGTATGGTTCTCCTCACCCGACGAGCGCACGGACTTTTGCATCCGTCGTCGTCACTATACTCACATAATCAAGTGTTTGCGTCTCTCCCCGTCGGCATGCGATCTCTGCGAGTGATTTTCTGTGTCTCATTCAAAATATCAAAAAGACTAAAGCGAGAAACTCTACTATAAAATTTCACATTTTTGGATGTATCTTTTGATCTACTGCACGGATCAGAGCAAATGACAGCCTATGCACACCCTTGGGACACAGCCAATCCGTGAGAAAAGAAAGCAGACCTCGATACGCTCCCTACGAGGCTGTAGATCGGTCAAAGAACAACGAGAACAAGAAAAATTTGAAAAATAGCCATTTTCAAATTATCATATCTCGGGTGTTTTTTCTTGTATCGGAATCAAATTTGCAGCACTTCGTAAGATGACCAGGGACAATGACCATATCAAATTTGAGCTCGAACAAGCATCCGGGGCCGGAGCTACAGAGGTCCGAAAACCCGTACTTGTTGTGTCGCGTAAACATAGTCTTGGTCGCTTTTCCATTTTTTTTTCGATTTTTTTTTGTTTTTCTTTGGCGGGGCGGGACGCTCCCGCGTCCCTAGGATCTTGGTCACTTTTCCATTTTTTTTTTAGATTTTTTCTTTGGCGTTGCGGGACGCTCCCGCGTCCCTAGATTTAATAACAAATATTGAATTTACTAAAACTTCATTTAATTTTTTATCAAATGAATACATAATTACTGCAATTCTTCCATTCAATTAGGCACTTTGCTGCTGGATCAATCAAAATTTTATTGCATATTTAGCCTAGTCACAGCAAATTTCAATATGTGTACTACGTAAACTTCGTTTGATATAAATCGATTGAAAAGCGGTGTTTATTGTTGAATGTCATTAGCAACCCAATAATTGATTCCCTCATGTGCTTAATTAAAAACCAAATTCACGCACATCCTTCATCAACAGTTGGCTGGTGATGAAGGCATACTTGTAGCTAGAGTATATCAATTTAACTCGACCTCAACGATTTCCAATCATTCATTTACGAATATGAACCGGCGGCGGTGGCGGGTGTGTGAATTGCCGAATTTGTTAAATCGACTGTAAACTAATAATTCCACTAATTCCTCCCTGATAAATTTTAAAGTGCTGACTTTGTACGGTAAATCCACTGAAATTCATGATACGTATAGATGTGATCGAAATCATATTAAGTGTGCAAAATTTTCCCTTACATCATTCAAATAGAATCCTTTGCAACCATTTGAACTGGCGTTATCAGACTCACTGAACTACTGCAAGCCGTAACAAAAATTAATGACGAAGGCCAATTATTTATTGGATTCAGTGACCAGTAAAAGAGGTGGAGGTCGGTGATTTGTGGTTGAACTGTGTTATAGTCAGAAAACCTAGGACATTGAGATTTCTTGTTGAGCCAATTGAAGACTACAGCCCTGGAGAATTTCACTCAAATGAAAGGTCATATTGGTGGCCAAAACTTCATGCTTCAAGTTATTGAATTTCTGGGAAAGGACATTTCATACACTCATAGAAGAAGCAATGAATCTAGATGAGGTATTAGGTTCTAATATGAATGAGTCTCGTTCAAATTTAAACCTTAACCGACAATTTATGGCGTTGAAATTCCAATTAGAGGCGTGAATTGCCGCATACTGACGTATTTGTAACATTTCTGTTTGACTACATGCAGTCAGCTGGGAGCTACGTATATTTATGTTAACTATTAGACGGTTTTATGGAAGCTACCAATTAATTGCTACTTAGCACATATGGCGGTTGCCATGCACGACGATACCATTTCACTATCAAAGGCCGTAATAGCTGCAAAATATTGTCTACCGGCAAATATACATGTCAATCAACGTATTTATAGACTGTTTTGACTATGACGGGTGTTAAATTTAGCCAAACGGAAAATGTATGCGAGCAAACAGTTTACCCTTTCAATTTGTATGTTTGACAAGTTATACTGCAAAAGCTGGTAATTACCACAGCATAAGCATATAGCCAGTGCTTCAGCATTAAGTTAATGCATAGAATAAAGGTAACCATAGGTATAGGTAACCATAGTTTACTTATGAGCCGTTAACAGACATTTAAATCACCATTAATTATTGCACTAATAAGTGCCAATAGGTACTTCCATTTGGATTCGGTATGTTATTTGACCTTGTTGCTTGATAATGCAACAAGTTTACACCAAATAGTAAAAACAAGCGGACTCATTTAAACTAGATATGTAAGGAACTAATGTATACAGGGTGTCCGGAAATTGTCAGATAAACGCACTGCCACGTGATTCTCCATACAATTCTCAGTAAAGATATTGCGGAACACTTTTCCGAACTCTCAACCCTTTAGCTGTCACAGGCATTTATATTTTTCTCAAAAATTCCCCACCTTGCATGACTATAAATTCAATATCTCGGAAACTACGCTAATTAAAACAGTCAAATAAAATGATTGACGCAGCCAATATGTACTTGTCCTGTTTTAAGAATAAATTCTTTATTTTATGAAAATCTAATTGTGTTAACTTTATTTTATCCTGTTTTTATCCCCTAGACTTTTAGTATAGGGTATATTGTTTTTGTCACGACGGAAATATGTAACACCTTAAAGAAGACTCCGGAGCCGGAGGTATAGCAATGTATATACTATATAAATGATCAGGGTCACCTCCTGATTCGATTTAGCCATGTCTGTCTGTCCGTTCGCACGATAACTTTCGATAGATTCAAGCTACAGCCTTGAAATTTTGGTCAGATGTTGGAAGTGTGATCTAGTTGGTTGGTACTGAAAATGGGTATGATAAGGCCAAGAGAACGCCTACCTCCCCTACATATGTAAAATACATAAATGTATTTAAAACTCCCGATTAAATAAACATGAAAAGCTTTAGCTTTGGCAGATTGCCCGTGAGGCTAATTTTATACTCTTCTGGAAAAATAAAATTGATCAGTTGAAAACTAGGGGTAATTTTCTTACAAAGAGCCTCGTACTACCCTACTTTTCAGGTTTTTTGTTCATACCTCTTGAACCAATTGACGTAGACATCTGATTTTTGGCATGTAACCCTGAAAAAAGAAGCTGCTTAGGTTTAAGTAAGTTGGGCATAATCAGATCAAAGGAACGCCTACCTACCCTACAAAATTAAAAAAATTAAATATTACTTTAATTATGATAACTTTCGATAGAATAACATTTTTAGCAGGGTGAAAATTTGGCAGAACGTTGGTAGTAAAATCTAGTTAGTTGGCATTGAAAATAGGCAAGATCCGACCCAAGAAACCCCTACCTCCCCTACAAATGAAACTTCAAATAAGCGATAACTTTTGATAGAATGAAGCCTGCGACTTGAAATGTTGGTCAAATGTTTGAAGTGAGATTGAGTTAGTTGGCATTAAGGATGGGTTAGATCCGACCTAAGGAACCTCTACCTCCCCTGCAAGTAAAACTTCAAATAAGCGATAACTTACGATAAAATTAAGCTAGTGACTTGACATTTTGGTAAAATATTTGTACTGGGATCTGGTTGGTTGTTATTAAAAATGCGCAAGATTCATCCAACGAAACTTCTACCTCCCCTACAAGTGAGACTTCAAATAAGCAATAACTTTCGATAGAATGAAGCTAGCGACTTGAAAAATTCGACAAATAATTGTACAATAGAATGGGTTAATTAATTGATTTTTAGAATGACCAAGATCCTCCTGAATGTGTGCCAACCTCCCCTATAAACTGGCCATATGGAAAACTCACTTTTAATGCATATGATCGTTGCCAATTGGTACTTTTGGTATCACCACTAGGTCTGTACAAGTCTAGGGTATATACGCTTCGAACTGGTTTAATTTCCGGAAGTTATAGCTTTTTGAATGTTGGAAAATGGGGTTTTTTGTGCGTTGCAACGTCGAATACTACGTCGATTTTACATTGCTAATATATATATATATATAATAACTCAAGAGCTACGCGAGTAATAACTCCAAAATAAACTCTTTACCTCATCTAATACTTTACCCTTTTAAAATTAATCCCATTAAATTCTGAGTAACAGTTTATTGTGTGAATGAATGAATATGATTGTTTTAATTTTTTTTAATCTTGGAATTTTATTTTTTTTTACCGAATTTTCGTTTACATAATTTACACACTTTATTTTAAAAATTGTAATGGACGGTTTGGGGATGGAGCCTAAAGTAGCATATGACCGTGAAGGTCGGGCAGTGCCATCTGGCGAAGAAAAAAGCCCCTCAACGAGCTAAGCAGCGGCTTATGTTTGCTGTAGCTCAGTTCGGGAGACGTGGGCGGGGTTTTCACCGCTCGTTGCCCCTGTCCTTTCCCTATTAACAAAAATTCATAGGCCTGGGGAAGACAATACAAACATGGGAGGCAAAAATGGGGAATGGTAAAAAAATGAGGCGATAAGGATGGAATAGTTGACGGACGGCGCAGATTTCCTAGCGCTCGCATCGGGGTCCAGGCGTAATTGGACCGTCGGCCTCTGGTTTTGTACCACCGACAAATCATTACTCATCAGGTGTTGCCATATTTAATAATCTTCAATATATAAACGTATTATATAATAAATCTGCTGGTGGAAGCAGCACAACCAGACCATAATATGGTGCACTAAAAGTGGTTCATTACAAAATCCAATCTTTATTTTCTTGTGGTCAGATCGTACTAAAATCATTCCGCCCAAGTTTCTTAATTTCTGGCAGTTGTGGACCTATGTATCAAAATAGTTTAAGTGGAAAATTTACCTTTTTTCGTTAAAAATTTAAATTGAAATATTTTGAATGAGAAATGAAAGATAATTTAATTTTTTATGTTTTGTTTTAGAATAAGTGTAAGAAAATGAACGATGTATTTGGTGACACTACAAGAGGAATGGTGGGATGGGCTGTATGTAGTTTTTCAAATAGAGCACGATATTGTTTAAGGTTGGAAGGTGATCATTTTGAACACTTATTATAAAATAAAATAAACAAGAAACATACAAGATGAGACTGTCATCCATTTCGAATTCAAAATGATTTATTATGTATTAACACTTCTCAAGGCTGTTGTGCGTTGGAAATCGAAATATTTAATGAAAATGGGGAATTTTCGATATAAACGATTTTCTTTCACGGACCCCGAACTGCCAGAATTTAGGGTAAAATCATTTGAGTACGATTCGTCCATAACAAAGCGGAGATTTGATTTTTTTTTAATAAAACTTGAACATTATTAGGAGCGTTTTTTTTTTTCGTGCAGAGCAGAGCATGTTAAGCGACGAAAAAAACGATTCAGAGCAATTTAACGGAGCAAGTTTTTGTCTTTGCTGGGAGTGTGTCTTGGTTTAGTTAGAATTCAAATGTCAACTAGAATTTCAAGAGAAAACTTAAATCCCTAGTACATATACAATCGGACGAATCCTTTAGGCAGCAAAATTATTTTGTATGTTTACTATTCCAAATAATTACACAAACCGGACATTTTATTGAGAAGAAATGAACTTTATGTGCTTCCCAAACTGTAAACTGTCCAAAAACTTCTACCTCCTGCGCCGCCTACATTTCAAATGTGGAATTATTTAACAGAGTAGAAATCCTGCACTAACGTTCTATCGAGAGCAACTCAGATCAAATTGTTAGTGTAATTGTGTGGTCTTAACCAGCTCTGCTCTATATGGATCTTGAAAAAACGCGCCTATTTATTCGAAAATTTGGCAAAAAGTGATAAAATGTAATATTAAACAAAAACTAATACAAATCCTTTTCATTTCATGGAGGTACAACCAACAAACTTTTACTCTGAATTTTATGAAATTCATTTTTAAAGTAAGGGTAAAGTATTAGCTCCTGGGACTAGCATTTTGCGTTTATAGCAATGTAAAATCGGCGTAGTATTCTACATTGCAACGCACAAAAAGCCTGTTTTCCAGCATCCAAAGGGCTATAACTTCCAGAAATAAAAAAATGGGATAAAATGATGTTAACACAATTTGATTACTATAAGATAAGGAATTTATTTTTAAAACCGGCCAAGTACATTATGAATGGGAAAATTTAAGAAAAAGGTGATAAAAAAATATTGTTTTGGAGCAAAACAATAGTTTTGATTTAAAATAACTTTAATAACTAAAACATTTGTCTGATTTTTACCAAATAAATTTTATATTTTAGAGCAGCATATTGGCTACTAATATCATTTTATTTGAGTGCTCTGATCTTCGTAGTTTTCGAGATATTGCATTCTTAGTCGTGTGATTCACGGAATTTTCAAGAAAAATATAAATGCCTGTGGCAACTAAAGGGTTAAGAATTCGAAAATATTTTCTTTAATATTTTTTACTTGAAATTGCATGGAGATCGCACTGCCACGTGCGTTTATCCGGTAATATTCGGACACCCTGTATATTGGGAGTTGGTTCGGGTTTTCTTTTAAAGAAGAACTTTATACGAAAAGATTATATCAATCGAAATGGCATGGATTTATTCTCGTTTTTTACAAATGTAATGAGGGCGAAGACTGTGAAGTTGAAAGGAGTAATCAGGTCTAGATGTTGTGAATGCCGAAGATAGGTAGACAATGGCAATGTTGCGCTCAGAATGATAATCACACTGAAAAACGGTACACATGCCTGTCGCCACCAATCCGAAGATGGGAGATAATGGTGGATAATTAAAGACCAGCTGCTAACCATGTCATGATGAAGACATCAATGCGCTCATTATGAAGGCTTGGATGAAAGTCGTTATAATCTTTGTTCTAGCCGCGGGACTAAAATCACTTATGTACTTTCCAAGTATATGATGAAACGATACATGACCCCTCACGACCTGCTACATGATGTCCATCGGTAAATTCATCGAGCATTAATTGATGAAATCCTTGATGAGTATGATTTGACCAATTCATAAAACCTGTCACGGACCCAGGCTGCACTTGTTGACCTGTAAGAAAGAAGAAAAATAACCACGGAACCACGACTGTCTAGACTAGCCCTTGCCCTCTTGTAGCATAACAGATAGTACGGTTCTAAGGCATCTTCATCCGACTACATACCCGTGGAGAGAAAATTCATACAAGAATTTCGAGCTGCAATTTTAAATAGTTGAAATTGATTAAATTTTTTTTTGAAATATGTAGCCAAGAACAGATAGAAAGTTTAGAAAATACAATATTTTTTATTTTCTCACCCGTTGGTGTGCTCGTCGGTTTTTTTTCGTCCGGCATCTTTGAATATGTCAAAAATCGTATAGGATGTTCGTGATGTGTTTAAACTCTAATGTAAAAGCAAAAAAGTCATTTGATTGATGATTCTACCAATTCTTTTCGCAGTATTGCGTCTCTAGTGTCCTTTTCCTTCCAAAGTTTCTATGCCGTACCGCGCTGGTTTGGGGTGACCTTTAGAAAGGTAAGACCAGACGGGCCTACACATGCGGAGGCCTAGAAGTGGCAGGACCAGGTGTATATCGACTCGCGATGACCAATTTATCGCACTAAAAATTTTGAAAAATTTATTCCTTACGGCGCGGCGGTTGAAATATGGCAGAGTCTACGATATCTTCCTATTTCACGGGGTGACACATCGTGGTTTGCGCCATGGCTAATTGTGGCCTTACCGCTGTAGTGTAAAGGAAGAGCAAAGCGAGCGTTCTAGGGCGGTATACTGAGGGCTGCAACGCTCGGGAGTGCGAAATCATCTCAATTTGAAGCCCCCTATTGGTTAAAAACGCGAACCACTATGCTTCGCCCGGTCAACTAGGAATGTTCCGAGTCTATAAATAGCAAGGAAAGTATAAATGTAAGTGAGCATACCCTTAGAGGAAAAATGGAGGAACAAGACTTGCGTGCTCGAACACCGGGCCGAGGTTCACAACTACTTCGATATTATCGCTTAGCTCGACTTCGGTTCGCTTGGGAACATGCAATTGGGCGCACGAACAGTAGAGTTCTTTCGACCCTTGCCGAGGGGGCTTAATAGTTCCAGATCGTTGCCAATGTATGTGGAGAAGGCGTCGAGAGGGAGACATGAATCCTGCAGAACATGTCTGGCACATACTCAAATGAAAAATAAAGTCGGGTTCCAACGCGCCACAAACCTTTCATCAACTAAAAACCGAGAGGTCGAATCGCCCCTTACATTCTTACAAAAATGAATGTTTGATTTTTATTGTTTTCTGGGATTTTGAGTAATTTAATTATAATAAATAAACAGCATTTTTTTGTGAATAATTAATTTTATTTGTAGCCACTTAAGTTAAAAAAAAAACTTAAATTTTTTATTTTGATAATAAAAAGAAATAAATAAAAATATAGTAAAACACGCTTGGGCCGCATTCCGTGCCGATGAGTGTATTTGCCATTGAACGGGGCAAGGGGAAAGGTGAATCTTTTTTTTTGCATGTTTGATACTGCGGTTTATAAGTGTCAGATGCACCACAACTATAGTAGAATATGCTGCGCGCTGCCATGCCATAGCCTGATCGATGATGAAATAGTTTGACTGAGCCTCGACAGACAGCTACGAGTATTTCTCAAAGGATCAGGTACAAATGCAGTAAGGACTCCATTGCGTTTAGGCAGAGTCGATAGAATGAATCAGCTAAAATAAAGTAGATTCATACATTCGTTCCGGATATGCACGTATTCATGTGCTGAAAACATGCTTAAATGAACCATTACCTGACACGTAGGATATGGATCCGCATAGGTTTGGGAACGGATACCGGAACGATCGGCGGGGATATTCCGGGAACTCCGGAAAGCAGGGGGATGTACAGCTTAAGATGTAGCACCAAGCTAAACCTGTTTTAGGGTTTCACAACACTGATTTTGAATTTTTCTTATAAGCGGCCAACCGCGTCATTTAAAAAAAAAACGGGTCATTAACCGTTTTAAAAACCGACTCATCAAAAAACTGATTCATCAAAAACCAACTCATTGAAAACCGAAATTATTAGAAACCGACTCGTTAAAAACCGACGGGCTCTAAGGAAAACACTAAGCATGCCTGTGAGAGGGAGTCGGTTTTTTTATTGTTTTTTAACGCCGGTCGGTTTTTAACGAGTTGGTTGTTAATGAGTCGGTTTTTCAGCCATGAACCGCGTTTTTGTCGATTTCTTTTAAACCGCTACTTGTTAATCGCGGTAGATTTTAAACCGGTGTTTCGGTTTTAAGAAACAGTAGTCTAGTAGAGCAGAATGGAATAGAAAAAGTGTGTGTTTGATGAAGCAGTAGTTTACTGCGATTTCGTGATAAAAATTATCCATCAAAAGAGCTTGTTTTATTTCATTTGTAGGACACTGTCGTAGTTGATTGACTAAGATTTTCATTATTTACTTTTTTTTTTACTTTTTATGCTCGCCTAACCTACTCCTGCCCATGAACAGAAGACATTCGAATCCACAACCGCTATGGCACTTAAATTGATTATGGATGGCCAACCGAAAGCTTATTTCATATTGACAATAACAATATTAAATTCCAAAGATCGTTGAACTCGTTCAAGCTTAAAGATTCAATAAATGGCATATTTTGGTAATTTGAGTTGGTCTACTACCTACTACTCTGTAATACCCACTTACTCTTACCCGTACTGTCCGCAAAGTTACATCACCATGTTCCAAATCGATCATAGTGAAACAGCGCTGGAAATTGTAGACTAAAGTTACTTAGAGTATTCGACACGGTGCGGTAAATCGCTTCGGCTAAAATCTGCCAAAAATTCGCTTGGTTACCTGTGAATGAAAAATAAGAAAAAATAATAATGTTATGCTCAATAGTGATTAATTTGAAGTTAAGCTTTCTTCAGCTCTGCTCAATAGGTTTTGGTTAATTTTTTTCACTTAGGTTGACCTTTCCGTATAAAATAATTAATAACCTGTTTCATCTAGTACCTAAATACAGCATGCTTACCGACCTGGAATTTGTTAAAATCTCAAGTGTACAGTCATTTCCCAAATTATTTCGACAGCTGAAATCGCAAAGAAAATCTGAATTGAAATTAAAATAACTTCTTTAATTTAAATACCTTATTTTAAAATAAAACATTCCAGAGTAACAATAAATGAAATGAAATCGGAAAATAGAGGGCTACGCCCGCAATCCGAGGGTTTTGTAGTGTGCCATGCCAATAGGAGATGAACTGTCCTACTCTTGGAGATGCTTAACCATTCATGTTAAGACGGTATTGCAAAGTACAAGCTTGCGTAAAAAATATTGAAAGTAAATTGTTTGAATAATTATAGAAAGTAGAGTCAGCGACCAGCATACCTCCCTCCTCTCCTAGCATCTTTACCCTTTTGAAAATGGTTAACTCCAATTCGCTCTACGGAAAACAATATGCAAGTATGTTGTACTCGTAGTACTAGTATGTAGTACAAGAGACCTGTTATGTGCATTTTTTGTATTTATACCCTAGACTTTTAGTATAGGGTATATTGTTTTCGTCACGACGGAAATATGTAACACCTTAAAGGAGGCTCCGGAGGTATAGCAATGAATCTATATAAATGATCAGGGTCACCTCCTGATTCGATTTAGACATGTCTGTCTGTCTGTCTGCCTGTCCGTTCGCACGATAACTTTCGATAGAATGAAGCTAGAGCCTTGAAATTTTGGTCAGATGTTGGAAGTATGATTTAGTTGGTTGGTATTGAAAATGGGCATGATCAGGCCAAGAGAACGCCTACCTCCCCTACATATGTAAAATACTTAAATGTATCCATAACTCCCGATTAAATAAACATGAAAAGCTCTAGCTTTGGTAGATTGCTCGTGAGGGTAATCTTATACTCTTCTGGAAAAACAAAATCGATCAGTTGAAAACTAACGGCAATTTTCTTACAAAGAGCCCCGTACTACCCTACTTTTCAGGTTTTTTGTCCATAACTCTTGAACAAATTGACGTAGACATCTGATTTTTGGTATGTAACCTTGAGGGAAGAAGCTGCTCAAGGTTCTGTAAGTTGGGCGAAATCAGATCAACGGAACGCCTACCTCCCCTACAAATTTAAAAAAATTAAATGTTCCTTTAATTAAGATAACTTTCGATAAAATGATACTACCGACGTAAAAATTTGGTGGAATGTTGCTAGTAAGACCTACTTAGTTGGTATTGAATATGGGCAAGATACGACCCAAGGAACCCCCACCTCCCCTACCAACGAAACTTCAAATAAGCAATAACTTTTGATACAATGAAGCCAGTGACTTGAAATTTTGGTCAAATGTTTGAAGTGAGATTGAGTTAGTTGGCATTAAAGATGGGTAAAATCCGAACTAAGGAACCCCTACCTCCCCTAGAAATGAAACTTATAATAAGCGATAACTTGTGACAAAATAAAGCTAGCGACTTGAAATTTTGGTCAAATGTTTGTAGTAGGATCCAGTTGGCTAATATTGAAAATACGTAAAATCCAACCAACGAAACCCCTACCTCCCCTACAAATGAAACTTCAAATAAGCGATAACTTTCAAGAGAGTGAAGCTAGAGACTTGAAATTTTGTTTAAATGTTTGTATGGTGATCTAATTGGTTGGTGGCAATGATGGGCAAGATCCGACCCAAGGAACCCCTACCTACCCTACAAGTGAAACTTCAAATAAGCAATAACTTTCCATAGAATGAAGCTAGCGACTTGAAAAATTCGACAAATATTTGTAGAATGGGTTAGTTAGTTAATTGATTTGGAGAATGGTCAAGATCCTACTGAATGAGTGCCAACCTCCCCTATGAACTGGCCATATAGAAGACCCATTCTTAATGCATATGGACGTTGCCCATTGGTACTTTTGGTATCACCACAAGGTCTGTACAAGTCTAGGGTATAGATATAGACATTATTGCACGTGGTGTTGACTATTGTTGGCCATCAATATTTTCGATCTCGGATGAGTTTGAGAAATGCAGGGGTGTGCTAACTGTAACTATAGAAATATACTATTATTAACCTATTTTGAGAAGATATCAAAATTCCATAATTTTTTTGTTTTCTGTGCTAGTTGAAAGCCACCTTCCTGTATGTTTTCAAATTTCTAAGTGTAACTGTCTCGAAATGGTAAGGGGGTGGGACAAATTATGATCTCATATTTTTCCCTCTACCTCTTTTCCCCTTTCTTCAAATTTGATGAAGACGCAAAAAATGGAATGTACTCGGTAGTACCTTTCTCATGCCTATACCAGATGAAAAAAATATTGATCTTCATTTCCTACATCCTACCTTCTACCTCCCCCCTCCACTTCTCTCCCCTCCCACTCCTATCCCAACAGTCTTTACCCTTTCAGAAATGGTCAACTCCAATTCACTTTATGAAAAACAACAAACAATATTTAAATATGCAGTAGCAGAGGCCGGTTATGTGCATTTTTTGCATGGATGGTGTCAAAATGTCAAAATTTGAATGAATGTACTATTATTAAATATTATGTGATTGTGATGAAACTTAGAGATATTATTGCCTATGATGTTGGTTATCATTGGCCATCAATATTTTTGACCTCGGGTGCGCTTAAGGGGTGCAAGGGTGTGCTAACTGTAACTATAGAAATGTACTATATTATTAACCTTTTCTGATGAGATTTCAAAATTCTATTAATCTAGGTTTTCTACGCTAGTAAAATGCCGGTTTTCTGTAAATTTTCATATTTCTAAGTATAGCGGTCTCGAAATGCAAGGGGGGGGGGGGGGGGGGCGGGACAAACTCGGATCACATATTTTCCCCTCTCCCTCTTTTCCCGTTTCTTCAAATTTATAAAAAAAATCCAAAAATGGAATGTACCCGACGGTACCTTTCTTATGATACACCACTTGCCTGTACCAAACTAAAAAAAAAAAATTCGACCTTCATTTCTTCTCTATGGGGACCTCCCCTTAAAGTTGACCTATTACGACGATTCGCTTTCTCTAGAGAATTATAGCACTTCTACACATTCCTACAAAATTTCATGTATGTAGCTTCAGCCGTTCGTGAGATATTCCATGGACAAACGGACAGACAGACAGACGGACAGACGGACAGACAGACATTTGACCGATTTCATAAGGGTTTTGTTTTTGCTACAAAACCCTGTTTTGCTACAAAACCCTGTTTTGCTTCAAAACCCTGTTTTGCTACAAAACCCTAAAAAAGGAATTATGAACATTATGTGCACTTGCAAAAATGCGTCAATATTATATGTACAATCTTTTAATTTACAGTCTCTGCACGCTTTTGTTATTTCCAATCGAAAAGTGAGTATGGTTGATTTGGTTACTGAAATTGCAATATAGTAGGTTTTTGTCATTTCTATTTCAAGGGCATATAACCAGTTAAAAAAATGAAAATAAATCTGGTAGTTTTGTAAATGCATACATCATTAGATCTTTCCCAGAATTGGGAAGATCGGTTGCAATTGGCGCTAAAGCACATGAGAGTGCCGTATGAAGACACTTTTGGCATGTTTTTTGACATGGATATGTTTTATCGCTGGGAGTCATCCTGAAAATTTGTCCGTCACGTAATGTGTCACGATTTTGTTAAGGGAAGTGTAATTTCGTTAGTTTTCATTCCACAAAAATCGTTGACCACTCGTTGGAAAGTACTCAATTTGTCTCAACAGTTCATGATGCCAAAATCTAGCCACCTTGACCTCATACTCCATAAAATAGAATTTAATTTTCGTATAATCACAAAACCACTGCCGTTCTGGCCGATTCTCACACATTCACTTCGTGTACCACCGGTGCCGTGCGTCCAGTTTCTCATAACTTGAAAGTTATGCAGAACAGGTGCCGTTTGATCCATTTCTCAAAATTTTACCCCCCGAAAACCACTATGGTTGCCGATCACAAACACACTATCAAAAGACACTATTGTCGGCTCCAGCTTTAAGATGAAAGTAGTCTACAGCTTAATCCTCGTATTATCTTACCTTCTAGTTCCTCTTCAGTAAACTGATGCAGAATATCTACAGTACAGGCAGATACATCGGTACATGGATATATCTTATGGCAAACGAATGCATGGAGCATATTTTTTCGAAGATATCGACGTAGGTTTTACCAAGATCGCAGTGTTGTTAATTATACTTGATGAAATCATTCGACAAAACATGTTCCACGCATTCGGAAGCCATAAGATATATCCGTGTACCGATATAAATATTTGCATACACTGTACTAGATACTTGTCATCTGTTTTCTGATGATGAACTACTAGGTAAGAGGATACAAGGACTTTATGTTGTTTCTTTTTTACTATTCTTTCGAATAAATAACATCCATATAAAGCCATAGGAGTTTCACCTTTTCGATTCTATGGAGAGATTATTCTTACTTTCGTTGATGTCCTCTGAATTAATATTTTTGAAAATATCTGGTATTTCTTCTGGGCTATTTTGTTGCATATGTCGTTTTTTCACATACAGCCCGATTGCGAAGATCAATTATTATCAATTGTTAGTTGATACTTGTCAATCAATTTCTTGAATCGGTATTGCGAGACTCAATTATCAATAAAATATTGACCCTTTGTGAATAGGTAAGAATTATCAATTTGAAATTGATATGAAACCGAAATATAGAGGGCTACGCCCGCAATCCGAGGGTTTTGTAGCAAGCACTTATATTTGTACGCAAGTATCGGCTCCTTGCTTTTCTTGGTACCACTTAGATGGATAAAAAAAAACATAACAAAAATGTCTGACCCATCATATAGTATCTTACATGCCCATTCATATTAAGTGATTGTAATGAAACTTAGAACATATTATTGCCTATGATGTTGGTTATCCTTGGCCATCTGTACTTTTTATCTCGGTCGTGTTTAAGGGATGCAAGGGTGCGCTAACTGTAACTATGGAAAAACTACTATTATTAATTTATTTTGAGGAGATATACAAATTCCATTATTTCCCGTTTTATAAAAACCCACCTTCCTGAAAGTTTTCATTTTCTAAAATAAGTGTAAGGGTCTCGAAATGCAAGGGGGGACAAATTACGATCTAATATTTTCTCCTCCCTCACTGTTCCCCTTTCTTCAAATTTAAAGTAAATGCCAAAAATAAAATGTACACAACATTACCTTTCTCACAACACCCGACTTGCCTATACCAGCCGATAAACAAAATTTGACCTTAATTTCGCCCCACCCCCTCCCCCGCTCGTTAAAGTTGGCCAATTACAACACATCGCCCCCTACCAATCTTTACCCTTTCATAAATGTAATTAACCATAATACGTAACAATAACTGCAATTCGCACTACGAAAAACAACATGCAAGTAGTACTCGCACCTTCGAAGCCGGTAGGTGTATTTTTTGTATGAATGGTGTAAAAATGCCCAACTTTAAGTGAATGTACTATTATTAAGTACTACATGATTGTAATGAAACTTAAAGGCATTATTGCCTATGGTGTTGGTTATCATTGGCCATCAATATTTTTGACCCCGGGTGTGCCTAAGGGGTGCAATGGTGTGCTAACTGCAACAATAGAAATGTACTATTATTAACCTTTTTTGATGAGATTTTGAAATTCTATTATTTTTAGTTTTCTATGTTAGTGAAATGCCGCTTTTCTGTAAATTTTCATATTTCTAAGTGTAACGGTCTCGAAATGCAAGGGGGGGGGGGGGGGCGGACAAACTCGGATGACATATTTTCCCCTCTACCTCTTTCCCGTCTCTTCAAATTTGAAAAAAATTCCATAAATGTAATGTACTCGACGGTACCTTTCTTACAATACCCCACTTGCCTATACCAGACGAAAAGAAAATTTCGACCTTCATTTCCCCTCTATGGGGACCCCCCCCTTAAAGTTGACCTATTACGACGCATCACTTTCTCCAGAGAATTATAGTACTTCTACATATTTTCACCAAATTTCATGCACGTAGCTTCAGCGGTTCGTGAGATATTTCATGGACAGGCAGACAGACAGACAGACGGACGCATGACCGATTTCATAAGGGTTTTGTTTTACTACAAAACCCTAAAAACGGTATTATGAACATCAATTTTGTTGAAAGCCATCAATTTTTCTGTCAATCGCAATTTCGGTGTTAACCTATATAGAAATCTAAGTATTTTTAAGTGCTAAGTGTTGCAAATATCCATTTGTTAGTAACTAAAGGCAAATCATTATCTGGAGGGGTTAAAGTCCTCTTTCGGGGCGACCGGTAGCGCAGTGTGTTGAGACATCAGTCTCATGTTTGACTATCGGCGTTTCGGGTTTGAATCCCGTCCACGACGATGTTTGTGGTCATGGATGTGCAGGAGGTGCATGCTGGCAACTGCATTCTCCGAAACCAGTTTATGCCGACGAAACGTCAACTGGGCCACATGGAACAGTTGACGCGCTATGCCCCATATGGAGTAAATTGAGAGAGATAGTCCTCCTCTTAGGAGCCCCCTGAAAACGGCAGCGATGCAAATCGCTGTCGGCCAAGTCATACCGCTAACGGTGAAATAATTTAGTCGGTGCAATCTATTTCCCTGTGGTGTTCGGGTGTAAAAATTATGCCACCGTCTTTCCCGGCTTGTCGTAAAAGGCGACTAAATGGATGGAATGTTGTATGCCAGCAACTTGCAATATCCAAAACCTTTTATATGCTAACAAAATGTCAACTAGGCCTCGGATTAGGACTAATTCTTCAGTTCTGACTTTTGGCTATCGTTCATTGACAAAGATTGGCTTCTGGAATGTGCGTACTCTTCTGGACTTATCTTCGATAAAAAGCTATCCTGGAGGCAAATGTTCAGGAGCGTGTTACTAAGCCAACTGCTGGTTTATAGTCGTGTAGGAGGCCCATCGGCCAAAAATAGGGAATGCTACCGAAGGTGGTTTTTTGGCTCTACGTATCAGTCATACTTCACAAATTTATGCATGGGGTCATAGTTTAGTGGACGGCGATCAACAAGGCGTCTTACAGGATAAATTTTAAAGATTATCTTGTATTACTACCACTGTCTTGAGAATAAACACCATTTGCTGGGCTTCTCAATTATAATTGGCTTCCTGTGGACATCTTTGCTGAGCAGATGGCTGCGATTACAGCCATCCGTCTTAGTGAACTAGGTCAGTGAACAGTGGTTAGTAGACACTGTTCACTGACAGGCCGCGATTAAATCCCTGCAGTATCGCAGTGCTCTCAAAGTGCTCAGCGATTTTTTCAACATCGCCCTTTGTTGGAATCCAGGTCAAAGTAGCTTAAGCGGTAACTGCAAGGCGGACGTCCTGGCTCGTGCGGGTTCGACTTTTGTGGATATAAGGTACTTCGCCTTGTCAAAATGCCTATAGCAGCATGCAAGAAGCTAGTGATGTTTGACGTATTGAGCCGTGTTCAGATGGCTAAGTGGCAGTACTTGCCATCATAGTTGATCCGAAGAGAAAAAGCTTAAAAAATATCGAATATTTTTCGGGAAAAATTTGAAAGGAACTTGACCGAAGCTAAGAAGAGAGAATTTAAGACTTTATAAGCCAAATAAAGAAAATAAGAGCAAAAATGTTTGACTCAAACTAGAGTTCGTATTTAATTTTTGACACAATACCTCAAGTTTTTATCAACTGTTTTTCACAATACCATTATCAATTTCGATTAACAAATTTGTCGATCGTCAATTGGTTGATAATTGGTTTTTGCAATAGGGCTGAATATCTTCTCTCTCTTAATACTTGACACTACCAGATTAACTTTCACTTTAGGCTTCCGGACTTAATACTGTTTTTTTTAACTGAAATAGAAAAAAAAATATTTTTTTTGGAATTTCGGTAGCCAAAATATCGTTATTAGGCTCAGAATGGATTTCTGCCCGAGGCTTCGGCAGTTCGAGTCTTCAATAAAATCTAATTCATATCAAGTATTTGTATTAGTTTTATGACTGCAAGAAACAAAAGCGACCAGAAACCGTTCATTTTGTAAAAAAAAAACAATTATACGGTGTAAAAATTATTTTGGCACTGTGAACTCTTTCTTTCAACTTTTTTTGTTGTTGTTCGTTTCATTTCGACTCTGGTATTTAATGAAACTATTGTGAACTTTTTCAAATAACATTTTCGTAAAATTCAATATACAATAGAAATGATGTAAATTAATTATTTATTATCGTATTATTTTGATTTCATGCCGCATGCTTTTTCTTTGCATTGTCCAAACAATTTTGAAAACAACTGTATAATGTGCGGAAAAAAAGAAAAAAAAAAACTATAAAATTGCTGTTTGTTGCTCCGACGTGCATTGTTGAATGTGGCACACAAATTTAAGTTTACATCCAGGGGACAGATTAAATGGTTTAGTGTTTAAGCGTTTTAGTGTTGACTGGCTTCAATCATTTTATGTAGCCAAAAAGGTTAATAAGCAATTTTTCAAAATTATTATTTCTCTGTGGAAATAACAGTGTCAGAAAGATATGAATTCATAAAATCTGATTGTAAACATTGTGTAGTGGTGGTGAAAACAACAATAATATTAAAGTTACTGTGATTTTTTAACAGGTTTCAACAATTTGTTGAACTATAAAGGTAGAGAATCTCACATATTGCTAGTCAATATTTACAGTCTAATTACATGTCTAATCAAATATGGTGCTACAGTCTGGAGAGGACCAGGATCTGAAGAGGAATTATATCTATTAGGTTTGAAATGAAAATATCTGACAAGAAGAGTGCTTTCTTTTATCATAGCTCCGATGATTGGGACTTCCAACCTTGAACACGAGGAGTTTTTTTTTCTATGTTCATGTAGTCAATTACAAAACAGTTAGAGCCGGTGCCAGGAAAAAAGATAAAAGTTAATTTTAATTCAGAAAACTTATGATTTCGAACAACTTTTGGAGAAAAACCTAAAAGGACAGAAAATAACAACATCAAACTCTCTTTATCTGACTTTATGGCGTTTTATTAGTTCGCTTGGTTTCTATGGAATATTTTCGTTAGACGGATGCCTTACGAGCTAGAGGACATTCAAGTTTAACGAAAATTTTAAAATCGGTCAAAAAATAGTTTATTTTTGCTTTAAACTCCAGAACTAAAATTGAAACTTCTCAAATCAGCTTGAAACATGGCTTTAATTTGACGACGGTACATGTCATCCGTAACAGTTTAAATTTTCCTCACTATTGCGATACATTCCGTTTGAACCATTCAAGGATTCTGTGCATTTATTATCTAATTCTTTTAAACTTACTTTGAACTCTTTACAATGGAACAGAACGGTGATAATCGGTTCAGTCCTTAAGTCACGTTCAATCGTATGTACTACCTCGTGGTTAACAGTTTTCGTCCAATTTCCTTTGAGGTGTACAGACTGGCATTTGAAATGGTTTTTTTAGTATTAGCTGCATATGGTTACCCAATACGACAGAAATGAGGCTGATTCGTCGGCACGAACTCCTCCCAAGTCTTTGGGCTATAGTTTAACAATATACAGATTCTGGAAATGCTTACTAGCCTACATCCTGTACCCCGTCTAGGCCCGGAGACTTACAATGTTCCGTAATGCGATTTCATTTGGCTGGACGATCTTTTTGCATAGTTTATCAGTATCAAAACAGCGGTCTTTGTTGCATGGGAAAATAAAGTTGAGAGAGTCACCAACCACAAGTATCTTCAACTGGCTGCGCTACTAAGACCTCTTCTGAGTGTGTCCCGTCATCTTTTTCTGATGGGAATGTTCAAATACCGGGAAAGTATATACGATAATATTAATCCTAATGATACAAAAAGAGCGATGATGTTCATCGGCACTTTAGTCCCATGCGAATCCATTTTAATTTTGATCCATTTGCTTAAGTTGTTTATGATTTTCTTTGAAAAATGTGGTGATTATTGCCCCGTTTAATTTATTGAGCAGTAGATACAGTATCTATTGTCCAACAGATACAGCATCTACTGAGTCATAGATACACCATCTACTGAGAATCAGTTACAATATCTATTGACCAACAAATATAGCGTCTATTGAGCATGAGATCCAGTATTTATTCACCAGCTGATACAGTATCTGTTGATTAACAGTTACATTATCTATTTAGCAACAGATACAGTATTCATTGAGCAACACACAGAGTAGCTATTCAGCAACAAATACAGTCTCTATTGACCTACAGATACAGCATCTACGAGTACTAAGCAACAGAATACAATATCTGTTGAGCAAGAAATACATGTCACTATTCCCTCACCAAAGGACTCAAAATATCTTCAGCAGTAGTTTAGTACATTTTGCCTAGATATCACTTCATTGCCAAGAACTTCCTTTTTCCTTACCAAAGAATTCAAAATGACTTCAACATTAGTCTAGTGCTAGTGCATTCGCCTCAACCAGCCGTGTTATATGGTACCCAGCTTGTCTAGATATCACTTTAAAGTCAAGAAGGTCCTTTTATCCTGACGCACACCTACAGCAGGACGAAAACATCATGGATGATGTGTTATTTATTATAGCCCAAGGAAGCTTCGTGTCAAATTTGGTTAAGAACGGACCACGAGAAAAGCCTGACCTGGAAGGGTGATTTTTGAAAAGACTTAGACGAGTGGTTTGAACACAGCAGAATATACCGTTACTCCAGTCAATGATCGAATTTGCTGCCACCGTTTCGAGACCAGGGTCACCCATCGAACCTACATACCAAGTTTGGTTATATCGGACCATCAGAAGTGGTCGGAATAACACACAAACGCACAGCATGGATCACTGCATGTGCCTGCACATCCCGGGCCAAAAATGTGTAACGTGTAAATAACGAATCAGTTGAAATACCGGTATATTCTATTTCACTGTTTGACGCATCTTGGTTCGCATCTAGGCTAATATTGGCTTTACCGATGTAACGTACAGAGAGAGCGAAGCAAGCGTTCTAGGACCGTATATGTATTGGGGGTGGTAACCCCTTAAGCCGCGGAGTTCGTGTAGCGGGTTGAGCCTTAATTAAGAACTCACGATTCGTCAAAGACACAAACCACAATACATCGTCCGGTCAACTAGGAATGTTCCGAAATACCTTAGTCCAGGAAAATAAGACCTGAAAATGGGTAAACCTCGGAATTTAATGCCTGCTGCAGACAATGGACCATCGCGATGGTGGCTTTGATGGCCGCCATCACACACCAAATGTCAATTCAAATATTGTTCGTCCACACAATGGTTTTCGATAGTTACAGCTATATAACGGCAACATTTTGTAAGCTAAATATCTAAATAAGGGAAAAAAACTAGCTGATAAAAACTCGCCTAATTGGTCGGCACTAGTAAGGGGGCTACGTTTTAATCTAATTTCAGCAAAATCCGTTAAACGGTTTAAAAGTTGCATGCATTTAATCTTCGTAATTTCGATACCTTACTATTGAATAGTATATAATTGATAGGAACCAAGTATATAATTGATAGGAACCAAGCCAAGCCGTATATGTATTGGACCGTCACAATACAAGTGATCACCAATTAGGCGAGTTTGGATCAGCTAGCTTCTTCCGTTATTTTGATATTTAGCTTACAAAATACAGTCAAACCTCCTAATCGAACCACTCTATAATCGGACCACCTCTTAATCGGACCACCCTTTCCCACTTTTATTTGGTATTCCATACAAAATAACCTTTGTAAATGGACCACCTGCTAATCGGACCATGGACCACAAGTGGACGATGCAATATGTATTATACATATACTTTTTGTATCCCTTTGTAATCGGACCACCTGCCAATCGGACCAATTTTGTTCGGTCCCGTTAGTGGTCTAATTAGACAGGTTTGACTGTAGTGTCGTTATATAGCTGTAACATTTGAATGGACTAACGCATTTTGCTGGAATTAAGTAGGAGCCTACTCCGCACTAACGGCCACTAATTAAACAAGTTTCAATTGACTAGCTTCTTCAGTTATCGAAATGTTTCGCTAAAAAAATGCTGCCGTTATATAGCCGTAACTTTTGAACAAACTTATGGATTTGGCTGAAATTGAATATGAGTTGTCCTTACTAACGCCCACCAATTTGACAAACTTCAGCCTTATAGCTTCTTCCGTTACCGATTTCTTTACAAAAATAATTTAAAAACCGATTTTCTTGACTTCACCGTTTATGTTAAGACGCGTACTCGTGATTTTATGTAACTTTTTACCGTATGTTTAGCAGGTCAAAAGGAGCGTGTATGCAAAAATTCAGCTTATTATCTTAAATACCGAGATTATATCCTTATTTCCCTGGGCTACCTTGTATGGAAGCGTTTCTGGGAACACACTGATTTCGGATCAGTGTGACTGAAATATAAAATTTTGTGGCATACGTGAGTAACAGAGAGACAAAGAGTGTAAGTCACGATATCTGTTCCCGAATCATGTTGATCTTTAATGATCATCATCTTGGGAAACTACATATTTCGGATAATTTTCCCTCTAAAGGTCGACATGGATTCGTGATCAGATACCGCGGCTCTCTTATTTACTCGCGAACGCACAACATTTTTCATCTCTTTCCCACTGATTCGGTATCAGTATTTTAGCAGGAACGCGGCCATTGTTTTGTCATCAATACATAGTCGTTAAGTTAATATGCATACATATACATATTCATATGTCCATGATATTTATGAGAATTGCATGAAAAATTTTCCCTGTTTTAAGTTTTAACTGTACTGGTTCTACCTTGATAAAAGCTTTGATAATGTGATATACGAGTAAAAAAGCAAATTCATACGAGTATATGCCATCAAAAAAAAATTAGCAGATTATACATTATACGTGTGCCGGGGTAATGTTGATGATTCAATTCAAACAATCATTATCCAAAAAGCACAGACAATGTGAAGTAGTGAATTGGGGGATTCTCATCTAAAGATTGGATTATTATTTTAATTCGCAAGGTATCGTGCTTTGTGTACAGAAATATAAAAAGAATGAATTTTATCATCCATCTTTTATCTGACATAAAAAGCTTAAAAATAACAACTGGATGTGCACATCATTAACAAACATCATTTTATAGATGTATGACAATATTTTTCTGTAACTGTGTTCTCGTTTCAAGGCGGCTAGAGCCCGACGTCGGGCTGTTGCGCCAGGATGATGATGTTCTCGTTTCGTTGGATTTATGGATTTATGACAATATTGTTCTATAACTTTTCTCGTTTCGTTGGCGATGAGTGACGTAGCTGCATTGTTTTTACCTTTTTTATATAACGAATTATATTTTGTATGTATAATACATATAGAAACTCCAATGATATTCAGTTGTATTTAATTTGACGTCCTACTAAAGGCCCCGAGTCGACTCGATTCTCTTCTGTCAAAGCATAATTCGAATTTTCATTGCATTGTTCCGAATTTTCATTGCATTGTTCCTTTATACTTTCACTCAGTTCGTGAGTTGAACATATGTACTCGTACATATTTATCTATTAAAAATCACTCACGCTGAGCTTCCTTATGCTGCCTACATATTGCACTTAACATATGTTCCTAATATCATGTTCAGACTGAGCCAATTTCATGCGAAATCACTCCCCAAAAGCTTTCGAAATCGTCTTGTTTGCCGTGATTTGTACAAAATCAAGGCCAAAGTCACTTTAAACCAGACCGAAGCCTCGCTTCGGCCTGGAGTCCGAAGCGTATATACCCTAGACTTGTACAGACCTAGTGGTGATACCAAAAGTACCAACTGGCAACGACCATATGCATTAAAAGTGAGTTTCCTATATGGCCAGTTTATAGCGGAGGTTGGCACCCATTCAGGAACATTCTCAAAATCAATTAACTAACCCATTCGACAAATATTTGTCGAATTTTCAAAGTCGCTAGCTTCATTGGAACATTCCTGTTTCGCAAAAATTAGGAGAATTCTCTCTATTTGATTAGAGAGAATTTTCATAAAACTCAAGAAATTTCCGCTTTAGGACCTTCAAATCCCCCGCGTGGGTCCTAGGTTCTTACCACCTGAAGCGGAAATGGACTACCTAAAGCAGAAATCCCACAATTAAGGAATTTTAAAAATTCTCCGTAAATGCAATAGAAAGAATTCTCCTGAAATTCGCGAAACAGGAATGTTCCGCTTCATTCTATCGAAAGTTATCGCTTATTTAAAGTTTCATTTGTAGGGGAGGTAGGGGTTCCTTGTGTCGGATCATGCCCATTTTCAAGAGGAACTAACTAGATCTTACTACCAACATTCTGCCAAATTTTCAACTCGCTAGTGTCATTCTATCGAAAGTTATCGCAATTGAAGGAATATTAAATTTTTTGAAATTTGTAGGGGAGGTAGGCGTTCCTTCGATCTGATTACCAACCCAACTTACTAAGACTTAAGCAGCTTTTCACCTCAGAGTTACATGCCAAAAATCAGGTGTGTACGTCGATTGGTTCAAGAGTTACAGATAAGAAACCTGAAAAGTAGATTAGTATGGGGCTCTTTCTAAGAAAATCACCGTTAGTTTTCTTTTTCAACTGATCGATTTTATCTTTCCAGGATTGTATAAGATTACCCTCACGAGCAATCTAGCAAAGCTACAGCTTTTCATGTTTATTTGATCGGGAGTTATAGATACATTTAAGTATTTTACATATGTAGGGGAGGTAGGCGTTCTCTTGGCCTGATCACGCCCATTTACCTCCGGAGCCTCCTTTAAGGTGTTACATATTTTCGTCGTGACAGAAACCATATACCCTATACTATAAGTCTAGGGTATAAAAATGTGCTGGATAATTGAAAAGAAATGGCAGTCGCCGCCACAACAGTTTACGCTTGAGAAGCATGTTTTCTTTTTATATTAAGTCGCCCTTCGCGCGAAGGGTATCATACCTTCTTTTTGATTTATAATGCATTTACCACTTTGAAATTAGTTGTAAAACTTGTTCCGATTCCGCTGTTCCTATTAGATGTATTTGAATGTAGTTTAGCGGTAAATATCATTGAATAATATGGAATTTGGTAAATATACTAGTATATCTGCAGAATTGAAAAAGTTTTTCTAACAAAAACCTGCCTTTAGAACAGTCGTTCCTATGGCAGCAATATGTTAGAGTCATCCGATTCCAACCAAATTCGACGATGTGGTTTGGCTATAATATGAAATTTGAGAAAGATATCTTTAGAAATAAAAAAGGTTTTTCTCACAAAGACAGATTTTTGGACCGGTCGTTCCTATGGCAGCTATATGACGTAGTGGTCCGATTCCGTTGGTTCCGACAAATATACATATATATTGTAGAATGTAGGTTATGTACAAAATTTCATCTCGATAGCTTCAAAACTGAAAGACTAGTTTGCATAGAACCAGACTCACATACGGACAAAGCTTAATCGACTCACCTCGTCATACTAACAATATAATTATATATGTAGTTTATATAGTCGGAGATGCTTCCTTCTGTGCGTTGCAAACTTCATGGCAAAGTTAATATACCCTATCACATTCGCAGAGGGTATAAAAAGGTCTGCCCGGTGACTATCATCGGGAAGGAAGCTAATTTGACTCATTTATTTAGCAACAACAGATACAAAGTTTGTGGTTAGTGAAGGTTGTTTTTGTCAAATCACTGTGCAGTGCAGTGTGAAGGTTCTTTGGTGATTTTCTAAATTACTCGACGAAATCACCTCATTTGCGCCGATGTAAACAAGACATAAAGCTACTGTCTTCCGAATCTCTGAGTAAACTGACATAGATACTTCATCATCATCATCATCCTGGCACAACAACCCGACGTCGACCTTGGCCGCCTAGATCGAGGTCCTCTAATTATCTCGGTCACGTGACCGGGTCCTCCAGTTTTGGAAGCCCAGTTGTTACTCGGCGTCCGCATATACTGAGCTCTCCCAACGAGCTCTAGGGCGTCTTCGCAGTCTCGTTCCGTCGATTCGTTCTGCGTTCATTACTTTCTTTGGCATGCGATCATCGTCCATTCTTTGTACATGCCCTGCCCATTGAAGTCGTTGTATTGTAGTTTGACGATTTTCGAAACTTCCAGCTCATCGTACAGTTCATATAATTCCGGAGGCTTGAGTTAGGGTCCATGCTTCGCAGCCATAGCATAGCACTGGTCGTATAATGGTTTTGTACACGCGGAGCTTCGTGTTACTGTGCACATGCTTCGATTTCATTATGGGGAGAACCGAGAAAAAAGTCTTATTAGCTAACTGTATCCGTCGCTTGATTTCGTCAGTTTCGTTGGCGTCCCTTGACAAGTTGCAACCCAGGTAAATGAAGTTGTTCGCGAACTCGATGTTGAGGTCCCCCACATTGATGCTTGGTTGTGCAGGTGAACTTGTTGTCGATTGCATCATTATTTCAGTTTTACCCGCGTTGATATGTAGTCCAAATTCTTATACAGCGGTATCGAGCGTTTTCAGAAGTTCTTCTGCGTATGCCTGATTGAAGTCGGTAAAGATTTGGTATACGTCTACGTTGTATTCCCAGTACTTCTGGATTATCAGTTTACTGCTACTACTACTCAATTGCCCTAACTCCTTGTGGGGTATAGCGCGTCAACTGTTTGATGTGGCCCAGTTTCGTTGGCATAAACTGGTTTCGGAGAATGCAGTTGCCAGCATGCACCTCCTGCACATCCATGGCCACGAACGTCGTCGTGGACGGTATTTGGACCCGAAAGGTCGGTAGTTAAACATGAGACTGATGCCTCAACATACTGCGCTACCGGTCGCCCCAACGCCCCAAAGATCTGGTCGGTTGTGCAGCGACCAGGTCTGAAACCGCCAATGATTTGTTCTGCGTACGGTTTTAATCTATTTGCCAGAATTTTCGTCAAAATTTTACGTAAACGTACAGACTAGTGATAAGCCCCTGTAATTCTCACACCTGCGTTGCATTTATTTACAGTAGAACCCCTCTTAACCGGACAGTTCGGGACCGCGACCCTGGCTGGTTACCTGTTTGGCCGGTTAATCCGAGTTTCCCGAAAAAAAACCGAACTTATCTACTATTAGATCATAGTATATATTGTATAAGGTATTATGAATAAACAAGCAAATAAGATATTGTATATAAATATGTATCACATGCATAAACGAACATGAAGGCTCCGAAAAAGCAAGAGACGAAGGAAAAGGAAACAAGGAGCCCCTTTGTAGTAGATTCAAAGAAAAATAGACTCTGAAGTAAGAGAGGAATCAAACTTGCGAAGTCTTTCCTCTTCTGCGTTCTGCAAGCTGCAACACTTAGACATTTCACACCTTAACGTCGCGTCACCCCGCGTTTTATTTCGCTGGAACTCTCCAGTAAAACCCGTCAAACAATCAATGACCATCTATTCTACGCTGAAGAAGAAGAAAATTCTGTTCCATGGGATAGGCCGGTTAATCCGAGGACCGGTTCATTCGAGGCCGGTTAAGACGGGTTCTACTGTATTTCCGTTTTTGTGAATTGGACAGATGCTGCTTCTGCGCCAATTGTCTGGGATCACCTCGTCCCCCCATACTCGCAGGAGTAATGGATGTGTGGCATTAACTAGACCCGTTCCACCGAATTTTAGCAGTTCTACTGGAATCTCGTCAGTGCCCGGAGCTTTATTTCGTTTTAGCGACGCACCGCGAGATGAACTTCTTCTATTGTCGGGGTTTGTATACTACTACTACTTCGAGGTTAGATGGTAGGTTCAGAAGCTCTTCCAAATAAGAGGCCCATCGTTTGTTAATGCCATGTTGCTGTTGTTGTAGTAGCCATGCTTCAAATACTGCTGTTCTTCTTGCATCGAGGGTATTTGGCAGCTCTTGACCGTCGAACGGGTCGTTCCGGTACGAAGAACCGGCTGCCGCAGGAATGTTTGTTGATGTCATCGATGTTGCTGATGATATTTTCATCCTTGTCCTTACAAAGGCTAGTCCTTGGTTGATAGCCGTTCTTAATTGCACTTACGCTTGTCTGGTGTTCCTAATTAGCTAATTTTTCGTTTATATTCAGCAACTGTTCGTCAAAGTATTTACGTTTCTTACGTCTTATTATTCTATTCGATATTCGCCGTGGCTTGTCATATTTTTCTCATTTGGCTCTTTGGTTTCTCGTTGAATCCATTGTCTGTAGGCCTCGTTTTTCGAGTTAAGTGAATTTTTGCATTCTTCGTCGAACCAGTCATTTCGCGCTCGCGGGGCTTTATATCCCTCGACATTCTCTGCTACATCTCTGATGGTACCCTTGAGTTCTTCCCAGAACCCATGGACGCCTGTGTTGCTGATGTTGTGTAGTGTAGCATATGTAGCATCACTCAGAAGCTTATCAACCGCAAAGATTTTGGGAGGGCTGATTCTCGATTGGTGCACTGGGGAAATTCTACATCTGTAGGTCGTCTTCACCAAGTGATGATCTGAGTCGCAGTTTGCTCCTCGATAGGAGCGGACATCTATCATACTAGACGCCCATCTCATGCAAATGAGGACGTGGTCAATTTGGTTGACGGTATGTGCGTCTGGAGATTTCCAGGTCTGCTTGTGAATGCGTCAATGCGGAAAACACGTAGAGCTTACGACTAGATTCCTACTGCAGGCGAAGTCAATAAGTCGCTGGCCGTTGTCGTTACATTCTTCATGGAGACTGTGGCCTCCAGTGGTCCCCCGGTGCCAACTTTAATTTCCGACTTTCGTGTTTAAGTCTCCCAGCAGCAATTTGACGTCGTTTGTTGGAAATAAGTGGAAGAGAGTCTCAAGGCGGGCGTAGAACTCGTCCTTTACTGCGTCTTCTTTAAGTTCAGATGTTCTATGCTATGTACATGTTAATTTATTTTTTCTATCCCTAGTAAATTTATACGATTGTTAAGAAACAACGGGTAACTACTTTTTATACGAAGCAAAATACTGATTGCCACTTGTGATACTTAATTATTATCGATTGGGTGCAACTATATCTATCTTTCTAATGTCACGTGATAATTTGCAGACATTATGGAGACAAATATAAGTGATAATGTTCACAATAATTATGACATTACTACGAGTATCACCACTTATCACGAAACGATTATTACGTTTATCAGTCAGAGTAGGGATAACACAATAGATACAAAACTCAATTTGATAGGATGCAAGATGCGATACAGGTGGTACATATATCTTATACTCAGTACAACCGTTAACGTCGGCGATTGAATTCTCAAGTAAGAAGACTATGTTACCTGAACACAGGAATATAGTCGCATTTCAAAAGTGATAGTACATTATGTACTTACCAACGAAACTCGAAAGTTTACGTGACTTTTTATTCAGTATTGCATCTTTCAGTGGCTAAACAGACATCGAACCAAAGTGACAACATGATTAACGAGGATTGTAAAATGTGTAAATATTTCTTTTTTACATATCTCGTCGCACATTTTCAACAATATTTTTAAATGAAACAATAGTAATTTCGTGTGATTGTTGTTTATAAAAACAATTCTCCATTTATCATACATGAAAATTAATTATGTATGTATATACATACCTGGTTACAACATTTTGTATGAATATTTTACTCGTATCTGTTTATGTCTGTGCATTCGAAAATCGGTTTTGTAATTCTTTATCGACACACGTGCTTTCGACCGGATTTCCAACAGCAGGTGTGGGCGGTAAAAAATTAATGCGCTACCAAAGATTTTTATGTTTTTTTATTTTTTATTTCGATTTTTATAGTTCGATCGGTGACATTCAAGTGTTTCTAATTTTTGGTAAAACAAAAAAAATATCGGGTAAATTCAAACAAATAAAATGGCCTTAGATTGCTTATAGAGTATGCAAATCAGTGTCGGTCGGTCGTTGTTCGAATGCGAAATTTGCGTGTGAATGGACTGAGAAAGCTTGACTTATCATTTTATTTTATCGTACAGTGCCGTTGAATGGAAGCACGAAAATATTATTGTACAATACATATGTACATATTTGTTTATCTATAAAGTATTGAATAAATATATGTATGGGGTATTCATTCAGTCATGGCTATCAAGTTTATTTTGGAATAGTTAAGAGTTCAATCAAGGACGGCTATTAATAGTCAACCAACTATTAGTCCAGGAAAAGCGTCGTTTGACGGGAAAAAATATAGACGGTTTTTTCTCAAATTTGGTTTATGTATTTTGGGGCGCTGAATCCAAATTTCAACTTTGCCACATCGAAAAAGTGATGCATTCCGCGAAAACTGCCCGAAACTGCTCGAAAAATGGTCTTTTTTCACTTTTAGCTTTTAACTTCGAAAATACAATACTTTCGAAGAAACAGTGGAAGAACAGTAAGAAATGGTCATGGTTGCCAATTCGCGAACCTACTCGTTTTAACCTACTTCGTATACCGAACTAGGTCGACCTAGGTCCGCAATCGAAAAATGATCAGGTCGAAAAATGATCAGGTCGAAAAATGATCAGTTTCGGAGCAATAAAACGAACCTAGATCATTTGATTCTTTTAAGTTCAGGTCGGAATCGGAGCAGTTTGATCATTTGATTCTTTTAAGTTCAGGTCGGATCAGGTCGGAATCGGAGCAGTTTGATAATTTGATTCTTTTATTTATTTATTTTATTTATTCTTTTAAGTTCAGGTCGGAATCGGAGCAGTTTAAAAATGAACAGTGAATAGGTTTGATAATAGATCCGTCTGTCGGAATCGGAGTATGATCAGATCAGATCGTTTAAATATGGGGAATAGAAAAGTAGATGAAGAACAGATGGTGTGACATACATATGTATATACGATTGATGTCGCTATTGCTACGCTATATTGTAGTGTAGAATGGAGTGGAATAAATGTTCAATTGAATTTTATTTATGTTAGGTAGAGTGAAGCTTTTCATTTTTTATTGTGTTGTGAGTGACCGTGGCCGATCGGTATGGTGGATAAGAATATGGTATTGGATTGGGTGCACGCACATTCGTACTTATACTTGTATGTATTATTTGTCTTCTTAACTTAGAATAGGTGTTGCGTTACGATGCAAATGATACAAGATGATATGGGATTGGGAGTTAAGGGGCTATACCAGTGTGAACGCTGAACGCATCGACAACAGATTAGGTTCAAGTAGAGTAAGTTCAAGAAACTAGGTTCGCAGACTTATGTAGGTCTGCGAACCTAGGTCCGTTTGCCGGACTCGGAGTAGGTCGACCTGATCCGCAAGATGAGCAGGTCATACCATGACTAGTAAGAAACTACATCGAATTCTGTTAGAAAAAAACTCCTGCATGTTCTTAATATGAAAATGTTTACTGGGAGGCTATTCATATAAAAAACGACAGAAAAAAGCGTCCGACCATAAAAGCGATCGGGAAAGGGACATGGTTCTAATGGAGATTTGCTAGCAAGTACGGGCATAAGACATTGGATTTATATGTAAAATGGAGTAGTGGGGTGTGTTTGGGCATGTACATTGTAATTGGTGTGGTGTAGTGTGTTTGGGTGGTAGTTTGTAGGGGTATTTTGGAGGGAAGGGGATGAAACTGTAAAATAAATAAATATACAGTTAAATGTGTGATATGCATTCTATGTAAGATTATTGTACGTGATAATTGCTATAAATAAAAATAAATAACAGTCCAATTTGAACCACAGCCTCGAGATGAGTTAGCATCATCTCACGCTCAACCGAGTTATTTACCCCATAATGGGTACTCATTTAACAGCTGAGTGGGCTCATAGTCTGACACGTAAATCCCCGGAATCGAACCGGGGCCCAGTGCGTTGAAGGCGAACGTGCTAACCATTGCGCCATCCGGACTACTACCTATATAATGCTATAATGGTTGAATAATTATGGCTAGGTGATAGTGGCTGGATGTTAGTGACCGAGTGTTATAAGGAGAATGCACTAGACCAGGGCTTCCTAAACATTTTTCAAGCATGACCCCTTTTTATCCTCGAGATTTTTTCGCGATCCCAGATAAAATATAAAGTCAGAATTGGTTACAGGTATTTTTCACAAAAATAATTTTTTTCCTTACAATACTCTGCTACCCATTTGCCCTAACCCTAGTGGGGTATGGCGCGTCAACTATTCAGTGTGGCTTAGCTGACGTTTCGTTAGCATACATCAGTTCCGGACGATGCACATTGCCAGCATGCACCTCCTGCTCCCATGTAGCCGCCTACCAGCGACACCACAGGTACAAAACAACACAAACATCCATGGCAACGAATACCGGCGGGACTTGAACCCGTAACAATCATAGTCAGACATGAGACTCATGCCTATACGCACGAAGCTGCTGGTCGTAGTTTTAGTTTCCGTAGTAGTTTTAGTTTCCGGGGCCCGGGCTGGGGAAATCAGTTTCCACTCGGATTTTTGTCACTTTTCACTCGCGTCACTTTAAAAGTCTAGAATTTGCAAAAAAAAAAATTTAATTTAAAAAATTTTTTTTTCATGATTTATAGTGAATTTTTGGTATATTGGAGCATTGGAGGCATAGAAAATTGAAATATTCGTAAATCCCCTTGCGTGGGCTCCGCTCGCTCCGCGCTTAAGGGATCGTAACCCTCAGTATCGCACAAACATGAACGCTCGCTTTTCTCGCTCTGCGTGCAACAGCGTTTTGATCAGTTTTAAACATACAAAACATACCAAACATTCAGTATAGATCATTAAAACAAAAAACAAGCTTGCCGAAAGTATGATACCCTTCACGCTTCGCGTAAAGGGTATCATACCTTCGTTGTGTTTTGTGGTACATTTGCCTTTTTAAAATTAGTATTGTATTAAAACTTGTTCCGATTTCACTGTTCCTATTAGAGGTATGTATATGAAATGGTGGGGCGATTTCAATCAAATTTAGGAACGTGGCTTAGCAGTCAATACGATTGAATAATATGCAATTTCGTAAAGATATCTTCAGAAATAAAAAAGTTTTTCTGACAAAAACTTGCTTTTGGGACGGTCGTTCCTATGACAGCTATATGATAGAGTAGTCCCATTTCAACCATATTCGGAAATATGATTTCACTAAAAATACTATTGATTACTGTGAATTTCGAGAAAGATATCTTTAAAAATAAAAAAGTTTTTCTCACAAAGACGAATTTTTGGACCGGTCGTTCCTATGGCAGCTATAAAACGTCCGATTTCAACCAAACTCGGGAATGTGATTTAGCTATAGATATTATTGATTAATGTGAAATTTGAAAAAGATATATTTAGAAATAAAAAAGTTTTTTTTTTTCACAAAGACAAATTTTTGAACCGGTCATTCCTATGGCAACTGTATGACGTAGTGGTCCGATTCCGTTGGTTCCGACATATATACTGCGTGCAATAAAAAGAAGGTTCTGTACAAAATTTCAGCTCGATAGCTTGAAAACTGAGGGACTAGTTTGCATAGAAACAGACAGACAGACGACTGACAGACGGACAGACGGACAAAGCTTAATCGACTCGTCTCATCATGCCGACCATGCCAGAATATATATAGTTTATATGGTTGGAGATGCTTCCTTCTGTGCGTTGCAAACTTCATGACAAAGTTAATATACCCTATCACATCCATGAAGGGTATAAAAAATAAAAGTTAAAAAACAAAAAAAAAAAATTAAAAATTAATTTTTTTTTTGCAAATTTGAGAGTCTTAGGGTGACGCGAGCGATAAGTGACAAAAAATCCGAGTGAAAATGAGTTTTTCACCCCGGAAACTAAAAATATCCCAAAGCTTTTATTTCGGGCGCATCTAGCGGTTGCTAGAAGAAGTTCGTTCGTTCGACGATGTTTTAATGTGTTTTCACCTCATTCACCTCAATTAAATTCGACGGGACTCCACATTTTTTCCAATTGGAAAAGTGATTTTTGTCGAAATATTAGGAAACTACTCGGAATCAATTAGTTTCTTCTATCACAGTTGCATTTGATGAGTTCAATGCTTACTCTTGATGTAATACAATAGAATGAAGTTTGTTTTTAATATTTTTCAAAGAGTGGAATTATCCCATCACTTAAAAACCAAACTTTATCTAATACAGAGTCCATTTCATGTCAAATACATGCTTTTACCCTGTATGGGTCAGATACATCGTTTTTTTGCACAAAAGGTCGGGTTAACTACCCTTGACCTGGATAGCTGCAAAAGAACGCGCCTAATATACCATATATTGTACATACCTTTCTTATGCACCATTTAATTTTCAGTTAGAAGATAAATTTATTTCTTAGTTAGCTTATCCCCATGAGAATTTTCTCCATCAATCTCTTATCAAATCTGAACAATGAGACCTCATAATAACTGTGTTACTTTTTCATAATCATTGTGTCTTTTAATTATCAAGTACCTTGTCAACAGTTTGTTCTAATTATTGAATTAATCGAGAAATGTGTATCTTATCGTACGTTTGTGCAATCGTGCTCTTGATAAAGCTCGTGGATATTGTTGAAAAATATATTAATTGACACGCTGTTGCTAATACCAATATTCTGAATTAATTGGCAAACAGTTGTACAATGTGCAATGCTTGATAATGGATGTCATTAATAAATTTCTACGATACTTTGTGTTGAATATTTTGTGTCATGGTGGCAAGATAGGCTTTTTGGCGTAGCCTTGAAAATTAAGATACCCAATGATACCGAATGACACCCAATACATACATACAATGATAATGTTGTATGTAGATGCCCTAATTTTGCATCCTTCATTTATGTTAATAATAGCCGTGTTTTTCGTACAGTGCAAATCATAGCAGAACATCAAATGAGCTAGGGTGAACAGTTAGGGTTAAAAGGGACTTTTTTTTTGCTTTTATCCCCGTAACTATTAAACCAAGATGTCTGAGAGACAGTTAAAGAACACAAAAAAAAACATAAAAATGGCTAACCTTTTTTCCGTGTCTTGAACTGTTTTCGAGATAATCTCACTTGAAAATTACTTTTTGCTAAATGGCTCGTTTGCTCCTACTAAGAGTGAAAATCATGGTTTTTGCGAAGTATTTCATCAAATAACATGCAAAATACGAGTTCCATGAGTATAATGAACGGGATCGATTTTTTAAAACTAAATAAGTTTCATTTTGATATTAGTCAAATGCCCGGACGTATGATAGTTACTTAGAAAAAGGAGAAACAAAATTAAATCAAAAAATTTCTTCACAAAACACAAATGCAAACATCGCTTAATAACTTCTAAAGTATGTAAACTGCTGAAGGTAACCTGTAACTATTTGAAATAGTAATAAATTTCCTAAAATTTTAAATATAAGGCTGCTCCGTATGTGAAAATTTCATCGAAAAAATACTTCTCAAACGTCAAAGATCCTTTCAGAAAAGCGAAGAATGTCGGTTTTTTGGATGCATATTGTTAAATATCGAGAAAACTACTCATCCTACGAGGAAATATGTCAGAAATGAAAATGAGCCTTGTAGACAATAAAATTATCTATGGTTTGATATACGTATGTGCAACGGCCGTAGGGTTAGTAGTTACTTAGAAACTGGAGAAAAACTAATTTGCTCAAATTTAGCTTTCCGGGCAAAAAATGTAAGGAATGTAAAAAATAGGCAGCTGAATTTAAACGTGGTCGCACCTCCCTCGAAGACGACCCACGTGAAGGACGGTCAAAAACCGCGACCACACATTTGAAAAATCTTATTCTTGATATTGTTCATGTAAGCAAACAGGGATGAACATTTGCTACATATACATACATACAAATTGTTTGAAGTCAATCGACGTCTTCCAAACTATACGCATATTTATATTTAACAATAAATAAGGCTTCATTGTTAACATTCCAATTTAAAATGAATTGTTACGTCATTGACGATAGGAATTTTATTGATTCACGGGGGAACAGCATTTTGTTTATTTCGATTTGATATTCATTTCTAGCTAATTTTTGATCGTAGAATCCGGAAATGCTAACCGTTTTTCTCCTATACGTCCAGTTTTTGAGATACAGGGGGCTCAAATTTTGGCCCCCATACAAACCTTCCCTTCATTGAAATCAAAACAAACGAAACTCGTTACAATTTTTTTATTTATTTTATAAATTTTGATTTTACATCTTAACAATATTACCTAAGAACAAAAAAAAAATTATGGTAGAAATTTTCGTTTGTAGCTTTTCCTGGAGTGTTCAATTTCAGGACAGTCCCGTTTTATGCTCCAACAATCCATCATATTCGCATCCCATCTGCCTTGATATCGAGTTTCCATGATTTTTAAATCTTGATGAAATCGCTCTCCCTGCTCATCACTCACAGCTCCAAGAGGCCAAGGGAAAAGAGGCCTCCCTGGAACGATAGAAGGATACTTTGGCTTCTGGTTCCAGGAGATGTTTTTCCTGTAGCCTAGACGCTGACAGTTCTGAAACTTTTTTAGAAAGCCCCAGATCGCGCACTAGATCGTTCAGCTCGTTCTGTTAAAATCCTTTAGGTTGGTTCCTAGCGCTGAGTTCGGAGAGTGATGATGTCGACGGACTTAAAAGCATATTTACGTCCACGTCCAAAGAAGGCGAAGGAGATACTTGATATACTGGCACTGGAACTTCAGGAGAATGAGCAACTGGTCTTTTCGCCGATTCTAAATTGGGATACTGTATCTTATTTTTGTTTTTGTGTGTGTACCCTGTTGTTTTAGTACAACAAATGTAACAATCACTTGTGTGGTTTGAGGGCTCTCGCCATATCATTGGCACACCAAATGGCAACTGAAGTCGTTCTGCTTTCGTCCAGGACCTCAAATGTGTGACACAGCACCTGCACACTTTATGAGGGACCCACCATTTATCCTGATTGCAAATTGGAGTTTTGAAGTAGGCAAGATATGCCTGGTGAACAAAGGGGCCTATTTTTGTCCTCTGACTTAGAAATGTATAACTGCCACATATATAGCAAAATGAGTCCGGAGCGTTGAGACACTTTCGACGAGGGATAGTAGAGGCTTCCATTACACAAGTTAAGAGCACAATAATAGAGTAATATATTGGAACATTTTTTTTACATAAAAGAGCCTTAAAAATGGCCGAAGAATTTCACAACTTTTAACAAACAATCCAGGTAGCAAGAAATTACTTTTTTTTATTGCCTTTAATTTTATTGTATACAGGTACTAGAAGGTCCTGCACAAGGATGCATCCCCGTAGCTTTTAAAAAAAAGTTGTTTTTTAAGGGGGCCTTTTGTAATTTTCCGTAAAATTAAAAAACAAACGATATCTCGAAAACCTGACGTATAGGGGAAAAACGGACTGCATTTTTGGAATCAGCGAGGCCGTTTTACTATAAATTAGGTGCAAAATTAAAAAAAAAAAACAGAAAAAAGTGTCAAAATTGTTCTCCCGTGTTATGTTCAATGACAATGTCCATTATCCGTTCAAATTTGCTTTAAATTGATTATCCATAGAAAATTACGATCTTCGCCAAATAACTTTTAAAACTCACATAACATGATAACTGACAACTTTCATAATAAGTATCTTTCCGTATGGCCGGTATAAACACGCCACGAACAAGGAGTAACACAAAAATGATTTAGTTAAATCACCTTTTGTTTCCACGATATAAACGTGGCCATTGTTGTAAAATTCCTATATATTGGCCACCCTGTATCTTTTAAAGCACCAGTCTTATGGAAAAAATTATTTAGACGTTTTTTATAAAATTTTGTCTACTTTATTTTGGTCTTACATCATTAATCGATGGGAGTGATGGTTACAAAGATATTTCCAAAAAACACAAGAAACTCCCTTTTAATCCTCCGCCCGCGGGAGCTCAAATCCCACATGCGAGGCCTTTTAGTATGATATATATGTAGTACCAACCAATAAATCGGGCTAGATTTCAATCTTCCTTTATTTTTTTTTCCTTCGATCACCAGATATTGGCACTCGTCATCTGGGGTGGTGGTCTTCGGGGTGTAACATTTTGAGAAACGGATCACACGGCACTGGTTTTGCATAACATTCAAGTTATGTGAAACTGAACGGACGACACCGGTGGTAAATGAAGTGAATGTGATGAGAATCGACCAGAATGGCACTGGCTCTGTGAATATACGAAAATTCAATTCAATTGTAAGAGTGTGAGGTCGATAAGGGTAAATTTCGGCAGCGCGAGTTATTGAGAAATTGAGAGCTTTCCACGAAAATCCTTGACCACTCAATGATTTTCGTGGGATGAAAATTAACGAAGTTACGCTTTCCTTAACAAAATCGTGATATTTTGCATGACAGACAAATTGTAAGGACCCCCAGCAATAAAACATATCCATGTCAAAATGCATATGTAAAATACAAATTCTGTGAATTGTCTCTTTTGTCACGTAGCTCTATTTTCCTTATAAAATGTCCACTATTCTAGAGCTATTACAGATTTTCCCTTAATGTATTGCAAGTATGCTTTAAACCGGGTGTTGTTAATATTGCTGTATATCCGTTCGCACGATAACTGTCGATAGAATGAAGCTAAAGGCTTGAAATTGGTCAAATTTTCGTAGTATGATCTAGTTGGTTGGTATTGCAAATGGGCAAGATCCGGTCAAGAGAACGCCTACCTCCCCTACATATGTCAATTAATTAAATGTATTTATAACTCCCGATTTAATAAACAGGTAAAACTCCAAGAGGACTCTAGAGGGTTATTTTAAACTCTCTTTTAAAAACAATATCGATCAGTTGGAAAGTTACGGTACTTTTCTTACAAAAAGCCCGTTACTACCATACTTTTCACGTTTTTTTGTCTATAACTCTTGACGTAGAGACCTGATTTTTTGCATGCAAACTTCGGAGAAGCTGCTTCAGGTTTAGTAAGATGGGCATAATCAGACCTAAGTGTCACCATACACTGTCGAACTTGAACTCGAACATGCTACAGTTACGACACACACGCGTTGATCCAAATGGCGTAGAGACCTGATTTTTGGCATGTTAACTTCGGATGAGAAGCTGCTTCGGGTTTAGTAAGATAGGCATAATCAGACCTAAGTGTCACCATACACTGTCGAACTTGAACTCGAACATGCTACAGTTACGACACACACGCGTTGATCCAAATGGCGTAGAGACCTGATTTTTGGCATGTAAACTTCGGATGAGAAGCTGCTTCAGGTTTAGTAAGATGGGCATAATCAGACCTAAGTGTCACCATACACTGTCGAACTTGAACTCGAACATGCTACAGTTACGACACACACGCGTTGATCCAAATGGCGTAGAGACCTGATCTTTGGCATGTAAACTTCGGATGAGAAGCTGCTTCGGGTTTAGTAAGATAGGCATAATCAGACCTAAGTGTCACCATACACTGTCGAACTCGAACATGGTACAAGTGGAACGGTGTGTGTGTGTGTGTGTCTTGAGCTATTCAGAGGAGATTTGTAGCAGGTTCGAGTTCGACAGTGGACGGTGACACTCAGGAACGCCCATCCCCTATAAATGCCAAAAATGAAATATTCATTTAACTACGATAACTTTCGATTGAATGACACTAGCGAACTGAAAATTTGGTTGGATGTTTGTAGTAAGATCTAGTTAATTGGTATTGAAAATAGGCAAGATCCGACTAAAAGGAGCCCCTACCTACCTAAAAATGATACTTTTAATAGGCGATAACTTTAAAAGCCAAAGCTGTCGACTTGAAATTGTGTTCAAATGTTTGTGGTGAGGGTTAGTTAGTTGATTTTGGGAATGGGTAAATTCCTGTATCCTCTATAAAGTTTAGGTAAAAATAACTCACTTGTCTTAAATGGCGCTCAGTGACCCTATACATGTTCTTTCATCGTAGCTTTATCGGCTAACTTCTGCTCAAACCGACCTTATAGGAAACACACTTTCAATGCATATTTGAAGTTTTGGTGTCTCCATTAAGGCGGAATTCCATTGAGCAACATGTAGCATGCGACATACTAGACGCATGCTACACACAGTCTTTCCATTGAAGCAACATGAAGCGACAAGAAACAAGTCTCCTTGACGCATGCCACAAGTCGATTGTTGTTGCCAGGACGCATGCGACACTTTTCGACAAAATTCAACGTGTCGAACAGTGTCGTCGTTATCGGACAGTCATTGGATCGGTGCGGCTTGTATCGTGCGACATGGAGTGGAACATTGAAAAAACCACTTTTTTTATTGAAGATTATCATAATTCACCAGAATTATGGAACAATAAAATGAGTGTATAGGTATATGAAGATGTTCGACTAAAAAATGACAAGTTGAAGCAGTTGGCAGATAAATACAACTGTACGGTGGTTGAAATCAAAAAGAAAATTATCATAATTATTATGGTATCATATTTTTTTATAGCAGCTGTCACTTTTTCAATCAAATACTTAAAATCTTCTTTGCTCATTCGAGTAAAATTTCGAAATAAAGCTTCATCGTCAGCAAGTAGCCTGCCTTACAAATTATACTGAGTTTCTTCACTGTCAACATATAGTTGTCTTCTCCACCAACGCGGCTTTTGTTCTTTTCTTTTTACGGTTCAAAGCGATTATGGTGTGAGTTCCAAGGCCGCGACTGAGCGATTTGCGTTTGCGACTGTGAAAAAAAACTATCATAACGGAGCACTATTCTTGTGTATTTTAAAGTTTAGGGGATCGTCGAATGCAGGCCGTAGTTGTACGACTGTACTTTCACATAAATTACACACGAATAGTGCTCCGTTATGATCGTTTTTTTCACAGTCGCAAACGCAAGTCGCTCAGTCGCTGCCTTGAAACTCACACCTTTACCAAATAAGCAGCTGCCGCGACCGTTTGTAAAGACATGATGCACCGAATTCAAGTTGCCTGAATGGAATCACTTTAGACGCATGCTACAAGCATAGACGACAAAGCGTATGCGACGTAGGGCGACAAATGCCGCATTCGACATAGTGAATTTTTGTAGCACATTGTCGAACAGGCAACACTAGGATACACGTATCATGCCTCATGTCGCCCAATGTTGCCTCAGTGGAATTCCGCCTTTAGCTCTGCACAGATCAAGGGTATATACGCTTCGAAATCGGAAAGTTATTCACTCATGTTTGGCGTAGAAAGCTTGTTGTATTCCACCGCTTTGGCTTAAGCTTGTTCGTCTTCGGGATCATTGCGATGATAGCTTATCGCTAACCGCTAATCGCTGAGTGATTATTTATGAGCTATGATCGCTTCATGGAGCTCGTACCTCAATTAATGCTCAAGGATAAATGCTTAGCGAACATACCTGAGCGATCGTTTCAATGAAAGAGGAATGCGTGACAGTAAAGAAAGAAAAGAAGAGTACCTAAAAACTTAATTTTCTCCGAATATCATGTTTGAATTCTCCTATCCCAGTCCAAATAAACAATATCAATATTAAGTGCTCAAATGTATACAATTTTCAATGTTTGGCATGCGCCAACTGCTGCATAATTTAAATTGCTCGTTGTTAACATGGTCTATAATAATAATCCCACAGAGTTTATATTTGCTGTGATTCAGAACCTTCGGCATCTGTAATTACTGGAAGTCGTTGTAATTCACTTAATTTAACCATACAATTAGTTTATTAACATGATTTAAGCGGAATTCAATAAAAACGAGTTATTCAACTTTTCAAAGTTTCTGTGAAACCGCAAATTCATTACTTTACACTGTCACACGCGTACAAAGCAGACTTAGAAAAATCTGTAAGTTAACCACCAATAAGAATGCAGCAAGCTTGCGTGTATCTTTTTTATGGTAAAATTAATATCATTATCGTTACTAAATTCTAGGCCAGATATTACCATGGTACTTTTGCTTTCATTCTCGTATTTTTGTTGTGTAACTCACCGGGGAAGTGTGTATAGTCCAAGGTAGTTTATTGAAGTTCTGATCGGGAAAAAAAGTTACACAGGTGTCATGTTTCGGCAAAAAGGTGTTTATTTTTTGGTTTTGGATAAAAAAATATTAATTCTAATGTGTATCAGCATTATAATCAATTCATTACATACTATATGTCTATCTGTTTAGAAAGTTTTTATATATTTTTTGTATATTTACAGTTCTTTCCTCAACTATGAATATCTGGGAAGCGTTTACGCGTCGGAAGCGCACGTCAGACGATGGTCATGAGGGTGAAGTCAAATTGGCTCGAGTTCTGGGGCTGGTCGATTTGATTGCATTAGGTGTCGGCAGTACTTTGGGTCTTGGTGTATATGTCCTGGCTGGTGCCGTCGCTCACAATCAAGCCGGTCCAGCTGTTGTGCTCTCTTTCCTGATAGCCGCTATCGCATCTGCATTCTCGGGTCTATGCTACGCAGAATTTGCCGCACGTGTACCAAAGGCTGGCAGCGCCTATATTTATAGTTACGTGACTGTTGGTGAATTTGTTGCATTCACTATAGGTTGGAATTTGATCCTGGAATATGTAATAGGTAAATGACAGCGTTTGTGTTCTTTCAGAAAAACGGTTATCGCTAATTTTACAATTTCAATTTGCAGGAACGTCTAGTGTCGCTAGAGGTTTGAGTGGCTATCTGGATGCATTGCTGAACAACACAATGAGTTCGACTTTACGAGAAGCTATGCCCATGAATGTGGATTTCTTAGCCGAATATCCGGATTTCTTCTCGTTCGGAATGATTCTGTTGCTGACAGTCGTTTTATCATATGGTGTGAAGGAGTCCAGTATGCTTAATAAAATTTTCACTGGTGTCAATTTGATAACCATTGTTATAATGATTATAGCAGGAGCTATCAAAAGTAAGTACATTGAAAAGTAATTTTATTAAATAAATATATTCGTATATTACAAATAACGAAATAACGTTGGGATGTACATATGTATGTGTATATGGGGCGACCAGTAGCGCAGTGTGTTGAGGCATCAGTCTCATGTTTGACTACCGGCGTTTCGGGTTCGAATCCCGTCCACGACGACGTTCGTGGCCATGGATGTGCAGGAGGTGTATGCTGGCAACTGCATTCTCCGAAACCAGATTATGCCAACGAAACGTCAACTGTTCCATGTGGCGCAGTTGACGTTTCGTCGGCATAAACTGGTTTCGGAAAATGCAGTTGCAGCATGGCCACGAACGTCGTCGTGGACGGGATTCGAACCCGAAACGCCGGAAGTCAAACATGAGACTGATGCCTCAACACACTGCGCTACCGGTCGCCCCTCCAGTCATTAATCATTACCATTAATTTTATTAAAAGTTATCACTGAACAGGAAGAAATTCCAAAAATACAGATGACACAAGAAGTGGTGATGGTCTTCGGGTCCGTCTCATGAAAATTCACATTTTCAACGTGCTTTTAAAATGACCGTGACACTAATTTGTCTTAAATTCACCATTACTCGTTGTTGATTACTTGGGGACTTGGCCCCGATACAGAAAATACCCATAGTTTCTTGGTTTGGTTTCTTCTTCATTTCATTATCAAGAGGGTCCTTATGTTGCGCGCCGCCAGCAGCGCCATAACCTTACCGGATAGCGCTAATTATTTCAGTAATTTAGTGATTTGGGGAAACAAACTGTGGTGTAGAATTTTGCTCTTTAATTTTTTATCTTTTTTAAGGTGCTGAACAAGAATCCAGAGCTTCCCACCGGAAGTAGAACATGGTCAAAATCTCAAAAAACTTCAAAATTTCGGTACTTTTTTTAGTTTTTGGATTATAATTTGAAAACTGTGCATCCTACTGAAAAAAGTCTACAGATAAATTAAAGAGTATAAAATTCTGCGTCAAACATGCTACCTAAACGTCAAATTTGGCCAGTGGTGTAGCCGCAATTCACAGTACAAAAGCCTCAATTTTTCCCAACTTTGCGGAAAACCCTGTTATGGTCACATTTGAACGTCTGCAACTTGAAAACAGCTAATAATACGTAAAAATGCAACAAGTAAAAGTTGTAGAGCATGGAATTCTTCATTCAGAAAGTACCTAATATTTATCAATTCGGTCAAAAGAAAAGTCAGAAATTCGAAAGAACTAAGATCGCGTTTTTGAACGAGTGTTCCCACTTATAACACATTTTCGTACTTTTTTAGTAGGTGCTGGTAATTCTTGAGCAATTTCAATATTGAACTTTGTATTTACATGTACCTATATATATTACAAGAAGTTGGATTAAAAGTACAATACAGGTTTACATATAGAATTTTTTGGAAGGTCCGGGTTGTGGGGATGGTGATCTGGGTTCCGCTGGATGGGATTCGTCGAATGACTCATCCAACATCTCTTTGGGGTCCTCGTCGTCGTCATGGCTCTCTCTCTCACAATTGCCCTAACCCCTTGTGGGGCATAGCGCGTCAACTGTTCCACGTGGCCCAGTTGATGTTTCGTCGGCATAAACTGGTTTCAGAGAATGCATTTGCCAGCATGCACCTCCTGCACATCCATGGCCACGAACGTCGTCGTGGACGGGATTCGAACCCGAAACGCCGGTAGTCAAATATGCGACTAATGCCTCAACACACTGCGCTACCGGTCGCCCCAATCGGCTCGTCGTCGTCATGGCTGCAGAGAGATCCACATTCTCACACTTGCTCTCACAGCTGGCACAAAGCGGGGAGTAGTGTAGACCTACCTTTTTGCAGCCACAGTGTCCTACAGAGGCCTTCTTGCATTTACAAAAAATGATGCGCAGTAGTGCGGCATTCCTCGTTTTTGTCACATGCAGGAGTCCGCTTTTGGTGATTTTCCACTCCCATTCTTCGGGCCTTTTGTCAAAGCCAAGAAACTTCTGGACTTAATGGTATACCCTCATTGAATGCTGCTGATCTGTTGGTGGAAGTGAGGCGATGTTGAATTGGCGCCTTGAACGAGGACTTCACATAGCTTTCTTTCAGCAGATTCAATAAGCTGGCGTGCTTTTTTGCCCGTAGAGTGCCTTCAAGAAGGCGTCCCCTGTCGTGCCTATACTTAAACGAGCTGCTTGGGGATTTTGAAAAACTTTTATGACGGCTGAAAAATGTGGACTTCTCCTGAGGGCTTTGGGAAATCTGATCTTCCCCGGGTTGAACACCGCACTGGAGGAGTCGCACCCACTCATCGTATGTAAAAATTGTATGTTTTGAGATATTATTTTCTCACATGCAAATTGAGGAGCGTACACAGTTTGCGGCACATTCATTTTTGCTGGTTTGAAGAATAAAACACTTTGTACGCTTGCATACAAAGATCAATCAGAATGACCAAAAGATCGTTTTCCCCCACCACTGTGGCGGATTTATTTGATAGTGTGATTATAAGGGTATCGGCGTCTTCACTAGCTTACCCGCATTCCATCTAGAACTCTGTGAATTTATCCATGAGCATTGAAATCAGGCGCCTTTTGTTATAAGAGTTGGTCAGGAGAGTGTGTTGGGCAACTGCGGGTATCATCAGCGCAGTGAAGGCTACTTCCGCAGATTGTTTTTTGGTTGATCTTCTCAGATTTTCCATGTGTTTCGTAATGGTGTCAGCAACTTCGTCAGGTATTAAAATCAACACGATAGTAGAAGTAAATTCACTCAGAAATAAAAGTTGTCCACTAGAATTTAAAACCAAACTGTCGGTGATCGGAACTTCGGCATGTAGGCAGCAGATGGCTGGGTTCTGTATTGGAAGGATGGAGATAGAAAGGAGGGGACCCGAACAAATCAATAAATGGGTAGAAATCTGGGGAAAGAGTAGAAGCTCTCTATCTGATCACACATTACATTTACAAAACTTTTTCCGAGTTGTTACTCGTGGAACTGTTTCCAGAAACATTCCCGGTAACTTCCGATTGGAACTGCGACTGCGGTAACTGGTAAACACAATGCTTCTAGCGGTTAGAGCAGTGATTAGAACTTTGACTTATTAAGAAAAAGTCCGAAAATGTGTTTTATGGGAACATTCGCTCAAAAAGTGATTTCAGCTATTTCGAGTTTCTTAATCAACCAAAAAGTATCGTAATTTCGTGTTTTTTTTTAGATTTTGACCATGTTCCGCAAAGAAATTTTGATGGGAAGCTCCGGACTCGTGTTCAGCACCCCAAAAAAACATAAAAAATTGAAGAATAAAATTCTCCACCACAATTTGTTTCCCCGAAGTCCTTCTGAGCTCCTAATCTCTCTGAATTCTGTCAACCCCTTGTGGGGCATAGGGCATTAACCACGCCAACTTTCCACCTCGTCCTGTTCGCCGCCATCGCCTTCAACTGTCTCCACGATTTGCCTAATAACTTACCCTCGACCTCAACTGATCTTCTCCAGGTGTTTCTAGGTCGTCCAACGCGGCAACTTGCATCGGTTCCCTGTGGGTTCCAATCGAGGGCCTGTTTAGCAATGTTTTCCGGCCCCTTTCGGAGTGTGTGACCTATCCATTGCCACTTTCGCTTTTTTATGGAGGTGCCTATCCTGTCCTGGCCAGTAATGAACAGGAGGTCGTCGTTAGAAATGACCTCCGGCCAGCGTATGTGCAGGATGCGCCGTAGACACTGGTTCACGAAAGTTTGCAATCTAGTTGTTATCGCGCTGGTCACCTTCCAAGTTGAACAGCCATAAAGAAGCACAGATTTTATATTGGTTTCGAAGATCCTGAGTTTGGTACGTCTGGAGATGTTGTTTTGCCAGAAAGGAGTTAAACTGGAAAAAGCTGCCCGAGCCTTATTGATGCGAGACCGTACATCAGCATCCGCTCCACCATCTGCTGTAACTACGCTTCGAAGGTAGCAAAAATTGCCCACTTTTTCCACCGTCTGCCCCGAAACACAAATTTCGCTCTGTCTTCCTGGATCCAAGCTCAAGTACTTAGTTTTGGCAGCATTGATTTTAAGTCCCGCATTTCCACTTTCGCGGTGCAGGGCATCCGTCATTTGAACTAGATGATCCGATATATTTGAGAGAAGACTGGATTAAATGGCTGAAACAATATGTGGGGTTGTAGCTTGTAGCACAAGTTCGTTTGTATGGGAAAGTTGTAGCTGGAGTTCGTAGCTCGAAAGTTTGAACTTCCAACTACAGCTACACATTGTGCTCCAGCTATTAAAATCACCCGAAGAATCTACATTTCAAACCTGAAGAACATTCCTAGTTCACCGTGTGACGCATAGCGGCGTCTTTGACTAATAGCGTGTTTTAAACTGAGATGATTTTGCAATCCCCTTGGGTGGCCTCCGTTCGCTACGCTATCTCCTCGGCTTAAGGGGCTGCAACCCGCAGTTTACAGCCATAGAACGCTTGCTGCGCTCGCTCTATATGCTACAGTTACAGCTGTAAAGCCACTATTAGCCAAGGTGCGAACCAGTGGAATAGGTATATACCGAATTTGGTTGAAATTGGAGCACGTCATATGCCTGGATTAGTGAATTTAGAAAAGACATAGTCGATAAAGTCTAATTAATCCAAAAAATCGTCATCGGACTTAGAGTCACCCAGGGAAGCTATACATTTATCAAATTTGGTTTAAATCGGACAAGGGGAAGTGGCCGGACAAATGCACAATCGCTCAAAAGTCCATTGTATTATTATAAGGGACTGGCCAAAAAATCCAAAGTGTAAAAAAAAGGATGAGAAGAAATTCCTAAAATCATATACCTTAATATTATTACTGTATTGTATTATAATAAATAGAAGAAAATTGGTTAGAAAAGGAAACAAGATGAGTAAAAGTGTGTAGCAATTTGCAGTTATTCATAAGTACGCATAGGTCTCAAAATCGGCGAATTCATGTAGACAAAACAGAAAGCTCAGCAGTAGGATGATCGAAAATTGCAATAGTGGGGGTGTTATAGGACGAATGGCGAACAAAGCGAAACAATTAGCCAGACTCGACACAACGGAGAAACGCTGAAGTGGGGCTGTTAAGTAGAATCGTTAATGAAAAATACGAAAAGTATAAGAACTAGAATTGAGCCCTGAGGAACCCCAAACGATGGACAAAAGGACATAGAAACCAGGTTGTCAAACAGGCCAAAGGTATAGTAAAGGTAGGAATTTACGAAACAAGAAATAAAATTATGAGCTATTAGTGCATTAATAAGAATCCTCGACAAACCTTATCGAAAGCTGAGAAGAAATCAGTGTAGCAAATAAAAAACTTAAATTAAGGGACCAAGACCTCGAGATAAATTAGCTTCATTTCGTTTAAAAGATAATGACGGTGCACTTGGATGTGTGGAGGTGTGTGATCAGCGACAAGCTTAAACGAGCTATTAACCTCGAAAACGAGTATGTCTACATTTAACAGATGAGTGGGCGCATAGTTCGACACGTAAATCCCCTTTTATCGAAAAGACTACTGCCTTCAGTAAGATTCGTAGGCGAAGGTTGCACCATCTGGACTACAGAAAATGCATGCCGAAATTAATTGTATTGTAACGCTTTTCACAGCATTGTCATTCGTGCTCAATTTTTCTAGTCTTTCTATCGACAAACATCACAATTAAATATTACTTGTAAACTTGTGGCAACTTTTGTATCGCTTTTGCTGGTGTTAGTGTGGACTTCTGGCTCTGGGTTCAGAAAATATGTCCCTACTCCTATGATTTCCCTTTGGCGGAAGAGGTAAGTTTTGAATTACCACAGCAGCGTTACCGTACAAATCGACAAACCAAATTCAACTTGTTTCTGATTGACTGTCGGATTGACTTGTTGTGTGAAGTTTTTGTGAATTAAGGCGGCCGGCAGCTCAGTGCGTTGAGGCGTCAGTCTGATATCTCATGCTACCGGTCAGTTACGGGTTCAAGCCCCGTAGTAGACATGGATGTTTGGGTTGTCTTTCACCTGTGGTGTGGGGCGTAACAATAAGCCACGACTAAATGGGCAGGAGGTACATGCTAGCAATATGCATCGCCCGAAACCAGTTTATGCTAACGAAACGTCAACTAAGCCGCGTGGGAATTGTTGACGCACTATGAGCCACTAGGGGTTAGGGCAAATAGTAGTATGCTCACAATAAATCCATTCTTGGACGAAAAAACAAATAACGTATCTGTTGCTCTTAAATTGACTGATGAATAGCCTTAGCTAAGAAAGTCCGCGTCTTAAGATGGACACACACTTGCATCCAAAAGCCAAATTGATCCCGGGTTGAACCAAAATCCGCACTGTATAGGATTCAAGTTTATGGTTCCGCGATCCAGATTGAATATTCGACTCGCCCAAAATCCACGAGCCAGCACCACTACCACGGCACTTGTGCGCGAATCCAAACTGAACGGAGTCAAATTTGGTTTATGTTTCATGTTATCACTATTAAAAGCAACAATGAAATCGTTGTTGGCCGCCAAGGTATTTATGCAAAACTTTTTCAATCCAACTGATGGCGCGTGAAATTACATCGGACAAGTGAAAAATTGAGTTCGTCATCGGATTTGACTTTTAAAATTACGTCTGGCTCGTCTTTAAAATGACTTCTGGCTCCGAAATTTAGATCGGGATCATTCGGAGTCAATCAAAATGGTCTCAATCGTCGAACCAATTTGGAACCGATTCATTTGTCAAGTCTGGAGTTGTACGGTCCCGACCGTGCAAATCATCAGCGTTGTATGGAGATGACGTTTGTTGTTTGTTTTTAAGAATTAACTATTAAAATCCAGGTAAACTTTTCAAACATTTGTGGACGGAACCACACTGCTTTTTTATATGATATGATAACACAAAACGAATGAGTTAAATTTTAATTAAATCCAAATTCAAATATGTTAACCGTTTACGTCTGAAGATCATTACAGTTAGCATAAAATTGAAACGATGAGTTTTAATAGCTCATATGACCATTACGGTCTGGGCTAATATCACATGGGTTCTCATGACCCGGGGGAATGACAGCTGTCAAGCCTCGTTAAAGCACAAGATTCAATGGTACAATCCTCATGGGCCATATACATATGTCCATTGAATCTCCTTCCCTATGTGTCTTAGTTAAACAAGTATTTGATTGATTTGTACCTGAAATATTGGAGGGTTGTTGCCCCCTCTTACCCCTCAATATTTGGATTGACCCCAGGGTCGGCGCCTATGTCTCCGGGCAAGTAGTTAAATGGACAATAAATCTATTGTAGTAAATATGGGATATGAGATTAATGCACTGGAATACTCTTAAGGGTCCTTTGGTCAGGACAACAGAGCATTTTTGGGCATGTAGCGAAAAAATTTTACCACCCCAGTTTTGACGAAGAGAAATGTAGGAAACCTAGTTCAGGTTAGGTAAGAAGATTGCCGCTTGAGCGGCCTCCTATTTGGGCCCATTCGCCACCCTTCGCTGGCTAATTAGAGCTGCCAGGTGACCACTCCGCTAAATTGAATCAGTTGATTCAAGGAGACGACATTTGCCACTTCTGCTGGCTCTTGAAAGCTGTAAGCACCTAAGATGTTGAGGCGTTTCCAATTTCGAGCTAGACACTCACACAAAGTATGTTCCATCTCGCATCTTCCGCATAAATTTCTGGAGGTAAGTCCCAATCTTCTCGCGTGAGATGCGGTAAGGTGGTGTCCAGTGAGTAGACTTACCGTGATGGCCAGAAGGTTCCGGCTACCATAAAATCCATGCTGTTTGTCCAGTCAGATGGTGGTTTAGTCCATATGGCCCCATCTATTTCGTTTTTGATGTCCGCAAGTGACCGTAGCATAGGTGCCGGTGGGCTGTTCACGGCTCCCGAACCTCTTCTTGCCAATTCATCGACTTTCTCGTTGCCTGCAACACCAATGTGGCTGGGCACCCACATAAAACTTATATATAAGTATGTTTAGCCTTTCTGTCGACAGTTTACAGTTCTCGAAGAGCATCTGTATAACGCTAGAACCAGAATGGCCACCCTACTATCGACGCAAATTGTCGTCATCCTCGTTGAAGTTCCTTGAATGGATTCTACCGCCATGCGTGTAACGCCGACTGGAATATGGTCGCGTGGTTCGCCAGTCTGAACCACTGGCTATTGGCTAAGGCACAGATCCACCGAGTAGACGGCTGAGCCTACTCCAGTGTCAGTCTTCGAACCATCGTTATAAATCAAGACGCCACCGTTATTGATTGCTTCTCTGTTCTGCCAGTCTCTCCTTATAGGGAACTTCACTTCGAAATGACTTTTGGGGTATGTTTGTTTCATCATGTGATCCGTATCCTCAAGATCGAAGCCGTGTTGTCTCTAGTATGTTGTCAGAATACAAGAGAGGCCTTCTATTGAATCGTGCCACATGCCAGTAGCAGTACTTTTAGCGGGTATTGCTGCTAATCATGCGCTTCTGCAGATGAACTGGGGTGGTTCTCAGCGCACCCGTAAGGCGAAATTTACACACACGACATCGCGCTGCACGACTGCTTGAAATTTCAGTCGTGATACACAGCATCAAATGGGCGGATTCACACTCATCGCTCAGCATGCGATACGATCGACTATGCTTGGCTATTGTGCGTGGCTGCGTCGGAGCTGAAAATGTAGCTAATCTGAATATCGCCTAATACTCGTTCTTATGCAAGCCAGTCGCTGCAATCTCGTTAGTTTCTTGGCATTGGTTTCGTTCTCGGTGGCTTTCCACAATACGACCGCTCCATACACAAGTGTAGGTCTAGGAGTAGGGGCTACACAAGTAAATATGTAATAGGCTGTGTGAGGTCTGAGGCAAAGAGAGCTGCGCGGACTTTACCAGTTGTGTACTTCACGTTAACTCCCCAGAGCAGTTGCCTGTCTAGTACCTAGTAAACATACACTTAGTCCTCTGTTCATTAATTTTTTTTTCTATCAACGCAGACCTACTCCATGTCTTCTGCTCTTTGATATTTCCAAACCTTTCTATCTTTCCTCATTTTCTATTGTTTCAAGAACTTCTTTAAGGCTGAAGACCAGGGGAAGGCCAGTAGTAGGAGTAGGTCTGGATAGATAGAAAGGTTTGAAAGTTTAGATTAAGTAAGCTCGCTACGTCTGATTCTAATAGTCCAGCTGAGATATCGTTTAGACTTGCACCTTCTTCACCTTTGGAGTGAGATATACAATATTTCTTCTGCCGACAGGGGCTCTATATTGACGCCTCTATTGACCGTCATGTCTTCTTGTGCAGGGACGCTGGTTGTTGGGTTATAAGACATCTCAAAATATGATACCAATTATTTGTCGATATCATCGTCCTCGCTAATAGTATTTCGATACTTATAAAGACTAGTCATTGAAAGTTACTCTTATTATTAGTCTGTGGTTCTAGTGGTATTCTTAGTAACTAGATTGTTATTTTTCTTCAGCAATTTCTCGTTAAACGAAAATTATCTTCTTTCTTCTTCTTTATTGACTCTTGGGTGTTCCAAGTATTTTCTGGAGGCCTCATTCTGCATGTATTTTTGGCATTCTTTATCGAAACATTCGTTTCATGCGAGGTGAGCTTTTTGTCCAACAACCTCTCCGTAACTTCCTAATTTAGGCCTTTCAGTTCATTTCACCATTCGTCTACAGATAAGCAAAAAATTGTGTTAGGTTAGTTTAGTACTTCGTCCAAGGCGATTGAATATTCTTCGTGCAGTGAGCAAATAGTAGTCTCATCACGCTACTTCTGATCCAGAACATTCTACATACGATTCAAAACCTGATTTCTTCGAAGCGCGTACTGGGCTCAGGCAAGGCCCACGCTCTTCAACCTAGCACTTGACTATGCGGACACCAAAGGCACGTTGCTATTCAAGTCTATGCAAATAATAGCGTATGCAGATGACATAACCATCATGTATCGGAACTAGCCTGCCGCTGTAGGCAGGCTGCAAAAGAAGTTCGCCTAAGCATTAACGAGGACAAAATGAAAATTATGTTACAATAAGGAAGAAGGAAGCAGCATAACCGAACATAAAGAGCTGGGACCTTAAGATCAAAGACAAGGGTAGCAACCTATTTAAGAGCGGCAGGGAAACGGACCAAATCAAGCGACGGCAACAACTAGCAAATCAGACATTTTCCTAGGTTTTTCGAATAATGAAATAAAAGCATGTGTACAGAAACACGAAGCTCTGCATATGCAAATCAATACTACGACCTGGGTTATCTAATGGCTGCAAAATCTGAACCCTAACTCAAGCTTTCGAAAACAATTGAAACAAATTTGAACAAAAGGTCCTTCGACGAATATTTACAGAAGTTTACGACCGAAATTGTTGGTGCATTGTGTACAACCATAAGCTCAACGATTTGTACGATGAGCTGGAAGTTTCGAGAATCGTCAAGTATCAACGACTTTGTAACGGACGGTTTGGTGGGCATCCGAAGATGCCCGTGGGGACGGAGCCTTTGGTAGCATAACGACCGTGAAGGTCGGGCCGTGCCAGCTGGCGAAGAAGAAGGTCCCTTAACGAGCTAAACAGCGGCTCAGTTCGGGAGATGTGGGCGGGGTTTTTAACGCTCGTTGCCCCTGTCTTTTACGTATTAACAAAAATTCATAGGCCTGGGGAAGACAACACAAGCAGGGAAGGTAAAAAGGGGGAATGAAAAAAAATAGTCGATAAGGATGGAATGGTTTGCGGACGGATTATACGCCCAAGCGGTCGAATCTGGGTCCGGGTGTAATGAAACCCTCGGCCTCTGGTTTCGTACCACCAACAAATCACTACTCATCAGGTGCTGCTTCGATCTGCCGGTGGGAGCAGCACGACCAGACCAGAATATGGTTCATTACAACTTCAATACATGTGCAACAAATGGACGACAGGCGCGTTCTTAATCGGATATTAAAAGGACGTAGCAACTAAGCAAGTCTAAAAAGATGACCGAGAGCTTATTGGAAGACTCTTTAGTGTAGATTAGATGCTGATCATAAACACCTGTTGGGCTATGAAAAGTAGAGGACGCGGTCACTTGACCGAGACAATTGAGGAAAGGATCTCGACGGCCAGGGTCCGATATCTGATTGTGGAGCCATAATAATGATAATGACACTACGAGAGATTGTAGTAGTTTAAATGGAAAATTTTTCAGGGTTTTTAGAAATATTTGTATTGATGATTCCGAATTTCGCTTGTGCTTCGGAATTTTGCTAATGGGGTTTATTTTATATGGTTCCCGTAAATTTGTACTTTCTATAAAAAAAATTCAAGTGACTTTCCTATAGTATGTATTTCCTTACCTTTCTAAGGGTGGACATCGCCTAGAGTTTTGGTACTGTCATTGGAAAAATCAGTAATGGGAGTGCACGCCACTGATTACAACAGTTTAAATCAAATAAATGGAAAAATAGAGAAAACTATATCTCAATCTTAACATTAAGTGTTTTAAATGTTATTCATAGACAAACAATGTTTTTTTTAATGACAGGTGATCCCGCCAATTGGAGTATTCCAGCCGAACAAGTTCCAAAAGGTTTCGGTGATGGCGGATTCATGCCGTACGGAATAGCAGGCGTGATGGCGGGTGCAGCAAAGTGTTTCTATGGTTTTGTTGGTTTCGACTGTGTCGCGACTACTGGTGAAGAAGCCAAGAATCCTCAGCGAAACATTCCACTTTCCATTGTTATATCCTTGATTATCATTTTTCTGGCATATTTCGGCGTTTCAACGGTACTGACCATGATGTGGCCCTATTATGACCAGGTTTGTGCGACTGTCCTCTTAGCCCGTGGGCTAAATGTGATTTTTTGCTATCAGCTAATATGCTTTCCTTTCTATTTCAGGACCCCGATGCCCCATTCCCATATGTATTTGAACAACTCGGTTGGGTTGAAATCAAGTGGATAGTTACGATTGGAGCAATATTCGCACTGTGCACAAGTTTATTGGGTGCTATGTTCCCTTTGCCACGTGTGCTCTACGCCATGGGAAATGACGGTATCATTTACAAATTCTTCAGAACCATTCATCCTAAAACCCAGACACCGTTGAAGGCAACAATTGTTTCTGGTCTATTGGCAGGTGTGCATCGATATAATTTTTTCATTTCTTTTTCATAGAAGAAATGCTTATTCTGGTATTTTATTTTACAGCTGTCATGGCACTGATTTTCAATCTTCATCAGCTAATCGACATGATGTCGATTGGAACACTTTTAGCTTATACTATCGTAGCTGTCTGTGTTTTAGTGTTGCGATATCAAAACGATGACTTGAAAATGGTCGAAGTGGATGTGGCTCTTCCCACGGTATTCAGGCAACTTTTCAATTTGAACTTTATCAAGCATCCCAATACACTTACATCCCGGATCACTAAAGTCGGCATTATTGTGTTCGCTCTTCTGGTTGGTGTCATCTGTGGAGTAATGAAAGCCGTAGACGTTTCCACGGATAACGTATGGAGCATCGTCGTGATTACAATTGTCGGGGCAGCCGCTCTTCTGCTCGTCTTTATTATTAGTCGCCAGCCGGTCGCTGATACGAAGTTAACTTTCAAAGTTCCATTAGTTCCATTTATACCATGCCTGAGTGCCTTTATAAACCTCTACCTGATGTTCCAACTGGACGTTTTCACCTGGATTCGTTTCATCGTGTGGATCATAATTGGCTACATCATATACTTCTCGTACGGTATACGCCATTCACACGAAGGAGCACTTAGGAAAAAAGAGAGGAAGGATGCACCTCTCAATAGCATAGAGATCAATGGAGTCAACAGTTTAAAAACGCCAGTTCCGGAGAAACCTCCACAAAGTTTTAATAATTCATAACATTTAGAATATATTTAAATTCACCTGACATTTTACTGCCTAGAGTGAGTTTTTTTAATGTATTTTTTTTTTAATTCATAAGATAATTCTAAGTTGATATTTTTTATGTAGTTGTTGTACTAAAAACGACGCACTAAAAAAGAGAGCCTACAATGTTACCTAATAAGATTTTCTTCGAAGTATTCCATTTTCAGTAGAAAAGCTCATTGGGAAAATTTGCTGTCGTATTTTTTTATTTCAAAAGCATCATCGTATGCAAACAATGTGATATATGATGATTTTACCTACTTCACTTTGTAAATATTTTATTAAACGCTTTAAGGACTTCAATTTTATGGACGTTTCATTTTCCCATATTGCTCATTTGTCTTTTGGCTGTGGGCTGTTCGTCTTCAGGAGGAAACTAAATGGATGATCAAAGCATTTTTTTGTTGGCAGGTACTTTTCAGAATTCATCAGAATCATTGTAAATTGATGTTGTCTTTATGCGTGTGTTCTTGTCATTTGGTTGTTTGATTTAATACGGAATGATATCGGACTCGGAAAAGTGCTGGTTATTTCTGGTGAATTTCATATTATTTTGGGTAGCTACTGAAAAAATGTAAGAGATGAATTTGAGAGATACGATGTACTTTTCACATGTTGCGAAGAAGTTGTAATGGTCTCCTTTTTCTTCTTTTTTTGCTTCATATTCCGTATAGCAGGTGTCAACACGCGCTATGAAAACGGTACAGTTTTTTGAAGAAAATATAAAACCACATTGTGTATATTGAAGTGTACAATTGGTAACCCGAAGCTGACATTCATAAAAAAAATATACGTTTTTATCTTTTATTGTTAAATGTCCTTACGGATATTTTCACGGTGCACAAAATTTTTTCTCCATCAAATTTGCATTTTGCCCATAAACACTTAATCCCGCATATGCGTTGCTTCTGGCACACACTGTACAGAAAGTACTCTTCAAATGATAACAGGTGGAAAAATTGGCCGGCGAGATGACATTCTCATGAGTATACTTTATGAAACTCATACATCTCATTAACAAAAAAATTGTGTGCGATTTCTTGTCATTAATCCCGCTGCCAAGCCAATTTGTTTCCTGGACTGCAATTATGCTCAGTTTGTACTTTTCGGCCTGTTGAAGGAGGGCCTTTTCGGCCCCCGGTTTGTTCAGGGAGCGTACATTCCAGGATCCGAAAGAATAATCCTTTAGTCGTTTGCGTGGTCGTCGTTGTTGATCCGTCCAATCCGAGGCTTTTGTTCCAGGTTTCTTGACATGGAGTGGTTTTTGCAAGGACAAGTTGTCAGCACGTCGCTTAACCCCATTCAGGGGATGGCCTCGGAAGATAGCTGCTTCAGATGGTTTAATAAACGTGCTGGGGCCCACACAACTATGTTGCAGGTCCAACTACGCAAGTCATTCCATCCTACTAGACCTGAGACGCTTAGGTGTTCGTCAGCCATTCAGGCTACAGCTATCTGCCTTTTTCAAACTGTCTTATCGCTAAGACATTGGCCGTCAGCGAATTGATACACTGCCGTTACCAGGGGGCGCCGACGCGGAGGACTATGGAAAAGGTTTTAGAATTATCTTTAATAATAAAAGAGGGAACCGTGGATGAGGTATAGGATTTCTTCTATATATTTTTTTGTTGTTGTCCTAGGCACGTGAATAAATTCAAATGTAATGGCTAGGGATCAGCAGGCAGACCAAACCCCGCCCATCACTCACGAACAGAGCAGCCTCCAGCACGTGCCGCCTGTTTGCTTGTTGAAGAAGTTTTTTTTTTTCGTTTTGTCGTTATGGCTTGTTCACACCTCCACGGTGTCTTTTTTTTGTTTGATTTTTCTCCGGAACTTCGATATCCCGACTTCGCCTCATTTCTATGCAGGAAAGGCCATTACGAAGTGAATATCGAAATAAGGGTGATCTGTAGCTCAGTGCGTAGAGGCGTCATAGAGAAACAATACAAAGAGCTGGAACTCAGTACAAAATAATATTAAGAGCAGGACAGTGGCGGATCTAGAAATAGATTTGGGGGGGGGGGGGGGGGGCAAGATTTTTTTTTAATATGCCTGTAAACTATTTGTCGGTAATAAATGTACATACATATGTATGCATGTATGTATATGGTAGTTTTAAATACGAATTTGAATATCTTATTTAATATTTACTATAGCTTACTTAGCCATATTAGCCCCGTTCGATTCACTCGATCTCGGTCCGACACCGAAAATAACGGTCTGGATCTCAAATGTCAGTTCGTGCCTCTGAAGTCTTACAGTTGGCAAGTTGGAAACAATTTGACGGTGTTGTGTGCCGTTTGGTTGGCCGTGCATGGCGACCTTCACTTGCACTTCGTGAAAACCGTGCCATCAACTTAACAAAATGCAATGTCGCAACATTATGACGAGATCCCATAAGGGACCAGTTCATAGACCGGTCTACAGATTTGTATGAAAGCGTTTTTTGATCTGGTGAATCGAACGTGACTATTATTATTATACATACTATACAGTGGGTTGCCATATTATTAGGGACAGTGCACAAAATAATGTATTTTTCGATTAAAAATCTTTTTTTGAGTAAAACAATTAGCTTTCATAAGCTTATTTTATTTAATTTTGCTGCTAATACTATTACTAATATATATGACAAGTTGTTTCCAAATTTTAACGCTGGAAATCTGTATTTTCTATTAAATTAGTCAGGTAAGTGTTCATTTGGTTGTCGTTTGTTGACAAGTGCTGTGCAGTGCAGTGACTTCGCCTAAAATGGCTTTAAATAATTTTTTCGCAATTATTTTCTTTTCTGCAATAGTTAAAACGTGAGTAATATCTCGTATTGACTAACTTTTTTTCAACCTTGATGAGAAAATTTCACTTTTTGTGAGCTGGTTTTCATGGTAACCTCAAAACCGTTACTTTCTAGTATAGGTAAGACTTCAGACACATCTCCACGCAAATGTCGAGAAATTCAGACATAAATATTGCACCTCACACGTTCTCACCGGCAGATAGCAGCTTTAACGGGTGTTGTGGGGACGTGACAGCGACCGACACGACACCTGACTGCGAGAAAAGTCATGCCACTCCATACAATGAATTATTTCATTCTTCCTGTCTTGTACTGCCAGTGAGTCAAGTCGTGTCACGTACCCTCATCTTCCGCATTATAAGTTGTTAGAATACACGGATTGAAATTGAATATCTGTGGTGTTAGTTATTTGATGGGAAAGCAAATTACTCATATTGGTGACCCCGCCGATTGTGCAAACAACGTAGCAGCAGAATAATCGTAGCAGAACATCGCACTCGACAAGTAAATTGTTGATCATCGAACGACGCATTTCGTCATCCGAGAAAATTGGATTGCACATCATCGAGTGACATATTTCATTTCATCATCCGACATTTGGATTTCCGAGTATCGATCCACGTTTTTCGACATCGGAAGCCTGCGAAAAAAACGTATTCCCGGCAAAACGCAAGGTACGATTTTAATTTTTTATCAAAATGCCCGGCGATCCTCATCCACCCGCGGAAAAGGGGCCCGCATACGAAACCGGTGCAAGTGCAGGTGCCAGTGCAGCGCCCCAGTCTCAACCGGAGGCCATTTTGAAAACACCCGGCACGCCAGTACGCGACACTCTCGATTTTCGCTCGTATCTTCCGCCTAGTTATGTTGACTCCGTTCAAGTCAAAATACCTGCGTTTTGGCGACAACGACCGAAATTGTGGTTCAGACACATTGAATCTCAATTTGCAAATAGCCGTATTATATCTGATTCTACCAAATTTCACGCGGTCGTCGCTGCGCTCGACATGTCTGTTCTCGACGAAGTTGCGGACATTATCGAGAATCCGCCCAAAGACAATAAATACGTCGAGCTTAAAAGCAAATTAATAAATCGGTTCGCAGAATCTCCGGAAGACGCTTTGGCGAAGGCACTATCCGATCTCGAGCTAGGTGATTTTAAGCCATCTCAATTATTACGTCGCATGCGATACCTTGTCGGCGACCAATTGAGCCAAGATACACTTCGCATGTTTTGGTTAAAAAAATTACCAACCCGCGTCCGGGGAATTTTGAGTATGACTACACACGTCGAAGTCGAAGCCCTTGCCGAAATGGCGGACAGAATTCTCCGAGAGAAGGAGGACTTGCCGTCCATCGCAGGTATCACATCAGTCAGTGTTGCGTCCGAACGTGGTGATACTAGCGACATGGCAAGACAAATTGCCAGCATTAGTGAACGACTCAGCCGATTTGAAACCCAATTTAGAAATCGTTCCAAGTCGCAAAATAAACGATCTCGCTCCCGCACGCCAGCACATTCCCAGAAAGGAAAAGAAAACGGTAACAATTCCGTTTGTTTTTACCACCGTCGTTTCGGAGACAAGGCGCGGAAATGTACCAAACCGTGCGCTTTCCCGGGAAACTAATCACCTCGTCGCCGTTATGCGCGATCGGCGGCGGCGAGGGACATACTAATCGCTTAGTTATAAGGGACAAGGACGGAGGTTTACTTTTTCTTGTTGATACGGGAGCGGATGTATCCGTCATCCCACCGGACAGACATACGAGTAAGAAAAACATCACTAGTCCTAAATTGTACGCGGCAAATGGCACAACAATAGATACGTTTGGGGAGCGTTTCCTGACCCTGAACTTAGGCTTGAGGCGGAGTTTCCGATGGACATTCAGAGTGGCGAAGGTGTCCAGACCAATCCTGGGCGCTGATTTTTTAAAACACTTCGGGTTGCTAGTTGATCTTCGACGGAAGAAGCTAGTGAACTCCATCTCGAATCTATCGGTTGACGCGAAAACTTTTGATGGCACGGCCGAGTGCATCTCCACGCTAAACAAGTCCAACCGGTTTCACGCTATTTTAACTGAATTTCCGCAATTGACAGCTACAAACTACTGCCACGAAGCGGTCAAGCATGATGTTCGACACTGCATCGAGACGAGAGGACAGCCAGTAGCCGAACGCCCGAGGCGCTTGCCGCCCGACAAGTTTAGTGCAGCGCGCAGTGAGTTCGAGTTTATGCTCAGCCAGGGGATCTGCAGACCATCCAAGAGCCCTTGGGCAAGTCCCCTCCTTATGAAGCAGAAGAAATGCGGGTGGCGCCCGTGCGGAGACTACCGAAGACTGAATGCCGTGACCGTCCCGGACAAATATCCGATCCCCCATATCCACGATATCGTGCAAGGAATCCATGGGAAAACCATTTTCTCGAAGTTGGATCTCATCCGAGCATTCCACCAGGTCCCCATCGCTGAAGAAGACGTACCGAACACGGTTGTGACTACGCCGTTCGGCTTGTACGAATTCACAGTCATGACATTCGGACTGCGGAACGCAGCACAGACGTTCCAACGCTTGCTTGACTCTGTTCTCCGTTGACTTCCGTTCTGTTTCAATTACCTCGACGATATCCTAATCGCATCAGCATCGCTGGAGGAACATGAGCAGCATCTGCGAATAATTTGTCAGCGTCTTGCGGAGCACGGTTTACGAGTCAACCCGGAGAAATGCATTTTTGGTGTGGGCCATTTGGTAACGAAGAACGGCATCGAACCGCTGAAAACTAGAGTCCAAGCTATTCAGGACTTCGCAAAACCGAAAAAAGTACGGGATCTCAGACGTTTCCTGGGCGTCGTCAATTTTTACAGGCGATTCTTGCGGGACGCAGCCTCGATCCTTGCACCACTGAACAGTTTTCTCCAAGGAAGCAAAAGGAACGACAACACCGAAATAGTTTGGAGCCCGGAGGCGTCACACGCGTTTGAGGAAACTAAACGACTTATTGCTGAAATGTCACTAATCGCCTATCCTGTCGATAACGCAGCCCTTAGAATATCGACAAACGCATCGGACTTGGCAGCTGGTGCGGTCCTGGAACAATTCACGGATGGCGAATGGCGACCCCTCGGTTTTTTCTCGAAGAAATTCACACCGGCTCAACAATGCTATAGTGCCTACGATCGAGAGTTATTGGCGGTCTACCTGGCGGTCAATTTTTTTCGGTTTATGGTAGAAGGCCGCAGTTTCTACATCCGTACCGACCACAAACCGCTTATTTATGCGTTTAAACAAAAGGCAGAGCGGGCAACTCCTATCCAGAACAGGCACCTACAGTATATCTCTCAGTTCACAACCGAGATAGTGCATGTGTCTGGCAACATGAATGTGGTTGCCGATACGCTTTCCAGGGGTGACATTGAAGCGATAACGATGCCGGTCAAGATCGATTTGCAGCAACTCTCTCGCGAACAAAAAGACGATGCTGAGCTTCGAGAATTATTGTCATCCGATACATCGTCTCTTCAAATTAAGCGGATATCTCTCGACGGCAGCCCGAATTCGGTATATTGCGATGTATCGCAAGAACGGATTCGACCTTACGTCCCGGAGAAGCTCAGAATGGCACTTTTTGAGACATTCCACAATCCCGCACACCCCAGTGGGAAGGCGACTAGTCGGCAAATCCGAGCAAAGTAAGATATGTCTGGCCAGGAATCGACCGCGACGTGAGCAGATGGGCCAAGAATTGTCAACAGTGCCAGAGAGCGAAAATTGGTCGACATGTTCACAACGAGCCGATGCACTTTCCACTTCCAACCGAACGTTTCAAGGAAGTACACATCGACATCGTTGGACCTTTACCACCGTCGAATGGGTCACGTTACATCCTCACGATGATTGACCGATATACGAGGTGGCCGGAAGCAGTTCCGATAGCAGAGATGTCAGCGGAATGCGTGGCAAATGCATTCTACAGCACTTGGGTTGCTAGATTTGGTGCGCCAAAAACAGTCGTGACCGACCAAGGCTCACAATTTGAGTCGGCACTTTTTCGCAGTTTTCTTTCGTTGGCGGGCATTTCGAGATCGCGCACAACAGCATACCATCCAGCATGCAACGGTCTCATTGAGCGGTGGCACCGATCTTTGAAGGCCGCCCTCACTTGCCACGATTACGACAGGTGGTCGGAAGCACTCCCAACTGTTCTTCTCGGTTTACGCACTTCGTTTAAGGAGGACCTTAAATGCTCCTCAGCAGAACTCGTCTACGGGACGACTCTCACACTCCCTGGAGAGCTTCTCGTACAACACGAAAACTCAACCGAGCTACATATGTTCGCGGAACAAATACGACACGATATGGAGAAATTGCGACCAGTTCCAGCCTCGCATCATCAAAGGGATAACGTTTTCGTACATAAGACGTTACATTCATGTTCACATGTGTTCTTACGCCAGAACGCAGTCAAACCACCTTTGACACCACAGTACTCAGGACCTCATCGTGTTGTCAAACGACTTAGCGACCGAGTATTCACGATAATGCTCGGAACCAAGGAAGTAAACGTTACGACCGAACGATTGAAGCCAGCATTCGTTGCAAATGAAGACGTTGAAGCGAGCCAGATGTTTGATCCTACCCGAAGCGTTTTTGGTCGAACAGCGAAACCGAAAACTTACAGCGGACCACGATCAAGGCGTGTAATGTTCAATGTATAAATTTTTGATTTAAATTTGCAGTACGCCTTAGTTGAATAGTCAAATCGTAACGTAACGTAAATATCAGAATTTTCAAATTTACATTAACATTTTCAATAGTTTTTTGTTTAAATTGTAATGACAATGTAACTTGAAGGGGGGTACTGTGGGGACGTGACAGCGTCACCACTCCCCGTACTGATAGAAAAATCAGAGATGTCTGCATTGAGAATCATAAAGAAAGTGTGGCTCGTTTAACGACATTGATAAACAATGAGAGAATTGGAGTTTCGAAGTGAACAGTCTAAAGGTGGTTGACGTCTGGTCGTTCGTCATCCTATGAAAAAACCGCAGCTCACCGAGGCCATAAAGAAAAAGCAACTGCAATGGGTCAAACAGCACTGGCATATGAATGTTGCAGACTGGAGTCGTGTAAAGACTTCTTTTTAATAGCCGTCAATGGTTTATTTGCCAGTTCCATCCACACTGCCTTGTAGAGATGGTTAAACACCCGGTTAGTGTTATGGTGTGGTCTGTTACCTCGGCCAAGGATATGGGGCGCATTTCCATCGTGGAGGGAACCATGAGGCAGGATCAATACAAGCGTGCCCTGGAAACTCGATTGGTTCCAGAGTTCAAGGAATGGTTCTGTAATACAAAAAAATGCACTTTTACGATTCGGCTCCGTGCCATAAAGCAAGAAGTGTCACGACATTCCTGGCCGAAAAAATATAGCGGTTTTATCCTGGCCGGGAAACTCACCAGACATGAACCCCATAGAGAACATGTGGGAGCGATCGCCAAAGAAGTGATCATCACCAAACGCCAGTTAATTGAAACTTATCAGAGAGTGGTATTATAACACTAAAATGCAGGAAAATGCAAAAGCCTGCATAGAGAGCATGCATCGATGCATAGAGGCTGTAATTGCAGCCAAGGGCTAAGACTAAAAACTTACTTGCGATCTACCATGAAAGAAAATCGTTTGAATGCTTTAGCTCTTGCCAATGTCCACAAGGACATAGACATAACCCAAAAGGAAATAATTGCAGACTATTCTAGAAAGAAACCCCGCCGCCTAGAAACCTTAAATTGGAACGTTGAGGAGAACGACACGGAATGAATTTTCATGTGTATATATGTATGTAGCCTATTAATTTAAATCTAAAAGTCGTATGCACTATTTTAAAACAAATTATGGTATAATTCTGACTTTTTGCACAATTATGTAGTTTAGGGTGCTGGTTACGAATATGAGGTTTTTGTCCCATAGTAGATATGGTAGTTACTTTAAAAAGGGGGAATTTAATTTATAAGAATGTAAACATCGCCAAGATATTCGAGTTTCAATTTTCAAACATTGAGCACATAAGGCTTTTCCGTATCTGCAGTTTGTTCAGGTTAGAAATGCTTCAAACATTAGACAAAGTAGAGTATTGCAAAATTTGTTGTTTTTTTTCTTTTTTCATTTTTTTCTGTACCTATTAAATATATCTACGGCAATTTCACTTAGCTTACTACTTACTATTTAACACTTTACTTGATCATCGTATCCTTGACGGCGCAAATCTTCCAAAGAAAAGCCCTTTTCAACTAATTAATTAGTAATCGTTTTCTTGATCCTCCGCAACAGTCGATTTGACATGAATGAATCCAAGGAAATCTTCTCTCATTGTGGAGTTATATACTATACATAACTCCACAATGAGAAAAGATTTCCTTGGTATATCTAAGTATCGAACACATAGGGCTAACTGTTCTTCCTTTGTTATAAGGTCTGTCGTTTAATCGCCGATAATAGCGTAGAATTTTGCTTTCTTCATTTTCTCAACTATTATAATTTTAAAACTATTAATGTTGCCAATTTTTTAATAACTTCATTTTGGGTAGTTTTTGTGATCAGAGCGCAGTTTTTGGTGCAGTATTCACTACTGTTTTTGAGCTTAAAATCCATACTAGTAATCACCACCCCAAACTACACTGTTAGAAAAGTTTGTAATTTTTAATACTTTTATACCTTAGACAGACGATGCACACGAATGATCATTCCCAGTCGAATGATAATTCGATTTCATGTGTGTCTTGCGAATGATCATTCGAACATCGTCCGAATGATAATCCGTGAATTACAATTGGCATAGTAAACATAATTCCTTCTTTGTGTATGCAGTGCCACCTATCCGACAAATCATCATTGAGTATTAAAAATATGCGCCCGTTGATATGCAATAGAAATAATATCCACTTGTTGCTAAGCAAAATGTTCGTTGCTAAAGCCTAGTTTAGAGTTCCCATGCAAAAAAAAAATGAAAAATTTCAAAACCATTTTTTACCGATTCTGCTCATTGTTTTTTCATATTACCAAAGAGAAAATGTGTGTCTTGGCCTAACAAACGCAAATAATGTTTCGTTTGCGTTAATAAAAGAAGCTGGAAGCTTAAAAATTAAAAAAAAAAGCACTTTTTTTGCATGCAAAATTCTGAAAAACATTTTTGCATGCAAAATTTCTTTGAAGTGAATATAAACCAGCCATACCAAGAAAAATTTGGTGTTCACCACAAATATGTTTTGCATGCAAAACAATTGCCGGGCTATTGTTTTGCATGCAAAAGCAATTTGACAGGTCCGTTCAACATCTACAAGTTCATCATAATCATACATACTGAGTTTTCTGTAAAATTGTGCAGTTGTGACTTGTCAGTGGCGCCAGCGTCGACTGCGGGTGATGCGCTAGCGCTCCATTGTGCAGTGAATTTGAATTTGGCGAAGCGTCAGAAACAGAAATAGTGAGAAAATGACAACGAGGCCGATGCAGTTTTTCGCATGTTCAAAAGTACCATGCAAAAAAAATTGTATTCACCTCAAACAAATTTGCATACAAATATTTTTGCATAGGATTTTTTTTTTCGCATGGGAACTCTAAACTAGGCTTAAACGAAATAAACAATATTTATTCGAAAAATCAGTGCTAAGTTGATTTTGTAGTGACAGTTGGAACGACGTTCACATTAAAGTGTGTGTGTCCAATTCGTCATTGCCAGCAATTCATCATTCACCGAATGATCATTCGGTTGCTGTGTGTGTCTAAGGTATTACGTTACAAAGGCGACGAATTGAAATTGAAACAGTTTAATGTGATCGACGTGACATCAATTTTCAAATTTACATAGTTGTGTAAAAAATCAAAACTACACCACAATTTGTTTTAGAGGAGCTACTTAGTGATTCGACTAAAATTAAGGTGTGTGAATCTCCTTATCTGACGTAAATAAAAACATATGAATAAATCCAATCACTAATTATTCTAATGTACATAAGAACTTAATATGAATAAAAATTGGCATTTCCTAAAAACAATTTTCAAGTGTTTGTTTTAAAGTAAATCTTCAAGTTAAATTCTTGAGATTGGGGGGCCCCCTCTGGATCCGCCAGTAGAGCAGGATGCAGATAATCTCACGCACACAAATAAGCCTCACCGCTCTAGAAGTAACGGCTACAATTTAAAGTAAACCGACCTTTAGAGTGGTAAGGACAACAACAACACACCAAATTAGCTGTGTCTGTTGATTAAAAAGCCGAAGGCTTCCCAGCTGCCATTGTTTGCGTGACATGGTTTATCAATTTCATATGTGTGAGTTACCATTTTCGGCAATACACAATTGAATGATCGCGAGGAGTTCATCGTTGTGGGCGTGGCTTGTGGCAAGTGCAAGAATGAAACGTCTGTGATGAAAAAACGATTTATTTAAAAGAATTTACAAATTTTAAAAACACCCTAATAGCACCTTCACCACTTTAGAAAAAATCATTTTACATCATAATGCATAGGCCCTAAATCATATATCATACTAAATCATAGACCACATAGCATGTTTTTCTGTTTCCGGACATCCTAAAATGCAAAGATTCAGTTTCTGATTTTTCATCACACACTTTTCATTCATGCATTTGCCACAAGCCACATCCACAAAGATGAGCTCGTCGTGATCATCGCTCAATTTCGCATGATTCCCCTTACCCGACGAGCGCACGGTCGCCGTCATCTCACACTTTATCAGCCACCATGGACATTTGCCAGAGATACAATAGTTGGGAAGCTAAGCGATTTCACCTTGCAAAATATGATAGAGAAATGCTATTTGGTGTGATTGTTCGTGGTGCCTATGCATTCATTTTAAGAGACGGAGCCACCTTGGACCCCGCGGCAGAGCGGCTGTGCGGGCGAAAAACCGCGAAATTTGAGCCCTTTTTTAATATTGTCCTAATAATTTGTAAACGGTGCCTCGGATCAAAAAACTGAATAGATTGTAAATTAAAGAGTGTCAAATTCTACATCCAATGCATTGCTCAAAGTTGAAATTTGATTTAGTAATATAATCAAAATCGATAGTCGAAAAAGTCACTTTTTGAGGCTTTGGAGAAAAATCTCACATATCGCTTTTCAAGCTCACATATCTCTGTAACGGATACTCGAAATGAAAAACCGTATAAGTAAAAGTTGAAGATATTTTGATTTCCGGTTTAACGTGCTCAATACTTTTCAAATCGGTTTGTTTTTAGTGTAGTTGTGAGCGAAAATGCAAAAATGGTTTTTTAGCGATTTGAGCCTTAATAGCTGTATCTCGATAAATATAACAGCTAAAAGTTTTGGTGTAGCCTCAATTCGTAGATACTTTAACCTTGTTTATAAAAGTTTTGCTAAGTTTTTTGTCAGACTAATTTAATTAATTAAATAATTAGTTAATTAAATGATTAAATTTCGTCCATAATTTCAAAGTTCAAGCAACTTATATCAGTGGCGTGGCGTCCATGGAAGCAAGGGAAGCATTGCTTCCCTTATATTTGGCGATTGGTGGAAAATTTTCTAAATAATTTTTTCTGAATCGCGCAAAAAAGTCGCGAAAAAAAACTCTTCGGCACAGTCTATGTAAATAAAAGTTCCAAAGAAACTAATCGCGAATATCTTACACAGCCGGATTGGTAACACCGCGAAAACCACCACACCACACCAAGAAGAAGACACATGGAAGCATATCAAAATTTGCATCTATGAGCGTTTATTTTTTTCCCCAGTAAACCTACTGTGTCGCGATAAAAAAAAATTCACGTACACGGTAGGTTGGAAGCACTCAGGAATTTGCTTCCAAGTTCCCCTCACATGTAGTAGAGGAAATTCTTGCCTGCAGCGGAGCTGCTGGCGCATGGACGCTGGGGAACTTTTCTTCCCATTTCCTCTTTGTTCGTATTTTCTTGTGGACTGAAAATATTTGCTGTGTTGCAATGCGTATGTGATGTGCTATATGAGTTTCACAAGGGTTACCAGAGTAGGATAGGAATTGAATTGTGGAAAAAGTTTCGATTTGAAATATAATGGCTTCATGGTTAAAAATTATTATTGGTAAATTCGAGAAGAAGTGATTTCGCATAGAATTATTAGTGTATACGAGTATTAGTAAGAGACGAACTCAATTATAGGGATATTTATGCATATTTCAATAACTTATATCTAATCGAAAACCATTTAACGGAAAATTCCAAGAAAAAATAAGTGGGAGATGGTAATACTGCCTCAAGTCATTGACTTCACAAGGAATTGAATGAGCCGTTAAATTTAAAACTCATTTGCTCTAGTGTAGTGCTGTAGTGTAGTGCGATTTGTGTGCTTTTTGTTGGTGAAAAGGTGAAGGGGTTTTTTAATCGGTCTAGGTGCTTATAATTGCTTATAGTGTTTTGATTTGTTTTTAAAGTAGCATGGATCAATATTGTGTTGTTGATGATCTTTTTCGATTGTCTTTTGGATCTCGATCTTTCGCAGAAAAAAAAGACATTATCGAAAAGGGTCGACCGAAACCGATTTTGGAAATTGTTTCTAAAACAAAAAGATGTACTAGGCATTTTACTGCTAAGATTTATGAAGATACGGAATGGATTACCGGTTGTAAGACCAAGCAAAAATTATTTTGTTGACCATGCTTGTTATTTTCAAATGATTCAAATGTTTGGCGAACTACCGGGTTTTGTGACTTAAATAATTTACATAAAGCTGTGGACAGGCATGGTACGAAAAGCGTTGATCATTTAAAGTCAGTACTTCTTCTTTCCAAGTTCGGTTCCGGTCCTAGAATTGAAGAATTATTAAGTAGCCAACATAGATCTTCAATAATATTGCACAATGAGAAAATTTCGAAAAATCGAGATGTACTAAAAATGCTATTTGACGTTGTGTGCCACTTAGGATGTCAAGAACAGGCATTTCGTGGTCACAATGAAAATGTGAATTCTTGCAATAGGGGAAATTACGTTGAACTTTTAAATCTTTTAGCTAAATATAATCCGGACTTGCGAGCTCACTTGGAGCAAGCGACTGTTTTTTCCGGAATATCAAATTATATTCAAAACGATCTCGTTAGTAGCATTTCTAAAATTTTATTAAAACAGATTTATAATGAAATTCAGCAAACTAAATTTATAGCAATAATATTAGATGAAACAACCGATGTTTCATGTCGTTCTCAACTCTCAACAACCTTTCGTTACATTACTCCTTCCGGTGAGGTTAAAGAAACTTTCATAACTTTTACAGATATTTCTGATGATCAGACTGCGTCGCGTTTATTTGACCATTTTTTAGATGTTGTTCAAAAATTCAATTGCGGTAACAAACTTATTTGTCAAAGCTATGACGGGGCTTCGGTAATGTCTGGTAAAATAACTGGATTACAAACACGTGTAAAGGATGTGTATAAAAACGCAATATATATTCATTGCTTCGCTCATCGGTTAAATTTAGTTTTATCTAAATCATGCGATAAAATACGCGAATGTCGAATTTTTTTTCAATCTATTACTTGTTTTTCAACATTTTTTAATCATTCAACAAAGAGAACAGTTGCACTAGATTTATTCCTCAAAAAAAGGCTTCCAAAATTAGCTCCAACACGTTGGACTTTTAATGGTCGATTAGTTTTAACCATTTTTGATAATTTAGATCAATTAAAAGAACTCTTTGAATATATCATTGAAAATGAGAGTGGAAAGTGGGATGGCGAGACCGTTAATAGCGCAAGGGGACTTCTTGTTTTACTTACAGATTTTCAGTTTGTTTTCCTGCTCAATGTTTTTTCTAAAATTTTTCCACAAACCGACGTACTTTTCGATATATTTCAAAGTAAACAAACTGATATAATGTACTGCATTCAAAAAATTACAGATTTTGAAAATCAACTTCAATCGTTAAGAAATAGTTTCACGGAAATTTGGACCCAAACCACATCTATTTGCGAAACTCCACAACGCCGGAAAAAAGCCAGGTGCCTTGTTGACAGTAATGAAAATGTTGAACTATTCTTTACACGTATTTATGTCGAAATTATAGATAATATTACCGCAGAAATAAATTCAAGATTTTCATCCTTAGCAAGTTTCACATTTTTAAACCTATTAGATTCTTCTAAATTTAACCAATATTTGAAAACATTTCCGGACAATCTTTTACTAAATTTAACTAAAACTTATGCTGATATATTTGACCATATTTCATTAAAGACTGAACTCATTGTGCTTTATTCTGATTCTGATTTGCAGGGAAAATCTTTTCAAGGTATTTTTAACTATTTCATTAATAACAAATTAAAAGATAGCTTCACACAATTTTATAAATTAATATGTTTAGTTTTAACATTACCAGTAACCAGTGCGTCCGCAGAGCGCAGTTTTTCTTGCTTAAAAAGGATTAAAACGTATCTTAGAAATTGTACAGGCGAACAACGGCTTAGCGACTTGGCAATAATGTCAATTGAAAAGGTTTTCCTTAAATCATGTTTGTGTGAGCAAAGTTTTTATACAGATATTATAGATGAATTCGCAAAAAAAGAAAGACGAATAGAATTAAATTACAAATAATAGTATGTACGGATCTTATTATTTATTTTGACTTGTAATATATTTATTGCCCAATTATTATTATTTTATTTTACTCACTAACTGTGATTTTTTAAATAGTAAATAGTTGAATTATTTTTAATTTTTATTGTATTGTTATTGTTTTTATTATTCAAATTTTGATTCGCTGAACATGATTACTTTCTTTATGAGTGTATGGATATTTATTTTGCAATTTTTTTTGCTATTGTTGTTATTGTTATAGTAGTTCTAATAATTCGAATATGCTTTATTTATATACTTATAAAATAGTTACAGCTTTGCTTTTTTGATAAGTCTACCAACATATAATTTTTACAATTATTTATTTAAAAGTAAATTATTATATATTGGTAGCATGGGAATTAAAATGCTGATAAAATACAGTATACCTACTCTCACGTCCCCGTTCGTGATTCCTGGGTGCTTTTATATTAGAAATGTTAAAAGTAGCTAACGAGAGGGGTTCAATTAATACGCAGTAAATTTGTGGAAAGCATAATAATAGTAAATTTTTAATACCAATTGCTTCCCCTAGTTGAATTATCACGCCACGCCACTGACTTATATGACATTTTAGGTTGGTTTCTAACGTATTTGGTCATTCTGAGTCAAATGAAATCAATCGCTATTCCATACGACTATTAGTTCAAAAGATATTCACTTTTTTCCAGATTTTGTTATTAATTAAATAAGTCTTTTTATTAAATACGTTGAAAACAAAAAGCTTTTGTGCCAGTTTTAGGGTAGTCCCTAATGTATTTGGTTATTTTGAGTCGAACGGAACCAACCGCAATTCCTTGCGACCATTAGTTCAAGAGATATTTACATTTTTCCAGATTGTTTTATTAGTTAAGTGAGCTTTTTCGTTAAGTAAGTTGAAAATAAAAGGTTTTTATGCCAGTTTTAGATTGGTTCTTAATGTATTTAATTAATCTGAGTAAAATAAAATTAGCCGTGGTTCCATAAGACCATTAGTTCAAAAGATATTCACATTTTTCCACATTTTTGGATTTGTTAAGGAAGCTTTTTTATTAAATAAGTTGAAAATAAAAAGCTTTGATGCCAATTTTAGGCTGTTTCCTAATGTATCTGATCATTTTGAGTCGAATAAAACTAAAGGCAATTCCATACAACAGATAGTTCAAAACTTATTCACATTTTTTCCAGATTTTATTTTTTTGTTAAAAATTTATTTTATTAAAGAAGTTGAAAATAAAAGGCTTTCATTCCATTTTTAGGTTGATTCCTAATGTATTTGGTCATTCTCAGTCGAATGAAATCAACCGCTATTTCATACGATTATTAGTTTAGAAGATATTCTCATTTAAATAAAAAAAGATATTAGTTTGATAAGCTGCTTTATTAAATAAGTTAAAAATAAAAAGCTTTTCTGCCCATTTTAGATTAATTTCTAATGTATTTAGTGATTCTGAGTCGAATGAAACCAACCGCAATTCCATACGATCATTAAATCAAAAGATATTCACATTTTTCCAGATTTTGTGATTAAGGAAATAAGCTTACGTATTAAATAAGTTAAAAATAAAAAATTTGAAATCAAAAACGGATACTTTGTCTAATCACTTTTTTATTATTGTTCCCTGACGCGTTTCGCTCTTTCGAGCATCTTCAGAGGGATTAATTTATTTGTTACAATTGCCTGTGTTTTTATACTATCTTAACATAGCGTGTACATAACATTATTCAAAACATCCTACTTAAGAGATAATTAAAAGGTCATTTACTCTAATTGCTGAAAAACCAGGATATAGAAGGTAATGTTACGTTAAGGTAGATGTTGTGACGCAATGTGATTCAGATTAAGCAAACGAGAATGGTTAAGGTCCTGATGGTCATTAAGTAGTGTTTTCCCCGGAGTCCTGTTCGCTCTGTTTATTTCAAGGGCTTCAAGAAGGTTGAGTTTTTTCCCTTTTGAGCAGGTATGTAGGATCTGGGGTTTAAAGTTGTTTCCAGCCTTATGACCTGTTTCCTTTAGGTGTTCGGAGAAATTGGAGAAATTAGAACCACTCTATATGCACTTCTTCGAGACCAATATTCTATCATCTTCCCTGGCTAGAACGCATATTGCTTTTTGGTACAGATACGTGGATGATATTATAGTAGGTTTCAAAGGCACAGATAGGCAGCTCGAAAAATTTCTCGGTTTCATTAACACGGTAAACACTCACATCAAATTTACCCTGGAAAAAAGCGTTAATAACACCATTAACTTCTAAGACCTTACCATTTCCTATTCAAACAATAAGTTCGACTTCAAAATATTCAGGAAACCGACATTTTCGGATGTAACCATCCCGGAGGACTCAACTTGCGCATGGTCGCACAAAATAGCGGCTTACAGATCCATGATTCACCGCGCCTTCGTCATCCCAATGTCGGAATCAAATAGAGAATTGGAGTTGAATCTTATAAGAAAAATCTCTACCAATAATGGTTTTGACCACCACATGGTTAATAACCTAATAAAAAAGAAGAGGAACGAAATGGCGAACAGCATGGTCTACCCCAGAGGGTCAGACGAACGGCTCCAAAACTATATCTCACTACCATACATCCCGTGCCTCTCAGAGAAAGTGGGGAACTTCTTCAAAAAAGAGAAACTAGTTCCAGCATTCCAAAGTGGTCACACACTTGGAAACAGACTTTTTAATGCGAAACCCCGCACAGATAAAAAGAAGAAACCGGGAGTATACAAACTAGAATGTCCCGAGTGCCTCGCAACATATGTGGGACAAACAGGCCGGTCAATAGAGACAAGGTTCAAGGAACACATGAGTGGTTCTAATTTCTCCAATTTCTCCGAACACCTAAAGGAAACAGGTCATAAGGCTGGAAACAACTTTAAACCCCAGATCCTACATACCTGCTCAAAAGGGAAAAAACTCAACCTTCTTGAAGCCCTTGAAATAAACAGAGCGAACAGGACTCCGGGGAAAACACTACTTAATGACCATCAGGACCTTAACCATTCTCGTTTGCTTAATCTGAATCACATTGCGTCACAACATCTACCTTAACGTAACATTACCTTCTATATCCTGGTTTTTCAGCAATTAGAGTAAATGCCCTTTTAATTATCTCTTAAGTAGGATGTTTTGAATAATGTTATGTACACGCTATGTTAAGATAGTATAAAAACACAGGCAATTGTAACAAATAAATTAATCCCTCTGAAGATGCTCGAAAGAGCGAAACGCGTCAGGGAACAATAATAAAAAAGTGATTAGACAAAGTATCCGTTTTTGATTTCAAATTTAATATGGACTATCACAAAGTGCAAATATCGTCAATCGAGTTTAAAAATAAAAAGCTTTTATGCCACTTTTAACTTAGCTCTTAATGTATTTGATCATTTTGAGTAGAATGAAACTAACCGCACTTCCATACGACCATTAGTTCGAAAGATATTCACATTTTTTCCAGATTATGAAGAGTGGCACATGACCTTGCAGCACCCGGCGCTGTTATCCATAATGGGAGCCAACGTTCTACTTCTAGCTTCATCCCAATCTCCAGGAGATGGAATATATTGCTGAGTTTCCACAGCCTGCCAGAATTTCATGGCTTGAAGGGATGCCCTTTTCAGGTGTAGCTCAAACTCACCAAACAACAATCAGCATCTATCATACGCGCTATCACTTCTGATAACTGTAACACATTGTCACGAAACACAAAACAAATTAGTTTCAAATCTATCCGCTTACTGACTCGACGGTGCACAATGTGGCAATAGCGTACAAAAATAATTTTTATTGTTTTTTATTCTTGACTAGTTGATTAATTATGACTATGTACATGCAAATTGTATCTACAATATAACAAGATACCTGCACCCGTTGCTAACGGATTGGCATTATTACTTCTCTCTTAAGGTCACTTACGGGATATGCAGAGAGTAGCAAATGAAATTATCGAAATATACTATTATTAAACTTTTTCTTAAGGATATCAACATCCTGGATATTTAACGTCGCTATCCTAATTAAAATATATGCCGTCATCCTGGAAAGTTTCATATACCTATGTGCTTTAAGCGGCGAATAACTGTCTCTCCTTGCAATTTGGCTACTAATGAAAAGCCTTATAACACAAATTGTAGTAATCCTTCATATTTCTACCAAATTCCATACCTGTAGCTTCAGCTCTTCGAGATATTCTTTGAACAGGCTGACATTTGACTGATTTCATAAGGGTTTTATTTTTTCTACAAAACCCTAAAAAGCGTAACTATGACCTAAGCTATCAAGCCAAGCTATCAAGCAAAGACTTTTTGAACAAGATTTAATTATCTGTAAATTGAGACTAAAACAAAACTTCAGCTACTATACTTACCGAAATAGAGCTATTAAAGCTGCAATCGATAAGAAAGCATTCCAGCATTCTCACTCACAACTACACTAAAAATGAACCGATTTGAAAAGCATTGAGCACGTTAAACCGGAAATCAAAATATCTTCAACTTTTACTTGTACCGTTTTTCATTTTGAGTATCCGTTACAGAGATATGTGAGCTTGAAAAGCGATATAGTGTGATTTTTCTCCAAAGCCTCAAAAAGTGACGTTTTTCGACCATCGATTTTGATTATACTACTAAACCAAATTTCAACTTTGAGCAATGCATTGGATGTAGAATTGACGCTCTTTAATTTACAACCTATTAAGTTTTTCGATACGAGGCTCCGTTTAGAAGTTACGAGGAGAATATTAAAAAAAGGGCTCAAATTTCGCGGTTTTTCGCCCGCACAGCCGCTCTGCCGCGGGGTCCAAGGTGGCTCCATCTCTTAAATTGAAAGTATGGGCCCCACCAACACTCGTACCAAATGGCATTTCTCTATCATATTTTGCAAGGTGGCGTCGATTTATGTCGCTTAGCGTCCCAACTAAGAGAAATGCAAACAGCTTTTCGTGGACAGCCGTTGGCATGCGATCTCATTGATAATGCTTCCAATACGAAATGGGTTGATCATAACACGAGTTGTTTGTTATGGGATTTCAGATACTTTCTCAATGTTTATTATGTATCTAATCATAAGCCACATTAGCTATTCAGTTAATATGCACCTTGTCCTAACCCATATTTCGTTAACCAGCTATTATGTATACCTATATACGAAATTTCGTCAATAGAATTTTACAAATTTTGGTGGTAGCATCAACCAATTTCGTACTGGATAAGGGGATAGTATTGTTGTATGTACGAAGTATGTCTCTCTTACGACACGCACTGTACTAAGATTCATCATAATCTCGAATGATCGATAACAAGTATCAGCTGACTGGGCACTAGCTGATTCTCGAACCTTCGTTGAGTAGTGGAAACCCGAGAATAGAACATCTCGAAAAATCTAGAGTCTTCGCTAATTGACGAATGCATGGGTCTAGCAGCTATATAAAGGCAGATGTCACTAAAAGAAGAAAGAAGTAGTAAGACTCGACACTTAGTGGCGGTTGGATCGCTATAAAGCGGAGAGAAAATAATCCATCTCGTTATCGTTAACGAATAGTTTTTTTTTTTTTTTTTTTTTTATGTTTATACCAAAGCTTAGGGGGTAACCCTTTGATGCGAGAGCACAGCATTGGCGGTAAGGGATTAAGGTAGTGCGGAGATGGGTTGAGTTTGAATAAGGTGACGGTGTACATTCCGTTTAAATTTTTGTAGGTCATAGTTGCGGGGGAAAACAAAAGATGGTAGATCGTTCCACATTCGTGTTGTCCTAGATACAAACGAGTCATGGAATTTGGCGGTGCGACTATTGCTGAGTTCTAGAAGATGAGGATGGACACGACTGGCTAGTCGGGTGTTACGTAAAGGAAAAGTACGCTCAGGAATGAGGTTGGCTATTTCATCAGAGCAACGGCGGTTGTAGTAGCGATAGAAGAGTGAGAGACAGCCGACACTTCGCCGGTGTTCAAGCGGTTCGATTTTAGATGTTATGGGTTCCTCGCCAATAAGCTTGAAGGCTTTCCGTTGAACTTTGTCTAACGCGGATAATGCGGTTCTACCTGCGCCTGCCCATATGTGGGAATTAAATTCAAGTCTCGGTCTTATATGAGCCTTGTAAATTTGAGCCAGATCAGATGGTGAAAAGTATCTTTTACAGCGATTCAGAAAGCCCAGACACTTCATTGCGTTTTTTGCAACGCAAAAAATGTGGTCGGACCAATTTAGTTTACTGGAGATGTTAATACCTAGTATGTTCAGTATGGGCGAATCAGGAATGCTGACCCCATCGACAAGAATGGGTTGGGCGGTAGTTCGAGCTAGTTTGACGTTAATTGTTACTTACGTGTGTGTAGTTCGTTTAGTATTATTATTATTATATTCTGGGGGATAGCCGAAGCAGACCACTAACGTTTGGGTCCCTTTTCGCCCCCTCCCGATCATCAGTGGCTTCCAGATGTCGACTGATAGTTGTCGACCTCTTTCTTCATCACTGAGTCCCGTGTTATTGCTAGCATTTGTTTAGGCTGAGTTCACTCATGGCTTCCACATTTATCGTGTGCTTGCCTGTGATCCTCAACCTCGTGCTAGCCAGTGCTGGACATTCGCACACAATGTGTGCTGCCGTCTCGGCCTCCTCCAGGCATAGCCTGCAAACGTCATCTTCCCCGATTTTCATCTTGAAGTTCGTTTAGTAAATAAAGTGTGTTTTTCAATCGAAGTGTTTTCATTATTCAGCACAAGAATATCTAACGAACGTGGTTTGGTTTGGTTTCGCTCAACAGAGGAAAGATTACAGTATTATAAATTGCTATCTGTTTGCATGCGACGTTCACTCCGATTTTAGAGGCCCTGCCAGGAACAATGAACGTGGATATAAGACCCTCATCAACACTATTCATGGTCGGATTAATCTAACGATGGATCGCCACAAAATATTTCGCGGCTAAAATTATATGGAACTGTAGAAACAAAACGACAACGATAGGCGCATACACTCTGCGATCGATCTGACGATCACAATATCGTTAGATAGGTGTCGACTGATCGCAAGGTATATGGGGGGCTTTAGTTTTCACTTTTTGCACATCCATTGTGTACGGATTAGTGAACACAACACATACGCAAGTGAGATACTATGGGGAACCCTTGCTTAATTTATACCCCAATTTAATTTAATAATAATTTATAGTCCCAACTCTGTCTATTTTTCCTCTATGGAGGCGTTCGTATTAGCTCAGCTTAAGAAACAAGAGGCAAAATGGCGCCTCGGCCATGTGCCGGCTCGTAGAGCAAGCCATCACTGTGGCCGGCTGAGAAACAATGTATTTCTGCTCTCTGCCGTCTCATGCCTGACTAAGGTCGTTACGGCCTTAAGTACCGTGCACGGTGTTCGTGGCCATGAATATTTGTTTTATTTCCTCCCTGTGGTGTGGGGCGTAATAATAAGCCACATCATCTTCCAACTTGTCCAAGGTAGGTGGCTAAATGGGAGCAGGAGGTGCATGCTGACACCGTACATCGTCCGACCAGTTTATGCCAACGAAGCGTCAGCTAAGCCACATCAAATAGTTGAAACACTATGCCCCACTAGGGGTTAGGGCAAATGAGTAGTATATAAATTACGAAGCCATAAATAACCTAGCGATATGATAGTAGGATCCTCATCGACTCCAAGCCAATTTCAAAATAAATTGCTAACTCTTGTTGTAGTAGTAGCAATTTCAGAATTCTGCTACATGTGTGTGTCATAGATTCCGATCCTCGGTGTTGTTGTTGTTCTCCTCTAAGTCTAGGTGAAGAAAAGCAGCTGCCTCAGTAGGGTTTTCCCATAGCGCGATATTTGTTATGCGAGTGGGAGCTGCAGGACAGTTGAAGATATGCTCAACATTATGCAGGATGAGGCCACAGGCTGGCTCTGAATGTTGTCATCGATGCGGGACAGGTACGAGTTCAGACGTGAACACTACCCTGAGCCAAGGTAGTCCTGGTCGCTCTCTTTTAATTGCCCTAACCCCTTGTGAGGCATAGCGCGTCAACTGTTCCATGTGGCCCAGTTGACGTTTCGTCGGCATGGACTGGTTTCGGAGAAATGCAGTTGCCAGCGTGCACCTCCGGCACGTCGCTGTAGGTAGTCGAGTTTCGTCTGGTGGTTGTGCATTAAGCACTCTGTTCGGTTTGAGGTCCGCTATCGAAGAAAGCACTTCTTCTCTGTCCAGTGTTGATAAAGCTGATTTGTAGCTAGTGTTATCGAAGGAACTCTTTTGTATCTTTGGACTTCCCTCTCGCGCTCCCTCAAATTACGTCTAACGTGGCGCGGTGGTGGGGTCTTGTCCATAAGATTATGGTTTGGATGGTCAGTCCAATAACAGCCAAATAAATACTGCTTAGTGAGAAGAAGTCACTGCTTCTTAAGGGCAGCGTGCTGGTTTCCTGGTGTAGGTGATCAGGTGATGACATCAGGTGGCAGCCAGTCACAGTCCGAAGAGCAGCATTCTGACAAGACTGGATGAGTTTCCATTGGGTGATGCAGAGGTTCACAGACCAGATAGGAGCCGCATAGTTGGCGCCACATATCTCCCGATTAATTTAGATGTCGCTAGTAGGGTCTCCTTATCTTCCCCCCAGGAACTGCCAGCTAAAGCTTTGAGGACTTTGTTCCTGCTTCTCATCTTGTCACTAATGGTTGACGCATGGGCCGATGAAGTGATCATGTTGTCAAGGGTGACACCGAGAATTTTTGGATGATTGATGGTGGGAATAGTTTGACCATCTACTGCGATATTCAGCTGCTGTTTTAATTTTTTGGTGCATGTGGTGAACAAAGTAGAGAAGGACTTCGGAGCTGATAAAGTTAGTTTTTTTTTTCGACGAAGAAGTCGTTGTGTTCGTCGAGGTATCCTTTTATCTGTTCACACGTTTGAGTGATTTCGTTGCCGGTTGCCAGGATCGAACAGTCGTCGGCATAGCAGATGATTTGTAGTCCGTCAGGTGGTGTTAAGAGTCCTGACAGATATAAGTTAAACAGGGTGGGAGATAGAACTCCTCCTTGGGGGACACCCTATTTAATTTTTCAAAGTTTAGATTTCCCCAGTTCTAAATTCGGTGTAGGACAGTCTGTCGGTAAGATAGTTAGCGATCCACTTAATACATTGCGACGATATCAATGTACCACAGATGTCAGCAATAAGTAATGAAGGGCTGACAGTGTCGAACGCCTTGGACAAGTCTAACGCCACTAGAAAGGTTCTTTGACATGTACGTGCTTGATTTAGGCCGTTGTGGTTATGGCATCCAAAAACGTCGTGGTGCTGTGCATCTTTCGGAAGCCGTGCTGGTGGTTGGCTAGTAGAATATGCGTCGCAATAATAGGGTGGAGTAGTGATTCCAATGTCTTCGCTACGGGGAGTGTCATATTCTTTCCGAGCTTAGGAATAGGGATCACCCTTTCTTCCTTTCTTCCAGTACTCAGAAATAATTGACGTCGAGATGGATAGATTAATCGTGGCCGTCATGTATCGAACTGTGTGCGGGTCAAGATGTTTTAAAATGACCATCGAAATACCGTCTGGTCCTAGGGCTTTGGAATTTGTATACCCTAAGACTTATAGTATAGGGTATATTGTTTTTGTCACGACGAAAATATGTGACACCTTAAAGGAGGCTCCGGAGGTATAGCAATGTATAATGATTGATGGTATTATATGTATAAATGATCAGGGTCACCTCCTGATTCGATTTATCCATGTCTGTCTGTCTGACTGTTCGCACGATAACTTTCGATAGAATGAAGCTAGAGCCTTGAAATTTTGGCCAAATGTTGGCAGTATAATTTAGATTGGTATCGAAAATCGGCATGATCAGACCAAGAGAACGCCTACCTCCCCTACATATGTAAAATAATTAAATGTATCTATAACTTTCGATTAAATCAACATGAAAAGCTCTTGCTTTGGTAGATTGCTCGAGAGAGTAGTTTTATACTCTCTTGGAAAAATAAAATCGATCGGTCAAAAACTAACGGTAATATTCTTACAAAGAGCCCCGTACTACCCTACTTTTCAGGTTTTTTGTCTATAACTCTTGAATCAATTGACGTAGACACCTGATTTTTGGCATGTAACACTGAGGTGAGAAGCTGCTTGAGTTTCAGTAAGTTGGGCATAATCAGATCAAAGGAACGCCTACCTCCCCTACAAATTTCAAAAAATTAAATATTTCTTTAATTACGATAACTTTCGATAAAATTACTAGCGAGTTGAAAATTTGGCAGAATGTTGGTAGTAAGAGTTAATGGGCAAGATCCGACCCAAGGAACCCCTACCTCCCCAACAAATGAAACTTCAAATAAGCGATAACTTTTTATAGAATGAAGCCAGGGACTTGAAATTTTGGTCAAATTTTTGAAGTAGGATTTTGTTAGTTGATATTAAAGATGGGCCAGATCCGACCCAATGAGCACCTATCTCCCCTACAAATGAATTTAAAATAAGAGATAACTTCGATAAAATGAAGCTAGTGACTTGAAATTTTGGTCAAATGTTTGTACTAGGATCTAGTTGGTTGATATTGAAAATGCACAAGATCCGACAAAGGAAATCTCTACCTCCCCTACATGTGAGACTTCAAATAAGCGAAAACTTTCGATAGAATTCGAGAAACGTTTGTAGTGTGGGTTAGTTAGTTGCTAAAGAGAATGTCCAAGGTCCTTCCCAACCTCTCCTATAAACTGGCCTTATAGGAAACTCACTCACAACTCATATGGTCGTTGCCAGATGGTACTTTTGGTATCACCACTAGGTATGTACAAGTCTAGGGTATATACGCTTCGGACTTGCTTTCCTCGTAGCATTGGCAACTTCTTCAGGTGAAAATTTAAGTACTTGGTCAGCTACTCGGTTAGGGATACTCCTAGTGATAATACGCTTAAGTCTATCAGGTGGTGGATATTCGATAAACAGTTTGTTGAAGTGGTTAGCGCATCTGGTAGGTTCATTAACCTTAGTGTTGCCGAATTGAATCGCAACCTACCTTTTCTGCTTGGTGGGATTTGTGAGGGCTCTGACAGTTGACCAAAGCTTGCTTGCGCTAGTTGTTGCAGCAGTCAAGGTGAGAGATCCATTTCCTTCTCCTATGATTCGTCACTTGTTTATATTTTACATATATGTCAAGGTTTAGCTCCTTGATCATCCGGATTTGCACCGCGAATGCGATCCCTTTCATCTGCTAATCTAGCTGCTGATGTTGGAAAGTTTGGCCGAATTATGGGAATGCGGCCGGCTGGAATAAATTTGGCTGCCGCTTCCTGTATAATGTGTCTTACAGTTCGTTCAGCTATATGCACACCACTTGGGACTGATGAGGCATCAAAGCCCTTATTGGTATAGTTTTGAAGCCTGCCCAGTCGGCTTTGTTGTGGTTAATGAATGTGCGATGCTGCGATGATCAGCAAACTGGGTGTTGGCTGGTTTGTCCAGTTTAATGATGATTGAGAAATGATCGGGTGACAGCGTCAGGACTGGTTCCCATTGTGCGTCATTGACTAATCCTGCGTTGGCAATGGAGATATCCGGCGAACTGGAACAGGTTCCAGCAATGCGAGTGGGGGTGTCGTTATTTAGTGGGCAGAAATCCGATGTATAAAGTTCCTCTGGTATAGCAACCCCTCTGTCATCGTTGTCAAGGATGGAGTGCCACAACTCATGATGAGCATTTCACCGAGAAGGAGTCGATGTTGTCCAGTGAGCAGCGAGCTGATATTGACGTTGTATCTTGAGGGACAGCTGGATACTGGTGGAATATAGATGTTGAAGATTTCAATATCAGTGTGGCCTGACTTAATTGCAATGGCCTGAACCTCCAGGATGTTGTCGGTGGCCGTAATGTCAATTTCATGGTGTCACACTGAGTGATGAATTATATAGTATATATATTGTAATGTTTCCTCTAAACGAGCGAAACCAAAACGAAACCAGGTTCGTTAGATATTCTTGTGCTGAATAATGAAAACGCTTCGATTGAAAAACACACACTTTATTTACTAACGAACTACACACGCGTACGAACAACAAACGTTAAAACTAGCAATAACAACAACGACGGCACTACTTTCCGATCCCGCTTTATAGCGATCCAACCGCCACTGAGTTTTATAAGCTATATACCTCAAAAACTTATGTTGCACTTTTTCGAGTTTATCAGAATGACTTTGGTAATGCGGATTCCATAATACCGATGCGTATTCCAGTTTACTTCTGACTAGAGTGAAATACAATGTTTTTAGAGTATTTATATTGGAGAAATGTCTGGTGTTTCTAATAAGGAAGCCCAACATGCGCCTGGCCTGCTCGGTAATCATTTCAATATGTAGTAAAAAATTAAGTTTGGAATCAAAAGTTATTCCCAGATCTTTTACTGTATCAACTGTCTTTAAAGGAGTAGCATTAATAGTATAAACATGTTGATGAACTGTTCTTGTTTTATTAAAAATCATTGACTGGCATTTATCCGTGTTAAGCTTTAGGCTATTATCGACACAATATCTATAAAGGTTATCTAAATTGGATTGTAAGATTTCAATATCACTTATTGATGAAATCGCTCTATAAATTTTGCAATCATCAGCAAATAGTAAAAATTCAACGTTTTCAAAAATAAGATTGATGTCGTTTATGAATATTAAAAATAAGAGAGGGCCAAGATGAGACCCTTGAGGTACTCCAGATGTTGACGAAAATTTATTTGACAATTTGTTTTTGACTTTAACAAGGAAAGTTCTCTCTCTTATATAATCATTTAGCCAGGATAGCAGTGGACCATGCAGTCCCATATTTTTTAGTTTTTTGAACAATAGGTCAAAATTAATTGTGTCAAAAGCTTTTGTAAAATCAGTATACACTGTGTGAACCTGCTGAAAACGTGCAAAAGAATTGCAAATATAGTTATGGTATGAGAGGAGATTAGTCGTAGTCGATTTTCCGGAGCAAAAACCATGTTGATTATGTATAATGACGGGACGGATAATAGGCGTTATTTGATCAGTAACAAGGCTCTCGAAGATTTTGGGTATCGATGATAGAATGCAAATTGGTCGGTAATTACGAACATCACTTTTGTCACCATTTTTAAAAACAGGTACTATATAACTAGATTTCCATATATTTGGGAAGTTTCCTGATTCTAATGATCGGTTGAACAATGAAAGGAGTGGACGAGCTATACTTCTAGCACTATATTTTAGAAATATTGGTGGAATACCATCTGGTCCAGGGCTTTTGGTGACATCTAGCGTAAGTAATTTCTTTTCAAGGGAATCGAAATCTATTGAGATAGTGGACAGATTAATCATAAGGTTTAGTGAAGGGGGATTATAAGTATTGACTTCCTCGCTGTATACTTTCGCAAAATTAGTTGCAAACATATTAGCGACTACATTACAATCAGAGCTCCATACTCCATCTAAATGCATTTCTGCATTTTCATCTGGCAAACCAGTTTCAGTTTTACAAGAATTTATATGCCTCCAAAAATATTTCATATTATGTGGTATCTCTGATTCGATTTTATAATTGTATAATTTGAAATCAATTTTCGATCTGACTTTACAAGCAGCTCTAAGTTCAGAAAAAAGTTTATAATCATTAAAACTGCCAGTATTTTTATAACGTGCATGAGCTTGCTTTTTATCGCGGATCAAATTTTTTAGCTCTAATGAAAACCATACTGGAAAATTATCCACATACCGTTGTACAACAGGAACATGAGAAAAAATTATGTCGTTTACAATATTATAAAATTCACATATAGCCTCGTTCAAAGTCAAATGATCTAAATCTTGCCAATTTATCAATGCTAGTGCTTCATTAATGCTGTTATAGTTAGCGCGTTTAAAATTCAAAAATGTAACTGTCGTTGGTCTGTCTTTACCGAAATTTGTTAATTTAGTATTTCCAATAATATCCAAAGCTGGATGGTAGCTATCTATCGGTACAAATGGTAGTTGATTAGACGAAATAATTAATTCATTACAATTTGAGAAAACCAGATCTAATAAATTATTGTTTTGGTTGTAAATATGATTGAACTGTTGAAAATTTAAGAAAGAAAAGGAATCTATAATATGCGAACTTTTTAAATTCGTATTGTTTTGCGTCCACGACTCTTGACTCCAGTTTACAGTTGGAAGGTTGAAATCTCCGGTCACAATAAATTTGGCGTTTGGATAGATGTTTGCACAGTGGAGAATTTCTTTAGCATGTTTATAGTAAAATAGTTATCAGGTGAACAATCGGGCGGTAGGTACACAGTAGATACGATTAATTTCATACGTCCGGTTTGAATACATACAATAAGTTGTTCAACATCATGATGTAGATACTTTATCTCAGACGCTTTGATTGAATTTTTGACAGCGATGAGTACACCACCACCTTTTTCTTTATCAGATGTGCGCGCATTTCGATCGAGTCGAAATATTTTGTAATTATAAAATCCCAGTTCGGGCGAGAAAATGCTTGGTTTTAACCAGGTTTCAGTTAAGATTATTACGTCGTGATGAGATGTTGCTAGGGAAGTCCGCAGTTCTTCTAGTTTCGAACAAATCCCGCGAGTGTTTTGATAATATATCGCTAATGGGATGTTTAGTTTTTTGCAGCTCGGCTTCGAATAATGCGGGGGACACCATTCAAATACTTGATTGTGGCATCCGGATCAGTAATCTTAACGTCACTTAACGTATTTCTTAATGACTTCAAATGTTCCCTTTGGCGAAGTGTTTGGTCCATAGATATATTTATATTATTGTCCCTGAAGTAATTTTTTAGAGTTGTATCATTTTTTTTCCTGACTATTTGAAGTGGAAGACTCGAATTTGAGGTCATTTGAGGTTGAAGCTTAGTACAGTGCGTGTCGTAAAAGATACCCACTCCGTACACGCAACAATATTATACATAGTAAAGCTAATCCACCACCATCGTTAAACACTCTGCCCTTTCTAGCGATGTTGTAGCCGCCATACGAGTTGAGGGATGAGTTCGTGTTGAGCTTCTTCTCGTGTATAGCTCCAATCTTGATGTGAAATCTGTCCATAAATGCCGTTAGCTGGACGATTTTACGCTGCAGTCCATTACAGTTGAGTTTCACAATAGAGACGGTGTTATAATTGGCGACAAGTGGTGCAGGTGTAAGATTATGCAGCAGGTTCACTGGAGTCTTAGGGAACACCTGGGAACTTGTTTGCACACTAAATGGTACGTTAAATGTTTGTAATGATGCTGTTGCTTGTTGTCCTCTATGTCTGCATTGGCTCGATGTGAATGAGGGATTCCACTGCCTATGGTGATTTAGTCCAGAGCAGTTCCTTAAATGGCACCAATTGTTGCAACAATTGCATATCACTGAAGTGGCGTTAGGCTGCAGTGTTTTATTGCATACGCAGCAGATGCAGATCCTGGGACCAGGGTTGAGCTCATTTCCGGTGCAATGGTGGAGAATCGAGAGCAGTTGCGCCGTGATATGTTGCTCCCAATTTCCAAAAATATGCTCCCATAGTCAAAAATTCGACACACAATATATCTTACTTCTTCCATTGAAGCGGTTGTGACAGCTCTTGGCCGTGCTGAAACGGGTCATTCCGGTGCGAAAAACCGGCTGTCATAGGAACGAACGGCTAACTGTCATAACTTTCCGTATAAATGTGCATATCTTAGTTTAAGTTTCCATGTTATTGTTGTTAAACCTAAACCTAAACTTTTAAACTTTAAACTCGTTTTCAAGAGTAAAGGTCGACACACAAGGCAAGCATTTTGGTCGCGAGCATGCATCGAACCACGTGAAACTCAATAGAAAAAAAATTAGATTCTGCATTTGTGGAAAATTCCTAATTGACCAGGCGAAGCGATTCGCGTCTTTATCCAATATCGGGTTTTAAATTGAGAGGATTTCGCGCTCCCTTTGCGTGGGCTCGGCTCGCTACGAGAGATCCCCTGCTTAAGAGGTTGCCATCTTCAGTATGCTTTACATGCCCGGTGTGTATAGGAATAGTGATATAGCCAGGGGAGAGGTCCAGGGACCCATTCCGAAATATTTTGAATTTGGATAAAAATATGACAATATAGGCAGGTCTCTATCTCTACGAAATGTACAGTACATACTGTGCACGAAATCTCCTTCATAGTAAATTAAACTTAACGTTACACATTTAAAAATCATTAAGTAATCTTAAAATACAGGCTGCAAAATTTTGTTTTTGTTTTTTTTTTGTCTCTTTTTGAAAGGCACGCGTCTTTTCGAAAATATTTTTTGCCAATTCCGGATACTCGTACGTTGTCTAGATCACCCTGACCCCACATTGAACGCCAACAATTTCGGGGATTTCTTTTAGTTTTTTTTTTTACTATTTCCAGCGATCTATTATACATATTATATTAAGACCAAAATACCTTTTCCATAGTCCTCCGCGTGGGCGCCCCCTGGTAACGGCAGTGTATCAAATCGCTGACGGCCAATGTCTTAGCGATAAGACAGTTTGAAAAAAGGTAGATAGCTGTAGCCTGAATGGCAGACCAACACCTAAGCATCTTAGGTTTAGTAGGATGGAATGACTTGCGTAGTTGGCCCTGCTACATAGTTGTGTGAACTCCAGCACGTTTATTAAACCATCTGAAGCAGCTATCTTCCGAGGCCATCCCCTGAATGGGGTTAAGCGATGTGCTGAAAACCCGTCCTTGTAAAAACCAGTCCACGTCAAGAAACCTGGATTGGACAGATCAACAACGACGACAACGCAAACGACTAAAGGATTATTCTTTCGGATCCTGGAATGTACGCTCGCTGAGCAAACCGGGGGCCGAAAAGGCCCTCCTTCAACAGGTCGAAAAGTACAAACTGAGCATTATTGCAGTCCAGGAAACAAATTGGCTTGGCAGCGAGATTAATGACAAGAAATCGCACACAATTTCTACAAGTGGCAAACCATCGGGCCGCAAGGAGTTTGGAGTAGCATTTATAGTGAATAATCACCTCAAACCGTACATCACTGACTTCAAACCCATAAATGAGCGGTTATGTGCGATTCGCATCAAGACTCGATTCTTCAATCTCTGCCTCATCAATGTGCATGCCCCCACTGAAGTTAAAGAAGACGCAGTAAACGACGAGTTCTACGCCCGCCTTGAGACTCTCTTCGACTAACTTTTAACAAACGACGCCAAATTGCTGCTGGGAGACTTTAACGCGAAAGTCGGAAATGAAAGTTGGCACCGGGCGCCACTGGAGGCCACAGTCTTCATGAAGAATGTAACGACAACGGCCAGCGACTTATCGACTTCGCCTGCAGCAGGAATCTAGAAGTAAGCTCTACGTGTTTCCCGCATCGACGCATTCACAAGCAGACCTGGAAGTCTCCAGACGCACATACCGTCAACCAAATTGACCACGTCCTCATTTGCAGGAGATGGGCGTCTAGTGTCATGGATGTCCGCTCCTATCGAGGAGCAAACTGCGACTCAGATCATCACTTGGTGAAGACGACCTACAGATGTAGAATTTCCTCAGTGCACCAATCAAGAATCAGCCCTCCCAAAATCTTTGCGGTTGATAAGCTTTTGAGTGATGCTACAGCGGTGGCGTATACTGCCGCCCTTGAGGAATGACTATCACATATGCTACACAACATCAGCAACACAGGCGTCCATGGGTTCTGGGAAGAACTCAAGGGTAACATCAAGGATGTCGCAGAGAAAGTCGTGGGATAAAAAAGCCCGGCGAGCGCGAAATGACTGGTTCGACGAAAAATGCAAAAATTCACTTGACGCGAAAAACGAGGCCTACAGACAATGGATTCAACGAGGAACCAGAGTCAGAAGAGAAAAATATGACGAGCTACGGCGAATATCGAATAGAATAATTACAAGTAAGCAACGTAAATACTTTGACGAGCAGTTGCTGAATATAAATGAAAACTTAGCTAATAGGAACACCAGACAAGCGTACAAACTAGTAAATACAATTAAGAACGGCTACAAACCCAGGACTAGCCTTTGTAAGGACAAGGATGGAAACATCATCAGCGACACCGATGGCATTAACAAACGATAGGCCTGTTATTTTGAAGAGCTTCTGAACCTATCATCAAACATCCCCACACAAGAAGCTCTCAACGATATTGTAGATCTGGGCCCACCCATTCAACCCCCGACGGTAGAGGAAGTTGATTTCGCGTTGCGGTCACTAAAACGATATAAAGCGCCGGGCGCTGATGAGATTCCAGCTGAACTGCTAAAATTCGGTGGAACGAGTCTAGTTGATGCCATACATTAATTACTCCTGCGAGTATGGGAGGACGAGGAGATCCCAGACGATTGGCGCAGAAGCATCATCTATCCAATTCACAAAAACGGAGATAAACTGCGGTGTGAGAATTACAAGGGCATATCACTAGTTTGTACGTCCTATAAAATTTTGACGAAAATTCTGGAAAATAGAATAAAACCGTACGCAGAACGAATCATTGGCAAATATCAAAGCGGTTTCAGACCTGGTCGCTCCACAGCCGATCCGCTCTTCACAGTCAAACTGATACTCCAGAAGTGCTGGGAATACAACGTAAACGTATACCAAATCTTTGTAGACTTCAAGCAGGCATACGACAGTATCGATCGTGGAGTACTGTACATCATGCTGCAATTTGCTATACCGGCCAAATTAGTGCGACTGACGATGACCAACTCCGTCTCACAAGTCAGGATCCAGAATAGACTTACTGATCTATTTGAAACATGCACTGGTTTGAAACAGGAATTCGTTATTCGGGCCATGAATATGGACAACAGCAAGACGCTACTCATCAAGTCGACATGTCCCGAAGATTGACTGACGCAGAAGAACTTCTGCATACGCTCGATACCCCTGCAGAAGAAGTTGAACTACGTATCAACGAGGGTAAAACTAAAATAATGGTGCAATCGACGACATGGGCACCTGCACAACCGAGCATCAATGTGGGCAGTGACGTGCAGTGGAAATTTTTCATAGTCAAGCAGTTGGGCGCCCTAAAGCCAATTTAGCATAAACAAAAATGGACTGTATAATATAATATGGACTGGACAGTCACAAAAACATTTATACCAAGCGGCTTTAAGCCTTAAAGAAGAAATCAGGAAAGATATAAATAAAATATTGGCACATATATTCGGAATACAAAAAAAAAAAAAATAAATAAATAAAATATTACTAATAAAAAAAATGATAAATAAATATTATGTTAATTAAGACTAAGAAAAATTCAGGGGTATTTGAAATAAATAAATATTCTTTCGCCATTGCCATTTATTTGTATTCCAAATCTATGCGCCGTTCTTTAAGTAAAAACTCTTTAATCACATTATCAAAAAAATCGTTTTCTCTTCGCATTTGTATAAGAAGATCCTTTTCAACCGCAATTAAAGCAAGATCCGAAAGTCGTTCTTGGGATTGGCGATTTCTCAAAAATGACCTTTCCGCAGTTGCCACTGTGACTGGAATTGACGTTAATAATTTTGCTAAAATATGAACTTGCTTAAAACCGTTTGCGACATAAGGCCGTTTTTGAAAATAATCGAGATTTTTACTAGGATTCGCGTTTTTAAACTCATCTGAAGAATAAATAACTTTTAGCTCATTTTTCAACTTTATTCTGTCGAAAAATTGACCGTGATATTCAATAAGTGAGTCAAAATTTTTATCGGGAAAATTTGACTTGAATTTAGAAAAATAATTCGGTTCAAGCAACTCTAAAAATGAAAGATCTTTAAACGAATGGAATCGATCTCGAATTTGCCCGAGAATAACATCTATAATCTCCCGAAATATCCGCCGTAAATTTTGTAAAGGATCTATTGCATTTCTACATTTCTTACGTGGTGGCTGATATTCTGCTGTAACTGTCGAATAGAAATTATCAAACTTTTTAGAAAAGTCATTTTCAAGCCAATTTTCAAATTCAATAATTTTTTGGCTTGCATATGAAATGTTTACCACTTTGCTCTGAATAATATTAAATAATATATCAGTTTTCGAAAAAATTTCAGAAAAAATTAACAGATATAATTGAAAATCTGACTCTGCGAATTTTTGTAAGTATATATCGGAAAAAGTCAAGGAATCGCCATCCCAGTGTTGAGAACCATTCGAAATTGTCTCAAAAACTGTACAAATTTCATGCTTATGTTCAAATATAACGTTAATAATACGCGAATGATAATGCCAACGCGTTTTGGAAACCGATGGTAAACGACGATTTACTATATTTGCAAAAAGGTCCGACCTTTTAGTGGATTTATTAAAAAATGATGCGATTTTATTGATGTGCGCGAAAAATAATTTAATTTCCGGAATAAACTCAACTGCTTTAGACAATACTAGATTTAGTGAATGAGCGTAACATGGAACGAAAATTGCCGATTTATGTTTTTCCCGAATTAAAGTCTGAACTCCACGAATTTGAGAACTCATTACTGCTGCGCCATCGTAACATTGTGCAATTAATTTCTTATCGATATTAAAATTTTGCAATTGTTTTAAAATGTGAGAGCTTATTGCTGTAGCTGTACGATTAGCGCTTACATCCAAAAATCCGATAAATCTTTCTTCAATCTCATTTGATATTGTATATCTAAAAATCATCGTTAATTGTTCCCGACCGCTAACATCTGGCGTTTCGTCGACCATTACAGCTACAAATGGAGCCTCCTTTATTTCCAAATTGATTTTATTTCGAACCACATTAGCTATAGCGGAAACAAGATCGTTTTGGATTCTATTAGACAAACCCGAAAACGCTGCATTTGCTTTTATAGAATCTATGTGGGACTCAATTATCGGATCGTACAAACTCAAGAAATTTACGGTTTCGATAAAATTACCACGATTATTTGAAGAAGAGTCTTCATTATTCCCGCGAAAAGGAAGCTCCTGTTTTGCCAAAAAATTACAGTATCGATTAAACGTTTCAAAATATTACGATTACGCTCAACTTTTTCATTATGCAAACTAACAGATATTGCCACCTGGTTACTAAGCATAAACTCTATACGCTGAGAACCAAAATTATCTAATTTAATTAACGACTGAAGATGTTTTTCGGAACTTGAATGCTTTGCTGCTGAGCCTGTAAAATTATTCAAATCACTAAATCCAGCTTTATTCCAAACAGATTTTTCATTCGTGAACAAAAGACACGGCCAGCAAAATAACTTATTTAATTTACAGCTTCCCGTTAACCAAATGTACTTTTCATACGTTTCGATATGGAATTTTCGCGTAATATTTTTTAATTTAAACTCTAAACTAAGATCTGGCTTCGGTCTATCCGATTCTATAATTTCTCTTTTCTTGGCAAAGGAAAGAGTTGAAAATCCCGCTTTTAGTACGAAATCCGTCGCGCAGCAATACTCCGACATAATGCGAAAAGAAAACTTACCACTTTTATCACAAATCAAATCAATTAAATCACTACAAACGGTCAAAAAAACTTCAAATCACAATTTAATCAAAATCACCCGATTGCACTGATTTCCTCTTTTAAATTGCAACGGAAAATCCATTACATAACAAAAACAAAAGCTCTACTGGAAAAATCAAATTCCCATAAACATTCCCTGCATTGGCAACATTTCATTAACAAGCATCATTGGGCTTTATCCCACACACAAAAGCAGTCGCGCCAGTGCTTGACTTGTCTCATATAAATTTGCGAACAAAACAAAAAAAATCGTTGCCCAATGTACTACCGAAATCCAAGATTCCCATTTTCTGGAATCAACATGTCTCTAGTATTTGGATGCACACATGGTACATGCATCTAAAGATCTAGGCACATTTTCCTATTCTAAGTTTGGTGTCTATGGTGTGCAAAATGTGGGAGGTTTGAATATTATCTAAAGTAATTGAACGAATGTTTTTTAACCAAAAGAAGGCGCGGATCAGAATTTGAATGTGTAAAGGAATATTTGAATGATAATATGTATTCTTCAGCTTAAAGAAAAACATTGACTGAAATGATGATATGTGTATTGGTGTAAGCAAAGTTTATTATTGAATTGCTTATTTCGGTAAGTCAAGCAGTTTGGAATTGCTTACTACGAGTGCACGTCACTGAATGTGGGGGACCTCAACATCGAGTTCGTGAACAACTTCATTTACTTGCAACTTGTCAAGCGACGCCAACGAAACTGACGAAATCTAGCGACGGATGCAGTTAGCTAACAAGACTTTTTTCTCGGTTCTCGAAGCATGTGCACAGAAACACGAAGCTCCGCGTGTACAAAACCATTATACGACCAGTGCTATGCTATGGCTGCGAAGCATGGACGCTAACTCAAGCCTCCGAAAACATGCTAGATACATTCGAACGTAAGGTTCTACGGCGAATTTTCGGGGATGGCGCATCCGGTACAACCATGAGTTGTATGAACTGTACGATGAGCTGCAAGTCTCGAGAATCATCAAACTACAACGACTTCAATGGGCAGGGCATGTACAAAGAATGGACGATGTTCGCATGCTCAAGAGAGTAATGAATGCAGAACGAGTCGGCGGAGCGAGATTGCGAGGACGACCGAGATCTCGTTGGGAGAGCTCAGTAGGTTTGGACCCCGCGCAGCTACTGGGCTTCCAAGGTTGGAGGACGCGGTCACGTGACCGAGATAATTGGAGAACAATAAGCCGGGTGGCCAAGGCCCGACGTCGGGCTGTCGCGCCACTATGATGATGATGATATTATATCCTACTCTGATGTAAAATAGAATAAAAAAGCATCCAGGTAACACTGAGGTAGCCTTAAGGTAAATTAAGGTAGTAGAAAAGCAGCGTTATGCTTAGGTCTAAAAAGGTTTCGGTTCTAATGTCTCAGTACCACGCGCCTATTCCATTTCAGTTTCATCGATTAGCGCGGAGCATTTTTGGGCTTTTCGATCACCTTTCGACAATTTTCCAAATTATCATTGACCTAAAAAATGCCTTCAAGTAGCTTCTACTAGTTTGACTTGCCCATTGTGGCATAGAGCACGTCAACAGCTCCATTAGCAACCAGGATCAGATATATAGTACTTATGTAGATTTATTCGCCGGTGGCGGTAGTGAATTCTGAAAATATAACGTAAATATTGCGCCGACAAAATCTCGCCACTTGACGAAAACCTAAGGAGACGAGATGTGCGAGCAGCATTTAGTACCGTGAATCGGATGAGACAAGGATATAAATAGCAAACAACCAAGATGGTAACATTATTAGTGACGCGTCTGAGTTCAAAACAAGATGGGTTCAATACTTCCAAAATTTGCTGAACCCGACAACATCACAGTCAGAAGACCTTCCAATCACAGGCGATCCTGATGGTGGACGGATACCCACTATATCAACATTAAAAAAAGTGGAGATAACCTTAAAAAAAAGCTATTTTTTTTTTCATATTGTTGAAATTTTGGTTCGCTTTAAAATTCATAATTCAAATTACATTTGTAATAGGTAACAAAATCTTCAAGTACTTAGGGCCCCTATGGATTTTAATTCGACCGTGACTATATTCTCGAGAGCCTTGACTGGAATCATCCAATTTTAATGTCGAAGCTTTAAATCCAAATGCTGCTTTTAGGGACATGTTGGCGGATTTACTACATTTTTCACTTCTCGTCAGTATTTTATTACTGTGGATGACCTAACTATATACCCATGTGAAAAAAAAATCCGCGATGAAAGACATCCGGTATTTTTCATACTCAATGAGCGCCATCTGTTAGCTGATAGTTTCTACCTAACTTGACCTAGATTTTGGATTTCCTTGCTAGTAGGGTGGCCCTAAATTCGAACACAATTTACCCCATTTCCATGTAATTTTCTCCACTTCCATGATTGTAAAATTTTTTCCAGTTACGTGGATTTTCCTCAATGAAAACATTCTTCGGGCATTTCAAGCCTTGAAATCACGTTCTTGGCTACGCATGTCCCATTTTTAGGAGAAATGGAGAAACGAAGAGCACTTCCATTTTCCAATGATTTTCTTCTTATGCTCGTGGATATTACTCACGGTGTGAGAAAAAATTGATGCCGGCTTGTGATGATGAATCTTCGGCCGATGGATGGAGCACGCAACCCGAGAATTTCGGCCATGCAGACATAGAGCATCCTCTCGATAGTCCCAACATGTGGAAAGCGTATTGGGAAAGTTCTAAAGGAAATTCTCACGATGGCCTTTCTTAATGCTAGCTAGTACGGGCACTAGGTTTTCCGACCGATTGTGTGCTCCACTCAGTTTTGAACGAACGACCAGACGTTTAGGTCAGTTCAGTCGCGCGGTTCTCATTCTTAAGGTGTGTACAGCATTTCGAAGGACGCAGTCACTGATAGGGGGCATTCTCAGAGTTATTTTTTCGGGATTCATGATTGATACTTGTACGATTCATTAATCGGTTGAAGAAATTACGTGCGTTTACTGTGTAGTTGTTTTTCGGGGTGCCTATCCGTTTCGCACGAAAATGCACTTGAGTGATTTTACTATAGTTCTTCTATGGTTCTGAGCGAGGCGTAATACGACGAAATACGCTAAATCACTATTAATTTGATTGACGAGATATTTATTTTTCCGGCATTTTGCGTTCTGGTGTCGATTAAATCGAAAAATTTATATCTTGACTACAGAAACAATCGGGAAAGTGTGCAGTCAGTGGGTATTGTGTCATCACTCGAAAAAAAGTGAGCCGGAGTAGCGAAAAAAGGCGAAAATTCAAATTGCTCCTCCGATGTTATCACATGTGTGCGGATCGTGTGTCGTACGTACGTGGTTATTCCGAGTTCCCGGAGGCGCTAGTATATGAGAAAGTGGCAGCACACACAAATATTATCTAAAACTGCTTGTTTCCGTCACTTCTCTTGGTCGTCGTCGGGATGTGTGTATATTTGCAGTTATTTTGGTGATCTTTCCGCGGTCCCACAGACACGAATTCGCTGCAGTGCGGGCTGAGAAACGGTGCTCAAATCGAGAAAAGAAGATTTTTGCTTCTTCGTTTATTTGACTAATTTTCAATTTTGTTTTCTTAAATTTCGAATCGTCACGAAATTTTCTAAATTTAATTTTTTTTTTAATTATGTATTTCTGACCGTCAATTTCCCAATTTCTAGTGGTTTAATGTGGTGCTGGTGTTTCAGTCGCTGACGTCGTCTTACATTTACAAAACGGGGACGTTGGAAATTGTCCAGTTTCTGTATTATAGAAATTTTCAGGTTACAATATTAGTTCAATTTTTTTTTTGTGAAATTTTGATTTTTGCCTTATATGCTAATCGTTCCGTTTTTTTTCTATCGGTTAGTGAATTTGACTTAGGTGCAGGATTTTTAAATCAAATCTAAGAAGTGCGGCGTGTAATTTGAAAAAAAAAAAAACAATTGATCGATATACAATACTATATCTTGTGAAAGTGAGTTAAAGGATAAGTTTTAGTGAAACCGGATTTGGATACGTAGGAATAAACATCAAGGTATTGTATTATTGGTTTTTAGCAGTGTCTAACCATCTAATCTATTTATAGTACATATTTGGTAATAAACAATACGCTAAGTATCAACATATCATACATACTCGTATGTACATACATATGCATGTATGTATCATTAGCCGCGTTTCTTTGTACAACAGAATAGGGTAACCACACGCATTGCATCAACAACATTGTCCCCGATAATTCTCGATGGACAGCTGGTACAAGAAACTTGTTCTGTAAGCGATTTTCAGGTGGAAATATTCGAAATTCATGGCAGGCAATGGCAGTTTAGGCCGATGTTGTTGTTAATTGCCTTAACTAATTCAGGGGCATGGGCGCGTCAACATCTCTTGCTTTACGATAGTCCAGCCATTGCGTGATTTGAGGATGCAAATTCTAGTGGAGAATTTTTTTCTTTAATTTTTTATGTTTTTCGGGGTGCTGAACTCGAATCCGGAGCTTTCCACCAAAATTTTTTTTGCGGAACATGGTCAAAATCTCAAAAAACCGCGAAATTTCGGTACTTTTTTTTATTTTTCGCTTTTAACTTGAAAACCATGCATTCTAGCGAAAAAAAAACGATTATGGATGCATTGAAGAGCATAAAATTCTGCGTATAAGTGCCTAAACGTCAAATTTGGTTCAGTGGTGTAGTCACAATCGACTATTAAAAAACGTCGAGTTTTGTCAACTTTGCGTTATGGTCACCTTTTAACGTCCGTAATTTGAAAATGGCTACTAATACGTAAAAATGAAACAAGTTAAAAATGTAGAACAAGAAATTCTCCGTTAAGAAAGTACCTAATCTTTTTAATTGGTAAAAAAATCACGTTTCTGGCCGAGTGATCCCTTATAACACATTTTCGTACTTTTTTTAGTAGGTGCTGGTAATTCTTCAACAATTTCAATGTTGAAGTTTGTATTTACATGTATGATATATACTACAAAAAGTACACTAGAGGTCTACAGCCTTAGGTTTTTGGGAGGTCCGGGTTGTGGGGACGGTGGTCTGGGTTCCGGTGGATAAGATTTGTCGACTGACTCTTCCAACATTTTTTCGAATTCCTCGTCATCGCCCATGGCTGCAGAGGTGTCCACATTCTCACACTTACCCTCACAGTTGGCACAAAAAAAGGACAATGTAGATCTGCCTTTTTGCAGTCACAGTGTCCTACACATTTCTTCTTGCATTTACAAGAAATTATGCGCAATAGGGCATCTGGTGAGGCATTCCTCGTGGTTGTTACAGGCAGGAGTCCACTTTTAGTGATTTTCCACCCCCATTCTTCGGGGCTGTTGTCATAGTCAAGCCACTTCTGGACTCGGTGGCATACCCTCATTGAATGCTGCTGAGCTGTGTCCTCCGTTGGCGGAAGTGAGGCGATGTTGAATCTCGCCTAGAAAGAGGACGTCACATAGCTTTTGTATCTCAGCAGATTCCATGAGGTGACTTCTTTTTGCCCGTATAGCGCCTTCAAGAAGGCCTCTCCTGCCGTGGCTATACTTAAACGAGCTGCCTGGGGATTCCTTCATGAATCCATTCCAGCCAGGAATACCTGGAACGTCTTTTTGGTTTTGCTAAATAACCACATCAGGTCAAGTACAGAAGGTTGCACAATATCAGTGGATGTAAATAGTTCACTGAGGTCTTTTATGTTGATTGCTGCCAAACCTTCAGCATTACTCCTCTCAAAATGCGTTAGTTTAACTGCTCCATAGTCCCCTATGACTTCTGCAGATGGTATCTGTTTTAAGCGAGGAATGCATTGATTTGGAGCAACAGAATGTTTTGGGGTGAGGCAACAAATACCACCCATCACATGAAAAGCGTTGAGACCGTCAATTGTTTGAATATTGAAGTCTGCGTTGTCAAACACCGTTTGAGAAAAACAAGGTTTGTGTATCTGCACAGGAGGGGTCATGATTGCTGACACTTCCAAACGTACAGCTTCAGTATAAGATGAACAAAATCCCAGCGATGATAGGAGATCAACCAGTTTCCTTGAGCAATACTTTCTGTGAACAAATGAAGCCAATCCTAACAATATTGGAGAGATGAATGATTTTGGTCTCGCAGCCGCTATCAGAGCAGTGAGCAAGAGCGGTACTTTTTCTTTTCCAAGATTGAAGGTCCCCACGCTTTTTATGCAGTATCACTAAGAACATACGAAGACTTTCAGGAATGAGCTCCTGGTTTCCTTCCATGAAGTTATCTGGTGGGGGATATTGTGTTGTTTCGTACACCTGGCTCCGTATGTCTTCAACAATAATAGCAACTGCAGTCTCAACAATACGGAGTCTCTCTTGTTCTTGAGCAGCTGATTTCCGCTGGTACCATGTATCAGTAAAAATGTTGTAACCAGTGTTTTTGAAACAGACAATTGGCTTATTGTGGCTGGATTTCGAAAAAGTGATCACTATTTGCGGTGCACTCGTCTCTGGGGTTCACTTTTTTCCCGACCGTACAGTTTTCTCATGCAGTGATTATGATATTGACCATTACTGGTCACCAAGTCGCCAATGGTGGCAATACGTTGTATTATGTCTTTTCCAAAGTCATCGCCTCGTTGCTCAGCTCGTTTTAGGACAGTTTCTTTGACGCTCAATATTCGCACCTGATACACTACATTGCGATCGGTTTTCTTCCTTTTTTGCTCTGCCAAAAACTCTGCTGTTATGAGGCCGCCACACAAAAAGCAGTGAGTTTTAAAATAGAAAGATGTTACTGTAGGACGTGTTACTGGTGCCACTTCAACTTGCTCTAGGCTCTTGACCTAGGCAACAATAATTTTTGGTTGGTATACAATTTTCTACACTTTTGAATAGATGATTTTTTTCAAAAGTCGCACATGCTCTCTGTCCTTTCTTTACCTGCTAGCCTTGATCAATTTTTCCAAACCACGCTCCCCACAGTGGTATATCCTTTAGTATATCCTCATCTAAGACTTCATGACAAATAAAACAATTATTGTTTCCTTACATTACATTACATTAAAATCAACATGATTGTATAGGTAAATTCATAATTTCTGAATGGAGAATTTCATGCTCTACATCTACAGCTTTTACTTGTTTCATTTTTACGTATTAGTAACCGTTTTCAAATTACGGACGTTCAAATGTGACCACAACAGGGTTTTTCGCAAAGTTGACAAAAATCTACGTTTTTTGATAGTCGATTGTGGCTACACCGCAGAACCAAATTTGACGTTTAGATATTCATTCGACGCAGAATTTTATGCTCTTTAATTTATCCGAAATCATTTTTTCGCTAGGATGCATGGTTTTCAAGTTATAAGCGAAAACCCCAAAAAATTACGGAAATTTCGAGGTTTTTTGAGATTTTGACCGTGACCGTGAAATTTTGGTGGGAAGCTCCGGATTCATGTTCAGTAACCCAAAAAACATAAAAAATTAAAGAAAAAAATAGTCCACCAGAATTTGTTTCCCCGAAGCTCTTCTGAGCTCCTAACGACTGGATTACTATGCCTTGTTGACGATTCAATAGCGTATGGATTTCGGATGGTGCTGTTGCTGTCATGCACCTCCTATCCGAGCCGTCGTACTAACGAGCTTGGAGCGCTGTGGGAGTTCTAATAATACCCACAAGCAGTTTTTATTGGCGCGCCAGGGATCGAACCCATGTTCTCTAGATAATGCGTTGTAGGGGGGTGACCGAGAACTCAGTCGGAAACATACAGATTATTTCCTGTGAATAAACAGTTAATTTTGTATAATTACATGGAGTGCAAACATAATTTAAGAAAAAACTTATCCTTCTGCTCAAAAAAAATTGGTAAAATTTGAACTGAATTGAATTTATTGTCCATATTTCTCACAGTTTATCAAATGAATAAAAGATTAGAATTTGTTCCTTATACTGCGAGTGTATTTTTTACTATTGCAAACAATTGTTTCGGCAGCCACGTGGTGCCTTCTTCAGTGCTAGCTCTAATTTAATTTACATTTTATCCTATCTTCTATTAATATCTGAATATTTACTACGTAATCTTAGGCAACTTTTATTTTTCCGCTATTACCTGCCACTAATTGCTCTTATTAGTATCGATGCACAGCAGTTTCCTTCAGCATGATTAAGAACTACCTGCTTTTCTTCCTTCATGATGTACAGGCTTTCCGCTGCATGCAATAGGTGGGTTTTCCGTAGCTGCTTAATTACCTTTACGTTTGTGATATCGATGTCGTGTTTCTCTTCAGCCATGTGCCTTGCTACCATTGATTTAATATTTCGGTCGTCATCGTTTTCCGCTTCGTGAATTCCCGCATATGTTCCTCGAACCTTCTCGTTATTAGTCCAGTTGTTTGCCTGTTGCAGACTTTGGGGCATTCCAGACAACTGACCTTGTAAATACCGCTCGTTTCGCTTTTCTCGAGGTTGTCTTTTGGTGAACCTAATTTCGCCCTTAGTTGTTGATTTCTGCTGCTATTTACCACTGCTATATTTTGTTTTCCCAAAATCTTTTTGATAGTTCCCGTCATGGCTGAATGAGTGACGCTCGCTCTTAAGGGCTGCTGCTTCATTTCCTGCTGGAACAGTGAACTGAGCTGCTCCCTCTGCATGCGCTGCTTTTTTCTCCGCAATATTCTGCTTATCTCTTTTCTACTGAATCCGTTAATTTCCACTGTGTCCTTGATGTAGTTTAGATAGATAGGTAGATAGATTTGTCTTTATTTGGCGTTCATAATTCATTACAGAGTATTATAATTTAAGTGTTTCAGAACTTAATTCTATACAGCTTAATATGTTTTCTTTAGCGAGTTGCTGATATTAGGTAGTGTTTAAGGTACATAGCTTCTAATGCTTAAGGAAAAATTCATTTGATAAAAAAAAACCTTTCCTGAATCTTAGGGCTAACTTATAGCTATTTATATCCTAACTTAATCCTATACTTATCCTACCCTAGCACTGAGGTGGCTAGTAACAGCTTGTATAAAACAGATTAGATCGGTGGCGCAATGAGCGGGTTGTCGGTGAAAATCAATCTTTGTTGAAATGCAGTAGTAGCTTTATCCGCGTACTCTTTAATCGTTGAGATTTTAGCTACTTCGTGAAGGCGCCTGGTTGAGAAATACCAAGGCTTGTTTAGTATAATTTTTAAGCATTTATTTTGTGAGACTTGGAGTTTTGCCTTGTGGCAATCGGCACAGCCGTTCCAGATAGGTGAAGCGTACATGAGTATTGGTTGCATACACGTCTTATATAGCAGCAGCTTGTTGTCTGCAGACATTACTGATTTGCGGTTAATTAGCGGGTAAAGGGCGTGGATGCTCTTGGAGAGTTTCATAGCTGAATTTTGGGTGTGATCCTTAAAAGTTAATTTTTTGTCGAGAGTCATACCAAGATAATCTATAGTTAGATTCCACGGGATGTCTTCTCCAAGAAAGTTCAGATTCCTTTGAGGGAGATTATGACTTTTGATCTTTTTTGTGAAAAACATAGCATTCGTTTTCGATGCATTTACTTTCAGACGCCAGCGGAAGAAGTATTGATGAACCTTAGAGAAATATGATTCCCGATTCTCTATAATAGATTGTGGGCCTTTGCGCTTGTGAGGAGGCAAGTATCGTCGGCATAGACAGCAAGCTGGCAGCGAGCATCTGTTGGTATGTCTGCAACGAACACGTTGAAGAGGATTGGGCTAAGGCAGGAACCCTGGGGGACGCCTGCCGGAATTTCTCTCGGGGTTGAGTAATCGCCATTGACTCTAACGGAAAATCTACGATCGGATAAAAATGACTTAATAATTTTTACTAAGTATAGCGGAAATCTAAACTTCAATAATTTAAAAAGAAGACCATTGTGCCAAACCGAATCAAACGCTTTTTCAAGGTCAAGTGTGAGCATGGCTGCTGAACTTTTGTTCAGAAAAACGTCTTTTATGAAGTTGGTTACTCTGTAAAGTTGGTGTGTTGTGGAATGCTTTTTGCGAAATCCGAATTGAAAGTTTGGAATAATGTCATCCGATTCTGTATGTTTCTGCAGTCTAAATAAGATAATCCTTTCGAAAACCTTACTCAGTATCGGTAGGAGACTGATGGGTCGATAGTTCGCTACATCGTTAGGCTTTTTCTTCGGTTTGGCAATAGGAATGACGGCTGCTTCCTTCCAATCTTTGGGGAAATAAGAGAGCTTTAAGCAGGAGTTAAAAATAAAATTTAGAAGTACTATACACTTCTTTGGTAGATTTTTAAGCGCACAAACTGGAATATTATCCATGCCTGGTGCTTTTTTGTTTTTTAATCTCTTGATAACTCCGACGATTTCTTTGGGTTTACAGAGTGCCTCATTCGGCAGCGTAGTGAATTGCAGTAACTGTTGTGATGCCCTTTCAACAACAATTTCGTTAATTTTGTTACCCATTTCTTGAGTGATTACGTGTGCTTCGCTGAATTTTTGCGCTATTAGCGCAGCTTTGCCGTGATCGCTATAGCAGAGGTTGCCATCTCGGTCTGGCAAAGGGGGAATTTTAATATATTTTTTTCCTTTCATAGATTTTTGAAGGTTCCAAAATTTATTTGTCCCTTTATCTAGACTGGAAAGCATTGTAGCCCATTTCTTATTTTTAAGCAAGCCTACCCTATAATTTATAACACTATTCATTTGGTTAATTTGCCTTTTAATTTGGTAGTCTCTACTTCTCTGCCATTGGCGTCTGAGAGTGTTCCGAAGGCCTATGATCCTTCGCGTGGCATCATCAAGTAATAGTGATGACGGGTCTTGAATAACAGTAACTTTAGGTGTGCTTGCCTCAATAGCTTTCCTTATATTAGTGATAAGGGAGGCAACCAGATTTTCAATCATATCGGGGTGAGTCATTCCTGTTAGGTCTAATTCTGACAGTGAAGTCTCTCTGTTAAGTATATTTCGATACTGCCTCCAGTTAGTTTTTTTGAAGGAGAATACTTCAGTAAGGTTATTTCTGCATCTGGAAGTAAAGTCATTTAAAAGATATAGAACAGGCAGATGGGGGGAGTTAAGCGCAGTCAGTACTGTTGGTTCTGAAATGTCTATAAGTCCGTCACTTATTATGAAATCGAGAACTGAATTATTTCCCCTCCCTGGAAAGAAAGTTGGTTCACACGGCGCGTGAATAAGAAAATGCCGTCGAGACATCAATTCATATACGATGCGCCCAGCTTTATTGGCCCTTGCACAATTCCAGAGACTGTGCCTAGAATTTAGGTCTCCGCAAAGTAAATACTTTTGTCCAGACGTTAACATCTTTAGGTCGTCTTCGAAACCTTTAAGTTTCTCTTGCGATAGATTCGTGCCCGGAAAATATACGGCAACTACTACTGCATTGATAGGTTTGATTTCTACAGCGACTGTTTCGATCACTTTGGTATTTAAGTGAATAACTTTGTGATTGATTTCACTTTTAATGCATATTGCGACACCGCCACCTCTTGCGCCATCGCGATCTTTCCTGTATATGCGATAATTAGGGAGCCACAATTTGTCGCTACTTTTGAGCCAAGTTTCGGTAATAATAAATAAATCAGTTTTAAGAGAATTTATAAAGTCATACGTCTCGGTTAGTTTTCCTTTGATGCTTTGCGCGTTCCAAAGTAGTAGATTAAGTGCTTGATTAGCCATAGATGTATTTCACAGTTACTTCGAAAAGAACATTAAGTTGTTCTATACGAGATTTGCACGTAGAGAGGTTTTTTATGAGTTCGGTTGAGATTTTGATTAATTCTCCTGAAGAAAAAAGCTCCGGGTTCTGATCGTGAGATTGCTTAACAGCACCACTGTAGCTGGAGCCGTGTCGGGCGTTTTGTTCAAAAGCTACATGCGTAGACTTGTTGATTGGTGGGAAGTTCATTTCGGACAGTCTCAAAGTAGTGTTCGACGAGGTGGCACCTTGTTTTCTAAATTTATCCTTAAGTTTTTCTTTAATGGCAAGAAATTCTTTGCGTTTCGGGCAATTAAGATCGTTAGAGAAATGCTGCTGATTGCAATTAGCGCATTTGATCTTATTTGTGTCGCTTTCTTTCAGGGTGCAGTTTGTAATGGAGTGTTCACCACTGCATATTAGGCATTTAGGAGGCAGGTGACAATGCGATGATCCGTGCCCATATAATTGACAAAGCTGCCATTTTTTTGTGCATATGTATGGTGTGACGATCGTGGTATGGTTCGTTGTGTGTGTGTGTTCTTCCGGTGTATGTCAAATTCCAGTTTTTTGCCGTTTCTTATTATTTTGAGATCCAGAAATGCAATCCTACAGTCTTCCTCTTTTTCCATTGTGAATTTTATATTCTTACGGATTTTGTTGATTCCCTCCAGCATTTTATCCACTTGGTTTTTCGGTATTATCGCTAGCACATCGTCGTAGGCTGGAACCGGAGACCAAGGACATGGTAAGGAAAGAATGGCTGGATGGATGGAAAAAGATCAGCGGAACAGAAAGTAAAGGAGCCCACCACGAAGCAAAAATAGTGAAGAGACTTCGCGAAAAGGACGTATTTTACTTAAAAGCAGATAAGGGTAATGCAGTGGTCATAACGGACAAAATGACGTATAACGCGTTCGTGGAGAAAAAACTAAACAATGATAATTTCTGCGATCGAATCCGCTACCAGGCTCAATTAAAAGAGTGGCAAAGGCCCTAAAAAAAGCAAGAGTGTAATCGGCAATATCTCCAAACTGCGTATGCCGTATGCCGAATCCATCCCTCCCGAGAATTCGAGTCCAGCCAAAGATCCACAAAGCGGGAAACAAAGTACAAGAAATCATTGCCGACACACACTCACCGACCTACAGAATCGCGAAATGGCTAACCAAATCACCGTAATGGGGATCTGCCACAGCCGATATGCTGTAAAAAACACCGAAGAACTGCTTGAAAAACTGAGTAAAATCGTAAAAGTTGCTTAAGATTACGTAGTAAATATTCAGATTTAAATAGAAGATAGGATGAAATGTAAATCAAAATCGAGCTAGCACTGAAGAAGGCAGCACGTGGCTGCCGAAACAATTGTTTGCAATAGTAAAAAATACACTCGCAGTATAAGGAACAAATTTTAATCTTTTATTGAAAATATGAACGCTGACTAATCCAGGACACACCCTGAGCCAAGGAAATACTCCACTTTCCCCCTGAATTCTCCTTTTACTGTTCTGTTCTGTATTGTTCTTTGCTACTCTTCTGTTCTGTTATGTTCTATTGTAGTTACAAAGAAACGCGGCTATAATTTATACTTCACTATAAAACACGTCGTGTAGTCATCTTCAAAGTTAGAAGATTAACAAATTGCAATACATACGTACATTATTTATGATGAGTGAAAATATTGTGGCTATTTCCAATGAATCATGGCGTTAAAAAATTTAAGGCTAAAGGCGGGGACCATTTGAAAAATTAATCCCCCTTTTTTTAGAAGCAGATCTCTCATGTTTTTACCCTTCATTAATAGGGGCGAGAACAGGAGGGAAAAGAAGATCACACTTATCCTTAGAACACTTTTCAGCCTCGTATGTACTCGTACTTCAGGTACAGCGATCGCTGTGTAATTGCTATTTTCAATGCCTCCGTTGACTTGTTGCTCCACTTGGAACATCATGATCATGCAAAGGTATTCAGGATGATACCATCAACCAAGATAACATTCACACACCGGATCTGGGCGGATCAGCAGGAGCACCGACTTGATCGAGAACCCCCCCCCCCGTGTTAGTAGAGACATCGTGATTTGGTTTAGGGAGGTCCCCAAATTATTATTTTATATAGCGGCCATGGGATCTCATGGAAGGGTGGGTTAAGAGGCCGAGGGTCCTTTAAGGCCGGGATCCTGATGCGTGCGCGAGGGCATCTAAGCCACTCGACACTCATTCCCTCCTTATCGTCCCTTTTTACTCTCTCTTCCCCAGGCCTATGAATTTTAGTAGTACGTAAAGGGCAGGGGCAACGAGCGGCGGACACCCCGCCTACGTGTCCCGAACTGAGCTACAGCAAGCATAGGCCGCTGCTTAGCTCGTTGAGGGGCCTATTTCTTCGCCAGATCGCCCGGCCCGACCTTCACGGTCAATATGCTTCCGTCCCTACGGAAATCATCTGATGTCCACCAAACTGTCCACTACACCTCTAGTATTTTATCTTGAGCCCCAACGCAAATAATACTTTGCACAAGGGCGAAGTGAGTCATTCTGACAATTGTATAGCCTGTGATATTACGTTGCGTTAGAAATTCTTTTCCTTATCTTACTAATAATTTTAATGTTTGGCTTTTCTACGACTCGATCAAAATGTTCCAAATCATGAAATTTAAAAATAATACTAGTATCGTTTTTATATAATATTTCCGACGTTCGCGAATTTTCATTGAAGTTAAATGTGCACCCACCCTCGGAACAAAGAGTAGCAATCATCTGAGTCGGTGCAATACGGCAGTTATCAACTGTGGCGGTGCTACAATATCAACGCACAGATTATCATGGCGTACATTCTGCGATCTGCATGGCAAATTGAGCACCCCGTATGAGACGGGTCAAAAATCGACATGGAATGAAGCACCACCGATTACATTCGACTTCGCTCGAAGTGAAAATTTGTTTCCATACGAATGCTCACGAGCAGTTGGGAGTTCATTTAATGAATCTGAATTTTACTCGTAGTTGTATTCTCAAATTCGTGATCCTATCTACGCCACTGTCCAGGACCATAAAAGACCGAGGAATTGAAGCTATCCTGGTGAAATCGTCAGGCATTTCATTTGCGGCATTGCTGACGTGTCCTGAAAATCAATATATTTAAACCTTGATAAGATGTGGCATTCTATTTAGTTAGAGCCATACTTACCGCTTAATAATCATTCAAGATCGCTTCGCTCTATTTCTATTATGGTAAAAGTCTTACGGGCAAGATTCAGTGCATTCCTCAATGGTGTCCGCCTCTACCTTGAAGACGGCAGAAACCTTCACATAGGCACATATATTACTGCCATTAGCCCTAACCCTAGTATGGGGCATAGCTCTTCAACCGTTTCCACGTGGCCTTGTTGACGTGCCATTAGCATAAACTGGTTTCGGACGATGATGCATGCATATTGCTAGCATGGCCATTTAGCCGCTCCGCCGCTAATACAACAAACTGTTATTTAACCATTATTATTTGTAAATTTGCAAGAACATTAATATATAAAGTGTTATTTAACCATTTTTGACATAGTAAGGCCCGTTTTCTCAATGTCTGGTTAAGCTGCTAGTTAGCTATCCGGGACACTAATCTTAACCTTAGCGCATGCAATGCTCAGAATATGATAATGCAGTCTACAGCACAGGTAATGCAGTAGAAAGTCAGCTGATTTTCTTGGCGGAATTCTGCCACTTGTTCAATTCTATCAACGTCCTCTCAGCATTATTTTGCGCCTGAATTGGTTTCAGATCCGTTTCCTTCGAATGAATATCCAGAACTCTGTTCCCTGTGACCAGTTTAATTGTCTCATTTGAATGTGCAAACGTAAGCAGTTCTAGCTGTCAAAATCTCAGCAGCCCGTATCAACTGTTAGGAATTATTGTCCGATAAATTCTTAACCGGAAGATGAGTGCCGTTTAGCCTTTATCTACAGGATAATATTTAACTACACATTGAGGGAACGGCCCTAAGTGTCTTATGTGACATAGCTATTCAATAATGTATACTGCTGTCACTGAAGTGTAACGCAAATCTGCGATAAATGTCCTTATTTATCAATGGGTATCAGCTACCAACAATCACTACTATTTTTTTTAGCATTTTTCAGTAACTTTGTCAGTTGTTTTGATGAGCTAATTTCGTGATAACGTCCTAGTGTGCAAGTACATGCTCGAAAAGGACGGACAGGAGAACGACTTTTCATCCTCTTTTCAACCAGGAATGATAAGGGTTTCTTGTGAAGTTGTCATCGGCAATATATTCACCCTGTTCAGTTGTCGGGTCCTAATGGGATAATAAACTGGATAATGGATATTTGCAACACGTCATCTCAGATATTGCCCCATCATGAAATAATTTTAATAACTGAAGCAAGTTGTTAAGACATTAAATTGTTTATGAAGGAATGAACGAAATTAAATGCGTGCTTCATACTGGAAAGTGTAGTTTACATAAAGCATTCTTACACTCATTACTGTCCGATAACAAAATTAGGGTCAGTTCACATTTATGTATAATAGAATTGTTTCAGTGTTTAATTTTATTACAGCATCAAATTAATTTTCTGTTAAACGTGAGTAGTTGAAATGGCTTAATAAAGGGTTTTCCATTCACACAAAAACGACATGATCATGATCCGTATGCAGGATTTTTCTAGAGGTTGTTTTTCTAAAACGTGAACAGAGGTCACAAATCAAAAGGAAATGTTAAATGGTAAAATATCCGAATAAATTTTTATAAATTCACGGTCAGGTAACAGATATTATACAAACGTACGACATGTGAAATAAATACCCGTTTTAGGGATTATGCTATAACAAGAAAGTATCGCTTACACTACAATTGTTATTGCAATAAAATTCGTACATTCGTTATTTTGAACAGGTCTCTCTTTGAAATAGTAACTCTTTTCCGAGCAAAGAAAAATTGGATCAAAAGCGTGCATCGAAGTGACGCCCAATGTGAAGCTTAGGATGAAAAAAAAAACACTTTTCACTGGACCGTGATTTTACTAGCGAAAAATAATAATAACTGTATTCCGAAGTAGACCACTAATGTTTTGGGTATCCTTTCACCCCCTCCCCGTCCTCAGTGATTTCCAAATGTCGACTGATAATTGTCAACGTCTCTCTTCATCACTGAGTCCCGTGTAATTGCTAGCATTTCTTAAAGGCTGATTTCACTTATAGCTTCCACACTTATCGTGTGCTTGCCTGTCATCCTCAACCTCGTGCTAGCCAGTGCTGAACATTCGCACACAATAGCTGCGTTTTTTTCGTACAGAGCAGAGTAGAGCAGGTTAAGCGAAAAAAAACCCATCGAGAGCTAGATCGGGTAGCGAACACGAAAATGGGTCATGTCTTTGCTGGGAGTGTGTCTTGGTTTAGTTAGAATTCAAATGTCAACCCAATAGAAAACTGAAATCTTTATTACATGTACAATCGGACAAATTTCCTTTAGGCAGCAAAATATTCCATATATTGTAATTACACAAAACGAACATTTTATTGACTGGAAATAACCTTTATCTGCTTCTCAAACTTTAACTGCCCGAAAACTCCAAAATCTGCTCCGCCTGCAATTCAAAACGCTGACAATTTTACCGAGCAGCATTCTTGCATTGACGTTTTATCCAGAGCAGCTCAGATCAAATTGTTAGTATAATTATATAGTCTTAACCTACTCTGCTGTATATCTCTCAATTGCCCTAATCCTTTGTGGGGCATAGCGCGTCAACTGTTCCATGTGGCCCAGTTGACGTTTCGTCGGCATAAACTGATTTCGGAGAATGCAGTTGCCAGCATGCACCTCCTGCACATCCATGGCCACGAACGTCGTCGTGGACGGGATTCGAACCCGAAACACCGGTAGTCAAACATGAGACTGATGCCTCAACATACTGCGCTACCGGTTGCCTCTTTCAGACATAGTCTGCATACGTCATCTTCCTCGGCTTTCATCTTGACCAGATGAGCCTTAAAATTACCATGCCTTGTAACCAAGGCAGTTATACAGCTTAGGGTACTTCGTTTATAACTGAGTGCCTTTTTCGCTTGCCTGCCTAAAGGGCTGGTCACTGCATTCCGAGCTTGTTTGCAAGTGACTAACTCCTGCCATCTTCTGGTGTCCATCCACTTCCCGACATCCAGTCATGCCGTTCCCCAGAGCAACTCTGGGTTCTGGTCCAATGAAAGTCGCCGCAGATCTTTGTTTTGCTAGGGCATCTGCCGCCTGTTGTTTCCTGTTGTACCTATGTGTCCTTTTACCCATATCAGTGTAACCTCATTTTCTGAGGCACACGTGTTGAGCTTTCGGACACACTTTAGTACAACCGATTGGTTGTCCAGTGCAATAAGGATTTTCTTCCTCCGCACATGACCTTCCAGCAGGTGGTCCAACGCATGCAACAAGCCAAGCATCTCTGCCATGTAAACGGACACATACTCTCCTAGACGAAGCGCACAGGCTAGGTTTAACTCTTCAGAGTAAACCCCCGCCCCTGCTTTCCCGTCCATTAAAGAGCCATCAGTAAAAATGGTGATGTCATTGTATTGTACATACACTCATTGTGTATGTTTCCATCGGTAATGTGAGTCTCGTATAGTCTTTCAACTACCCTACGTCTGCTCATGCCTTCTACTGCCATTACAGTCTCTCTGACCTCATCATGTATGTCTAGGATGTCTAGGATGCTCTTATGACCGCAGTTAGTTCCAGAGTGGTGCCACATGGCATCCCTTTCCATACGTATTGCCGAAACCGCCGCCGTTTTCTTTATAAATAAGGCCAGCGGCGGCAGTCCCAGCTATGCCTCCATTACTAGCGTTGTTGTGGTGCGCATTGCACCACATATGCTTACATAAGCTATTCTTTGTACCTCATCTAGCTTCCGCTTTTTGGTTTCTGTATGGCTTTTCGCCACCATACCACTGATGCATAGGCTAAAATGGGTTATTACCATAATTGTGTGAATCCAGTGTGCCGTAGGTGTTTCCCACCTACAAGCACACACTCTCTTACATAGATGCAAAATCCTTTTCGCTTTTTGGATCTTCTCATCAACGTGAACCTTCCAAGTTGGTTTCGCATTTAAGGTAACCCCTAGATGCTTCACTTCCTTGGACATCTTAATTTCCGAACCAAAAAGCCGTAAAGTAGTTATCTCTATGTCCTTCCCCTTACGAGTAAAAATCATAGTGTTTGATTTACTATTGTTTATGGTTAGCTCTTGCTCATTATACCATTCTTGGGTTACTTTAAGAGCCTGTCCCATGCAACCTAGAATTGTGTCCATGAACTTTCAACTAACCGAATATGTTCCGGATGCTATCAAGTAGGGCGCTCTTGTCCCACTGTAATATTGCATGTACAACTTTGCGTCCGCTGTTTTTTCCTCGGGAATTAAAAGCTTAATTGTCAAAAAGTACAGATGTATTATTCAAAGTACTGTCCATCGCTAGCGACAACTTTGGGCCATCTCTCTGGCAATTTTCAGATTCCATCTAGGAAAAAGAAGGCGTCTTTGGACGCGATCCATGATTGGATCCATTTTTCGACTTCCTCGTACGAACGAAAATTCTGATTAGCCAGGCGGTACGCCATGGAACGAAACAGATGGTATTCGGAAGGAGCGATGTTTAAGGAGTACGGCGGGTGGGGCAAGATTTCCCAGTTCAGGGTTTCCAAGTATGTCTTGAACACTTTTGCGACGTGTGGCCGTGCATTGTCATGCTGGAAGATGACTTTGACCACTTTTAAAACGTTGAAACCACTCTCAACATTTTCTGTCACTCAGAGCAACCTCACCGTAAGTATCTGAGAGCATTCGATGAGCCTCAGCTGCAGTTTTTTTTAAAAATGGAAGCAGAAGATCAAAATTTTCTGCAAATGACGAGAACTTGGCTCAAAAAGAGACATTTTGAATCGCGAATCTTATTAAAAATGTGAACAACTTTTACTAATGCGGGGATGTCGATACGTTCACAGACGTTCAAACTCACTTTGTGACACTTTTGAACTACGTATTTTGATCAGCCCTCACCAATGCAGCCATCTGTCGGAAAACGGCGGAAGCAAAGTTGTACACCTAATAGTACCGGGAATATTCCGTTCATTTTATCTGTTTTGAATGGTGCAAAAGAGTTTATTGCACTTTTGACAACATTTTAAATTTGAGCTCAGATTCATGTCGTCTCCCCCCACCACGACCTTTGTTAGTTTGGGCCCATGGCTGGTTAACTAGCGAAATTTTGAAAGATTTAAAATAGGAATACATCGGTAAGCTCCTTAAATCGTCTGGAATACAAATACACTACTCAGAGGAGTTCTGTACTAACCTCGAAAACTTTTATGCCATTTGGCCTGCATTCATTTTAGCATACTTCTCTTGATCTATGAACGTTTCTTTGAGCTGAGAATTAATCTTTTTACATCTTTTAAAAACAACTAGGAAATTAGCGCCCAACGTGGGCTATATCTGGGGGCGTTGGTCAACTTGGGCGGTATTTTTTTCATATGGCCCGTATCGCGTTTTCATGCGCATCTAGATATAATTCCTCATTCCTCTTTATACGGAAGACTTTATAGGGTCCTCTCACTAAACCCTAAAAGCTGGCAAGTGCGAGACAATGCTGGCAGGTGCTACAAAATGCACACAAAAAATATCGACATTTTCGCACGATTTCAGTCGAATTTGGCAAATTGTTTTTTTTTTTCCCAAAACATTGATTTGCAAAATTTCTGTGACATCGAATTTTGAACGACATTTGTCTTATTTTTCATACGATAAATTACTAAGATAATTTCCTTTTCGACTCGTCTTATTTTGTCGAAGTCAGCGAACTAAAAACTCCGCCAACTTGGCTAACTTTCATGATAAACTTTTCTTGTTCGTTTCTCTCGAGAATTTTTCCTACTTTCAATAGACCTCCCAACTAGCCACCGAGTGAGTCCTTGGAAACTTTTACTTGTGTTGTGTACTTTTCAATTTTTTCATTATTTTGTTGTGTTTCTTTAAACACCCCGAAACTGTAGTCGACTACATTTCATCATCTGATCCAGGATTTATTGATCAATTCAGCTGACACATGTGTATATGGTCGCACATACTTGTTGGGTGTTCCCGAGGAAGTATCCCTAATTTATATTATTAGTGATAATGCTGGAACAGGATCAGGTCCATGGGTTTTCCGGGTTGTTCGTCGTTTCGCCTTGTATACACATTCCTCCGCAGTGCGCTAAGGATGTGAGTGAATTCTCGGTTTCGGACGACAATCAAATAGTCTAGAACGAATGCTGGAAGTTTGCAAGTTAGTTTTCCTTTATGGCCTTTTAAATAAACGATGATTTCTTTTCTCTCGGTTGTACTTGGATTCTGCTCGGCTTGTTTGCCATTTGGTTTGGCCTTTTTTAGAGCATCATCTTACATTTTACTTCCACCATCATTTTTTGGGCGTTATTTACTTTACAGTTGGCATTACATATATTTTATGTACATATTTATATACGCGTAGAGACGGGTCGTCAATGGCTCATGGAATGAAACTTTTCCGGAAGACTGTTGGACTATTGAATGGCCAGATAGGACGAAGGCAGCTCCTATTTTAATTAAAAGCAAGCGAATAGACGTCTCATTATATGTTGCTTGTGGGCTAGTAACTACATGTATGTGTGTGTATGTGTGTATGTATGTGTGGTTCATTTATCCAGGGTAGAAAAATAAGTAAGTTTTTTTTTGTGGGGATGAATTCAACTCAGAAACAAATTACAAGGTTATTGAGAGCTTCCCTTACAAATTCAGTACTGAGTTTATTAACCCCAGGTAAAGTTGGTTGACACGGGGGTGAGTCAACTACTGCTATCGCCTGCTAAGATTCATCTATACGTAATAGAATAACGTTTTCAGTTCGTACTGTTGGTTCTGAATGCTAGGAACTCTATTTCTATATGTATTTCGGTTTTCCTCCTGCGAACAATTAAACTGTGTTTTAGTAACTTTTCCATATAATTACTCTTACTAACTTCTATTATGTATAGAACCTAACTATGGATATCAAATTAAATACGGTGAAAGTTATGTGTGTCTGAAAATGGCCGCACCTGATAAGAATGACTCTAAGGCTAGTGCCTTATTGCCACGTATGCTTGCTTATGGCAGGCTTAACATGTCACAGACATTGTTATTCGTAACTACATTTTCAAAACAAAAAGTTGTTTGCAACTTCGATGGCGTTATGATGGAATTTAGATTGACATACATACCCAGGTTGGCTTCAGTGCTTCGTTTTTAGTACTTTTGCATATTATGTCTGAACATAATGCTGTCAAGTCTGATTATAATGAACTTTAAATAATTTCTTATACCACATTATTTTTATTATTTTCATGACACTGTGGATGAGGATAATATATGTATGTATATATCGTAGACAATAGTGCTGCCACATTTCATACCATTCGTAAAATCATCATTAAATGATACTTACTATAATGCGTATACTGTTATGTATTTTTGAGCACATTTTTTCGTTTACTCCGATCCTCACTCTGATTGGGTTGTTTCTAATTTTCGAAGGAAAAGAAACCAGAATTAGAATATCAGAGCAAAAAACAGTAGGGGAATTATTTGTCTTTAGATACCAATTCGAATAAATTACCTGGAACACGTGTTATAGATGGACACTCGGAAAGTGTCATTAGAGACGGAGCTAATATGACCGTAAAGATCCGTCAAAGTTGGTAGCTGTCAAAATTGGCTTCTTAGTGAGCTAAGTGATGGCACGAGCATGCTTTAGCTCTGGCTAGGAGAAATGGGTGGCGTATTAGCCGCTCACTGCCCCTGTCCACACATATATTATAAGGGATCTTGTGCCTTAGGGAAACACAAAACAACATGTGGGATAGAATTTGGGGGAAGGAAAGGAAACGTGGCGTCAGTCAGCATAGGTGCCATCTCTATGCTCCGGCCTTCTTCAACCGCTTAAACAAAAAAAAACATCCCGTCCGTGAGGCCCCCATGGCCGGCAAAAAAAAAGCTTCCCTTAGTGAAACCAGATATAAGGTTTTCACCTCATGTTCTCACCAACCTTAGAGGGTTGAGGAGAGAGTTATTTAATGGAAAGCCATCTCTTTTTAAATCATTATAAAAATATTTTTGTTTATTCCATCGTAAGCAGCCAGACCCAATAAAACGAAATACGTAATCGAAATTAGGAATGAAATTAGACCAAAATCAGCAGTGTGCGCCAACATTTTAGGAACAATAAATGCGATAAAACAAAATAGCAACAACAATGACAATGTAATAGACCAACTCCTATATCCAGATGCCATATGGAGAGGGAAAAGCTCAAACACCGATGATAAGGACTGCCGTTTCTGAATTACAAACCAAATTAATAAAAAAATGAAACCGGAACATAGAGGGCTACACCCGCAATTCGAGGGTTTTGTAGTACGCGCTTATTTTGGTATCTAAATATTGACTCTCTGCTCTTCTTGGTACCACTCAGCTGAATAAAAACACCACAATTAAATGTCTTACCCATGATATACTATCTTACATGCCAATTCACAAAAAGACTGCATCTGTCACCTCTCAAAGTAATAGTTTTAATACGAGAAGCTGTAGATAGATATGTGTGCATACGAGATAAACTGTCCTACTCTTCGAGATGTTTAACCATTCATGTTAAGACGACATTGAAAATTGCAAACTTGTGTAACGGCTTCGAAATTCAGGGCGGCTCACAGTGCGTCGTTCCATAGCCAAAAATCGAAAATTTTTTATTTTTGTCCGGCTTTGAAAGTAACCTATCTTTAAGAAAACATGTTGGAGCTCCTAAAAACAATGTTTGAAAAATTTTGCTTTTCTTTGTTTTAGTAATATTATGTGCTAAATTCGAAAAATTGAAAATATTGAAAAAAGGGTCTATGAGGTGAAAATTGCGTTTTGAGCTTCGGTGAAGTCCTGGCTACCTAAAGTTATATTTTCCCAATAGACCAGGCCCCAGGCTTACACCCAAAGACAAAAAAAAAAAAAATTTAATTAAAAAATGTTAAAAAAAAAACAGCACAATTATTTAAAATTAAAATAAAACTTTGAGTAAGGATTAAAAAAAAACGTCACAAAACGTTTTGGGTGGTTGACGGTTTCTGTCAGATGCATATATATTCTTTCATTCTAAGTAGTTTTGGTTTGCCTTTTTGAGCGTAATTGGCGTTTTTGTGGGATAAGTCACATTTAAAAAATCAATGAATATTTTTCAAGATTCCTTAAAATTAATAATACAGAGAAAATTGCACATTTGTTGCAAGGACTAGGTGCTTACCGTCTGAAATATAAATAAATAAATAAAAAAAAAAAATTTAATAAACTATAAAAAGTTTATTTATTCTAGAAAGAAATACCCATAAAAGGGAACAAATACACAAGGCATATCGGTTCAACTGGGTTAAAGTTTATTTTATTATATATATATTATTTCGCTTATCTACTTTAGAGTGATTTTGGGGGCGTAATTCTAATTTATATGCGTGAAAAACGCTTTTGTAAAACTTGTAAATATGTATATGTATGTTAAAACTACTAAAAAGTTCTAATTACGGACAAAATTTTATATTTTATAGGTAAAATAAGTATTGTGCTTAGAGTTAGACTAGCAGGACCGGAAAAAAAGTAAATAAAAGAATAATATGGATATAATGAAAGAATACACTTTAATTTTTACGCTGTAGGTGCTAAAAGCATCAGCTAACGTAACGAATGAAAATTCGAGCGGAGTAATAAAATAAATGTTGTAAAATGTCACAGCTAGTTAGAAAATTCGACACGGTTCATACATAAACTTCAAATTCCGCATCTGTGTACCTGTGCTAAATTAAATGTTAGGTTGTTAATTGCCTTGATCCTTCCAAGTAAGTAAAATATAGTAAAGTGCAATATGTGCATAGAATCTCTTTGAAAATTTAAGATATTCTGTGTTACCATTTAAAAGATATTACGTTTTGCATACTACCTATAAACAGAGCCAGAATTGAACAAATTCTCTGATCAATATCTCAAAACTGCGTCATCAGATCACATTGTAATTTGGAAATGTTAATGCTTGTAGCTTTTATTAAATGGACGTTAAATTTCATTACAATCGGTAGACTCGTTTTCAAGTTATGATTTTTTTACCACCAGCCTCCTAATTACAGCAAATTTAACTCACACTTTTCGCAATATATCAGAACTGCGACCATCTATCTTAATCAAATTTATGCAGTTAAAAGATTATGTATAGCTCCCCATTCGTGCGAAATTTTAACAAAATCGGTTGCACAGTTCTTAAGATACTGATTTTTGATCACTTCAACGCACTGTGCGGCTGGGACAAATTACGGTCTAATATTTTTTCCTCCTCCACTGTTCCCCTTTCTACAAATCTCAAGAAAATGCCAAAAATGGAATGTACTCGACACCCCACTTGGCTATACCAGTGGATAAAAAAAAATTTACCTTAATTTCGCCTCTATGTGGACCCCCCCCCCCCCTCTTAAAGTTGGCCAATTACAACACAACGCTTTCTCCAGAAAATTATAGCATTTCTACACATTCTCGCTGAATTATGTGTGCAGCTTCAGCCGTTCGTAAGATATTCTATGAACAGACGGACAGACAGGTATTTGACCGATTTTGTAAGATTTAAGACACAAAACCCTAAAAAAATTAATTGTGTGAATAGTTATTGTTAGGATCACCAATCACCAATCTTCACCCTTCCAAAGTTGGTTCATTAAGTAACTGCAATTCGCACTACGAAAAACAACATGCAAGTAGTACACGCAAATCTATGCGTGAGCTATGCGTGAGGCCGGTAGGTGTATTTTTTGTATGGATAGTGTCACAATGCATAACTTTAAGTCAATGTACTATTATTAAATATCATGTCATTGTAATGAAACTTAGAGATATTATTGCCTATGATGTTGGTTATCATTAGCCATCAATATTTTTGACCTCAGGTGTGCTTGAGGGGTGCAGGGGTGTGCTAACTGCAACTATATAAATGTACTATTATTAACCTTTTTGGATGAGATTTAAAAATTCTCTTATTTTCGGTTTTCTATGCTAGTGAAATGTCGCTTTTCTGTATATTTTCATATGTCTAGCTATAACGGTCTCGAAATGCAAGGGGGGGGGGGGGGGGACAAACTCGGACCACATATTTTCCCCTCTCCCTCTTTTCTTCTTTCTTCAAATTTGAAAAAAAGTCCAAAAATGGAATGTACTCGACGGTACCTTTCTTACGATACCCCACTTGCCTATACCAAACGAAAAAAAAAATTCGACCTTCATTTCCCCTCTATGGGGACCCCCCCTTAAAGTTGACCTATTACGACGCATCGCTTTCTCCAGAGAATTATAGTATTTCTGCATATTTTAACCAAATTTTATGCATGTAGCTTCAGCGGTTTGTGAGATATTTCATGGACAGACAGACAGACGGACAGACGGACGCATGACCGATTTCATAAAAACATCACTACCACTACCACTGATACCAGAACAAAACTTAAAATAATAAAAAAAGAAAACCGAATGAATTAAAGGAAGAATTTTCGTAAACGCACAAAAAATCGAGTTATGTCGTGTTGAACATGAAGTCGTTCCAAAGAGATGAAAGCTTCCGTCAAAAATTATTTGTTTAATAACTAAGTGCATGAAAATAATTGTCACGCAGTGTAGGGAAATCAAGAGCCTCAGAATATTTGCCGAGCAGGGTAGCATATAACATAATAAGCAAGCTGCAATTCGTTTGAATTTCACTTAGGTTAGTTTAGGTTAAAGAGGCAGCTGTGCACAAACACAGCACTCATAGACCACCACTGGGTCCGTTGTGATACCTCATAGGCGCAAAGACGCCATGTCAGCCTAGTCGTCAAACCATCCGGATCTATCAATGAAACGTTGCAGATGACCAGCATTTACGTCCTTCAGGTCATCGAGGTCAATAAAGTAGATTGATCCTAAGATATCCTCTCTTCTACCGGCCAGAGCAAGGCAGGTGCACAGGAAGTGATGTACTGTCTCCTCCTCTTCTTCGTCCCCACAGCTTCTGCAAAAATCATTGTATGGAAGCCGGAGACGCCCAGCATGCTCACCTATTAGGCAATGCCCCGTGATGATCCCCACAACCTTTCTGAGATGCTTTCTCTCCAGCATCATCAGCCCTGAGGAGCGGCGAGGATTGAAGTGCGGCCAAATCTGCCTCGTAACGTTGCAGGTATTACCATTTAGCCAACCGATGTTAGCACGGATAGCGTTTGCCTTAATTAGCTTCTTGCATGCTGGTATAGGCATTTTGACATTGCGGAAACATCCCATGTCCATAATGGCCGTACCTGCCCGAGCCAGCTCGTCTGGCTTGCAGTTTCCGCTGAAACCATTGTGAGCCGGAATCCAGCACAAAGTGATGTTGTAAAAGTTGCCGAGCTCCTTAAAAGCGGTGCGACATACCACCACGGTTTCCGAAGTAGTAAGGTTTGCGTCCAAGGACTTAATCGCCACCTGACTATCTGTGTAGATAGTAATATTCCTTGCAGATATGATATTATGACCCAGCCAAGTCAGAACTTCGGCGATCGCAGTGATCTCCGCCTGCAGAATGCTACAGAAGGCTGGAAGACGAAGTGACAAGCGAATGTCCAGTTTCTGTGAGAAGACGCCTACCCCCACACCCGCTTCCGGTTTCGAGCAGTCAGTAAAGAAACTTATGGCTTCCAACCCAGGGGTACTATCTGTATCCCACTCCTGCCGCCAAGGTATTAGAGTCGTGTACCCTTTGTCGAAAGAGTATACCGGAGAGGTATAGTCCGTGTCTTCTGGAATATCCAGATTGCCCAGTATCGCCGAGTGGCCATTAGTAGACTCTTTCCACTGCCCTATTTCCCTAAGACGGATGGCCGTAATCGCAGCTACCTGCTCAGCCAGGATGTCCAAGGGGAGCAAATTCAGCAGTACACCAAGAGCAGCGGTCGGTGTGGTCTTCAGAGCACCAGTGATAGCAATACAAGACAATCTTTGAACTTTATCCAACAGATGCCTGTATGATGCTTTATTGAGCGCCGTCCACCATACAACTACCCCATACATTAATATGGGGCGTATGACCGATACGTACAACCAGAAAACCACAATCGGTCGCATGCCCCATTTCAGGCCAATAGTCTGCCTACAAGAGTACAGAGCAACCGTTGCTTTAGTGACGCGCTCCTGAATATTTGCCTTCCAGGATAGCTTCTTATCGAATATGAGTCCCAAAAATTTGGCTTTTTCGCTAAGGACCAATCTCGTCCCCTTCAGAAATGGTGGGAGCAGCGAAGGTGGAGTGTTCCTCCTAGTGAAGAGTACAAGTTCTGTTTTAACCGGATTGACTCGAACACCAACTTGCCTAGCCCACTGAGATAGAATATTTAGGGCATTCTGCATAATATCACTAAGAACCCCGGGAAACTTTCCCGAGATAGCAATGGCGATATCGTCCGCATAAGCAACGACCTTGCAGCCCAGCCCATCCAAGTCCAGGAGCAGCCTGTTAATCACCAAGTTCCAAAGAAGTGGGGATAGGACACCCCTTTGAGGGGTTCCCCTACATACCTGCCTGCGTACTTGTGATGATCCCAAACTGGTGCAAATAAATCTAGATGTAAGCATCAGACTAATAAGCTGACATAGTGGGCCATCTAAACCCACACTACCTATAGATAGAGCATTTGAAATAGCCGCTGGTTTGACGTTGTTAAAGGCACCTTCAATGTCCAAGAAGGCAACCAGAGTATACTCCTTGCAACTCAGAGACCCCTCAATATAGGTTACCAATGAGTGCAAAGCAGTGCCCACCGATCTACCCTTCCAAAAGGCATGCTGAGAAAAGGAGAGAAGGCACTATGGAATAGTGGCACGCAAGTGTACGTCGATCTGACGCTCCAGCATCTTCAGCAGAGTCGACGATAAACTTATAGGACTTGAATTTGACTTACACTAGTAGTTGTTGTTGCCTAGGCCTAGACACATGTACACACCAAGCAGTGAGAATAGCTAGTCACCCGCGTCTTTCTTTGTAGCCAGCACTGCCATGCTTTTCTGGGTATAAAGACGATATGGGTATCCGACGATTTCGCATTTCAAAAATGGAACTTCGCTGTGCTCGTTGCTCTTATGGCGGATGACGGACATACGAGTACTCAGACGATACAATCCTTGAATTTAGCAGGTATGTGCCGACGTTCTTCCTTGGGCGAGTTGAATTAGCTTAATTGATTCGGGATGAATTAAAATATCGTTGCTCAACAGGAAGCAAATGACGCGAAAATCGGTTTACTGTGCCGTAGCTGTTTGGTCAAACCCCTATCGGAACAGAAAAAAAAAAGAAAAAACCCCGGTGGCTTTTGTGGGTGACGAGCAACCACTTTTAAGGTACCATGTGGCCCAGTTGACGTTTCGTTGGCATAAACTAGTTTCGGAGAATGCAGTTGCCAGCGTGCACCTCCTGCTCCCTCATTTAGCCGTCTATCTGCACAAGTCGGCAGATGCTGTGGCTTATTATTGCGCCCCGCACCACAGGAGGGAAACAGCACAACCGTCAATGGCCACGAACGTCGTCGTGGACGGGATTCGAACCCGAAACGCCTGTAGTCAGACATGGGACTGATGCCTCTACGCACTGAGCTATAATACTACTATTTAAAAATAAAATAAATTATAGATATACATACACATACATATACACTTCCACAATAAGTTATTTTTCGTAAACTAAACTAAAACAGAAAAGAATATAGAGGGCTATGCCTGCGAGGGTTTTGTAGTGAGCGCTTATTTTGGGACGTTCTCGTGAATGTGGGTTCCTTCCTCCTCTTGGTACCAGATGGCTGAAAACACCATAATTAACTCATATAAGTGTTCAGGCAACTGACCCTAATGGTAGGCACTGCGACCATAGAGGATCTATTGTGTCGTAGTCTTTGTTTTATTTAATTATTAAAAAAAAAAAGATCTTCCATCACTCGTACGAGTTCCAGTATGCCTCCTTGCAGTTTGGAGATTTTGTCCATAAACGTTTGGATAATTTAATTAATTGCGCTCGGTAGCCGCGAGGTCTCGAGAAACGAAGGTTCAATCCTCAGCGCGTTAATAAAAACTACCTTTGGGTACTACTAGGATTTCCACCGCATTCCATGTCATAGTACAGAGACGGCTTGGATAGGAAGTGCATGTTAGCAACTGCACCATTTGGAAGTATGCTATCGAAATATCAACAAGGCGTAGTAATGCAAGAGATAACGCGCTCATGCCCCTGGAGCAGTCAACGCAATTAACAACCATTAGTTTGAAGAGTTTCCCTATAAACGGTTGGATAATAGTCTGTCGTCAGTGCATCTATATTCGTATCAGCGATAGTGATCAAATTTGAATGGGAAGGATAAAGGAGATCAATGATTTGAGAATAGGGTGGGTGAACGAATTCTCGCTGACATTCGGAGCGCAGAAAGCCAGTTTTACTCACCGTCTGGATGTAAGTGGTCTTTCGTTGACTCAGTTTAGACTATTTGGGGTATTCAGACAGGGTGTTCGCTTTTCCGAGGGTCTTTTTTTTACAGCGGAAATAACAGAAGTTACGAGAGGGCACTCACAAGAGCCACGTTGAGTAAACATTCGTTTTCGTTGTGATTTATTACGCCTTTTTGACTAACGCCATCCCTTACAGTGTTCGGAAGTTCGGATTTATTCGAGCATGCCACCTTTCCTTCGATGATCAGAGACCAGAGCTTGTATCAGCCGAGTTCATGTAGTCGTAGTCGGTGGATTCCCGAGAGCCCTATTGCGGCTCATGGAGTAATCGTATCTTCCTTGGCAGTGCGACGATTACCAAAAGCGTCCAATGCCTCTTGCCTTGAAGCGCAGCATAGCGGTAGACTGGATCTCGTGGCGGATGGATAAAAACACGTTATTTTCTTTCGCGTCAAACGTCGTTTCCTTAAACCGCCTCCTTAGACTCCTTCCAAGATCCTGAAAGTTCTAATACAGCGATTGTAGTATTACCCTGCTGATAAAAGGTGTCTACGGCATTGCTGAGGCAAAACATTTCAGGTGTTTTGAGGATCTTGCAGAAGTTCCTGTTCAACGATTTCGGCTTTAGGAGAACGCTAGCCGTTTAATCTTTTGTTGTTTGTCTACCGGCTGATTATTGGGTGCTCGTAAGAGTTATGTGCTTTTCCGATTGAAGCTTGCTGAATTATACTCGTATGTTGCCTCTTCAGCGAACTCTCTTTTAACCGTTCCCTTAAATGGAGGCATTGATTACAAGGAGCGTTCAGTTTTGACCTGCTTGCGAATGTTTGGTGAAATTGGCCTTTGAGACGTTGTAATAAATCAAATTTTAGATTGATGTTTTTTTTTTGCTAAAGTTTGGCGTGCCGTACCTTTTACAGCAGAGTTTAAGTGGCAACTTAGAAAGTTGCCTCCTTCTGCATGTACTTGGCTTACTGAGAGGGAAGTTCATACATACATATTCGATTGCCCTGAATCCTATTGTTTGTGTTTCATGTATCCTTCCCCTTGGGGCGACCGGTAGCGCAGTGGGTTGAGGCATCAGTCTTGTGTTTCACTACCGGCGTTTTGGCATTAATTGCCTATTCTTCTGTAGCTCATATAGGAATTGTATTATTCGAATCCCGTCCACGACGAAGTTTGTTTCCATGGATGTGCAGGAGGTGCATGCTGGCAACTGCATTCTCTGAGCCCAATTTATGCCAACGAAACGTCAACTGGGCCACATGGAACAGTTGACGCGCTATGCCCCACAGGGGGTTAGGGCAATTGAGTAATATTATGTATCCTTCAGGTAACCCAAACCCAGGAAGTTTCCCAAAAGTAACCGCGAAATTTTTTCCTTTCCCTAAGTTTGACAATTTGGAGCATGCCTAGTTGACCAGGCGACCGGTAGCTCAGTGCGTAGACGCATCAGTCTCATGTCCGACTACTGGCGTCTTGGGTTCGAATCCCGTCCACGATGACGTTCGTAGCCATAGATGTTTTTGTTGTCTTCCCCATGTGGTGCTGGGCGTAATAATAAGTCACAGCATCTATAATGGACGGTTTGGCCGCTCGTTGCCCCTGTCCTTTACGTATTAACAAAAATTCATAGGCCTGGGGAAGACAACACAAACAGGGCAGGTAAAAATGGGGAATAAAAAAAATAGTCAATAAGGATGGAATGGTTGGCGGACGGATCAGACGCCCACGCGGTCGCACCTGGGTCCGGGTGTAATGGGACCCTCGGCCTCTGATTTCGTACCACCAACAGATCACTACTCATCAGGTGCTGCTTCGATCTGCCGGTGGGAGCAGCACTACCAGACCATAATATGGTTCATTACAGGTGGTTCATTACAGATCTCCCGACTTTTTCGCAAGTAGGCAGCTAAATAGGGCAGCGGGAGATGAATGCAGGCAACTGCATTCTCCGAAACTAGTTTATGCCAACGTAACGTCAACTGTGTCACATGGAACAGTTGAGGCGCTATGCTCCATAAGAGCTCCATATCATGTTACGAGATAAATTGACAATAAAACTAATCGCTTGTATGAATCTAGATTCTTTCTTCAAGATCCATACTAGAGTAACACTTTGAATTACGCTGGAACGCAACTGACAAGAAATTAAGTTGATTTTCATGGATGCAATAAAGTTGTCGGTATATTCTGATTTCACCGGGCGACCCATAGAGGTTCGCGTCTTCTACCAATAGGGTATTTTAAATTGAGATTGTTTCGCACTCTCCCTGCGCGGGTTCCTTTAGCTACGCGAGCTTTACGGCTTAAGTAATTGCAACCATCAGTATACTGCCCTAAAACTGACGATTCGCTGGGTCTATACGCTACAGCGATTAAGCCACTATTAGCCAAGGCGCGAACCACGATGCGTCGCTCGGTGAAATCGGAATATACAGACAACTTTATTGCATCAACTGAATTTCTTGTCAGTTGCCTTCCACCGCAATCGAAAGTGTGGATCTTGAAAAAAGAATCTAGATTCATCTAATTGATTCGTTTTATTGTCAATTTATCTCGTAACATGTCATGGAGCTTATCATACAGTATCCTAGGCAGCCTGTTAAATCAGTGCAGACAATTTGGCAAGTCGATTCAACAAAGGAAATGTCAAATATCCAAATGATTGTATCTACGTAGAAAACAATCCTCTCGCAACCGAAGTCAAAGGAGTTAAATTGATTCTTGACCAATTTGTCAGTTTCCGTCGAGGGTAGCCATTTCATTTCGTTGTTTTGCTCCGTCTTTCCGGTCATCAAGGAAGAACATGAATCCGTCTAAAGTTGCGATATATCGCCTTGACCGTCTTTATATAGAGTAGAACGTATTAGGGTTGACGAATTTTCTGTCTCCGCAGACTCTTTACCCTTCTCTTTCGTGTCGTCAAAGTCGGAAAGTATGCTATCCCTATTCATTCATCCGTTTTCTGGGATCCCTTTTCTGTCAATTTCATCCACTTCAGTGTCCTGCTCGGGTCAACCAGCGGCAAGCTGGCAAACGTTCATATTTCCTGCTTTACTCCAAGCAATGGCGGGCATCCCCAGCTTTTGAACAAGAGAGAAAAAAATAAAAAATAAAAAATAGACGGAAGAATCTTATCTTCAGAATGAGGTTACACGCAGGATACATTGTGTTTTCCGTACAATCGTATACGTTGTGGATATAAGCAAACGACAAGGCGTTGTAGAATGTCACGAGTGAGGAAGGATTGTATGAGTGTAGTCTATGCATTACACTTCTCGTTGGAAGTATTTTTGGCGCTTGGTGAATGGTGTTATGCGAAAATGTGTGAATATCCTTGGAAATGGAACGATTATCCTTGCGCTTTCCTTTCCTCTTGTGGCCTCTGCTATTTTCTTTTGGCTCCAAACGGGATTTTCATTTCCTCGCTGGTGGATGGATGGCACAAAAGTTCCATTTGTTACTTGTATTTGGATGCTTTTTCATGTTTCTATTGCCCGTTTTTTTTGTGTATTTGAATAAGTGCAGTAATATGCGAGTATGATGTAGGACTTTTTTTCACGAGAATGTTTTCTGTACTAGCTACTTAGAGAGCGAGAACAAAGAGTAGAATTTAGGCCAGTGTGGCCTTTCTTTATAGGTACATTTAAATGGTCGCTGTTCTAAGGCTAAATGCTCTCGGTTTTTGTTTTGCCGTAATAATGTGCGCTTGATTGTTGCTGTAAACGACGCTTGCTGATGTTGCTTCAAATATGTGTTAACAATGTTGAAATTGCTTTAATAGTTAAGCGAACGGTTAATTATAACGAAATATGAAGCATCATATTATACATATTTACGTGCAATAATTTTATATACTCTACGGAAATTAACTGCCCGAAAAGTAACATGTGCAATCATATTTAATGGACTTATGCTACAGTCAGATGTTATATCAAATTGTCATTTATATGGTCGTAGCGTGTGGTGCCAACTTTAGCGTTTTCCACGGATTAACCATTCGGCTACATGTCTTTTCTGCCTTAAAGATAAATGAAACCGGAATAAAGAGGGCTACGCCCTCAATCCGAGGGTTTTGTAGCAAGCGCTTATTTGGGTATACGAGTATAAATATCGGCTCCTTGCTCTTCCTGATACAATTCACATGCATAAAAAAACATAATTAAAATGTCTTACTCGCTTACATTTTACATGCCAATTCATATTACGTGATTGTAACGAAACTTAGAAAATATTATTGCCTAAGGTGTTAGTTATCGTTGGCCATCAGTACTTTTGACCTCGAACGTGTTTAAGGCATGCAGGGGTGTGCTCACTGTAACTATAGAAATAAACTATTATTGACCTATTCTGAGAAGATATACAGATGCCATTATTTTCCATTTTTTTTCGGAACCCACCTTCCTGTAAGTTTTCATAATTCTGCAATAAGTATAACGGTCTCGAACTGTAAGGGAAAGGGAACAAGTTACGAACTAATATTTTCTCCTCCCCCAATGCTCCCCTTTCTACAAATTTCAAGAAAATGCAAAAAAATGGAATGTACTCAATATTACCTTTCTCACGAAACCTCACTTGCCTATACCAGTCGATAAAAAAAAAATTAACCTTAATTTCGCCTCTATGTGGACACCCCTCCCCCCCTCCACCCGCTTAAGTTGTATTAGTCAGCGCCCCAACCAATCTCTACCCTTTCAAAAATGATTAGTTAAATAACTGCAATTCGCACTACGAAAAACAACATGAAAGTAGTACTCACACCTACATATGAGGCCGGTAGGTGTATTTTTTGTGTGGATAGTGTCAAAATGCCTAACTTTAAATGAATGTATTTTACTATTCTTAAATATTATCTGATTGTAATGAAACTTTGAGACATTATTGCCTATAGTGTTGGTTATCATTGGCCATCAATATTTTTGATCTGTGATGCGTTTAAAGGGTGCAGGGGCGTGCTGACTGCAACTATAGAAATGTACTATTATTAACCTTTTTTGATAAGATATCAAAATTCTACGATTTTTGGTTTTCTATGCTAGTAAAATGCCGCATTTCTGCAAATTTTCATATTTCTAAGTGTAACGGTCTCGAAATGCAAGGGGGGGGGGGACAAACTCGGATCACATATTTTCCCCTCTACCTCTTTTCCCCTTTTATCAAATTTGACGAAAATACCAAAAATGGAATGTACTCGGTGCTACCTTTCTTATGATACCCCACTTGCCTATACCAGATGAAAAAAAAATTTTGACCTTCATTTCCCCTCTATGGGGACCTCCCCTTAAAGTCAGCCTATTACAACGAATCGCTTTCTCCGGCGAATTATAATAATTCTACATATTCCCACAAAATTTCATATATGTAGCTTCAGCGGTTCATGAGATATTTCATGGACAGACGGACAGACAGACGGACAGACGGACAGACGGACGCATGACCGATTTCATAAGGGTTTTGTTTTACTACAAAACCCTAAAAAGGGGAAAACAAGTCTAGGGTATATACGCTTCGGACTGATTATACCCTAGACTTTTAGTATAGAGTATATTGTTTCTGTCATGACCAAAGTATGTAACACCTTAAAGGAGGCTCCGGATTTATAGCAATGTATATACATAAATGATCAGGGTCACCTCCTGATTCGATTTAGCGATGTCTGTCTGTCGCACGATAACTTTCGATAGAATGAAGCTGGGGCTTTGAAATTTTGGTCGAATGGTTGGTACTGAAAATGGGTATGATCAGGCCTACCTTCCCTACATACATATGTAAAATAATTAAATGTATCTACAACTCCCGACTAATAAACATGGAAAGCTCTAGCTTTGGTAGATTGTTTGTGAGGGTAATTTCATACTCTCCTAGAAAAATAAAATCGACCAGTTGAAAACTAACGGTAATTTTCTTACAAAGAGCCCCATACTACCCTATTTTTCAAGTTTTTTGTCTTAACGAACCAATTGACGTAGACACCTGATTTTTTGCATGTAACCTGAAGTGAGAAGCTGCTTGAGTTTAAATAAGTTGGGCATAATCAGATCAAAGGAACGCCTACCTCCCCTACAAATTTCAAAAAATTAAATATTCTTTAAATTATTATATCTTTCGATAGAATGACGCTAGCGAGTTGAAAATTTGGTAGAATTTTAGTAGTAAGATCTAGTTAGTTTGTAATTAAAATAGGCAAGCTCCGACCCAATGAACCCCTACCTCCCCTAAAAATGAAAGTTTAAATAAGCGATAAGTTTCGATAAAATGAAGCTAGAGACTTGAAATTTTGGTCAAATGTTTGTAGTAAGATCTAGTTGGTTGTTATTGAAAATGCACAAGATCCGACAAGGGAAACCTCTACCTCCCCTACATGTGAGACTTCAAATAAACGATAACTTTCGATCGTTGATTTGGAGAATGGTCAAGATACTTCTGAATGATCGCCAAACTCCCCTATAAACTGGCCCTATCGGAAACTCACTTTTAATGCATATGGTCGTTGCCAATTGGTACTTTTGGTATCATCAGTCTAAGTCTGTACAAGTCTAGGGTAAATACGCTTCAGACTCAGGTTTAAATTAGTTTTGTTTTCATTTAAAATTGGGTGTGGGTAGACACAATACAGAAAAAAAATGAAACCGGAATATAGAGGGCTACGCCCGCAATTCGAGGGTTTTGTAGCAAGCGCTTATTTTGGCATGTAAATACTGGCTCCCTGTTCTTCTTGGTACCCCTCAGCTGAATAAAAACACCATAATTAAATGTTTTACCCATGATATAGTATCTTACATGCCAATTCACAAAAAGACTGCATCTGTCACTTCTCAAAGTAATAGTTTTAATACGAGAAGCTGTAGATAGATATGTATGTATACGAGATAAACTGTCCCACTCTTTGAGATGCTTAACCATTCATATTAAGACGACATTGCAAATTACAAACTTGTGTAACGGCTTCGAAATTCAGGGCGGCTGGGGCAAATTACGGTCTAATATTTTTTCCTCCTCCACTGTTCCCTTTTCTACAAATCTCAAGAAAATGGAACGTACTCAACATTACCTTTCTCACGACACCCCACTTGGCTATACCAGTGGATAAAAAAAATTTACCATAATTTCGGCTCTATGTGGACACCCCCCCCCCCCCCCGCCTCTTAAAGTTGGCCAATTACAACACAACGCCATCTCCAGCAAATTATAGCATTTCTACACATTCTCGCCGAATTATGTGTGCAGCTTCAGCCGTTCGTAATATATTCTATGAACAGACGGACAGACAGGTATTTGACCGATTTTGTAAGATTTAAGACACAAAACCCTAAAAAAATTAACTGTGTGAATAGTTATTGTTAGGATCACCAATCACCAATCTTCACCCTTCCAAAGTTAGTTCATTAAATAACTGCAATTCGCACTACGAAAAACAACATGTAAGTAGTACACGCATATCTATGCGTGAGGCCGGTAGGTGTATTTTTTGTATGGATAGTGTCAAAATGCATAACTTTAAGTCAATGTACTATTATTAAATATCATGTCATTGTAATGAAACTTAAAGGTATTATTGCCTATGATGTTGGTTATCATCAGCTATCAATATTGTTGACCTAGGGTGTGCTTGAGGGGTGCAGGGGTGTGCTAACTTCAATTATAGAAATGTACTATTATTAACCTTTTTGGATGAGATTTAAAAATTCTATTATTTTCGGTTTTCTATGCTAGTGAAATGCCGCTTTTCGGTAAATTTTCATATGTCTAGCTATAACGGTCTCGAAATGCAAGGGGGGGGGGGGCAAACTCGGACCACATATTTTCCCCTCTCCCTCTTTTCCCTTCCTTTAAATTTGAAAAAAATTCCAGAAATGGAATGTACTCGACGGTACCTTTCTTACGATACCCCACTTGCCTATACCAAACGAAAAAAAAATTTCGACCTTCATTTCCCCTCTATGGCGACCCCCCCTTAAAGTTGACCTATTACGACGCATCGCTTTCTCCAGAGAATTATAGTATTTCTACATATTTTAACCAAATTTTATGCATGTATTTTAGCTTCAGCGGTTTGTGAGATATTTCATGGACAGACGGACAGACAGACGGACAGACGGACGCATGACCGATTTCATAAGGGTTTTGTTTTTATACAAAACCCTAATGAAAGGTGAAAAAAATGAAGAAATTAAAGCTGAAAAAGTCAAACAACAGAAGCTCATGACTTTAGCAGCTTCCTGTTCAAATAGTGAAGATGAACTTACATGTCGATACCTTGAATGAGCTGTAGGATGGATGATTTCTCAGGGCTGCAGAAAATGGGCCCACTGTTGCTGTGCTGGTGTTGATGACGATGACGCCGAGGAGACACCTGTCTGCACTCTGAGTCTGTCACATAGTACAAAAGAAAATCTTCGATGTGCAAATTAGTTTTGACCTGTCTTGCCCTGCCTATGTGGCCAGATGGGCATTTTGACATGATTTGAATTTTATGATATTAAGTTGTGAAGCCCCGGGAATAGATGGAATTCCGGTGGAACTCCTTAAGGCGGATATCAACGCTACTGCGGATATTCTCCTCCCCCTTATCCAAGAGTGTTGGGAAACCGAAACTCTCCCTAAAGAATGGAAGAAGGGCGGCATTATGAAGATCCCGAAGAAAGGTAACCTGAAGGATTGTAATAATTGGCGTGGAATTTGCCTCATCCCCGCAGTCTCCAAACTGATGGCGAAAATAGTCTTAAACCGGATCAAGCATACAGTTGACCGTACACTGAATGATGAACAGGCTGGTTTCGCGAGGACTTTTCATGTAGCGACCACATCAACACCCTTCCAATTATTATTGAACAATCCGTAGAGTGGAGATTCCCATTATATCTCATGTTCATCGATTTCGAGTAGGCGTTTGACAACGTTGACTGGGAATACATCTGGAAGGCTTTACATAGGAGAGGTATACCAGATAAAATCATATCCATCATCAAGGAGTCCTATAGCGAAGCCCAATGTCACGTCTTACACAAGTGTAAGCTTTCATATCCGTTCGAGGAACATAGCGGAGTGAGACAAAGCTGCATTTTGTCACCTATATTGTTTTTGCCATTAACGACGTACTTTGCAGTGCGCTTCATGAACACCAGAGCAAAGGTATCAGATGGAACCTGTTTGAATACCTTCAACTCCTGGATTACGCTGACGATATTTGTCTTCTCTCAAATATGTCGGATCATCTAGTTTAAATGACGGATGCCCTGCACCGCGAAAGTGGCAATGCGGGGCTTAAAATGAATGCTGCCAAAACTAAATACTTGGATCCAGGAAGACAGAGCGAAATTTGTGTTTCCGGGCAGACGGTGGGAAAAGTGGACAATTTTTGCTACCTCAGAAGCGTAGTTACAGCGGATGGTGGAGCGGATGCTGATGTACGGTTTCGCATCAATAAGGCTCGGGCAGCTTTTTTCAGTTTGACTCCTTTCTGGCAAAACAACCACATTTCCAGAGTACTAAACTCAGGATCTTCGAAACCAATGTAAAATCTGTGCTGTTCAACTTGGAAGGTGACCAGGGCGATAGCAACTAAATTGCAAACTTTCGTAAACCAGTGTCTACGGCGTATCCTACGCATACGCTGGCCGGAGGTCATTTCTAACGACGACCTCCTGTTCATTACTGGCCAGGTCAAGATAGACACCTCCATAAAAAGGCGAAAGTGGCAATGGATAAATCACACACTTCGAAAAGGGTCGGAAAACATTGTTAAACAGGCCCTCGATTGGAACCCACAAGGAACCGATGCAAGTCGCCGCGTTGGACGACCTAGAAACACCCGGAGAAGATCAGTTGAGGTCAAGGGTAAGTCATTAGGCAAATCGTGGAGACAGCTGAAGGCGATGGCGGCGTACAGGACGAGGTGGAAAGTCGGCGTGGTTAATGCCCTATGCCCCACAAGGGGTTGACAGGATTCAGAGAGAGAGAGAAGCTGTGAAGACAACTCAATTCGTTGTTTTGCCGGAATGAATAAATTTTCAATGCTGGTTGTTTGGCCTCCAGTTTGTAGTGTGGGCTGGTTCTTTCCTCAAGATTGTGCTTACCTTCCCTACAAGGATTCCTTCATTGGCTAGGATCTGTTCCAACTGACCGTATAGGAATCACAATAAATAATTCAGTTTGTATGAAATGATTAAATAATTTGTCCACAATAGCAATAATTTCACTCGCACGTAATCCTGTGCTGTAGCTTTTTGTTGAACCACGTCTGCTCTAACTCAGGATGGTTTGTCGGATATACTTTGACAGCCCCTATTGTTTTTGGCCGGTCCTACATAAAAATATTATGAACGGGCGTATAGTGCGATGCATGCTGCACGTTTGTTCGTTTGTCCGGGCACTTCCCGTGTTCTGATCTTAACCAAATTTGGTATGTAGGTTCCTTCTTTCACCTAGAGCACAAATCGAGGACTGCAATTTTGATCATCTACTGGACTAACGGTATATTCTGTTTTGTTTAAACCCGATTTACTTGCCTAAGGGCCGGTTAGTCAATGTCGGATTAAAATTTATCTTTTTTTACCATTTAGCTCAGTTTGATTTGTCAATGTCTGTTTAGCGTTATTTGTCGGAAAAATGATAAATATCCCCTTGGATTAATTTCTTATCGAAAACAAACCCAACCACTGGTTTCCGGTTGAAAGTTTATCCAAAACAAAAACCCAACACCTGATACCGGATGCTGAGATTTTGACAAGTGTTCAATTTTGCAAATTCAAATGAAAACAATGAAACTGGCCATAAGGTGTTCCTGGAAATTCATTCGATAGAAGAGAATTTGCAACAAACTCAGCCGCAAATGAATATGCTGAGAGACCGTACTGGTACAAAATAGATTTGTGGACGTTAGAATTCCACCAAGAAAATCAACTGATTTTGCCATAATTTATGGTCTGTGATGCGTTCCACACTTAAGGGTTTGGTAATTTAATCCGCGTATGAGAAAATGGAAATATTCATCGGGCAGTTTATAGCTTCGATCAGCTCCTGCCCCTGTTAGTTAACGAGCAGTTTAACCGGGTATTGAGAAAACGGCCCTAAGTTTTTTTAAAGGCTGCTCCTTCAGACATTTTCCATTGTCAAATTTCGTACGTAGCTTCCTTGGGTTATTATAAGTACCGTACGGTAATATTTTGGTCCTCCTGCTTGTGAGCGTATGAAAAAAGGACTCTCTTCACCATGAAATGAAACGGAAACCAAACCTAGTAGATATGCGTATCTCCTGATTCGGGGTGCTCAGACCAATGCTCTCGAGTACTGCTGAAGGTTTTGGCGTTTTGATCCCTTTGGTGAGAGAAAAGGACATTCTTGGCAATGGAGTGAAATTTAGGCAACATAGGTATTACGTGACTGGTGGTCATGAGGTGAATGCATACGACTACTGTTGGAGGCATTTTGGGTCCTTTGGTGAAGAGAACGATATTCCTGGCACTGAAGTAATATCTAGGCAAGATGGGTGTCATATGACTATATGTTGATACAAATGCACTTGAACACTGTTGATGGCATTCTGAATCCTTGGATCAGAAAATAAGGACATTCTTGCATTCTCCTGGTAGATATGGGTATCTGCTGAATCGGGGCGATAAGGACAACGTTTTTCAAAGCAAATCATTATCAAGTTGATAACAAATGGATTAAAATGAAAATATTCTTCATCGCTCTTTTTGAGTCATTTGGTTCATTGGTTGAGTTAGGCTGGTTGAATTCTACGGCAGATACCCTGCTAACTGAGACTCTCGCTCATCAGTCGACCACATTTTTCGCGGAGGAGAAAAACTTATATATGACCACTCACGACGTGCTACAAGAGAATCATTGACGTATCTTCTGTGGTAGATCTGAGTAGAGAGTTAATTTCTTATTCGAGCCGTCGCGTCATGGGTTAATGTTCTGCCACGAGCAAAATGTTATTTTATTTCTAATAGGCTGAGCGATTCACACAATATACTCGTATTACTATATTCTAGCCCACCCAACATCGCGCCACATCGATACCTGGCCATCATATCTGTATCGACCTAAATCAGTGGTTTTACCGAGTAGGACCCGAGCATTGCACAGGGACAGATGGAAAATTGAATACGGAAATTATTAAATCAAAACCATCTAAATAATAAGCCTGGAATTAATAAAACGGTCAGCCTCTTTTGAATATCGCTATCCTTTACTGATTATACTAAATAGAATGGGACAGTGGGATCTAAAGAAGAGTGATCTCTCTCAATTCATTTCAAGTATTTTATTGCTTCCTGGCGTATTGTTAAGTGTCTTGTAGAGAATGGAAGATTGTATAAAAACATGATGTAGTATCGAATTGTTCATGCATTGATTATTAAACGTTCCTCTCGGTTTTGTATACATTCGAATGAGTTATTATTCTTTCATTCTCGAGAAACTTATGATTCGTATCTTTTTATACCCTAGACTTTAAGTATTGGGTATATTGTTTTTGTCACGACGAGAATATGTAACACCTTAAAGGAGGCTCCAAAATATAACAATGTCTATACCTAAAATATATATAAATGATCACCTCCTGATTCGATTTAACCATGTCTGTCTGTCCGTTCGCACGATAAATTTCGATAGAATGAAGCTAGAGCCTTGAAATTTTGGTCAAATGTTAGCAGTATCTCTCTAATTGCCTTGACCCCTCCACGGGCATGGGCGCATCAACATCTCTAGCATTTCTATGTCTTGTTGACGTTTCAATAGCTTATCTACTTTTCGGAAGTGCAGTTGCTAGCATGCACCTCCTATCCGCGCCGTCTATATACTGACAAGCTCGGAGCACTGTGAGAGTTCTATTAGTACTCACAGGCAGTTTTTGATCGCACCGAGATTTGATCTCCGAACTCTAGATTAGTATCGTAGAGTGGTGACCGAACGATCACGGCCACCGAGCGCCTCCCCTATATATAAATAAATAAATAAATAAAAAAAATAAATATATGTGTTTAGAACTCCCGATTAAGTAAACATGAAAAGCTCTAGCTTTGGTAGATTACTCGTGAGGGTGTTCTTATACTCTCCTGGAAAAATTAAATCGATCACTTGAAAATTAACGGTAATTTTCTTACAAAGAGCCCCGTACTACCCTACTTTTCAGCTTTTTTGTCTATAACTCTTGAACCAATTGACGCAGACATCTGATTTTTGGCATGTAATCCTGAGGTAAGAAGCTGCTTCGGTTTTAGTAATTTGGCATGATTAGATCGAAGCAACGCCTACCTCCTCTACAAAGATCAAAAAATTCAATATTATTTTAATTACGATAACTTTCGATAGAATGACACTAGCGGTTTGAAAGTTTGGTAGAATGTTGGTAGTAAGATCTAGTTAGTTGGTATTGAAAATGGGCAAGATCCGACTCAGAGAACCCCTACCTCCCCTAGAAATGAAACTTCAAATAAGTGATAGAAAGAAGCCAGCAACTTGAAATTTTGTTCAAATGTTTGAAGTGAGATTGAGTTAGTTGGTATTAAAGATGGGTTAAATCCGACCTAAGGCACCCCTACCTCCCCTAGAAATGAAACTAAAAATGAGCGATAACTTACGACAAAATGGAGCTAGCGACTTGAAATTTTGGTCAAATGTTTGTAATAGGATCCAGTTGGATATTATTGAAAATACGTAAAATCCGACCAACGAAACCCCTACTTCCCCTACAAATGAAATTTCAAATAAGCGATAACTTTCGATAAAATGAAGTAATTTACTTGAAATTTTGTTAAAATGTTTATATCTAATTGGTTGTTATTAAAAATGCACACGATTCGATAAACGAAACCTCTACCTCTCCTACAAGTGAGACTTTAAATAAGCAATAACTTTCGATAGAATGTAGCTAGTAACTTGAAAGACAAATATTTGTGGAATGGGTTAGTTAATTGATTTTGAGAATGGTCAAAATCCTCCTGAATGAGTGCCAACCTCCCGTATAAGCTGGCCATATATTGTAGAAAATTCACTTTTAATGGATATGGTCGTTGCCAATTGGTGCTTTTGGATCAACTTTTTTTTCATTTCATGTTTCAAGTTTCCGGGTCCCCGTTGTTTCGCCCTCTCCTCTCGCCCCCCCCTCCTTCTCGACGACGCTACATAGGGTTGTCGCCTATTTGAAGTTTTTGTGTCACCCCAGGTTCACACGTCTAGGGTATATACGCCTTGTTCTCGGTTTTTATTGAAAACTAGTGCGTCTTGCCCCGCCACCGCTATATGTTTCATTTTTAATTATCCGTCCATCTGAGTTGGAGTTATGAAATCAGCTCTGAACTTTTTTGGAGATGTTTTGAAATACGATTTTAATCAATTCTGACATTTCGCATTAAGTTTTCAAACTAATTTTAAGAGATATATTGTAATATTCTGTAAATGGCTTTTATTCTCATAGCGTTTAAAAAGTATTTCCCAATTTACGTTTTTCTTTTGAAAAATTGATTGGAACAACTTTTTTTTGATTCAAAATAATTTACACGTTATAATGCCTCTATTTCATATACATTTACGGACAAAAAGTTTGTCCTCTCAACTCTCACTAAGTGAACTCCTGTCTAATTTTCTTTCCGATGACTCCACCTCAAGTCCCTTAGACAAGGCCATCATGTAGCAAAAGCCCAAACATTCTATTCCCCAGATAAGAGGTTGTTGCCTGCCTAGCAAAATAGTCCGGGAAAAAGTGACAACAACAAATTACCAATATCCACGTAGGCCATCGATAAAATCCCAAAATGGACCAACAAATGTTGATCCTGCTTGCTTTTCGTCTTTGGTGTTGTTTAGCCAGCAGAGAGGACAATAGCACAGTATCCGGTGTAATGTATCCATCGTTGGCTAGTGGTGGATGGTGGTTAGCACGCATAAAACAGGACAGGACGAGTCGGTCGCGACATGTTGCAGGCCCGTAGGCAATTGGAGTTGTGTAATCCAATATGTGAGTCCTGTTGCTGAATGTATTGCGACAAGCAAGTAGGTCATCCAGTATATCAAATTAGATGTTCATTGCTAATCGAGCAATTACTAGGCTGTCGACTTTTCCGTAATTGGGATGTTATTGAAGGTGGAAACAGTGCACGTGCTATGATGAAGCACGCTACGAGCAGTCACCCTCATCACCACAGATGTCTTTCTCCTTCGGTTACTAATTAAACCGATTTTTCCGAAATTGATGTGACTAGGGATGCTGGTCTCCTACTCACTTGTCTGGAGCTTGTGTTGGCCTGTCGAGAGCATTTAGTATGGCTACTTATAGACCACATTACCATCCTAGATTCGGTTTCTAATGAAACTTGTTCTGGTCGTAGCATCATGCCAGGGTCGATGGTTACATTGTTTAGTGGTAGTCGGGATCATCGTCGCTCTCAATCGAATAGAAGGAGGTGATGACGGTGATGCTAACTTCTGGTGCTTGTACGGCTCATCCAGAGCTTATTGTAATTGTTGTCTATCGACTAAATGTTGAGCTCAGGTTAATAACGTGTAACTTATTCGAATTCTTCCCATACGCCCCCTATTACAATGTTTTTTTTTTCAAACCGATCGATGACCCAGTCATTGAAGAACCACAGCAATACCGAGTCCAGGAAAATCGACGAACTCGCCGATATGCATGATGAGCCGTATCAGGTAATTTGCGGTTGGGAGGTAATTGCAGTGGTGTTCCGCGTAACTGGCGGTTTGTTCACAGCTGTGTTACGAATAAAACTAGGAGGTTTGCCACCACACTTTTCTGTCGTCTAAATAATATTTAAGAGCATTAAAAATTAATATTATGATATTTCACGTCCATACGGTACGCGATGTAATTTCCCGGCCCATTATGTCCACGAGGAGCGTGTAGAGGTGACCAATTATTGAAAACTGAATTGTTAAATTTCCACCACACCAAAGTCGCTGTCGATAAATGTAGGTAGGTATATTGTGAGTTGTGGTAGTGTCTGTTCAGGAAAGAGTCCCTCTCCCAAGAGAATGACTTAAAATATTTTCGGCTTGGTTAATTATTTAATTAGCTCGTTCTATATCTGTACTGTACTGAATATTGGTTTTTCCATTTGAGGTTCTCGTTTGCATATTAGTAGCGTCCGTTCACGAATTTCCGCATTTGATGTCTAATTAGGAACTCATCCCGGGGAGGGTGGCCAGTGAGTCAGATATTCCAATCCACGGATACCTATACGAGCATCAATATTCTGACTTTATGTTGCCAATGATATAGCCAGGAGGACACAAATTATGAATTTTAATTTTAGGCTTACATTTGGATGGTTTATACCCTAGTTTTGAATTGTAATTATAGCTGCAGTGCAAAGTTTAAAATTCTTACCAGTAGTAATTACCATAGTGGGGCACTGGGGTCATGAACATCGCTGGTAATTTACTAGGCTTTCATTTATTCAGGTTAACATGAGGAAATATTTCACAGCTGTGCCGCAGTTACAATTGTTGGACTTAATGAGATAATTTATGCGGTAAGTAACCAATAAGATAGGCATTTGCTTAAAAATCTGATGTCTATTAATACTACGTTGCCTTAACCCCTAGCGGGGCATAGCGCGTCAACTACTCCTGAGCGCCATCGTACTCTGTTCTGGGTAAGGGGGCGCAACTCTCCAAAAGACACTCACACTCCTTTGCCACAGATATACGCCATATGATTCTAGGAGCCTCTCTTCGTCGGCCTTGGCTGGAAATGGGGTTCCATTTCATGGCATGCAAAGCAATGCAGTTATCACTCTTCCGCAATGTGTGACATATCCACTGCCATTTTCTCCTGCGTATCAATTCCGTCAATTGGCATCTGACCCGTACGCCGACTTAGCTCTTCATTTGATATTGTTTCGTGCCAGAAAATTCTTAAAATTCGACGAAGAGATGAGTTGACGAAAACTTGCAGCTTTCTGGTAACACTATCGGAAACTTTCCATGTACTGCTCCCAAACAAAAGCACATAGAGTACCAGGGAGCGAGAAAAGCCCAGCTTGGTCTTGATGCTGAGATAACTGCTCTACCAGATTTCGGACAGCATGCCGTAGGCGCATTTAGCCTGGTTGATGTCCTGCTGCCCAGGTAGACGAAGTTGTCCACCTTCTCCAAAGGCTGCCCATTAATATTGATGGCAATAAGTGTCGGATTTATTTTTCGCAATGGAGGGCTAATAATCTTGGTCTTGTTGGTATTAATTTTTAGCCCAACCTTGCTTGCCTCCCTCTCGAGATCTAACGCCATTGCGGACAGATCCATGATTTTGTGGGAGAGTAGGCATATGTCGTCAGGGTAGTCAAGATGTTGTAGATAAGATGCCAAAGTCCATTGAATTCCTCTATCGAGTCTGTATAGGGCTGCATGCAACACATCGCCGATCACTATGAGGAATAGGATCGGCGAGAGGATGCACCCTTGCCGAAGTCCACTGCGAATCTCAAAGTCCCCCGACACTTTACCTTCATGCAAAACGCGACATTTCGCTCCGTCATAAGTTGCCTTAATAATAGCCACAAGCTTCTCAGGGATGCCTCTCCTGCGTAAGGCCCCCCCATATAAAATCCCGGTTCAGAATATCGAAAGCCTTCTCGAAATCGATGAAAAGCAAATGGAGCGGAGAATCGTACTTAGCGCATTGCTCGATGAAGATTCGCAAGGTGTTAATGTGATCGACATAGGAGAATACGGATCGAAAACCTGCCTGCTCTTCATCAATTATGCTTTCTAATTGGGCTTTTAGTCTTTCCAGGACGATTTTAGCTATTATCTTGGCAACGGCAGGAAGCACGCAAATGCCTCTCCGATAATTGCAGTCTGTGAGGCTACCCTTCTTTGGAAGTTTGATGATCAAACCTTTTTTCCTTTCAGTGGGGAAGGTCTCTGTATTCCACGCTTTATCAACAAGTGGGTGCAGTAAATCGGCAGTTACGCTTGGCGCTGCTTGATGAAGTTCGGCAGGGATACCGTCGAGTCCGGTAGCCTTTCCTCGTTTTAGTGCAATAATTCCAGTGACTATTTCCTCTTTAGTCGGGGCAGCTAAATTATCTATATGAGGGGGAGCTGCACCTGAGGTTACACGGTTCAAGATCGCGGCGATGTTGTTTCCACCGCCTCATTTGATCTTCTTCCAAAATAAGTAACTTTCCATCACTATCCTTCACCGGATGTTGGCAGGAGTTACGTCCACCTGTAAACTCCTTGATGACATCGTATACGGCGTTTAAGTTGTTACTTCTTGTGGCTTCTTCTGCTGATATGAGGCTAAAAGAGAATTCGCCTAAACTCTTTTATCGCGTCGCACACTACGCTGAACTTCTCGAGTTTTCTGACGGTAAGGAAGTTCGATGCTGCTTCGATTGAACAACACTTTTAAGTTTAAAGTCCTTTATTGACTACAAATGTCAGCAAAATAAAATAAAAAATAACAAAATTATTATAATTTAATTTATTTTGTAAGAATGCATTTCGAGCAGACTTGCTGCTCATCTTCAGCAAACACGCAAACTAAATAATTTAACAATAATGCAAAAATGACTGTAAACATTTGCAAAAGTATTGAGAACAAATTCCGTTTTTTGTATATCAGTGGGAACAAGTACATATATAAATAGATGGACGTTAATAAACATATAAACATATTTTATTACAGGTGGAAACATTATATAAACTATCGTACAAAAGAAAACAAAGGTGAAATTATGTTGCCATTGTCGCTATTCATTGTATTTTTGTTTTTTTTTTTGATATAAAGAGCTTCATACGCATTTAGTTTTCGCTCGTTATGTACGGCTTTCACTAAACGTACACTTTCCTCGAAAGAACCGATTCTGTGTGGTGGCGTATCGATATTACATGTTGAGTGTAAATTATGTTTTTAAATAAAACAGAGCTTCGTTATTATACTAAGATCGTACGATCTCGTTTATTGTAAACTAAAGACTGACTTCTCCTTACGAACTACTTGCTTATATATCTAATGATTGCACAGGGAAAATACATAACATATTCCCTGTGAGTCATATGCCCTACGCATAACTATATTATCTTATTTTAGTTGACGCACAGGTCAAAGAGTCCTTATCTCTATTAGTCATCTGCGGTGCACATTTCGAAGAACGACACGCAGGTCAAAGTATAAATCTTTAGTCATGTGCGATGCACATTTCCTTGAACGACACGCAGGCCATTATCTTATTGAACAGTATCTTATCTATCTTATCTTAGTTGACGCGCAGGTCAAAGAATCCTTATCTCTAGTCATGTGCGATGCACATTTCCTTGAACGACACGCAGGCCATTATCTTATTGAAATATGGATACAGGCAATGTTGTAATGTGTGCCCGTTACTTGTACATGAGCTGCGACTGAGGAGCGATTTATTTGCATGTTTTTTATGCAGGTTTTGTGTTCTTTGAAGCGGGTCTCTACGTTTCGCCTTGTTTGGCCAATATATTTGGCATCGCAATCCTTACAGCTAATTTCATATATTCCGCTTTGTTCAGCTAATGTTGGTTTGTCCTTCGTTGAGCCAAGAATATTTTTCAATTTGTTGCTGTTGGTGTAAACAATCTTCATATTTTCCTTTTCGAACGCATTTTGTAGATGATTTGTGGCCGAAGGAACATAAGAAAAGGGTACTCTTACGAAGTTTTTGGTTCTAATTTCTTGGTTTTGGTTGAAAAGTGTAGACATACAGTCAACTCCGGTTATAACGGCCCGGGTTATAACGAACCATGGTTTATAGTGAACCTATTCTTAAGTCCCGGCGCGTGACCATTAGGAAATGTATTAAAAATAAACGTTTATAGCGAACTCGTATATAACGAACTATCGGATGTAACGAACTAATTTTCCATCCGACTTGGCTTAAAACATGGCTATAACGAACTTCGTGACACTAATCCTTGAACGATGCTTCGATGTGTACGGTGAGTGTGATGAGTGTGCGTAAAAACGCGTTGACATGATCAAACTGTGGTTTGACAAACCACCTATTTGAACGTGTGAACCCGTTGTCAAACTGGTTTGAAGTCTTGTGCTCCTGTCAACCCGTAGTTGGACGGTGCTCAACTTTTCATCAAATGCTAGTTTGACAAACCGTAGTTTGATCATGTCAACGCGCTTTTAAAGAACACCTCGATATAATTGGGGACTTCCCCGAATGTGGTTGTATTGTTCGGGATTGTCGGGATTTATGCCTCCATCTATAACGAACATCGGCTATAGCGAACCAATCTTCCCGGTCCCTTGAGGTTCGTTATAACCGGAGTTGACTGTATTATTTTTCTTGCGAGCGTCTGAATGTTTTTTAACAATTTTGTCTACTAAGGATCTATCGAATCCATTAATTTCGGCTATTTGAACAATTTTTTCATATTCCTTCCGATAATTTTCAAGGGAAAGCGGGAGGTTTATCAAGCGATAGACCATTGAATGAAAAGATGCAAATTTTTGTTGGAAGGAACAGAATGAATCTTTTGTGATGAAGCGATCTGTTGAAGTCTGTTTACGAAAGACGGAAAATTCGATGTGTTTGTCTACTATAGTGCACTTTAAGTCCAAAAAGGATATCGAACGTTGATTGTTTTCTCTTTCAATAGGGAACTTAATGCTGTCATATATATTATTGATAGTGTGTAATGTTTTGTCAACTTCTGTCTCCTTTATGATACAAAAAACATCATCCACATACCTATACCAGATCCTCGGTAACAATCCTTCTGATAATAAATTTCCTTCAAATTTGGTCATGAAAGCCTCAGCAATTAGTGGGGACAAAGGATTGCCCATACTTGTTCCGAGATCACTAGAATAAAACTGGCTTCTAAACACAAAACAATTGTGTGACATACATATTTTTGCAGCATTAACTAGGACAGTAAGTTCGTCTGCTTTAACTTGTTTGTTTTCAAGGTGTTTTTGAAGTGATTGTATCGCTACATCGACTGGAACACTCGGGAAAAGCGCAGTCACATCGAAAGAAACCATAATCTCACCTTCGATTGTTGTCTGATGCTGCAGCCAAACGAACCTTCAGTTCTTTTCTTTCAACAATTCGCTGCCATGAAGCGTCGGACATGCAGGGCTTATTCTGGGAATCCGTGTTTGTGCCATTTATGTCACTATCTGGGTGACTAATTATCTCACTGCTTTTGCGCAAGATGGTCATTATATTGTTGTAAGACAGCTGGATTTTTTAGTCGAGCGGTGTTGAATTTGCGGCGCTTGGGTCTTTCGTCAGTAGGACAGCGCACAACTGCAATAAGCAATCGAACATTAGCGATCATAAGATAATGGTCCCTTCCCATCCCAATATCGGCACCCTTCTTGTTTCACACGTCCAGGACGCAACTCTTGGATCTGTTACTAATGGCAAAGTGGCCGATCTGATTTTGTGTTCTGCGCCGATCAACAGAGGACCAACTGATTTTGTGGTGGTCCTTATGCTCAAACATAGTATCACTGAAGAAGAGACTGTGAAAGTTGCAGAACTCTACAAATCTTTCACCGTTGTCGTTACGATCATCAAGACCGTGTCGCCCCATCACATGTCTGAGCCCATAGTTATCAGCGCCAACTTTCGCATTCAAATCACCCATAACCACTATAATGTCACCTATAGGTGTCCTGCCCTGAACGGCGTTTAGTTCTTCGTAGAAGGAGTCTTTCGCCAAGACACTATAGGTTTCAGTTGGAGCATAGCATTGTATTATTGAGATGTTTCTCATTGTGGTCCGGAACCTGGCGGTCATGATTCAGTCGGAGACCGGATCCCAGGATAAGAGACAGTTATGTGCGGCTCTGGTTAAAAGGAGCCCCACACCTGATTCACGACGACCACCGGCAGCTCTACTGGAGCTTACAGTGCTACCCGTTGGAGAGATAAATTCTTCGCTGTTCCACCATCTTATAGTATCTCACTAACTTCTAAGATGTTTGATTTATACCTCAGAAATTCACTCTATAATTGAAGAAATCGTGCGTTTTGGGGACCTTCTGATCCATTGTCCAGGAGAGTGCGCACGTTCCAGAATCCAGGGGGAAGATTTACCTCAACCAAATCATCGCACCGCCATCACTGGCGGCTTGATATTGGTTATATTAACAGTGGTCAGTGACCACTGCTGTTCCAGGGGGCGCCCACGCGAAGGGATCTTTTTTAAGCGAATACGATCAAGAATATTGACTTTAAGGCAGAGACAGTTATGTGTGCAGATGCAACTTGCACTTTTGAAGTATACTTCTGCAGCAATCGAATGAATCTACAAGATAATAGTTAATATCAGTAGTATCAGAAATACGAGTAATTGTAAATGATACATGAATGCATAGAAAACTTCACGCTCCTACCCTATATGGGTCACCAATATTACGGGCGTTCTTTTGTACTAGGGTGAGGGTTTATACGGATGAACGCCAAGCGCTGTGCTGTTCGGGGTCAACTGCTGGGTTAAGGATCAAAGTGCAAAGAACGCCTAGCGCCAATTTTATTTTTCATCATTAGGGTTTCGTAGTAAAAACAAAACCCTTATGAAATCGGTCAAATGTCTGTCTGTTCGTCTGTCCATGAAATATCTCGCGAACGGCTGAAGGTACATATATGAAATTTTGTGGGAATATGTAGAATTATTATAATTCGCCGGAGAAAGCGATTCGTTGTAATAGGCTGACTTTAAGGGGAGGTCCCCATAGAGGGGAAATAAAGCTCAATTTTTTTTTTTGCATCTGGTATAGCCAAGTAGGGTATCATGAGAAGGGTTACATCGAGTACATTCCATTTCTGGTATTTTCATAAAATTTGAAAAAAGGGGAAAAGAGGTAGAGGGGAAAATATGTGATCCGAGTTTGTGTCCCTCCCTTGCATTTCGAGACCGTTATACTTTTATTATATTATATCCGTGTCCACGTAGAGGCGAAATTAAGGTCAAATTTTTTTTTATCGACTGGTATAGGCAAGTGAGGTTTCGTGAGAAAGGTAATGCTGAGTACATTACATTTTTTCGCGTTTTCTTGAAATTTGTAGAAAGGGGAACATTGAGGGAGGAGAAAATATTACTTCGTAATTTGCTCATCGTTTGTAGATCGGGCATTTTTGATATTCGCCAGTGATTCGTTCGGCGTACTATACTGCTAATAGTGTTGACTTCCTTTACTGGCCAGCGTGCAGCCCAGATTTAACCTTCATTTCCTCCTCAAAAATATTGTACTATCATTGTTTATCCTACTGTGTGGATTTTCACGCATATGGGATTTCCATGTATTTAACAGAATTTAACCATGGGAGGGAACCTTTGGTTTTGTTGTAGTATATAATGATTTCTTGCAACTTTTCCCGTCTGATTGAGTATCATTCGAAACATGTATTGTGTTTTGCAGAACTACTCATTTGTCTTTTCTTCCGACATATGATACCAGTGTGGTGTTTTCAGTGAATGCAAATGTTGATTGGTGCAACGGATTTTTTTGCATTCTAGAAGCTTTGGGATGCTTGTTTTGATTGTTCGCATCGTTCCGACTTTTGTTAGTCCTTTTGACAGCAACTTTTGACCGAGACCGTACGATGAAAAAAAAATTATCCATAGTTATGTTATGACCCTTCAGCCCACGAACCAAATCCAAAACTACGCGTTCGTCCCGATTTTTGTTCAGTTGGACACCCAACTGGCTTCCCTAAATACGGTTGTATTTTCTATACATAACAAGTGTCACAGCAAACCACAGAAGAGAGAGATTAAAAGGAAATGAAAAGGAGCGAGAGAAATGAAGCAATTCCGCACAAGGGTGGAAATAGGAGGGGGAATGTGAGTTTGACATCTCATGTGTCGGCTATAGGGACCGGGCGGGTGTTCCGGGGTAGAGAGACAAAATGGAGTGTTATTGCTCACAGAGGAGAAGTATGAGGACGGAATATGAGTCTGACATCTCATGTGACATGGACTGAGCGCGTGTTTCGGGGAAGAGGGCGTGTGTCTCTCTATTTACTTTTTACGAGTGGAATTACGTCGAATAGTTTAGTGTTCTGTATATGCGAATTGCTCCTACATAGATTCTATATGGATTCAGATGGGTTGAAATAATCAGCAAAAATTTCGGACCCTTTATCAAATATTTCGCCGATTATAGAAATTTTGTCGGTCGAATTTTTCTGACGTCTGCTTGCTTCATGTACTGAGATGTTTTCTTCGACATTATCGCTCTGAAGATCGATGGGACGTCCATATTCACTATCGAACAGATCAACCATTGTTTTTTTTTTATCTAAAAAATTGATTGTTAGCAAAATACCTGATTTATTTTAAACATGAGGAAAAAACTAACAACACACCGAAGTAAATAGTCCGGCAAAAATAAGAACAGCGATATATGCATGCAACAAATTTGAATCGATTTCGATATATTTATCATCAGTTTAAAATATTCATTTAAAGACTTTATAATGACATAATCAATTGGTGGGGGATAAAAGAAAAGCATCTTTGAGGTTATCAACACGTGTTCTTGCATATCTAGTTGTGCCTGGACACAAATTGACAACATTTTCGGTCCGTAATCTTCTTCTTCCATTGACTCGAAATCAGTGTCACTTTGACTTCTGATCAGTTCAATATTTTCTCCCGGTGACGAATCTTCATCACTATCGAAAAGATCACCATCTTCCTCACCATCAGAAGCATTCATAATTGCTTCTAGCTTTTGTCAGTAAGATATTTCGGCCTGGTACATTCGAATAATAGTTTGGAATATTTCAAAACACAACTTTCCCAACGAAACAGTGACAAAAGAATGCCCTTTCTCCCTTTCAAAATGTCAAAATACATGGATATTTCCAATGTGTGAGTTATCACACATGAGGATAAACAACGTAAGTATTCAAATATTTCGATGTCAAGAAATATTTTTGTATCCGATAACACGTTCTCTGTGCTAAATTGATGCGGCAGGAATTGTCAAGGAGTTTCGTAGATATCGGTTAAAAAAATGTTGAAAAAAAAAATATAAAATGAAATGCATTTGTGTGATATTTTACACAAGACGAAAATAAAGGTTAAATCCCATAGAATATTTATGGGACCTTGGAAGTGTTTGTGACACTTGGTTTCATTCTGCACACCAACTTAGTATGCGTCTGTAGCTAAGCTCGGTAACGCACCGGGCATTTTTTGCTACTCGAAACACGGTCTCTGCGGTTCGCGCCCCGCAACGGGACCAACTATTTTTTATTCTCAAATTCCCTCTGAATTAATTTCTCCGAGCTTAGTGGTTTCGTACGGATAGTAGCACTCATCAGGTCTTGCATCTTTGCAGCTATCCATGTGCAAGACGACCACGAAAGTGTGAGAATTCTGTTTGTATAAGCCGTGAAGGCGTGATTTTACTTGAAAACTCGACCGTGGAGGGGTGGAGAGAGGGTGAGAAGTGGAGATATTTGTTCCCTGGCAATTTTACTTTATGTATTAATGTTCTTGCAAATGTACAAGTGCTTGAAAACTCGACCGTGGAGGTCTAGATGGTGTGAAGCACTTTATATTAATCCGAGTTTTCAAGTAAAATCACGCCTTCACGGCTTATACAAAAAGAATTCTTACACTTTCGTGGTCATCTTGCACATGGATAACTGCAAAGATGCAAGACCTGATGAGTGCTGCTATCTATACGAAACCACTAAGCTCGGAGAAATTAATTCAGAGGGAATTTGAGAATAAAAAATAGTTGGTCCCGTTGCGGGGCGCGAACCGCAGAGACCGTGTTTCGAGTAGCAAAAAATGCCCGGTGCGTTACCGAGCTAAGCTACAGACGCATACTAAGTTGGTGTGCAGAATGAAACCAAGTTCACAAACAATTCCAATTTTCACTGAAATGATTCGCACTTGTACATTTGCAAGAACATTAATACATAAAGATATATGGGACCACCTGGAGCAACGCATCCGAACCCGATTCAACCCTGCTCAGATCTTACGAGAGCTGGAAGAAACCCTGAAGGATGAATAGGCGAAGTTTTCTCAGGAGGTTATGTATCTCATAATAAGTATGACTAAGCGAATTCAGCCCGTCGTTCGACCTTATGGTGGCAATGTTCGCTACTTCGTAGCCGATGAATCAGAAAAAAGCATAATAAAGCAATAGGAAATCATAAAATATTGCTGGATGCTCGTTTGCTTGAAGAGTTTTTAATTTGTATGAACTATACCTTATTCTTTTCAGCAGGAAGGATTGTGGATTTAAATGGCCCTTTAATTGTTTTGCCGTTTATTTCCCCCAACAAAACTCTCTCATCGGCGAGACCTCCGTTCCAGGAGTCGTCCACGAGAAGGACTATCGGACAGACCTTTGGCCTCTCTCGCAATTCTACGACAAAATTAAACGGACTTACTTTGTAAGTTGAGTGCCTAGCACAGCAGCAGTCAACTAATAAACGTATGAATTAAAGTAAATTGAATGTGCGTCCTTCTGAAACCCCTTTTACAAATTTATAATATCCACCTAACAAAGGGATCACGGAAGAATTAGCTGTGAGAAACAAATTTTACTCCTAAAAAGGAATCACCACCATAATGATTTTTATGTTTTACGTTCATGTTAGTTATTTGCATACTAAACCACACAAACTCAAATCCCAAAATCTATCCATTTGTCCGTAAAATACCATCGACAATATAGGATTTTTCATAATTCCGTTTAAATCCCCACCCCATGTACGAGTATGTATGTACTTAAAGGAAATTCATTTTATGTGTTTGTTAATTTCCATTACGAGTAAAGCCGAGATAGATAGATAGAGCCAGATACGCTCCATTACGGCTCCCCATTTTTATGTAGGAAACAGATACATACTCAACTTTGCTGATGTTCTCATTTTGCGGATAATTTCCCTTAATTGCTTCACGAATTTTCAATTTATCATGAAAAATCTGTTCCACGTCGATTCTGATTTTTACATTTTCAACATTTCTAACTTTAATGGTCAACTCCTGAAAGCACATATTGACTGGTGAATGCCCCAGGCTCGATACGGCCAAACGAAAAAAGGCTCGATTGCAGGCGCTTCATCAGTACGTAAAAGGTTCTAAAATGACTTCTCGTTATTTCGTCCATTTAAAGTTGATTTTGGTTTGGCTTTGATCCTAAAACCCCCTCCAATCGCGGGTAGTATCTCTCAAAAAGATACCAGCTAACATTGTGAGGTTAGAAATTACTAAGCAATAAAGCAAGCATTTGAGGGAGGCATCGCAAAAAAATAAAAAATAAAGGCCAAGTAAAAAAGTAGTGAATGGGAATTCTGCCAGAACACACACTAGTCGTAATTGAAGAGTAATAGCTTCAGTTCAAATGCTTTGCCGAAACATTGGAAGCACCACGTAGACCGGGAAAACCTTGGGTGCTCACATTGGCACGCTGTGCCAGTGTGATATGTCGGTAAAGGGAAAAGGAGATTTTTTCAATTTATATCACGAACATTTTGATGATTGTACTATATGAAGTAAAATTTACCGTGCCAGCTAAAATGCCAAATGCACCTAAAAAAACGTTAAATGAGCAGAAGGATCACGAACTTCATGGCAAATGACGAGAAAAGATGCCAGAGTCAGGGAAATTGCACCGCCAAAAGTAGGCTTTTGAGTAAAGCATTATGGTTCCATGTCCATCTACAAATGGTTAAAAAATTGTCCTGGATCTTAATGCTTCATTTTTAAGGCTTAGGACTAATATTCACGAATTATTCGCGTGATGCTCCCTGTCATTGGAACGTGCGGGAAAATTCCCTTATTTTTCGGTAAGTTCCTATGCAAGGGAACATCGTGCGAATAATAATATGTATGTATATTGGACCCTAAGCATAAAAACAAGCAACAAACGTAATTTCGATACAATGCTGATGATTCGTACGGTCGGAATCGTACAACTCGAGACTTGCGAATAAATTGGTCCCAAATTGGTTCCCCTTAATCGTGACACAATTTTGATTGACTATATGACACCCTACATTCGTATGGGTATCGAATATTTTCCTGCTTTAGGGCACCGTTTATAAGTTGCCGTTCGATAAGCCGTTTGAGCAGGGGCACAAAAGGGCAACAACGGCCGCTGTTCGAACCACTCGTTAAACCGCAGCTTATAAACGACACCTAATGGTCGCCACACACGATCGTACATACCACAACCACGACCAAACTTCCATCGAACTATCAATTTCGTATAGGTAGAACGGTGGAAATGAGAAGAATTTCTTTTCCGCACATTCCATGAAATTGATGGTTCGATGGAAGTTCGTTCGTGGTTATCTTCCCACTGAGAGCGCGATTTTATCTGAATGACAAAATGCATTTTTCTTGGAGGTGTATTCGGTCGTTGCGGGAATATTAGGGTTATTCAGAAAAGCAGCATGTTCAGAGTCTTAACCCATTAGTGCATAAAGTTTATTTTTATTTTTTTTTTTTTTGGTTTTTTGTTTGTAAATAAGACATGTTGGATCCAATTTAACGAATTCATTACAAAAATAATTTTTTAGTTTTAGTTTAGTTTACATTTTATGAGCTGTCCGATATATCGGACGTTATGCATGACGTAACCATGTTCGTTTTCTAGCTGGAAACAATCAAACAAATTTTATTGAGAAAAGAAAGGACTTTTTATTGAGAAAAATCATTGAAGAAAACAGTAGTATGAAATAAGGATATTACTGTGAACCCAGTACGTGGTACTCCATGTGGCATTTAGGATGGAGGCCTACGTCACATTTCATACATTTGTACTTTAATTTGCCTCCACATTGGTTCGCGCATCGCCGTTCACTCTCGATAGGTATAATCCAGTAGTCTTTTCCGTCATATCTGGTACTGGATAAGGGTTTTGGTGCTCTTCGTCCTTGGTGCGGTGGTTGACCATATGATGTTAACAAGCTTCTTGCTATGTAACGCCTAAAGGCAAAGAGCGATTGAGTTTCGTTGTTGCAACCCACTTTTCTTGCCAATAACCAGGCATTTACCACAGATACGTCGACTAAATAAGCAAATATTGGCCACCACCACTTTCGAATACGCATCCTAGTGCGTAGGTTTGCGACAGCCTGGTCACATTTGTCCACTCCTCCCATATATTTGTTGTAACTGGCAATCAATGAAGGTTGGGGAACTGATATTTTTGCCTTACTTGCAGAAGACCAGCGTTTGGCAGTCGTTAGAGAAAAGTTCTCAAAATTCGTAGCAACGGTTACCATGTTATTGTCATTCCAACGGCAAAGGAATACGTCGTCAGACAATCGGTAGTCACAGCTACCGCGTTTCTGCTTTTTGAAGTGTATCTGTCGCATAAAAACCTACCTGTGTTCAGACTGTCAATCAATGGTCGTAGTTTATACAGTTTGTCCGAAGCATCTATTTTACTATTATCATTGAGGTAGAGGTTTTGAAAAATGGACTCAAACCTGTTACATCTAATACTTTCAGAAAGTAATTTCGGCACATCATTATCCTTTGAAAAGTACAATCTTTTGTTCGGTAATTTGGCACACCCAGATTTAACATGGCACCCAAAAAAGTATATAATTCGTCTTCGGTCATGTTGAGGTATTTGTTATTCTGCGAAGCGTATAAATTGGTTTGCTTTATTATGTGCTGAATTAAATCGTTATGGAAAAACAGTTTGAAAAAATCTACGGGATCTTTACTGTTTTTGCTTGCATCAGATGCACTTGTTGTGTTATATTCCGTGCATGTGAAAGATGGCATCTTTTTTTCCCATATTGTGCTTTTCTTTTTGTTGGCCTGAGATGTTTGCTTGGATAGCCTTTTCCGGGACTTACAAGTTATCACTGAATCGTCCTCGTCGCAACTTTCCTCATCTATCGAAGAACGCATAAAAGTTCCTAATATTTGACAGGAAATCCTCAGCTGATGGTGATGCACAAGGATCGCGGTCATCTCCTAACTGCCTCAACTCACATTTAGATTGAAGAAGCTTTGGGCCTAAATGGTTCAAGTTGCCATCATGTTCTTCATCTGATCTATCGCTATCTTCGCCAGTAGCCTGATCAGCATTTTCTTTCGGTGGTTCAACATAGATTAGGTTTTGTGCACTGTCGAATTCACTGTCACATTCCAAAGCCGATAGTATTCATGCACGATCAATCTGCAACAAGTACTAAAACACAACATGAGACTCCACTATGCATAACGTCCGATTTATCGCACGGGTGAAAGAATTACATCATAAAACTCAAACCGATGGACGTATTGCAAAAATGATTTCACTGTCCTATAACCACATTTCATACAAATACGATAACCAATTTTTAAGTTTTAGCACGAAAAATTAAAATAACTGTAAGATAAAATACTAACCCTCGCCGAGAAACAATCTGCGATCGCGACGCCATTTATGTGATGTGTCATTTATCGTTCGAATGAGTTTGTTTATTCAAGTGAAATCGTATTGCCAGTATAAATTGAAATGTATTCTTACGATAGAAGTAGAGGTAAATGTGAGAAAAGTTCCGTTAACATAAACAAAAGATATATTCTGAGGTCCGATATATCGGACGTTATGCTGTAATGGGTTAAGTAATCGACTGACCCGGGTCGTGGAGTAGAATGATCGTATTTGCGGCCTTATATTCACCAAAAATGACAAGAAGTAGCGGGTTAAATAGCATGTTCAAAACAAAAAAAAGTAGTTGTCACTAGAGTACCGCAAAAAGAAATGCCGGCCATCTTTGCACTATTTCCTGCAAAGTTTCGTATAGCCTCTATAGCAGTTCCTACCACAAAACTACCCCAAGCATGAGTAAAACAGCTTCATGTAAATTTCGCTTTATCAAAAAAACTGGGCTCGACCCATGCAGCTGGAAGTGGACTGGAAGTGTTCTGTACTTCCCAAGAGAAAAATCTGTGTTTTTTTTTTCGAATTATTCACTACCCATACCCACAGTTATTAGATCGAATGGCTTGTTCTGAGAGGGCATTCTGCAGTACCTTACTAAGAACACCAGGGAATTTATTAGTTATTGTAATGGCAATGCCATCCGCATAAGCACACACCCTGCTGCTCGACACTCTCAGGTTTTTAAGCAGTCTGTTGATCAGTTAGTTCCATAGAGAGGGAGAGAACACTCTACCTATACACTTCGAGATATCTCTGCTGACAAGTCCTCCGTCAGACGATGCTTCCAGACATATGGGGCAACACTAGAACCATGAGCTTTATGAAGAAAAACCCAAGAGGAATGCATAGCGCAAAACAATCTACTCTTGTTGTCTAACATCATAGAAAAACGATACGAAATCGAATCGTATCATATCGTTCAAAAAGAGTCAAACGTGTCAAAAGAGTCAAACGAGTTAAAAGCATCAAAATCGAATCGTATCATATCGTATAAAAAGAGTCGTTCAAAAAGAGTCAAAAGAGTCGAACGGGTCGAAAGAGTAAAAAGATCAAACTAGCTCTTTTGAGTCGTTTGACTCTATTTGAACGATTTTGACACCCGTCATTAAAAAAGAGTCAAAGGAGCCAAAAGAGTCGAGAGAGTCAAATGAACTAGTTTTAGTTTGACAGCCGTTGTTCAAAAAGGGTCAAGGTACCCGTCGTACGAAATGAAACGTTTTTATGGGAAATGCTTTTCCGGGGGTCGCTGAAAAAAAAATGTGCCTGCCCATCCCAGATTAGTAGCCCAGTTTTTCATGGAAAATAGTGTTCCAATCTGGCTGGCTCGAACTAATAGCACGCGCAGACGGCAAACTTTTTAGTTCGCAGAAAAACTGAATAGTTTAGTCGGAAAATTCAAACACACAGGGCTTTACAAGACCGCGTCCACAGCAAACTAAACTATTTAGTAAAAGCAACGTGCGCGGTCTTATAAAACACCATGTGTTCTATTTTTGTGACTAAATTACAATATTTAGTTTTTTGCGAACTAAGAAGTTGCCGTCTGCGCGAGCTGCAAAGGGCAAACAAAAGAGAAAACAAATTGGGTTTGTCTATCCCAGATTGGCAACATGGTTTTCATGAGAACCATTGGTCCGATCTGGCTTGAGCTGAAGGGCACTGGGGGGTCGATGACTCTGAATCTGGGGTCAATAAGGAGAAAGAAAGATGGGGTCGGCCCATCCCAGATTCGCAACCCCGTTTTCATGGGAAATAGTTGTCCGATCTGGCTGGCTCGATCTAAAGTTCATTGGAGGGTCGCTGACTCCGAATCTCGGGTCAAAAAAGAGAGAAAAAATTCCGGTCGCTCATCCCAGATTGGCAACCCCGTTTTCATAGGAAATAGGGGTCCGATCTGGCTGGCTCGAATTAAATGGCATTTTTTGTCATCGGCTTGGAATCGGGGGTAAAAAATAACGGGAAACCAGACCGAAGATTTGCTTCGGCCTGGAGTCCGAACCGTATATACCCTAGACTTGTACAGACCTAGTAGTGATACCAAAAGTATCAATTGGCAGCGACCATTTGCATTAACAGTGAGTTTCCTATATGACCAGTTTATAGGGGAGGTTGGCACTCATTCAGCAGTATGTTGACCATTCTCAAAATCAATTAACTAACCCATTCTACAAATATTTGTCGAATTTTTCAAGTCGCTAGCTTCATTCTATCGAAAGTTATTGCTTATTTGAAGTTTCATTTGTAGTTGAAGCAGGGGTTTGGTTGGTCAGATTTTACGTATTTTCAATATAAGTCAGCTGAGTCCTAGTACAAACATAAAACCAAAATTTCAAATCGCTAGCTTTATTTTATCGTAAGTTATCGCTTATTTTAAGTTCCATTTGTTGGGGAGGTAGAGTTTTTCTTGGGTCGGATTTGTTCGGATCTGGTCGGATCAACTAACTCAATCTTACTTTAAACATTTGACCAAAATTTCACGTTGTTGCTTTCATTCTATCAGGGTTCCTTGGGTCGAAACTTACCTATTTTCAATATCAGCCAAGTATATCTTACTAATAACATTCTATAATTTTCAAGTTGCTAGTGTCATTCTATCGAAAGTTATCGCAATTAAAGAAATATTTTTTTTTGAAATTTGTAGGGGAGGTAGGCGTTTCTTTGATCTGATTATGCCCAACTTTTTAAAACTCAAGCAGCTTCTTACCTCAGGGTAACATTCCAAATATCAGCTGTCTACGTCAATTGGTTCAAGAAGTATAAAGAAAACACCTGAAAAGTAGGGTAGTACAGGACTGTTTGTAGGAAAACTACCGTTAGTTTTCAACTGATCGATTTTATTTTTCCAGGAGAGTATAAGATTACCCTTATGAGCAATCTACTAAAGCTAGAGCTTTTCGTGTTTATTTAATCGGGAGTTATAGATACATTTAATTATTTTACATATGTAGGGGAGATAGGCGTTCTCTTTACCTGATCATACCCATTTTCAATACCAACCAACAAGATCATACTGCCAACATTTGACCAAAGGCTCAAGCTTCATTCTATCGAAAGTTATCGTGCGAAAGGGCAGACAGACGAACAGACGGACAGACAGACAGACAGACATGGCTAAATCGAATCAGGAGGTGACCCTGATCATTTATATATAATGTAGGTTAGGTTAGGTTAAGGGGCTGCCATGATACAACACAGCACACTTAGACCTCTCATGGGTCAATTGTGATACCACCAGTAACAAAACACCTCTCTAAGAAACCTAGGTTCCGAACCAGCCTGTGCTGGCAATGTAGCCATTGATCTGTATCACACTCATATCCTTGAGGTCCTCCATGTCAAAGTAGAACCAGGAGCCCAGGAATTTTTTCCTCCTGATGGCCAGTGCCGGGCAGCGGCATAGAGGGTGCAAGACACTCTCTTCCTCATCCCCACAACTCCTGCAGTAGTCATGATGAGGAAGACGGAGCCTCCATGCGAGCTCACCAATGGGGCAGTGCCCTGTGATAGTCCCCACCACTCTACTAATGTGCTTCTTTCTATTCAGTGCCAGCAAAGAGGCAGAGCGGCTAGAATCGAGTTTCTGCCAAATCATTCTCGTCATTTGGCAAGTGCGACTATTGAGCCATCTGGTATTGGCCCTATCCACTGCCACAGACTTAATTGCCACTTTGCATGATGCAATTGGCATTCTAATGTCATTGCGGTGCCCATCGGCGGCACCGGTTGTCCCCTCGTGCGCAAGATCGTCCGCCCTGCAGTTGCCCTCAAAGCCACTGTTACTCGGTATCCAGCAGAGGGTAATGTTGAAAAAGTAACTCATCTCCATAAGGGCCGAGCGGCACTTCAGAATAGTTTTCGATTTATAGTCAAGCGAGCGAATCGCAGCCGTATAGATAGTAATGTCTCTTGCAGTCACGACATGATTCCTTAACCAGGTCAGTGCTTCCGAGATCGCCGAAACCTCGGCCTGCAGGACACTACAAAAGTCGGGAAGACGGTAGCATATGTTAATTCCCAGTTCCTCCGAGTGTATACCAATCAAAACTCCATTGTCTGTCTTAGAGCCATCCGTGTAGATAGTCAAGGAGTTAGAGGTAAGGGGTACATTGTCAGCCCATAGGCTTCTCGACGGAATCAGGCTGGTATAATTCCTACCGAAAACGTGTTTAGGAGACGTGTAGTCAGTCTCCGGAGGGAGATCCAGGTTGCACTGGATGGCCGAGTGGCCAGTACTCGAAGCACGCCATTGGCCTGTTTCTCGAAGACACAGGGCCGTGTTCCCCGCCAGCCATCATTTATATATAGACATTGCTATACCTCCGCAGCCTTCTTTAAGGTGTTACATGCAGTGACGTGCACTCGTAGTAAGCAATTCCAAACTGCTTGACTTACCGAAATAAGCAATTCAATAATAAACTTTGCTTACACCAATACACATATCATCATTTCAGTCAATGTTTTTCTTTAAGCTGAAGAATACATATTATCATTCAAATATTCCTTTACACATTCAAATTCTGATCCGCGCCTTCTTTTGGTTAAAAAACATTCGTTCAATTACTTTAGATAATATTCAAACCTCCCACATTTTGCACACCATAGACACCAAACTTAGAATAGGAAAATGTGCCTAGATCTTTAGATGCATGTACCATGTGTGCATCCAAATACTAGAGACATGTTGATTCCAGAAAATGGGAATCTTGGATTTCGGTAGTACATTGGGCAACGATTTTTTTTTGTTTTGTTCGCAAATTTATATGAGACAAGTCAAGCACTGGCGCGACTGCTTTTGTGTGTGGGATAAAGCCCAATGATGCTTGTTAATGAAATGTTGCCAATGCAGGGAATGTTTATGGGAATTTGATTTTTCCAGTAGAGCTTTTGTTTTTGTTATGTAATGGATTTTCCGTTGCAATTTAAAAGAGGAAATCAGTGCAATCGGGTGATTTTGATTAAATTGTGATTTGAAGTTTTTTTGACCGTTTGTAGTGATTTAATTGATTTGATTTGTGATAAAAGTGGTAAGTTTTCTTTTCGCATTATGTCGGAGTATTGCTGCGCGACGGATTTCGTACTAAAAGCGGGATATTCAACTCTTTCCTTTGCCAAGAAAAGAGAAATTATAGAATCGGATAGACCGAAGCCAGATCTTAGTTTAGAGTTAAAATTAAAAAATATTACGCGAAAATTCCATATCGAAACGTATGAAAAGTACATTTGGTTAACGGGAAGCTGTAAATTAAATAAGTTATTTTGCTGGCCGTGTCTTTTGTTCACGAATGAAAAATCTGTTTGGAATAAAGCTGGATTTAGCGATTTGAATAATTTTACGGGCTCAGCAGCAAAGCATTCAAGTTCCGAAAAACATCTTCAGTCGTTAATTAAATTAGATAATTTTGGTTCTCAGCGTATAGAGTTTATGCTTAGTAACCAGGTGGCAATATCTGTTAGTTTGCATAATGAAAAAGTTGAGCGTAATCGTAATATTTTGAAACGTTTAATCGATACTGTAATTTTTTTGGCAAAACAGGAGCTTCCTTTTCGCGGAAATAATGAAGACTCTTCTTCAAATAATCGTGGTAATTTTATCGAAACCGTAAATTTCTTGAGTTTGTACGATCCGATAATTGAGTCCCACATAGATTCTATAAAAGCAAATGCAGCGTTTTCGGGTTTGTCTAATAGAATCCAAAACGATCTTGTTTCCGCTATAGCTAATGTGGTTCGAAATAAAATCAATTTGGAAATAAAGGAGGCTCCATTTGTAGCTGTAATGGTCGACGAAACGCCAGATGTTAGCGGTCGGGAACAATTAACGATGATTTTTAGATATACAATATCAAATGAGATTGAAGAAAGATTTATCGGATTTTTGGATGTAAGCGCTAATCGTACAGCTACAGCAATAAGCTCTCACATTTTAAAACAATTGCAAAATTTTAATATCGATAAGAAATTAATTGCACAATGTTACGATGGCGCAGCAGTAATGAGTTCTCAAATTCGTGGAGTTCAGACTTTAATTCGGGAAAAACATAAATCGGCAATTTTCGTTCCATGTTACGCTCATTCACTAAATCTAGTATTGTCTAAAGCAGTTGAGTTTATTCCGGAAATTAAATTATTTTTCGCGCACATCAATAAAATCGCATCATTTTTTAATACATCCACTAAAAGGTCGGACCTTTTTGCAAATATAGTAAATCGTCGTTTACCATCGGTTTCCAAAACGCGTTGGCATTATCATTCGCGTATTATTAACGTTATATTTGAACATAAGCATGAAATTTGTACAGTTTTTGAGACAATTTCGAATGGTTCTCAACACTGGGATGGCGATTCCTTGACTTTTTCCGATATATACTTACAAAAATTCGCAGAGTCCGATTTTCAATTATATCGGTTAATTTTTTCTGAAATTTTTTCGAAAACTGATATATTATTTAATATTATTCAGAGCAAAGTGGTAAACATTTCATATGCAAGCCAAAAAATTATTGAATTTGAAAATTGGCTTGAAAATGACTTTTCTAAAAAGTTTGATAATTTCTATTCGACAGTTACAACAGAATATCAGCCACCACGTAAGAAATGTAGAAATGCGATAGATCCTTTACAAAATTTACGGCGGATATTTCGGGAGACTATATATGTTATTCTCGGGCAAATTCGAGATCGATTCCATTCGTTTAAAGATCTTTCATTTTTAGAGTTGCTTGAACCGAATTATTTTTCTAAATTCAAGTCAAATTTTCCCGATAAAAATTTTGACTCACTTATTAAATATCACGGTCAATTTTTCGACAGAATAAAGTTGAAAAATGAGCTAAAAGTTATTTATTCTTCAGATGAGTTTAAAAACGCGAATCCTAGTAAAATTCTCGATTATTTTCAAAAACGGCCTTATGTCGCAAACGGTTTTAAGCAAGTTCATATTTTAGCAAAATTATTAACGTCAATTCCAGTCACAGTGGCAACTGCGGAAAGGTCATTTTCAACACTAAAGTGCGTTCACACAGTTTTGAGAAATCGCCAATCCCAAGAACGACTTTCGGATCTTGCTTTAATTGCGGTTGAAAAGGATCTTCTTATACAAATGCGAAGAGAAAACGATTTTTTTGATAATGTGATTAAAGAGTTTTTACTTAAAGAACGGCGCATAGATTTGGAATACAAATAAATGGCAATGGCGAAAGAATATTTATTTATTTCAAATACCCCTGAATTTTTCTTAGTCTTAATTAACATAATATTTATTTATCATTTTTTTTATTAGTAATATTTTATTTATTTATTTTTTTTTTGTATTCCGAATATATGTGCCAATATTTTATTTATATCTTTCCTGATTTCTTCTTTAAGGCTTAAAGCCGCTTGGTATAAATGTTTTTGTGACTGTCCATATTCTATTATACAGTCCATTTTTGTTTATGCTATTTTAAATTGGCTTTAGGGCGCCCAACTGCTTGACTATGAAAAATTTCCACTGCACGTCACTGGTTACATATTTTCATCGTGACAAAAACAATTTACCCTATTCTATTATATGAGTCTAGGGTATAAAAACTGAATTTTTTGAAAACTACGACTTTTATTGAATATGTTATTAACCAAGTTTCTGACTCTTTGGATGACTGTTTTTGAACGACTCATTGGAAAGAGTCAGAGCTTATGTGCCGGTTCAGTGAAAACAGTCATTATGCGCATCATTACTTGATATACTTAAAAAAACATGATATCAAATAATTCAGCAGATGCTAAGAGAAACCCATTCCAATCTTTCCAATTTCTAAACAATTGATAAAGAATTTAGCACTTCCGTATAATTGGATTCTTTTATTTTAAGAAAAGTATTTAATTTCTAAGATGCCAATCTTTATTATAAAGAATCATCGTTTACAAAGCGCTTCATTCTTTTTTTTTAGTCGCAATTCACTTCAAATGACACGCGTCCATTTGACCTAGGAAAAGACATCCATCTTAATTTCTTCCGACCACTGAAAACCAATTGCCTTTTACTTTTTCAACGTCAACCCCGTCCAAGCTTGAATAATGTAGAAAAAGGGAGTGTTTAATAATCTCGCATTATTTAAGCTTACAAAATTTCAAACACCCATTCTATTGCCTTCTTAAATCCATACATACATAACTTGGGGCGACTTTACAAAAATTACACCATAATCTGCTCCCGAATGGCCAAATTAAAGAGCTGGTGCAAGGGTGGTACAGGAGGATGGATGAAGTGTCAAAATTACTATGAAATGGTCAAAAGAAAACCTTTTGACGCATCACAAAGACGTAGGCTCGTAAAGAGGCGAAAATCCGAAAGACTTTTTTTATGTTAAGAAGACGGTGACAGTTTTTTTCCAGGATTTTTTTTTATTCTTTCTCCTATTCAGATGTGGCTTTTACATTGAGCAAAAAGATGTCGTTACGTAAAGTTGCGACACTGTCATGTTTGCGTTTGAGTCGATCCCTACAAGGACATAAACAAAACAATAAAAAGGTCTTCCGTCAAGATTCATTTCCATAGCACTTCATTCACATACCCATTGTAAATTGATATTGTTTTCTTTCGAATAAGAAATGTACTTCGGTTTTCTTCGTTCAGTAGCGTCTGTTACACTGCTCTTTTAAAGCTTTCCTTTTGCATCTAATCCAACACCTCTAATGGAAAAGAAAATGAAACTTGAACTCATTTGCACTTTTTTTAGTCACCCGCCTCATGGTTTTACTTTCGATTTTTTTTCCAAGAACAAAAAAGTTTTTAATGTCATCGCAGTATTGTTGTCAAATGGAAGAAAAGCCGCACGACACAGGACTCGACTCCATAAATACTTAACCAATGTCGAGGTTTATTCCTCACTGCATTATTTACTTTACAACACTACAACTTTGTTATTCCGATCGGCACCCACCCTCCTTTAGGTTCAAACCGTTTTTTTTTTTTTCAAATGGAGTATAGAATTAGTAGCTAAGTTTTTAGAAAGAATTGCCACGTACCGGAGGAGGGCCAGTCATACTTGTATAATAGAAATATTCTGGCGAAATTGGAAAACCTTAAGATAAATGCGATTCTTTTTTCTTCGCGGAATTCAATTTTTCGCCATTCTTAAACTTTGTCCATTTAAGGACACCCGGGAAATGTCGTGGCGGTTTTCACAGGCGATTGTCTAGCTTCGCACATCGACTGTGGAAATTTATCAGTGCTGCCCCGGTGGATAGGATATGGCTGGGGGGGGGGGGGGGGGGGGGGGGATGTTGACAAAGTAAGCGTTCATGTGGGGGTGGTGTCGAATGATATCGGAATGTTAAATAAGACGACGAATGTTGAGGGATGGGAAAACTTTTCGACATTTCTCTTGTCATTTATTTTGACAAAACGACAAAGATATTCCTTTTTCCGTTGTCTCTTCTCTTGTTGTTTATTTCAAATTTTGTTTTTCACTCCCATTTGGCAGAGAGGAACCATCTCAGGGTCTTTTTAAAAAAAAAAACTTTTGTAATTTGTCTCTCTCTCGTGGCAAACAAATTTGTTCTATTAACTTGGATAAAAATTTACAGTTGAAATGCTTTCAATGTCATTCTACATTAAATTCACTGTCAAAGAACTCTCCGTGGGAACAATGAAACATCGGAATTTGAAATTGGCTGTCGGATGATAAGACAAAAGGACATGATAAAGGAGATCAGGGTTATGACAGCTATGGCAAATCAACAAGTCAATCTGAGTCTGAGCATTATTGCGAGGGGAGTAGAACGGAGTTCAAGAGGTCGCTGGTTCCGTAATGGACATGAAATTAGAAAGGAATGCTGGAAAGTTGGTTGATTTGCCGGAACTGTCGTTATGATTTACGGACATGTTTTTTCTCCAATATGACATTGTATAGAGGAGTACATCTCCGTCTGATTTGCTCAAATAAACGAATGAATTATGTAGATATCAGTCTTCATAATTATGAAACTTAAACTAAACACCTTAGTCAACGAAAAAAGAATGTGTTATTTATTTATGTTTGTGTGTGGTCTTGAGAATGTCACTACAGTCCGTTCGTCCGTTGTTCTTAATCCATTTTAATTCCTAGAGTAATTTCTTAACTTATGTTATCCGTATTAAATTAGCCATCTCAACGTTTGTATGATAATCGAGGCAATTGCCTGAAGCTCAAGAAACTGGTACACAAATCATACGTAAGTGAAGCATCGTTTTATTTTCTTTAAGCGTATGAACGTTTGTATAGCAACCTTTTTTAAAATGGTAGTGGGTTGAAATTAAACGAAACTCAGCAAAACAGTTAGCGAATTATCAACACAAACCAGTCAGCAAGAGCTAATACAGTTGGTTCAATATGGTTTCCTTCAGAGTTGCCAGACGCCTACAGGCGTTTGTCCCACGCAGGTTGTCTAAATATTCCACATTTACGTGAAAAGTGCCAACCTCGAAGATCGCATTGGACTCACTATATACAGAGCGATCGATCGGCCGATCCGTCGCCCGATATCGATATCGGCAGATGGATAAGCCTGTGTATATGAAAATTGCACTAAATTTGCTCATTGGCCGATCAATTTTTATCTGCCGATTTTTATCTGACTCAACAGAATGAGCGAAAGATTCGGCACAGCGACATAGCCTCCGAGTCATTCAATTTAAGAATGACACACTGTAAAATGAATACTTAAATTAAATACTAAAATAAGTAACGCATAAAAAATCCACGTTCATTCAAAATTTCTGATTCATATTCATTCACACTCCATCCTAATATCTATCTGAAACTAAAACCACCATTATCTATCTACCAAACCAATCCCATCTAAATCCATTCGTAATCATCTCTAAGCAGTATGCAATGCACGCATTGTGTATACTTCTAAATATACACACAAAAACCCATGCTGACTGCGAGCAAATCAAAAATCATTTGCTTACGTGGGACCGCACATCCAAGTTTCCCAAATACATATTGTACATACAACAAGTAAAACATTCTAAAACAGAAGTAATCGTCTTATATTATCATCTCAAGTTCAACTTTAGATGAAAACAATACCAAACCAACAACCAGGCAATTTCCTCTGTATACTGTGGCACAAAATGTGTTAGTCGAAATATGAGTTTTGAGTTTTTAACACAAACCGCACACTTCTATTTTATATTGCACTCACTCTGTGCTTTGAGACATACTGGGCTGTGGTGATAACACGTAACACACATTGATTATTTGTGTAATTCAGTATTGACTCAAATTCAGATGTTTCACTCACGAAGCGCATACTACAATTACTCAAATTCTCTGCCAAATGAGGAATTCATGGAATGGAGCTTTTAGAACAGAGTGGAATGATTTGACTGACTGAATATAGGGTCAAAAAAAAATGGGGTCGCCCACCCCGGGCTGGCAACCCCGTTTTCATGGGAAATAGTGGTCCGATCTGGCTGGCTCGAACTAAAGGGCATTGGGGGTCGCTGACTCAAAATGTGGGGTCAAAAAAGGCAAAAAAAAAAATTTCGCTCGTCCATTCCAGATTGGCAACCCTGTTTTCATGGGAAATAGTAGTCCGATCTGTCCGGCTCGAACTAAAATAAATGACATCACTTCGAATCGGGGTAAAAAAAAGGAAAAACTGAATTTTTAAAAACTACGACTTTTATTGGATATGTTATTAACCAAGTTTCAGACTCTTCGCATGACTCTTTTTGAAAGACTCATTGGAAAGAGTCAAAGCTTATGTGCCTGCACAGTGAAAAGATTCATTATGCCCATCACTAAAGTGAATGTCAAATTAAAAAAACATGAAATTTGACGGATGCTGATGATTTAAATGAAAATAGCAAATATGTTGCATACGAAAATACCACATATGGAAATCCAAATAGTTAATAAAAATTAGTCCCGGCTTTATTGGGAGTGAATGAAAACCTATTTTTTTGGCCCGTCCCATATTAAAACCAGACCGAAGCTTCGCTAGGCGTTCCTTTGATCTGATTATGTCCAACTTACTAAAACTCAAGGGGCTCCTTATCGTCTACGTCAATTGGTTAAAGAGTTTTAGACAAAAAACCTGAAAAGTTGGGTAGTACGGGGCTCTTTGTAAGAAAATTACCGTTAATTTTCAACTGATCGATTTTATTTTTCCAGGAGAGTATAAGATTACCCTCACGAGCGATCTACCAAAGCTAGAGCTTTTCATGTTTATTTAATTGGGATCAGGAGTTATAGATATATTTAAGTATTTTACATATGTAGGGGAGGTAGGCGTTCTCTTGGCCTGATCATGCCCATTTGCAACACCATCCAACTAGATCATACTGCCAACAATTGACTAGAATTTTAAAGCTCTAGCTTTATTCCATCGAAAGTTATCGTGCGAACAGTCAGACAGACATGGCTAAATCGAACCAGGAGGTGACCCTGATTCATCGAGTACAACGTGTATCCACGGTAATTGATAATTATTGGGAAATATTGGTAATGTGGATCAGCTATTGGGAAAGGTAAATGTCCGGAAAGGTAAATGTCCGATTGGATGGTAAGAGGAAGTTGCGCTACTTCGGATAGGAATAAGAGGAAGTTGTGTTAACTCCTCCCTCCTTAAGTTTCTGTGTCCCACAGATCTAGAATGGCAGCTGGATGGGCTCAGGATATGATAGGGGTAAGTTATTTGGGGATGTAGGATTGGAATCTCTTTTCCGAGAGAACAAAAATAAAAACATGATGGCCAATATTATCGAAACAATGATTATCGCGTCAGAAGAAATTGAAACAACTCTGTCGGTTGAGAACTTCCTTAACTTTTGAACATTTTCCAAATGTAGGTTGTGAAGATACTCGAGATCTAGTTTTATGTTACTTTCGGTAAGATTATGGGTTAAAACGGGTGGTAGAAGGTGAAAGGACCTAAATTCTTTACTAGTATACTCGTAGACTTCAAGTAACGCGAATGTACTTCCCGTGGTCAATCTGACACGGAAGGTACATTTTTAAGGTGAGATTTATGGATCCTTTTACCCGACGTTGTGGTAATTGTAACACGGTTATTTTTAGCGACTACCTCTTTTTCAAATAATGGCTTACTTTTGGACTTAATTTGTTTATTTGCCTTAAAAACTACATCGCCCGATTTATATACTTTGGGCGCGGTTCTTTTCGAATTGTGGGTTTTATTTTGCCTTTCTTGCTTCCTAAGAATTTCCTGCTTTAAGTCCTGATTAATTTTGGCTTTAAAGTCAACGAGTTGTTGGTAGTTTACTCGTTCTAATCGATTAAAAAATACATCGACGGGTTTCATTTTAGTTACCGAGTGATAGGAATTATTGTATCTATCAACCGCAATGTTTATAATTTCTTTAAGGGAGAGGTCAGGATGTTCCAATTTCAGACACCTGGTAACGTCTATAATCGTCGAGTGCAACCTTTCGATCGAGCCATTAACCTCACTTTTCTGGGGCGGTGTTAAGTATATTGTGAAATTTTAATGATTCGAGATAATTTCGAATGATGGGACTAATAAAGCTTCCCTCATTATCTGTTACCAATGTTTTCGGGACACTAAAATAGTGGAGAACCTTAATGATCTTATCGCGAAGATGCAGAACGGATTTATTTTTTATTCGGAAAAATTTTGCAAACTTGCTGTACTTATCCACGCACGTTATGTATTTCTCACCATCGATTTCTAAAATAAGATATCAATATGCAGAATTTCAGATGGGTACTCCGGGACTGGAGTCTCCTGTAATTCCGGCTTTTGAGGGTGCCGATCATATTTACTAACCTTGCAAATGTCACAACCTGCAGTGAATGCCTTTACCAATTTATTCATTTTCGGGAAGTAAAACTTTTCGAGTATCTGTTCCTTATTTTTCCTGTGGTTCCTAAGGGCTCGTTTGTGCTCTTTTTCAATTATATCAAATTTGTTTTCTTCGTTAACAATATCTTGAACAATGCGCTGCGTAATTCGTATTTTAAATTTGGAAAAATGCTTCTTATAGATTTCCTGAAGAAGCTGAATGAACCGTTCAGGTATCTTAACGCCGTTTACCATATTGGGGTTTAAATGGTCCCGTAATGCCCTAATAAGGACTTGTTCATTTATTTTCTTCAGCTGAAGATAATGTCTGTGGTAGGTCGGGTGTGGCTGTTCATAAGCCGTTATATCCTTGCCTTCTGAGAATATCAGCTGATTCTTAAAAACGTTAAGAGGGGCTTCGCAATGCGGAATGAGTTGAGTACTATCTTCATCCGCGCTATGCGCAGTTCCTGAGTTGGAAGTCAGGATGTTCACCTCCATAGGAAGCCTGGAAAGGGCGTCCGCTACTACATTGGTTTTGCCTGGCTTGTAGATGAGTTCGTAATTGAATTCTTCTATTCTGGACTTCCAACGTTTGAGTTTAGCGTTATGATTTGTGTTGCTCAGCGCAAAAGTTAGCGGCTGGTGGTCCGTTAGGATCTTGATTTTCTTTGCCCCATAAAGGTACGTTCTCAGTTTATCGAGAGCCCAGACGATGGCCAACATTTCCCTCTCATTCGTGGCATAGTTCTCCTCGGTCTTATTGAGCGATCTTGAAATGTATGTTATGGGCTTATCCCTGCCGATTTCCCCCTGGGATAAGACTGCCCCTATAGCTTGGTTTGACGCATCCGTTGTCAGGATGAAAGGTTTCTCGAAATCTGGAAAAATTAGGATTTCTGAAGAAGTAAGCAATTCCTTCAAATCATTGAATGCTTGTAATTCTTGTTTCCCAAGTTCAATGGATTTTTTCTTCGACTGATTTGCTCTGATTTGAGCATTCTCACCTCGTGTTAAATTTGTCAGAGGTTTGGCCACTTTCGCAAAATCCCTTATAAACTTCCTATAATAGGATGTCAGACCAAGGAAGGCTTTAAGTTCTTTTAAATTACCGGGAGGCTTGATTTTTTTGATAGCTGACACTTTACTTGGATCGGGTAAAATTCCTTCCTGGGAGACGACGTATCCCAAAAAGTTAACTTGTGTCTCCATGAAAGTAGATTTTTCCAAGTTTACTTTTAAATTTGCTTCGGCCAAACGAGTTAGTATTGTATGGACGTTTCCTAAGTGTTCATCCTCCGTTTCACCGAGAATTATTATGTCGTCAATGTAGTCCGGATGGCGCAACGGTTAGCACGTTCGCCTTCAACGCACTGGGCCCCGGTTCGATTCCGGGGATTTACGTGTCGGACTATGAGCCCACTCAGCTGTTAAATGAGTACCCATTATGGGGTAAATAACTCGGTTGAGCGTGTTGCTGATCACATACCTCTGCACAAAAAACCGTCACGATCTAGAAAATGAGATGATGCTAACTCATCTCGAGGCCGTGGTTCAAATTGGACTGTTGCGCCAGTTATTTATTTTTATGTAGACATAACAAATCTTACCGATGAAGGGCTTGAGAACATCATCTATCATCCGTTGAAAAATGGCTGGATCATTTTTGAGGCCAAATGGTAACCTCGTAAACTCGTATTTCCCATTAGCGGTTGAAAATGCAGTTTTCGCGATGTCCCCTTCTTTCATCCTAATCTGATGAAACCCCGAGGTTAAATCAAGAGTAGTGAAAAATTTGGATTTCCCAAAGCTCGCAAGCGTGCTAGTAATATCAGGAATAGGGTACGTATCGGATATAGTCACTGAATTTAGCCTTTTGAAATCTATTACGAGCCTATATTGCTTTTCACCTTTAGAATTGGGTTTCTTTGGCACAATCCAAAGGGGCGAATTGTATGGGCTTTTAGATGGACGAATGATGCCTTCCCGAAGCATCTTCGATATCTGCCCTTCAACTTCTGCCCTCATATTAACAGGGTAGGGGTACGACTTAGTATAAATTGGTTCCGAAAGTGAGGTTTTAATTTCTGCTCTAACACTTGTTTCTATGATTTCACTGTCGCTAATTGGGCCAAAAAGTTGCGAGTGTTTCTGAATGAGAGCTTCCAGCTTTGCTTTAGTTTTGGTGGGCAGATGATCACCCTTAATTACCATATTATTAACCTGTTTGGATTCTTTTGCTTTTAGCGGGATCTGAATGTTCGGCTTAATTTTAAGGACGTTGTTTTTCCTATCTATTATGGCTTCCAAGTCCTTTAAGGTATCATCCCCTATTATGCCATCGAATGATTTCAGTCCAGGTAGAATAAAAAAATCAATTAGCATATCATTCCCAACACTTTTAAAAAAAGGACCCGTGATCTTCTTTGTTATTGGTATGTCGCCTGCAGCCGAGTGGATTTTAAAGGGTTTATCCAAGGATTTAGCATTTCCTGAAATTTTGGTTGAAACGAAATTTTTGTTAGCACCGGTATCTATTAGGAATTTTAAGATGCGACCATCGTGGATGATGTACTCTAGGTATGGTACGCTAGAGAGGCGTCCATCATAAAATTTAGATGGTTCTCATCAGTCACAACCCCATCGTTTCCAGGTTGATCGAAGAAGGTATCCCCTGGGTGCTCTTCAAATTCCGAATTACAACTATCCTCCGTTTGATCAGGATTATCCTCGGATTGCTCCTGTGACTCTAGATTATACAGTCGTTGCGATTTCTTCGGATAATTCACAGATTTATTGGAACGCTTAAGGTTAGGCAAAGAAGGATTATTAGGTGGCCTGTTAATGTAATTAACTTGTCGCGTTTGGACGGACCTGTCAACCTCCATAGGAGTTGGTGGTTTGGGTTGATTAGGTCTAGGCGGTGGGGTTCCTGTGGTGGGGTATTGATATTGAGGTCTATATAGAATATTATACGCTTGATTCTTCTCATGCGTGCTTAATTGATTAGTCACTTTATGTTTATTAAGATCGGGACGTGGAGCATAAATTTGGTTAATAGGAGCCGAAATTGAATTATAGGCGTTTCTCAGGTGTATCTGATTATTCCTAAAATTAAGATTTTGAAACTCCAGGCAAGACGCATAGGCATCTGGAAGAGTTGGGGGCTTTTGGACCACGAGCATTCTAGAAAGATCCCCGTTCAAGCCTCTTATAAACACATCCAGTGCCCTATTACGATAATTTTCGGTCAATGCCGTAACCGTCTCGTGGGAGTAATCTTCAGTCTTGATCTTATTGATCAGCAGTGAAAGTTGGTGGTTCACGGATGCGTAAAATTCATCGACACTTTTGCCTCTCTGAACCATGGAATGTAACTGATGTTCCAAAGTTCTGACATCCCGTTTATCAGCATAATGTAGCGATAAACATTTCTTTATATCTGGCCAATTTTCGTCAAAAATATTATACGATATTAGAGCAGCGTTAGCTGGTCCTCTTATCTTTTGTCTAATGTGACGCAATATTGCCCTGTAAATGGGTTTTTGCCGGACAATCTCGTAGTCATTTAGGATCGTCTCAACGTTATGCACCCACGAGATATATTCAACTGGATTTCCTTCGAAAACAGATAAGTCCCTAACGCAATCTGGGAGTTTTTTAATGTCGTTGAGATCCTGTTCTGTTCTAGGAAATGAGGGGTCTTGTCGAGTTTGTGGTACAGTCTCTCGACCCCTAGTGTTTTGCTCGAGGTTCAACACTCTAACCTCCATCTTCTTAATTTGTTCAATTTGAGCATTCACTGCTCCGGTGAGTTGTCTCAAAGTTTCTTGAATGGCCTCCATCGTGCGAATTTTTTGGGTTTTATGGGTTTAGTAGAGAGGATAAGGATCTACAAAACTTTAGAAATAGGTTTCCCTAAATTATCAAAAAGCTCGTAATAACTTTCCGCGTGTAGTTGCAAAAATAGCTACGAAATATTTCACGTTGAACTCGATTCACATAAATCTTTACAAAATCACTTAGTTTCACTGTATTATACTGCGTTTAACGAAATTTAGAACGGAATTTGCACAAAATCACCTTCCTAACGTTATGCTAAAATAATTCAAGAAGTAATTAGCTTACAGTATTTTAAAATTACGATGAAATCTCGCATATCTGCCGCCTTCTTTGGGGGATCCGTGATAAGTCCTTTTTAGCTGGTACGCCTACTAGGGCACAAAGATAACCCACGTTGGAGGTCTGCTTGACAGATTTTCGTATTTCACAACTTCGATGAGTTTCCTTGATTCAAGTTCCTTCCGGCCACCGTTTTAAAGTTTCACTATTGGTCGTATTATCAACGCACACCGCGAACTCTATTTGTTCTTCCTTTTAATTATGCGAATTCTCCGATTTCCCGAAATTTTTACCAAATTTCTTGGTTTATCTTACTCGCGTTAACTTTTTTAAAAGGAACGAACTAACGGTCTTGATTCAATTAATGCTCGGGCGCCAGTTATCTCTCACGATTTGTGGAGGCCAAAAAAATATAAACTCCGGGTTACAAATAAGAATGTATTTTATTCGATTCCCAATAACAACTGACAATTCACTTAAGCTAATCTTAAAATTACACCTCGGAAAATATATGACCTAATTCTAATTATGCTGATTATCCAATACTCGCGAAATGGAAAGTTTTACATTTGCGTAAAAAAGCTGATTCATCGAGTACAACGTGTATCCACGGTAATTGATAATTATTGGGAAATATTGGTAATGTAGATCAGCTATTGGGAAAGGTAAATGTCCGGAAAGGTAAATGTCCGATTGGATGGTAAGAGGAAGTTGCGCTACTTCGGATAGGAATAAGAGGAAGTTGTGTTAACTTGTATACCCTATACTGAAAGTCTAGGGTATAAATAAATAAATATGGACGGGCATATAGTCCGATGCATGCGTTTGTTCGTTTGTCGAAACCAAACTTGTTATGTAAGTTCCTTGTGTCTCCCAGAGCACAAATCGGGGACCGCGATTTTGATAATCGACTGGACTAACGTTAGATTCTGTTTTGTTTAAAATAGAGTTGCTCCTAAGTCATTTTAGAGATTTTTTCTCCAGGCATTTCCCGTGGTCAGATTTCAACCAAATTTGGTAGGTAGCTTCCTTGGGTTATTATAAATGCCATACGGTGATTTTTGGCCCTCTTTTTATCATGAACGGATAATATCAATAAACGGAGACCAAACCTGGTTGAAATGGGTACCTCCTGATTCGGGTGATGACGCCAATGCAGTCGAGAATTTTGAATGAATGTACTATCATTAAATATTATATGATTGTAATGAAACTTAGAAATATTATTGCTTATGATGTTGGTTATCATCGCCCATCAATGCCTCGGGTATGCTTAAGGGGTACAGGGGTGTGCTAACTGCAACTATAGAAATGTACTATTATTAACCTTTTTTGATGAGATTTCAAAATTCTATTATTTTAAGTTTTCTATGCTAGTGAAATGCCGCTTTTCTGTAAAGTTTCGTATTTTTAAGTATAATGGTCTCGAAATGCAAGGGGGGACCAACTCGGATCACATATTTTCTCCTCTCCCTCTTTTCCCCTTTCATCAAATTTGAAGAAAATTCCTGTAATGGAATGTAACTTTCTGACGATACCCCACTTGCCTATAGCAAATGATAAAAAATGCCGACTAAGGCTCTGGAGTCAATAACAGGAGCGTTCTTTTGCAATCGGGTGTAGGGCAGAACGCAAGAAAACGATCCAGGTTTATATCCAGGTTAAATTTCGAAAGTCTAATGTTGTCTACCCTGAAGTGAAATTGCTTTGCAAAAGTGACAGTTGCATTAAAGTGGAGTGTCAGATTCATGCAAAATTGACATTTTTGCTTAGAAATAAACGCGCTAGGATTCTTCTTTCGGGTAGCTTGTTAAAAAATATTGAAAATCTATAGACATAAAGGAAGATGATCACATCACCCACCTGTAGAAAACCAACAAAGTCCAGAAAACTGCTCGGAAATTTAATAAACTTCGATTAGAGCCTGAAATCTTCGATATTTTGCAAAACTCAGCGCGCTCACAAATTTTCCGGAAGTCAGTAGTTACAGTTTAAACGTTATGGCTCCTCAGGGATCCTGAGTTTTTGTTGACCACGAATGCAAATCAGGACTGCGGTTTCAATGATGGTGTTGCTCTCCTATCTACATCCCAGCAAACAATTTCATATCATTTGGACGATAATATGATGAAGATTCTCAAAGACGAAAAATTTATCGCGAATTTATCACCCAGAAGAAACATTAATCTTTTATCCCATAGGTAATACGATCGTCGCTTATTTTTCTGTTTTTATCTTTTCCTGTGACTATGCGGGCTGTGTTCTCGATGATTCCACTGATGATCATCGCTTATTAATAAACAAACATTTGTATCCAAATGAAGTTGGCCATGTCCACTAATGTCAAGTTTTCTTCCGTGAATACCAACATTATACAACACATACAAAAATTAATCACTTTAGCGATGTACTCGCCACCTAGTTGTCGTGTTATCCAGGTTAGGGTAGCTAGCACGGTAATTTTATCAGGTTAAGGTGTTGTTGCAATTGCATGTTATTCTTCTACCCTACACTATATATAGGTAGTGTAGGGTAATGGTGCAAAAGAACGCGCCTAACATTCTCATCAAAAATAGTCAAACAATGCCGCAGTGAACTGGCTGGACAGGCGGACCTCTTCAGAGTTTCTGTTCTATGGGTTCCAGGATATAGGAACATAGAGGGAAACGAGAGGGCCGATCAACTGACGAGACAGGGCTCTGCACTACACGAGTCCTACGCGGTGACTGTCCACCCGCCGTTTAGTGCCGCAAGAAAGGAGATTCATACACATTTCATGACACGGGCAAGTGAAAGATTGGGCGCACTAACAATGTGTGGCACGTCTTAGAAACTATGGCCATCATATGATGCACGTAAATCTAATGCTCTTCTGAAGAGAACCCGTTCGGATGTCGTAAAAGTTACTGCGGTTACGACGGGGCATTGGCCGGTGGGAGTGCACGCGGCCAGATTGGGTATACCTTACAACATGTTCTGCCGAAGTTGCAGGAATGAGGAGGAGGAGGAAACTCTGATCCATATCTTATGCAAATGCCCGGCTCTTGCAAGAATCAGACATCAAAAAATGGGCAATGCTTTCTTCCAAGATATATATGACATCTTCTACGTTTTCTTGACTCCACAGGATGGATCTGAGGACGAATACCTCAGAACGTTCTTGATAGCAACGGTTTATTCCTCTTATGAGGCGTGTGGAATCAAAACGGCGCACCTAGCGCTACTTGTATTTTCTTTCCCTGCTGGAAAGTAACAGCCACTCTAACCAACCAACCGTATACGCTTGGAACTCGGGACAGGTCTCGTTTTGTTTATTTTCTGCTTGCTGATACCCGTTAAAACCACAACAATAGTAGTACATACATATATGGAAGTCTACATTTATAATCCCTTTCAACACCATTTGCTAATAAATTTCCAATTACCAAACTTTATGACCACATTCTTACCCAAAAGAAAAACCCACAAACAAATCCATTTTTGTTCTTCTATATTTCCAGCCAATTACTCTTCTGAATGAACGCACCACACGAGCCGGTCGCACAAGGACGAAAGTGTTTCCACTTTTTTTCTTATTACCACAAACTATTATAATTTTCTCGGTGAAAATGCGAAAAGGCCCCAATGAATTTTCCCATACTTTGGAATTTCGTCCCCAGAAATTTAGTGATGTGATTATTTTTAATAATTTTCTCTCCAACTTGTAACTTGCGAAATTGCAGACTGTGATCAAACGCCAATCTTACTGTTCCACTGTCCCTTATACATGGATTTAAGAATGTTCAAGATTTGCGGGAATGCCAGCCATCTTTAATTCATAAGAAACTGTCGGTTGAGGACATTCTAATAGTCCTTACGGAGTACCTGTAATCCTCGGTAAAATAAGCCATAAAGTGAAAATACTTTCGAGCCGAAAATTCCGTTTCATCACTTTGGCCTTGTCTGTACTATGTACTCGTATACGTATGAATGTAATCAAGGACCATGGGAAGCATTTACAGGATTTTTTTGGATATAAAGTAGTCCTATTAAAAGCAACAAGAAAATGAGTAGAACATTTGCCCTGAACCAGCCTGCGGGGACTGCTAAGTTAAAGAAGTTTGTGTTCGGGAAACCTTTAATTTGGTTTGTATCCGAACATATGTGTGATACTCGTACGAAGTATCTTGCAACTTGGATTTTAGTCGTTATGTTCAAATTACATAAGAAACTCATAAAGAAGTCAGAAGATATCATTTCCTTTGGTAGTGAATATGACATACGCAGTGTAGTTATTATTTTGTGAGGGTTGCCAATTGCATTGGTTTTGTAAACAGTGCTAAGTGTTATTGTTGCTATAATTCGTGCGTTCAGAAAAAAAGAGATAAGAATCACAGGCACTGCGATCTATTGTGATCTTGCCACAAAGCTTGGAGCTGGACTAGATAATCATTACGATGAATCGACTAAGCTAGATAGGTTTAAGTGAGTCGATGTCCTCGACCATAGGGAATCCATGCCGTTCGGTTCGACGGCGGGCATCAGCTTCATATTCACAAAACATTTGGAGGGGAGTTTATTCGTCCGCCTCGCTGAAACGACACGCATTCAATGAGACGCGCATATTTTTGCATAGTTCGCATGTTATTCTGACTCTGAGTAGTGTAACGGACGGTTTGGTGGGCATCCGAAGAAGCCCATGGGGACGGAACCTAAGAATGCATGGTGACCGTGAAGGTTGGGCTGTGCCATCTGGCGAAGAAAAAAGGCTACTCAACGAGCTAAGCAGCGGCCTATGCTTGCTGTAGCTCAGTTCGGGAGATGTGGGCGGGGTCTTCGCCGCTCGTTGCCCCTGTCCTTTACGTATTAACAAAAATTCATAGGCCTGGAGAAGACAACACAAACAGGGCAGGTAAAAATGGGGAATAAAAAAAACATAGTCGATAAGGATGGAATGGTTGGCGGACGGATCAGACGCCCACACGGTCGCACCTGGGTCAGGGTGTAATGGAACCCTCGGCCTCTGGTTTCGTACCACCAACAGATCACTACTCATCAGGTGCTGCTTCGATCTGCCGGTGGGAGCAGCACTATCAGATCATAATATGGTCCATTGCAGGTGATTCATTACAGGGCAGCTTCTACAGGGTTATCCATTTCGTGTTTCGGAAAGTAAAGCCCTGCCATTCGACATCTGTCAAGTGTCAGTGTATTCCAAACTGGTATTGGTTTAGTTGAAAGTTTGCCATTTTACAAGATGGAACGTTTTACGACTGAACAACGCGTTAAAATTATTAAATTATTCTACCAAAATGGTGAATCTGCGGTGGCCACGTTTCGTGCATTACGCGCAGATTATGGTCGACATAATCGTCCCAATGAGCGAGAAAAATAAAGAAAAATTTGAAGAAACTGGATCGGTGACAGATATTTCTACACCTGTGCATCATCGTTTTGCTCGTTCGACCGAAAACATCGCCGCTGTGAGTGAAAGTGTGGCCGAAGACCCGAATTTGTCGATTCCGCGCCGATCCCAGCATTGAGGCCTATCTTACGGCACATTGTAGCACATTTTGCATTTGGACCTTCATCTCCATCCTTATAAAGTCCAGCTCACGCAAGAATTAAAGCCGACTGATCACAGATTGCGTCGTGAGTACTCAGATTGGGTCCTGGAACAGCAGGCCACCGATGCCGATTTTTCGAAGAAAATCTTCTTTAGCGATGAGGCCCATTTTGCGCTCGGCGGCTATGTAAACAAACAAAATTGTCGCATCTGGGGCAGTGAGCAACCGCAAGTGACCGCTGAGAAACCGTTGTACCCGCAAAAAGTGACTGTTTGGTGTGCATTGTGGGCCGGCGGCGTCACTGGGCCGTTTTTCTTCGAAAACGATGAAGGAGCCGTTACAGTCAATGGCCAGCGCTATGGCGCCATGATTCATGACTTTTTTTGGTCGGAGATTGAAGATATGGATCTCGACAATATGTGGTTTCAACAAGACGGGGCCACATGCCACACCACGCGACAAAATTTGGCTTTGTTGCGCGAGAAATTCCCAGGACGCGTAATTTCGAGATTCGGCGATGTGGCTTGGCCAGCAAGGTCTTGCGATTTAACGCCGTTAGATTTCTTTTTGTGGGGCTATGCGAAGGACCGTGTTTATGCGAACAATCTCACGACGATTGGTCAATTGAAGGACGAAATCCGTCGAGCTATAGCCGAGTTATTGCCCTAAATGTGTGAAAAGGTAATCGAAAATTGCCTCAAAAGGATCGAGTCCTGCAAGCGGTCCCGTGCGGGACATTTAACAGATATTGTATTCCACGTATAATGGCATAATCCAAACTTTATTATGAAATAAAAATTCCATCGAAATTCAAATATTTACTGTGTTTAATTTAAGTTTACTTTCCGAAAGAGAAAATGGATAACCCTATACTTCGAAGCCTGCCAAGAAGTTGAAGCTGAGGACAGAGTGTGCTGCTAACTATAAAAAAAAAACCAGGCTGAAGCGTATATACCCTAGACTTGTACAAACCTAGTGGTGATACCAAAAGTACCAAATGGCAACGACCATTTGCATTAAAAGTGAGTTTCCTATATGACCAGTTTATAGAGGAGGTTGGCACTCATTCAGGAGGATGTTGACTATCCTCAAAATCAATTAACGAACCCATTCTACAAATATTTGTCGAGTTTTTCAAGTCATTAGCTTCATTTTATCGAAACTTATCGCTTAGTTGAGGTTTTATTTATAGGGGAGGTAGGAGTTCGTTGGGTCAAATCTTGCCCATCATTGCCACCAACCAATTAGATCATGCTATGAACATTTAAGCAAAATTCCAAATCTCTAGCTTCATTCCATCGAAAGTTATCGCTTATTTGAAGTTTCATTTGTAGGGAAGGTAGGGGTTTCTTCGGTCGGATCTCACCAATTTTCAATACCAACTAACCTTACTAGCAACATTCTACCAAATTTTTGACTTGCTAGTGTCATTCTATCGAAACTTATCGTAATTAAAGGAATATTTGATTTTTTGAAATTTGTGGGGGAGGTAGGCGTTCCTTTGATCTTATTATGCCCAATGTACTAAAACTCGAGAAGCTTCTCACCTCAGGGTTACTTGCGAAAAATCAGGTGTCTACGTCAATTGGTTCAAGGGTTATAGACAAAAAACGTGAAAAGTAGGGTAGTACGGGGCTCTTTGTAGGAAAATTACCGTTTATTTTCAACTGATCGATTTCATTTTTCGAGGAAAGTATAAGATAACCCTTACGAGCAATCTGCCAAAGCTAGTCCTTTTCTTGTTTATGTAATCGGGAGTTATAGATACATTTAATTATTTTACATATGTAGGGGAGGTAGGGGTTCTCTTGGCCTGATCACGCCCATTTTCGATACCAACCACCTAGATCATATTTCCAATATTTTCAAGGCTCTAGCTTCATCCTATTGGAAGTTATCGTGCGAACGGACAGACAGACGGACAGACAGACAGATATAGCTTAATCGAATCAGGAGATGACCCTGATCATTTATATATATACATTGCCATACCTCCGGAGCCTCCTTTAAGGTGTTATATATTTCCGTCGTGACAAAAGCAATATTCCCTATACTAAAAGTCTAGGGTATAAAAAACCAAAGTGAACTTGAACTGGGCACTGGAGTCAGCCGGCAACCATTGTAGAAGGGAAAAAATACTACATTTCCCCATAATTCATATGATCAACAGGTTACAGAGAATCCTGAGGCCAGCAGAGGCGCAACACTGCATTTCTTGCCGTAATTCACTCAGAAACTCTGTAAGATTTTGAGCACTTGAAAAATACAAAAATGCAATACTAGGCAATCGAAATTTTTAAACTAACGTGAAAGACAATCCTGGCAAACAAAAAGGCGCCCAGGGCTCTTCCGCGCTTCGTCGGAACACTGAAGATGCTCCAAATGCCGGCAATTCAAAACATTTATGGAGGCCTTAGGTACGTAACTAAACCGTTGTAGCACCCGTAACAGAGAGTAATCATCCCAATAGAGATGTAATATATTCTAAGTTCTTCAAATTTTTCATGAGACCTGCGTCTAGCTGCAGGATATGGTGGTTGAATTGTATATTGCAATCTCCACAGACTGTCAGGCAGCAAGGCGTCTGAAAAGCAGAATTTTAAAGAAAGACCTAGGGTTAGACTAGTATTCGTCAAGCATGTATTTGACTATGATTTTTATTTTGAAATAAATAAATTTGGAATGAGTTACTTTAAAGTAAATTGGTCACGTGCCTTGTGAATGGCATGTGGCATACATTGACTTTCGCGGGATTGGCATTCTTTTTACAATGACCGAAGGTTTCCCTGTTTTTTTTTTTAAGGCCGACGCCTAATTCAAATTCTCTTATTTTATTTCCTTTGTGATCGGGTTTTCCTCTAGGCTTTTGATGTTTGTAATAGGTGACGACTGGAGCAGTGAGTTGCGAATAGCGGCCCACTTCTACTTAACTGAACTGCTTCAAGCGGAGGTGACAGCTTAGCTTTATACTGTGGCCTGAACTGCACTATAGCCAGGGCGTTGGTTGGGAAATGGACTGCTGATGAAAGGCTGCAGCACTGCAATAATCTCCCAGGGCTGCGGCATTCTAAGGAAATTATTAATTTAAATGAAACCAGCAGCTTGGGTGATCATAGATTACCTCATGGGTCACCACTGGGTGAGATATGACCTCAACAAAATCAGGCAAAGTAGTATAATAGACGGGTTATTTTAGCCTGGCACTTATTATTATTATTATCAGCGGCAACACGGCAGGAAGAGATGACTGATTTGTTTATCTTTAGAACATCCAGACCCGAAGAATCGCCAAGTACATGAACACAAATGAGTTATAGATAGTTCCCATTCTATAACTCTGTAGGGTCGAATTATCTAATAGAAGCCCACATGTAATTCTTAACCCGACCATGCACCATCCGGAATTTCTGTCCGGAAAAACTGATTAGGCCCGGCCTTCCGGTTTGCCTGAATATAGAATACACCATCCGGAACTCCTGCGGGAAAAACTGACCAGGTCCGGCCTTGAGGAATTCCGAATCGTGTATGGCTGCTCCAGGACAGGACAGGCCTCTTTGAGGCCGCCGGACAGGCCTTTCAGGCGGCCGGATGCATAATTGGAAATCGGTCTTATCTCCATAGAATAAAAGTATCTATCTATTGGACTGAATTGTACGGCATTTTACTTTCCATGGCCAAGTTTCAGATACATTCGTCTATTGGAATAAACTCCAGTGAAAATTCATTCAGGCCACGTGGCCGGACAGTTCGCCTTGAGGCCGCCGGACAGGCCTTTCAGGCGGCCGGATGGATAATTGGAAATCGGTCTTATCGCCATAGAATGAAAGTATCTATCTATTGGATTGAATTCAACGGCATTTTACTTTCCATGGCCAAGTTTCAGATACATTGGTCTATTGAAATAAACTCCAGTGAAAATTCATTCTGGTTACGGGGCCTGCATATTCCATTTACGATCCGGAATTCCTCAAGGCCAGGCCTGATCAGCTTTTCCGGAGAAAAATTCTGGAACGTGATCAGTTTTTCCGGACAGGAATTCCGGATAGTGTATTTTCGGTTTTACTCAATTTCTGACACAGCTTAGCTCCTATGTTCGATTTTATGAGTGGGTCGATTTGCGCAATTTAATTTGTCTAAGATCAGAGTGAACCTTCTCATTCTCTGGTGTATCGTTGGACATTGCACAGTAGACAGTAGTTTCCAATGTACGCTTGAGTGGATATCCCTAGACATCTGTGGCAAGGGAACCTGAAGCTGCCAAGTTGACCGTGAAGTTTTGCCAGGTCCATCTATCTAAGAAAAGGAGCCTCATCGTCCCACGGTACTTCTTGTTTAGAATTTCTTTTGCACAAGCCTCAGTGGCATGAATCTCGGCTTGGAAAAGCCTAAGCCACACGCCCATGGCTATTGATATCCTGGAGCTTGGTCTAAAGACCCCAGCTCGACCCCTGTCCTGCCTTGGACTCATCGGTAAACCACGTGGTGTATTTAGGGTAAGGGCAGAGATTGCCATTATCTCATGCCGAGCGGCCAATTACGAGGGCCGAGAATTTCCTACCAAAGCAGTCTTGTAATCTGATCTCAAGCAGGTTGGTATGCCAGTAATCTGCCCCATAATGCTCATGTGGCCCTGACTGCACATAGTACATCATAAGTTAAATGCGCGCTCGTTGGCCGTGGTTGTCCGGTCAAATCTCAGCGCGATCAAAACTGCCTGTGAGTACTAATATAACTCTCACAGTGCTCCGAGCTTGTCAGTATAAAGACGACGCGGATCGGAGGTGCATGCTAGCAACTGCACTTCCGAAAAGTAGATATCCTATTGAAACGTCAACAAGGCATAGAAATTCTAGAGATGTTGTCGCGCCCATGACTTTGGAGGGGACAAGCCAATTAATATACACATAACATTTGACATGCGGTCTTTACAAAAAGAGACCTGCATGCCCACCGAGCTTATGGTAAGGTTTCTATTCCAGGAGAAAGGGACTAGGACGGTCTTATGAGGTCTAGCGTTTAGGCCAACTTCATTGAACCAGCAGAGGCCTAGGTCGAGTGCTGTATCCACCACCTCACTAATGATGTTGTCGCCATACCCGATTGCATGGTAACCATGATCACCGAGCTTAGCGGGTAACTCGTCCACGACGGGCGACCATAGAAGCGTGGAAAGTACTCCACCTTGAACACCCTTAACAGCGTTGACGCATATTGAGGTTATCTCCAACATTGAATAGATTTCGCCCACGCGAAGCAATAACGTCAACCCGCTTGAAAGTGGCCAAAGTCATATCTCTGAGTTGAAGTGCTCTAGATATATGTACTATGTTGTTCCCAGTATTATGGAAAGCACCCTCAATATCAACGAAAACGCACGGGCAATATCTTCGTCATGATAGGTTTTTTTCCAGCGGTTTTACGAGATTGCGTAAGGCAATCACGGTGGATTTACCTTTCACATAATGAAATGAATTCGATGCAGGGGAATCGTGCTTTCCAGTTTCTGCTTTATGTGCAGACCCAGTAACCTTTCAATAGTTTTCAGGAGAAATGATGAGAGGCTTATTGGTCTGTAAGACTTTGGTTGCACCTCCGGTTTTTTCCGTTTTTTGGAATGAATACCACGTTTACTGCCCTCAGCTCAAGGTGTCGCTAGCCCTAAAACGGACGATTAAAGGAGAGATAACGAAATCAGGGCTGTTTTCCAGTAGGGTAGGGAAATAACATCGGCACCAGGTGCTTGAAGGTTTGAAATGATTCTGCGGCCCATCTGATTTTTCCTTTGTCGAAAATGACCCCTGAAAGGCTTCTTAAACGGCTAAACGAGACTCGATAGTCAGCCGATGAATTGAACAAACTGGGTTCACAGCTGAGCCCGGAAAGTGGCGTGTAAGAACAGCTCCAAAGTTCTTTGGACCCTCGGTGAAGGAACCGTCCTGTCAAAAGTCCAATTCTGTTAATATGGTTCCTGAATAGGGCTTTGTGAATACGTGTCGCTTCGACTATCCATTGAACGCTTTTGCAGTGTTTTCTCCAAATTTTCCGTTTAAGTGTCTAATAAGGCGGTTATATTCGGTCAGGGAGTTCCTGTTTTCGCCTCACTGAGGCACACCTTATAAGGTGTGCTCTCTTGCACGTCAGGGAACGCTATTGAAATCATACGAGCGATAAGTGAATTTCTCTTAACAAGTGCGAACACTAGCATATTCCTTTGTCGCACAGCTCGAAAACAGTCTAAATGGGACTCAGCTTGACGTTCACGTATATATGTAAGATGAGAAGATCCTGTCACTATGGCAGAGGCAGCCGCCGCGGTTTACAAATTTACATTGTATTTACATAAATCCGGCTGCTGTTTCCCTTTGTGTGCAGCTTATAAACGGCGCCTAAAAGATATGCACCGCGACCAGTAGACTACTCCATCACAGTTCTTACTGTCTATTTCATTTTTAAATTCTTGTTTTTGGGAAATCGGCGAAGAAAACCTCCCAAACTTATATGGAGTGCTTATTAGACGAGTCGGTTAAGCTTTGTCCGTCTGTCTGTCTGTTTCTATGCAAACTAGTCCCTCAGTTTTAAAACTATCAAGCTGAAATTACAAAGCCTTCTTTCTATCCCATGCTGTAAATATGTCGGAACCAACGGAACCGGATGGCGCAACGGTTAGCACGTTCGCCTTCAACGCACTGGGCCCCGGTTCGATTCCGGGGATTTACGTGTCGGACTATGAGCTCACTCAGCTGTTAAATGAGTACCCATTATGGGGTAAATAACTCGGTTGAGCGTGTTGCTGATCACATACCTCTGCACAAAAAACCGTCACGATCTTGAAAATGAGATGATGCTAACTCATCTCGAGGCCGTGGTTCAAATTGGACTGTTGCGCCAGTTATTTATTTATTTATTAACGGAACCGGACCACTACGTCATATAGCTGCCATAGGAACGACCGGTTCAAAAATTCGTCTTTGCGAGAAAACCCTTTTTACTTCTAAAGATATCTTTTTCAAATTTCATGATAGTATTTTTAGTCAAATCACATTCCCGAATCGGGTTGAAATTGGACTAGTCTATCGTATCGCGGTCATAGGAACGACCGTTCCAAAAGCAGGTTTTTGTTAGAAAAACTTTTTTATTTCTGAAGATATCTTTACCAAATTTCATATTATTCAATTTTATAGACTGCCAAACCGCGTTCCTAAATTTGGTTGAAATCGGACTACTATTTAATATACATACCTCTCATAGGAACAGTGAAATCGGTACAAGTTTTACGACTAACTTCAAAGTGACAAATGCACCATAAGTCACAACGAAGTCACAACACTTCGCGTGAAGGGTATCATACCTTCGGCAAGCCAGCCTTCGGCTAGCTTGTTTTAAATATCAACGAACCACCATGTGGTTGCAAAAATTTGAATTTCCTTATGTTTTATTTCCATTCCAGGGCAGATTCTAATCATTTATCGTATAAAAATCATTCGCAAGACAATTTTGAAAGGTAAATGGGTGTTGAAATGACAGCGGCATGACTGACACTAATAGCTCCAATATGCGTGAAACCTTCTTTCTTTGTTCCAAGACTGTTGTTGAGCTGGCAACGTAGGATACGTAGAACACAAAACCCTGTGTCATGTACGCCAGTTAAACTCTGAAGTGGATCCATATCTATCTCAATGAACTCATAAAGCCCTAATTTTAGTAAATACTACCAGCAACACAGAATCCTCTCATTCGTGCGGTCGCCATTTATCCAAACCAAATCATAACTTCTGCCAAAGGCAAAATAGCTGAAATCACAGCCGGAGCGGAATGTAACGAATGTCTGCCCCCTGAATTTATGCCACATAAAATGTCGAAAAGTAATAACCGAACAAAGGTTGACCCTAACCCTTCTGTGTCATTTTCTTCGAACCTACTCGTATAGTGTTTAGTGGATGTCGTCGTACAGCCAACAGTCAAGCCAAAGAATGTTCCAATGACGATAATATCCTGGCATATTTCTTATGAGTGAAGCATGCTTCTCAAAACAAATGCCTAAAGGTCAATGGAGAATTTATTCAATTACTTACCATGACGTCATATTGGACCGATGGTAATAAGTCTCGAAGGCGAAACGAAAGGCATAGTGAAATTCTTTCACTTTAAAAGTTATGCTTGGTTAGTGAATGGGATGAGTACCTCGGGACGAAGTTGTTTTTGATGTCATCGAGCATTAGAGAAGAGATCAAAACCCTAAAGGATATATCCAGAGATAATTTTCGTTCTAATATCATTCGGCCTGTGCCGGGTTTGGTAGTCATGAAAATGGAATTATATTACATGACCGTATCTGGACATTGGGTCCTTCCTTCGAGGTAAACCGTAGCAACGACGAACGCAAATGAGAGGAAAATTGAAATGTTACGGAACAGAGGAAGCGGATGGCCAAATCCTTCATCTAATGTCCCTTGTGTCCAAGTCCATTACATTCATATACTTGATACTTAAGTCTGTTGAAACATCGTCCTGCTCTGATGATAGGGACGTAAGATTCATCAGCACTAACGGATGGAAATTCTTTTATGGATGTACCATAGATATATGATAGTCACAGGAAATCCTTATGGTCAACATGATTTTTTAATGGTTGGCTGGCAACAGGATGATGTAACTACGATACATGTTATGTATGAACCATCACTGTCGATTGTCATGAAAAAGTTATGTTACGGAACATGCTTCATGTGTGTGAATCCCTACATCGTATGAAATGAATATTATTCATTTCGGCATCGGGAAGACATTACACGTTTAGGTATGTTCCAGGAAAGTGCCTTTCGTCTAGAATTTGATTGAATAATTTTCATTTAAAACTTTAAATTTGAGGGTAGATTGATTATGAAATTGTGCATTCAAAGGACTCTAATGGTCTCGATAAGGGAGCCATGAACGACACATTCTAGGTGACCTAAATAGATAATTACTTAGAAGGGACTTTTACATGTGAAGTGATTTTGTGTTCAGGGTTTAATGCAAAGTTTGGATTTCCTTTGAGTAAAGACATTGAACAAAAAAGGATTGAAGAAATTGTTGTTTGCGATGTTTTTCATTTGTAGAAAATGGTGCAGGGTTAAATTCAAGTGGATATTTTTCATTAAATTAATTTTTAATGGAATATTCAGATTGATAATAATTACTGTTGAGGCAGATATATATAATGCTGATAAAGTTGTGTCAATCGGAAAGAGAGTTTTAATATTTAAACTGTCAATGGTAGCTATCTGATTTTGAGATAAAAATGCTCAGTCCTGGACGAGTTCCATTATGAAAAGACTAATTCTATGGCGCAGTTATGGGCAGCTTTTTGGAGTCATTAGCCTTGCCCCTTGTGGTGTGGGGTTAGAATAAGCCACAGCGTTCCCGGCTTGTCGTAAAAGGCAACTAAAGGGATAGGATGTGTGTGCCAGCAACTTGCACATCGAAATTCTAATATGCAAACGAAATGTCTACTAGGCCTTGGATAAGGACTGACTCAACGGTTACGACTTTTGGCTATCGTACAATGACTAAGATTGGTTTCTGGAATGTGCGTACTCACCTGGATAATGGATCAGAGGGTCCCCAGACGATTTCTACAACTTGAGAGCAAATTTCAGCGGTATAAACTGAACATCCTGGGACTTAGCGAAATTAGATGATGGAATAGTGGAGAGTACAGTTCTCCAACACGTAGCACTGTGATATTGTACTCCGGAAAAGTTTCTGGTAGTGTCCGTGAATTCGAGGTAGGGCTCCTTCTAACAAGAGCTGCACGTAGTTGCCTCATAAGCTGGGAACCGGTCTCGGATATAATTACGACCGCCAGATTAGGACAAAAATCAGAAACATTACAATAACACAGTGCTACGCTCCAACTGAACCAGACAGCGTCGAGGCGAAGGACTCCTTCTACGAACAACTTAACGCCGTCCAGAGTAAAACACCAAAGCCGACATTGTAATGGCAATGGGAGATTTGAATGCTAAGGTTGGTGCCGACAACGATAGACTGAGGCACGTGATGGGGAAACACGGTCTAGGCGACCGCAACGACAACGGTGACAGGTTTGTAGAGCTCTGCAACTTCCACCGTCTCTTCATCGGAGGCACTATGTTTGAACACAAGAAGTGTCATAAGATCAGCTAGACCTCTGTTGATCGGCATAGAACTGAAAATCAAATCGACCATTTTGCAATTAGCAATACATTTCGCAGTTGCCTTCTGGACGTTCGTAATAAGAGGGGCACCGACGTTGGAATGGAAAGAGATTATCATTTTATTATCCCTAATGTTCGATTGCGGATTGCAGCTGTGCACCTTCGTAGTGCCGGCGGATCTAGACGCCGTAAATTTAACACCACCAGACTAAAGTTTCCAGCTGTAGCACAACAGTTTAACGACCATCTTGCGCTGAAGGCAGCTGAGATAACCAGTCACCCGGCTAGTGACCTAAATAGACACTGGGACGACATAAAAAATGCGTACATAGATAGCACAGATACCATCCTTGGCCCGAACACGGCTTGCCGGAACAAGCCTTGGATGTGCGACGCTACATGGCAGCGGATTTTCGAACGAAAGGAACTGAGGGTTCGTCTTGCAACAACGATAGACGGCAATCGTAACAACACCGAAGTACTGTACCGCATGAAGGCTCGAGAAGTCCGGCGTAGTGTGCGTCGTGACAAAAGAGTGTGCTACCCTCGGTTGCCAAAATGATAGCTACAATAATCTTGGATAGGTTGAAGTTCCACTTAGAAAGCACAATCGATGAAGAGCAGACTGGGTTTCGATCCGGTTTCTGCTGTGTCGACCACATAAACACCCTGCGGATTGTAATCGAACAATGCGTCGAGGACAGATCTTGCTTTTCATTGATTTCGAGAAGGCTTTCGATAGTGTGAACCGAGATTGTATCTGGGCTGCTTTGCGCAGGAGAGGTATCCCTGAAAAGTTTGTGGCTATTATTACGGTAACCTATGTCGGCGCGAGATGTCGCGTACTCCATAAGGGCAAGGTGTCGGGGGACTTTGAAGTTCAAAGCGGAGTTCGGCAGGGTTGCATCTTCTCACCGATCCTATTCCTCTTAGTGATTGGTGATGTGTTGCAAGCAGCTCTACCCGTGGGATGCCGTGGAATTCAATGGACCTTGATGTCTCACTTACAACACCTAGATTACGCTGATGATATATGCCTACTCTCCCACAAAATCAAGGATCTGAGCGAAATGACTCTGGATCTGGAGAGGGAGGCAAGCAAGGCTGGGCTAAATATCAACACTAACAAGACTAAAGTTCTAAGCCTGGCTGGAAATCCAACTCACCCCATTAATGTTAACTGACAGCCTGTGGAACACGTGGATGAATTTGTGTACCTAGGCAGCATAGTTGCCGTTGATGGTGGCACTGAGCAGGATATCGCTCGACACATCAACCAGGCTAAATGCGCTTTCGGCATGTTGTCCATAATTTGTCAAAGCAGTTATCTCAGTGTTAAGACCAAACTGGGTCTGTTCCGTTCCCTGGTTCTGTCTGTGCTGCTGTATGGGAGCAGCACACGGAAAGTAACCGGACCAGTTACCAGAAAATTTCAGGCTTTTGTTAATTCCTGTCTTCGTCGAATCTTAAGAATTTTCTGGCCCGAAACAATTTCAAATGAAGAACTTAGTCGGCGCACGGATCAGATGCCTTTCGACGAATTGATTCGGAGGCGAAAGTGGTAGTGGATTTGTCACACGTTGCGTAAGGGCGATAATTGCATTGCTGGAAGCGCTATGCGAACCCCATTTCCTAAAGAGACCGACGAAGGGGTCGTCCTAGAATCTCGTGGCGCAGATCAGTGGACGATGAGTGTAGATTATAGATGGGTCGTGGCGTGGCCAATAAAAGAGCCACAAGCACTGCGACTATAAGTCTATTGTGATGAGTGTAAGTCACTGGGGAAATCTTGGGGTCAGATACGTAATATGTCCGGAAACCGAATGTGATGGTGCGTAGGTGTAGTAGACGCGCTATGCCCCACAATGAGTTAAGGTAATTTAGTAGTAGTAGTAGCCTTGTTAGATGTCGCAGTCGGTTTCCGTTGAATAAAATGTTGACTCTGTCTACTTACACGAATTACAAAAAACAATATGATTCTACAACATCAACAATTTACTGGGGATGTACATATATTGGGAATAAAGTTTTCTCTTGAAATTTCCTTGAGGTTTGAAAGCTAACCAAGTCAAATGTAACTGACAGCTAAGTGGGCATCCAAAGATTGTTGTATTGAAGTGCATCGTGTAAACCTTTTAGCCAGTCAGTCTCTTACAATAAAGCACAGAGTGCACAACATTGCGCAGTCGTAAAGAAAGTAAAGTGAGTTAATACTAAATTTGTGTAAACCTTGCTAACCGTCGCTAAATCAGTGAACCACTTTTTTCGAGGAGAAGTAGCGGGGAAAGCAAAATTATGCATAAATACGTATATTGGTTGACAAATACATGTCCACTTGTTTTGTCTATCTACCATTGCATTATTCACCCTCAATGAAAAGATACATGGCCACTTACGACCTGGTGCATCAGTATTATTGACGCATTAATCAGGCCGTTGTGGATGAAATACTTCATGAGAGTCGTCGGTAAACTCATCAGGCCGTCATCAGCTAACTAGCTGATGACTTTTGCCATTTTTCACCGAAGTACTCATCAAAGGCTTTAATATTTGCTAAATTATTTCTTTGTTGTTGTTGTGGTAGCGACGCTTCGAATACTGCAGTTCTTCTTGCTTCGAGGGGGTTTGGCAGCTCTTAGCCGTTGAAAAACCGGTTGTTCCGGTATGAAGAACCAGATGCCGCAGGAACGCTCAATTATCTTTAGAAGTAGACGGTTGCAATAGCTCTATAGGTAAAGAAATGATCTCGTGTTCGTGCGGTCGCGGGTTCCAGTTCTGCCACCCACCAGCAAATATTTTTTTTTGCCTTGATGACTGTGCTGATGCCAGATGAATTTGTCAAGCATCAAGCATTTCATTAGCTACTTGGTCAATGATACTCATCAAGTATTTCATCAGCTACGGCAAGATGAATTCATCAATGAATTTCATAAAGTATTTCATCGACTGCGCTTGATGAATTCATCGATGAGGCTCATCTATGTCATGAGTGATCATCATATATTTGGAAAATACATAAGTGACACTTCAGATTCAGAATAAGTGACCACCGAATGCCCAGCCAGATCGAACGAGTATTCCCATGCAACGGGTTGCCACTCTGGGGTGGCCAACCACAGTTTTCTTTTGACTTCAGATTCACAATCCGCGACCCCCAAATGCCTTTTAGTTCGAACCAGCCAGATCGGGATAGTTTTTCCCATGAAACAGGGTTAGCACTCTGGGTGGACAGCATTCGCTTCATGTACGTACAAAAATTCTTCTTGGCAGAGCCACACTTTGCAAACGCCGAGCCATGCTCGATCATTATAACCCGAATACATTGTATTGCACAGACACAATCTTTTTATGCGATCGTTCATAGTCTGCGATCTTGCGATACCGTCGCTAGCCGCAGTCGCTTGTGGCAAAATACCTTCAAATAAAGTACACACAAATAGTGCTCCGTTCTGGTCGCTTGATCGCTCGGCGGGAGCGATCTTCGCTATTTCTAGCTATGCAGACATTACACGAGGTACTTTAGTAGTACAAGCTATTTTCTGGGAATTTTTGACTTTTTCGATGAGATCATCATAGCAGGCAAAACTGTTGAAAAATATGATGCAAATTTGGCTTGGTTGCCAGGAAATTAAACGCAAAGGGGATAATTATAAAAACGAGTCAAATATGTAGCTTTTTTATGGCATTTATTTACTGATGAGGGCTTGTCACCAGATCCAGGCCGCATTCATTTTTAAATCTAAAAGATCCAGAAAGAAAAAACAGTTTCGTCCGGTCCAGGTGTTAAGGCGCGGTCTTGGGTTCTAGATGTTACGGACCCTCTGTCCTCTATACTCAAATAAAATTTACATTCCGCAATCACGTATAAGCGCGATTATTTTTTTGTAACGCGATAGTTACGGCACCTAGTAGGCCTTACTTTAGTTATTTCGTATACAGACATAATTCAATCACATCTTACAATATATGTATTTTTCTTGACAGTCTATTTGTTATCCACCCAGTCGGACAAGAATCGACACTTGATCGATCCTGGATCGGAGACTGTCTACTAAGGAATCGATGACTTTATCGAGGACACGTCGGAGACATTTGTCTGGGCATGGCCGCTTTTGCGATACCGCAATGAGGGCAGGAATCGGTCCTAAATCGATGACGGTAGTCGATGGAGAATCGATGGCTGGAGTCAACGTAGAATCGATACTGTGATCGAATTGTGATCGATGACTGTAGTCAACGTGGATTCGAATCAGGATCGATGACTGGAATCGATTCAGGACCGATGACTGTAGCCAACGAGAAATCGACACTGAGATCGAATTCGGATCGATGACTATAAATGGGCTGAATCTATTTAAGCCTGATATACAATTCGTCCAGAAACTAAAAATGTGAAATCTCTTTTTGTATTGATTTCACGGCACTTTTAATTTAACGGCGGATTGTATTCAAGGCTTCAGAAAAAAACAACATATTCCGTATTTATTATATGACAACATGCGTCGCCAAATGCCAGATACTTTCAAATGAATTCGAATTTCAGGCTAATTGATTACCAGAATCGAAAACATTTGAATTTTTCCAGCTTCGGAGACAAACCGATGAATGGAACCCGTATAGGATCGAAGACTTTTCGATTCCACTGGAATCGGAGACAAATGTCTTGCTGGGCAGCTCCAACGCTACAATCGAGTCTGATTGTACTTGGTAGATAGTCGTATTTTAGTACTTCTCTTGTGAACATATATTGTTTAAAATAAATGTATCCTGTTCAAATTACATAGTTTGTATTTTTGGAACATTCCTGTTTCGCAAAAATTAGGAGAATTCTCTCTATTTAATTAGAGAGAATTTTCACTAAACACAAGAAACTTCCGTTTTAGGACAAAATCCAAATTCCCCGTGTGGGTTCCAGGTTCTTAGCACCTAGAGCAGAAATGGACTACCTAAAACGGAAATGCTGCAATTGAGGAATTTTAGAAATTCTCTCAAAATGCAATAAAGTGAATTCTCCTAATATTCCCGAAAGAGGAATGTTCTCCCAGCCCTTATTCTCCGATGGCCGAGCTAGCTATCCAGCCAGCATTAACCCTGTCGCTGGCTGATGTGGTTTTGGTACATATATGTAATTTATGGTTTGAACGACCATACCATCAGCCTCCAGCCTCACCAAAGGCTCGTTGTCGTTACATTTCCCTGCGAGTAAAAAGAGCGGATTCTGTTCGCCAAAGCGAATATAAATAAGGGCTTCGAAAACAAACCTCCACAAAATCTGTATTTTTCTGCGAACATTTTTTTTTTGTTGCTACGATTGAGTTATCGATTTGAACTTTTTTGATACTTTGCATAATTTTCATGCTACGTTATATGCACAGAGTATCAAATGCAAAAGAAAGTTTTAAGTTTAGTTCTTCGTTTTTTAGTTATTAGGAAACCGTACTGACAAGGGTTATCATATTTTCATCTTTATTTCGAATATTACTACATTTAAATTTAGAGCTACATTTAATATTATAACTTATATTCATTAGAGCGTTTTTAATGAATCTTATTTTTATCTTTACAGCTGCGAATTTGTATTTTTTGCAACTCAGCGTGGTAAGTTAGATTCATTGATAAAAAGAATGTATGGCTCATATTGCCATGCGGCCAAATCACGTTTGCATGTATCTGAAAATTTCAAATCTGGTTAGATCAAGTGATTTGGCCGCAAGCAGAGCCGTCAAGAGAAAATCCGGGCCCGGGGCTCAATAAATATGGGCCCATATACAGAATGTTCCATACTTCCCGACGATGTCAAATGCATACTTTAAACATTTTCTAGGGACTTTTTTTTTCATAACATTTCATTGTATAATTAAAAATAATATCCCTTTGGCTTAGATGTGTCACAGTGTACGCAGATTTTTATTCACTGATTGTATTGCTCCTTTTGAACAATGCCTTTCAACTGTTACATTTTTCGGCTCCTATTTCTATGCATTTTTACTTCCAAATAATTTCAAGTAAGTAAGCAATTTTCCATCGAATTATTAAATAATTTGCCTACCATTATAATTTCCCCGCACGTGATCCTTGAAGTATGGGCAGTAGCTTAATCTTTTTAAGCCAAATTTGATCTGCAACATGAAGTTTTGTCATGTATGCACGCTTTGGTAGCCCTTATTGTTTTCATTTAATTGGTTATGTAAGGCAATGGTTGCATTTTGTGGAATAGAGCGAGCGAACCGGGTATTCTGGGGCGGTATACTGAGGCGTTACGAGCGGAGCTCACGCAAAGGGAGTGCGAAATCATTTCAATTTAAAACTGACTCTTTAACCGATAGGGGGTCAACGACGCGAACCGCGTTTACGTCGCCCGGTCAGCTAGGAATGTTCCGAGTATTCTTCCGTAGTTTTTGTAAAGTAGAAAATTGGAAACCTTTTAGAACAAGCTTAATCATTTACTTTGAGGAAATATCGTCAACGGAAGTGTAACACTTCAGATGGTATGACATGGAAGCGATACATCTAATTTTATCGCTAGGCGGAACAGTTTACCTTAGTCCCTGTCACTGGACTAAATGGATCTAGAAATTATTGAAACGAACCCCAACCTGGAGGGTGTATAATACCCTAAGGTTTCGTCGGGGATATTGTTTATGGATTTAACGGTGTAGTGACTGTGTTCTGCAAGAACACTGAACATGGAGGGAAACCCATAGAAAACTCACATGAAATCCATCGACAGCCGGAAAACATTTCTCACTTCAGAGTAAATACAATACAACAAATATAATCATAAGATACACATTAACAACGGAAGAGTGACGCTTAAGATCCTTTCCTAGCTCGAAAGAGTGGGCTCCTCACAAAATGGATGTTTTTGTTGGGTTCCTGGTCACCGAGGCATTGTCGGGCTTGGGAATGAGCTGCCTGACTAGCTAACCAAGACAGTATTAAACAATCCTTTTTGTGATCCAGCCTATCTGCGGGATCATATTAGGTACCACTAGAAGACGGAGCGCACCGAGGCCACCGCCCCTCGGGAGACTCTCTCAGGACTGAGGCATGCCAGACTATTCATTTCGACCTAGTTTGTAATAGATCTTCTGATCTGTTCTCGCTGAATTGGAATAAAGAAAAAAAAAAATAAATAAAGGTAAAGGATAGTAGCTCTTATTTCGAAGAAGGTTTCATCATCACCTTCTTCGAAATAAGAGCTACGCCAATGCATATTCTCTATTAAGCTCGCCACGAATCAAACCGTTCGTGATCACCGCCAAACCACGTCAATTTTAGAACATTGGAAATGAGGAGTTATCTAATGAAATATTTAATGAAAGTTACTGATAAACTCATCATAATATCATCAGCTAACTACCTGATGACATTTGTAGCTGTGGTAGCTCCATGAGTAGAGACTTGTTCTTTTATTCGAGCGGTGGCGGGTTTATCATAATGTAAGCAATTTGCCTAATTTATAACTATGTGCCAATCCACCCAACTCCGAACTGAAGCCTTTTTTGGTAACTCTTTTTGTTCGGGGGTTTCGAATCTGTCTTCCCTTAAACTGATTAATTGGCGCTGGTATCTTCTGAATTTAGTGTATTTGTTTACCTATTCCGATAATTCGATATGATATCAGTATTCTGCACTCAACAATTAGCAGTATCCTCGATCTACAGGTAGGCTCTATAATAATCTAAACCAAATGCGAAGTGAGGCAATTCACATGTGGCTTAGATAACATCGATCAGGGCCGTGCGTAGGATTTTTTCAACATCGTGCATGAACACGAGGTATAACATATATTTTTTGGTAAACGCTCCCTTTATGCCGAAACTACCGGTCGGGGATTCGATCATCTCATCATCTGAGAGTCAGTTTTCCCTTCAGATTCTCGCTATCAGCGTTTAAAATTTTCGTCACTTATTCCCACAAGCTTCTCGTTCGTTTTCCCTATAGGAATATCGTCTGTTGAACTGATAGTGAATGGGCTCATTTATCAGCACAATATGGGCTGTGCTGAATGACTCTTTCACTCATTTCGTTGAATCATTCCAAATGAGTCGCTGGAAATAAATTCCAACACATGTGAACCCCAAAACTCTCCCTCGATCAATCGAGTGTTAATTAGAGTCAAATGAAAACATTGCAGGTTTGGTGGATCTCTCAGATAGAGCTATACAAACATCAAAAATCGAGCTGATATCCATCGATAGGTAGCTAAACTGCAAACTGTTTCCCAGGGCTCCATTCAAACCAGTCAAAACAAATTACTTAATTTGGAATGTGATATTCATACATAATTCGAATTTGGCTTCAGGGCGAATACAATGTTAACGAGACTGGCTTCCTGTTGTTCGCCTGTTAATGGGCTGTAGCACATCATTAGGTGCGTTGTTTTGCAATTATCCAGGTCGAGCGTACAGCGCACAGAAAAAAAATATTGTATCTGACCTATATAGGAAAGACGCATGCATTTAATATGATATGAATTTTGTCTCTGCTAAGGTTCGGATTATGCTTGAAAAAATTAATTATTATATCAAGAGTAAGCATTAAGCTTGTCAAATGCAACTGCGAACAAAAAAAGTAATTTATTCCGAATACTTCCCTAATATTTCAACAAAAACCATTTTTCCAATCAGAAAAATATGGATTCCAATCGAACTCCATTGCAGTCGAATGAAGCGAAAACGGACGAACTTCTTGCGGCAACTGCTAGATGTAGCCTAAATAAGTGTTAAGATTTATTCTTCCAGGTTATATCTTGCTACAGATGAAGCACCGGGGTAGAACGCTAACCCATTAGTGTTGTTGTTGTTGTGCGTGTTATTTCACTAACCTATATGGATTAAGATTCGCAAAAGAACGAAGAAATTAATGCTTAGATATAATGGATGGGAGTATAGTCAGATGCATATTTTACGTTGGTTTGCTCATGCGTTTGTTTGTTTGTTAGTTCGTGCATCCGGGCACTTCCAGTGTTCAGATCTTAATAATATTTGGTTTATGGGTTTCTTATGTGACTCTGCGTATGGATCAGGGACCGCGATTTTGATTCTTGACTCGACTAGCGGTATAAGTATTCAGTTGTCTTCAAGTCAGAGTTACTCGCCTAAGTCTTTTTAAAGGCATTTTCAACCAAATTTGATACTAAGTTTCCTTAGGGTATTATAAGTACCACACGATGACATTTTTGTTAAGAAGCAGGTGTCCGTCAGGACCAAAGGACGCTTTTGGTCAAGAAATGAAACACAAACCAAACCTGGTAGATATGGGTTTCTACTGAATCGAGGTGATGATGCATTCGTCTCATCACCTCGATTCAGCAGTACTGCTGATAGTTTCTTTGGTCACGATGATGGCATGTTGTGTCCTTTGGTGAGAAGAAAAGGACATTCTTTGGCAATGAGTGACATCTACGCAACATGGGTGTCATATGATTAGGAGTGATGAGGCGAATGCTGTAGACTACTAATGATGTCATTTTGAACCCTTTGGTCAAGAAAAAAGGACATTTTTGGCAATGAAGTGATATCTAGGCAACATGGGTCATATGACTAAGGGTCATGAGGCGAATGCATTACCGTTCGTGGTATTTTAAGTCTTACTCATTTGCCCTAACTGCAAGTGGGGCAAAGCACGTCAACTATTCTATAATATTATTGTATATTTGGCTTAGCTGACGTTTCGTTGGCTTAAACCAGTTTCGGATGATGCGTGTTACCAGTATGCACCTGCATACTGCTCCCATTTAGCCGCCTACCTGCGCAAAATCGGGAAATGTTGTTGTTTATACGCACCACAGGGGGAAGACAACACAACACAACACATGTCATTTTGAGTCTTTGACTGAGAAAAAAAAACATTCTTGGCAATGAAGTGGTATCTAGGCAAGGTAGTTTTCATACGACTGGGGGTGTTGAAGCGAACTACTACTGTTGAAGGCATTTTCAGTCCTTTCGTCAAGAAAGACGGACATTATCGGCAGGGAAGATGCATATCATTTGACTGAGTGTCATATGGGATTTTGAGTCCTTCGGACAGGAAACTAGCACCTCTCTGGACATGAATTAAAACAAACTAAACCTAGTAAAGGTCGGTAATTTTTGGATAAGGGTGCTGACACTTATCGTCTGAACGTAATGAACATTTAGGATATAAAGGACATAATGGACCTAAAGAACCGAAAGACATAATGCCCTCGAAGACAACTCGAAATTATGTCAAAGGGACATTTACTCAAGGATGTGCACCAAAAAATTAGTTCTTTGGGGACAACATTTTTCAAAGCAAACCATAGGCAAATTAAAGGCAAGTGGATCAAAATGAAAATATATTTGCATGAAACGTTCCTAAAGTTCCGACGAACATTTCGCTTTTTTCTGTGTCGTTTAAATCCATAGTAACTTGAACGCTTTTATCTTGAAGGTAATCTAGTTTTCACAATTAGGATCGACGCTTTCCATACAACTTAATAGTTCATATTTCTATTCTTTCGCCTCTAGTGTACATTTAGTGGACACACAACTTCTCTGTGGCTTTCGGTTAAGGTATGCGTGTTGTCTCAAAGAGGTAGGTAGGTTTGGTTTTTTGTGTTGTACGTGCTACCTATCGGGCCGCCACTAATTGATATTTCATCCAACTAAACGAGATGGGTCTGTCTAGTGCGGAGCATGGTTAAATTACTTTCCGAAAAGTAATAGTTATTTAAAATTAATTATTGTTGTTAACTGAATTTAATAAATACTATTTAATTACTTTGCGTTTTTTTGTGATTTTGATTACTCCAAAATTTTGATTTAATAAATACCAATTAATTACTTTGTGTTTTTTGCGAAAAGTAATTAAATATTGAGGACTTAATTACGCCAAAAATTTTGGTTTAATGAATATTGTTGTCGTCTGCAGGCCTATGAATTTTTATTAATACGTAAAGAAGAGGGACAACGAGCGGCGAAAACCTTGCTAACGGCTCCCGCACTAAGCAACGGCAAACATAGGCTGCTGCTTACCTCTTTGGGGGGCCTTTTTTCTTCACCAGATGGCACGGCCCGACCTGCACGGTAATTATACTACCTTAGGCTCCGTTCCCACGGGCATCTTCGGATGCTCACCAAACCGTCCGTTACAAGATGGAGTGCTGTTTGTGTTGCGAGTGATGATTACGCAGATTAGGTTTACGTTCTCCGTACAGATTGCCACGGACCCTGTCACCATCAGGAAAACTCCTGTAAAATATATACTAGCCTATAGTATATTGCAATGCTACGGCACAGTAGGCTTCTATCGTCGTAGTTCCTACTTTTAGGGTCAGTAGCCTGTACCTCCTTCTATTCTATTTAAAGAAACTTCCGATAAATTTTTCATTGAATTCGGAGTTTCGGCTTGAATATCAGCAGGACGGCTGCTTGTTAAACACAAGCTGGTCATTATATTCCTTTCGGGTTCTTTCCAATAATATTTTACGGCGTGGCGGTATGGAGTCAGTTTTCGATGATTCCGTTCAATGTAACAACCTTCTTTAATAACACTTGATTCCTTAATTCCTTAATGTCAGTAGATGGTCTGTTGTCAAAATGGTATTTTGAATGAAAACTGTAACGGACGGTTTGGTGGGCATCCGGACATGCCTGTGGGGACGGAGCCTTAGGTAGCATAATGACCGTGAAGGTCGGGCCGTGCCATCTGGCGAAGAAAAAGGCCCCTCAACGAGCTAAGCATCGGCCTATGCTTGCTGTAGCTCAGTTCTGGGGATGTGGGCGGGGTTTTCGCCGCTCGTTGCCCCTGTCCTTTACGTATTAACAAAATTCATAGGCCTGGTGAAGACTGCACAAACAGGGGAGGTAAAAATGGGGAATAAAAAAAATAGTCGATAAGGATGGAATGGTTGGCGGACGGATCAGACGCCCACGCGGTCGCACCTGGGTCCGGGTATAATAGGACCCTCGGCCTCTGGCTTCGTACCACCAACAGATCACTACTCATCAGGTGCTGCTTCGATCTGCCGGTGAGAGCAGCACTACCAGACCATAATATGGTTCATTACTGGGGGTTCATTACAAAACTGATGTCCTCTTTGTCAGGACTGGTTCCAGAAATGATCCAGGGAGAAGGTTATGCTTTACTTTTATTCAGCAAACTCTAATGGACAGGTGTTGCGGACACCTAAGTGTCCATGGGGACGGAGTGAAAATTTACCGAACTGATCGTAAAGGTCCGGCAGCGCCATCTGGCGAAAGCTCCTCGGCGGGATAGGCGGCGGCACGAGCTTGCTGTAGCTCAGTGACAAGAAATGTGGGCGGGGTTTTTGCCCTCCCACTGCCCCTGTCCATTAACAACTCTTAAATATCTCGTGCCTAAGGGCAACAGCACACACAAAAGGACAAAGTTACCGGAGGTCCCACGACTTCAAAACAAAAAAAAAATAGCAAAAAAAAAAAAGAAAATACATAAACGCAATGGTCGTCGACCGCCTCATGTACCTCAACACGACTCCTGGTCCAGCGGGCCTCTAAACCCTCCTTTCCTATTAGATATTGCGGCCAAGAATTTGGTACCTTCCTAACCAACTAAGAGAGACGAGGTATTTACCTCACATCGTCACCTGAAAACGATATCCCTTTTCAGGTGACGATGTGAAGTAAATACCTCGTCTCTCTTAGTTGGTTAGGGTAGTACCGAATTGCCTCAAAGAGGCGAAGGGAATTCTATTAACAAAACATATTCAACATTTATTCAGAAACAAAAGAGGAAAAAGGCTGAAAACTACGATAAAAAAGAACGCTTATAAAAATAAAAAATAATAGCTAGGCAGGTTTGCAATAGAATTCAAAAATAACAACGAGAACATATATATAAAAAAACGTTACCATACTACTGACCAAACAGACTCTCCCCAGGATCGTCGATGGTCATCTCAGAACTGAAGCAGCTGAAACTTAAAATCATTAAATGAAAGAAAGAAAACAAATGGAATTACAAATTTACAAAAAAAAAAAGTGATATAAATAAAACGATATTTAGGATGGTAACTCAATCGACGATGTCACTCTCTGTCAGCAATCGATGAACAACTCGAAATTTACAGCTGTTCCTTTCAGACCCGTTTTCTCATAGTCTGGTTAACGCTCACCAGGAGTTTAATTTATCGAATCGATAAATTAAAACGGCTGATAGGAATTCGTTAAGTAGAATTTTTAACGTTTGTACATTGAAATGAGTTAATAATTGATTAAGTAACCCAATTTGAATTTATAAACGTAAAAAACTCTAGCTGACTAATTCGTATTAGCCGTTTTAGATTATCGATTCGATAAATTAAACTCTCGGCTAGCGTTAACCAGACACTGAGAAAACGGGCACAAAAGTAATAGTACTTGCATGCAAATGTCAAATGAGGCGGCAGTTGTTGTGTTGTAGTTGTGGTTTCGCTTCTATTCCGTGATCGTTTTTTCGAATTCCTGCAAACGAACACCATTCGCACTTAGGTGGAGGCAAGGTTGGCGCTTCACTCGGCGCTAGATATACAATCTACCAGATCGGCACACTAGTGGGATCGCACACAAATGCCGACGTTTAGCACAAATTCCAACAAAAAGGAATGTTTGGGTCGAAGGCACGAACGGCACCAATCACGTTCAAAGGCTAATCACCGCAGTATCGTACGCGACTAGGTTAAAACTTAACGCCAAGTTTAGTTTAAAACCAGTGGCGAAAGGACAAGATATTTCGCGGGTATATCCGAACACATTTCTCGCGACAATCACGTCGATATTGTTGAGGCGGCGAATCAAAGTGCCCCTGGCAAAAGACCAATCAACCGTCCCAGCAATGAGCTGACCGAATTCTCCGTTCGCATAGAACTTGACGTTGATGCTGAAGCTACGAGTGAGCATGGTAAACCCGCTTGTCTCTTCTAACCCAATGCGAGGTCGACGACATCAGATCAAACAGTATATTCTTACAGGACACATAAGTGTCCATCAGAATTAGTGATGTGCGGTTCACGGGCTTTGAAGAACCGGTTCTACCGAGTCCAGTTCTCAGAAGAACCGGGCATTTGAAGCGGTTCCGGTTCCGCACATGGGCGTTAAATAATACGCTTTTTATTTCTTATTCATTATCCTATGAACTTTATGATCGCATTTTGAAAAGCAGTAGAACTTTATGATGATATTTTTAAAAGACTATGTATTTGTTTTCAATTCTTCGTAAAAGTCGGTATGTGTGCGTTATTATTAAGTGTTTAATAGATTGCGAAATGTTCGAGAAAAAAACTACACATAAGAATACAAATAAAATTAATCATTTATTTCATGTTGTTTAATAAAAAGAAAGGTAAAAAATGAGATCGATTTCTAATCGCTGATAATAATTTTAGTAACAGAGATATGTTATTTGATAACCAAAAGAAATATAAATATAGTCTTCCGATCCGAGTTAAAGCGTGTCCAAAGAATTGTAAGTTTTCTGCTCTGGTCCGATCTAGTCGGTTTAAAAGTGTTTTTTAAAAATCAATTTTCGGTTATAGTGAAATCCATTGTCGGTTCTCCTAGAACCGATTTTCAGTTCTTCCGGGATCGATTCTCGGTTCTTCTAGAACCGACCGAATTTCGGTTTTTCTGGAACCGATTCTCGGTTCTTTCTTGGACCGGTCGGGTCGGTTCTTGCTAGGAGCCGGTTCCACGGATCCGGTTCCACGGTTCTGTGCAACACTAATCAGAATATAGCGTTTGCAAGCGTCAACGACCCACAGTCTGATAGAATAATAGAGTCGTCGCTCGCTCGAATTCGAACTGTTAGGTGGTAAATATCTTAGAGGGGGCGACAGGTAGCGCAATGTCTTGAGGCAGTAGTCTCATGTTTGACTACCGGCGTTTTGGGTTCGAATTCCGTCCACGACGACGTTCGTGGCCATGGAAGTGGAGGAGGTGCATGCTGGCAACTGCATTCTCCGAAACCAGTTTATGCCGTGGAATCCTCAACTGGGCCCCATGGAACAGTTGGAGCGCTATGCCCCACAAGGGGTTAGGGCAATTGAGTAAAAATAGCTTAGAAAAAAATTTGACAATCAACAATCCGAATAGACCATCAGAAAAGTTATTCATTGCAAAACCCACATATTACTGATGAAAGCAAGATTGCAAAGCTTCAAATCTAAAAAAAAAAAACTAAAAACTTGGAATGTTTACCACAGTACCCCATATCCGCATTTACATACTCGTATTACAAATCAGTGCACCCTAGTTCAGCTTCAGATTCAGTAGTACGTAACGTACTCTTCGAATCCTAGCAAATCCTTATAGAATCTTACTTTAAAATTTATTTCCCTCTTTCTACGACATACCATTGACCGATAGTATAACCATTTCAGAACCTTTTTTTTATGGCAATAACTTTGGAATCTTCTAATGTGAATAAATTAGCCAGTAAAACGTTGCAAACTTTCGCTTCTCTTACAGTCCAAACTTTCCCAGAGTGGAATTTAACTTAGCGTATCGAAACATCAAAACTCATTCACAGCCGTACTTGAGTACAATTGAGGTTTCAACTCCATTAAAAACAATTCCAGATTCAATTGCATTACGACTATACGAATAGCGGAGTGGTAGTATTAAGTATTCCGGTCAGCACAATGCTTTACTTAAGTACCCTTAAATGTCTTTAAAACATCCTCATTTTTATTCTGTGCCTTGTGTTCCACCCATTACCCGCTCTACATCTTCATTGACTTTTTCCCGCATTTAGTCAGCCTTCTTCCATTCTTTTTTGCACCCACTCTATTTTTTCCTTGTCTTAAGACACAATGGCCAATCCCAGCATCCGTTGGCTAGACAGGCACGGGTTTATAATCCTCCTACAATGTAAAACCTAATTACCATACACATCCTGTGTGACCACTTAAAAGTGCCTGGCACAATTCCTGACGAAAACTGACGGCAGGAGAATCTGTTAAAAAGCTGGGAAGCGGTAACATGGTGGTAGCAACATCAGCATCGGAGTCCAGGCCTTTCGGAGAATGAAGATGTCGCAAGAGGAGTTGAAGCGATAAGAGCTGCCAGTTTTCAACATTGCCAACAGCAATAAGGCTTGCAGCTCACTTAGCTCAAGCAGTCGACAAGAAGTCGATTAATTAGTGCGCTTGAGCTAGTCTTATAGCATTGCATATGGCAAGTCCTCTAAGGGCTATCACCGGGAATGACAGAGAGGATAATTACGGAATACAAGGGGATGGTATAACCGCCACTTCGTATGCACAATTCCGAATATTTATCATCACTGAGGTTCCGTCGCGGTTTCATACAACTGCATATGAGGTTCTCCTAGGTTTGAGGTGGCTACCTTAACTGTCGGTTGAAAAAAAGCTTTCCTTATGTTGACAATATTTCGCCTCTCCACTGAGAGTACTCTGGACATTTCCTTGATATTGGAGCGTTTTTTTTTTATCGTCTACCCGTTTTCACATTGGGGATGCATTGTACATATGTCGCGCTGCTCTGATATATGCAACGAATGTGCAAATACGAGTACATGCGACATATGCACATCGGTGCTAGCGCAAACCTTTAGCTACTACTGGTGCAAAGTGTATAGAGCGATATAAAAACGCTGGACAATTTTTTCATTCGCTTACCCAAGTGACATAGTTCGGATGCAATGGATGCCGGGCATATATCCCTGGTGTTTTAAGCCATGCCATTCTAGCTCACTGCCGTTGTTCCTCTATTACATCGGGACATCTTTATCCTGTGTGCAATATGTATTCGTTATAGCAAGGACAATATTTAAGTTACGAAGTGATTCGTATGCTGTTAGCAAAAAACTGATTCTCATTTTTTTCTAGTCCGAGTGAACGCTTTTATTCTCTCTCGCGTTAGGTAACAACACACCTGTAGGTGAAATGGTGGAAAAGTTTTACTATATGAAGTTGGTTATAAAGTTTTCCGTATAGCGTCTATCTAATTATTAGAAAAGTCATTCCGTTACTCGTATGTTATTGAATGAAACCGGAATATAGAGGGCTACGCCCGCAATCCGAGGGTTTTGTAGCAAGCGCTTATTTTGGTATGTATTGTATATATAGGTAAATATCGGCTCCTTGCTCTTCTTGATACCACTCAAATGGATAAAAAAAAACATAATTAAAATGTCTTACACACTTACATTTTACATGCCAATTCATAATACGTGATTGTAACGAAACTTAAAACATATTATTGCCTAAGGTGTTGGTTATCGTTGGCCATCAGTACTTTTGACCTCGAACGTGTTTAAGGCATGCAGGGGTGTTCTAATTGTAACTATAGAAATAAACTATTATTGACCTATTCTGAGAAGATATACAGATTTCATTATTTTCCATTTTTTTCGGAACCCACCTTCCTGTAAGTTTTCATAATTCTAAATATAACGGTCTCGAAATGCAAGGGGAAGGGGACAAATTACGAACTAAAATTTTTTCCTCCCCAATGATCCCCTTGCTACAAATTTCAAGAAAATGGGAAAAAATGGAACGTACTCAACATTACCTTTCTCACCACACCTCACTTGCCTATACCAGTCGATAAAAAAAAATTGACCTTAATTTCGCCTCTATGTGAACACCCCCCCCCCCCCCCTACCACCCGCTAAAGTTGTATTAGTCAGCGCCCCCAACCAGTCTTTACCCTTTCAAAAATAATTAAAAAAAAACAACATGAAAGTAGTACTCACACCTATGAGGCCGGTAGGTGTATTTTTTGTGTGGATAGTGTCAAAATGCCTAACTTTAAATGAATGTACTATTATTAAATATTATGTGATTGTAATGAAACTTCGAGACATTATTTCCTATAGTGTTGGTTATCATTGGCCATCAATATTTTTGACCTGTGATACGCTTAAGGGGTGCAGGGGTGTGTTAACTGTAACTATAGAAATGTACTATTATTAACCTTTTTTGATGGGATATCAAAATTCTATGATTTTTGGTTTTCTATGCTAGTGAAATGCCGCTTTTCTGCAAATTTTCATATTTCTAAGTACAACGGTCTCGAAATGCAAGGGGGGGGGGGGACAAATTCGGATCACATATTTTCCCCTCTACCTCTTTTCCCCTTTTTTCAAATTTGATGAAAATACCAAAAATGGAATGTACTCGATGTTACCTTTCTCATGATACCCCACTTGCCTATACCAGATGAAAAAAAAATTGACCTTCATTTTCCCTCTATGGGGATCTCCCCTTAAAGTCAGCCTATTACAACGAATCGCTTTCTCCGGCGAATTATAATAATTCTACATATTCTCACAAAATTTCATTTATGTAGCTTCAGCGGTTCGTGAGATATTTCATGGACAGACGGACAGACAGACGGACGCATGACCGATTTCATGAGGGTTTTGTTTTTACTACAAAACCCTAAAAAGGGTTTAGAGTTGGCTCAAGTAACCCCATTTTGTATTAGAAAAATTGGGATTCGAACTGTTTGCATGTTAATTGCCTTGACCCCTCCAGGGGCATGTTCGCGTCGGTATCTCTTGCATAACTATGCATTGTTGACGCTTCGATAGCATATTTTTCGGATGGTGCATTTGCTAGCATGCACCTCCCATTCGAGCCCTCTTTTACTGCCAAGTTCGAAACGCTATGGGAGTTCTAGTAATACCCACATGTAGTTTTTTATTGACACGCCGAGGATTGAACTTATGTTTTTCTAGATGTATTGCCGTAGAGTGGCCACCGACAACTCACGGCTACCGAACGCACCCCGTGTGCATACATACTCGTAATTCATTTGAAACGACTGATTACGTTTCAATACCCAGCTCATAATTAACTTTAAATTTTGTTCTTTGATTACAGTGAAATGCTTTTAAAATGAACGGAAATGGTTCCAAATTTTTTATGGTAATTGTAATGTAATTGCCTACCCGGCCAACATTTCAGCTTATTCTTATTCTTATTAGCAACCACCACCACTGCGATATCGACTATTAGCCCAAAAAATAAAGACAAAAAAAGGAGGGAGGGGTTTAGCGTGCAAAAGGCGCAGATGCGGTAGTTATGAATTTTTGATATGGTATTTAAGTAGGTGGGTAGTAAAAGATTCAAGTTTGTTTCACTCCACGCCCTGTACTCCCGCCGCCATCTTGAAAAAAAAACACAAAAAATTGGCACTTTTATCAGTTTTTCGTCCATAACTCCGTTCCAAATTCATTGTACAAGTTTTTTTCTACAATCAGTAGCAAAAAAGGTAGGTTAGGTTGGGTTAGAAAGGTTGCCATGAATGACACAGCGCACTTAGACCACATATGTATATGGGTTCGTTGTGATACCCCAGGCATTTACGCATTTACCAACCGGTATATTAGAGTTTGATCATTGAACCAGCCGGAGCTGATAATGAAATTAAGGAGCTTGTTGACATCCATGTGTTTAAGGTCATCCAAACCTCCGAAAAAGAATTGAACGAAGCTTGGAAGAGCGGCCAGGATATATGTAAAGCTGCATCAGTTTTGTCGTTTGGCATGTGCTGCTGGTACTCCATCTAGTGTTAGCCCTGCTAACCGCATTAGCCATTATTAACATTTTACAGGCAGCTGTAAAATTGAATTTTACAGCCGTGGGCATTCCAATTCAAATGTGGCTCCGACATCATCTCCCTAGTCCCTGCTCGAGCAAGTTTGTCGGCCCTGGAGTTGCCAGCCAAACCGCTGTGAACAGGAATCCAGCAGAACGCAATGTTGAGGAAATTCTCCCGCTCAACGAGAGACAAGCGGCATTCTTCCTACAACTTGGAGGAGGTGGAAACGGAATCGATAGACCTTATTGCTGCCTGACTATCTGTGTATATGACGATGTCTCTAGAGGTTACGATGTTACGTTCCAACCATGTCAGAACCTCTAATATCGCCGAGACCTCCGCCTGGAAAACGCTACAGTGATCTGGTAAACGAAGTGAAATATAGACTTTCAGGCTTTCGGAGTATACACCGGCACTTACTCCTTCGTGACTCCTAGAGCCATCCGTATAGAAGTCAATAGAATCCCGTTCTGCGGGGACAGTATCTACCCAGCGGCTCCACAAAGGAATCAGGGTTGTAAAGCTCTTTCCGAAAGCAAGCTTAGGAGGTCTGTAGTCGGTCGTTATGGGAATATCCGGGTTGTCCAGAATAGTTGAGTGGCCGGTACTTAACGTTGCCCAGTGGCCGGTCTGACGAAGTCTTATTTGCAGCTACTTGTCCAGCAAAAATATCAGGTGGCAATATGATTAACAGCACATCGAGAGCAGCGGATGTGTGTAGTTCGAAGAGCCCCAGTTATTGCTATGCAAGCTAAACGTTGCACCTTACCCAACAGATCGCGATAGGCCGCTATACGTAGTGCCGTCCACCAAACAATAACACCATGTAAAAGTATGGGACGCAAGACTGACACAAATAGCCAGTGGACAACCTTTGGCTGCAGGCCCCATTTTTCACCAATGGCTCTCTTACAAGATTAAAGCACCATATTAGCCTTATTCATACGTTCTTGTATGTTCCGCTTCCACGAAAGTTTCTTATCTAGGATTACACCCAGAAACTTTGCTTTATCAGTGAACACCAACCTCGTCCCTTCCAATAGTGGAGGTGTGAGATCAAGAACTCTGTATCGCTTCGTTACCAGAAGAAGCTCTATTTTGTCCGGGTTTACCCTGACGCCAGCATAACTTGCCCAAACTGATAGAATAGAAAGTGCATTCTCTATTATTTCACAGAGAACGGTTGGAAACTTGCCCGGGATGGCAATGGCAATATCTTTATCATAAGCAATCACCTTACACTCTACCCCTTCCTGGTCCAAAAACAGTTTATTCACCACCAGATTCCAGAGAAGAGGAGAGAGAACCCCGACTTGGGGGGCTCCCCTACTTATATGCCTTCGTTCAGACGACACACCCAGACTCGCATGTATAACCCTAGGTTAATGAGTTTGCAGAGTGAATCGCTATTATTATTAAAAGCCCCCTGAATATCCAAAAAGGCCACCAAGGTGTATTCATTACAAGCAAGAAATTTTTCGATGCGACTTACCAGAGAATGTAGGGCAGTGTCCACAGACCTTCCTTTCTGTTCTGATTCGTCGCCTGTCGTGTGCCACACGCCATTGTTTACTTCCTGTTATCGCTTGTCCGAAAAAAAGCTCCCTATTCGTGATCTACTGCTGTTGGATAACGCGCCGTCACATCCATCTGCAAAAGCAAAAGGGGACATAAAAGCTATCCTTCTTTTACCAAATGTCACATCACTTATCCAACCAATGGATCAGGGAGTGACAGAATGGTAAATCAGTCAGTATCGCAGAAAGTACATAAGCTCAGTTTTAGAAAAGTCCGAAAGCTATGAAATCCCGCAACATCAAAGATGCTATCTATACAATTGATGAGTCATGGGCAGAACTGAAACCTTTAAAAAAAGCTTTTGTGCGATTTATTGCAATGTTTTTACTGTAGAGAATAATTCAGTTATTTTTGAGTTCAGAGATTGGCATTTCACTGTAAATAATGTATTTTCATAAGACGTGTATTAAATTTTGACTTTTTTCTGATAATCCGAACTTTTTGCGTTCCGATAAATGTACGTAAATACGAGCATGTATATCTTAGCAAATTGACACGTTTGAAAACTTGGTTTTCCCGTTTTCTCGGTAAATATTGATGCTAGCTACGGACATCGCAGTAACTCAAGTTAAAGCTAATCGAATTATTTACGAAATGATCTAATGACTTCTTTCGACACTTTGTATAGAAGGCCAAAATAATTTTTTTTTTTTGATCTTGTAGAGAAAATACAAAATTTTTCATATTTTGAAGAGCTGTTTCTCCGAACATTTCTTCCGTATTGAGATGATTTTCATACTTAATTTTTATAAAATTTAAAGCTCCTTGAAAGTCGCAAACATCACATTTATGTAGGAACCATAGTTTAACAGGTATTGAGTGATCTTCAAGTTTTTTGCCCGGAAGACTAAGTTTAAACAAATTTTCATTTTTTCTATTTGCTAAGTACAAATCCTACGGATGTTGTACTGTACGTATTTTAAATTAAAGATAATTCAATCACCTTTAAGTTTTGTAACGTACGGTTTGGTGGATATCCGACGATGCCCATGGGGACGGAGCCTAATGTAGCATAATGACCGTGAAGGTCGGGCCGTGCTATCTGGCGAAGAAAAACGAGCTAAGTAGCGGCCTATGCTTGCTCAGCTCAGGGAGACGTGGGCGGGGTTTCCGACGCTCGTTACCCCTGTCCTTTACGTATTAATAAAATTCATAGGCCTGGGGAAGACAACAAAAACAAGGGTGTTAAAAATGGCGACTTATTCAAAAAAATAGGGCGATAAGAATGGAATGGTTGGCGGACGGCCGAGATGCCCTCGCGCTCGCATCGGGGTACGGGTGTAATGGGATCCTCGGCCTCTGGTTTCGTACCACTGACAGATCACTACTCATCAGGTGCTACCATCGATCTGCCGGTGGAAGCAGCACTACCAGACCAGAATATGGTTAATTACAGCTTAGTCTATATTCGACGATATTCATACACAAAACGGACATTTTCCGCTTTTCGGAAACTACTTTCGACGTTTGAAGAGCCTTTTTCTGATAAGCTTTCACATATGGAGAAACTTTGTAAAAACAAAATTAGGAAATTTAACACTCTTTTAGAAAGTACTGAATCACTTTTCTCCAGAATGCATGCCTTAAGGGTGGTACTAAAGAAAAAGTGGAAAAAGTGACAGTGTAGACTTGCACACAGCACATATCCGCGGTGCTCTACACTACACTATACTTGAATTTCCTCTTCTCACTCAAAAGAAAGTGATCTTTACTGTAATGATCGGTTTCCACACGAAATAACAATGGAGACTTTTGTCTGTGTATGGGATTTTCGTATGAAACAGAGTACCGAGAAGAACGAATATCTTCGTGCGAAACGGATTTTTGACAGTTTTTGTATGAGATTTCGCAGGAAAAACGGAGGTTAGTACCTTCCTTTAGAAGTTATTAAGCGATGTTTACATTTGTGTCTCGTGCAGTCTCTTTTTTAATAAACTGTTTTGTCTTTTCTTTTTCATAGTAGCTATTAAATATGCGGCCATCAGACTTATCGCAAATTAAAGCTTATTTAGTAAAAAAAAAATCGGTGCTAATTAACTTCCTTGTGGGACTAGTATTTAATTCGTTATTAAACTTCCGAAGAAGGGTAGACTTACAGACTGTAATAATTGGAGAGACATTTGTGTGCTTCCTGCCGCCAAGATAATAGCTAAAATCGTCTTGGGAGGACTAAGGGCTCACTAAGAAAGCAAATGATGAAGAGCTGGCTGGTTTTCGATCCGGATTTTCCTGTGTCGATCACATTGACAATATGCGAGTGAATCATCATCGAGCAATGCGCTGAGTAAGATTCTCCGCTTCACTTGCTCTTCGTCGATTTCGAGAAGGCTTTCGATAGTGTGAACCGGGACACTTTGTGGGCGACCTTGCGCAGGAGAGGCATCCCTGAGAATCTTCTGGCTATGATTAAGGTAACCTTTGAGATTCCCAGTGGAGTTGGACAGAGGTGCATATTCTCACCGATCCTATTCCTCATAGTGATGAGCGATTTGTTGCATGCAGCCCTATCCGCATTAGACAGAGGAATTCAATGGACTGGAGATAAAATGTTAATTTACAACATCTGTACTACGCTGACGACTTATGCCTACTCTCCCACAAAATCATGGATCTGTCCGCAATGGCGCTAGATCTTGAGAGGGAGACAAGCAGGGTTAGGCTAAAGATTAATGCTAGCAAGACCATGGTTCTTAGCCTGCCATTGAGAAAAACAAATTCTACACTATTGGCATCAATCTTAATGGGCAGCCTGTGGAGAAGGTGGACAACTTCGTCTACCTGAATTGCATTGTTGCCGAAGATTGTGGTACGGAGCAGGACATCGCTCAGCGTATCAACTAGGATAAATGCGCATACGGCATCCTGTTCAAAATCTGGCAGAGCAGTTATCTTAGCATTAAAACCAAGCTGGGCCTGTTCCGCTCCCTGCTACTATCTGTGCTTTTGTACCAAAAGAGCGGAAAGCGCTGGGTAAGTCGTTTCGGGAGTTGCGCTCCATTACCCAGAACAGAGTACGATGGGGCGATCTAGTGATGGGCTCATTTTGCCCCACTAGGAGTTAGGGCAAAGTTGTAGTATGCCCCACTAGGGGTTAGGCCGGATGAGTATCATATCATTTACTAGATCGTTACGGTGTTCATAGAGATGTGTGATTAGTAAGACCATGAAATAGGTTACTTATCCCGAATGGGTACACATTTATCAGTAGAGTGGGCTCATAGGCGGGCTTTCGAATTTCCTTTTATTGAAAAGACCACTAATTTTAGTAAAGGAATCCAACCAGGAGCACTGTGAACAGAAGGCGAAAGTGCTAACCATTACATATGTTATTCGGACTACACACATATTATATCTACCTAGTTTATTTACACAGAAAACCTATGCAGCTCTTTATACTGTAAGCATTTTCAGCAGAATTTTGCACATTTTATTGTGTCCGATTCTCCATCATTAACGAAATTCATATTTGCTTATTACAGCAGTTATTACACATTTATTACATTGGTTTCATATTTCGTTTATTCGTGTAAAACATTTCAACAACTCATTTCCAAAAATTTACATTAAATAAATGCGGAATTATCCACTTAATATACATATTCTGTGACGTTAGGTGTATCTACCCACAGAATAATTCGTGCATAATTGGAGCCTGTCTATTATGAACGGGTCATTGATTACAAACCCATCCGGTCATTTGAATTGTAATAAAAGAAACGTGTTGCTTATAGTGGGGGCGGTAAGCGATAAATATGAACGCAACCTTGCTAAATATGATAGAGAGATGCCGTTTGATACGAATGTTGGTGGGATCCATGCCTTCAATTTATTGGCTGCTATAGACAGTGGCCCATCGCGATGGTGACTTTGATGGCCGCCATCAAACACCAAATGTCAATTCAAATGTTCTTCGCCCACACAATGCTGGCGCGGATAAGGGGTGCATGCTAACAACTGCTCTTCCGAAAAGTAGATGTGCTATCGAAACGTCAACAAGGCATAGAAATGCTAGAGATGTTGACGCGCCCATGCCCCTCGAGTGGTCAAGGCAATTAGAGAGAGAGGGGCCATTTTAATTGACATCTGTCGCTCTGACACATGAACGTGGAAGTCACGCCAGTTATAAACAACCGGATCGCGTACGACAGACTGGTCAATTTCAGAAATGATCCGGGCTCGGAAAATATCATCACATTTGTCCAGTTTGCCTTTATCGAGGGCTACACCTTCCCATCGTGACGTGACACACGCAACCTAAAGATCGGTCTGAAGGACTACTCCGGTCTGGTTCTCCTGTTTTTCGTATTGTTCGTGTCCAATAATTATGCGTTTGATTCCAAATACCGATGCACATGAGAACTTTCGAGCGGTCAGTAGGAATCGTGTTTGTATCCGTCCCGTGTCATTTTTGAATTTTAAAATTTTGTTTTCAGGCCTCCAACATCGCCAACATGATAATGGGAATTTGAATTCTCAACAAACGATACCATCTCTACAAATACGTGTTCATCCTAATGATTACACCTGGCATCGCTCTGTGCACAGTAATCTGGGGCACCGAGGTGGTGAGTAGATCATTCTTTTTTGTCAATTTGAAGTGTTTCTCGTAAAACGTGTGTGCATTTATAGAAATGCACCAGCAATCCGTTTAAACGCCAATCGAATCCGCCAACAACTGAACTTTCCGTCTTCTTTTAGCGGACACTGGGCATTATGCAAAAGGTCGCTCTCTTCATTTCCGCCCGTATGGACATCTGAGAAGAGGTTTTGTATAAAAGATACGGCAAACATTAATGCGACGCTTTGTCTACGGTAACTATTCGTAGTTTTTCCGCGCAGTATCTTCTCCTATTATCTTCCTACCTGCTACAGACGAGAGTCTAATTATGTTATTATTATTATTACAAAACCAGCTAGTTTTTTAAAAAATTAGCTGGTTTTGTGATTAATAATAACATAATTAACTAATGCACCAGTGAAAAACATAATACCAAAGACGAGAGTCTGTTTTGTGTGTCTCTTCTCTTTTTGCTTTTTCTTTTTAATAAATTTATCCTTAAAATATGAAATATTTGTTTTTTTTTTTCGGATGAAGCGCGTCTAAATTCATTTGGAGGGAGGGGAAGACGGGAGAGGCTGGAGAAGTTCCTAGGGAGGTCTGGAGAGCTAGAAGAGTTTTGGAAAGTTAGGGAGGTCTCCAGAACAAGAGGGAGGTCTGATGGACGCCTGTTTGAAGGACCAGGACGCCTGTCTGAAAAACAAGGGATGCCTGTCTGGAGTAGCAGGAACGTCTGTCTAGAGGACAAGCGAACGTCTGTCTGGAGGACAAGAGACGCCTGTCTGGAGGACAAGGGACGTCTGTCTGGAGGACAAGGGAGTCTGTTTGGAGATCAAGGTACGTTCGCCTGTCAAGGGACGTCTGTTGGAGTTTCAATTTGAAGAAAACAGTACATCGAGAAGCGACGCTTACTACTCATTTATTGGGTTGCGCTTCTTAGTATAAAGCATAGCCAGTAGACGATACTCTAAGTAACTTACTTAGAATAGAATACTTCTTAGTGACTGTGAAGTGAATAAGAAACCATCACAACTTTGTTTTTCGTTTTGTTTTTTTCGTTCACTTCGACTATTCCGCGTCGATAGCGACTCTCTTTGTTAGGCGGACAGTTTGCAACATGTGAAACAGCGTCATTATCAATTCCAACTTGGCATCCTTCAGGTTCGCGCCCCGCAAGTCGGCTTCCTGTTGGTCGCTTCCCGACAAATTGCACCTCTCCAAAACCATATCAGCCAAAACGGCCCATAATTTTAGTTGGTATTCTTCAGGTTTGCCACTCGCGAGTTCACGCCGCGCCGGCCATGTTGCTGCCTTCCGGACATGCTCCATTCAGATTCACTCCTTCCAGATTGGTCCGAACTCCGCAGCGGGGTCTTCGAGATTGGCACACAGACCTCGCACTGAGATGAGCTGGTTACACTCCCGGTTGGCGTGCGACAGGTTGGCATGTGACAGGTTTGTTCGCTCCAGACAACAATACGAGAGGTTGGCGTACGGAAGATTGCATCCTTGCAAGCAGGCGTACTGAAAAGATACAAAGTGTCTACACTGCATGCAGATATATCGGAACATGGATGTGTCTATGACTACCGACTGCGTGGAACCTGTTGTGTTGAAGATGTCGACGTAAGTTTTGTAAAGATCCCAGTATAGTTATACTGGATGAAATCATTAGAACACGTCCCACGCTTTCGGTAGGCATAAGACATATCCATGTACCCATGTATCTGGTGGCAGTGTAGATATTCGTCATAAATTCTGCTTTGCTTTGCCCTGTCCGCTTGGGTTCCTTTCTCTCGCGGGATCGTTTCGTTTTCGTTTGCATCGCGTGAGTGCAATATTCACCTCCTCTCGTGCACCCTGTTTCATCTACCCTTTCGGTACAGTTTGCAGACTGCAGCCTATCGACATTTCTCTGAGTAAATTTCTGCTAATCGCAATCACGCTTCCCACCATCTTTTCCCAATCGGACGTGTATTGTGTTTGTGTATCTATTGCAAAATCGCTCCCACACTATCCGTCTCATCCCGCCCCTTTACTCGTAATCAACAGTCCAGGTCCGGCACACACAATCCGTTTCTCAAGTAACGCGTGCGACTCTATGCGATTGTGTCCGGCAAACATTCCAACACACGCACAAAGAGAATGCACAAGAAAAATTTTGGAATTTTTTCAGAAGGGGGGGGCATTTGATCTTCTGCAGACCTCTGAATGTACATCATGTCACGATGAGCTGCCCGGAACTATAACATCCTGCGACGAATATTTCTCTATTTCGGGGCTTGGGAGATTTTAACTCGGGCAGTACGAATCCACCATTTTGTTTTATGATACGTTTATTGCATGTGTGGTGGGGGCCCACATTGTGGGCCAGTCAGACCTCAAATCGCCGCCATTGCAAATGCACAACCATTTGGATAGAATGAACTTCATCCGGGATGGCTCTCGCTCTTTATCTTCGGGGGGCGAGAACTATGTAATGTACACACTCTCAAATTGCGTCTGCGCATGTCCAAATGTTAGTTGAACTGACTACTTGCTACTTTTTCTGGGACCCTATTGATTCAGATATGTAGTACAACGCGCGCTATTTTATTTGTTTGGATTCCAGCCATTTTGAACATTTTGGAATTTTTGCGGAAGGGGGGCATTTGATCTTCTGCAGACCTCTGAATGTACATCATAACATATAACATCCTGCGACGAATATTTCCTTATTTCGAGACTTGAGAGATTCTAACTCGCCTAGTATAAATCCGCCATTTTGTTCTATATGTTTATTGCACGTGTGGTGGTGGCCCACATTGTGGACCAGTCAGACCTCAAAACGCCGCCATTGCAAATGCACAAACGCAGTCGTTGGATCACCCGATTTAGCTCGAATGAACTTCATCCGCTCTCGCTCATCTTCGGGGGGCGGGAACTATGTACACTCTCTCAAATTGCGTCTGCGCATGTCCAAATGTTAGTCGAACTGACTACTTGCTACCTTTTCTGGGACCCTAGTGATTCAGATAGTACAACACGGGCTATTTTATTAAATGATGAATGGGAATTGGTGGAAATTGAAGGTCATTGAAAGTCCGCCCGTTCACCCGTACACTATGTTATTTTTCGCCGTCCACAACGTCAACTTTTATCGCTATCAAATCAACATCCCAACATGTACACACAGGATCCCCGCAGGCGCACCGCCCGCGCGGATCTACAAGCAACAGCCATGCACAATGACCACTTCACTCAAACGACATGCACAACCAGAAATAAAAATTTTCAATGGGCTTGTTTCCTCTTCTGACCCCCGAGTAGAAAAACAGACATTTCGTGTGACGGACAGATTTTTAGGATGACCCCCAGCTATAAGACATATCCATGTCAAAACGATGGAAGAATTAGATTTATATGAGAACCGAATTTGGACAACTTACCTTGAAGTTGATATTCCGAAAGTTCAACTTTCGCAGATAATTTTTGACCAAGTTGACGCCCTGAAATCGAATTTCTCACAAATATAGCGTCTCAATCAGAGCCTCGCGTCTGGTCTATAGCTCGTGGTCCGCATGTACGTTGTTCGCCTGTAGTTGAGCATTTAGCTGCAGTATGAGACTTAACAATGCAGAAGAATTTCGCTTTTAGAATGTATTTTACGTTCAGGTGGGCATCGTAGATTAGTTGACCGTGACGCAAATAACTCATGATTGATGAAACTGCGATCGATCAAGTTTTCGACGTTCTCGTGAAAGATGCTTGGGCTCATTTCACCGTCCGTTCTTGCCGGCATACAGTTCGGCTACTTGTTCACCAACGTGTTTCGCATCGTTACGAACATTTTTCCGCCCATGTTGACTTTAATCCATACTGCTGTTTGGATCGTATGTAAGGCACTTCAAAGATCTTTGACTGTCGATTTGTCAATGTTATTTAATCACAGCGGTGACAAGGGAAAATATTCGCGACTACTCCACCAGATTCACATCGAAAAGACAACATACCAATCATCCTGTCAACTTGAATCAGCTGTTCAAAGTTGTTTTCAATTGCGTTGACAGACAACGATGGGCCATCGCGTGGCGGAAAATGGATCTTGAAGTCATTTGTGGCCATCCGATTGCCCACCGCTTTTGACAGTAATAACGGTTACGCGCCATTGGCCACTGAACGCCATCCGCCTGTCCAAATAATGGCGATGGTTTCAATTGGCCGGGGATGGGCCATTGTCTGTAGCAGGCATAAGAGATGGAGTTATTTTGGACGCCGCGGTGCAAGCGAAAATCGTTTAAATTTGAGCCCTTTGCTCAATATTTTCCTTATAAATTCTAAACGGTATAACTAGAAGTTTCGCTTCGAAGCTTAGTCTCAATTTGTAGATAATTTAAGCTTATTTAAAAAAGTGTTGCTAAGTATTTTTGTCAGACTAACTTAATTAATTAAATAATGAATGAATTAAATAATTTAATTTATTCCACAATTTCAAAGTTTATACAACTTATATGGCAGTTTAAGAATGATTTCTTTCTAATAAACTTGGTCATTCTGAATCAATAATTAAAAATCATCAATAATTATAACTCCTTGCGATCATTAGTTCAAAAGATATCCACATTTTTCCCCGATTTTTTTATAATTAAATAAGCTATTCTATTAAACTAGGTTCAAAATAAAAAGCTAATGCAGAATATGGGTTCGAGATGGCTTCTCAGACACGAGTTTCCAGTCGGAAAACTACAAATGATTGTAACCTTACTTCAATGTCGAGCCCATCGAGACATCTTGGCCTGTCTAAGGCCCGGGATATTCTCCCGGTGGGTAGTGCGGTGACACAGATCGCTCTTAGTCTCAGAAGAACCTTCTAGTGGCGCCTAGTGAAGTTTCGCACCCTTTTGTGAAATTTTTATTTTCCGGACCATAGAAGGGAGACCTGACAAATTCGTCAGCTATTTCATTTCCGACACTAATATCTCTATCGCAATTGACGTCTGGCCCAACATTTTCCAAGCCGATATCCATGCCATTGAGTCCTAGGCCAGAGATATTCTGCACAAAAATCCTGGAACTCGTGAGGGAGTTTTTTCATGCCCTTCAGTGTGTTACAAACACTAATCGGGTTGCTCTATGTTGAGTACCAGGGCATCGAGGTATTGATTGCAACGAAGCTGTGGAACAACTCGCCAGAAAAGGCTCATCGCCGAAATTCTAGGGCCCTGTTCCCTACTGCGGTCCGAGCTGGGCCAGAGCCAGAGCACTGGGGATGGAGTGGACTGTTGACGAAAGGCTGCAGTACTGGAATAACCCTCTAAGGCCTGAAAGAAGCTACCGTGCGTTCCGTGTGAGAGCCGCCTAACAGCGTTTTCCCACTTGCCGATATTTTCCCGGGATGCCGGCCGACATTCTTAAGCTGGAAACGCACAGTGTACGCTGAAAGCTTAAGACGGGGGAGCTCCGTACACCAATAATACACGATACGACGATCGTGTATCGGGGACAATTTAATTTCCCCACGGTGTCTCTGAGCGATTTTTTGCGAAGCCTTCTTTGTATATGAAAGTTCTGCATGTACAATAACTTTCACAATTATTTAGATAAGGCAAATTCTCTCTAAAAATTGAAATGACGTCCGAATAATAAATTTTACTCAGACCCTATTTGCTAAGTCCCAAATCATTAATCTAAATAAGAGTCAAAACACCTCATTGCAAAGGGAAAATATTTGAAAAGGAGTTGGCAAGGTGAAGTCAGTTGTAAGATCATTTTTGCACATGAGGATCAAAATGCAGGCGAAATTAAAAACATACGTACATGTAACAGGGAAAATGATTATTCTTCTGGACTGTCGGAACATAATCAGTTATTCCTGCAAATAAAAGGGGCTCCTAACAACCTGTGTTTTGTCGTGAAAGCTCAATGCACGATATTGTGCTCGTATTTTGGGGAAAAGCTAATTTACGAGCACAATATCGTGCATTGAGCTTTCACGACAAAACGCATGTTGTTAGGAGCATCCTCACTTGCAGGAATAACTGATTATGTTCCGACAGTCCAGAAGAATAATAATTTTCCCTGTACATGTATGTACGTATGTTTTTAATTTCGTCTGCATTATGATCCTCTTGTGCAAATGATCTTACAACTGACTTCACCTTGCCAACTCCTTTTCAAATACTTGCCCTTTGCTATGAGGTGTTTTGACTCTTATTTATTGTAGATAAATGATTTAAGACTTAGCAAATAGGGTCTGAGTGAAATTTATTATTCGGACTTCATTTCAATTTTTAGAGAGAATTTGCCTTATCTAAATAATTGTGAAAGTTAATGTACATGTGCAGAACTTTCGTATACAAAGAAAGCTTCGCACAAAATCGCTCAGAGACACCGTGAGGAAATTAAATTATCGCCGATACACGATGGTCGTATCGTGTATTATTGGTGTACGGAGCTTCCCCGTCTTAAGCTTTCAGCGTACACTGTGCGTTTCCAGCTTAAGAATGTCGGCCGGCATCCCGGGAAAATATCGGCAAGTGGGGAAAACGCTGTTAGGCGGCTCTCACACGGAACGCACGGTAGCTTCTTTCAGGCCTTAGAGGGTTATTCCAGTACTGCAGCCTTTCGTCAACAGTCCACTCCATCCCCAGTGCTCTGGCTCTGGCCCAGCTCGGACCGCAGTAGGGAACGGGGCCCTAGAATTTCGGGGATGAGCCTTTTCTGGCGAGTTGTTCCACAGCTTCGTTGCAACTTTACGGGGGGGGGGGGGGGGGGGGGGGGAGGTCCACATAGAGGCGAAGTTAAGGTCAAATTTTTTTTCTCGACTGGTATAGGCATGTGGGGTGTCATGAGAAAGGTAATATTGAGTACATTCCATTTTTGGCATTTTCTTTAAATTTTCGAAAAGGGGAACAGTGGGGGAGGAGAAAATATCAGATCGTAATTTGCCTTCTCCCCCTGCCATTTCGAGACCGTTACACTTAGAAATATGAAACTTACAGGAAGGTGGGTTCGGAATAGCGAATAAAATGTAAAATAATTGAGATCAACAGTACTAATGGCCAACGATAACCACCACCATAGGTAATAAAATGTTCTAAGTTTCGTTACAATCACGTAATTTGAATTGGCATGTAAGATACTATATCTTGGGTAAGATATTTTAATTATGTTTTTTTTTTTATCCAGCTGAGTGGTACCAAGAAGAGCAAGGAGCCGATATTTACACACCAAAATAAGCGCTTGCTACAAAAACCCTGGGATTGCGGGCGTAGCCCTCTATATTCCGGTTTCATTTTTAGGGTTTTTTTAGTAAAAACAAAACCATTATGAAATCGGTCAAATCCTGTTCGTCTGTCCATGAAATATCTCACGAACGGCTGAAGCTACATTTATGAAATTTTGTGGGAATATGTAAAATTATTATAATTTGCCGGAGAAAGCGATTCGTTGTAATAGGCTGATTTTAAGGGGAGGTCCCCATAGAGGGGTAATGAAGGTCAAAATTTTTTTCCATCTGGTATAGGCAAGTGGGGTATCATGAGAAAGGTAACACCGAGTATATTTCATTTTTGGTATTTTCATCAAATTTGGAAAAAGAGTTAGAGGGGAAAATATGTGATCCGAGTTTGTCCCCTCTTCCTTGCATTTCGAAACCGTTATAATTAGAAATATGAAAATTTGCAGAAAAGCGGCATTTTACTAGCACAGAAAACCGAAAATTGTGGAATTTTGATATCTCATCCAAAAAGGTTAATAATAGTACATTTCTATAGTTGCAGTTTGCACACCCCTTAAGCATATCCAAGGCCAAAAATATTGATGGCCAATGATAACCAACATCATTGGCAATAATACCTTTAAGTTTCATCACCAACACATAATATTTAATAGTAGTACATTCATTTAAATTTAGGCATTTTGATCCTATCCAAACAAAAAATACACCTACCGGCCTCATACTACAATACATACTACTACTTTCATATTGTTTTTCGTAGTGCGAATTGGGAGTTATTTAATTAATCATTTTTGAAAAGGTAAAGATTGGTTGGGGGTACTGCGTCGTAATTGGCCAACTTTACCGGGTGGAAGGGGGGGGGGGGGGTGTGTAGGGGTCCACATAGAGGCGACATTAAGGTAATTTTTTTTATCGCCTGGTATAAGCAAGTGAGGTACTTAGAATTATGAAAACTTATAGGAAGGTGGGATCCGAATAGCAAATAAAATGTGAAATAATGGCATCTGTATATTTTCTCAGAATAAGTCAATAATAGTGTATTTCTATAGTTACAGTTAGCACACCTCCGCATGGCTTAAACACGTTCGAGGTCGAAAATACTGATTTCCAACGATAACCAACACCTTAGGCAATAATATGTTCTTAGTTTCGTTACAACCATGTAATATGAATTGGCATGTAAAATGTAAGTGGGTAAGACATTTTAATTATGTCTTTTTTTATCCATCTGAGTGGTATGAAGAAGAGCAAAGAGCCGATATTTATATACCCAAATAAGCGTTTGCTATAAAACCCTCGGATTGCGGGCGTAATCCTCTATATTCCGGTTTCATTAATTATTGTGATCGCGACTGAACTCGAAGTGGATTTCAACTTGAGCTTGACGCCGAAAAACGTAGAATCGTACTGACTTAATTTGGAAATCAACTTCAGCGATGGGGTTTCTGAAGGCCGATGGCAGGTCGATTAAGAATGGAGTTCAGAGAAGTGGGCTGCAACTAGCTCGAACCGGCATGATAACGCCACTCCTACCCTTGGCCACCTGGTTTCATCCGCCGATGAACCCACTATTGGTTAAAGTCGGGATTCACTAAGCGTCGCGTCGCCCGGTCAACTATGAATGTTCGAACCTAATAATGTTTTTTGATAATTTCTTTTTTTTAAACTATTTGAGTAAATTTGATGTTTTCTATTAGGTGTACAACTTTGTCTCCGCCGTTTTCCGACAGACAGCTGCATCGGTGAGGGCTGGTCAAAATACGTAGTTCAAAAGTGCCCCAAAGTGAGTTTGGACGTCTGTAAACGTATCGACATCCCTGCATTAGTGAAAGTTGTTCGCATTTTTAATAAGATTCGCGATTCAAAATGTCTGTTTTCGAGCCAAGCTCTCGTCATTGTTTCCATTTGAAAAAAACTGCAGCTGAGGCTCATCGAATGCTCTCAGATACTTACGGTGAAGTTGCTCTGAGTGTCGTGAGTTATTTCAACGTTTTAAAAGTGGATATTTCAATGTCAAGGACAAGCATGGTAGTGGGGGAGAAAAAAATTTCAAAGACGACGATTGGAAGCACTACTCGATGAAGATTCATGCCAAACGCAAGAAGAATTATCTGAATCACTGGGAGTGACTCAGCAAGCTCTCGAAACGCCTCAAGGCCATGGGCATGATTCAGAAACAAGGAAATTGGGTTTCGTATGAGTTAAAACCGAGAGATATTGAACGGCGATTATTTACATGCGAACAACTGCTTCAAAGGCTGAATCGGAAGGGATTTCTACATCGCATCGTAATCGGCGACGAAAAATGTGTCCGTTACGATAATCCCAAGCGCAGAAAGTCATGGGGAATGCCCGGACATGCCTCAACGTCGACGGCAAAACCGAATATTCATGGCACCAAGGTTATGCTTTGCATTTGGTGGGACCAGCTCGGTGTGATATACTACGAGCTTCTGAAACCGAATGAAACTAACTGGAGATCGGTATCGAACGCAATTGATGCGTTTAAGTGGAGAATTAAAGGAAAAACGACCACAGTACCAAGAGAGACACGACAAAGTCATCCTCCAGCATGACAATGCTCGTCCACACGTCGCAAAAGTGGTCGAGACATACTTGGAAACCCTGAAATGAGAAATCTTGCCCCATCCGCCGTACTCCCCAGACATCGCTCCTTCTGACTACCATCTGTTTCGTTCCATGGCGCACGGCCTAGCTGATCAGAATTTTCGTTCGTACAAGGAAGTCGAAAAATGGATACAATCATGGATCGCGTCGAAGGACGCCTCCTTTTTCCGAGATGGAACTCGAAAATTGCCAGAGAGATGGGCGAAAGTTGTCGCTAGCGATGGACAGTACTTTGAATAATATATAGTAGTATATCTGTAAGTACTTTTTGGCAATTTAGCTTTTAATTCCAGAAAAAACCGGCGGGAACAAAGTTGTACAATCAACATACTCGTTTCAATTAAAATACTAACTCGCGGGTCGGATTGGAACTAGAGTTGGGCCCGACTTGGCCCGCGGGTTCCTATCTAATTTCACCAAAATCCATCAAACAGTTTAAAATTTACCGCTATTCATTAGCAAAATAATCAAAATAACTCTGTAACGGAAAAAGCTAATTGGACTAAACTTGTTCAATTGGTGGATGATGGTGAGGAATAGGTTCCGGTGGAGTTCAGCAAAAGAGGTCAGTTAAAAAGATACAGTTATACAATATAACAGCAAAAAGCTGTAAGCAAAGTATCTAGCTACATGAAATCAAGCTTAAAATGGAGCTGAAAATAAATCCCTAAGCAAAAACCTAATTTTAAAATATCGCCTAAATATCGATATATAGTACATGACTATGTCGCTTTTACACCTGGTATTAATAACAACTAATGTCAAGTATACCATCCGATTTCTTAGTTTTATATAAACTTGAAAATTGTCCCAAATTAGCGCACATCAAAAACCAGTTTCTCTGGCTTCACTGCGCCAAGTGTTTTTTTTTTTCTTTAATACGTAACACTGGCAAATTTTCAGATCTACAGTGAGTCACAGCCAAAATGAACCACCTTATGTTAGAGAAAAAATTACTGAATTATTAAAAGTGTTTTTATATATTGTAAATTTATTGTCTCAACAGATACGTAAGTCTCTTATTTCAGTATGTTTTATAAATATTTTTTCTTCTTGGTACACAAAAAAAAGTATAAACTTCAGAAGTTCAAAAATACACCTCACAGTCAAAATTAACCACTTATATAAAAGTAAAAAGCATATAAAGGGTGCCCCGCTTCTGATGGTAAATACTTGAATGGTAGATAGTACCGTTCATTTGTAGGAAATTGACACCAAAGTGGATACTCTGTTGTTAACCGTTACAGAGTTATAGCATTTTTTGTAAATTGTGTCAAAAAGCTTGAGTTTCCGAACAAAATCAAAATTTGCAACTCTTCCTATCATTTAATCCGAGATTTGACCTCACTTTTTGAAACTACATAAAATTTCATATGAAACATATAAAATTTCCTTGTTTCGAAATTCACCGTTACTTCAAAGATACAACTGTTCAAATTATCAAAATCGATTTTTCGTCAAAAATTCGAATGATATTTTTACAACGGTACTTTGAACTGACCATTCTGCAAATTTATAGAAATAGAAATTTGATTAAAGTTTGAACAGTTGTATCTTTGAAGTAACGGTGATTTTCGCAGCCGGAAAAAGTGACGCGTTTCGGTCTTTCAAGCATCATCAGGGACACAGTGGAATACGTCTGATGATGCTTGAAAGAGCGATTCTCGTCAGAGTTAAAACTAGAAAAAACAAAGTACTGAATCTTTCTTTTTGGTTTAAAAAATACGCCGTTTTCCCCTAAATGCTCCTTTCGATATTCTGCTCTATTTCGTTTTTTGGTTGCTTATTTTTGTTCTGTAATGTCAAGGTAGACCAAAAGAACACGGTTATCATAAATAACAGAAGTTATTTTGATACAATTTCAACTTCCCTATGAAATTTCCTTTGTGAAAATAATTTGGTAAGTGACTGTACGTATTAAAGAGAAACTATGATTAAATTCAAAATGTTCATACTACATATAGCAACGAAAATCTACATTAAATTAACCGAAAAGGACACATTCAAAAAGCCGCACAAGATTCATTTTTACTATCGTTTGCGCTACACAGACCACTATAAAAATGTGCAAAAAATGGCAGATTTTATGGAGAAAGAAAAAAATTACCTAACACGAACATGAAGTAAACAGCTTGCCCATGTTTTCTGCGAGGGCGATGCCGACACTGCTGAACTTAACGGACGGCAACAATAATGACAAAGTGAAATTTTTATAGCAACACACCTCTGCTTTAATTTCACCTGCATGGAGGAAAACTAGATACTACTGGTTTAGGACATAAACCGTGAACCGTAGATAGATAGATATTTGAGAGGACACCGACATGAAAGCCAGCTTCAACCAAGACTCATTGCTTGGTCTTTCGGCCAAGTTTTAACAAATTTCTAGTTAAGCTATAAGAGCAACATATTGTCTTGTGTACACTCATGTCATACCGTTTAAAAGGATCCATCCGGACTGGAAGAACGAACCACTTTAATTAATTTCAGGTGAATTTGGCCTGGAACAATGTCATCCTCGTGTGACCCATGTTTAAAAGAAAAATGCGGACACCCATAAATAAATTGGAGCACATGACATTTGCATGTAAACATTGTTAGCACTTTTGGATTATGGTAACAATAGATTTATTTTCTGGCACGATTTTATTCGTAACCATTTTCTTTGTCACGTTCCTAATCGGATTTGTTGCTTAAAATAGCAGAAGTGAAGGTTGAATGGATAAATAGTGAGGAGTTCAATTTCGCAATTCAATACGAGTATTTAGCTAATGGATATGCTTGAACTCAATAGGTCTGAATATAGGAACATAATGTAATACATATTAGAGTTCCCGGCCGATAGTACGAGTATTATATAGGTACAATAGTACTAGCATAGCAGTCAATTTGTCATCCCTAGGAAAACAAGAGGTGCGTTTTTTGCTGTTTGAAGTTGCGATTGGGACTGGTCATTGTACGGCGTTTTTTATTTACCTGGGTACTTATGTTTGTATCAAGTTACGTTTAGTATTTAAGGCACCTTCCCTAAGGATTTTCTTGGGAATTTTCTTTACATTAGGGACCAGGTGCATTGAAATATACGAGTATAGCCTGAGTCTAATCCTTTCTGAGTGTATTGTTACTAATTTGCAAATGTGAGATGGTATATATTTAGTTGAGCTAATGATCCTTTTAGTTTGGCAAAAGGTTATGGGAATTGAATGAAGACTTAGAAGTGGTTGATTTGACATAAAATAAATGACTATAAAAATGCTCTGTACGTATTCCATGTTCGCATAAAAGCCATCGCCAACCGTTTATTTACTATGTTCTTAAAAGATAAGATAGTCGAGCTACTGGGTCATTCAGGAAGGCACTATGACCAGAAGAGGTATATTGTGGTCATTAAGCCAAAAGACCGTCCACCTTTCTAATAAGATACAGTCCGTCTTTAATTGGAATGTAAGTAGCCTGCCCGACGAGCGACATCCTATAACACGCGACGGCGGGACATTCGCACAAGATATGTTTGGTCGTTCCACGTCCTCCAGACCGAAACGGCACTCGCTGGACAGACCCATCTTGTTCAGATGATATCTGATCAGGTGATGGCCAGATAGGTTAGGTTAAGTAAAGGGGCTGCCGGGTGCTCGCCCAGCACACTTAGTCCATCATTTGGACCGTTGTGTTACCACCAAAGTAGCCTGTTATAACCTAGGCGTTAAACCAGCCTGAGCTGGTGATAAAGCGGTAGAGCTGTATGACACTCGTGTTTTTAATGTCGTCCAGGTCCAGCAAAAACCAAGAGCCAAGGAATTTATTCCGCCTCGCAGCCAAGGCCGGACAGTGACAGAGAAGATGCAGAACGCTTTCCTCCTCATCCACATCCTCACAGCTCCTGCAATAGTCGTTATGAGGAATACGGAGCCTCCAGGCGAGCTCACCAATGGGACAGTGCCCTGAAATAACCCCCACAATCATGCCAATGTGCTTCCTATTCAATGAAAGCAGTGCGGCAGAGCGGTCAGGGTCAAGTTTCGGCCAAATCAACTTCGTCGTCTGGCACGTGTCGCCGTTTAGTCATCTAATATTCGCTTTGTCAATCGCGACGGCTTTAATTATAATTTTGCACGATGTGATTGGCATTCAAACCGTCACGATCTAGAAAAATGAGATGATGCTAACTCATCTCGAGGCCGTGGTTCAAATTGGACTGTTGCGCCAGTTATTTATTCATTTGATTGGCATTCTAATGTTTAAACGGTCTCCGTCGAGAGCGCCGGTAGTCTCTTCTTTAGCCAGTTACCCACGAAGTCGCTATGGCTCGGTATCCAACAGAGAGTAATGTTGAAAAATGCACCCATCTCTTTAAGAATCGATCGATACTTTGCGATGGTTTGCGATGTAGTCAAGACGGATTAGAGTGATCGAATTTCAGCCTGACTATCCGTGTAGATCGTAACGTCTCTCATGATCACTACATTTTTTCCTAGCCAGGTCAAAGCGTCAAAAATTGCCGTAACCTCTGCCTGCAGGACACTGCAGAAATCTGGAAGGCGGAGTGACAGGTTAATCCCCAGTCGCTCCGAATAGATACCCTCCCCAACACCGCCAACGACCCTAGAGCCATCCGTGTAGATGACTATGGAGTCGGTGGTCAGGGGCGCGCGATGGCCAGTTAAGTGAGTTCTACTTATTTGAGTAGTAACCTTGCGAATGAAGGGCATTATCAGCAGCGTTGAGTGACGTAGTCTTGGAAGGTTACTCCAGTACTGATAACGTCAAAAATGCTGACCAGTCTGTGATCCGAAATTTGGCCGAGGCCAGCCCAAAGACACAGTAAGGCTCAGGTCCATGAATGCGACTGGATAATCCTTGTCTAGTAAATTCATCCGCAACCTCGTCCCCTCAATGCACTAGTGGACTCGCACCCAGCACAAGTAAACTCGGTTTTAGTTGCCTGCATGGAGGAGATCCCTACACTTCTTCACCAGTTATGAAGAGACCTTATATAAAGAGAGCGCCTTTATAGCTGCCTGGCTTTCTGAGTAGATAGCAATGTGAGCGCCGCGAAGCCTCGTTTGCTAGATTACTTTTGGCGCAGACCTCAATGGCGTGCAACTCAGCTTGAAAAATGCTGGGCGTGGTGTTGGGTCTAAAGACCCTGCACCAACACCCTGTTCTGTTTTATGTAGGTCCATCGGTGAACCATTTAGTACATCTTGAATTTTGAATAATCAAAGGTCGTGCCGACAAACGAATTAGGATCCAACGTTAGTTTTCGTTTTCACGTGAAGGGCGCAACGATAGTTCTCTGTGAGTTAACATGTAAGCCCACTTTGACACACCAGTGTAGAGCTCTACCTAGGGCCGATACCATATCCTCCGAATAGATAGATTCGATTCTATTCCTGACATTGAGCATGTAAATCAGCTCGTCTACGACAAGAGACCAGAACGCCACCTTGTGGACAACCCTTTGCGGCATTCACGCATAAGGATGTACTGCCTAGAGTTGAATGAATATCCCACGGAGTATGGCATTTATCTATGCAATGGTAGCGGACGGGATGTCCCTGAGTTCCAGTGCTCTAGATATGCACTCATAGCCGGTATTTTCGAGAGCTCCCTTTATACCAAGAAAAGCACACAAAGGATTTTTCGATTGTTGTATTTACAAGGTTATGCAAGGGGGTAACTGTTGATTTGCGCTTCGTGTGAGCGAATTTCATAAGATGTAGGCGGCTCGACAGTTCCTTCTTTTGCCTGAGATGCAAATCAAAAAAAGATAAATCAGATTGCAAACATGGTTTCGTGTGAGATAAATACACATAATGTTAAATCAAGTACTTTTCTACGGTTTTAAGTAAGAAGGAAGTTATGCTTACTGGTCTAAAGGATTTGGGCTTAGTACCGCCCTGGGGTACGAAGATCACATTTACTTTCCTCCAAGGTTGTGGTATATACCTAAGGGTGTAACTTGCCGTAAAAAAACTCGATTAGCGGAGTTATTATGATCTCCAAGCTGTTTCGCAACAGAGCGGGGAATATACTGCCCACTCCGGGAGCTTTAAACAACTCAAAAAAAATCCGTCGCCCATTTTACTTTGTCCATGTTAAAGATAAACTCCGATAAACTGCGCGCCCGGCTTTCGGGAGCTCGTTGGGGCCTCGCAGTTGGGAGGGGTCTCGTTCCGGCAGTACGGACCCTGTGAAATGGGTCTGAGGCTGCTGCTTTAGTGTTTCTTCTGGACCTTCAGTGTACGAAGCGTCTGGTCCGAATAGAACGCCGAATACGTTTGATGAGTCTTTGTGATGGCGCGCCGCCTCCGGTAGCGATTGAATGCTCTCACAATGTCTTTTCCAGCATTCTCCTTTGGAATGCCTAATGAGTTTGTTGTACTCGGTGATAGCAGTTCTGTACTCCTCCCACCTATTGAAGCGCTTGGCTTGTTTAACAACCTCCTAACCTTGGCTCGCTTCCAGGTCAATTCCTCGTTCCACCAAGGTACTTCGCGCCCCGACTCCACCGTAAGTGAAACGGTACTATATCTGCAGGAGGAAGTTAAAATTTCATTGAGCTCATCAGCTGCTAGCTCAATTTTCCCTGTAGTGCTGATGGGACTCACCTGTAGTTCTGCTTTGGAAATGGCTGGTTCACGGAATTGAATACAGCTAGTTTTTCTTGAACGAAAATTATTCGAGCGAATGTCGGATTAGGCAGCATGAAATAAGCCATTTGGAAATAAGGCATTAATGGATAATTTCGGTTGAAACCGAAAGTAGCCTTGCATAGATTCTTTCGGTTTCACACTCAATGCTTAATTTCGTTTAAAACGAAGGTAAGTATGTACCTATACATGGCTATTTTCGCTTTCCTTCGCATATCTTATTTCGGTTTGAAATTGTCCATAGCCAGAAAACAAATGCTAGGTGCAGATATGCTAGGACGAAACGGATGCAGGTTCATGTACAAAGAGTGAAACGGGCGACCTAGGGCTACATGCGGGGGTTCGCAACGCCCTAGGGGTGGAGCTAGCCCAGGTCGTTCCAAACCGAAATTATCCATGCACACTTGTGCGATAATGTGGGTTGTGAATTAACAGTCGCTTGTGTATGCTCGCTTCTTGCTTAAGGGATCATAACCCTCTGTATCGCACATACATGCACGCTCGCTTCGTGACAACAGTCCCATGTGTGGGCTCCGCTCGCTCCGCACTTAAGGGATCACAACCCTCAATATCGCACGAACTTGAACGCCATGCAGTGTCCAGATTGAGCGAAGCGACACTACGGACACTGCATGGCTATTTTCGTTTATATCGCATGCCTTATTACGATTTGAAACCGATATCGTCCATGTATAGCTTATTTCGTTTATTTTCCGATGAATACTTTCGTTTCCAAACGAAAATATCTATATGGATTATTTCGTATGCCTTATTCCGCTATGGCTTATTTCGGTGCCCCGTCGGATTTTCCTAGGATGTCGAATCTGATATGTCTATGATCTGAATGAGACATCTCGTCCGACACGTGTCAGTTCGAACCCGGAGATACATACCGAGAAGTATCAACAATGTCAGATGTAGACGTCAGTCAATGATAAACGATCTTACTCTTGATTTAATAAAATCCGAGCTGTTTCTTCTCAGTGTTTTTTCATGTGGAAAAATACATACGAGTATATTCGTATATACCATTTTCGGGTCAATTACGATAACTTCCGAGACAAAAAAATAAATTCCCGCCTTTTATCAACGGCTTTGCGACACCTTCGACAAGGCTCTCAAAGCTGACATAAAAATTATCACGGGGACCTCAATGCCAAAGTTGGGTCTGACAATGGAGGCTAAGAACACCTAATGGTCAATCATGGACTCGGCAACAGGTACAAAAATGGCGAGATATTCGTGGCGTTTTGCAACTCTCGTCAAATCGTCATTGGCGGTACCCTGTTCAAGCACAAACGCTGCCACTTAACAGCCTGGACCTCTCCTTATGGCAGAACAGAAAACCAGATTGACCATATAGACGTTTCCAAGACATGGAGGAATTGTCTCTTGGACGTCAGGTCGAAGCAAGGTGTTGATGTTGGCAGCGACCACCGACTGTTGTCGCAAAAATACGCTTACGAACGGCAGCGATCCAGCGCCCTCAAAATGCACGGATCTTGCCACGTTTTAATGGAGCGCGGTACGAGATCATTCATTAGCGGTCTCTAATCTCAGCGCGCAAGAGAGTTAGGGAACAGATTAACTTAGCTGTTAACGGCTCAGCCAAAGACCAATTCAGAGCTGAATACCGTTCACTACAGAAAGGCGTGTAAAGAAGCATAAGACAGGACAAGCGAAATTACATCCACTTATTAGCGGAGAAGGCAGACTTACCGCTTTTTTCAGTTAGGCTCCTTTCTTGCAAAACAACAACATTTTCAGACGCACCAAACTCCGGATCTTCGAAACCAACGTAAAATCAGTGCTTTTATATGGCTATTCAACTTGGAAGGTGACCAGTAACATAACAACTGGATTGCAAACTTTTGTGAATCTGTGTTTACGGCAAATCCTACACTTACGGTGGCCACAGGTCATTTTTAACGACGACCTCCTTCCTATTACTAGTCAGGACAGGGTAAACACTTCCATTAAAAAGCGAAAGTGGCAATGGATAGGTCACACTCTCCGAAAAGGGCCGAACAACATTGCTCAACAGTCCCTCGATTGGGACCCACAGGGAAACAACGCAAATCACCATGTTGGATGACCTAGTAGCACATGGAGAAGATCAGTTACGAAAGAAGGTGCCTCAATAGGCAAGTCGTGGAGTGAGCTGAAACCGATGGCGATGAACAGGATGAGGTGGAAACTAGGCGTGGTTAATGTCTTATGCCCCACAAGGGGTTAACAGGAACCAGAGATAATTAGGGGAAGATCTGCAAATAATTTTAAGCCTTTCTGTAGATCCTAAATATGTGGAAACTGAGTTTGCGTGACGGCAAGTGGTTAGCTTAGCTTTTTGCAAATAGGTAAAATATTTAAATAAAATAAAACTTGACTTTAAGCGGGTCAAAATCCCAGAAATTTGAGCCTTTTTGCTAATACTTTCCTATAACTTCATTTAGTCGCAGCTTTTGATTCTGCCAACAACCACTTCGATCAAACGGCATGCACGACAGTGACTGCGATATAATATTGATTTTGTTGTGTTGCGACTATTGAAGGAAGTGCGATCATCGCATGCGGGAATTAGAAATTCTTTTTTTTTTAAATTTTATTTAAAATAAAATGTGGGTATTTTTAGCCGCAGTTGCGCGTTAAACTCAGACCTGCGTGCTTCTCCGCGCGATGGATGATTGCAGTGATCGCCCGAAGAACATGTGCCTGACAATCCTTAAGAGGGTCTTCCGAAATTAATTAGGTGCTTTTTTCCTGTTTTGAATTGTAGTCCAGAACTACTGATTGAAGTCGAATTCTTTACAAAACCATTTAATACTTTTTAAATCAAATAAACGGTTTTTCAAAACAGTTTATTTGACAAGGCGTTTACTTGATTTGAAAAGGCGTTAAGTGGTTCTGTAAAAGCGTTAATTTGATTTGAGAAAGCGTTATCTTCACTTGAAAATACATATTATAAATACCTACTATAGGGACGGTTCTCGATTTTCATGTCTCGCTTACATTTCATTGATGGTGTGGAATGAAATGTTAGCGAGACATGAAAATCAAAGCCGTCTCTATAAGACAGCCTGTAAAATAAAGCTGAATTTTCAGTAAATCTGTCATTAATTTCATTTTGTTCATAAAAAATTTGATAGTCTTCAAAAAAAACTTGACCTAAATTCAAAATTTTCAATTTCAACTAGGTATTGTCATCAAATGTGACGGCTACTGCTAAAATTTCCCATTTTCTTCCATACTCAAATAGTTTTCGTTTGACTTTCCAGGAGACCTTCAGTTTTTAATCGTAAATCCGTCAACACTGAGCCGATAAAATATGAGCCAAATATTTATTTTTGTTCAAAGTAACTCTACACGAAGCCTATCTCAACATGTTCCAATCTCAATGATATAAAATGTGAATAATGTTCTTTTCCATTTTCTATGGTACATGACTTCTATTTCCTTTGGCTCTCCCGCATCCAAATTAAATCATTCTACAATCTCTAAACGATCACTGGCTAAAAATAGTTCGACAATTTCCATCGGACAGAATGGAAAATAGGCAACGACAGCAACGATAATAATTCGTTTCATATTTAGGATCTTAATACGAGGAAATTAAAGTATTTTGACTTTTCCGAATTTATTTTACAGTTTTCGTTTTGATTGAAGCACATCGTTGACGGGGGAATGTTTGAGGAGAGAGGCATTTTCGCATTGAAATACGAAGCTAAGAAAATTCAGCGGTTGAGAGGGAGACGGCGAACTCGTTAATAAAAAAAATATAATTTCAAATGATGTAATTTTTCGTTCCGGTTATTTTCGTTTTGTTTAACATGAAAATTGGAGACACAAATAAAAATAATCGAATTACGTTGAATGGTGCTTTTTCCCTTTTATATTTTGTTTGTTCCTAGTTTTTCTGGCATGGTTTTTTTCTAATTTTTGGATTTGCTATAATTGTCGGTATAAAATCTTGTATGAAAATTAAATGCTTTCGGAAGCCAATGTTTGGAATCGGCATTATCGAAAGCTATTGCTTATTTGAAGTTTTATTTGTAGGAGAGTTAGGGTTCTGTGGATCGGATCTTGCGCATCATTGCCACCGAGCAATTAGATTATGGTACAAAAAATTTCGAGTCTCTAGCTTCATTCTATCGAAAGATGTTGCTTATTTGAAGTTTCATTCGTAGGGAAGTAGGGGTTTTGTTGGTCGAATTTTACGTATTTTCAATATCAGCCAACTGGATCCTACTAAAAACATTCGAACAAAATTTCAAGTCACTAACTTCATTTTATTGAAAATTATCTCTTATTTAAGTTTCATTTTTAGGGGAGGTAGGGGTTCCTTGGGTAAGATCTGGCCTATATTTAATACCAGCTACCTAAATCTCACTTCAAATATTTGGCCAAAATTTCAAGTTGCTGGCTTCATTCTATCAAAAGTTATCGCTTATTTAAAGTCGTATTTGTAGGGGAGCTAGGGATTCCTTGACTCGGATCTTGCTTATTTTCAATATCAACTAACTAGATCCTACTACCAACATTTTACCCAATCTTCATATCGCTAGTGTAATTTTATCGAAAGTTATCGTAATTAAAGGAATATTTAATTTTTTGAAATTTGTAGAGGAAGTAGGCGTTCCTTTGATCTGATTATGCCCAATTTACGAAAACTCAAGCAGCTTCTCACCTCAGGGTTACATGTCAAAAAGCAGGTATCTACGTTAATTGGTTCAAGAGTTATCGACAAAAAAACCTAAAAAGTAGGGTAGTGCGGGGCTCTTTGTAAGAAAATTACCGTTAGTTTTCAACTGATCGATTTTATTTTTCCAGGAGAGTATAAGATTACTCTCACGAGCAATCTACCAAAGCTTGAGTTTTTCATGTTTATTTAATGGGGCGTTATACAGATACATTTAATTATCCTACATATGTAGTGGAGGTAGGCGTTCTCTTGGCCTGAGCATGCCCATTTTCAATACCAACTAGATGAAACTACCAACATTTGACCAAAATTTCAAGGCTCTAGCTCCATTCTATCGAAAGTTAATATATCGTGCGAACGGACAGACTGACGGACGGACAAACAGACAGACATTGCTAAATCGAATCAGGAGGTGATTCTGAGCATTTATGTATATACATTGCTATACCTCCGGAGCCTCCTTTAAGGTGTCACATATTTTTATAGTGACAAAAACAATATACCCTATACTATAAGTCTTGGGTATAAAAATCATAATCGTATATAAAGCAACTCTTACTGTAACTTTCCATGTACTGCTCCGATACAAAAGCACAGACAGTAACAGGGAGTGAAACTGGCTAAGCTTTGTCTTGATGCTGAGATAACTGCTCTTCCAGATTTTGGACAGCATGCCGTATCCGCCTTTAGCCTGGTTGATACGACGAGCCATGTCCTACACCGTACCACCATTTTCGGTAACAATGCTGCCCAAGTAGACGAAGTTGTCTACTTTCTCCTAAGGCTGCCCATTAATCTGAATAACAATAGGTATAGGATTTTTGTTTCGCAATGGCGGGCCAAGAATCATGGTCTTACTGGTATTAATCTATAGCCTAAGCTTGCTCGCCTCACTCTCAAGTTCTAACGGATAGACCCACGATTTTATGGGAGAGAGGCATATGTCGTCAGCGTCGTCAAGATGTTGTCGATAACATTTTAAAATCAATTAAATTACTTTGTCTAGTCCGGATAGGGCGGCATGCAACACATCGCTGATTACTATGAGGAATAGGATCGGTGATAGGATGCACGCCTGCCAAACTCCACTGTAAATCTTAAAGTCGACCGGCACCTAACCGTTATGCAAAATGCGACATTTCGTGCCCTCATATGTTGGCTTAATAATAGCCAGAAGCTTCTCAGGGATGCCTCTCCTGCGCAAGGCCACCCATACTCGTATAGAATCTCGGTTCACACTATCGAAAGCCTTCTCGAAATCGGTGAAAAGCAAGTGCAGAGGATAATCGTACTCAGCGCATTGCTCGATGATGGTTCGCATATTGTCAATGTATTCGATGCAAGAGAACACGCATCGAAGACCTCCTTGCTCTTTATCAATTGTTCTTTCTAAGTTAACCGTTAGTCTTTCCAGGACGATTTGAGCTATTAGCTTGACAACTGCAGGAAGCACACAGCCGCCTCTCCAATAATTGCAATCTGTAAGGCTACCCTTCTTGGGAAGTTGGATGATCAAATCCTCCTTCCACTCAGTGGGAAAGTCTCTGTATTCTACGCTTTATCAACAAGTGGGAGCAGTAACTCGGCTGTTACGCTTGCCGCTGCTTGATAAAGTTCGGCAGGGGTACCGCCTAGTCGGCTTTTCCTCGTTTTAGTGCAATAATTGCAGCGGATAATTCCTCTTCATTCAGGGCAATGAACCGTATAGCTCATTTTGATGGTTAACTAAATTATCTCCACAAGGGGAACTTCACCAGAGGTTACACAGTTCAAGACCGTGGGAAAGTGTTCTTTCCACCCCCTCATTTGATCTTCCTCCAAGATAAGTAGATTTCTATCACTATCCTTCACCGGATGTTGGCAGGAGTTACGACCACCTGTAAACTCCTTGATGACACCGTATACGGCGTTTAAGTTGTTACTTCTTACGGCTTCTTCTGCTGAGGCTAAAAGAGTATTGCCATAATATTTTTTATCGCGCCGCACACTACGCTACATTTCTCGAGCTTTCTGACGGTAAAGGAGTTCGATACTGCTTCAATTGTCGTTAGATGCTGCAGTCAAACGAACCGTCAGCTATTTTCATTCAACAATCCGCTGCAGTGAAGCGTTGGACATCCAGGGCGTATTCCGATAATTCGGGCTTGAGCCAAGGATGACATCTGCGCTATCATCTTACGCCCTTTTTGTGGCATCCCAGTTTCCATTTATGTCACTATCTGGGTGACTAATTATCTCAGCTGCTTTTTGCGCAAAATGGTCATTATATTATTGTAAGACATCTGGGTATTTTAGTCGAATGGTGTTCAATTTGCGGCGCTTGGATCTTCCGTCGCTAGGACGGCGCACGGCTGCAATACACAGTCGAACATTAGATAATAATCATAAGATACTGGTCTCTTCCTGTTAAATGGGACCATACGAGTACACATTGGCGATCTGATCCAGCATCGGGAGGCCATCATTTCAATAGTGAAGTGTAGTGTGACTGCGGCATTCACAATGGATATCGCAGGAAGTATGACATTTTTGCATTTACCATATGTATGTTTTTTGTACAAAAGGTAGGTTAGGTTATAAAGGGTACCGTGCAGAGCACAACGCACATTGACCACCACTGGTTCTATTGTGATACCTCGCCTCGTCGATACATCCGGATCTGTCAGTGGAGTAATGTAGATGAGCAGCACACTGAAACAGGCATTGAATCGAAGTCGCAGACGCTTAGCGCGCTCACCCATCGGGCAATGTGTTGTGTTGTGTTAATTGCCTTGACCCCTCCTGGGGCATGAGGCGCGTCAACATCTCTAGCATTTCTATGCACTGTTAACGTTTCGATAGCATATTTACTTTTCGGAAGTGCAGTTGCAAGCATGCATCTCCTATCCGCGTCGTCTTTATGCTGACAACCTAGGAGCACTGTGAGAGTTGTGTTAGTACTCACATGCAGTTTTTTGTTCGCGCCGAGATTTGAACTCCGAGCTCTAGATTAACCTAACGATAACCGCGATATGGATGATTTCCACGATCTCCCTGAGATGTTTTGTCTCCAGCATCAGCAGCCCTGAGTAGCGGCTGGGATCGAAGTTCGACCAAACTTGTCTTGTAATTTTGCAGGTTCTTCCATTTAGCCAACCGATGTTGGCGCGACTTACAGCGCTTGTCTTGGCCAGTTTTTAACAAGCTTATATTGACAGTTCGAAAATACCCTATGTCCAAATTAGTCGGGCCCGTGCAAGCCAGCTCGTCCGCCTTGCAGTTTACGCTGAAGCCACTATGCTAGGGAATTTAGCACAGGGGCGTATAATTGACACATATATCCAGAAGACCACCTTAGGTCGTAGGCCCCTTTCAGACCAATAGCCTTCCTGCAGGAGTACAGAGCGACGGCCGCCTTGGTAACGCGCTCCTGAATATTTGTCTTCCAGGGTAGCTTCTTATCCAATATAAGCCCCAGGAATCTGACTTTAACACTAGGGACCAGTCTGGCCCCTTCCACTATTGGTGGTATCACTGAAGGTAGAGTTTCCTCCTGGTGATGAGAACAAGTTCTGCTATGGTCGGATCGACCTCAACACCAACTTGCCTAGCCCACTGGGACAGGATATCTGGGGCATTCTGTATGACCTCACTAAAGACCCCGGAAAACCAGAGATAGCAATGGTTATGTCATCCGCATGTGCAATGACCCTACATTTGACCCCCTCCAATTCAAGGAGCAGCCTGTTAACCACCAGATTCCAGAAAAGGTGGGACTTTACACCTGTACACCTATCTTCGTATTGGTGATGATCCTAGCCGGGTACAAATAGTCCTAGATATAACCATCATGTTGTTGAGCTCACAGAGTGGTCGATTAACCTTCTGACTTGAGAGTGCATACAAGATAGCTTCCGGTTTAATGTTATTGAAAGCGCCCCCAATATCCAAGAAGGCAACAAGCGTGTACTCCTTGTAACTCACAGATTTGTCAATGCATGACACCACTGAGTGCAGAGCTCTGTCCACCGATCAACCTTTCCATTAGGCATTCTGAGAGAAAGAGAGTATGTTGAATGGAATGGTGGCACGCAAGTGCATTTCGATCAGACGCTCCAGCATCTCCAGCAGAGTCGATGATAAACTTATGGGACGGAGGTCTTTAGTACATGGTGCTAGCTCCTTCTCGCTTTGGGAATAAAAACCACCTCCGAGCACGTACGAGCAATGTGTACTAGCTCCAGGGAAACACTATGTTTATTGTTTGATGAATGTCCGCTGGAATAACACCGTCCAGTCCTGCTGACTTATACGGGTCAAAAGTGCTAATAGCCCAATCTATTTTGTCATTCGAAATAATAACGTCAGAGTCACAACGAACCATTACTATTCGGGAGTTATCTGGCACTCCACCAGGTGAGCTATCAGGGAAGTGAGTATCAGGCAGAACCTTGATTGTTTCTTCACTAGTAGTCGTCCACGTCCCATTTTAATTCAGCAGATAGCTTAGTATGCTGGGAGCAGTGGGTATAATTTTTCGTAGTCTAGAAGCCTCGCTGGATTCCACAACTTTTTCACAGATGATGCCCCACGACCTACACAGAGAATTCTTCCTATAAGGGGTCGTTCAATTATTACGTAAGCATCATAGGGAGGGGGGTTCCTCTATTGCTTACTTTTGATGACAAGGGTGGTGGGGGGGTCGAACGAAGATTACGTAAGCAAAATCTTTGAATTACATACGATGTATATGATACACTTTCTTCCTTCGGAAATAAAATAGTTCGCATCCTTTTCGAGACCGATGTGCCTTGCGAAAATTAGCAGAATTCTCTGTATTAAATTAGACAGAATTTTCACAAAACTCGATAGAGCTTTGCTTACTTTTGCTGACAAGGGGAGGGGGGATCAAAAATGACCAAAATTTTGCTTACGTATGGGTCTACAACTTAATAATGAGACTTTTTTTTGGAATTTTGGGCATTTATTCATAGATTTATTCATATAACTAAATTATTATATACGAATTATATTATACGAATCTTCTTCGAGTAATTTCGTCAATTCTTCGTCTTCAAACTTTTTTGGCTGGCCAGGTCGCTCTTCGTCGGTAATGTCGAAATTATCATTTTTGAACCGATGAAACCACCGAAAACACTGTGCACGCGAAAAAGCATCGTCACCGTAAACTTCCACGAGCCTGAGCTGCAGTCTTCTTAGCAAAATAATGTCCAAGTAAAACTTCCCGCAAATGTTGTTTTTTTCGTGAATTTTCGAAACTTTCCATGGTCCGGTAAAATACGTTGTCAACAATCAACACGAAATGTTTATACTGACATTGACAGCTTATGAATACAAACTTCAAATGGTATGTATGTCAAAGATGGACTACCATTGGTTTATCGGTGTTGCCATCTCTAAAAAAAAGTCTCATTATTAAGTTGTAGACCAATAATACTTGAACGGTCCCTAACACGCTGTAAATATGTCGAAACCAATGGAATCGGACCACTACGTCATATGGCTGCCATAGGGACGACCGGTCCAAAAGTCCGTCCTTGTGAGAAAAACTTCTTTATTTCTAAAGATAGCTTTCTTAAATTTCACAGTATTTAATAGTATCTTTAACCAAATCACTTTTTCGAATTTGGTTAAAATCGGACTACTCTATCATATGGCTGTCATAGGAACGACCGTTCCAAAACCAAATTTTTGTTAAAAAAAAAACATTTTTATTTCTGAAGATATTTTTACCAAATTTCATACTATTCAATCGTATTCACCGACAAATGACATACCTAAATTTGGCTGAAATCGGCCCACTACTTCATATAACTCTCATAGGAACAGTGAAATCGGAAACAAATTTTACTACTAATTTTAAAGTCGCAAATGCACCACAAATTAAAGCGAAGGTAATCATACCGTCGGTAAGCATGACTTGAGGACTTTGCCACATTGAAGCTTCTTCTGCTCACGGCCCTTAGCCCGTCAATCCGAGGGTTCCACCAGGGTGGTTTCCTCTTTCCTCCATACCTACTAACTGGACACGATTTAGAGACAGAGTCGCAGTCTCGTATTAGATGCTTTATATCCTATGAAACAAGGGTGAGGTCCAGGACCTCTTGTCTGCCCTTAGTGACAAAGGTAGGTACCGAATACAAAATACAAATACAAACAGAACTTATATTACAAATGAGGAGTTTCGTGCTCAACAAGAACTCTCTAAGCGCGTCCCCTCTCTCATTTGTGTCGGAGCTACCCCACATCGCGCGATGTGCATTAGAATCACAGCCCAGAATAACACTAGTACCGTGTTTCTTCGCGGCATGTAACGCCTACCTCAAAATTGGCGGAGGAGGGAGTCCCACCGGATCGTACGGTAAGTACGCACACAGAAATAAGCCAATACCGCCTATTCCAAATCTCCAGGCTTACCATCACAAAGTCTTTACAACTACAAACACAAATCAAAAGCACATTTAGATTTTTTTTAACGAGAATGTAAATTAGAAGTTTGCCCTGGTCTCTAACGTAAAAAATGTTAGTGTCACCACAGACTGTCGAACCCGAACTCGAACTCAAACACGAACCTGGTACAAATGTCCTCTGACACACACTTCACATAGATGTGAAGAAAACCGGTCCACTTGTACTAGGTTCGTGCTCGAATTCGATTTCGACAGTCTGTGGTGACACTAATACACCGGAATCCCTAGCCCCTTCACTAAATCATCTACGACCTAGGGTTACTGTATTAACACGTCACCAGACGAAGGAGAAGAGCAACCGACGCTGCTTTTAAATTATTTAGGTTGATTTGAGCGAGTCTGATCAACCTTACCATCTCGACTCCACCATTGTAACGTCGCTTACCCCGTCGACATCAAACTCGAACGAATCATACGCGAAAGAGGATACCGAAGTTCCATACAGGTTTTCCAAGTCGAATCCGAACGAGTGACAGTCATCATCGATGTCATGCCCAATGGGTCGAGTGATTACAACAGGTTTATTGATGAAACAAAAAGAGCGATGATGTTCATCGGCACTTTAGGTTCGTTCCATACAAATACATTTTAATTTTGGTCCATTTTAAGTTGTCTATGTCCATTTTAAGTTGTCTATGATTCGCGTTGTTGCCCTTATCGCCTGATTCAGGAGATACCCTTATCTACCAGGTGATTGCGAAAATGTCCTTTTTAATGTGTAACTTTTATAGCGACAACACATCGATGGGTAGTGAATCAAAAAAATATAATTTACCAGTACTGCCACGCAGAAGGAAGAAGCGCTGTGATAAAATCTCATAGATTTGTATTGTACATAATGTTGCACAAAACGAAAAGAGTTTGACAGGTACCTCTTGGCTGAGTGGTTAGCGAGTTCGACTTGTTAGTAGTTGGTCATCGGTTCGACTGCCAACGTATTTTTATTTTCTAAATCAGCCTTGCGGCGACAGTCGGCACCCGCTGTGTACTTGAAACACAGCGGGTGAGATTCTTGCACCCCTTTATGGAATGTATTTTCTTCCGCTCCCGCTTGAATTTTGTCAACAGCTGCCTCATAATAAGATTGTTTTTCTAAAATTTAATTACGAACTGGGATGTCGCCAGAACTTCTTGATTTGATCCTTGTTGTACAAATGCTTTTTGGGGTATGTAATTCATTGTCTTATTTTTGTCTTAACTTTAAATCCGACTTACAGTAGTTGCACTAGCAATTATACGAAAGACAAACTCCAATCAATGTTTTTTCTGACAAAAACACATGTAAAAACAGGTATGGTACCCTTCACACGAAGCGCATCATACCTTCGTTCTGACACATGGTGCACTTGCAACTTTGAAAATAAGTAGCAAAACTTGTTCCGATCTCGCTGTTCCTATGGGAGGTATATGAAATAGTGGGCTGATTTCAACCAAATTAAGTGACGTAGTTTGGCAGTCAAAACAATTAAATAATATGAAATTTTGTAACGATAACTTCAGAAATACAAAAGTTTTTCTAACAAAAACTTGCTTTTGGAACGGTCGTTCCTATGAAAACTATATCACAGAATAGTCCGATTTCAACCAAATTCAGGAACGTGATTTGACTAAAAATATTATTGATTAGTGTGAAATTTGAAAGATGTATCTTTAGAAATAAAAAAGTTTTTCTCACAAAGACGAATTTTTGGACCGGTTGTTCCTATGGCAGCTATATGACGTACTGGTCCGATTCGGTTGGTTCCGACATATTTTAAGTACGCAGTAAAAGGAAAGCTTTGTGTGAAATTTTAAAAGGTATCTTTGGAAATAAAAAAGTTTTTCTTACAAAGATGAAAGTTTAGACCGGCCGTTCCTATGGCAGCCATATAACTTAGTGGTCCGATTCCGTTGGTTCCGACATATTCCCAGCGTGCAGTAGAAAGAAGGCTTTGTACAAAATTTCAGCTTGACAGCCTTAGAACGGAGGGACTAGTTTGCATAGAACCAGACGGACAGACGGACAGACGCTTAATCGACTCGTCTCATCATGCTGACCAAGAATATATATAGTTTATATGGTCGGAGATGCTTCCTTCTGTACGTTGCAAACTTCATGACAAAGTTAATATACCCTATCACATCCGTGAAGGGTATAACAATAACATTGCTTTAAACACAAACACTTCAGATTGCCGAAAGTTTGATACCCTTCCCGCGTTGTGACTTATCGTGCATTTGAAACTTTGAAATTAGTAGTAAAACTTGTTCCGATTTCACTGTTCCTATGAGAGGTATATGAAATGGTGGGTTGATTTCAACCAAATTTAGGAACGTGGTTTGGCAGTCAATATGATTGAATAATATGAAACTTGCTAAAGATATCTTCAGAAATAAAAAAGGTTTTCTAACAAAAACTTGCTTTTGGAACGGTCGTTCATATGACAGCTCTATGATAGAGTGATCCAATGTCAACCAAATTCGGGAATGTGGCGGTCCAAAAATTCCTTTTTTTAAGAAAAACTTTTTTATTTCTAAAGACATCTTTTTCAAATTTCACATTAATCAAAAGTATCTTTATATTGATTAATGTGAAATTTGGAAAAGATATCTTTAGAAATAAAAAAGTTTTTCTTACAAAAACGAATTTTTGGACCGGTCTATGGCAGCTATATGACGAAGTGGTCTGATTCCGTTGGTGCCGACATATTTACAGTCTATCAGTTTTGGGTCCGCAGATGTTGAACAATCTTCCTTTAGTAATAAAGCAAACCTTGAATGATATGAATTTCAAATTGAAGCTAGAGGATTTCACCTTCAATAATAAACAATACCTAGAGGCCTTTCTTAATGATTAATAAACTTTCAAATTTTTTAAAGTTCGTAATTTTTTATTTTTTATTTTTTTCTAAGTTAAAATTATAATATTACAATATATGCATTTCGAGGCAATTAACACCTCATCCTCAGCAAACGCGTTGCTAACTAAAGAAAATTTCAAACACAATTTTTAATGAAAACTAGTGGAAAATATAAAAAAAAATATGAATCATAATATATATAAAAAATATATATAAAAAGGAATTAAACAAGTTAGAGCGAGAAGCGCTGAAAATTTATTTGGTAAATTTAAACAAATGTGACGTTATATTCCCGTTGTCTGTATTCATCCGATTTTTGCATTTATATATAAGCATTGCTTCATACGCGTCGAGTGTCCTATAGTCCGTTATTTGCTTTATTAGTTTGATACCACCGATTTTGTGACGTGGTTCGTCAATGTTGTTATATATGTGCAATGCCACCGCTGATTTATCCGTTGTTCGATTTTTTACTGCATTTATGTGTTCATTATATCTAGTTTTTATTTTCCGTTTTGTTTGTCCTATATATTTGGCTTCACAGTTATTGCAGCTGATTTGATAAATCCCACTTTTTTCTTCTGTCGGTGTTTTGTCCTTCGTTGATCCAAGCAAACATTTCAGTTTGGAGTTGTTTTTATACACAATTTGCATGCCTTCTTTTTTATAGGTTCGGAATAATGATCCTGTAATTGATGGAGCGAATGTGAAGGACACTCGATGTTCGCTTTTTGACGAGTCGTTGTTATTTTGTGCGAACAATGTTGAGATGCTATTCTTATGTGCCTTTTTTGAGTGTTTCATTACTAGATCATCTATAATCGATCTTTTGAAACCATTGATATCTGCTAAATTTGGAATATATTGATATTCTTTTAAATAGTTGGTAGCAGATAAAGGTAAATTGCACAGACGATGGATCATAGAATGAAAGGCAGCTAATTTGTGTTGTTGTGAACAATGGGAGTCATTCGTAATGTATCTCTCTGATGTTGTTGGCTTGCGATAAACTGCGACGCTGATATTTCCTTCACTGTCTCGAGTGAGTGTTAAATCCAGGAAATTCAATGAAGATGAAGATTGCAGTTCATGAGTAAATTTTATCGAGTCGTATTTGTTATTTAATACTTCCAAAATATGAGGTATTTCTTCTTCTCGTGCAACTGCAAATACATCATCAACATACCGATGCCAAATACGCGGTAATAAGTTGTTTTTCTTCAGTTCCGTTTCAAATTTCGTCAGAAACGCTTCTGCCATTAAGGGTGAAAGTGGATTCCCCATGCTGGCTCCCTGGTCACTTTTGTAGAAATCGTTTCTGAATGTGAAGCAATTATAGGACATGCATATTTTCGCGGTATTTATGTAGACATTTAGATGGTCTTCGCTTACATCGAATTTCAATAGGTGTATCTTCAGTGCTTCCGTGGCTACATCGATGGGTATGCTGGGGAATAAAGCAGTTACATCGAACGAAACCATCTTTTCATTATGTTCAATTTTTAAATCTTTGATTTTATTTACGAAATCGAAAGAGTTTTTAACTGCGAAACCATCAAAACGGACTATAGGACACTCGACGCGTATGAAGCAATGCTTATAAAATATATAAATGCAAAAATCGGATGAATACAGACAACGGGAATATAACGTCACATTTGTTTAAATTTACCAAATAAATTTTCAGCGCTTCTCGCGCTAATTTGTTTAATTCCTTTTTATATATATTTTTTATATATTATGATTCATATTTTTTTTTTATATTTTCCACTAGTTTTCATTAAAAATTGTATTTGAAATTTTCTTTAGTTAGCAACGCGTTTGCTGAGGATGAGGTGTTAATTGCCTCGAAATGCATATAATATTATAATTTTAACTTAGAAAAAAAAAAATAAAAAATTACGAACTTTAACAAATTTGTTGTGTTTTAATATTTTCTTCGGGTTAATTTTATGTGAGTTTTTGCAATCCATAAAGGGACGAACACTAACAAAAAAATATAAATCAGATTGCAAACATGGTTTCGTGTGAGATAATTACACATAATGTTATTTCAAATTTTCATTCCATAATTCTCTGCATTTATATTTGTTACCACAACAAAGTAACATTAGTAAAACGATGTCCATTTACATAATTTTTCTTCCAAAATAATAATCAATCACATCGGAGCGTGTAGATCGGGCTTAAATCAGGTCTATAATCACGTCTGGGTATTCTCATTTTCGAATTGAAAGAGCCGTAACATAGTAAGAAGCGAAATAAATGAACAAATACTTAATTTTAAGTGCATATATCAGCGGTAAACATTCAACGATTGATATGAAACTTAGCAGGAATATTGTCTATGATGTTGTTTACCATTTCCATTCAAGGTGGGAAGCGCATGTGGGGTATTACTATTTTTTTGAGAATATACATATTAAAAAAGAAGTACATACGTCCTTGTCTGACACTGACCATGTCACCAGTCGCCCTTCTTTCCGTAAAAACGGCCCTGGAAATAAAGTGTTCCATTACATTCGTACCCCATGTTTCGATTCGGAACGGAAACAGGAATGGTTGGTTGGTTAAAGTGGCTGTTAAAATACTTCCCTGTAGAGAAAAAACACAAGTAGCGCTATGTGTGCGTTGTTTTGATGCCACACACCTCATAATAGGAATAAACCATTGTCATCAAGAACGTTCTGAAGTATTCGTCCTCAGATCCATCCTGTGTAGTTAAGAAAACCTATTATCTCCCCGATATTCTTCGATGAGATGTCGGATATATCTTGGAAATAAGAACTGCCCAACGGGAATACTTTTCTTTTAATTATGAAGCAAATAAACATTCTCCCAACGCATCTAAGGCAAGCTATTGTACAATAGCCGGTATTGTAGCTTTTAATTTATTCGTTTGCACCTTTCATCGTTTTGCTGCGCATAATTTGTGGAATGAGGAATTGCTTTCTATCTACTCGTACATGCTAACTATTCATACAACCGCTCTTAAATTCATTACCATATTCCTTTTGAATCGCCTTAATAAGTTCCGAATAAATAGCTAAAATGTATAGCTACGGGCATTTGCCTTTTAAATTTGTCCTTTCTAAAAATGCCTGCATCAAAACGACACAAAAACAGAAAAGAATAAATACAACCTAAAGGTAGAATTTGGTAGAACTGATGCATGTTGGATCCAATGAAATGTATGCATGGTTTAAGCCCGCTTTTCTCTGTTACCCGAACAAGGGACATGCAAATCCAACGTGTCCTCTGTCCTGTATAACATTCACAGCATAATACGTGGTTCACATACGGGCGAAACATTGGGCAAAAATACGAGCGCTTGATGAATCTATTTTATCCACTCAAAAATAGTTTCTCAAAAGCAGCTTTTCGACTAAAAAAATCCGCTTTATCCGTGAGTCTGGCTGGTAGACTTTAATTAATTTTTGAGTAGGCAAACGCCTGCCGTGAGCTTTCCATGATCCCACCGGGCAACAGACCAATCGTGCCGTGTCGTACGATCCTTTCAACCACGGGGATGAAGAATGCATCCACACTGTTTATAATGCGAGTAGCCAGAATTGTGCATTTTTCTCCCAGATTCGACGAATGTGTATTGGGTCAAGTCCTGGCCGACGGCTATACTCGTATCTAATAATTTTCCTATTTCATGGGTCGGATTCTCTATTTTATATTTTGCGTGGACGAAATTCTGATAAAAAAAAATATCGCTCGAATCTCATAAGTTTTGAAATATTAGAAAAATTTGAAAGAAGACAGATATGACCAGGCATTACAGCACTGGGCTGGTGACCGTTGCTAAGATGGGTTCATAAATCTGTTCAATGGAGGTAACCCACCCGATTGCCAAGGTATGGTTCCAGGTTCGGAACTTGTGTTACCCGGACTGGGCTTTTACATAAGAAATGAGGGTGCAGTACGACGAACATTTCCATGTTATACAAGTTCTGTGAAAAAGGATATACGTATGTATCATGGAAAAATTTCAGTTTTTTAAATTATCCAAGGGATTTTGGTATGCATAGAAACGGAAATAGTGGCAGCTCCGTATCTAACATGTAATTTATTTCGGTTATGTTACGGATTTAGCGAAAAAGATGAATGGGAGAGAAATGTACGAATCCCAAGTGGCTTCTTGAAAGAGAATCCTTGAAGGTAACATGTTGTACATTGGCGCAGAGAATGGGTTTCATCTACCGAATACAAACGCTATTTGCACCAAGATTTCCCTTTGTGGATTATACGGTTTCTCCCGGCTCTTTGAATTATGTGTAGACATTTAGCTAATGAAGTAGGGACAAGATGGTATTTTAGGAACAGTGGTTGAATGTAAGTATGTACACAGTTTGAACAAGGAAGCGTTAATTTTCGACACAAAATGACATGGGAATGTTTTCTGGGTTGCGTCTCCATTTAAGCGTAAAACCAGTTAGTTCTTAGCAAATATTCGCTTATGAGCTATGCTAAATGAAAATGTATATATAGTACATATTGATCTTTTGATTATATTCTTACATTGATATGGATAGTTTGAACTGAAATAGGGAGTAGCGGAGACTCGCGAAGATATTGTTATATGGACGAGCCTTGATGAGGTTGGAGGCTGAAGGTATGGTCGTACAGACCGTTAATAGGCATATGGGGTGTCAAATTTATTTCTAGTCCATTCAATTTCTAGTACTCTTTCCTAACTCGAAGTAAAGACAACCGAGTCACGATCGAAAAGGACAAAAAGGGTAATAATTTTTTTTTAAGTGTAACTATTATAGCGAAAACACCTCGCTGGGCAGTGAATCGAAAATTAAGACTTACACATTCACGCCATCAGGATAGTGCGGCGCTTGCGTCGCTACAATGATCACATAAATTTTATCATTGGTTGGTTGACACGTGGAGTACATTATATTTTTGGTATAGTTTTCTAATTCGATGACGTGATTAGGCCAATGCACTGGAGTGTTGTTGAAGGCGTTAATAACCCTTTGGTGTTGTCAAAAGCACATTCTTGGATATGAAGTAATATCTAGGAAATATGAGTGTCGTTTGAATCAGGGTAATGGGGCCAGTGCACTGGAGTATATTAGGTACTGCTGGAATTTTGTCCCTATCGACTATTCGCAGCTTTGCATCCTCCCATGGTCCGTCCAGTGTCAGCACTGTTTTTCAGCATCACTTCAGCGTCTTTAAAGCTTTTGATCTTGATGCCCTTTAATCATCCTGCTGCATCAAACGATGGCATAGGCTTGTAGGCTTTCGATTCCATCCGATGCACCAGTTTGTTGAGCATCTCTCATCTCATTTCTACGCTTTTGCATCTTTCCTGGCTGGTTTTGCCCAGATGGTCGCTGCGGTCACTGAGTGCTACCATTACAGTACAGTGTAGTTTTTCTGGTTCAGCAGCACTGATTTCGATTCTAGCCTTGTCGGACTTCCTGGCAGTATTAGCTGTTTGCTTGACTGTTGACTGATCTCAAAACCATGGAAAAGTTGCTTGATCTGCATATCAGACACAATATGGAACTGTCGAGCCCCCTACATCGTATGCGATTCGCTTGCGCGAAAGGAAAATCAACAGTTGCCGCCCTGCATAATCTTCTCGGAACAATCAAAAAGTCCATCAGTGACAAAGAAATCGCTTTCGATAATACCGACAACGAGTGCAGATACATAGCAATGGAACTCAGGGACATCCCGCCCGCTGCATTGCATGGATGGATGCCATGCTCCGTGGACGGGATATTCACATAATTCTAGGCAGTACATCATCAATATGGGCGCAAAGGTTTGTCCACAAGGTGGCGTTCTCTCACCCCTTTTGTGATCCCTTGTTGTAGACGAGCTGATTCCCAGTCTTAATGAGCGCAGTGAGCATGATTTAACTATTATAGTCAGGGGAAAATTTGAATTTACCGTCACGGAGGTGATGGGGTTGGCACTCCACATAGTTCTACACTGGTGTGTTGCAGTGGGCTTACATGTAAACCCACAGAAAACTGTCGTTGTGCCATTCACGCGAAAATGAAACCTAGCATTGGATCCAATTTCGTTAGGCGGCACGACCGTACATTACTCTACTGAAGTTAAATGTCTCGGGGTAACACCAGACTCGAAACTTACCTGGAATACTCATATGTAATATACTTAACAAACCCACACGGACAATGTTGGCTCGCAGAAGTCTCTTCGGACGGACATCGGGGCTCACCCCAAAAATAATTGAGTTGTTACATATAATGGTGGTGCGGTCAGTGGTGACGTACGCAGTGCGTGGTGCCGAAAACTCGGCAATCCTCTGTTTGGCTGAAGTGCAATAAGCTCCGACGTCTTTTCTGCATTGGCATCACTTAAGCTATTTGCACTTGTCCAACGCCAGCTTACTCCGTTGCAAATATTCATTTAGTAATAAAATAAAAATAAACGACTGACACAACAGTCCAACCATGACCTCGAGATGAATTAGCATCATCTCATTTTCTAGATCGTGACGGTATGTCTTGTGCAGAGGTGTGTGATCAGCAACACGCTCAACCGAGCTATTTATCCCATAAATGGGTAGTCATTTAACAGCTGAGTGGGCTCATAATCCGACACGTAAATCCCCTTTTTCATCGAAAACTACCGCATTCAGTAGGAATGGAACGGGGGCCCAGTGCGAAGAAGGCGAACGTGCTAACCGTTGCGCCATCCGGACTACATTCAGGAATCAGCAGCTCTAAAAAGCTCTTAGAATTCGTTTAACTTCAGACGTACGTAATGGAGAAGGCGGACACATGAGCATTCTGAATTCAATTCCTGACGTGTAGATTTGTTTGAGATCAGATTAAATGATCGCGGAGGTTTGCTTCGGCAGAAATTTTCAGCCCTCAGACCGTAGCGAATGGGAAAATGGTACGTCCTGTCCAGATTTTATATGTATTAAGTGGTTCATCGATGGATCTAAAACAGAACAGGGTGTTGGTGCAGGTGTCTTTTAACCCAACACCAGGATTTCGATGGCAATTGGAGTCTTGTCCAACGTTTTTCAAGCTAAAATACACGCCATTGAGGGCTGCGCCAGACTAATCTTGGAAACGTCATGAACCTGAGCCTTACTGTGGCTTTGGGCTGGCCTCGACCAAACTGCGGATCAGAGACTGGTCAGCACATTTACGTCAACAGTACTGATATAACTTTCCAGAGCTACGTCAACCAAATGAGCTGATAATGTCCTTCATTCACAAGGTTACTACTCAAATAAGTAGAACTCATCTAAGACTTCTAGTGGGGTAATTACCTGGCCATCACCTGGTCAGATGTCACCTGAACAAGATGGATCCGTCCACCGAGACTGAATGTCATTTTTATACCCTAGACTTTTAGTATAGGGTATATTGTTTTTGTCACGACGGAAGTATGTAACACCTTAAAGGAGGCTCCGGAGGTATAGCAATGTGTATATATAAATGATCAGGGTCACCTCCTGATTCGATTTAGCCATGTCTGTCTGTCTGTCTGTCCGTTCGCACGATAACTTTCGATAGAATGAAGCCCCTTGAAATTTTGGTCAAATGTTGCAAGTATAATCTAATTGGTTGGTATTGAAAATGGGCATAATCAGATCAAAGGAACAGCTACCTCCCCTACAAATTTCAAAAAATTAAATATTACTTTAATTACGATAACTTTCGATATAATAATACTAGCGAGTTGAAAATTTGATAGAATGTTGGTAATAAAATCTAGCTAGTCGTTGTTGAAAATGGGTAAGATCCGACCCAAGGAACCACTACCTCCCCTACAAATGAAACTTCAAATAAGCGATAAAATTTGATTGAATGAAGCCAGCGACTTGAAATTTTTTTCAAATGTTTGAAGTGAGATTGAGTTAGTTGGTATTAAAGATGGGTTATATCCGACCTAAGGAACCCCTACCTCTCCTAGAAATGAAACTTAAAATAAGCGATAACTTCCGACAAAATAAAGCTAGCGTCTTGAAATTTTGGCCAAATGTTTGCAGCAGGATCCAGTTGGCTAATATTGAAAATACGTAAAATCCGACCAATGAAACCCCTACTTCCCCTAAAAATGGAACTTCAAATAAGCGATAACTTTTGATAGAGTGAAGCTAGAGACTTGAATTTTTTTTTAAATGTTTGTAGGGTGATCTAGTTGGTGATGGGTGATAATGATGGGCATGATCCGACCCAAGGAACCTCTACTTCCCTACAGGTGAAACTTCAAATAAGCAATAACTTTCGATAGAATGAAGCTGGCGACTTGAAAAATTCGACAAATATTTGTAGAATGGGTTAGTTAATTGATTTTGAGAATGGTCAAGGTCCTCCTGAATGAGTGCCAACCTCTCCTATAAGCTGGCCGTATAGGAAACTCACTTTTAATGCATATAGTCGTTGCCAATTGGTACTTTCGGTATTACCACTAGGTCTGTACAAGTCGAGGGTATACTCGCTTCGGCCTGGTTTTTTATACCCTAGACTTTTAGTATAGGGTATATTGTTTTTGTCACGACGGAAATATGTAACACCTTAAAGGAGGCTCCGGAGGTATAGCAATGTTATATATAAATGATCAGGGTCACCTCCTGATTCGATTTAGCCATGTCTGTCTGTCTGTCTGTCTGTCCGTTCGCACGATAACTTTCGATAGAATGAAGCTAGAGCCTTGATATTTTGGTCAGATGTCGGAAGTATGATCTAGTTGGTTGGTATTGAAAATGGGCATGATCATGCCAAGAGAACGCCTACCTCCCCTACATATGTAAAATAATTAAATGTATTTATAACTCCCGATTAAATAAACATGAAAAGCTCTAGCTTTGGTAGATTGCTCGTGGGGGTAATCTTATACTCCCCTGGAAAAATAAAATCGATCAGTTGAAAACTAACGGTAATTTTCTTACAAACAGCCCCGTACTACCCTACTGTTCGGGTTTTTTGTCCATAACTCTTGAACAAATTGACGTTGACATCTGATTTTTGGTATGCAACCCTGAAGTAAGAAGCTGGTTGGGTTTTAGTAACTTGGGCATAATCAGATCAAAGGAACGCCTACCTCCCCTACAAAATTTAAAAAATTAAATATTACTTTAATTACGATAACTTTCGATAGAATAACATTAGCGAGTTGAAAATTTGGCAGAACGTTGGTAGTAACATCCTGTTAGTTGGCATTGAAAATGGGCAAGATCCGACCTAAGGAACCCGTACTTCCCCTACAAATGAAACTTCAAATAAGCGATAACTTTTGATAGAATGAAGCCAGCGACTTGAAATTTTGGTCGAATGTTTGAAGTGAGGTTGAGTTAGTTGGCATTAAAGATGCGTTAGATCCGACCTAAGGAACCCGTACCCCCCCCAGGAAATTAAATTTTAAATAAGCGAGAACTTACGACAAAATAAAGCTAGCGACTTGAAATTTTGGTCAAATATCCGTATTTGTAGTAGGATCCAGTTGGCTAATATTGAAAATACGTAAAATCCGATCAATGCGGGGCTGCTTCCCCTTCAAATGAATCTTCAAATAAGCGATAACTTTCGATAGAGTGAAGCTAGACACCTGACATCTTTTGTTTAATGTTTGTAGGGTGATCTAATTGGTTGGTGGCTATGATGGGCAAGATCCGATCCAAGGAACTTCTACCACCCCTACAAGTGAGACTTCAAATAAGCAATAACTTTCGATAGAATGAAGCTAGCGACTTGAAAAATTCGACAGTATTTGTAGAATGGGTTAGTTAATTGATTTTTAGAATGGCCAACATCCTCATGAATGTGTGCCAACCTCCCCTATAAACTGGCCATATAGGAAAATCACTTTTAATGCATATGGTCGTTGCCAATTGGTACTTTTGGTACCACCACTAGGTCTGTACAAGTCTAGGGTATATACGCTTCGGACACCAGCTTCGCTTCGGCCTGGTTTTAATTTAATTCGGTAATCTTGGCACGCATTTCATTTTTTCTTCGGGTGTAGGCTGTAGGCCACTGCCTACACTACACGTGCATCTTATCAAAATCTGTATTGGTCGTAGAGTTCGAAAACGAAAGAAAGGGACTAGTGAGGGGAGTTTCCTTCGAATCAAAAAAATGAACCGGAATTGAGATTTACTCAAAATCCTTTGATATGAATCAAAAAAAAAATCGAAAAAATTCTCGATCGGAAAACGTTGGGGCGACTGTTAGCTCAATGCGTAGAGTCGTCAGTCCCATGACTTGTCGCAGGTATGCGGATAAGTAGGCCTATGGTGCGGGACGTAATAATAAGCTAAAGCATCTCCCGACTTGTCGCAGGTTGACGCCTGAATGGGGGAGCAGGAGGTGCATGCTTGCAATTGCATTCTCCGAAACTAGTTTATGCCAACGAAATGTCAACTGGGTCACATGGAACTGAGTAGTGGTAGTGCTGGAAGTTGGTGATTCGTACGTGTCGCCGGGATTTTTCCAAAGATCGCGAGTAGCGTAGAATTAACGAAGTGTGCAAACGAGTGAAACGTATACGATTGCTCGTACCGTAGGCCAAAGGGAGATACAGCGAAAACACAACTCACACACCGATTTGTTTACTTCGCCACCAGATACATACCAACGTCAAAAAGTTTTAGAAAGTGAATTTTTTTCATGAGACTCAGCGGTTACGATGACGCATTTAATTTTTGAATTGCGCGAACGAGTTTTGTGATGGAGCGCTGCTATTTTGGTGATTACTGACCACACAGTTCGGGTATGCGGAAAAGCTGTTGTTGCGCCAACAGAATCGCCGTGTAACGAACGAAAGTGCAAGGTGGCCGCCACCAGCAGCTGCAGCCCCAGTCGTCGCCCGAGTTATGTTCCCGTCACACGGGGGGAGGGGGGGACTCCCGTGGGAGGAGCTGTTGTCTGCTGGCGTTAAAATTTCCCGTTTTTTTGTCGCGTTTGTGTTTGGTGTGTGTGAATTTTTCTCCCTTTTTGCGATCGAGACCGGCCGTGGGAACGTCCTTCACATTTTTTCCGATCTGAGATGCTACATACGGAGAAGCGACATCTCAACAAACGAGGAAAAGCATTTTGCAAAATCTAGGGACGCGGAAGTGTCCCGCCCGCCAAAGAAAAACGAAAAAATCGAACAAAAAAATATATTCGGAAAATTAACCAAAACTATGTTCACGCGACACAACAGGTACGGGTTTTCGGACCTCTGTAGCTGCGGCTCCAGGTGATTGTGGGGGCTCAAATTTAGTGTTGCAAATTTGATGTCGATATGACGAAAAGAAACCGAGATATGACAGTTTGAAATTCGCTATTTTTAAAATTAGTCTTGTTCTCGTTGATCTCGTTGTTCTTTGACAGGGCTACAGCCTCGTATCGAGGTCTGGTTTCTTTTCTCACGAATTAACTGTGTCCCAACGGTGTGCATAGGTTTTGATTTGCTCTGATCCGTGCAGCAGATAAAAAGATACATCCAAAAATGTGAAATCCTATGGAAGTCTTTCTCGAAGTCTTTCTAATGATTTTAATGAAAAAAGTCTTTCAGGTATTACCCGTGGTCCGTGGTTCAACTAAATTTGATACATAGCTTGCTTTGGTTATTAAGTATGTACATATTTTAGGGCTGCTGGAGATGTGCGTCAACATAAAAGGACTATATTATTATGAAATGAAACAAAAACAAAGCTGGTAGGTAAGGGTGTATACTAAATCGTGTAATGAAACCAATGCACTGGAGTTCTGTTAATGGCATAATGGCATTTTAAGTCCTTCGACCACGACTGATGGCATTTTGCGTCCTTTGGAGAAGGAAAAGGACATTTTTGGAAAAGAAGTGATATCAAGGGATAATGGGTGTGATATGACTGGGGGTGCTGAGGCGAATGCAGTAGACTATCGTTGAAGGCACTTTTAGTCCTTTGAACTACTACTAACTTTTTTGAAATCATTCGGATCATCAAAATTCTTAAGACACGTTCAAGTACAAGTACGAGGAGGTGGGTTCTTTAATGCATGATATTATTAAAGATAGGGCTTATTGAGATGTTAATACAGGTATTTACAATTATTGCATATAAATAGTTGAAAGATAAACGAAAAACCAGGCCGAAGCGAAGGTGTCCGAAGCGTATATAGGTATACCCTAGACTTGTACAGACCTAGTGGTGATACCAAAAGTACCAATTGGCAACGACCATATGCATTAAAAGCGATTTTCCTATATGGCCAGTTTATAGGGGAGGTTGGCACACATTCATGAGGATGTTGGCCATTCTAAAAATCAATTAACTAACCCATTCTACAAATACTGTCGAATTTTTCAAGTCGCTACCTTGATTCTATCGAAAGTTATTGCTTATTTGAAGTCTCACTTGTAGGGGTGGTAGAAGTTCCTTGGATCGGATCTTGCCCATCATAGCCACCAACCAATTAGATCACCCTACAAACATTAAAAAAGATGTCAGGTGTCTAGCTTCACTCTATCGAAAGTTATCGCTTATTTGAAGTTTCATTTGAAGGGGAAGCAGCCCCGCATTGATCGGATTTTACGTATTTTCAATATTAGCCAACTGGATCCTACTATTTTACATAATACGGATATTTGACCAAAATTTCAAGCCGCTAGCTTTATTTTGTCGTAAGTTCTCGCTTATTTAAAATTTAATTTCTAGGGGAGGTAGGGGTTCCTTAGGTCGAATCTAACGCATCTTTAATGCCAACTAACTCAATCTCACTTCAAACATTCGACTAAAATTTCAAGTCGCTGGTTTCATTCTATCAAAAGTTATCGCTTATTTGATGTTTCATTTGTAGGGGAAGCACGGGTTCCTTAGGTCGGATCTTGCCCATTTTCAATGCCAACTAACAGGATGTTACTACCAACGTTCTGCCAAATTTTCAACTCACTAATGTTATTCTATCGAAAGTTGTAATTAAAGTAAAATTTAATTTTTTAAATTTTGTAGGGGAGGTAGGCGTTCCTTTGATCTGATTATGCCCAAGTTACTCAAACCCAACCAGCTTCTCACTTCAGGGTTACATACCAAAAATCAGATGTCTACGTCAATTTGTTCAAGAGTTATGGACAAAAAACCCGAAAAGTAGGGTAGTACGGGGCTGTTTGTAAGAAAATTACCGTTAGTTTTCAACTGATCGATTTTATTTTTCCAGGGGAGTATAAGATTACCCCCACGAGCAATCTACCGAAGCTAGAGCTTTTCATGTTTATTTAATCGGGAGTTATAAATACATTTAATTATTTTACATATGTAGGGGAGGTAGGCGTTCTCTTGGCCTGATCATGCCCATTTTCAATACCAACCAACTAGATCACACTTCCAACATTTGACCAAAATTTCAAATCTCTAGCTTCATTCTATCGAAAGTTATCGTGCGAACGGACAGACAGACGGACAGACAGACATGGCTAAATCGAATCAGGAGGTGACCCTGATCATTTATATATATACATTGCTATACCTCCGGAGCCTCCTTTAAGGTGTTACATATTTCCGTCGTGACAAAAACAATATACCCTATACTAAAAGTCTAGGGTATAATGAAGGGTCATGTTAAGATTTTTGTAAGGCGGAAAAGGAAATTTGGAACAATTGTGTGAATTGTTTAAAACGACACCTGAATATTTTATGATGTATGATGATTTATGTATATGGGAAAATGAAATGTACAACATATGAAACGCGATTCTTGCAACTGTTTCATAGCAAATCTAATCGAAAAATGATTAAATGAGATGTGTTATCGAACATTAAGCTAAATCATATCCGCCCCAAATTTGCGTCCACGAATGAGATACTAATAAAGGAAGCATCTTTAATGAGGGAACTCTTCTGTTCTCTTAGAAGTGATAAAATACGCTAAAAGTGCACTTTCTACGTAAACAAAGTCTACAAGCAGATCAAATGACAACTATATTTTAGGGACAGAAGGTGCAATTGAAGAATTCCGGAATTGATGGCCTGTTTGTACATCCATCATCCACACCGTTTTATGTTTTTTCGTATGTTGAAAATTGTCGTTTCTTTAATTATTAATTAATTATTAGCCAGTGAGTTAACATACAGGCCTGGAAAAACTAAGTGTTAATATAACTCCAACCTCCTCGTGGTCCTGCTGGATGGAAATAAGGCAATACTGATTTTTTTTACCAATTTACTTAAATATGCTTTTCCGAAAAATGTTTCATTGCCTTCTCTCCAACTGATGGAGTTTTCCTTCTTGTTCTTAATTATATCTCTGTATTGAATACATTTATCTAGGAAAACGGTTATTCGGACCATACTGACGTAACAAACAAAAATCAATAAATAATCTCCATTTTAACGAAAACGCGTAAGACGTCTACTGTAAAAATTCGTGTAGGCAAACTACTTGAGAGAACAAGTTGAAACTTGTCATATGAACTAATGACACGTACGCCCAGGCCGGAAACATAAGTTCTTGCTGATTGCAACGGTATTTTTGTGTCAGGCTGAGAACTTTTCACCTTACCCTCGTATTTGCTTTTTTCATAATTTTGACTTCAGATTCTTAGTCAGCGACCCCAAAACCCCCCAGATAGTAAATTTCAACAAAGTTAATCGTATTTATAGAAAACAGTGTTACCACACTAGCCCTCATTTAGTTTTTTATAATTTTGATTTCAGATTCTCAATCAGCGCCCTCGAAAACCCCCGGATAGTAACTTTTAACAAAATTTAATATATTTATTCAAAACCGTGTTGCCATTGTGGATCTGCTGTTTTCGTTTTTTTTACAACTTTGATTTCGGATTCGTAATTAGCAAGCCCAAAAGCCACTGACTAGTAACTTTCAGTAAGATTGAACGTATTTATCGAAAATAGTGTTGCCATTCTGCATCTGATATTTTATTTTTCACAATTTTGATTTCAGATTCGCAATCAGCGACCCCCAAAACCCCCGAGAACAGACTTTCAACTTAATATCTTAATGTTTCCTTTTTTTGGCCAACTTTTTTGAATTTTTGGCCACTGTGAGGCGTAAAAGGAAACATTCTTTTCTTAGCCACCTAGAGCTCCCAGAAACCAAATTACGTATGACACTTTGGGCGGGGTTAAAACGTTGTCCAGTTTAGTGGTCTATCCAATATCTCACCAGGTTATATGTATGTACAGTACATGCATTGATGTTAACACCTTCGTACGAGTACCTTAGGATCATTTAACTGCCATCGTACGACTCTTTCCACGTACATACTTTTGTATTGTGGCGAATTTTCAGCTTTCTTAAAAGAGTGAAAGCGATTCACAATGTAACAACTGTATTCTCAACTTCATCTTGGAAATCCAAAATACTTCCTTCTCCACTTACTTTAAATACTTCCGTTGCAAACCGAAAGAACTGGAAATGCTATGGAGCGACTATCAAGAACAGGATGTACACTTTAAAGTGGTCCAAAGAAATGAAATGTTGCGTAAAGTACTAGAAGAACCTCTTTCAGAATATGAAATCGTTACATTGCACAAATTTAATCCTCTTTCGAATATACACATTCGTATATTTATATGCATTACGGAATGTTGGAAAAAGCTTCTTATATGAGTGCATACATATGTTTATAGGATGCAGTCGGCATCCGTTCAAAAGTTAGTGGTAGTTAACAAAACTTACAGTAGCATGATTCGAGCGGCAGGAGACGAATGGTGTGGTGTAAAAGGAGACAGAGTTATGGGATGCCTTAACAAATTCAACTATGGAACCTTAAGCAAGGCGAAGAAGTTGGTAAATTAGCATAAGCAGGATGAACATATCATCATCATTGCAGCCTTAAAAACAGGATTCCATGGAAATTGTGGAAAATCTGTCGTTCCCAGACATGTATAGCATGGGACCACATAACCCACTCTGTAACCGAAGCCAGCTAGTCAACCAAAGGGGTAACCGCAGTCGCGTGTGTGTGTGGGGGGGGGGGGGGTGTATATTAAAACAGGACGATAAAGTACAAAAGTACTTAAAGGGAATTTATCATTTCTTGTTTTCAAAAATTTTCATTTAATCTGTGCATCATTTGCCATGGATGCGAAACATTCATACTTGCAGAGTGACGGTTGTGGTCTTTGGGTGGGCTTTCCTCATTGAGCCGCCCGCCGTATCTTTTGGATTTTTGGAATCTCGGAGTTAATAACTGAAGATGAATTGACAAGGTTTAAGGGGAAATGTGTTTATAATAGAGTTGATTTAAAATCCTAGATATAAGTCGGTGGGTTCATCATGAAATCCGCTTGTGGAAGTGTTGTTTTCGGTTGCAGTGTTAGTAATCACTTACTACAGAATGCTACTTTTCGCTATTTGCGTTTTATTTAATTTTGAATGGGAGTTTTAATGGAGAGCAGTGACGTACTGAAGGCTCACCAAAGTTTAATTTGGGGACCTGCAACGGACGGTTTGGTGGGCATCCGAAGATGCCCGTGGGGACGGAGCCTAACGATGCATGGTGACCGTGAAGGTCGGGCTGTGCCATCTGGCGAAGAAAAAAGGCTCCTCAACGAGCTAAGCAGCGGCCTATGATTGCTGTAGCTCAGTTCGGGAGATGTGGGCCGGGTTTTCGCCGCTCGTTGCCCCTGTCCTTTACGTATTAACAAAAAATCATATGCCTGGGGAAGACAACACAAACAGGGGAGGTAAAAATGGGGTGCACTGTCTTCGACTTGATAGTAACGTACTGTAGCGCTTTTAGTGCTTCTTCACTGTTCGAGTGTATCATGATTCTACCCTTTTTCCGGGATGATATCATCACCTCGGCTGCCTTTTGGATCGCAAGCACCTCTGCCTGGACAATGCTGCACTCATTTTGCAGTCTGTAGGATAGGTTCCACGGAAGTTTCGAGGAGAAGACAGCTGCACCAACTCCGGCTTCCATCTTGGAGCCATCCGTGTAGAGGTTCAGTGCCTCATAGATGGTAGCCTAACACTGCGGTGGCAGTATGGCCTTTCTTTGAAATACCCTGCCTCTCTAAGCCTAAGGTTTAGGAGATTAGGCACAGTTAGCAGCCTCATTCTTCAGATAAAGGTCGATGGGAGGCAGGTTTACGAGTAGAAGGGTGTTCAGAAAGAGCGAAGATACTGTTTTTAAGGCACCAGTGATCTAAAAGCAACATAGTCTCCGTACCCTCTCCATTTTCTGTAGGATTCTTTTCGTGTTGAGTGCTGTCCACCAGACCACAGCTCCGTACGTTAGTATCGGTCTTACGATAGCTGTGTATATCCAGTGAGTTATTCTTGGTTTGAGGCCCCACTTATTACCAAGCAAGCTTTTGCAGGTGTAAAAGGCAATGTTCGAATTCCTGTTTCGTTCCTCGACGTTACGACCCCAGTTAAGTCTACTACCCAGGATCATCCCTAAGTACTTTTCATGGGTTGACAAAGTTAACACGGTGTCATCCAGCTTTGGCAGGATAAATTCCTGAATTCTGGTTTTCCTTGTGAAGACGACTAGTTCAGTGTTCTGAGGGTTTACATTTAGACCTTTTCATTCCGCCCACCTTAGTACCTTACTGAGAGCCATAGTTGCAAGTTCTGACAGTGTGCTTGTGTGGTTGCCTGATACGAGTACCACAAAATCGTCTGCATAGGCTTCCATACGTATTCTGGAGGATTCGAGGGATATTAGTAAATTAGTCAGTACGAGTAACCATAGGAGCGGCGATAGCACTCCTCCTTGCGGAGTGCCTCTCATCGTACTTTTGCTGGCTTTAGCACCTCCAAATTCAGACGTTATTAGCCTGTTCGAGAATAATGCTTTGATCCATTTCGCTATGCTTCCATTTATTTACTAGTTTATACGCTTATCTGATGTTTCTATTAGCTAAGTTTTCGTTAATATTCAGCAACTGCTCGTCAAAGTATTTACGTTTCTTACGTCCGATTATTCTATTCGATATTCGCCGTAGCTCGTCATATTTCTCTCTTTTGGCTCTTTATATCCCACGACCTTCTCTGCGACATCTTTGATGGTACCCTTGAGTTCTTCCCAGAACCCATGGACGCCTGTGTTGCTGATGTTATCTAGCATAGGCGATAGTCTCCTCAAGGCCGGTGGTATACGCCACCGCCCCGTAGCATCGCTCAGAAGCTTATTAACCGCAAAGATTTTGGGAGGGCTGATTCTCGATTGGTGCACTGAGGAAATTCTACATCTGTAGGTCGTCCTCACCAAGTGATGATCTGAGTCGCACTGTGCTCCTCGATAGGAGCGGATATCTATCATACTAGACGCGTATCTCATGCAAATGAGGACGTGATCAATTTGGTTGATGGTATGTGTGTCTGGAAATTTCCAGGTCGGCTTGTGAATGCGTCGATGCGGGAAACAAGTAAAGCTTACGACTAGATTCCTGCTGCAGGCGAAGTCGATAAGTCGCTGGCCGTTGTCGTTGCATGCCAACTTTCATTTCCGACTTTCGCGTTAAAGTCTTCCAGCAGCAATTTGACGTCGTTTGTTGGAAGTGAGTAGAAGAGAGTCTCAGTGCAGGGTAGTACTCGTCTTTTACAGTGCCTTCTTTAACTTCAGTGGGGGCGTGCACATTGATGAGCCAGAGATTGAAGAATCGAGCCTTAATGCGAATCGCACACAGCCGTTCATTTATGGGTTTGAAGCCCGTAATCTGCGGTTTGAGGTGATTGTTCACTATAAATGCTTCTCCAAACTCCTTGCGGCCCGATGGTTTGCCACTTGTAAAAATTGTGTGCGATTTCTTGCCACTGATGTCGCTGCCAAGCCAATTTGTTTCCTAGACTGCAATAATGCTCAATTTGTACTTTTCGACCTGTTGAAGGAGGACCTTTTCGGCCGCCGGTTTGTTCAGGGAGCATACATACCAGGATCCGAAAGAATAACCCTTTAGTCGTTTGCGTGGTCGTCGTTGTTGATCCGTCCAGTCAGGGCTTTTGTTAGAAACTATAGACCGATAAGTCCGCTCCCTGAGTTCTACAAACTATTCACTAAAATCATGAATAATAGAATACAATCATCCCTAGATGCAGAAAAGCCACGAGAACAGGCTGGCCTCAGGAGTGGCTTTAGCACTGTTTATTACATCCACACACTAAGAGAGATCATGAGCAAACCGAAAGAGTACGAACTCCCCCATGCCCTGGCATTCATTGACTTTGAGAAAGCCTTGGACTCAATATACCCCGAGGCAATAGTAAGAGCACTTCTGAGCCAAGGTATTGAGAAACCATATGTAGAAACACTGACCAACAGATACAAGAACGCTAAAGCAAAGGTCAAAGTGTTCGATGACACGCCAGAGTTTCCCACACAAAGAATGGTTAGACAGGGTGATACTATATCACCAAGAATCTTTAACGCCACCCTAGAAGAAATCTTTCGAGGCCTAGAATGGGACAATAAAGACATAATCATAGATGGAGAGTGGCTAAGTCACCTACGATTCGCAGATGGCATAGTACTTATCGCCCAAAATCAGAAGGAACTACAAACACTACTCGTGTTTGTTTTCTGAGCGCAGTAAGTGAGACAGCAGGACTGAGAATGAACCTCAATAAAACAAAGGTTATGTGCAATGAATTCATAACGAGAGGCCAGGATGAAATATCAATTAAAAACACCGATTTGGAAGTGGTAGACGAATATGTGTATCTGGGCCAAACAATTAACAACTCAGGACCTCAACTACCTGAAATAAACAAAAGAATTAAGCTAACGTGGAGTGCGTTTGGGAGGAACTCCATAATATTCAAATCAAGAATGAAATCCCGCCTGAAGAAGAAAGCCTTTGATGAATGCATTCTGCCAGTCACGACTTATGGTTGTGAAACTTGGACTCTAACAACAGATACCATAAGAAAACTTCAGGTTGCCCAAAGAGTAATATAGAGATGCATGTTGGGCATCAGAAGAAGAGATAGGAAAATACTAACCTGGGTAAGAGCGAAAACACAGGTAACTGATGTGATCAACAGAATCAAAAGTCTCAAATGGCGAAGGGCCGGGCATTTAGCAAGAATATCGGACAATAGATGGACCACAGAAGTCATGCATTGGTACCCAAGGAGAGTCAAAAGACCGAGATGACGCCCGAAACTTCGATGGGACCATGACATAAGAAAGCTAGCCGGCATAACCTGTACACGTATAGCCAAAGATTCACAACTATGGAGGGCACTGAGAAGCCAACACTTAGGGGAGGCTACACCATGATCCGTATACATGGTTGACAGCTGACAATGATGATGGTGATATTATTATTTTATTTACATACATGAATATAATCTTTCTGATCACCATAGCTTTTGAGAAAGGATAACTTTTTTGTGTTCTTTATGACCGTGTTTTTGCTCGATAACTTTTGAAACAACGAACCTAAAGACAAGAAATGTCGGTCAAATATTTGTAAATTCATGATGAAAATGAGTTTGATTCGACAAAAAGAACACCTACCCCATACAAATACATATCATTAAAACTATAGTATATCTCCTAGCCGATAGATTGTGGAAAGTTTGCTGCTTAGATAAACATTCTACTACGCTGTAACTACTCGTATAGTTGACAAATTTAAAATGTATTCGGCATTTCTTGTAAATTGTTTTGGTGTACTTATTATTTTGACCATGAGTGTACAATGTACATGTATAGTAGCTCGTATGCTCTTAGTATTGGTACGTCGGCCAGCCGTGGATCATGTAAAAGGGTTCAGTTGGTCAACCGGTCCGTCGGGCTGGCGGGCTCATCATCTGAAAATATCCATTTGAGCCAGTGTTATAGCCATGCGTCGGTCGGTCAGCTCGTCAGCCCATCAGTTGCTACGCGACTGACGGGCTTATCATGTGAAAGCTCTGATTCAACTCTGTGCTTCTGATGAGCTCGGTCCTAGCATTAGACGGCTGACAAACGTACTGACGTGCCGGCTAACGGGCTGATCATGTGAAAGGATTGTAAACCATATAAGCTATGAAATGTATACCTACATATTTATACCCTAGACTTTTAGTGTAGGGTATATTGTTTTTGTTATGACGGAAATATGTAACACCTTAAAGGAGGCTCCGAAGGTATAGCAATGTATATATATAAATGATCAGGATCACCTCCTGATTCGATTAAGCCATGTCTGTCTGTCTGTCCGTCTGTCCGTCTGTCTGTCTGTCTGTCCGTTCGCACGATAACTTTCGATAGAATGAAGCTAGAGACTTGAAATTTTTGGTCAAATGTTGGAAGTACGAATATAATCTACTTGGTTGGTATTGAAAATGGGTATGATCAGGCCAAGACAACGCCTACCTCCCCTATATATGTAAAATAATTAAATGTATCTATAACTCCCGATTAAATAAACATGAAAAGCTCTAGCTTTGGTAGATTGCTCGTGAAGATAATCTTCTACTCCCCTGGAAAAATAAAATCGATCAGTTGAAAACGAACGGCAATTTTCTTACAAAGAGCCCCGTACTACCCTACTTTTCTGGTTTTTTGTCTATAACTCTTGAACTAATTGACGTAGACACCTGATTTTGGGCATGTAACCCTGGGGTAAGAAGATGCTTAAGTTCTAGTAAGTTGGGCATAATCGGATCAAAGGAACGCCTACCTCCCCTACAAATTTCAAAAAAATAAATATTCTTTTAATTACGATAACTTTCGATAAAATGACACTAGCGGGTTGAAAATTTGACAAAATGTTGCTAGTGAGATCTACTTGGTTGGTATTGAAAATGGGTAAGATCTGACCCAAGCAACCCCTACCTCCCCTACAAATGCAACTTCAAATAAGCGATAACTTTTGACAGAATCAAGCCAGCGACTTGAAGTTTTGGTCAAATATTTGAAATGAGATCAGGATAGTTGATATTCAAGATGGGTTAGATCCGACCTAAGGAACCCCTACCTCCCCTAGAAATGAAACTTAAAATAAGCGATAACTTACGACAAAATAAAGCTAGCGACTTAAAATTTTGGTCAAATGTTTGTAATAGGATCCAGTTGGCTAATAGTGAAAATACGTAAAATCTGACCAACGAAACCCCTACTTCCCCTACAAATGAAACTTCAAATAAGCGATAATTTTCGATGGAATGAAGCTAGAGACTTGAAATTTTGCTTGAATATTTGTAGCGTGATCTTATTTGTTGGTGGCAATGATGAGCAAGATCCGACCCAAGAAACCCCTACCTCCCCTACAAGCGAAACTTAAAATAAGCGATAACTTTCGATAGAGTGAAGCTAGAGACTTGAAATTTTGTTTAAATGTTTGAAGCATGATCTTATTTGTTGGTGGCAATAATGAGCAAGATCCGACCCAAGGAACCCTTACCTCCCCTACAAGTGAAACTTTAAATAAAAAATAACTTTCGATAGAATGAAGCTAGCAACTTGAAAAATTCGACAGATATTTGTAGAATGGGTTAGTTAATTGATTTTGAGAATGGTCAAGATCCTCCTGAATGATTGCCAACCTCCCCTATAAACTGGCCATATAGGAAACTCACTTTTAATGCATATGGTCGTTACCAATTGGTACTTTTGGTATCACCACTAGGTCTGTACAAGTCTAGGGTATATACGCTTCGGACTCCGGGCCGAAGCTTCGCTTCGGCCTGGTTTTATGTTATTTATGCACATAATCTTATACTGGCGCTAACATAGAAAGTTCGTTATTTTTAGCTACAAATTCATACATACAAATCGAAAATTCGGCGTTCGAAACCGCACAATCCTTTAGTGTGCATATTATATGAAACGCCATTCTTAGGACGTTCTCATTGTCTTGGCATATGTTGACTAAGAAAGTCTGTGCCTGCGAGAGTACGTTTCCAATAAGAAGTCGAAACGTAAGACGTTTTACGGTCGTTACATCGTAAAAGGAGTAAAATGAGAATACAAAATCTGTTCAAATTTTGGTCTATCAACATAAGGTTATACACATCTGTACAACTATGCTAAACGATTGCATTAAGTCTAGGAGACGGAACAAAATCAATACGCATAAAAAAATATTAGAAGTCGGCAGTTATGAATAATGCATTGAAGTTGAAGCAAAATTTATGAAATATTACATGGAAACTATGTTCTTGCATACCATAATGATTGAGGACATAGAGAATTTCCCGTGTTAAAATTCAATAGACGGGAATAATGTAAACGAACAAGTATGTACTTTATTAAGGCTGTGTGGATACATAGTAGTCCTTTTTTTACTTACTAGTTGTTCACGAATTTGTAGAAAAATTGTGTGTTCTATTCGATAGGTTAACGGCGCACAGTGGCCAAAAATTACAAAAAGTTGGCAAAAGTAACGAAATAAACTGTTTGCTACTTGATTAGTAATCATTAACCTTTAAAAAAAGTGACTTGTTTCATTAATTAAATAAAAAAAAAATCCCCAATATGCTGCTCTGATTGAATCTGGGATCTGTAGCTTATGTTCTAACTTAGGACACTCTCTGAATCTAGCTTAGCCCTGTGCGATTAATAGATTAATCGAATAATAATCGATTATTTTGGATAACCGATTAATCGAAAAATGCGATTAATCGATAAATTATGGTTAATCGATAATAATGGATTATGGTTATATACTGATATGAATAATCGAATTTTTCCGATTAATCGATTATAATCAATTATGATCATAGACGGAGAAGATACGATAAAATAGTCGAGCTACTGTCCCAGCAGGAAGGCACTGCGACCATTAGAGATCTATTGTGCCGTAGCTGATTAATCCAAAAGACCGTCCACCCTTCTAATAAGGGGCAGTAAGTCTTAAGCAGGAATCAACCTGAAGTCTGCAGTGCTGATAGTAGCCTGCCAGAGGAATGACATCCTAAAACGCGCGATGGCGTGTGTTTGGTCGTTTCCACGTCCTCCAGACAGAGACGGCATTCAGTCTCCCTGGGCAGACCCATCTTGTTCAGGTGATATCTGACCAGATGATGGCCAGATAAGTACCCCACACGAGTTTTAGGTGGGCTCTACTCATTTCAGTAGTACCCTTGTGAATGAAGGGCAATATAGGCTCCTTTGATTGACGTAGCCCTGAAGGTTATTCCAGTACTGATGACACAATAGTGCAAACCAATCTGTGATCCGCAGCTTGGCCGAAGCCAGCCCAAAGCCACAGTAAGGCTCAGGTAAATGAAAACGACTGGATGATCCTTGTCTAGCAAGTTAATCCGCAGCCTCGTTCCCCTCAATACCCTGGTGGCCTGGCACCCAACACAAGAAGACTTAGTTTTTTGTTGCCAACAGTTGAATTCGTAACACTCCTTCACCAGTTTCGAAGAGACCTTATATGTGGAGAGCGCTTTTATATCTGCTTGGCTGTCTGAGTAGATAGATAGCAATGTGAGCGCCGCGAAGTTCAGTTTCCAAGATTACCCTGGCGCAGGCGTCAGTGGGGTGGATGTCAGCTTGAAAAACGCTGGGCGAGACTCCCATTGCGATTGAAATCCTGGTGTTGGGTCCAGAAACACCTGCACCAACACCCTGTTCCGTTTTAGACCCATCGGTAAACCACTTAGTACATCTAGGGTCTGGACAGGGTGTGTCATTTACCCATTGAGAGTGGTCGGGGATGAGGGCTGAAAATTTTCTGCCGAAGCAAACCTCCGTGATCATGTAATCTGATCTCAAGCAGATCTGCACGTCAGGAATTTGATTCAGAATGCTCATGTGACCGCTTTCTCACTACGCACGTCGGAAGTTAAACGAAGTCTAAGAACATTTAGAGCTGCTGATTCTTGAATGAATATATGCAACGGAGTAAGTCCAATAATCGCCTCCAGGGCTGTCATAAGGCAAGTGCGCATAGCTCCAGTGAAGCCAAGGCAGGCAAGGCGTTGAAGCTTTTTGCACTTCAGTAAGACGGAAGATATTTGAGTTTTCGGCCACAACACAAGCACTGCGTAGGTCACCATGGGCCGCACCAGTTTGGTATATAACCACTCAATTATCATTATCATATACGGATACGATTAATCGATTATGATGATATTCGAAAACGATTAATAGTAGTTTTCCGAATAAAAGTGTAGACTATTTTGTCGAGAGGATGATTGAGCACGGCAGCCAATGGTTTAGAAAATGTGTCTTTCTTGGCAATGTATATTTTTTACAGTTTTGTAAAATAGTAAAAACAAAACCCTTATGAAATCGGTCATGCGTCCGTCTGTCTATCTGTCCATGAAATATCTCATGAACCGCTTAAGCTACATGCACGAAATTTGGAGAAAATAAAATATGTAAGTATGTATTATAATTCTCTTGAGAAAGCGATGCGTCTTAATAACCCAACTTTAAGGCCCTCCTTAAAGTTGGCCTATTACGACGCACCGCTTTCTCCAGAGAAGAGGGGGGGTCCCCATAGAGGGGAAATGATGGTTTAATTTTTTTTTTGGTATAGGCAAGTAGGGTATCGTAAGAAAGGTACCGTTAAGTACATTCCATTTTTGGTAATTTTCTTCAAATTTGGAGAAAAGAGGGTGAGAAGAAAATATGTGATCCGAGTTGGTCCCCCCTCTTGCATTTCGAAACCGTTATACTTGGAAATATGAAATTTTCAGAAAAGCGGCATTTTACTAGCATAGAAAACCAAAAATAACAGAGCTTTGATATCTTCTCAAAATAGGTTATTAATAAAATAGTATATTTCTATAGTTGCAGTTAGCACACCCCTGCACTCCTTAAGCACACCCGAGGTCAAAAATATTGATGGCCGATGATAAACAACATCTTCTTCTTCCTTGCCCTTTCATACCACTCTGCGGCTTCGCGTTGCTCTGTCTGTGGTGTTGGCACTTCGCCTATTCTGGCGGTATAATCTCAGCTTCCTTCTGCAGGCAGCACGGTCTTGGATCGTATCATCGCCAAGATTAACGCGTTGTTCTTGCTTTTTCATCTGATCGATCCATGTGTGTTTCCGTCTGCCTCGGCGTTTGGGTCCAGCAAATGGAACATTAGTTGATAGTGCCTTCATGACACGGTTCTCAGGCGGACGCCTTAGAACGTGGCAATACCAATCCATACGACAATCTTCGAGCTTTTTAGTGATCGGTTGCTCAACGAACAAGCTGCCTCGGATGTAGGTACTTTTGATATGATCCTTTTTGGTCACACCGGCTGACATTCGTAGCATTTTCATCTCGGTCGCAGTCATTTTGCTTTCAAATGTCTTGTACATAGTCCAGCATTCAGACGCATACATGAGTGCGGGACGTACGACCGTTTTGCACAACTTGCCCTTAAGCTTTCATGGCATTTTCTTGTCGCAGAAAACTCCAGAGTTTTCTCGCCACTGCATTCAACCGACACTGATGCGATGTTTGATGTCGTCATCGCAGGTAGCTTCTTTGTTGACCATCGAGCCCAGGTATTTGAACCTTGTACAGGACTTCAACTGCTCTCCTTTAATGTAGATATCTGGTATCGGTCTCTCTGGATCTGAAAAAGGACAGCAAAGATACTCAGTCTTTGATATGCTAATCCTCCGTCCATGATCCTCCAGTATCTTACACCACTTATTCAGTGCAGCCTGCAAAGCAACGATGTCTTTGCTACCCAGGACAATGTCATCGGCGAAGAGAAGGGATATTTCCAGGCCGTCAGAGATGAGTGTTAATAAATAGAATATGATGATGTTGAAGAGCAAAGGACTCAATACACTGCCTTGGTGAACTCCGACTCTAACCGGAAATTCTTCAGACTCACCAGCTGTGCATCTAACTTTAGTAGTTGCCCCATCATACATGTCTTGTATCAACTTGACATATGCCTCGGGGACCTTAAGTGCTCTTAGGGCCACCCATATCAGATCACGAGGAACTCTGTCGAAGGCTTTTTCCAAATCGATGAACACAAAGTGCAAGTCCGTACGTGCATCACGATGCTTTTCCATCGTAAACATTTGCGCTGAATAACATCGACTGTGGACCGACCCTCCACAAAGCCGCATTGATTGTCATCCAACCGTACAATCTCTTTCAATCGATGATAAACAACATCATAGGCAATAATATCTCTAAGTTTCATTACAATCACATACTATTTAATACTAATACATTCAATTAAAATCAGGCATATTGAAACTATCCACACAAAAAAATATACCTACCGGCCCCATGCGTAGGTGCGAGTACTACTTGCAATCTGTTTTTCGTAGTGCCAATTGCAGTTATTTAACCAGAGTCCGAAGCGTATATACCCTAGACTTTTACAGACCTAGTGGTGATACCAAAAGTACCAACTGGCAACGACCATATGCACTAAAAGTGAGTTTCTTGTGGGGCCAGTTTATAGGGGAGCTTGGCGATCATTCAGAAGGATCTTGACCATTCTCAAAATCAACTAACTAACACACACTCTACAAGATATTTGTCAAATTTTTCAAGCCACTAGCTTCATTCTATCGAAAGTTATCGTTTATTTGAAGTCTAACATGTAGGGGAAGTAGAGGTTTCCTTTGTCAGATCTTGTGCACTTTCAATAACAACCAAATAGATCCTAGTACAAATATTTGACCAAAATTTCAAGTCATAAGCTTCATTTTACCGAAAGTTATCGCTTATTTAAAGTTTTATTTGTAGGGGAGATAGGGATAGGGTTTATTTCGTCGGGTTTCACGTATTTTCAATATTAGCCAACTGGATCCTATTACAAATATTTGACCAAAATTCCAAGCCACTAGCTTAATTTTATCGAACGTTATCTCTTATTTTAAGTTTCATTTGTAGAGGAGGTAGGGGCTCTTTGGATCAGGTCTAGCTCATCTTTAATACGAATTAAACTAAATTTCACTTCAAACATCTGACCACAATTTCAAGTCGCTGGCTTGATTCTATCAAAAATTATCGCTTATTTGAAGCTTCATTTGCAGGGGAGGTATGGGTTCCTTGGATCGGAGCTTGAATATTTTCATTACCAACTAACTAGATCTTACTACTAACATTCTACTAAATTTTCAACTAGCTAGCGCCATTCTATCGAAAGTTATAATAATTAAAAGAATATTTAATTTTTTGGAAATTTGTAGGGGAGGTAGGCATTCCTTTGATCTGATCATGCCCAACTTACTAAAACTCAAGTAGCTTCTCACCTCAGGGTTGCATGCAAAAAATCAGGAATCTACGTCAGTTGGTTCAAGAGTTATAGACAAACAACTTAAAAAGTAGGGTAGTTTGGGGCTCTTTGTAAGAAAATTACCGTTAGTTTTTAACTGATCGATTTTATTTTTCCAGGAGAGTATAAGCTTACCCTCACAAACAATCTACCAAGACTTGAGCTTTTCACGTTTATTTAATCGGGAGTTATAGGTACATTTAATTATTTTACATATGTGGAGGAAGTAGGCGTTCTCTTGGCCTGATCATACTCATTTTCAATACCAACCAACTAGATCATACTGCCAACATTCGATAAAAATTTCAAAGCTCTGGCTGCATTTTATCGAAAGTTATCGTGCGAACGGGCAGACAGACAGACAGACGGACAAACTAACAGACATGCCTAAATCAAATCAGGATGTAACCCTGGTCATTTATATATAAATTGCTGTACCTCCGGAGCGTCCTTTAAGGTGTCACATATTTTTATCGTGACAAAAACAATATACCCTATACTAAAAGTCTAGGGTACCAATTTTCGAACAGTAAAGATTGGTTGGGACGGTGATTCTAACATTAATTATTCATACAATTTCTTTTTTTTTAGGGTTTTGTGTCTTAAATCTTACAGAATTCACCAATTGTCCGTCCGTCTGTCCATAGAATATCACACGAACGGCTGAAGCTACGCACATCAAATTCGTTGAGAATGTGTAGAAATGTTATAATTCGCTGGAGAAAACGATGTTTTGTAATTGACCGACTTAAAGGGGGGGGGGGTCCACATAGAGCTGAAATTAAGGTAATTTTTTTTGTTATCCACTAATATAGGCGAAAGGGGTGTCGTGAGAAAGGTAATGTTGAGTACATGTCATTTTTGACATTTAATTTGTCCCAGCCCCCTTGCATTTTTGGGTCGTTACACTTAGAAATATGAAAACTCATAGGGAGGTAGATTTCAAACAGCACAGAATATTAAAAATAATGGGTTTTGTATATATTCTCAAAATAGGTTAATAACAGTTTATTTCTATAGTTACAGTTAGCACACTTTTGCATCCCTTAAAACACGTCCGAGGCCAAAAGTACTGATGGCCAACGATGAACAACACCATAGGCAATAATATGTCTGAGATTCGTTACGAGCATTTAATATGTACTTAATAATAATACATTCATTTAAATTGGGGCATTATTAAGCATTTTTTGTGTGGATAGTCCATACAAAAAATGCACATATCGGCCTTGTGTATAGGTGCGAGTACTACATACCTTCATATCGTTTTTCGTAGAACGAATTGCAGTTAACTATTTCTGTAAGGGTAAAGATTGGTGGGAGAGAAGGGGTGGGGGTTAGGCTGGTCGTTGACCCTATTATGTTTATTTATTTTTATGCAAGTTTGTAATTTGCAATGTCGTCTTAACATGAGTAGTTAAGCATGTCGCTGAGTAGGACAGTTTGTCTCGTGTACATACATATCTATCTACAGCACAACTTCTCGTATTAAAACTATATTACTTTGACAGGTGACAGATAGAGTTTTTTTTTATGAATTTGCATGTAAGATACTATATCATGGGAAAGACATTTTAATTATGGTGTATCCATCCATCTGAGTGATACCAAGAAGAATAAGGAGCCAATATTTACATTCGAAAATAAGCGCTTCCTACAAAACCCTCGGATTGCGGGCGTAGCCCTCTATATTCCGGTTTCATTTACGTTTGCGATTTGAGTAACTTTGAAATGTAGAACTTTTGCATAAAAATGATTCTCGTATGTCGCAGGTTGTGGCCATGCAATGAAGGATTTTTGTGTGTACGTGAGGTGAATATACGTCTTGATGGGAATGTACTAGACTACTGTTGATGGCATTTTGAGTCATTTGATAAGGAAAACGACATTCTTGGCAATGTAGTGGATTGTAGGCAAAATGGGTATCACAGGAATCGTGGTGAAGAGGGGAATGCTCTGAGTGGTGTAAATTACATTTCGAGTCGAGTCGAGAAAAGGACATTCTTGGTATTGGAGTGGAACATAGGCAAGATGGGTGTCATAGGAATCGGGATGAAGGAGCGTGGACATTCTTGGCGATGGAGTGGAATATAGGCAAGAAATAGGGTAAAAGGAGGGAAAATGTTAATTTTGCTAACACAAAGGAGGGGGAGCGTCGCTGACTTCAAATCTAACGTCCAAAAATCATAAACAAAAGGATATGCTAAACGGCAGCTCTTCTTTTCGAAAATATGGCGCGACGTATCTCGCTGGGAAAAAAATTGATAGGGGGTACTTTGAGTCGCTGATTGGGAATGCAAAGTTAAAATTCCAAAAACTCCGGAATAGCAACACATGTTCCGATTTTACTGCAATGCCAGGAGAACTTGGACTCACACTCTTAGCGCAAAATAATGCCTGCCATAATAAGATATCTATATTTAACTTATAAATAAAAAATATATAACTGGTGCTAAAGTTCAATTTTGTACCAAAGCCCCGAGAAAAGGTAACATTACCTCATAGAACAAATTTACGCGATAGCTCAATTTGCTCGAAGAGATCGCATGCCAACGGATGTTCTCGAAAAAACCTGTTCGCGTCCGTCGCATGTCGCTAGCAAATGCATGATACATGAGGGCTAATTACGTGGGTTGTGACGAAGATGGATGCAGAAGTCCGTGCGCTCGTCGGATAAGGGAAACCATACGAAATTGAAATATTGAAAATTGAAACTACGAGTTAAGCCCGGGCCACACCTATTCGATCATACTCCGATCATGCAGTCGAACTAGTGTATGAGAAGGAAATGGTATTGGGTTTCGAACGGAGTATGATTGGACGCGTATCAGAAAAGTGTGAACTAAAGCCCGGGCCACAACGCGTTGGAAATCCCATGTAATTTCCCTCTCATACATATACACGTCCGACTGTATGAGTATGATCGGATAGGTGTGTCCCCGGCATTATTCGTTGTGTGTGTGGCTTGCAGCAAATAAATGAATGAAAAAGGAACTGAATGTTTTTTTTTTGTCGGAAAAGGAAAAAAACATGCCATCATATACCACTGATTTAATATGATATATGAAGATTTATGGCATACGATTTCTGATGTGAGATGATTTTTTTCTAATGTGTCAAAGGGCTAGGAGAGTTTTGTAAAAGTTGTAAAATTTTGTGAATAAATCGTTTTAGATAGTAAACGTTTGCGAGTATGAATGCTGTTGCATTCAATTTCAGTATAATTGTGATGCAAAATGTAATCCGTAATTACATTTAGCTTGTGAAAAGGTGCATGTAAAATGCATTACTTCTTTTTGCATCATAGACTTTTCATTCGGCACTTGCCACAAGCCACACCTACATACAACGAAGAACTCGTAGTGATCATCGCTCAATTTCGAATGGTTCCCCTTATCCGACGAGCGCACACACTTTTGCATTTATCGCCGTCACTACCCACATAATCAGCCCTAAGGTGCATTTGCTAGACACGCGACGGAAGCAAATATTTTTTTTTCGTGGATATCCGTTGGCATGCGACGTCGTCGAGCAAATTAAGCTATCGTGTAAATTGACTCATTGAATTTTCTAATAAAGTAACCTACACTGTTATATCGTTTACATTTCTATTTTGATCTATGTGTTTACATGTTCATATAACGATATCTTCTTTCTATTTTAGGTAAGTCAACTTAGAAAAAAATCGAATTATTTGTAAGTACCTGTATAGTTTTTTTTAAATATTTTCAGCGATTGGGTTTTTTTTAAGCATAGGTGAAGTATATCGCGTGTCATTTCGGAGGACATACAATATTTACCTCTGAAGTGCCGGTGCACATGAGCGTCAAAGTTATTCGAGACGCCGGCGTTCCAATGCACATGAGGTAATAGGACGCAGTGTCAGTCTGTATTATATTAGCGCGTCCACACACTGTTGAACTCGAACTTTGCGTAAGTGTCTTCAGTCATCCAGAGGATATCTTAACACAAGAATCAGCGGCACCTATCGAGATATGCCAAGGGTATCCAGTAGTTATCGGCGTCCCTTCCCTATGTATTTCTTCCGATTGAAAATGATGCGGCGCCGCGCTGGCGTTGGCGTGTTAAATTTATTGTTTTTATCGATAATATTGAACTCAGTATTAAGGCCGACGTGACGCTCCGTCTGAACGACAAAACCTTTTGTCTTTTTTATCCACACGGTAAATCAATGGATATTTTTATTTATTCGACAAAAAGCTCGGACACCAACTACTGCCACGGCGGAATTTGAACCCACAATTAGAAGGAAGAATTCATCAGACTGACGCCTCAACGCACTAACCTACCGACTCACTGATATATACTCGTACATACGTGCTTTTCGGAAGAAGATTGGAGCTAAAATTATTTTAATATTTACACCACCCGTCCAAAACGATCGAATTTCTTGAGGAAACTTTCTCTCGTAATGGATTTTGCGATGCAATAGTCTCCGACAACGGCACCCAATGAAAAAAGGTGATTCCAGTACTTGCACATATACTGTCGATTCATAAACGCATCTTGTGTAAACACAACGGTGTGTGCATTATTTCCGCGTGACCAAAATTCGCTTCGATACCCGTTTCTGACGTTTCGTCCGCGTAAACACTAGTCTCGTTTACGCGACTCGGGTAAAAACCACGCGATCGCATACACGCGTCCTGTGTATCAGAACCTTTAACATGACCCAACATCTGGGGGAAACCTCATCAAAACGGCAGTAGCCCCAAGTAAGTTTAAGTCTAGTGTCCGTGTTGAGTGCAACGCAATAACCTTAGTAATTAAATTAACTTGATTATGTCGCCAGAGAGGCTTTTTTATCTTTTCTTCTAAGAAAACAAAATAAATATTGCAGATGTCGTGTTTTGAGAAAAAAAAGATATTTCAAAGAAAACCAAAATAGAAAAAAAGTAATATGTAGAAAAGAAAAAAAGATTTTTTTTTATGTCTAATGTTAATGGTAGGTATTCAATGTTCTTGCAATGTGCAAGTGCAAGTTATATTTATACCCTAGACTTTAAAAAGTATTGTTTCTGGTCCGACGAAATTTATAAATGATCAGGGTCACCTCCTGATTCGATTAAGCCATGTCTGTCTGTCTGTCCGTGTCTATCCGTCCATCTGTCTGTCCGTTCGCACGATAACTTTCAATAGAATAAATTTCGCGACTGAAAATTTTGGCCAAATGTTTGTAGTAGGATCTAGTTTGTCTCCCCGTCAGGCCTGATCCACAATACATACTAATAATATTAGACACGGCATTAACCCGTACTCTTAGGAAACATCAAAACTCGAGGGATTATTTATTATTACTTATTAATGTAAAAATTGATGGGTGGGCAAACGAAATTAGTTTTTAGCGACTCGCCCCAGAAAACTTGTTTAGTTAATAACTTTTATTACAAGGGTGGGCAAACGAAACTTTTTCTTGGGCAAACATGGGCCTACGATGGGCAAACGAATTGCACAAATTGCAGGAATAAAATTTAAATTTAAATTGGGGGGTGAGCAAACGAAACTAAAGGTTGGGCAATCTTGTGTTAACGATGGGCACACGAAATAGCGTGAAATGGCGCATAAATATGGAAAATTTGTTGTTAGCGACTCTGCCCGAAAGAATTGTTTAGTTAATAACTTTTTTTGTAAAGGTGGGCAAACGAAACTTTTTCTTGGGCAAAAATGCGCCTACGATGGGCTGTCGAATTGGACAAATTCCCCGAATAAAATTTCAGATTTGCGTTTTTTATATTTTACAAGCATTTTGATGAGCGAATAAAAATATTGAGGGGTGCGCAAACGAAAGTAAAGGTTGAGCATTTCTGTGTTAACGATGGGCGGAAGAAACAGCGTGAAATAGCGCATAAATATGGAAAATATTAAAATTTGTTTCTTTGCGATCCGCCCCAGAAAAATTGTTTTGTTAAAAACTTTTTTTCTAAGGGTGGGCATACGAAACTTTTTCTTGGGCAAACATGGGCCTCCGATGGGCAAACGAATTGCAGAAATTACACAAAAAAAATTAAAAATGCGTTTTTTATTTTTTACAGGCATTTTGATGTGCGAATTAAAAAAATTGAAAGGTGGGCAAACGAAAGTGAAGGTTGGTCAATACTCTGTGAATGATGGGCAAACGAACTGCACAAATTGCGCGATTAAAATTTGCGTTTTTTAGCTTTTACAGGCATTTTGATGTGCTGATAAAAAAAAATTGAGAGGTAGGCAAACGAAAGTAAAGGTTGGACAAACCTGGGCTAACGATGGGCAAACGAAATACCGTATAAAATCGCAAAAAATCGAAATTTTGATTTTCAGTGGCTCCCATCCTTTAAAAAAATACATTTGTTAATAACTTTTTTTTTCTAAAGGTGGGCAGACGAAAATTTTTCCTGGGAAAACGTGGGCTTACGATGGGCAAGCGATTTAGCCAGTTTGCATTGAAAAAAAATCATCACGAGGTGCCAACTTCACAGACCTTTGTAACATGCATTGTCCGAAACACACTAACGAAATGTTAACTAAACCTATTTGGAATAGTTGACGCGCTATGCCCCTCCCATCATTAGGGAGCGAGTGCGAATAGTGTAGAATCGTCAAAATATAGTCAATTCATATTTACAATATATAAACACTTCATTAAGCGTTTGGAATCAATTTTAATGTTCCCAGTCTCATTCCACGTCTTCGTTTTTCTTCTTACTATACATGTCACATAGACACGAGTATGTACATGTAAACTCACAAACTGAACCCATATTTGAAAAAAGGTCCATACTTTTAAATTTTGGTATACGAAGCTTGAGACAAACATCAGATGTTTCCCTACTCGAACGTTTAAAAAACGAAAACAAAAAAAAACATATTAAAATGACATGTTTGTTTAGTCCCTGTAAGCAAAAAAACTTGGACACAAATTTACATTTCGTTTAAGCCTGAAATATGGGACCTCTTGCCCAAGAAAAAAAAATACGCAAAGTCAAATTTAAAATTCAATTAATCCTTCGGGTTCCGTGTCCATCATCACACTATCCACTCTGTTTCCATACGGTTGTTTGCTTAAGAAATATTCCTGCCCGTTGAGTCGATATGATTTAATTAGAGCGGACACTTTGGGCTAGTCCTTTCAGACATTTTTACTTGTCCTACATGTAGAACAGCATGTATTATGCGGACCTGGATGGTGACATAGCTAATGGAACTCGTGATTTTTCCGTCGACGACAAAGTAATCAGAAATGTAAACAGCAACATAATAAGGGGCGGTAATTGAAAACGGGATAACTTTAATTGCAATTTATAACTTTATTACAGAGTTTGTACAGTGTTTCAGAGTGTCATGTCAGAAGAAATTCGTTAGAAGACTTGGGCAATTTGCTTTTGCTAATGAATGAAGACAACTGCAGAGATTAAAAATAAATGTTTGCCATTTTCCATACTTTAATAAAAATAATAATAATAAACGTCGGATCTGGGGGTGCTAAGAGCAACTTACAACTGACTCGATTGCGGTGGGACAAACCATGAGCAACCAACGGAATTTGTATTGTTAAATCGATTACGCGTTTGACAGCATTCCCCATAGCGTGATAATCGAGGTCCCTCCACATGTAGCGCGCTGATCCTGCTCTAATCAATTTCTTGACAAAAGTGATGGAAGGATGGCGCACAACACTCTTAGTGCCTTCAACTGAGGGCAATATGCTCTTTTAACTGGTACACATCAGAAGAGGCATATTCCAAGGATACTCTTTGCGTTCTATCTGGTACTGTATGGCGCTGAACCGCCTTTCATAACTTTTGAATTCGACTAGACAGCTATTCCATAAAGCATGGTATTCTTGGATTTTCAAAATTCGAGCTGACTCACCTGATGTACTTAGATGACATCAAAGTATTCTCGGAAGCGACGCACATCTTAAAACTTTGCTGGGGATCACCGAAAATTTCAGCCGTGATATTTGGATGGACTTCGGGTTGGACAAAAATATCGAATCTGTGCCATTCGCAAAGGTGTTCCTGCACCGCACCGCGGCTTCATCTTGGATGATATTTGCATAGGCGCAATATCGGAGGCAGACTTTTACAAATACCTTGGAATTCTACAAGGTGAACACAGCAGTATTAATTACTTCAGAGAAGGACTCCTGGTTGAATTCTGGCGCAGGAGGAAATAGGTCTTAAAATCCAACTAAGCGAGAAGAACAAAATAAGTACGATCAACCTATATGTCATTCCTTCACTGACATATTCGTTCGGAACAGACCCGTGGTCTGGCACATTGTTGGTGGATATTGAAGAAGGGGTACATGTTCTGATGTCCAAATTCCGAATGCTACACCAAAACCGTCAGTGGAGCGAATGTGTCTACATTGTGACATTGTTTATTTACACCATCAGCGAGTCAACTCACTTCGCATTTATTTCAGATGTCAAAGGAGTCCTCTGCACGATGCTGTCTGCAAGGCGGATGATGGTGTGACTCCGCTTAACTTAGAGGATCAATCACTTGCTCCTTTTAGTCTGGTTAAGTCAGACCAAAAGAAGATCGACAAATGAATGGCACCCGTAGAACAGGTGACTTCGTGCAGGGTATCTCTTTGCCGAAATCGAGGGATCAATAATTGCCTTTCAGGACTGCGTGGTCCCCACTAGTGTATTATGCAAGCAAATGGTGGATGACGACCGACGCAGAAGGTGTCGTTCGGTGGTGGAAACACTAGACTATCGGATCTTTGGTTGTTCTGTAATGGCACCGGTAGAGTACACGGGCAGACACAATGCTGTGCGCAACAGCTTGCATACAAGGACAGGCTGATTAGTGAAACTATTCCGATCTGCCAGTACACTCCACAAGCGGTGCTTGACATACTCCCGATATATTGGGATCTTCAGGTACACAATCACCCCGTCGCCCACAAAAAACCCCCGTGTAGTCCTAGTCGACAAGACGAGTCGCTCCGCATGGATAATCAGTGTTGCTATCCCCAATAATAGGAACATCGTGAGAAAATATACGGAGAAAAGGATAAACTATAGTTCACTGTCTCAAGAAATCCAACAACTTTGGCATCTTGGCAATGTATAAGTGTCTGTAATATTGTCGGCTATCGGTATTGTGCCAAAGACCCTTCTGACTTCCCTAACCAAATTGAACCGCATAATCTGATTGACACTATGCAGAAACATATAATGCTGCAGTTATGTTCAATTGTGCGGAAGGTGCTCAGTGGCCTCCATTAACTCCTTTTTTTCACGATGCCGGTACAACACCTGCCGAAGGCATCCATATCTCTTGCAGTTAAAAAAAACGGCCAATGAGCCGAGAGTACACCAGCAAGGCGTTTATGAATATAAAAATCAAATTAAAGCGACGTGGTTTTTCCTGTGTTCATAAGATTTGCAAACACAGAATTACATTTATCCTGAACGGTTCAGAGTTCAAATTCGTACTTTCAGATACTGTTGTTTGCCAATCATTCGGTGCCATGGCTACAAAATATAACTTCAGTTAAAGCTTCTTTTTTCCACATCAAATCGGAAGTGGCCATTGAAATAATATTCAGCATTGTTTCGGGTTGAATAAAATAAATTTTTATTTCACCCAGGACTCGAAGTTGTTCCTAATGTGATACAATACTAATTTTCAAAAGCGTTGGACTTAAATATCAATAAACCTCAAGCAATTGAAAAGACGTCTATCTGTACCTGTTTCAGGACTTTCTACTAGGAGCACCTATATACAATAACACAACCATGAATTGTTTCGCGGAGCTTCGCAGATATTTTCACGACAAACAAAAGTCGAAACTTATCAACAAAAGGCTTCAAGGCGGGCGGTATGCACTTGCTTAGAACTTACCCCACTCTGCCTAAATTTCGTCTGGTTTATCAAAATGATGAATCTCTAATAAAAATCCTGTGCAAGGAAATATTACTCCCACACTCTCCACTTCATAATCTCTGACTGTCCGTACCCACCCATCTCGGGGAAAACTTAATGGGACTTTGTTACAAGCACTTTCCGCGAAAATAGTCCCGAGACTGGGTGCTTTTCACAGTGAAAACACAGCTCGTCGAAAAAAAACCGAATGTAAGGGTAAAGTATTTAATTTCCTGTTAGCAGCCCTTATACAAAACATTTAAGATAGAACTCAAGAAAATTCCAGGAAGGGTGAACTGCAGAAGAATGGGAAGGGTCGCTTTATAAGTTTGAGCAGGAAACAAGCTCAACAGAAGCCTGGAAAGGAAGTTGAAAATGTTCTCAGGTGGCCCTAATACAAATTGTCAATTAGATAACAAGTGGAGCGGCGGGGCGGCGGGGCGGCGCGGCGTCCGAGAGGGAATGGCAAATGAGTTTTTGAAAGACAACAACGAGATACGTCAGAGAATAATGTACCCCGTTCTTTGGCGTGAAAAACAGTTAAAAGGACCAAAATGAAAATAACATTGTTCACGTCATCGTCATCAAGTCAGATTAGCCTAAATTAATTAGTAAGTCATAATGGGCATAACGAAGGCATTGTGTACGACGTGTCCTGGCATTATTCCCACTTGCTAAATGAAGCCCGTGATTTCTGGAGACGAAAAGTCCTGGAAAATTTTGGGCCAACAATAAAATGCCTTTTAGCACTCCATGTCGCGAGCAATGGCACCAGTGTTGAATGTCTTAATTAGTAGGCCGAAACAACAAACAGCTTTATCCGATTACCTGATTTCGCCGGTTTGATTATTCTCTAAACTGTCATGAATAAATAATCATAAACGCAGCCGTGAATTATTTATCATTCACGCTATGAAAATGCCCTCTACGGACCATCTTATTTATTTTGAAATTATTTTAATTAACTTTGTTTTTCTGCTGAATTTTAAATGAGGTATGCATGGAAAATGGATGGATTGGAGGATGGATGTCGAATTTCTATTAAAATTCTAATAAATTCGAAATTCACGGATGTTTATGCAATGAGTTCGGGGAATTGGAGAATATTAGTCTAGACTCAGTGTCACCAGACTGAAGTCTATTTGAGCAAAGCGATTAACTCTTCTTGAAAGTCAGTCAGTCGCCAGAAGCAAAGAATCAAAATTTTTAAATATGCGGGTCAGTTTCTTGAAAATATACCTAATTTTTTTTCTGCAAAATGAGTACATGACTTTGTAAAGCGGGTCATACACAAACCAACGGTTGAGCAACGGTCGGTGATAAATTTGTTGAGCATTTATTGCCCAACCACAGCATACACATGTCAATTTTAATTAAATTTTAGCCGCGCTTAATTTTTTGCATTTCGTGGAGCAATCTACGACTCAGAGCGTAAAATTTGTATGAAACTCACTCACTGAATTCTACATTTTAAATGAGAAGTTGAGCAAAAAAAGTTGCTTAACTCCACTACATACGTAAAAACCGTTGTACAATTGTTGAAAATTTAGTTGCTCAACCGCAATAATTTAGCATTGCACAGGCCAATTATGGGTCAGTTCTCATATGGTTGAACGATTTTTGCTCAACCGTTGGCCTGTGTATGAGTCGTTAAAATCGCTGCATGCTTTTAATGCCCGTGTTCCTCGAGGCGATTCATGCGACGTCAGCGCAGCTATCCCAACTCAGCGATCAGCACTAAGCATTATTTGTGTGTACTGTCTATGGAGTTGTGTTCCTTCAAACGACTGCAACTACTCTCGCCAACGAGCATCGAATGACTTGGTTAGTCACATCGCAGGAGGTAGGATACCGTCGCGATCGTATTTGAGCGTCGCAGTCCATGTTGTGCACGTCGGCTGACTGACGTGGATGTTCTGCATGTCTGTATGGTTTGCCAATTGCTTGTGGGTGCGCGGGGTCGGCTTGGGGGGTACTTGCGTTGTACATGGCAGGCAATTCGCTGTCGGATATGTGGCGATGTTATTATTGCTTTTGCTTAATCATCGCCTTTGAACACACCCCGTGCACGACCGTCGATGAGCTTTCGTCGCAGGGCTATCGTCGGTAAGCTACCGTCGCATTGGCCGCCCCGTGAAATACAGACCTTTATAGCATGGACGCGCCCGCGTCAATTGTCTGCTATCAGGCAATCTTCGACTTAGCGATTCACCGACTCATTGGCTGATTTACTATTAACATTAGCTAAGGAGGTTTGAGATGGTGGTTTAGTGGTCTCTATTCAATGTCTGAAACATCGGCCGCAGTCAAGGCCGTCGCGAGAAAATCCGGGCCCAGGGCTCAACAACTATTGGCCCATATACAGAATGCCCCATACCTCCAGCCGATTCCTAATACTTATAACTTGTCCTTGCAGTATGTGTAGTTGCTTCATCTAATCATCTAATCTACCACACGAGTTTTGTAGTATGTACGCTATGACAGCCCATATTGTTTTTAGTTCTTTGTTTGAGTAAGAATTGTATTCTGTGAAAGATATCCTGCTACCCTGTGACACAAACTTGGATTTTTTACTACCCCACCTACCTATACGACTTATCAAAAATTCAGAACTACCTTTTGCAAGGTACAACAGGAATCTCTTTTCGAGTTTATTCCAAGTGTAAATACACGCGAGTATGTGTGTGAGCCGTGCAGTGTCCGTGTCCGGTTGACGCGCCAGCATTTGCCCCAATAAACGAGTGGAGCTTGGCCAAGAGGTTAAAAGTGAGTGTGTCGGTTGTACCCGTCACGTACAGCGCGCTACACTTCCAGCTGGCTACCCCCTTCGTAAGTGCATGCCCACGGTGAGGCAGCGCGCTCTTGATGGACTCGGACGTGCGGCCGACGTTTCCAGAATATGTTTCCGGGACTCGAGCGAGGAATTACTTTTAGATAGTATTGCTCTTTCAGGATTTTTGGAATAAACGCTTTATGCGAATCAGCGATCCAGGTTTGGAAGCCTTACATTTTTAGCAATATTTTCCTTCTACCATATTAACAATAATAACAACAATAAAAAAAGAAAAATCAGCCTTTTCCAAAAATTTTAAACGGGTCCTATTTAAATGGACTTGAAGGACGCTTCTGACCCCGGCGGAGAGTCAGAGGGCTCCAGGCCTGGTACATCGATTGCGGAATCGCAGTCAACGGTGTTTGAGTGGAGGACTGTTGCAAGACGAGACTCTCAGAACATGACAAGGGGTCATAGTCGCGCTGGAGCAGAAAGAACACGTATGGTGGGTACCAGTCATAGTACACCCAAACGCTCCAAAGCCCCGGCGGCGGCCGCTATTGAGAAAGGACACACGAGGTTTACCAGCCATAGTAAGCCAACGTCGTCTGAAACCCTCTCGTCGAAAGGTTCGTCAGTCATTCGTCGTAGAAAAAGACCCAAGTCCGAGAGCGCCATAATGAAGGGCAAGTACCAGAGGGTGCTTTTCATTCTGCGCAAGATCGCGAACAATGAAGAAGAGGGTACTATTCATAAGCGCGACGCGGAAGACAGGTCCCGATATCAGGCGGTTGTCGACGAATACAACCAGCACCTCAAGGAGAGGGAACGGCAACCACAACAAGGGGCGTCTAAACGTCGCCAAGCGAAATAAAACAACCGCAGCAACAACCATGTCTTTTTCCAAGCTACGTGAAACGACAGCAAGACCCTTCAACGAGGTGGTGAAAGATCAGTTGTCAGTGGCTCTATGGAACGAACTTGCCACGGATGGCAAGCTCGCGGTTGGGACTTGGTGCAGAGTGGAATCTATGCTGTCTGAGATGTGCTAGACCACCCAGATGATAAGAAATCCGAACTGCGTTTTGACAGTGACATTGTCATTTGGGGTTTCCGGGTGATCAGATGCGAGAACAAGTCTTCTCTGGATTTTCTCAGAATATGTGTCAACAGGATGAGTGACAGTGTGGAGGGCTTGAGAAGCAGGCTCATTCCAGCGGGAGAGATTCCGGAGAGACCGAGGGCTCGTATCTGGTTGCCCAAGGTGAGTGTCGACAACGCAAAGTTGATGCATTGTTTGCGCTTGCAGAACCCAGCCATCCCAGTACAAAACTGGGAGATCCTCAAGGCAGAGGAACCCAATTTCAACAGCATCACCCTCCTTCTTCTAATAAACGAGGAGAGCCTGAAGCCACTCGAAGCTGCTGGCTACAGACTCCACTTCGGTATTAGGAATGCCAAGGTAAAGGTGTTCCGATCCTCGACGGAAGCGGCTGATCCAGTACAGGACGCAGAGGACCTACTTGGGGACCTAAGCTTGGAGGAGGAGGAGGAAGACGACACGCTAAGGACGGCGTGTCTAACTGAAGCAAACGATGTTGAAGATTGTGCAGATTAATCTGAACCGCGCCAGGTGCGCCTTGGGTAATCTGTGCGTTCTTCTAAGAGAGAAGAGCATCGACATCGGGCTTGTCCAGGAGCCGTATACCAAGGACCTTAAGGTCATGGGCCTTGATGACTGCAACTACAACCTCTTTTACTACAGCACTGGTCAGGATAGGCCCAGAAGCTGTATATTAGCTAAGAAGCACATACAAGCGTTTATGCGTCCCGATATGAGTACGGAGGACCTCACGGTGATAAAAGTGGAGACATCGCACAGGAAAGCACTCCGTATACATGGCCCACGATCGACCTGCACCCACCGAGGAATTGCTTCATGTAACCAGAGCAGCGGCTGCTAGGAAATGCAGCCTAGTTGTGGGAGGCGATACCAACGCTAGACACGCCTTGTGGGGTAGTTCTACAACGAACGAGAGAGGTGAGTCAATTTTCGATTATATTATTAACAACAATCTCCTTTTGTGTAATAGGGGAAACACCCCCACCTTCACCTTTCCTAGCATGGATACGTTTCAAGGGTGGGAGGAGGTCCTTGACATTACGCTTATGATGGATAATAATGAAAACATCAGAGTGGAGGACTGGAAGGTCTCTAACCTAAAGTCATTCTCGGATCCTAGTTGGATACTGTTTACGGTCGCTCTCAAGGTGGAGGAGGCGAAACCGTACAGGAATCCCAAGAGAATCGACTGGAACAAGTTTAGACAGGTTATAACCTCCAAACTCTCAAGGACGACCAGCCTCAGCATAGAGTCCATACAAGAGCTGGAGTCTAGGATCGAGACTTTTGAAAAAGCTATGGACTTGGGATACAAGGTCTCGTGTCCCACGAAATACAGCAAAAAAACTCTCCCCCCGTGGTGGAACGAGGACTTGTTCATACTACGTAAGTTAACTAGGGATATCTTTAACATTTGTTATAAGCATAAGTTCTGGCAGCCATACAAGGACTGCTTGAAATTATACAAGAAAGCTATTAGAACTGCAAAAACGGAGTCTTGGAGAGACTACTGCAAGTCAGTTGAGAGCACTGGAGCTTCAGCAAGGCTACACAAGATTCTTTCTAAAACCCACAGCTGTCCGTCATTCATCAAGAGACCGGACGGAGCTTGGACCGAATCGGCGGCTGAAACTCTTGAACTACTTATAGCAACACTCTTCCCGGGCAGCGAGGACCGCTGCGTCGCTGACAGGTCAGTTGAGCAGTCCTTTTCTCGGGAGGAAATAGCATTGGTAATAACAGAAGAGAGGACGACTTTTGCCATCAACAGTTTTTCACCGTACAAGTCTCCGGGACATGATGGCATTTTGCCGGTCATGCTTCAGCAGTTACAAGACATAGTAACTCCATGGCTAGTGGCCATGTTCAGAAGTTGCATAGCACTCAACCATGTACCCAGTTCTTGGAAACGTGTACGCGTCACGTTCATTCCGAAGGCGGGCAGTGTCTCCAAAAGACTTCAGGCCTATTAGCCTCACTTTCTTCTTAATGAAGGCACTGGAGCGAATCTTGGACAGCCATATTCGACAGCTGTTGTTAAAATCGCCAATTTCAAAAGGCCAGCATGCGTACCTCAAGGGTAAGTCGACGGAGACGGCTCTCCATGAGGTGGTACGCACAATTGAGCATGACTTGTACTACAAACAATACACTCTAGCCGCTTTCCTGGACATTGAGGGCGCGTTTAACAACTTCCGAACTGATATCATTCAGGAGTCCCTCACCGAGCTTGGGGTGGAGACTTGGTTTAGCAGCTGGATAGTAGCGATGCTAAACAGCAGAACGATTCAATCGGAGCTGGGGCAATGTCAAGCCACCGAATACGTACGCAGGGGTGCCCCTCAGGGTGGGGTTATGTCTCCCCTGCTTTGGATCGTAGCGATGGACGGACTCCTAAGAAAGCTAGAAGCATGAGGAGTCAAGGTAATTGCATACGCAGATGATGTGGTAATTCTGGTTTCGAGTAAGTTCCCAACAGTCATGAGCGAAATCATGAGCGGAGCTTTGGACATAGTAAATACTTGGACTGCAGAGTGTGGCCTTAGTGTGAACCCGAGAAAAACCGAGTTAGTCCTCTTTACCACAAAGACCAGAATACCGGAGTTTCAACTCCCACAACTTAATGGCCACTCTTTAAAACTGTCACCCAACGCTAAGTGTCTCGGAGTCATTCTCGATTCGAAACTTAGTTGGAAGATGAACATTGAGCATCGTACAAAAAAAGCCTATATAGCCCTCTATGCCTGCAGGAGAACTTGCGGCAGAAGCTGGGGTCTTCAGCCAAAGATGGTTTTATGGCTGTACACGGCTGTAGTGCGACCTATACTCGCTTACGGAGCATTGGTATGGTGGCCAGCTCTTCGTAGGAAGTATAATATTGACCTATTGAGCAAAGTGCAAAGAACCGCTTGCATTACAGTCACGGGAGCTATGCGTTCATGTCCAGCAAATGCACTTAATATCATCCTAGGTCTACTCCCTTTAGACCTACAAATAAAATTTAACGCGGCGTGCAGCGCTGTCAGACTAGGGGAGTCTGGATGTTGGACGTCCAAGCCATATGGGCATAGCAATATACTAGAGTCTCTACCTGTCGGTGATCGAGACATGTTGCCAACAGACTATATCGTCAACGAAGTAGACTTTGAAAAGCACCTCGTAACAAGGTTTCCAACGAGAGCGGAATGGAGTGAGGGAGAGGTGACCGGAGGATACGACTGCAAAATATTCACTGATGGCTCTAAAATGGATTATGGAGTCGGTGCGGGGGTCTTTTCTGAGGATCTCTGTGCATCAATGTCTTTTCGCCTCCCAGACTATGCAAGCGTATTTCAAGCTGAAGTGCTGGCAATAAGGGAAGCGTGTAGGATGCTGAGGCACAGCACAGGAACCACTATGAGTGTCGCCATCTTCTCAGACAACATCAACAACAATTTCATCGAAAATAGTAAAACAATTCCGCAGTGAACAAACTGGACTGGCTGGACTGGCGGACCTCTTCAGAGTTTCTCTTCTATGGGTTCTAGGACATAGGAACATAGAGGGGAACGAGAGGGCCGATCAACTGGCGAGACAGGGCTCTGCACTACACGAGTCCTACGCGGTGACTGTCCACCCGCCGTTTAGTGCCGTTAAAAATGAGATTCATACACATTTCATGACACAGGCTAGTGGAAGATGGGGCGCACTGACAACGTGTGGTACGTCTAAGAAATTATGGCCATCATATGATGCACGTAAATCTAATACCCTTCTGAAGAGAGCCCGTTCGAATGTCGCAAAAGTTACAGTGATTACGACGGGGCACTGGCCGGTGGGAGTGCACGTGGCCAGATTGGGTATACCTTACAGCATGTTCTGCCGCAGCTGCAGGAATGAGGAGGCGGAGGAAACTTAGATCCATTTCTTGTGCAAATGCACATCATGCGAGATTCAGACATCAAGAATTGGGCAGCGCTTTCTTCCAAGATATATCCGACATCTCCTTGAAGAGTATCGGGGAGATAATACGTTTTGTTAACTCCACAGGATGGATCTGAGGACGAATACCTCAGAACGTTCTTGATATCAACGGTTTATTCCTCTTATGAGGCATGTGGCATCACAACGGCGTACCTAACGCTAATTGTGTTCTCTTTCCCTGTTGGAATGGAACAGCCACTCTAACCAACCAACCAAGGTACAAACTCCCTGTCTCTTGGGTTATCAACGAGATCCTTGTTGTTAATTGCCTTGGCCGCGTCAACATCTCTAGCATTTCTTCGCCTGTTGACGTTTCGATAGCATATCTACATCTCGGAAGTGCAGTTGCTAGCATGCACCTCCTCAAGATCCTTGATATTTGGTCAATTGCTCATCAGAAGATAGATGAAGGCAGCTGTAGTAGGGGTGGCGGATTCAAGTTCTGCCACGAGCTAAATGTTTTATTTTCTATGCGTCATAGGGTGAGCAATTTGCATAATGTGCCAGTCTACACAACGAAGCACCGAGACCTGGCCCTTGTATCTTCACCGACCGAGTTCGGAGCGAGTAAGGATCGAGCCTTGCACCGGGACAAATGGAAAATTGATAACGGAAAGTTGGAAATGAAAAATTGTTGTACATGTTGTACTTTCGACATTTACATGCTCAATGTTAGGCGACCCTCTCGAAACTGCCGGTTTTTGTAAGTGTTCGGAAGAATTCTTCTGCTTCTATTCTTGAGGAACCCCACAAGAGGTTAGGGCAATTGAGTATTTTTGAGGAACGATTGATTCGTAACTGTTTTTTTTTTTACAAAACTGACCCGTTTTTATAACCTTCGTATCATATAAACTATATTTAAAGAAATTATTGGTCAGTATGACGAGGTGAGTCGATTAACCATTGGCCTCGTTTATGCCGCGGAACTATCTTCAAGAGTTAACTAATTCAAGCTAACTCACGACGAAATAAACATGTCGCATTAGCTAGGTTTGGTACTCATTTTAGCTCCACTTGCGACGTAGAACTGGACTGAAAAATTAGAACTAGATGATGTTGCTGTTTTCGCTAATGGTGCTGTTGATGAAAGTGATATTTTATATGTTATATAAATCCCTCATATTTTCCTGAAACTCTTCATTTGTTTCATCCTTTAATTGTAGCGGAATAAAAGCGTTTTTATTAGGAGGCTACTGGCTACTGCCTCTTGACATTTTCCTAGACCAAAGTCACCGAAGTCACAAACCAACAACTGACATCTTTCATATTTACAACGTCTCCGTATGGTCGGTATAAATACACCACAAACAAGTACTAGCACCAAAACGTCTGTCTGTTTCTATGCAAACTGGTCTCTCAGTTTTAAAGCTTTCGAGCTGAAATTCTGTACACAGCCTTCTTTTAATTGCACGCCGTATATATGTCGGAACAGACTAAATCCATTACATCATATAGCTGCCATAGGAGCGACCGGTCCAAAAGTCCATGTTAGTTAGGAAAACTTTTTTGTTTCTAAAGATATCATCATCATCGTGGCGCGACAGCCCGACGTCGGGCCTTGGCCGCCTGGATCGTTGTCCTTAAACTATCTCGGTCAGGTGACCGCGTCCTCCGATCTTGGAGGCCCAGTAGCTGTTCATCGTCCACATATACTGAGCTCTCCCCACGAGATCTCGGTCGTCTAAGCAGTCTCGCTCCGTCGACTCGTTTTGAATTCGTTGTACATGCCCTGCCCATTGACGTCTTTGTACTTTGACGATTTTCGAAACTTCCAGCTCATCGTACAATTCATACAACTCATGGTTGTACCGGATGCGCCATCCATCTCGATCGCAGCCCTAAAAATTCGCCCTAGAACTTTACGTTCAAATGTGTCTAGCATGTTTCCGGAGGCTTGAGTTAGGGTCCATGCTTTGCAGTCATAGCATAGCACTGGGCGTATAATGGTTTTGTACACGCGGAGCTTCGTGTTTTTGTGCACATGCTTCGATTTCATTATGGGTAGAGCCCAGAAAAAAAGTCTTATTAGCTAACTGAATCCGTCGCTTGATTTCGTCAGTTTCGTTGGCGTCCCTTGACAAGTTGCACCCCAGGTATATGAAGTCGTTCACGAACTCGATGTTGAAGTTCCTCACATTGATGCTCGGTTGTGCAGGTGTCCTTGTCGTCGATTGCATCATTATTTTAGTTTTATCGTCGTCGTTGATACGTAGTCCAACTTCTTTTGCAGCGGTATCGAGCGTATGCAGAAGTTCTGCGTCGGTCAATCATCGGGACATGATGCTGATGTCGTCGGCGCGTACGCCGCTAATTATGTCGACTTGATGAGTAGCTTATTGCTGTTATCCAAATTCATACCCCGAATAGCGTATTGCAGTGCTAGGTTGAAGAGCGTCGGTGCCAGTCCATCGCCTTGTTTCAAACCAGTGCATGTTTCAAATAGATCAGTAAGTCTATTCTGTATCCTGACTTATGAAACGGAGGTGGTCATCGTCATCTTTGTCGGTCGCACTAATTTGGCCGGTATACCAAATTGCAGCATGATGTTGTACAGTACTCCACGATCGATACCGTCGTATGCCTGCTTGAAGTCGACAAAGATTTGGTATACGTTTACGTTGTATTCCCAGCACTTGTGGAGTATCAGTTTGACCGTAAAGAGCTGATGGGTTGTGGAGCTACCAGGTCTGAAACCGCTTTGATATTCGCCAATGATTCGTTCTGCGTACGGTTTTATTCTATTTATTTTCCAGAATTCGTCAAAATTTTATAAGACTTAGTGATATGCTCCTGTAATTCTCACACCGCTGTTTATCTCACTTTTTGTGAATTGGACGATGATGTTGATTATGCTTCTGCGCCAATCGTCTGGGATCTCCTCGTCCTCCCGTACACGCAGGAGTAATTGATGTATGGCATTAGCTAGACCCCTTCCACCGAATTTTAGCAGTTCAGCTGGAATCTCTTCAGCGCCCGGCGCTTTATTTTATTTTAGTGACCGCAATGCGAGATCAACTTGCTCTCTTGTCGGGGGTTGTATGGGTGGGCCTAGGTCAACAATAGCGTCGAGAGCTTCTTGTGTGGTGATGTTATATGGTAGGCTCAGAAGCTTTTAAAAATAAAAGGCCCATCGTTTGTTAATGCCATCGGTGTCGCTGATGATGTTTCCATCCTTGTCCTTACAAAGGCTAGTCCTGGGTTGGTATGGTTGGTGTTCCTATTAGCCAAGTTTTTGTTTACATTTAGCAACTGCTTGCCAAGGTATTTACGTTTCTTACGTCTAATTATTCTCTTCGATATTCGCCGTTTCTGGTCATATTTTTCTCTTTTGGCTCTGGTTCTCCGTTGAATCCATTGTTTGTAGGCCTCGTTTTTTGCGTCAAGTCAATTTGTGCATTCTTCGTCGAACCAATCATTTCGCGCTCGCCAGAAACCATTAAATTAATATGAATTTAATATTTTTTTTTAATTGTTTTTACCATTTTAATTTGCTCAGTAAGATTTGCGTGGTTGTTTTAATAATTTACATACCATAAATCTTATCGTACTTTTATCCCATTACGTTAATAGGCATATCCTATTAAATTAATAAGAAGACTCTATTTTTAATAATATATAGGTATGTATTTATTATAAAAAAAAAAATTACCACGGTTGTCCCGCCTTTATTTCATTGATTTTTATTAAATCACTGTACTTGGTTGTACCCGAGCGGACTTGAAACTGTCGAGAAAAGCCACTTTTCGTATATGTTCGTGGCAGGAGTCGAACACGCGACTTCTCGGTTGGTAAGTCGACTCACTTTTCATCGAGCTATCGCAGCCACAGGAAATGTCAACTCTGAAGCAATTGTCAATCAGAATCCATAAATAATATGACATAAAAACAATTATATACTTATATATTTTATATTATTTAACCCTTAAAGTTGGTACAGTGTCTGCCAGGCACGTACGGTTTTTAGTTTTGCTGTGCTTGCAAAACTGAATTTGATTTTCAGCTGACGTTCACAGTACCTTCCTATTGATGATCAAAGAGTGTTTTCGGGTTATTGTTTGCCAGTTGCAATTCTGAACGTGGCTGATTCAGAGCTTATCTTAAAACTCACGGTGTCCCACAGGCACAGTACCAACAATACGCCACTATATTCTACGTGTACAGCAGGCACGGTCCCAAAATTAATACCATTTGTAATATTTGATTTTTGGTAAGTACGGCTAAATAGTATAATAATTTAATAATAATTTTACAGTTGTTGTTTTTTTTATAGGAAACATGGATGCCCCTGGGCCAAGTAAAAGTAAAAAATCTCGTATTTCATTTGGTGACCCTGATGTTGAAGCTTATATTGAGGAGTGGCTACTATCTGATAACGACTTTAGTGTTGACGACTCTGATGAGGATCTTTCTTTTTGATTCTACAGAAGCGATTTTGAATGAAATAAGCTCCTCCAGTGAAAATGATTCAGATGGTGAACGTAGTGTATCAGCTCTAGCAGCCTCTGCACCTCCGACAACTGTAACTCCATTCTACTATAGTAAGAAAAACTGTTATAAGTGGAGTAAAAACCCACCGGCAGAAAACGGAAGAACTTTGTGTCATAATATAATAAAAAAGCTTTCTGGTACCCTGAACCCTATTCGTCGACTAGGAGATAGTCCAAAGTTTGATGATATATTTTTTTTACTCATCGATAAATATATTTTGGATGAAATCATTCTAAGGACGAATGAAAAACTGAGGGCTGTGAAAATCTAAAAAAACACAACGGAAAGATTTGATTTTGTAAAAGAGTTAGATTGTAGTTTGACAAAACCAGAGCTGGAACGTCGATTGACTTCACCACAATTACGCAGTGAAGTAAAACGTCTTACAAGAAGTTGCCTTGGACTTGAAGAATCCATAGCCGAAACAATTGTTTTTTCTGAACGAAGTTACAAGTTACCTAAAAAGAGAAAATGTAGTTTGTCTTCAATGCTCAAAAAAGTACAAGTATGTAACACCTGCTGTACACAAGAACTTAATACTTAAATATTTTTTCATTTGATTTTTTTCCCAAGTTTAATTGTATTTGTCTTGTATTTTGCTTCTTATTGAATCCTTAACTTTATACTTGAAAATATAAACGCTTTCTAAATCAAAAAATATTTCTTTTATTATCACGACAAAAAATAATTGGTTTTTAAATGTAGGAAACCAATATAAAACTAGGGTATAAAAAAGTAAGTGTCTGGCAGACACTGTACCAACATTATTATCAAACAGCATGTTCCCACTTTAAGGGTTAATGAACTATTAAACCAATGGGATAGACTATGTTATTGCTGCGCATTCCCTTATTTAATATGACATACTATAAAATTAATGACGAACACTATTTAAACAATAAGATTCCCTGAGCATTATCGGGTAATGATCTTGATCACATTATTTCAATGGGCCAAATCTTATTAATACTATAAAACATATCTCAATTATGTATGGAAACTTTGTCCTATTAAATTAATGGGACATATACCACGCTTTTTTACGAGGCGATTTTCTAATTGTACGTTAATGAGTAAATAGCAAAAAGAGTACACTTAAACCAGATGATGCTGGGAGAAGGCATTTCAGGAAGATTGTTAGGATCACTACGGGGCATTGCCAGAAAGGTGAGCACGCTAAACGTCTCCGGCTTCCATAAAAAGATTTTAACAGAAGCTTCGGGGACGGAGAAAAGGAAGAGACAACACATCACTTCCTATGCACCTGCGTTGCTCTGGCCGGTAGAAGAAAGGATACTTTAGGTTCTATCAACATCGTTTTGTTGAGAGCTCCTGGTGGTTATTTATTAGGTCAAGCGCCATGTGATGGCACATGGCGTTTGACCTAACCTACCCCCAAACTTTGATGGCCACTGGAGAAACCAGGAACGACTGAAAGTTAATGTGTATTATTACGAATTATGCATAACATAAAGAAAAACTAAGCTAAATGAAAACCGAAAATGATAAAGGAAATTAACAGACTCGCAAAAACTAAAATCTCCAAGTGCAGACCGTTAAAGACGGTAACACTTGCGAATGTCGGTGGTAATCAGTTTCAGGCGAGAACCAAGTAATGTGACCACTGCACTGACACAACTGCAGTTGATTTTTTTTTCGGTTTGCATTGGTTGTAGGGTTTTGCTATCTACACAATTTCCACTCGCACAAACACAATTGCAATCTAAACTTTTCGTCGGCTTTATGTTATGTTGTGCTCGAGCACGACCATGATCGAACCGTTTGTGACCATTGCGCGCTACCAAAATACGACGTGTGTAGGGACCAGTGGTATGGTTCGGGGGATATTGCGGCTCTGTCGTATATGTGTTCTAACTCTGGTTCGCGACCAAACGGTCCGTGTCCAAATGGTCACGAACGGTTCGGTCGTGGTTGTGCTCGATCGTGTGGGGCTTTATATTTTTTGTTTGAACATTTTTAACTTTTTTTTTTTCATATAAGGAAGTTTTACAAAAACTAAGAATGTTTAAGGGGATCGCATTTCAAAACTTCAACTCCACCCAAAAATGGGCTTTGGCATACCTCTTATTTTACGGGAAACGTCTCTAAACGCCTTCGTTTCGTCCGATACAAGAGGTATCGACATCAGACTGTTACTTGATTCCTCTCGCCAGGGGGAGCGGCGCGACAAAGTATCCGTCCTAATGTTATTTCGCCGTACATTGCACCCAGCATTTGTCATGACTGCGAATTAGAACAAGCTATTAAGTTTTTCATTTGTTCCATATTCATTCCAGTTGCCCCTTATAAGTTTTCATTCCGAAATTTCTCGTTATTTCAAGTTTTCAAAGTTCGAGGAGATGGCGAAAATATACAGACAGCATCCGGATTCGGAAGCAGCAAAGTACAGAGGAACAAAGGAACCCAAGGATTCAAAACTGTTTCGCTCATTTCTGCGCAATATTGATAGTGATAGTGAAGTGGTTAAAACGTACAGCTTTATGTATAGCCGAAAATTTGTTAAGCTAGATAACTATTTAACGAAAAAAAAGCTAGCTGGAAGATACTTTTAGAGTTTCTTCAAAATCCATTGTTAATTGCCTTAACCCCTCTAGGAGCATTGCATAGCTATAACTTGTTGACGTTTCAATAGCCTTTAAAATTCAAAAGGTGCACATGCTAACACATGCTAACATACACCTTCCATCGCAGCCGTCTTTGACTGACAAGCTTGAAAAGCTGTGGAATTTCTTATAGCACTCATAGGTAGTGTTTATAAACGCGCTGAGAATTGAACCCCTACTCTCTTAGATGCTGCATCGTAGAGTGGCGAACTTGACCTCACGGCTACCGAGTGTGTTTTAGTAAAAATCATTAGAACCCATTTTGTACTAACGTTGCGTTTTCGCAACGCTTTATATTTCCATTTCTCAAGCCATTTGGGTAAAAAATATCAACTTGGTCCATAAGGAAGAAATACCTAATTGACCTGTTTTTGCACAGAGGTGTATTCTTTTATTTTTTATGTTTTTTTTGGCTCATGAAAATAGCAAAAATTGCATTTTTTGAGATAAAACAGCAAGTTTGTATATAAAATAACTTAGAATAAACATTTTCGCGCAATCTTTTGAAATCGCATTAGAAACACTATAAGAGAAACGGAAAAATGCATAGTTCATGAAAAAGTTGTATCATGAGCTCACCAGATACGCGTAAACTGTTACGTTGCGAAAACGCAACGCCAGACTATAAGGGTATCTTTTTTTGTTATTTAGTGCTTTACGGATTGATTCCGATAGTTTAATTGCAAATTTAGTTTTCTGGTCAGTTATATGATTGTTTTTGTTGTTTGACACTGTTGGAGTGAAAACGTTTTGCAAAAAGTATTTGAGCCTTCAAGAAATTGAAGAAATATTAGTGAGAAGTGACGATTAGGCGGTATAATAGGAAAGAAAGAAAAATGACCCAAGTTCCTATGCCGCACGTTATTCATGAGTGCAATCGAACTATGGGTGGTGTGGATCTGTTCGATAACGCCATGAATAATTATAGGATCCGCATCAGGGGGAAAAAGAGTATCGGCCTTTACTAACCAACGTACTTGACGTTGCGGTGGTCAACGCCTGGAAAATGGATTGCCTCCTACGCAAATTTGAAAAAAAAGACAAAGAGGCCGCAACTCGATTTTAAAACATTTGTTTGTGAAAGTTGGCTTCGTACTGAACGGATCCCCTTAGCGCAGGCGTCATGGAAGAGGGGAAGCGAGCAGGAGCTTCCAATCGACATAGTCCGTGTGGATCGAGTCGATCATCATGTTGTTCGCGGTGATTTTCGAGTTCGTTGCCGCCTCTGTAAAAGCCAAACCATAACCATAATGCTCAAAATGCGATTGGGGTTTGCATCCAAAATGCTTCCAGCAATATCACAAAACAACAAAATAATAATACTTTTACTATGTTCCCATCAAATACAATGCTGCAATGCTATAATATTTACTATAATAAATACATTTATTTTCAAAAGAAAGACTTCTTAGTTAACCAAAAAATATGCACCTTTTAGACCAGCGTTGCGTTTTCGCAACGTGCCCTACAGCCCAAACTACAAAAAATAAAAACTACATTTCTTCGAATTTTGCATATTCTTGCTATCAAAAACTTCTGTGTGAATTTTCATAATCCTAGCACAACTCCTTCTTACCCCCGGACAATATGGGTTAAAAATATCGCATGTGACCGAAAAATCCTTTTTGCACCTGGTACCACTTCAGTTGGTGGTAAGTATCCTACGCATATTTCAATTTTACAGAAACTCAGAATTGGTACAAAATTAAGGCACATCAAGAATCAGCCTTACTTGGCCGGGTATCTTTTTTTTTGTGTGAAAGGCTTATTTTTTAGTGTTTTGTAGTAAAAACAAAACCCTGAGACTCACCCGGTCATTTCCCTCTATGGGAATAGAGGGGAAATGAACGTTGAGTTTTTTTCTTCGTTTGGTATAACCAAGTGGGGTATCGTAAGAAAAGTACCGTCGAGTACATTCCATTTTTGATATTTTCGTCAAATTTGAAGCAAGGAGAAAAAAGGGAGAGGGAAACTATGTGATCAGAGTATGCCCCCCCCCTTGCATTTCGAGACCGTGATACTTAGAAATATGAAAATTCACAGGAAAGCGGCATTTTACTAGCATAGAAAACTAAAAATAATAGAATTTTGATATCTAGTAAAAAAAATGCATAATAGCACATTTCTATGTTTCCAGTTAGTTCACCCCTGCGCCCCTTAAACCCAGCCCAGATCAAAAGTTTTGATGGCCAACGATTGTAAACACCACAGGCAATAATATCTCGAAGTTTCGTTACAATCACGTAATATTTAATAATAGTGCATTCATTTAAATTTAGGCATTTTGACACTATCCATACAAAAAATACACCCACCGGCTTTTGTATAGATGCAAGCACTACCAATTTGCATATGATTTTTTGTATTTTAGTATGAGCTGCAGTTATTTAGTTAACATTTTTCGAAAGTGTGAAGACTTGTTGGGGGCGGTGATTTTAACAATAATGCATAAAATTTGTTTTTTAGGGTTTTGTATTAAAAATAAATTTGAAATTGATAATTACTATAGAAAAAGAAAAGCAAAATTGTATTATATTAAAAAGAGGAAATGTTAACAAACACACATTACACAAACAGTAAGTCGTGTCCATCTGAAAAGGTAGAGTAAAGGACTCACTACAAAACCCTTGGATTGCGGGCGCAGCCCTCTGTATTTCGATTTCATTTAAATGTTTTAACCTGTTTCGTTATGATGACTCAAAGTTTATGAATGGGTGCATTCGGGCGTCACGGAAAAAAGCGTAATGCGCTGCATAGAAATAGCGAATTCCTAGGCAGCACATAACAATTTTTCTTGTGACGCCCGAATGGTATGCTGGCTCACCTGTTGTAAATCGACATGCCTGCATTCACAAATCGGTAGCTTTACTTGAGCGCTCCTATTTTTGTCCCAATTTTGCACTGATTTATAACAACAAAAATGGGAGCGCTCGGGTAGCGGTGTGATTTGTGAATGCAGGCAGTTCGTTCGAACTGTCGAATCTCCGCTAAGCCAAGACAGCGAACAAATTTTGTGCTGCCTTAACCCGGGAGAGGTAACCCTTTTTTGTATGCTGGGGTTGGTAACCGTGAGTCATTTCGACTTATAGGTAATTATATGACAAAATCAGTCTTTAATTTTTAAACAATTTGTCCAAATTTACAACATTTTTTTGTTTGTTTTTATTTCTTTATTTTCAGTCTTCATAGCCTTCTTGTAACATAAAATTAGAACTAGAATCAAGAACGAAATAAAGGTAACATGATAAATTATGACGTTTTACTTCAAAAATTCAAGAGAACTCAACAACCACTGAACGAAACATTATAGAACTAAAAATACTTCAATGACTCAATAAGATATACTGAAAACAAAAATAGTCTTATAAGGATATAATCTTAGGATTATTGCAATTGGTTTGATTTGCATTTCATACACACTCTGATCATGTGTTCACCACATATCGGTTTATGACAATCACTGCAGCTCGTTTGTGTCTTCGTTCGCTTCAAATAATGGCAAAAGTTGCAATACGTTCGGTTAATAAGGCGTTGCTGTGATACGTCCATGCTTCCTGGAACATCTGGTACTCCACATATCAAGATTGACTCTCGAAGGTCTCTTGAAATTGGGAGAGTAAGCCGATATGCCATCCAAGGTTCACTTAGAGTGCGCACCAACTCCATCATAAATTCAAATCTGGAAAATGGTTTTCCTTCTCGTCGATCTTTGTAAAAATTATGTAGATAAATTACATAAGAGTTCACAGCCGCAATATTCAAAATGTTGTAGAAAAATGCTAGAGGCCACCTCTTAGTTTTCCTTCCCGTATTAGTGTCTTGGCAGAGTCTATCTAGAACGTCTACACCTCCTTTGGTAATATTATAATTGAGAATAATCTCCGGTTTTCGACTTCCTGGACATACTGAAGCATCGTCATGAACCGTAGATATGAGTGTTACGAGCTTCTGCGCTGTTGGCTTATATGAAACTGCTGTAATAGTATTAGAGAACAAAAAGGCTGATGAGCCAGGCTTTCTGCCATTAAATTTTATGTCGACGAACTCAGAAGGTAATTCTTTTTTATTTTTTCGAACAGTTCCAATCATAGTTATTTTGTGGTCTATGAGTAATGTTTCGGCCAAAGGAATACCTGTAAACCAATTGTCCATGGTGAGGTTTCTGTTAGACCCAGAAAAAGGTTCAATAAGCTTGAGCGTGTAGTAAGTGCCAGCAGCTTCGTCACTTGGGTTGGATCCTTTTCCCAGATAAACAATAGCATTGCACATATATTTCGTTGCATTATCGCAAATCATTATTACTTTTATACCATATCTATTGGGTTTGTTCGGGATGTACATACGAAACGGGCATCTTCCACGGAACCCAACAAGCTGCTCATCTATTGTGAGGTATGGTCCTGGTCGGTAGTTTGTTTTGCAGTTATTAACAAATATTTCCCAAAGCTGTGATATAGGAGCTAATTTAGTATTTCTTTGATCTCTTGTAGTCCGATCATCAAAGCGTAGGGCTCGCAGCAAAAACTTGAATCTAGCCTCTGACATAATGGCACGATGCTTATCACCGCAGTACACTGGGTTATGCAGAATTTGTGAATTCAGGTGGTTGTTCTTCATCGCAGCTGCATAGTATAGAGAACCAAAGAGTCCCATCAGTTCATCTTTCGTCAGGTCACCAGTTGTACTTTTACATTGCACCTTATACGTCGATCTCAATGTCTCAATTTCTTTATTCGTATTTCGTAGAACTATATCAATGATGTCTTGAGAGAAAAAACTACTAAAGCACTCTAAAGGTGTTTTTGCAGAGCGTGCATTGCATAAAGTACCTGCCATTGTGTGGATGATATTTTTGGCCATCGTTTGAGTGTTGGGGATTTTTTCGGGTTGGGTTTTCCATTCGTAGCCGTTTTTCCCAACTTTACTACTTTCGTTCCAACTTAGGATGGGTGATGTGTCGTCACTGCCATCTTCAATTTGACTATCTGATGACTCACCTTTTCTTTTTTTGCCGGAGCCTTGTTTTTTCTTGATTTCTGGATGCTTTCTTTTTTTCGCCATTGAGTCTTCTTCTAAATTTTGGATCGTATTCATCAATTCATCGTCGTCAATGATATAGTCTTCTGGCAGGGGCTCATATTCTGAGCCAGAATCAGTATCAGATTGCAACTCTAAATTGTCTGCCTCTTCATCATCAGAATCCATGCTCTCTAAAATTTCGAGTATCTCCTTCTCCGTTACAATTTTGTTTCCTGCCATCTTATCTGTAGAAAAAATATTGCGTACTTATAAGTGCTATTGTTGGTACCCATAAGTCAAAATGACTCATAAAATATCATGTCATGGCTGGTAACCATAAGTCAGAATGACCTGCAAAATTTGTAGTTAAAGGGTAACCGTAAGTCATATTGACTCACTTGGTTTAGATAAACAGGTTCTTACCTAAGGAGAGAGTCGACTTTTCGTTCCACTTCCACCGGACTCACATGCACAACTAAACTGGCTAAGATGTTCTGAGCGCTCATGCATATCGCGGTACTTATTCAGAGAGAGGGATGGTTGCAAATTTTATAGTGAGTCAAGATGACTCACGTTACCTTTCCCGGGTTAAAGTGTTAGCGCCTAGCTATTTGCGCTAAGTCTAGCAGTGGTTTAGCGCAACATTCGGAATACAAATCACGAGGCAGCACTTAAAGCTAGCTATCAACCGTGACTCCCGAATGCACCCAATATCAAGATAGACTAAATACGTTGCTATCTTTTTCTGCATATCTAATCTCAAAAAATGAAAATGTTCGGCAACAGAACTTCCAATTTAGCGTAATTCAATATCTTGCCGTACCGTCAAATGATAATTTCACCACTGCGACTTCGATTCTTATCCACTCCATGGTTGCACTGCATCGCACCGTACTGAAACTTGACTCAAAGTTAAAATGACAGTATAACTTTTCGCGAGAAATATAGTGTCCTAATATTTATTTGGATATATGAGTAATATTGCTTGTGGATTTATTATGATAAGCACAGAATTTACAAGGATAATTCATGAAGCCAAAACCAATCCCAGTTTTTGTTATTTGCGACACCACCTCAAATGGCTCAAGTGAGTAGTGGCGGAACAGGAGCCGGCGTTAAGTTGAAAGTCTGAAGTTTGCCTCCAACAGGACTTATATTAGTGAAAGTTTCCGTGCTTCCTTCCTTATCCAACACCATTTGATTTACGCTTTTGTCCTGTATTGTTCGCAACTCAGCAAGTGCCGAAGCGGGCGGATATTTAATTTTCGCTGTCTTCTCAGTTTTGTGTGTTGCACAAATACTTTGCGTCGTCTGTTGGAGAATATACGCCGTAGCGTCGTGCGAAATCAGTTTGAAGTGTTGTACTGTGCAAGAGCGCACACTTGAAAGGAAAATAGTCGAATTTGTAGTTCACTAAGTGGATTTAATAGCGTTGCTATAAAGTTTTGTAGGAATTACCCGAAGAAAGATGAGGTCGCGGCAACTTGTATTGTCGATTGCATGCTGCAAACTTGTACACGTAATCAGAAATTAGTGTAGGACATTAAAAAGTATTTTCCAGAGAAAATTGCTTGTTAAAGGCGAATGCGAAGGAGTTAATCAAACGTGCTAAAGGAACTTTTTTTTATGGGAGAGAATAAAAAATCTACACACAGATCGATTTGGTTCTTCCAAAAATAATTTATTAATTTTTATAATAAATATAAATAAATATAAATTTTAGATTATCTTAGCCCGGCTGTCCAATACAAGCTTATTGGAGCATCTACGTACTCCCGCGACACCAGTGTGAACAAGCTTTCGCGAAATCAATATCGTAATACTGATCAGCTATATACTATCAGCTATCAGCATATCAAATCGTGTCTTGGATCGCTCCTTCAATTTTTCAAAATCCCGCGGATTTATTGGTGTCATCTGTGCAAATAATTTACCACAAAGAGGCTTGATGATCATCGCTAATCCCAGAAATATAAAATCACGAGCAAACACCGAAATTGTAAGTGTATCTTGCTTTTTGAAAAAATATACCTTTCGGCGGAATATCTTTGAGAAGAGAAGTGGTACACAAGTACAAAAACAACTGTCAAATAAATAATTGCCGCGAAATACATCTATCTACTACTTCACTAGGTTAGGTTAGGTTAAGGGGCTGCCGTACTACACACAGCACACTTAGGCCTCCGAAGGCCCGTTGTGACACCACCCGGAAAAGAAAAAACGTCTCCTTAAGAGGGCTGCGCATCAAACCAGCCCGTGCTACTGATATAGCGATTTACTACTACTTCACTAACACCCGTCAAAACACTGAAAACACTTGACAGCCATAGGAAAATGAGCTCTCTATGTTGCATGGCATGCAAAGAGATCATAGTAGATAAGAGCCAAACACTGGAATGTATTGTTTGCAGCAAAGAGTTCCACTTTCTCTGTGTTGGATATACTGATTATAAGAAGTCTGAATACTGCTGTTCGAAAATTGATGATTTCAATATCAAAATAGAGAAGTATGAAGAAAAGATAGTTAACATCTCAAGCGTTTGCGAGAAATTGACATCGAAAAATAACACTCTTAAAAAGCAAGTTAATGAAATATTTTACCTTGTCAACCAGCTGGAACAAGAAAAAAATACAAAGTATCTACACTGCATGCAAATACATCGGAACATGGATAAGTCTATGACTACCGACTGCGTGGAACCTGTTGTGTTGAAGATATCGACGTAAGTTTTATAAAGATCCCAGTATACCTATAGTTATACTGGATGAAATCATTCGAAAAAACACGTCCCACGCTTTCGGTAGGCATAAGACATATCCATGTACCCATGTATCTGGTGGCAGTGTAGATACTCGTCATAAATTCTGCTTTGCTTTGTCCGGTCCGCTTGGGCTCCTTTCTCTCGCGGGATCGTTTCGTTTTCGTTTGGATCGCGTGTGTGCAATATTCACCTCCTCTCGTGCACCCTGTTCCATCTACCTGTTCCATCTACCCGTTCGGTACAGTTTGCAGACTGCAGCCTATCGACATTTCTCTGAGTACATTTCTGCTAATCGCAATCACGCTTCCCACCATCTTTTCCCAATCGGACGTGTATTGTGTTTGTGTATGTATTGCAAAATCGCTCCCACACTATCCGCCTCATCCCGCCCCTTTAATCAACAGTCCGGGTCCGGCACACACAATCCGTTTCTCAAGTAACACGTGCGACTTTATGCGATTGTGTCCGGCAAACAGAAAGGGAAACTAACAAAAGTAAACAAAACATTCCAACACACGCACAAAGAGAATGCACAAGAAAAATTTTGGAATTTTTTCAGAAGGGGGGGGGGGGGGCATTTGATCTTCTGCAGACCTCTGAATGTACATCATGTCACGATGAGCTGCCCGGAACTATAACATCCTGCGACGAATATTTCTCTATTTCCGGGAGATTTTAACTCGCGCAGTAAGAATCCGCCATTTTGTTTTATGAAATGTTTATTGCATGTGTGGTCACACCACCACCACATTGTGGGCCAGTCAGACCTCAAATCGCCGCCATTGCAAATGCACAACCATTTGGATAGAATGAACTTCATCCGCGATGGCTCTCGCTCACTATCTTCGGGTGGCGGGAACTATGTAATGTGCACACTCTCAAATTGCGTCTGCGCATGTCCAAATGTTAGTCGAACTGACTGCTTGCTACCTTTTCTGGGACCCTAGTGATTCAGATAGTACAACACGGGCTATTTTATTAAATGATGAATGGGAATTGGCGGAAATTGAAGGTCATTGAAAGTCCGCCCGTTCACCCGTACACTATGTTATTTCTTGCCGTCCACAACGTCAACCTTTATCGCTATCAAATCAACATCCCAACATGTACACACAGGATCCCCGCAAGCACACCGCCCGCGCGGATCTACAAGCAACAGCCATGCACAATGACCACTTCACTCAAACGACATGCACAACCAGAAAAGAAAAATTTTCAATGGGCTTGTTTCCTCTTCTGACCCCCGAGTAGAAAAACAGACATTTCGTGTGACGGACAGATTTTTAGGATGACCCCCAGCTATAAGACATATCCATGTCAAAACTAGCAAATGATTTAGAAATAATAGGTATAACGGAGACACCCAATGAGAATATCAACGAAGTCATCGAAAGAATTGCAGAGATAATTGATATCGAAGTTGAACAAGCTAAGCCGATTATTATCAAACGACAACAACGACAACAATCAAGCAACACTACGCCTAGACCAATAATAGTACGATTTAAATCGAAGGAAGAGAGAAACCTTTGGTTGGAAAAGTCTCAATTAGAAAAAAACAGTCTACGTTGTAATAATTTACATAAAAGCTTGCCTACAAGTAAATTTTATATAAATAGTAGCCTTACGAAAACATTTAAAAAACTGTTGTACAATACGAAGCAATTTGCCAAAGAAAACGAATTTAAGTTTGTTTGGATAAAAAATGACAATATACTTCTTCGTAAATCTGAACAATCGAAAGTCTTTAAAATAAAATCTGATTCAAACTTGAATATTAATTTCCTGAAGTAATTTATTTGTATATTTTGTTACATTTTTTTTTCCTTTGGTAAACAATTTAAGCATTTTTAATAAGAATAATGGCAAATTTCACTCATACAAATAATATACTAAATTTTGGGGAAATTGAAACTAATGAAATTAAAACAACAACCGAATGCAAAGCATTATTAATGAATGGTACCAATAACGTAGGATAAAGAATTCTTCATTTGAATATAAGGAGTGTTAGAAAAAACTTTGAAGAATTATTAATATTATTGCATGAATTAGAACTTAATGTTGATATTATAGTACTTACAGAAACCCAACACAATAGCTACTCAACTAGTATCGAATCTCTGACCCGTTTGCTTCAAATACCAAATTTCACTATGCACTGCACGAAAAAATGCAGAAATAAAAATGATGGTGTAATAATTTACGTGAAAAATACCCTGCAATTCTCTTGTATAGAACTTACACCATTCGAAATTACAGGACTTAACGTAAAATTGACACTATCTTATAATGAAACGGCCAATATTTATGCTATTTATAAGTCTCCTTCGGTGGATAGTAACGAATTCATTAATAAACTATATGAAATTATTCCGCTCACAAGACAATTAAAATTCGATTTAATACTCGTAAAGGTCTAGACACACAGTGCCCGTACCAGGGCAGCGCCGTAGTCGCCCGTATATCGGGCACACGACCGTACATTGCAAGCAAAACCACACAGTACCCGTACCGAGACCAACCGTGTGTTTCCCATGTGTCCCCGATTCCCCCGATTCTTCCTAGCGTTTAATTGCATGCAATGCAAACATGTGTCTATCTATTCAATATTGTACGTTTTCTTCGCCGTATGATGGCTACAGAACAACCCACCCGGCGGCGGCTGCTCCGTGTTCGGCTATGTGTGTATCCAATTTCTTTCCGTACCTCATCGTGAGCGAGAAAAATTAAACCAAACTAAACGGGCACGGTCCGCCCCGTGACGTGCAGGTGACGGTCTGTTGTCCGTGTGGTTAGTGTGAACCAGCAGACTGTTTTATATGGTACAATTCGCTTACCGTAGATCGCCAGTATACGGGCGACTACGGCGCTGCCCTGGTACGGACACTGTGTGTCTAGACCTTAATAGGTGACATTAACATAGACATTCTTAACAACTCGCATATAAGCAATGACTATATTACAACAATGAATAGCTTAAGATTTATTTCTTTTATTAATAGCTTCACCAGAGTAGATAACGTAAACCGATCTTGTATTGACCACATATTGATAAGACAGCAACAAACACCTGCAAGTACTAATGATATTATACCTATAATTTTACAGAACACAATAACTGATCACTACACGATTATAGTAAAAATTGACTTAAAACATAGAAATAAGTACAAAAAAGATATAAAAACTATAACAACAACAAATTACGAAGACGAACGCGACACTCCTAATATATCGACTGATAAATTTATATTCAAATTAAGAACAATGATTGAAGATTCCACAACAAGAAGACAAATTGAAAACAAATTGACTCCCCTAAAACCGTGGCTAACAGAGGGAATTATAAAATCAGTTAGGACTCGGGATAAAATTAAACGTCGACTAGATAGGGAACCATTTAATATACATCTTCTTAGACATTACAAACGATATAGAAATAAAATTCATGAATTAAAAAAATAACTAAAATGAATTACTTCCAGAACGAATTAAATAATGATACAAATAACAAAAATCTTTGGAAAATAGTTAGTAACTTAAAAAATAATTATAAAGACAGTTCCGACATTCCGACCAAATAAAATCAAAAGAATTGTTAGCGAACCATTTCAATTCAATGAAGTATTTATAAACATAGGAGCGAACATGTTTCATAATTATAAATCTGATGAAGAATTAGGAACCGAAAACTGCTCGCCCAATATTAAGGCCAACCTCCACTTAATTAAAATTACTGAAGACGAAGAAGTGGAGGTAATTAACGCACTCAAAAGTAACACATCTACTGGTTGGGATGAAATAAGCTCAGTTGATTTAAAAAGCATAAAAAGTGAAATTAAGAAACCTCTTACGAAACTATTAAATAAGTGTATGCAAGGAGGGACTTTTCCAAACGCACTTAAGAAAGCAATAGTAGTACCAGTTTTCAAAAATGGTAGTAAACATGATATCAATAACTACCGTCCAATTTCTATTTTGCCCTCCATTGCTAAAATTTTGGAAAAATGCATTAAAAAAAGATTAGTTAAATTTCTCACTGAAAACAGTATACTGTCTACCCAACAATATGGTTTTCGTGAAGGACTTAGTACAGAAGATGCAGCAATCAATGTGACAAACTACTTACACGAAGAATTAGATAGAGATCGTAAACCTATTGCAGTATTTATGGATTTATCTAAAGCGTTTGATACCATTGTATGCGAAGTCCTAATAAATAAGTTAAAAAATATAGGAGTAGAAAACAAACCCTTAGATTTGCTCAAGTCATACTTATACCACAGACAACAAAGAATACATGAAGACGCTAGTGATTGGAAATACCTATATAATAGAAGGGTAGGACTACCGCAAGGCACTGTGCTGTCACCCATACTGTATACTATTTACGTTAATGACTTATGTAACTTTACACGAAAACTGTGCTATAGTAGCCTTTGCAGACGATACAGTGTTATTAAGTTCATCAACTACGTGGAATCAAACTCTGATTACAGTTCAGTCTGCAATGAAAAAAATCAAGAAATGGTTATTCAAACACCGTCTCAAACTAAATATTCAAAAAACTAAGGCAATGGCATTCTCAATAAATTCAACCACACAACCCCCATTTGATCGTATCCAAATTCACGATTCCCAATGTACAAATTTTTTTAACTGTAATGAAAACTGTGAGAACATTAAGCTAGTTTCTTTTACAACTTATTTAGGATTAATTATTGACAAACACCTTAGATGGAATTATCACACTGAGCATGTAAATAAGAAAATTAGACAAAGCTTCGTAATTTGGAATATGCTTAATAAGGTTCTAACTTTCCACCAACTAAAAACTTATCTACTTCGCATTAGTACAATCGTCATTACAGTACTGCATAGCTACTTGGGGTGGAACATTCAATGTCCACCTCGAGAATCTAAAAGTAACTCAGCGACGAATCTTAAAAAATATTTATTCACTTCCGAGACTGTATCCAACATCAGACCTTTTTAATTTATTAAATGTACAATACTTAGCTTAAAACAGCTTTATATTAAATCAGCAATATATTACACATATAAACAACATATTATTACTCCAATGCATGATAGAATAACGCGTTATAATAATAGGCGATTACCTGTTCTATTTTCTCGCAAGACACACACTCAGAGATATGTGTCATATATTGGCCCAAGTAGCTTTAATTTACTACCTGTTGAGATACGTAATATCAACTCAAGTCTATTTAAATATAAAACAAAAAAATGGCTCCTTAATTTAAATTATGATGAATTCTTTGTTATATTTTACTTCACTTGATTATTAGGGGGGTAAAGACCTTTTCCATAGTCCTCCGCGTGGGCGCCCCCCTGGTAACGGCAGTGTATCAATTCGCTGACGGCCAATGTCTTAGCGATAAGACAGTTTGGAATAGGCAGATAGCTGCAGCCTGAATGGCTGACGAACACCTAAGGGTCTCAGGTTTAGTAGGATGGAATGTCTTGCGTAGTTGGACCTGCTACATAGTTGTGTGGGCTCCAGCACGTTTATGAAACCATCTGAAGCAGCTATCTCCGAGGCCATCCCCTGAATGGGGTTAAGCGACGTGCTGAAAACTCGTCCTTGCAAAAACCACTCCATGTCAAGAAGCCTGGAACAAAAACCTCGGATTGGACGGATCAAAAACCACGACCACGCAAACGACTAAAGGATTATTCTTTCGGATCCTGGAATGTACGCTCTCTGAACAAACCGGGGGCCGAGAAGGCCCCCCTTCAACAGGTCGAAAAGTACAAACTGAGCATTACTGCAGTCTAGGAAACAAATTGGCTTGCCAGCGAGATTAATGACAAGAAATCCCACACAATTTCTACAAGTGGCAAACCATCGGGCCGCAAGGAGTTTGGAGTAGCATTTATAGTGAACAATAACCTCAAACCGCACATTACTGACTTCAAACCCATAAATGAACGGCTGTGTGCGATTCGCATCAAGACTCGATTCTTCAATCTCTGGCTCATCAATGCGCACGCCACCACTGAAGTTAAAGAAGACGCAGTAAAAGACGAGTTCTACGCCCGCCTTGAAACTCTCTTCGACTCACTTTCAACAAACGACGTCAAATTGCTGCTGGAAGACTTTAACCCGAAAGTCGGAAATGAAAGTTGGCACCGGGGGACCACTGGAGGCCACAGCCTGCATGAAGTATGCAACGATAACGGCCAGCGACTTATCGACTTTGCCTGCAGCAGGAATCTAGTGGTAAGCTCTACGTGTTTCCCGCATCGACGCATTCACAAGCAGACCTGGAAGTCTCCAGACGCATATACCGTCAACCAAATTGACCACGTCCTCATTTGCAGGAGATGGGCGTCTAGTGTGATGGATGTCCGCTCCTATCGAGGAGCAAACTGCGACTCAGATCATCACTTGGTGAAGACGACCTACAGATGTAGAATTTCCTCAGTGCACCAATCAAGAATCAGCCCTCCCAAAATCTTTGCGATTGATAAGCTTTTGAGTGATGCTACAGCGGTGGCGTATTCTACCGCCCTTGAGGAAAAACTATCACCTATGCTACACAACATCAGCAACACAGGCGTCCATGGGTTCTGGGAAGAACTCAAGGGTACCATCAAGGATGTCGCAGAGAAGGTCGTGGGATATAAAGCCCGGCGAGCGCGAAATGACTGGTTCGACGAAGAATGCAAAAACTCACTTGACGCGAAAAACGAGGCCTACAGACAATGGATTCAACGAGGAACCAGAGCCAGAAGAGGAAAATATGACGAGCTACGGCGAATATCGAATAGAATAATTAGACGTAAGAAACGTAAATACTTTGACGAGCAGTTGCTGAACATAAACGAAAACTTAGCTAATAGGAACACCAGACAAGCGTACAAACTAGTAAATACAATTAAGAACGGCTACCAACCCAGGACTAGCCTTTGTAAGGGCAAGGATGGAAACATCATTAGCGACACCGATGGTATTAACAAGCGATGGACCTCTTATTTTGAAGAGCTTCTAAACCTACCATCTAACATCCCCACACAGGAAACTCTCGACGATATTGTTGATCTAGGCCCACCCATTCAACCCCCGACAGTAGAGGAAGTTGATCTCGCCTTGCGGTCACTAAAACGAAATAAAGCGCCGGGCGCTGACGAGATTCCAGCTGAACTGCTAAAATTCGGTGGAACGAGTCTAGTTGATGCCATACATCAATTACTCCTGCGAGTATGGGAGAACGAGGAGATCCCAGACGATTGGCGCAGAAGCATCATCTGTCCAATTCATAAAAATGGAGATAAACTGCGGTGTGAGAATTACAGGGGCATATCACTAGTTTGTACGTCCTATAAAATTTTGACGAAAATTCTGGAAAATAGAATAAAACCGTACGCGGAACGAATCATTGGCGAATATCAAAGCGGTTTCAGACCTGGTCGCTCCACAACCGATCAGCTCTTCTCAGTCAAACTGATACTCCAGAGGTGCTGGGAATACAACGTAAACGTATACCAAATCTTTGTCGACTTCAAGCAGGCATACGACAGTATCGATCGTGGAGTACTGACAACATCATGCTGCAATTTGGTATACCAGCAAAATTAGTGCGACTGACAAAGATGACGATGACCAACTCCGTCTCACAAGTCCGGATCCAGAATAGACTTAGTGTTCTATTTGAAACACGCACTACTTTGAAACAGGGCGATGGGCTGGCACCGACGCTCTTCAACCTAGCACTGGAATACGTTATTCGGGCCATGAATATGGGCAACAGCAAGACGCTACTCATCAAGTCGACACAATTAGCAGCGTACGCCGACGACATCAACATCATGTCCCGAAGATTGGCTGACGCAGAAGAACTTCTCCATACGCTCGATACCGCTGCAAAAGAAGTTGGATTACGTATTAACGAGGGTTAAACTAAAATAATGATGCAGTCGGTGACAAGGACACCTGCACAACCAAGCATCAATGTGGGGGAGCTCAACATCGAGTTCGTGAACAACTTCATTTACCTGGGTTGCAACTTGTCAAGGGACGCCAACGAAACTGACGAAATCAAGCGACGGATATAGTTAGCTAATAAGACTTTTTTCTCGGTTCTCCCCATAATGAAATCGAAGCATGTGCACAAAAACACGAAACTCCGCGTGTACAAAACAATTATACGACCAGTGCTATTCTATGCCTGCGAAGCATGGACCCTAACTCAAGCCTCCGAAAACATGCTAGACACTTTTGAACGTAAGGTTCTGCGGCGAATTTTCGGGGCTGTTTGCGATCGAGATGGATGGCGCATCCGGTACAACCATGAGTTGTATGAAATGTACGATGAGCTGGAAGTCTCGAAAATCGCCAAACTACAACGACTGCAATGGGCAGGGCATGTACAAAGAATGGACGATGATCGCATGCCTAAGAGAGTAATGAATGCAGAACGGGTCGACGGAGCGAGACTGCGAGGACGACTGAGATCTCGTTGGGAGAGCTCAGTAGGTGTGGACGCCGCGCAGCTGCTGGGCTCCCAAAATTGGAGGACGCGGTCACGTGACCGAGATAATTGGAGGACAATGATCCAGGCGGCCAAGGCCCGACATGGGGCTGTCGCGCCACGATGATGATGATGATTGATTATAAATTTGTAAATAATTAAATTTTAATAATAGTTGCAATTTGTACCTATATATTAAATATTAACTAAAGCGTCCATTATAAATACTTAATTAATGATATGTATCTAATTATCAATCATCCCACCACAAGCATTGCTTTTAGGGAGATTAATACACAAAATAACAAATTGTAATTAATTTGTATTTATATCCTATTTTTATTGTGAATAAACTGAATTGATTTGAAAAAAAATAAAAAAATAAGCGGCCACGAGTGACAGTTATCGTCCATTGCCGGCGCCTTTGTGCCTCAGTTTATTTAACTACAATATATCTCTTCCATTGCACACAAAGGCAATTAGCGCAAAGCTCTTTTCGCACACATTATTCAAAGCAACGCCCGGCTACGAGCGGTAAATCCAAAAAATTGTGAACCTCGAGTCGCGTGCCGCATGTAGATGCTCATAGCAGCTTCGCTCAAATACGCTTGTTGTGGACGCATGTTCATAAATATCCTCGACGTTGGACCTGGCGCGCCTTGCCGCTTGTTGGTGCTTGTGTTGCGGAAGCCGCTCAAATACGCTTCCAGTACGTAGTCGTTCCAATATACTTGTCGTGGACGGGCCGGCTAAGAAAAAGCGTTGTTGGTCCCCGCGACTGAGTTACAGTAGATAAGCTAAAATCTTCGTTTCGCAGGAGAAATAGTAAGAAGATAGATTTTCATTGCGTGACTAGTCCCAAACGATTGGAATAAAGAAAGCCATAAAGTATCATGCTGCGCCAAAAAAAAGACACTAAATCAAAATTGGGTACTAGTATGCCACGTAGTTTGTCACTATTGCAATCAAGCTGTAATCAAAACTATTCTGCTTCATCCTTTTGTTGTTTCCTTTAACTTGGTGGAAACGCTTGAGCTTGCGATGAATTTTCAGGCTCTTAGAACAATTTTCATTTAACGCTATATTATTAGAGAAAGCGACAGTTGCTATCAATTTTCTGTCCCTATGCAAGAGACGATCCTCTGTTCAATTACACCATCCGCCTCCGTTGATTCTTTACGTTCATTCTCTAATAATTGGACACATTCCCTTTTTTACTTTTTGCGCAATTTGGTTCTTAATCTATTAAAACTGTGCTCCTAAAGCTCTTTCTAACTTGTCTCTGACAGATAGTCCTCATTTGCCATGTTTTCCTTCAATTAAACGTACCATCTCCATTCAAAGGACGAACAAATCCCTTTGATGAACAAACTTTTCACACTTTTTGACTTTTCCCTCTTGCAATTATGTTTCCAATTAGCATCGGCTTATCCGACAAAAAGGATTTATATCGAAAAAGGACACCGTACTACGGGAGCGATGAGCACGGGAAGCGTAATTTAACACGATATCAGCAACAATGAAGAATTAGAGTCACGGCATTTGACGGCTTTAGTCCTGAAATTTGGATAAAATTCAAACAATATCCAGGTGGAGTACGTACGGGTGGTAGACTCAAGTGGTAATTATGAAAATGTTTATTAGACACGCCAGCGCCATATTCGGTGTACCGCCTCGCATCGGCTGTAATAAAACCTATGGAAGAGGCAAGAGATGTGTACACGAGAGAGGGTGTTTTATGAGTGCTAAGCATGTTTATTATAAACGAGATACTCTCGTGTCTCGAATTGTGAAGAAAGATGCCATACAAATATTAAGGATAATACGAATATTACGTACAAGCATGCAAAGATGAATTGTGAGTTCTTCTTTCCGCCGCGTTGAATTATTTTCCCAAGAAAGTTGCTTCCCTTGCCGTTAGTGGTTAGTTGGAAGACATATTCGCAAACTTGTTCGTAAACATGAAACGTTAAGATTTCATGTAGCTTGTTTGTGCGGTAATTGGGAGAGCATGTTTGTTGCCAGCATACATTCATTGTGTACATCTGAGGAGGAAAGGATATGAGCAAAACAAGTACCTCCGTCGAAAGTAATTCGACTTGGTACTAGTTATTTGTAAGGAAAACGGAAACGACATTCGTGAAGAGGAGACCGGGGAATTGGTAGTGGTTGAATCGGATATTTTGAGAGAAAAATACACCGCCACCATTCAATTTTTGTTGAAATGACTTGCTACAAAACGGAATTGAGTCCGGAAACACAATAAAAACATGTATCGAGAAGCAATAAGCGTTGACAAATTTTCAATATGATATGCGTTTGTTCGGGAACAACGAGATTCTACTATTCCTGTGAGCTTTTTGCAAGCCTTCAGCCAATGCATACAGTAGTAGCTAACATCGCTTTTAAACCTCTCTTCCCTATCAGAGTAAACTACCTGAAAATGGAAACCATTAGATTTCTCGAAAACTGAAGAAAGGCATCAAAAAATGCTCACGTAAGGAATCTCCTTTTCTTCCTTCCCCGTAGTGGCTACAATTCCCTTACGAAGGAGTACACACATTTGTAGCATGTATGCTAGCTACAAACTCGCTACGATACTGAATGCGAGTGGCTGCCGACTTACATTCAAATCATTTGCGGTAGCTGAACTTTAGGTAGGATGGAGTGGGTAGCAGTTAACCTCATGATTTGTAGCCTGCCAGATATACTTCTCGCCCCCTTATATGAAGGACGTATGCAGAATTCACAATGGTCCGTAAGGTGATGACTTGTATATTCTCGACGAGTGCAAAGCCACCTTCAAGTCAAAAGGTTCAACTTTAGTCATTGTTGCCACAAGTGCTTATTCTCAACGTCAGAAGTAGGCATGCGAACAAGTCATTTACAGTTTAGTAAGTTAGATTGCACTTGATGTTTTTTAATGTTTAAATCTACTTCCGTAAATATGCACTAGAGAGTCAATTGTTAGAATGCTTGCTTACAAATAGCAGGGTATTCAATGTTTCAGCCTTAAATCTCTGTACTTAATAAGCATAGGAGAATCATTACTGTTTTGCTTTAATATTGTCTTGCAACTCAGTGAAGTACAATACTTTACTAGCTCTGCTGGTTCTTTGCGGGGATTACTTATTAGTATTTAAAATATTTAACAAGAATGAGGTTTGTACGTAAAATTAGGACGTATACAGTTCAAAAAGGTCAAGGTTGATTTGGGGCTGGATTACAATATTTATACTTTCCTGTGTGCAACGCAAACTAGGGCGGATCTAATAGTGTGACCCAGCTTTTTAATAAAATAAGACAGATTTTGGACGGCTTCGACCAAGCAAAATATTTAGATATTGCTTGAAGTACATTTACCTGACTGACTCACCGGTTACGACTTTTGGATATCGTTCAATGACACAACGATTGGTTTCTGGAATGTGCGTACTCTTCTAGACAATGGATCAGAAGATCCCCAGAACGCACGATTTCATCATCATCTTGAAGGTAGCTGCTCGGCGTCCACATATCCTGAGCTCTCCCAACGGGATCTCGGTTGTCTAGGCAGTCTCGCTCCGTCAACTCGTTTTGCATTCATCACTCTTTTTGGCATGCGATCATCGTCCATTTGCTGGACCTGGCCCTGCCCATTGAATTCGTTGTAGTTGACGATTTTCGAAACTTTCAGCTCATCGTACAGTTCATACAACTCATGGTTGTACCGGATGCGCCATCCAACTCGATCGCAAACAGCCCCGAGAATTCGCCGTAGAACCTTACGTTCAAATGTGTCTAGCATGTTTCGGGAGGCTTGAGTTCGGGTCCATGCTTCGCAGCCATAGCATAGCACTGGTCGTATAATGGTTTTGTACACGCGGAGCTTCGTGTTTCTGTGCAAATGCTAACTGTATCCGTCGCTTGATTTCGTCAGTTTCGTTGGCGTCCCTTGACAAATTGCAACCCAGGTATATGAAGTTGTTCACTAACTCGAAGTTGGTTCCCCCACATTGATGCCCGGTTGTGCAGGTGTCCTTGTCGTCGATTGAATCATTATTTTAGTTTAACCCTCGTTGATACGTCCAACTCCTTTTGCAGCGGTATCGAGCGTATGCAGAAGTTCTTCTGCGTCGGCCAATCTTCGGGACATGATGTTGATGTCGTCGGCGTACGCTGCTAATTGTGTCGACTTGATGATTAGCGTCTCGCCGTTGTCCATATTCATGGCCCGAACAACGTGTTCTAGTGCTAGGTTGAAGAGCGTCGGTGCCAGTCCATCGCCCTGTTTCAAACCAGTACGTGTTTCAAATAGATCAGTAAGTCTATTCTGGATCCTGACTTGTGAGACGGAGTTGGTCATCGTCATCTTTGTCAGTCGCACTAATTTTGCCGGTATACCAAATTGCAGCATGATGCTGTACAGTACTCCACGATCGATACTGTCGTATGCCTGCTTGAAGTCGACAAAGATTTGGTATACGTTTACGTTGTGTTCCCAGCACCTCTGGAGTATCCGTTTGACCGAGAAGAGCTGATCGGTTGTGGAGCGACCAGGTCTGAAACCGCTTTGATATTCGCCAATGATTCGTTCTGCGTACGGTTTTATTCTATTTTCCAGAATTTTCGTCAAAATTTTATAGGACGTACAAACTAGTGATATGCCCCTGTAATTATCACACCGCTGTTTACCTCATTTTTTGTGAATTGGACAGATGATGCCTCTGCGCCAATCGTCTGGGATTTCCTCGTCCTCCCATACTCGCAGGAGTAATTGATGTATGGCATTAACTAAACCCGATCCACCGAATGTTAGCAGTTTTCGCTTTAGTAACCGCAACGCGAGATCAACTTCCTCTACTGTCGGGGGTTGTATGGGTGGGCCTGGATCAACAATATCGTCGAGAGTTTCCTGTGTGGGGATGTTAGATGGTAGGTTCAGAAGCTCTTCAAAATAAGAGGCCCATCGTTTGTTAATGCCATCGGTGTCGCTGATGATGTTTCCATCCTTGTCCTTACAAAGGCTAGTCCTGAGTTGGTAGCCGTTCTTAATTGTATTTACTAGTTTGTACGCTTGTCTGGTGTTCCTATTAGCTAAGTTTTCGCTTATGTTCAGCAACTGCTCGTCAAAGTATTTACGTTTCTTACGTCTAATTATTCTATTCGATGTTCGCCGTAGCTCGTCATATTTTTCTCTTCTGGCTCTGGTTCCTCGTAGAATCCATTGTCTGTAGTCCTCGTTTTTCGCGTCAAGTGAATTTTTGCATTCTTCGTCGAACCAGTCATTTCGCGCTCGCCGGGCTTTATATCCCACGACCTTCTCTGCGACATCCTTGATGGTACCCTTGAGTTCTTCCCAGAACTCATGGACGCCTGTGTTGCTGATGTTGTGTAACATAGGAGATAGTTTCTCCTCAAGGGCGGTAGTATACGCCACCGCTGTGGCATCACTCAAAAGCTCATCAACCGCAAAGATTTTGGGAGGGCTGATTCTTGATTGGTGCACTGAGGAAATTCTACATCTGTAGGTCGTCTTCACCAAGTGATGATCTGAGTCGCAGTTTGCTCCTCGATAGGAGCGGACATCCATGACACTAGACGCCCATCTCCTGCAAATGAGGACGTGGTCAATTTGGTTGACGGTATGTGCGTCTGGAGACTTCCAGGTCTGCTTGTGAATGCATCGATGCGGGAAGCACGTAGAGCTTACCACTAGATTCCTGCTGCAGGCAAAGTCGATAAGTCGCTGGCGGTTATCGTTACATTCTTCATGGAGGCTGTGGCCTCCAGTGATCCCCCGGTGGCAACTTTCATTTCCGACTTTCGCGTTAAAGTCTCCCAGCAGCAATTTGACGTCGTTTGTTGGAAGTGAGTCGAAGAGAGTTTCAAGGCGGGCGTAAAACTCGTCTTTTACTGCGTCTTTTTTAACTTCTGTGGGGGCGTGCACATTGATGAGCCAGAGATTGAAGAATCGAGTCTTGATGCGAATCGCACACAGCCGTTCATTTATGGGTTTGCCAACGAAACGTCAACTGGGCCACATGGGACAGTTGACGCGCTATGCCCCACAAGGGGTTAGGGCAATTAAGTAGTAAGTCAGTAATATGCGGTTTGAGGTGATTGTTCACTATAAATGCTACTCCAAACTCCTTGCGGCCCGATGGTTTGCCACTTGTAAAAATTGTGTGCGATTTCTTGTCATTAATCTCGCTGCCAAACCAATTTGTTTCCTGGACGACTGCAGTAATGCTCAGTTTGTACTTTTCGACCTGTTGAAGGAGGGCCTTTTCGGCCCCCGGTTTGCTCAGAGAGCGTACATTCCAGGATCCAAAAGAATAATCCTTTAGTCGTTTGCGTGGTCGTCGTTGTTGATCCGTGCAATCCGAGGCTTTTGTTCCTGGTTTCTTGACATGGAGTGGTTTTTGCAAGGACGAGTTGTCAGCACGTCGCTTAACCCCATTCAGGGGATGGCCTGGGAAGATAGCTGCTTCAGATGGTTTAATAAACGTGCTGGAGTTCACACAACTATGTTGCAGGTTCAACTACGCAAGTCATTCCATCCTACTAAACCTAAGACGCTTAGGTGTTGGTCAGCCATTCAGGCTACAGCTATCTACCTTTTTTCAAACTGTCTTATCGCTAAGACATTGGCCGTCAGCGATTTGATACACTGCCATTACCAGGGGGCGCCCGCGCGGAGGACTATGGAAAAGGCGTTTTGCCCCCATAATATATATAATTATAAATATATATTTTTTTTTTAAATATTACAGTATAATTAATAACTTTTTTCATTAATTAATAATCTATTCAATAACATTTATAAGGAGGTGCATGCTGGCAACTGCATTCTCCGAAACCAGTTTATGCCAATGAAACGTTAACTGGGCAACATGGAACAGTTGACGCGCTATGCCCCACAAGGGGTTAGGGCAATTGAGTAGTATGTAATTAAAAATTATCAAGGGAAATACTTTAATTACATTGTAAGTTTATGTTTTTTGCCGTCAACTGGGCCAAATGGAACAGTTGACGCGCTATGCCCCACAAGGGGTTAGAGCAATAGAGAGAGAACCTCTAGCAAGTAGCAAGTGTACTGAAGAAGGGATTGAGTCGCTCCCGAAATACTGGTATTTACCTGGAATAAAAATATATTGTAGTTAGGAGAGCTACTGTTTTTATTGAATCAAACTACAAGAATCGGAATCCAATTATCATTTGAATAGTTACGTAATGAAAAAAGTTATTAATTATAATGTAATATTTAAAAAAAAATTATTTTTAATTATATATTTATCAATAATTTATAAACTTTATGAGGCGTGTTTTTGATCGGGACTACCGGTTGACCTTAAATGGTACTCTACATAGTTAAACACTGCGCGCTCACTGCCCTCTATCTCGAAAACGATTCAACGTATAAAACAACTTTTGGGACAGAAGTTGTAGAGAATTTTATCCTCTATAATATTGAGATATTTGATAAAAAATTCCAAAATCGATTTTTGTGACCTTTGACCTTAACCTTAACCTGACAGTCACGTACACCTTACCATATGTAGTTTTTAAGACAAGTTTTAGGATGTGAAAGTAAAAGTTAATACAAGTTTATGGCTAGGTATCTCGAATTCCGAGGTGAAACTACTAAGATGACTGGATTATACACCGTGTGCATAACTCCATCGCCGAGAATAATGAAATTTGAAATCTTTTGCTTGCACGCACTAGCCGGGAGGGAGATATATACAAAGATTAGACATGGTCTGAAACTTTCCATTATGCGGAGCAAGATTTCAAACTAATAAGAAAATGGCTCCAAAAACTTGTTTCAATTAAATATATCTAAAACTAAAGCCATGACATTGTCAATAAGCATATCGGGACAACCGTTACAAAATTACATTAAAATTCACGACGGTAGCTGCAGAACTCAAACGCAACAGCCTTGCAATAAATCATGTAACTGTCCCCAAATACATTCTCATGATTATGTGAAATATCTTGGCGTATTTATCGATAAATTCCTTAAATGGAACGTCCATATCACACAGCTTGTCCAAAAACTACGCAAGACGCTATATATATTCAAAACCATAAGATCTATTTTAACAGAACAGCAAATGAGACATGTGTACTTTGCGTTAGTTCAATCAATCTTACAATAATGCAATAACAGCTTGGGGCGGAACGTACGACTGCCATCTGAGATCCCTAAAAACTACACAAAAATTAATTTTGAAAACTGCATTTAATCTTCCCATGACATTTCCATCCGAAAACCTATTCGCGCTAGTCAATGTACTACACATAAAGAAGCTATACATCAAAAGCACACTTTGTCACCTATGCTCTCACTTCAACACCAATTTCATCTCACATCAAACAAATACACGCCACAGAAATTTTAGACTAATAGTCCCGTGCATGAAGAAAACATTTTCACAAAGATACTGCACCTACACCGGTCCAAATTTCTTAAATATTCTGCCAATTAACATCAGAACTGACATTTATGATATCCAAAGATTCAAAATAAAAACTAAATTTTGGCTACTTAACCTTACTCTAAGTGATTTCTTTCTATTATTTGAATTTCATTGCACCGAGCAATTAGTATAATATCATGAATTACATACGCTACGCTTTTCATTCAATTTAATTGTACATCATATATTTTCAGTATCTCATTTGTTATTTATCACACATTTAACATTATTTAATTTTGAATAAGTTCACTTAGTCTACATAAATTTAAAGAAGATATTTTCTCCTCGCACAAGCTTGTCTTTAGAGGAGAAAAGCAAGAATGAATTACAATTATAATATTTTTTGTACTATTAATTTAATTGCAATAAAGAATTATTATTATTATTATTATTATTAGACATTACAAGATACACTTCATATAAATTAACCCACAATAAGGCCGGCCGCATCTCGGACGTAGGCAGGGCAGCGCAGCGCGCACATGGCATTGTTGTTGTAAAATCAAATTTTGACAATTGTTACAACAACAATGCCATGTGCACGCTGCGCTGCGCTGCCCTGCCTACGTCCAAGATGCGACCGGCCTAAACCTCGCAGTTCCAATAATTCAAAGGGAAATGGACGGCAGCACTTCACTAATGACAACTGCCTATAACGTTTCATTGTATGAGTTGGCTGTTAGTTGGTATTACCCCTTTGTATACGCACTATGGGAACCAACACATATGCAATTACTAGGCACTGCGTTAATTCCAATGAATTGCGGTATCTTGTTAATGTCTAATCTTTGATATCTAAATGGGATTTATTTGCACAATTTGAGGGAAAGCTCAAAGATCGTTTACTCGTTACTCATTTCAATTAAACTGACAATTCTGCGAGCCTGATGCCGTTTTGGAAATACTCTATACACCAATCAGCCGCCACCCCTCGGTCAAGGCTCTCGGACAAATTTTCAATCGGCTCGTTTCCTCTTCTGCTAGCCGGGTGAAAATAGTGACTTCTGGCGTGGTGGACAAATTTTTAGGATGACCCCCAGCCATAAGACATTTCCATGTAGAAAAAACGCACCTTCGAATCGAATAAACTACAAATATCTCTTGTATCATACTTGGATGAAATGCACTGTTGCGTCGACTTATTTGCGAAAAACTGCTTCGGAAATCGTTATTATCAATTTTAGCGCGTTGTAACATTTTACGTATTAGTTTAAACTAAACAGTTTGTACACATTAGTCGACGATATCATCATGACAATAATTAGATACTTCAGTTTTGATCATGCAACTCACGTCGGCTGACATAGAACCCAAAATCTAAAACAAAACTAAACAACCCATAAGTACAGTTATAAAATTTGTCAGGTGGTTCAAATTTTAATTTAAGCTTCCTGACTAAGCCTCTATCGATTTTTAAAATAATCTGAGAGAGTGCCCGGTATCCACTCTGAAATCACCATCCGCCTGGAGTGTAAGTCTTGGAGGCAGATGCGTCCCATTGCCCAGAACCGAGTACGATGGCGGTCAGGAGTAGTTGATGCGCTATGCCCCGATAGGGTTTAAGTCAAAATCTCTCTCTCTCTCAATTGCCCTAACCTCCTGTGGGGCATAGCGCGTCAACTGTTCCATGTGGTCCAGTTGACGTTTCGGCGTCATAAACTGGTTTCGGAGAATGCAGTTGCCATGCACCTCCTGCACATCCATGGCCACGAACGTCGACGTGGACGGGATTTGAGCCAGAAATGCCGTTAGTCAAACATGCGACTGATGCCTCAACACACTGCGCTACCGGTCGCCCCAATAAGTCAAAATAGTACAGTAGTAATCAGCCCAGAAATGGGGCTTTTTCGGCATTTTTTGGGGCTAACAGTCGTTGGGGAAGGGGGGAGGGGTAGTGCGCTGGGCCCTGTATGGTATGCACTTCTCTCACTTGCTTCCTACTTGCCATATGAGAAAGCTAGATAGGTTCACAAAAAGATGACCTTGCATATATGTAGGAATGTTGCGCATTCATGAGGAGAGTACAGGTAAAAGCTCTCGTGACATAAGTAACGAAGCACTTAATTTCCGAGAGCGTTTTAACAGGATAATTGTAAATGTAAAAGTTTTCAGGAGTGTGCTGTGAAAATGTGAGATGGAATTGGAAAATCTGTTAAAATCTTTAAATTTCGGTGGAGATCGCTGCGCTCCTGTGATCCATTTTCATTTGTTGCGTATTCCAACCAAGGTTTATCCGAAATGCCATCCCATAATGCCAAACAAGGTTGGCGAAGGCACCGCCCGTGGATATTTTTTTTTATCAAATTAATGTATTCGGTCTTTGCTGAGTTGAGTCGCAACTGTTCGACTATACTAAATAGCATTACTAAAAAATGATACAAAGTATCTACCTATACACTGCATGCAGATACATCGGAACATGGATATGTTTTATGCCTACCGAAAGCGTGGGACGTGTTTTGTCGAATGATTTCATCCAGTATAACTATACTGGGATCTTTATAAAACTTCAACACAACCGGTTCCACGCAGTCGGTAGCGAAAGACATATTCATGTTCCGATGTATCTGCATGCAGTGTAGATACTTTGTATCATTTTTTATAAAGATCCCAGTATAGTTATACTGGATGAAATCATTCGACAAAACACGTCCCACGCTTTTGGTATGCATAAGACATATCCATGTACCGATGTATCTGCATGCAGTGTAGATACTTTGTATCATTTTCAAGACATACCGTCCCGCATAGTGTACAGGAGAATACAAATTAACCCAACCGTTGCCCTGTGTGTGGATCAAGCGTTAGCGTGCTTCGTTAGTACGTAAATCCGCGATCGATCGCGTCAAGCCGCGGTCTAGCTAAACACACTTACTATTAGATACTTAGATAGTACTCGTCTAAGTCTAAAGACGGTAAGCGCGACAACACAATTTTATTGCATTAACGTTTACGTTATCCGCGCTGCAAAACTGCATCATTTGCACTATTCTCCTCACTAAATCAGAATTGTGCACTGTTAGTTGATATATCATCGATCGTGATAGTACGCGGTATGTGCGATACAAGTACGGTCGTAAGTTCCTTACATCCACGGGAAAAACACGTTGGTGACCTTGGTGACACTGATTTCAGTCGGCTGGATGGGATTGGCCATCACAAGAAAGGGGTGGATCCGCCGCGGAAGTGTAGTCCAAGGTCCGTGGAGCAAGCATGTCTTTCGCACTGTCGCCGATGACGAAGCAACACCCATCCATTGAACTTCTTCGACTCAACCGTCTCTCCATTGCGTGCATACGAGTGTGTGTGCGTGTGTGTGAAGTTGTAGCTATTTCCCGAACTACCCCAACGATTTTCTTACTGAGTCAGGTTAGTTGATGAAAACAAAAAGATTGGTGTGAAGGAGAAGCCATAGCGCAGTGCACGAGTGAGGGAGACAGGTTGTCTGGATGTGGCTGGTGTTGTGAGCAGATTTGAATCACGAGGGGATGGCAGTTGAATGATGTTGACTTGTGTTATGGGTGCCTGGTTGTTTAGTCAGTTCATGACGCGATGTTTTTCGATTTTCGTGAGTTCCCTTTGATGACTGACTCGAATTGACTGAGGATCGGCCCCACTACATTCATATAACTCGGAAAAATTGTCAATGGGCTTGTTTCCTCTTCTGACCCCCGAGTAGAAAAACAGACATTTCGTGTGACGGACAGAGGATGACCCCCAGCTATAAGACATATCCATGTCAAAATATGCACTTATATAAATTGATCTCTTAATATACTGGCTCCAAACTGAAAATCAATTCTTCCAAATAATAATGAATTTGTAGATGAATGTTCCTAAGTACGGTCAAGTTGCATCCCTTGTCATCGATTTAATCTGAACCCAATATCAACTTCAAAGCTCCTTATCTGTTCTTATTGACGAATTGAAATTGATTTTCAAGTGTGCTGGTATGTATAAATGCAAATTGATTTGTAAACAATTGCGAACAAGGTACAAGGACGAGCAAATTCTTCACTGTACTGAAAAATTTCAATAATCTTTTCAAAAATACACTCCCCGTGTGGTGTGTTTGTCTTCTTTAGGCAAAAAAAAAACAAGGAAACGCGGAGCCAAGAGCTGGTGGATCCCCATCGATCCCATTACATTACACTGGCGACATATAAAATCTTCAAGCATTCCTCGTAAACTGCCATTGGGTACAACACCATATACAATAGGAGCTTCCGGCTTTTTCTTCGTCGTAAGTTTTTTTTTGTCCTGGCTGCGTCAAAATATCGGAATTTATTTCGAAGAAAGAAGTAAAATTATGCGATTTTTATGATTCATGTGGCAATAAATTTCTGCCACTTTGTCAGCGCAACATACGAATTTCATACCTTAATCATCTTTTAACACATTTCACTTGGAAGTAGAAGCACTAGTAGCCCTGCGGGGAAAAATAAGGTCGGCGGTGCGGTGACCAACCAAGAGTGTGAAGTGCCAAATGTCTGCCGGCAAAATCTCAACATTTTCGTATTGTCCCCTCCAGAAGTTCACTCGACGGGACATTTGAAATTTGCAAATACCTCCCACCCCATTTATTTGCACGTGATAGATTTATCATCGTCCCAACTTTGCCATTTTTTCAGAAAATGTCTCCTGCAAGGCCACCCCAAGGACATCACCTTTAGACATGTTTTTTTTCAAGATTGTACTCGTCCCGAAGGCTACAAAAGTATGATTCTCAGAAAAGTGATGGAGTAGCTCGTATAAGATGTGTGCAATCTCGGGATGTCTGTCTGTATTTATCTAAGTCTATGTAATATATGGACTGCATTACCTTTGAGGATGTATTCCAATACTAATGGAATCATGAATAATTCGGAAGAAATTGGACCTTTTCTAGGCGAGAAGAATTTTTTTTTGCAACTAAAATAGTGGTTGTTAACCTGTCATCATAAGAAGGTGCATGTTAGCAGCTGCAGATGTGTGCTAGCAACTGCTGGTCCGAAAAGAATAGATATGCTATCTAAACGTTAACAAAGCATAGAAATACAAGAGATGTTCACGCGTTCAGTTCCCTGGAGCGGTCAAGGCAACTAACAACAACAACCTGCCATCTATAAGGAACCACTTTACCATGTTTAGTACTTGTCATGGTCTATCAATCTCAGGCATTCACATTATAGTTTTAAACAAGTCATCGTCAATCGCCTATGTTGAGAATCCCATTGTACTATGCTTCCTCAGTAAGCTGTCTACTAGGATATATCACAGAAGTAGAGATAGCATACACCCACGAGGACAGCTCCGAGTGACTTTTGCTGTGAGAGTACAATATTGCCCACCTTGCGTTTCAATTTTAAAGTTACTTATTCTTGAAGTTGACAATTCCTTTTATATACTATTTTAATATGCCTTAACCCCTAGTGGAGCATTGCGCGTCTACTACTAACTACTCCTAACCTAGCGCCATCGTACTCGGTTCTGCCTAATAACTAACGGGACGCATCTCTATCCACGATTTACCAAGCAATGCACACACAGATCTGCGATATAATTTTCTAGGGCGACTCCCCCCCCCCCCCCCCCTTCTTGGTCCATTGAGAATGGAGTTGCACTTCGTGGCATGCTCAGCAATGCAGTTATCATCCTTCCGCAATGGATTGGATTGGCATTTGACCCGTATGCCGACTCAGCTGTTTATTTGATATTGTTTCAGGCCAGCAAATTCTAAAAATCTGACGAATACGAGAATTGACAAAAACTTGAACTTGCTGGTAACACTTGCGGAAATTGTTCGTATTCTGCTCCTTTAGATTGTAGATGGGTCGTGGCCAATAAAAGAGTCACAAGCACTGCGACTATAAGTCTATTGTGCTATACTCGAATCCTGGAGAGAAATACTAAATCTGCGAATCCAATCCGCTCATCTCGATAAATCGACTGAGATGGCCGAGCTTGATCGAGGCCACGTTCTCGGCCATAGGATAGGCAATGCCGAAGCAAACAGTTCGACGGCAAGCTAGAGCCTCACATTCACAGAGGATGTGTTCTGGAGTTTCGTCGTCGGCCTCACAGAAACGACAGCTTGCATCCGAAACGATGCGCATCGTTTTGAGGTGACCTCGAAGACGGGAGTGACCTGTGAGAAGTCCACATATAATTCTGACCCTGTTTCCGCTCAGGGTGAGTAGATTAAGGGACCGGTTTTGAGAGTAGCCAGCAATGAACAATTTTGATTGTCTCATTCCCACAGAGAGACAGCTCTCTCTCGCTCCCATTTCCTAATCCGCTGCCTGACAAGACAGATAGGTATACCGCAGAAAGGGTTTGGACCAATGTAGGGGGCCTCAGATGCCTGTCTGACAAGCTCGTCTGCTTGTTCATTACCTACAATATTGGAGTGCCCAGGAACCCAGTAGATAGTGAGGTTGTTGGAGGTCCCGACGATGTTAAGGATATCTTGACAAGACTTAACTAGCCTTGAGTGAACCGATGGACTAGTCAGTGCCATTATGGCCGCCTGGCTATCGGTAAATATTCCTATGTTCTTGTTAGTGTAGCTTATGGCCTGGCACAGTCGTGCACAGACCTCAATGGCATGCACTTCCGCCTGGAAGACAGTGGGGAAATTTCCCATGGGGATGAAAATTCTGTGTCCTGGGCCGACAATGCCCGCACCTGATCCTTTATCCGTTTTGGACCCGTCCGTGAACCATTTTATTGTGTCAGAATGAAGAGAGCTGAAGGACTCCGCCCACTGCTCTCTATTCCAGACAATTGACCGGAAGGGATGCTCGAAGCATAGCTTCCTAGTCTGGTGATCAGATGGCATGTTGAGCGTATTGTGACTTAGCAGCCAGCTACTTTGTTCCGGATTCAGTCTGATTTGTACATTGCAGGCTTTTAGCCTTGCTATTGCAATTTTTGCCTCTGCTTCAATGTGAATATGCAGTGGCGGAAGGTCAAGCAAAGCCTCAAGCGCCGCAGTAGGACAGGAGCGCATGGTTCCCGTTATTATGTGGCATGCAAGCCTTTGTATTTTGGTGAGAGTATCATTACCAACTGAGGTGGTCGCTCTTTTCCACCAAACGACTGCTCCATAATCAACAATTGGCCGAACAATTGCTTTGTAAATCCGGAGGACAATGTGGGGCTTGGTGCCCCACGTCCTGCCTGCATACTGCCGGCAAATCCACAAGGCTTTTGTGGCCTTTTCTGATGATACTCTAAGGTGTTCTGCCCAGAGTAGCTTGCTATCAAGTGTGACTCCCAGATATTTGACGTAATTTGTACTGGAGAGTTGTACAAAGTGGGGCATTTCATTGCCCTAAGCTTTCTTTTCTTCGTGAACGGAACAATAACGGCCTTCGATGGGCTGACCGTAAGTTCGTTAGTATCACACCATTCCTGGACTACACGCAAAGCTTTCTGGATGATGTCGGGTAAAACTTCTTCAAATTTACCCCGACACTAATAACCAGGTCGTCCGCGTATCCTTGTGTTGAGAATCCAAGTGCGGATAATCTCCTCATGAGAGTGTCTACAACGATGGACCACAACAGGGGGGACAAAACACCCCCTTGGGGGCATCCTCGCATGACATTTGCTGTGAGAGAGGTATTTCCAACTTCAGTGATAACCCTTCTGGAAGAGAGCATGCGTTTCACCGACTGCCGTAGTACTGTCGGCACCTTTTGCTATGAGAGCGCTGTCACTGGAATCGAACGAGGTGTTGTCAAAGGCACCTTCGATATCAAGAAACGCGTATAGAGCTGTTTCTTTCGCTGTCAAAGCCGCTTCAATTTCACCAACATGGTTGTGGAGAGCGCATTCAGTAGATTTGCCGGCTTGATAGGCAAATCGTCTAGGGTGAAGGGGGTTACTCACGAGGAGCGAGCTCCTGATATGAGCATCAATGATCTTTTCCATTACCTCTAGCATAAAAGATGTCAGGCTGATTGGTCTGTAGGATTTAGGGTCATCCATGGGTCCTTACATGCTCCTTACAACAGCACACAGCGAATCAGGCCCAGCTTAATTTTAACACTGCTTATGCTTAACCAAATTTTTCCTATCATATGAGAATTGAAAAAAGCATGGATAAATTTTGGTGGTTTTCTGGTCCCCGGATCACCGGTTAAGAAACAGTGAACTACAAGGTCGCCTTCTTAATATACAGGCCGGACTATAAAAACAACTCGCCGCACATTTTGATCAGCTGCTTGTACTTTGAGATGGCGGTGACAAGATATGTACAAACAAAAGTAGATGCCCTATAAAAAAGATACAAAGTATCTACACTGCATGCAGATACATCGGAACATGAATATGTCTATGACTATCGACTGCGTGGAACCTGTTGTGTTGAAGATATCGACGTAAGTTTTGTAAAGATCCCAGTATAGTTATACTGGATGAAATCATTCGAAAAAACACGTCCCACGCTTTCGGTAGGCATAAGACATATCCATGGCAGTGTAGATACTCGTCATAAATTCTGCTTTGCTTTGTCCGGTCCGCTTGGGCTCCTTTCTCTCGCGGGATCGTTTCGTTTTCGTTTGCATCGCGTGTGTGCAATATTCACCTCCTCTCGTGCACCCTGTTCCATCTACCTGTTCCAGCTACCCGTTCGATACAGTTTGCAGACTGCAGCCTATCGACATTTCTCTGAGTAAGTTTCTGCTAATCGCAATCACGCTTCCCACCATCTTTTCCCAATCGGACGTGTATTGTGTTTGTGTATCTATTGCAAAATCGCTCCCACACTATCCGTCTCATCCCGCCCCTTTAATCAACAGTCCGGGTCCGGCACACACAATCCGTTTCTCAAGTAACGCGTGCGACTCTATGCGATTGTGTTCGGCAAACAGAAAGGGAAACTAACAAAAGTAAACAAAACATTCCAACACACGCACAAAGAGAATGCACAAGAAAAATTTTTGATTTTTGCAGAAGGGGGGGGGGGGCATTTGATCTTCTGCAGACCTCTGAATGTACATCATGTCACGATGATCTGCCCGGAACTATTGTACAACATCCTGCGACGAATATTTCTCTATTTCGGGGCTTGGGAGATTTTAACTCGCGCAGTTCGAGTCCGCCATTTTGTTTTATGATATGTTTATTGCACGTGGGGTGGGGGCCCACATTGTGGGCCAGTCAGACTTCAAATCGCCGCCATTGCAAATGCACAGCCACAGTTGCTGGATCACCCGATTTGGATAGAATGAACTTCATCCGCGATGGCTCTCGCTCTCTATCTTCGGAGGGCGGGAGCTATGTAATGTATACACTCTCAAATTGCGTCTGCGCATGTCCAAATGTTAGTCGAACTGACTACTTGCTACTTTTTCTGGGACCCTATTGATTCAGATATGTAGTACAACGCCCGCTATTTTATTTGTTTGGATTCCAGCCATTTTGAACATTTTGGAATTTTTGCGGAAGGGTGCCCCCCTTCCGCGATCTTCTGCAGACCTCTAAATGTACATCATAACATATAAAATAACATCCTGCGACGAATATTTCTTTATTTCGGGACTTGAGAGATTCTAACTCGCCTAGTAAAATATAAATCCGCCATTTTGTTCTATATGTTTATTGCACGTGGGGTGGGGGCCCACATTGTGGACCTGTCAGACCTCAAATCGCCGCCATTGCAAATGCACAAACGCATTCGCTGGATCACCCGATTTGGCTCGAATGAACTTCATCCGCTCTCTCTCATCTTGGGGGGGGGGGGGGGGGGGGGGGGGGGGGGTCGGGAACTATGTACACTCTCTCAAATTGCGTCTGCGCATGTCCAAATGTTAGTCGAACTGACTACTTGCTACATTTTCTGGGACCCTAGTGATTCAAAAAGTACAACACGGGCTATTTTATTAAATGATGAATGGGAATTGGCGGAAATTGAAGGTCATTGAAAGTCCGCCCGTTCACCCGTACACTATGTTATTTCTTGCCGTCCACAACGTCAACCTTTATCGCTATCAAATCAACATCCCAACATGTACACACAGGATCCCCGCAAGCGCACCGCCCGCGCGGATCTACAAGCAACAGCCATGCACAATGACCACTTTACTCAAACGACATGCACAACCAGAATAGAAAAATTTTCAATGGGCTTGTTTCCTCTTCTGACCCCCGAGTAGAAAAACAGACATTTCGTGTGACGGACAGATTTTTAGGATGACCCCCAGCTATAAGACATATCCATGTCAAAAAGCATTAACCGAACATATTCAATGTTTACGCTTCCAAACATGTATTGGTGATGGTGTCAACGCCACCGTTTTGTATCGAATTCCATTCGTTGATTATCCTTTCAGTTTCACATTTCAACCTGGGTAGCTTTTCTAACGTATGCACATCTCTGAGATGAATCTTTGCACATACCTATACATACCTATGTATGTACAGAGTATGTAAAACCGCAAAGTTTTTCCATATGAATTTCCTCGAATACCTTCATAGCCCACAAAAACATGTGAGAGTGCAGATACGAGTGCACATTGTCCAAGCTAGCATTGAGAGAAATTTGCATTAAAGCAAACCGAATCCAAGTTGGCAGAACAAACCCAACGAATGGAAGGCTTCCTTCCAAAGAAAAATCGAAGAAAACCCCATGGTTGCAGATCGGAAGCTGGATCTGAATGCGAATGCAAACAACAAAGCAGATGTGTGCTTGATTCAAATGCATGGAACGAGTCGATTTTCAGTTTTTCTTGTGTGATGATGACTTCCAGCTATGAGTTCAATATAATACCAAGGGAAGACCAGGAGGGTGGTTGCTGGCTTAAATATAGCAGTGGTTTCCACTATTTTTAACAGGGAATCACATTTTAGAGTAGGTCAACGAAAGCCACCTGATGTGTCTGTCTGTTTCATGGCAACGAGTGGGCAACGTGGCGGATGGAAGTGGGAAATGTTGTGTTGTGTATGCGGAGAGTCCAATGGAAATTTGCATAAATATATTGGATTTTTCTCTGGCATCTACTTGGTCAGGGAATTATACAGTCTCATGGATTGGTGAAGCTAGCGGTGAAGCTCTATATCCATTCGAAAAGGACTCAGAACAGATGACGGTGACCGTAGTTCAATTTTCACTTGAACTGACTATTTTATTTGAAGCGTGGTCGGGTTGATTCAATAGAATTCTTCACGCTTATTTTTCTTTAAGTAGCAGTTTGAGGAGGCTGGTAGCTTAATGTCTTGAGGCGTCATGTCATTTTGATTTCTCAATATACCGGTTTTCGCGGATGATATCCCGCCGTGACCATTACTGTATGTGTTGTCTTTCCCCTTGTGGATAGAATGAATCTAGTGACTTCAAAGTTAGGTTAAAAATTTGAAGATTCCCCGTAGCACTTATCTACCATTTAGGCAGGCAGGGAATATTTTCAAACAAGATCCCAAAATATTAAACTTTCGTTAGTGAAAGCACTAAAAGAAGTAAATGATGCAAGTATGAACCAGGGAATAATGCTGTTTTCAAATGGCTCAACTTAGTAAGTGAGAAAAATCTCGTAATAAACGGACTTTCACTTAAAGAAAAGGCCTTAGAATTCGCAAACAGTTTGAATTATCCGCATTTAAAAGCGAGTGACAAATTTTCGAATAGACATGCGGCATCTCTACAAAGTGCATCAATTATCCAAGACGCGGCGGAAGACTGGCTTAAACGATTTCCTTCATCATCAAGTCAACGAAACAGCTCTCTTTTTGAAGTGCTTACCAAACCCTAAAATTTATCGCTAAAAGAAGATAAATGATTTGGTGGAGATCCCAGTAAAGACTGACCTTGCTAATGGAGCCAACATTACTGGATCGAACAAGTTCAAGCATTTTATAACGGGGAGAAGCGGGAGAAGCCAAAAATTTCGCTGCTTTCGGCAAATGAATTACCTCCCCATGAACTATGTGGCAAACAACCGGTCCCGGATAACAGTTTTACATGCAAGTTAATCAACCAGGATAATGTTTTCTGAGCCAATTAGCGACCATTTGGACACCGGGCAAAATGGAAGTACTCCGAATGTCCGCCGACCAAATTTCGGGGCCACACACTGCGATCAGTTCCAAAGCTTGCATTTAAGCTTTTGGCAATATGTTTGAGAGTTTAAGGCGAATAATATGTAATTTTTCTTAAATTCGCTCATGCTGATTTTCACAGCCATTCATTTTTGAATATATCGATAAATCTTTTAGAGGCCAAAAGATAACAACAAAGGTTTCCATTGCTGAACCATTGACATATTGTATGATAGGGCAAGGATGTTGAGTTCTGATCTCTAGTCAAAATTGATGAAATTGAAAAAGGAATAATGTTGAGCTTTGACACAACTCGATCAATATAACATGACAAATTGAAATCGCAGTTCTTGGCTTTGGTTATCAGACCATCCCCTAACTATTGTTCTGGCGAAATTTCGTACGTGAAGACAGCCTGTACAGAAAATTCAGTCTCATTTCATCAGCACATACCATGATGACCCTGCGCGGAAAATATGACCAATGTAACTATTAGATATAAAAATGAAACCGGAAAATAGAGGGCTACGCCTGCAATGCGAGAGTTTTCTAGTGTCCCATGCCAATAGGAGATGAACTGTCCTACTCTTGGAAATGCTTAACCATTCATGTTAAGACGAAATTGCAAATTGTAAGCTTGCGTGAAAAAATTTTAAAAATAATTTGTTTCAATAATTATAGAAAGTAGAGCCAGCGACCAGCATACCTCCCTCCCCCCGCCTTTCCCTCTTGCCTCCTCTTCCACCAATCTTTACCATTTTGAAAATGGTTAACTCCAATTCGCTCTACGAAAACTAGTATGCAAGTATGTTGTACTCTTAGTACTAGTATGTATTGTAGTACAAGAGACCTGTTATGTGCATTTTTTGTATGGATGATATAAAAATGACTAAATTTAAATGAATGTACTATTATTAAATATTACGTGATTATTACGAAACTTGGATATATTATTGCCCATGGTGTTGATTATCGTTAGCCATCAATATTTTCGACCTCGGATGATTTTGAGAAATGCAGGGGTGTGCTAAATGTAACTATAGAAATATACTATTATCAACCTATTTTAGGAAGATATCAAAATTCCATGTTTTTTTGGTTTTTTGTGCTAGTTGAACGCCACCTTCCTGTATGTTTTCATATTCCTATGTGTAACGGTATCGAAATGGTAAGGGGGTGGGACAAATTATGATCTCATATTTTCCCCTCTACCTCTTCTTCCCTTTTTTAAATTTTATGAAAACGCCAAAAATGGAATTTACTCGGTAGTACCTTTCTCATGATAACCCATTTGCCTATACCAGATGAAAACCAGACCGAAGCGAAGCTTCGGCCCGGAGTCCGAAGTGGATATACCCTAGACTTGTACAGACCTAGTGGTAATACCAAAAGTACCAATTGGCAACGACCATATTCATTAAAAGTGGGTCTGCTATATGGCCAGTTTATAGGGGAGGTTGGCACTCATTCAATGGGATCTTGACCATTCTCAAAATCAATTAACTAACTAACCCATTCTACAAATATTTGTTGAATTTTTCAAGTCGCTAGCTTCATTCTATCGAAAGTTATTGCTTATTTGAAGTTTCATTTGTAGGGGAAGTAGGGGTTTCGTTGGTCGGATTTTACATATTTTCAATATTAGCCAACTAGATCCTACTGCAAACATTTGACCAGAATTTCAAGTCGCTAGCTTTATTTTGTCGTAAGTTGTCGGTTATTTTAAACTCCATTTCTAGGGGAGGTAGGAGTTCCTTAGGTCGGATCTTACCCATCTCTTATGCCAACTAACTCAATCGCACTTCAAACATTTGACCAAATTTTCAAGTCGCTGGCTTCATTCTATCAAAAGTTATCGCTTATTTGAAGTTTCATGTGTAGGGGAGGTGGGGGTTGCTTGGATTGGAACTTGCCCATTTTCAATACCAACCAAGAAGGTCTTACTAGCAATATTCCACCAAATTTTCAACTTGCTAGTGTCATTCTATCGAAAGTTATCGTAATTAAAGGAATATTTAATTTTTTGAAATTTGTAGGGGAGGTAGGCGTTCCTTTGATATGATTATGCCCCACTTACTAAAACTCAAGCAGCTTCTCACCTTAGGGTTACATGCCAAAAATCAGGTGTCTACGTCAATTGGCTTAAGAGTTATAAACAAAAAACATGAAAAGTAGGGTAGTACTGGGCTCTTGGCAAGAAAATTACCGTTAGTTTTCAACTGATCGATTTTATTTTTCCAGGAGAGTATAAAATTACCGTCAGGAGTAATCTGCCAAAGCAAGAGCTTTTCATGTTTATTAAATCGGGAGTTATAGAGGCATTTAAGTATTTTACATATGTAGGGGAGGTAGGCGTTCTCTTGGCTTGATCATGCCCATTTTCAACTAGATCACACTTCCAACATTTGACCAAAATTTCAAGGCTCTAGCTTCATTCCATCGAAAGTTATCGTGCGAACGGACAGACAGACAGACGGACAGACAGACAGACAGACAGACAGACATGGCTAAATCGAATCAGGAGGTGACCCTGATAATTTATTTATATATACATTGCCATACCTCCGGAGCCTCCTTTAGGGTGTTACATATTTTCGTCGTGACAAAAACAATATACCCTATACTATAAGTTTAGGGTATAAAAAAGACCTTCATTTCCCCTCTATGGGGACCTCCCCCTCAGCCAGTACTCAGAATGAAAGCAATTGAACCAAACTTCCAATGACCAGGTTGATGTTTACCGGACATTTGGGAATTTTGAAGAACTCTTTAACTAGCCTCGATAAGATCCTGTGATAAGAGTGTGTACGTATGCTAATGCCTATATTATTGGATGCGTTCTGGGAAACTTATAGGATCAAATAGTTTGACAGTGAGTTACAGAGATGTGAAGTATTGTATATCCGTAAGTAGAAAAGAGAGTGTCGCTTATCTGACAGAATCTTTAGAGGGGAAATTTACCGGAAAAATTTGTTGGTTCGTTTCCCCAGCTCATGATTTCTAAACAAATACAATACATCTTTCGGACTGTCTGTCTCTTTCGCTCTAGTGCAATTATTAAGAAACAGGCTTAACAAAAATTGGTTGGTTGCTCTCGGGATTCGTATGTAGATGCTTTGGCATGAGTCTTGTGCGTCGAATGTGTGAATGTATCAGTTCAATGCGTCTCTCTTCCACTTTCTTCCGGTCAGGCTTCCAGGACCGCGACCATTATCTGTACAGATAGCAATGTTAGCTCCACGAAGCCTCTGAATTTAAGTCTCCCTGTCACAAGCCTCAGTGGAATGCATATACTGGGCCAGACGACGTCTATACCGATTGAGATCCTAGTGTTCTGTTCAAAGGCCCCACCTCAGACTCTGTTCGGTTTTTACCAATGATTTACCCTTTCGTTGGATCTGGACAGGGGTTGCTATTTGGATGACTATTCCAATTGAGTAGTAAATGTAGCAATAAATTGATGTAAATTCAATTCAAATACATTACGGTCTAGCTAGACCATAGGTCAACCTTTTTCTGGAAAGGTTATTTTTTTAACTGATTTTTGAAGAAAAAATCAGTTATTAGACCCTGTAATAATGGGGATCGGAGGACGAGGGTTGGTAAGGCCGTGAAGGCCTATAGGACACCAAGTGTCAACGAACCACTCTCCGGAGGACTACCTGTGTCGTGCGCTGGCAGACCAGCTCAGCTGTCGGGAGTAGTGGGGTGGGATATGCACGGCAGTCACCGGCCACCTCCATCATTAACAAAAAGGTATCGCACGTCTGCCCGTTACTCACAAAAGGAAACGCAAAATAAACTACCAAGATCGAAAAAATGTACAAAAAAGAGAAAACCTAATAGCGACGACGAACGTCAAACTCCCAAAAAAAAAATAAAGAAACAAAAGACGCGAAGTCCCGTGCAGGGACACAGGGCTGCAACAGCCAAACTACACACAGGCACAAGGCCGAAAATACAATAAAGACGGGAATACCGTCCTATCAGGACAGATTCTTCACTTCTACAGGCCAGTTGAGCCTTAAGGTGTTAATCGGCTCTATATGAGCTCCAGATGTTGTGGGCTCAGGCGCGTCCATGCCCTCCCAGCCATGGGTTTCGGGCGCCTAAAAAGTTAGAAACCCCCTATTTTGTGGAATATGCACGTCTCGATTTAGAGAGAGAGAGGAAGAGAAGGAAGGCTTTCCGTCCCATTAAAATAGACAAAAAAAAAATTTAATTATACAAGAACCCAATATGCAGTCGTTCTTGACTTGGACAAAAGAAGAAAGAAAAATTGTAGGAATATTTTTCTTTTACCAAATGAAGTTCAACAATGACTCGTTCGCGGTGTAATTTAATTCATTCGTGCGAGAATCGATGTCATCACAAAAATTAATTCAATTCAGAGAAGATTCCGGTAGCGCGAGGCGAAGCCGATCGGCCCGTAGATCAGTCCGTAAAGTCGTCCTGTCCGTAGGGAGTGTGTTCTGTCGAGCACGCGTGGGTCCGCAGGTCTTAAAAAGAAACCGTCCTCTGTCCACTGTCCGTCAAGCCCGTCATCGTCGCATGCCACTGGGTCTTGGCCTGGCTAAGTGGGCGGAACTTAGCCAGTTAGCCAAAGCGGTGACCACCAGGTAGTCGGAGCGTCAAGGTGGTGATGCGTTTCCGCCAGCGTTGGTCCGCATGCAAGGGGGGGGGGGGGGGGGGGAAGGCCTCGTCCGTCCGTGTGGCCATTTACCCACATCATAAGTCCTGGTGTCGCCTGCCGCGTACAATTCGCCAAGAGCGAGGTGTCTGTCCCAAGTCCGTTAGTCTGGCGTCCTTAAGTCGAGTCAGTCCGTGTCAAGGGCTCCATTCTGCCGCTTGGGGATCTCTCTCACCCTTCCTCTCTTTGTACACATGTATATTATTTATTACTGTACTTATCTCTAATATATTTCAATTCAAAAACATTTGTTAAAATTAACTTTGCCTTGGAGCAATTCATAGGCGACCAGAACATGGTAAATAGGATCCGCTAACAGTTGATTCGTTGTTTTGATTTTAGATTCAAAACCAACGGTGTTGGAACATTAAATATGGTGACGCTTAGATGTATTAAGCATTATATATTATATAAATTTTTTATCATTGGATGTAGCATACTAATGCGAGTACCTAAAATAATATATCAAGTCGTAATATCTTGTCGACTAAAGTAAAAATGATTTCAATAATTTCGTGACAAAAAGAAATAGATTATGCAGCATAAAAAAAACGTAAAACGAGACTCTTAGTTTTTGAAATTCAGATGATGTGATCCGTTTCAGACTATCACACTCAATTATTCCCCTTACATTACTCCGTCAAATCCAAAAAAATAGATAGTAGTCGTGTAGTCGATCTACCATTCTTCGTCTGGTTCTTGAGCTGGCGGTTCAGTACAATCTCGGAGTCTTAAGAGCAACTCCACCCAATCCTCGATTATTAAACACCACTGTCCTAATTCCAGCATTATTTGCGGCCGTTACTAAGCACGTGATGTATTCAGCTTGAGACTCGCCAGTTAAACCTGGCAAAAATAATTATCACAGGTGATTCATTATCACATCCATTTTCTAACCAATCTAAAGCAACTTCACCGCTGTCTTTTAGAGTTAAAATTTCTCTTCTATATTCAATTTTTGGAATGATTTGCGAACGCAAAATACTGGCAAAAAATGTTTGAGCCCGACTTTCTACACACCAAAATGTGGGCCAGAATTTCATCTCGAGCGTAGGAATATTTTTGAGGAGGAATGTTTTGAATGGTCCATGCATAACAGCCAAAATTGGACGCTTAACCACTTGAATGAGATAGTAGACGACGTAACCAGCAAAGATGATTGCAAACATATGCCATCGTGGTAAATTTGTTAAATAGTTGTAAAGATAACCGATCATTGTCCTTAGTGTTGGATCAATCGATACTCAATTAATCGATTAAAGGGTCTCGAACGTATCCTGGAAAAGAATCGATCCGGCTCCGGTTACTGTGCCAAGACACTGTACACGATTTCTTCAGATTATTGCGAGGTTCACAAGAGCCGCACTAGTCACCTCGACAAACCGAAACGGATGCGACAGTAGAACTTAATTTAAAATTGACCGCAAATTTTCACAGAAATTAAGAAAATCCCACACACGGCACGAACGTACACCACCTCCCACTAGCACCTTTCGCGACTCGAAAAGAATAATATAAATGTCCAAATCACAATCACCGTTGTGGCAACCGAACAGCTGTTTTGTTGTCTTCAACTTTCATTCCATTTCAACAACGCATGTTTATTTGAAAGAGGAGAAATGTATCTGCAACAATTTGCGGTACTTTTCTCATCTGTCAAGTTAACATTAATCCGCCTTGAAATTGAATGGAAGTTGAAAACAACAAGACAGCGATCAGTTGGCGTGACGTATAATGGCAATTAGAGGATTGCGTTGACAGCCATTTCTTTAGTACACTACGACATCGGTGTGTGGGAGAGTTGCACTGGTGTTGGAGAAATGTAGAAACTTGAAGTTTGGAAAGATGGGCACGTTGACACTTCCATCCCTGGCACCGATGACCCATGTCATCACTACCAAGCACGGAAGTGGGAACGCAAATCATCCTTCGTTTCCCTCCTTGGCACGGATGACCCATGTCATCGATGGCAAGGACGGAAACGGGGATGCCGCCCATCTTTGCGCCTCTGTTGCACACCACTTCACTCACTGTACCCGACCATGTTACCGTTCCCTTCCGACTTATTTTTACACCATTTCCAGCACTAAATTAGAAATAACCAAGTTACCACGGTGCCCCACGCTCGTAGCGGAGCACCCTCTGCTGCTCCCTCGACGATGGGAATTAGCGTGCACTCGACAATGCAGATACTGCTCAATAGATGCACACTCGTTTTAATTGCACACGCGACCAGTTGGCGACACGACAGACAGCAAAACTTTTTTCCCTAAATAGCAAAAATCTCGAGGGCCGAACAATGGCTACGACGACCTCCTTCTTCTTGGACAGATCCAGTACGACTCCCTGGCCGGTTTCGTTGTTCCGCTCTTGTGCCTGACTTTGTTGTCCGCCTGACAAATGGCCGCTTTTCATTGGCCAGACCGACGACATCATCCGATAATTCCGTTATTCGAAATTATCGGATGACGTCTTCGTTCAAGTCAAAAATGGCGCTCATTTGCTTAGCGTGGACAACCACCAAGTGAGCCCATTATGGACCAATTACATTGCCGGCAGAAGCAGTCGCAGCCGTTTTTGTGCCAATGTGCATAAGGACCGCGAGTGCTTCCGTCGGCAATATCATCAGCCCATTTCAACCCTCTCTCCCAAAATGTTGTGGACACGATTACTGTCGAATGGAAGTCGTAAGTGAAATGAAACTTTTCCAGTTGATAGATGTCAGTAGGGAGCCGGATGCTATTGAAATTCAGAAGTATCGATCAACCGGTTAAAAAGTTACAACTATATAACGGCAAAATTATCTAAGCCTAATAACTCCATAACGGAAAAAGCTAGCTAGACCAAACTTGTCTAGTGCGTTGACGACAATAAGGACTAGCCTATTATGGAATTTCAGTAAACATCCATAAATCGGTTAAAAAGTTACAGCTAAATAACGGCATAATTTTATAAACAAAATAACTACGTAACAGAAAAAGCCAGCTCAGCGAAACTTACTCAGTTGGTGGATGTTACAGAGGACTGGGCTCTTATCTAATTTCAGAGAAACGCATCAAACGGTTCAAAAGTTACAGCTATATAACCGCTAAATTTTCTAAGCAAAATAGCTCTATAACACAAGAAGCTGGCTAGGTGAAACTTTTCTAATTGGTGGGCGATCGTCAGAACTGGGCCCTATTTAATTTCAGCATCATCAATGAGTCAGTTCCAGAGTTACAGCTATATAACCGTAAAATTTTGAAAACACAATTAATTTATAACGGAAAAACCTAGTTGAACGAAACTTGTCCAGTTGGTGAAAGTTAGTCAGGAATAGCTTCCGGTGGAGTTTCAGGAAAATCCACTGTACAGTCGCTAGGTTACAATAACAAAAAAGCTAAAAGTAATAAGCAACAATTTACCTACATGAAAGGCATTTAGTTGATGAAGCTTAAAATGAAACCGGAGATAAATAAATTCATATATTATAGTAAAATCAATCGAACAGTTAAAAAGTTTCATCAACTGAAAATATCGCCCGCATATTGAAATACATAATTCTGCAGCTGCACCTGGTACTTACAACTGTAGTTAAGTATCCCACTCATATCATAATTATACATAAACTCATAAATGATCCCGAATTAGCCCATATCAAAAATCAGTTCCTCTGGCTTCACTGCGCCAGGTGTGTTTTTTTTTTATTTTAGGCTCAACGGGCCGGATATAAATTTGAAATGTAACCGCTAGCCGGTTTGTTCAACCTATTGACCAATTAAAGGTGTGATGAATATTGTGTGCTAGGGCAAGTCAGTGTATTGCTCTAATCTTAAGTCGAAATTGACGAAATTGAATATTGTTAAGCCTACAAGAAGAAATAAAGTTGATCGCTAACAAACTAAATCGATAAAACATAACGTGGCATATTGAAGTGACTTCCTTGAGGATATATTCGCCTGTAGTTGTTCTTTACAGACAAGTTTCCCAGATACATTAAACTCAACATTAACCTCTCTAAGTATTACCATACACTGTCGAACTCGAACACAAACCTGGTACAAATGTCCTCTGAATAGCTTAAGATACACACACACTTCATATAAACGTGAAAAAAAACCGCTCCAATTGCGCCATTTTCGAGATCGAGTTCGACAGTGTATGGTGACACTTAGAAACATAGGCAATAATAGGTTATTTCGGTAATATATGTCGACTCATCGGAAGGGCTATGTAAATGCTAGCAATTCTTCAGCAGTCCAGTTCCGATTTTCGTCAGAATACGTCAGTTGGTAAAATGCTCACTTTACACACTGCGCTACCGGTCGCCCCCGCTACTGGTCGCCCAACCCCGCTACTGGTCGCCCAAACACCAACATACACAAAGAAATTCAATTCTATTTAATAGATAACTTGTTTAATAAAATTGTTTTACATACAACTAAAGAAAGAAACGGAAAATTTTGCGACCTCCCATGATTTTATCATTTCTTTAAACTTGCAAGAAATACGCCCTGAATCCTTTTGTTATTATTTCAATCCGCTGCTCCTGACGGAAAAGCACACCTTTGCAAACAAAAGTCGCTTCGAACTCATTACCGAGACTTTTTCCTCAGTAATTTGCTTTTTTTACCTTTTTGGATATTTTTTTTTATAAAACTGAACATTTTGCTTTTGTATGTACTCTCAAAAAACTTGGCGAATAGACAGGTTAGCATTGCTTCCTTAACAAAAGCCAGGAAACTATGTATAAGACAATGTTGAAATTAACGAATAAGTAGCCCCGGTATTATGTAATTACATTACATGTAATTTCAAAGAACTGGAGTTCAGTTCAGGTATTAAATTCTTTTCCAATTCCGCTTTCATTTGTAGTGCTATTTTCTACCTTTCACTGTCCAAGCACACATCGTTAAGTACAATTGGAAGGAATCTTGGAAGGACTTAATATTCGCCGGCATCCTTTCTGTGTTTTCCGCTCCGCGTGAAATGAAACTGTTTCGACAAAACGGAGAACAATGGGGGTATGTGCTGAGGAAACAAAGCAAAGGATATGACAAACGTGCCGGAAGGATGTTTTGTCGCCGACGCTTGTTGGCCTGTTGAACGAAATGAATCCTTTGTTAGTGTACAAGATTCTGGTCGACAAATAGAATATATCCAACACGAAATGTCCGTGAGGCATAATTGTTGCCTCGAAGAAAATACTCGACATAAATGGGTACTCTCGTTTTGATTGCAGGACTTAAGTGTTCTGTGGGAAGAGGAGAGGAATGGAATCGTTAACTTTTTCGCATCTTTTATTTTTTGTTGAATATTTAATGGAGTTTTAGATAATACTAATGCTAATACCCATACCGAAATAATTAATTTCCGCATTTTTTAGTACTGCGTTAAAATATAAAAATTTGATTATAGATGCATAGTTAAGTTGTCGTAGTCCGGATGGCGCAACGGTTAGCAGGTTCGCCTTCTACGCACTGGGCTCCAGTTCGATTCCTACTGAATGCGGTAATTTTCGATAAGTAAAGGGACTATAAGCCCACTCAGCTGTTAAATGAGTACCCATTTATGGGGTAAATAACACGGTTGAGCGTGTTGTTGATCATGATCACACACCTCTAGAAAATGAGATGATGCTAAGTCATCTCCAGGCCATGGTTCAAATTGGACTGTTGCGCCAGTTATTTATTTATTTATTTTATAGTTAAGTTGCATTCAAGGTTTTCATCCTGATTCATCTTCTTATTTCTGATATTCTCGCTGCATTTGAAATTCACATCAGCATCATCGTGGCTCAATAGCCAGACGCCGCGCCGGGCCCTGGCCGCCTCGATCATCATCTTCCAGTTATCGGCTTCCTCCAGTTTTTTTACGTCTAGCAGTTGTTCGGTGTCATTATCTGCTGAGTCTTTCCAACAAGCTCTCGGTTTTCCTCGCAGACTTGCTCTTTCGACGCGTCGTTCATTCATTATTTTCTTAGGCATGCGGTCATCATCCATGCGTTGTCCTCGTAAATACCGTATATATAACTTTCTAGTTCGACTATTCTCGAAACTTCCAGCTCATCGTATAGATGCGCCATCGATTTTGGTCGCAAACTGCTCCGAAAATTCGCCGAAGGACTGTGGCGAGTCGAGCCACACACCATCTCACGTCAACATGAATCCTATCGGAAACGCTGTGCGACGATGTTTCACTCGCTATGGATATTGACACTCACAGTGTTTCCGAGCCGACAGTCTCTCATCGCCACCGACGCGCAACGCATCGTTCGATCGCGACATTTACCTCTTGTATATCTTTTACATTTGTTTTACATTAATATACTATCTTATTCGTTGAATCGTTCCTCTTAATTCAAAATTGGACCTAACGCCCAAATTGGTGACCCCGACGCACAGTGGAGTATTTATACCAAAAAGCTGGCCAAAAGTCAAAAATCTTAAGTTTAGCAAATCCCGTTAAAATTGTATTTTTCTAGTACAAGACTTATGGCTGAATGATATCCTAAGCACTCGTGCGCCGCTTCCCTCTCTACCCCTTTTGCGAAGGGTTAGAACTCAAAAAAAGTGCAATTTGTATTGTATTTTTTCTTGCAAAGTCATATTTTTGCTTGAATTTCATGTTTTTTTTTCAATTGGTTTCCGATTCAATCAGCAAAAAAATTGTTTTATATAATCAAGCACTGGGGTGTGTACTTTACCCAAAAAAATATTTCATCATCCCTTTAGTTACGAAAATACTTCTTTTTTTCATATAACTAAATAGTAAGGGCAGAATGTGATATTTTTCGTGAAAAAAAATAATCAATAGTGTTTTTGTTTGGGTTCCCTGTGGTCTCCGGCAATCAGACCTTCATGGTAATTTAGTTTAATGCCTCCTTAATATTGCCATAAAAAAATGTATTCCACTTCCCCCCCCCCCCCCATTCCCTTTTACCACGTGTTTCTGTCCGTCTAGTTCTATGCAAACTAGTCTCTCAGTTTTGAAGCTATCGAGCCGAAATTTTGCACAAAGCCTTCTTTCTGTTGCAGGCTGTATATATGTCGGAACCAATGGAATCGGACCACTACGTCATATAGCTGCCATAGGAACGACCGTTCCGAGATTCGGTCTTTGTGAGAAAAACTTTTTTATTTCCAAAGCTATCTTTTTCAAATTTGATATCATTCAATGGTATATACAACCAAATCACGTTCTCGAATTTCGTCAAAATTAGACTACTCTATCGTATAGCTGTCATAGGAACGACCGTTCCAAAAACAAGTTTTTGTTAGAAAAACTTTTTTTTTATAAACATATCTCTACCAAATTTCATATTATTCAATCATATTTATCGTCAAACCATATCCCAAAATTCGGTTGAAATCGGCCCACTATTTCATATACCTCCCATAGGAACAGTGAAATCGGAACAAGTTTTATCACTAATTTCAAAGTGGTAAATATACCGTGAAACTAAAGGAAGGTATGATCGCGAAGCGTGAAGGGTATCATACTTTCGGCAAGCTAGCCGAAGGCTAGCTTGTTTTCAATTTAATTTTAATTTTTTTTTAATTTAATTTAATTTTTTTTTATTTTTTTTATTTAGTTTTGATATTTAATTTTATACTTTTTTATAATAAATAAAAAAAAATATCTAAATCGTATTTCAATGCATTTGCACCTGAAAAATGGTACTAAATAATTTTGGCCAGCTTTTTGATACAAATACTCCACTGTGCGACGTTAGAAATGAAGGATTTGCAAAAAGAAGTTGAGGAGTTAAAGCTAAAGTTAGCGGAAACTGCAACAACCGCAAGTAGTGCCGCTAGATCCGTTAGTAACGTGCCAGTGAATTACACCGATTTGCATTCCGTGACCGAACTTAAATTGGCTCCATTCTATGAGAACGATCCGGAGGTGTGGTTCTATATAATCGAAAGTCAATTCGAATCGCGAAAAATAACGAACGACAAATCTAGATATTTTTACACGGTAGCGCACTTATCAAGTGCCATCGCGCAACAAGTAAAAGACCTTTTAAGCACACCGTATACTGAAGGCAAATACAATGCGCTTAAGCATCACTTAATTCTGTTTTCGGAATCGTCCACCGAGAAGTTCGAAAAATTAATATCGAACGAACCGCTGGGCGACTTGAAACCGTCAGTGGCATTACATAAAATGAAATCTCTGGCATCTTCGACCATCGGCGAGGAATTTATCAAAAAACTATGGCTCAAGCGTCTCCCGCATACGACCAGGCAAGTTTTGGCGGCGTCCAAAGACCGGTTGGAAGATTTGGCCGCGATGGCGGACAAGATGTGGGAAGTCTCGGATCGATCGGCTATTGCAAGTGTTAGCAGAAGCATCCATACAACGGATCCAAGAGAAAATCCCATGCTCTCCATACAGCAGCTGCAATCAATTCTGGATCGTTTAAGTGCACTGGAGAAAGCAAATCGGCAATCACGGCGTGATTCAACACCACACCGGCAACGAGGCCGATCGAATAGCAGCAAGAAAAACGGACGAACAAGCGAGCGAGGGGCCGGCACTGCGAACGAAGTATGTTGGTATCATCATACAATGGGGGACAACGCAAAGAAATGTCGCCAACCGTGCTCATATAAAACGCAACAAAAAAACTAATTAAAAGAGTATCGACACAGGCGTCGAAACTCGGCACATCCAAACGCCTGTTTAATCACGACACATTAACGGAGCCCGATTTTTTAATCGACTCCGGCGCCGACCATTCTGTCTTAAAACCAACAATTCGAACGAGGCAGTTTTGGCGACAACAACGAAACCGAAAAAACCACGACGAACATGCTCTTCTCTATGCAGCAAACGGCTCTCCTATTCAAACATACGGAAAGCGTGTACTCAACTTGTCACTTGGACTTAGACGAAATTTCACATGGAATTTTACAATTGCCGACGTGACAACATCGATTATTGGAGCCGACTTTTTGTTTGAATACGGGCTTTTGGTGGATGTTGTTGCGAACCACGGCTTTGTCGAGCCGCCGTCACTGCAACAAAAATTTGTTGATGACCAGGATGCTTGTGGCTCGGTGGCTCAGGTCCCGGCTAGACCAGCGGAGGTCGTGGGTTTGGAGCCAATGCATCCTAGTCCTAGCTCAGCCACCTAAAACATTAAAGAGAGACGAGGGAAGGATTAGGAGGAGGGAAGGAATGTGCCCATCCTTCGGGACACGGAAGAACCCAATTTGAGGAAAAGATTAATTAATCATTATAAAATATATTACTGAACAAATAAAATTAAAACAAATCAACGATAAAAATTGTTAGGAGCAAAAGAAAGTCTTAGAATTCTGGATAGATTAAAACAAAGAAAAAAAAAAGAAATCGAAAAACAAAAAAAAATTGAAAAAAATCTAATTCAGTGTATATGCAAAAGAAAAATATTACAATGAAAATGAATAAGAAAAATTTAAACTCACTGCGAATTCCCTCGATGACGATCGATCGCCTTTCAGCTTGAATTCAGCACGATTAATTACTACAAATTTCCAAATTAAAGAAAAATTTAAATTCAAAAATAAACTTGTACAACACCACTAAATCAATGAAAATCCAAATCAACAAAAATAAAAATATATCCGAGTGAGAATTAGAGATCGCAAACCGAATTTCATCCAACTAGTTAACAGGTTCTCCAGATACACTTTGCAGCAACAGATTATCATCCATTCCCATGCATAAATCCAAGTACTTTCTTGATTCCATCAAAATTTTTCCGTCGTACGCTTTCGTAAATTCAACTTTTCAATCTTCAGTTTATTTGAATGATACGAATTGGTTAACTAACGTCTCTTCACGTTTGAGTTTTTATACATAAATTTTTACTTTTAATTAAGTTTGTTTTTTTTCTTCTTCCTTTTTTTATTTACAAGGTTTCTTCTCGCACTGCTATTTTCTTGATAAGTTTTTTTGCGTCCAATTTCTTTGACACCGGCAAACAGTAACCAACTTAGCACATAGCGAAAACTGATGTTTTTAAAACACACGTTCCAGAATCACAAATAAACTTCCTTTCGTTCTTGTTCCAATTGCAACAGAAAAACAAACTCTAACGTCTTTCTCAGCCTTATTCACAATTCACTTTTCAAAAAAAAAATCCTTTCTTTAAAAAGAAAACTTCGCCAATTATCCGACAATCTACCGTCCTGTCCAAAATCCAAACTCCATCTCCCCATAAAAACCCGTCCTCATCCACCCAAAATCAAACCCAGGGTCAGTACCCTCAAATTTACCGCCATCAACGGTCTTCCGCATCCCAATCCCCATAGTCGCCGGTCATCGCCACCACTCGCTGCATAAAACAAATTGCCGCCGCTTCGAATAGGAGGACGACGACGACGATCATCCAGCCACCCATCGTTGTCATCAACAATGCAATGGATGTACCGGCCAATATCACGACAACAGTGACGACATCGACATAGAGTTTGCATGATGCACTCTCACCGCTTGATCTATGCTGTTGCAGTCACTATTGCCCTGATATGCATAGCCGGTCAGCTGTACATTGTGGACGATAGATGTTGGCGTAGGTCAGTTCAGCTGAATCACCATGCAGCATACTTTATGCGTATGTAAAGCGAATGCTGCATGATGATTCACCTGTACCAGTGGTTCGCAACAATCGTGGGGACGACCCGACCCAGGAGATGAGTCTTACATAGCCGGGCTTATAAAGTGGCCAAGAAGAGAAATACTCCACGAAGAAGGTAATTAGTCACGAATATCGTGAGCGTGATATACGCCGATTAAGTTGCCTTCTTCGTCTTCTAATTCGTATGATAACTGGCCAATCCTTTTGCGGACAATAGCGCCGATAAACTTTGGGGCTAGTTTAGCGGCGAAACGGTCCGCAGCACTACTGAGGGTGTGGTTAACCACAAATACTTTCTGGCCGGGGACGAATGTTTTTGGCCGACTGCGAAGATTATACGCCCGAGCGGATCGGGCATAAGCTTCGGCCAGCTTTTCTTTCACCCGGTCATGTGTCAGCCGCAATCTGTCGCCATTGGATCGAAGACATACCTCTCCATCAACAAATGCGTTGAGTTCTCGAAGGAGGGTATAGTCTTTGCCATGCTGGATAGGATGATACCCGAACATGAGGAAATGAGGGGAACATCCGGTTGAATCATGTACTACATTACGAAACGCACTACATGATTCGCTCAGATGCTCATCCCAATTCCTATGATCGGATCCTATATAGGCTCGGATTGCGGCTAGCGTCGACTGGTTAGTTCGCTCTGAAGCATTCGATTGTGGAGAGTATAAGGGGGTGCGCACATGGTTTACCCCGAACTCTTTATACTTTTATACTCTCCACAATCGAATGCTTCAGAGCGAACTAACCAGTCGACGCTAGCCGCAATCCGAGCCTATATAGGATCCGATCATAGGAAATGAGGGGAACATCCGGTTGAATCATGTACTACATTACGAAACGCACTACATGATTCGCTCAGATGCTCATCCCAATTCCTATGATCGGATCCTATATAGGCTCGGATTGCGGCTAGCGTCGACTGGTTAGTTCGCTCTGAAGCATTCGATTGTGGAGAGTATAAGGGGGTGCGCACATGGTTTACCCCGAACTCTTTAAGAAATCCAGTGAATGCTCCAGAAACGAACTGCTTCCCATTGTCCGAGTGAATAATCTCCGGTACGCCAAAAGTCAAAAATATTTCATTTTTTAAGTAGTTAACGACAACCTCAGCAGTAGCTCTAGGAATGGCCTTCAGCCATACGAATTTTGTATAGTGGTCGAGCACTACAAATATATGAGTATTTCCCTTCTTGGAGCGTGGATAGGGTCCCATGAAGTCTATGAAAAGTCTTTGCATAGGCCGATCAGTCTCTCGGGATGCTCCCATCGGTGGTCTCATGCGGTAGTTCGGAGGTTTAATTTGTTTACAAATTTCACATTTCCTAATGTGCTCAGCCACATCTGACCTCAGCTCAGGCCAGTAGTAATACCGCTGAAGCACTTCAACCGTTTTCCTAATACCGCAATGAGATCCTCGAGGGTCATCGTGAGCACGACTAATAAGACTAGGCCGGCAGACTTCTGGGACCCACAGCTTGGCTCGGGTAATGTCTGTTGTCTCCCCGGGTATCCTTTGCTCGATATAGACGCGATCATCCCGGACATAAAGGTTTTCGAATTTATCAGGATTGCTTTGTACCTGAACACAAAGTTTCTTGTATTCAGGATCCTGGAAAGCGGAGTCAGGGATAATTTCATCTAAATGCAAATGCTCGGGAAGGCAACAGACATTGCCCGCATGAGCTCTGGAAAGTGCGTCTGGAACCACATTTTGGGTCCCCTTTCGGTGCTCGACGGTGAAATCGAACGCCTGCAGTTTCAGGCTCCAACGTGCAAGTTTACCACACAAGTCTTGCTGGTTCATTAACCATTTCAGACTTGCGTGATCCGTGATGATGGTGAAAGGCAGCCCTTCGATATATGCCCTAAACTTTTTAACACTTTGCACCGCAGCTAAGCATTCCAGTTCGGTAACACTATAGTTGCGCTGCGCGGCATTAAGTTTCACGGACATATATGCGATTGGATGTTCACCGCCATCGTCATCCTTCTGGAACAAAACACTTCCAACTCCAGTGCTACTCGCGTCACACTGAATATAAAAGTGCTTTGTAAAATCAGGGTTAACTAGCACGGGAGCGGAAACCAACAGCTGTTTCACCTTCTCAAAGGAACTGTTGGCCGCTGGAGTCCATTTAAAAGAGCGCTTACCTTTGAGCAGATCCGTAAGAGGGGCGGTAACCGCACTGAAGTTCGGAATAAAACGGCGATACCATCCCGCCATGCCCATAAACCGTCTTACGTCTTTTGCACTCCTTGGCTCTGGATATGCGATTATGCCGGAAACCTTGTCAGGATCAGTCATAAGGACACCATCACTAACAACATAACCAAGGTATTTAATTTCTCTTTGGATGAATTTACTTTTCCCCACATTTACGGTTAAACCGGCCTCCCTGAGTAAATTTGCAACTTTCGAAAGAAGTTCCAAATGTTCCTCAAAGGTGGTGCTGGTGATAAGTAAATCATCCAAATAGACAAATACCTTGTCCTGTAGCTCGTGAGGAATGACCTTATGCATGAGCCTGCACATGGTTTGCGGTGCATTGCAGAGTCCAAAAGGCATAACGGCGAATTGGTATAAGGGCCTGCCGGGAACGGTAAATGCTGTCTTCTCCCGAGACTCCTTCTCCAAAGGAATCTGCCAAAAGGCATCCTTTAAATCAACACTCGACACAAACCGTGTGGATTGTAAGCGAGCCAACAATCCCTCAATCAAAGGCAACGGATACGCATCCTTAGTTGTTACGTCATTTAACCGTCGAGCATCGAGGCACAGACGCACTTTCCCAGGCTTTCTCACTAGGGTAACTGGAGAACTCCAGGCGCTGTGGCTTTCCTCAATTACGCCCAAAGACAGCATGCGGTCGAGTTCATCATACATCAGTTTCTGCACAACGGGTGACACTGCGTAGTGCCTTTGTTTGATAGGTTTTGAGTCGCCAGTATCAATGTGGTGTGTCACCAATGTGGTACGACCCAAGCCCTTTTCATTAACGGAAGGAAACTGTTGTATGACGAAGTCGAGGCGTTGCTGTTCCTTCGGAGATAATTGAATAGAGTCTCCTGAAGCGTCAGTGCGGACCTGCTCGACTGCGGATACTTGCATCGGCACGATTTTGAACAAGTCCCAGAAATCCATTCCCAAATATAATGGGTTTGTGAGACTTGGAACAACCAGAAGTCTGAGTGACTTCGTCGTGTTCTTAAACCGTACCGATGCACGCACGTATCCCAAGACAGAGGCCTTATGACCTGAAGCTGTTCTGACATCAGCTTGCATCGTATGAAGATGCAAGCCGAGATCCGAAATCAGGTCCAAGGCCCCCGTACCCAGGATACTCACGCTAGCGCCACTGTCAAGCAGGCCTTTGATCATCCGTCCCTGCAAACTGATCTCGGCAAATGGCCGATTATCCTCGGTGGAAGATAAAATGGAGTCTGCACATGCCTGCTTCAGGAGACGCCTGTCGTTAAAGTACCTCAAGGATCGAGCAAACCGGTTCTTCAATTTCTTCAGTGTTGGTTGGAACGCAGCTCCGGATCCACATTGGTTGCTGCATCCGTTGTCATCGGTCGTCTCCAGGCGAGCTGAGGGGGAATGTGAGAGCTCCCCATAGGTCGCACATTCCCTCTCCCGTTTCCCGACTGATTACAACGGGTGCATTTTGGTTTTACGGTTCCCGCCAAACCGCAGCCGAAACAGAAAATGTGTTGGACAGGTGTTGGACAATCCATGAAGGAATGCCCCATATCTTTACAGTTCCAGCATAAACGAAACTGATGGTTTACTGGCGTGTCCGCAACTATCTGTGTTGGCCTTGGACGCGCGACAGCCTCGACATCGAATCCGGAGCTATGTTCCGCCGCATCAATTTCATGAATACTGAGGCGGTTCAAAGTTGGTTGCCTGGCCGACTCCGCCTTGGAGAGGTTCCAGGTCTCTTCAATTGAGACGCAACGACGAATCAATTGACGAGCTGAATCAAAGCAGAGTCCCGCCAAGTGATCCCGCAAGCGACGATTAATGTTTCGCAACACAATGCACTGCAAGTCGGTATCACTTAGTGGTACCCTCAGCTCGCAATTGAGAGCCTCTATTGCATCGCAGAAGTCTCGTATAGGCTCACCGGGAAGTTGGGTCCTAGCGTCGATGGCACGTCGAATATCAACGTCCGACCTGGAACAACCAAACCTTTCCAAAAATTCCTTCTTAAGAAGGTCCCACTTCAGAGATGGATTCTGCATTCGAAAACGCCAGTACCAATCAGCAGCGACGCCTCTCAACAAAAAGTGGAGATCCATCGCTAAAACCTCATCTGGCAGTGAATAGCTTGCAGCCAAAGCGCCCACCCGAAATAGAAATGACTCTGCCGTGAACTCTTTGGAGGCAGCGTCGAAAGAAAACCCCCATTTAGATACACCAACAACCTCTCTTTGAAAGGCCGGTCTTAGCGTGCTGGTGAAAGGGAGTGATACGGACGGGGTATCTTCCAGATGCAGGTTGATGGTTTCGTCAGGATTCGACATTGTGTTTTTATATACTCGTATATATGAAGGAAAAAAAACCTAGTAATTAAAAAAAAAAAAACAAAAAAAAAAAAAAGAAACAATAATAACCGATTTTAAAACCGCAAGAATTAAGTGTGAAAAGAGTAAGGAAAAACCAACCAAAATAAAGAAACAAAATGCAGAAATTATGATTTGGAGAATGGAAAAGAGAAAACAAAAAAAAATGTAATAAAAATTTTCATTAAATATTGGGTCCTTCCGTGATCTCCAGATGGACATCATAAGGATAGGGTGGATGGGTTGATATTTGAGCGATGGGCAAAGGGAGGAAGGAGATAGAATTCTCGTCGCGTCGTAGCGTTGCAATCTCTCAATAGCTTATTCGACAAATGTATTGCAAAGAAAACATCAAACGGAGTCATCCGGATAAAGGTCATGAAGAGACTGCAACCACTAGAAACGCAGATGGTCAACTATCGAGTTACTTCTAAGTCACAAATGTCAACATACGAACTTTATCCCGCCCGGGAGATTTAGAAGCAGTCTTGAAGTCGATGCCATCCTACAACGAGCTCTACCTCCTGTAAGAGACAAAGTGTTGGACGCCATTGTTGCAATGACGGCCTCTCGACGCGTGGCTCGCATCTGCGGACCACTAGCTTCCATTCGAAGCTGATCAACTACTCTGCAGATCAAACGATAATATATCTATCGGAATAAAAACCTTAAAATTCCATTTGGGCGCCATATGTTGCGAACCACGGCTTTGTCGAGCCGCCGTCACTGCAACAAAAATTTGTTGATGACCAGGATGCTTGTGGCTCGGTGGCTCAGGTCCCGGCTAGACCAGCGGAGGTCGTGGGTTTGGAGCCAAAGCATCCTAGTCCTAGCTCAGCCACCTAAAACATTAAAGAGAGACGAGGGAAGGATTAGGAGGAGGGAAGGAATGTGCCCATCCTTCGGGACACGGAAGAACCCAATTTGAGGAAAAGATTAATTAATCATTATAAAATATATTACTGAACAAATAAAAATTAAAACAAATCAACGATAAAAATTGTTAGGAGCAAAAGAAAGTCTTAGAATTCTGGATAGATTAAAACAAAGAAAAAAAAAGAAATCGAAAAACAAAAAAAAATTGAAAAAAATCTAATTCAGTGTATATGCAAAAGAAAAATATTACAATGAAAATGAATAAGAAAAATTTAAACTCACTGCGAATTCCCTCGATGACGATCGATCGCCTTTCAGCTTGAATTCAGCACGATTAATTACTACAAATTTCCAAATTAAAGAAAAATTTAAATTCAAAAATAAACTTGTACAACACCACTAAATCAATGAAAATCCAAATCAACAAAAATAAAAATATATCCGAGTGAGAATTAGAGATCGCAAACCGAATTTCATCCAACTAGTTAACAGGTTCTCCAGAGACACTTTGCAGCAACAGATTATCATCCATTCCCATGCATAAATCCAAGTACTTTCTTGATTCCATCAAAATTTTTCCGTCGTACGCTTTCGTAAATTCAACTTTTCAATCTTCAGTTTATTTGAATGATACGAATTGGTTAACTAACGTCTCTTCACGTTTGAGTTTTTATACATAAATTTTTACTTTTAATTAAGTTTGTTTTTTTTCTTCTTCCTTTTTTTATTTACAAGGTTTCTTCTCGCACTGCTATTTTCTTGATAAGTTTTTTTGCGTCCAATTTCTTTGACACCGGCAAACAGTAACCAACTTAGCACATAGCGAAAACTGATGTTTTTAAAACACACGTTCCAGAATCACAAATAAACTTCCTTTCGTTCTTGTTCCAATTGCAACAGAAAAACAAACTCTAACGTCTTTCTCAGCCTTATTCACAATTCACTTTTCAAAAAAAAAATCCTTTCTTTAAAAAGAAAACTTCGCCAATTATCCGACAATCTACCGTCCTGTCCAAAATCCAAACTCCATCTCCCCATAAAAACCCGTCCTCATCCACCCAAAATCAAACCCAGGGTCAGTACCCTCAAATTTACCGCCATCAACGGTCTTCCGCATCCCAATCCCCATAGTCGCCGGTCATCGCCACCACTCGCTGCATAAAACAAATTGCCGCCGCTTCGAATAGGAGGACGACGACGACGATCATCCAGCCACCCATCGTTGTCATCAACAATGCAATGGATGTACCGGCCAATATCACGACAACAGTGACGACATCGACATAGAGTTTGCATGATGCACTCTCACCGCTTGATCTATGCTGTTGCAGTCACTATTGCCCTGATATGCATAGCCGGTCAGCTGTACATTGTGGACGATAGATGTTGGCGTAGGTCAGTTCAGCTGAATCACCATGCAGCATACTTTATGCGTATGTAAAGCGAATGCTGCATGATGATTCACCTGTACCAGTGGTTCGCACCAATGTTAGGAAAAAAAGACTGATCGACCAAACGACCGGACTTTCTTCCAAGGGCGAGATAATCAATTGCGCGATATCTGAGGTAACCACCATCGATAAAAACAATAAATACAGTTTCCTTCTCTCCGAATTTAAGCATTTATTGGACGACAAACCACCATTTTTGGTGAAGGAAAAAGTAAAGGTGACTCACTTCATCGAGACGACCGGTCCACCAGTATCAGCTAAAGCGAGACGACTCAATCCAGAAAAACTCGCTGCCGCGAAGAAAGAGTTTAACGAACTGTTGCGGTTGGGCATTTGTCGACCATATAAATCAAACCACGCATCACCACTTCATATGGCACCAAAATCGAACGGGGATTGGATGCCGTGTGGGGATTACAAAAGGCTCAACGCACGTACTAAACCGGATAAATATCCTTTACCTCACCTTCACGATTTTACGAACATTTTGCACGGAAAAACGATATTCTCGCGTATCGACCTGCGGAAGGCATACCATCAGGTTCCTATGGAGGAGAGCGACATACCTAAAACGGCAATAATAATCCCGTTTGGGTTGTATAAATTCGTTTATATAACCTTTGGGTTACGAAATGCAGCGCAGACGTTTCAACGACTCATCGATGAAGTCTTACGAGGCCTGGATTTTGTTTTCGCATACATCGATGACATATTCGTCGCTTTCAACTCTGAAGAAGAACACATCAGCCACGTACGAACAGTTTTTCAGCGGTTAGGTGATTTTGAACTTCGAATTAACGCCGAAAAATGCGAATTTGCTGTGTCTAAAATTAACTTCTTAGGTCATACAGTCACGCCAGAAGGAATCAAGCCATTACCATCAAAAGTGGAGAAAATCGTAGCATATGAGGAACCGAAAACCGCACTCGAATTGAAGCGATTCCTTGCGATGATAAACTTTTACCGTCGTTTCATCCCACACGCAACAATGACCCAAACGAGATTGCAAACACTCATAAAAGGTAATAAAAAGAACGATAAAACGCCTTTGGTTTGGACTGACGACAGCCGAAACGCATTTCACGAATACAAGCAACTTCTGGCGAATGCCACTTTACTTGTACACCCAGCATACGACGCGAAATTGATACTAGAAACGGATGCGAGCACAGTGGCTGTTGGAGGAGTGGTTCACCAGGTGGAAGGCAACATTTTCAAGCCGCTTGGTTTCTTTTCGAAAAAACTTAGCCCAAGAGAAGCCAAATATCCGACATACGATAGAGAATTGCTTGGCATATACCTGTCGATTAAGCATTTTGAGCATATTTTGAAAGGACGGGAATTCGATGTGTATTGCGACCACAAACCACTATCGTTCGCATTTGATGCCAAAGATGAGAAGCCGATACCACGACGCATAGCCCAGCTACATTACATCAGCCAGTTCACAACGAGCATAAGACATGTGTCCGGAAAAGAGAATGTAGTCGCCGACTTTCTATCCCGAATCGAATCGATAGAGTCAAAGGTGATCGACTTCAAAAGGATGGCCGAAGCTTAAAAAGCCGACGAATCGTTACAATCACTACTGAAGGACGAGAATACCGCGCTCAAATTGAAAGCCGTTACGTTACCCAACTCCGATGTCGAACTTTTCTGCGACACATCAGGTGATTGTATTCGACCTTTTGTTCCTAACACATTTCGCTCCCTCGTTTTAGACAAGATACACAATTTGAGTCACCCAGGTATTAACGCTACAACGAAACTTATCCAAAAACGTTTCGTTTGGCCACACATGCGAAGAGACTGTAAGAGGTTTGTGTTACATTGCATACCATGTCAACGAGCGAAAGTACACAAACACACTAAGTCACCCATCATGCAGTACGACGGCACAAGCAACCGCTTCGAACACATAAATATTGACTTGGTTGGCCCGCTGCCGGAATCCCAAGGCTACAAATATTTGCTGACCTGCATCGATAGAGCGACGAGATGGCCTGAAGCCATCCCGATTGGCAATATTACTGCCGAAACAGTTGCCAAAGCTTTAATATCCGGATGGTTTTCCCGATTCGGTATTCCAAAACGCATTTCCACCGATCAGGGAAGACAGTTCGAATCGACATTATTCAAGCAATTGAGTGACACACTTGGAATCAGTCACTTACGAACGACCCCATATAACCCAAAGGCTAATGGCATCTTAGAACGATTTCACAGAACGTTGAAAGCGAGCCTCAAAGCGAAATTCAACGAAAATTGGATCGATGAACTCCCAATGATTTTACTCGGATTGCGGACCGCGATCAAGGAAGATTTGAAGGCATCACCCGCGGAATTGACGCTAGGTAAAACGTTAACAATACCTGGCCAGTTTTTCAACGAAACAAAGGACACGGCATTCGATGTGGACTTTGTTAAAAACCTCAAACAAGTAATGCGAAAAATACGACCAGCGGAGATCACGTATCACAACAACCCGTCAGTATTCGTGCACCCAAAATTGTAAACTTCGAAATACGTTTTTGTACGAACTGACTCGCATAAAACCGCATTACAAGCACCATATACAGGACCATTCGTCGTCGTCAAACACGGAAAGAAGAATTTCGCATTGGATATCGACGGCACGACGAAAACGATTTCAATTGACCGATTAAAACCGGCGTACGTGGAATCGGATGACGTCGCAACCACAAAAGCACCACCAATCGAAGCTCCCTCCCAAACCAAGCAAACGAGATCAGGACGACGAATAAAATTGCCCGATAGGCTTACATATTAGGGGGAGCCATGTGGCGAGTCGAGCCACACACCATCTCACGTCAACATGAATCCTATCGGAAACGCTGTGCGACGATGTTTCACTCGCTATGGATATTGACACTCACAGTGTTTGCGAGCCGACAGTCTCTCATCGCCACCGATGCTGAATATTATTTTTTTTATCGAGTATTCACAATCTCGGTCCTAGTTATTGGCCGGATTTTACCGGCAATGGGTGCCAACACCAAATTCCTGGGCTCGGACGTATTTGGCTGATGCTCTGCCGGCTTCCAGACAATCAGACAATCACTAACGGAGATCGCCGAGCACCTTCCGCACCATTGCACAAGTATGGAGAAAAACATACTTCTGCATTGTGTCGATAAGGTTGTGTGGCAGGTTCAGTTTGTCCAGGGATGTAAGAAGGGCTTTTGGTACTATATCGTTAGCCGACAATATTGCAGGCACTATCTGCACATGGTCAAGATGCCAAAGTTGTTTGATTTGTTGAGTCATTGCATTATAATTTGCCCTCTTCTCCGCATGCTTTTTATCGATGTTACTGTTATGGGGGATAGCAACATCAATTATCCATTCAGAGCGACTCATATTGTCAACTAGGAGTACATCGGGTTTGTTGTGGGCGACTGAGAGATCAGTGATAATCTGGCGATCCCAGTACATCGTGAAGCGAGTGCTGTCAAGCACTGCTTGTGGAGTGTATTGGTAGATCGGTTGTGTTTCACTGATCAACTCGGGCTTGTATGCAAGATGGATTACCATGCATACCGCATTATGTCTATCCGTGTACTCTGCCGGTGCCATTGCAGAACAGCTAGAGATGAGATGGTCTAGTGTTTCCAGCACGGAACCACATTCGGCATCGGTTATCGTCCACCCGTTGTTTGCATATACATATGTTAAGATAAGCACGGGTGGGGACCACGCCGTCCTGAATGGCGACCATGGAGCCTTCTGTTTCGGCATAGAGATACTCCGCATGAAACCCCCTGTTCGACAGGTGAAGATCGACAAATGGGTACCAGTGGCAACACACATGTTTACCATGCATTGCCTTTGCCTTCCATTCATCGATCCGCACTTGGTCTGACTTCACCAAACTGAAAGGAGCAAATGGTTGATCCCTCAAATTGAGTGAAATGAAACCGTCGTCAGTCTTGCAGACAACATCATCCAGGACACTCCATGTAGTTTTTCCGTAAAATAAGCGCGAAGCGAGTCGACCTGCCTATGGTGGTGGCCGGCAACGTCGACTAAACCCCTCCCTCCGATATCGCGGGGTAAACAAAATCGTTCCACTGCTGATTTTGGGTGTAACATTCGGTATTTGGTCAATGGCTGCGTTCCTGCGAACGAATCAGATTTTCCAAATCAGAATATTTCGAGGGGAACATTTTGATGACAGTTGTCCGTACAAATTTTACCGGAGGGGAAAGCATATGGAGGAGAATTCGAGAAATGTCAAAACCTGATTCGTTCGCAGGGACGCAGCCATTGTTACACGAACCCGCCTTTGGATTGCCTCGAGATCGGTGTTCATGGCGCTATCCCGAATGGAAAGGCGAGGAATGACATTATTTTGTTTTTTCCCAACAAGTTCGTTTTTAGTACCAGTTTCAACCTGCACATAAACTCCACCAGCAGTCCCTCTGTCAAGTCAACAATGCGAGCATGTGCGCCTTACAGAATTCTTAGGTACTTATAAAAGTCTGCCTCCGACATTATACAATACCTATGTATGTGGATGTCGTCCAAGGTAAAGCCGGGATGCGGTTCGTGAACACCTTTTCGAATGGCACGGATTCGACATTTGTCTAATCCGAAATCCATTCGAATGTCACGACTGCAATTTCCGTAATCCGCAGCAGACTTTTAAGGTCTTTGTCGCTTCCCGAGTATAATTTGATATCATCCAAATACATTAAGTGGGTGAGTTCGAACTTTGACAAGATACTGTGCTTGAAGGAAAAGCCGCACCGCTTAGCCGAGCTCAAAAGTGATAAAAGGGGGTTCAGAGCCATACAGAACCAGAGAGGACTCAAAGAGTCACAGTTCGCCTGATGGCGCTGGGAGTGTTGTTTGCCATCCTTCCATCACTTTTGTCAAGAAATTTATTAGGATCCACTCGATATATGCGAAGGAGTTCGATCAGCCAAGTGTGGGGATGCTGCCAAAAGCTTTGGCGTAATCGATGTAGCAGGAAACCAGATTTCTTCTTTTGCGTGTAGCTTGTCCCACTACAACCGAGTCGATCGCGAATTGTTCTTTGCATCCCCTAGATTTGACTCGGCAGCCTTTCTGCTCCTCGGCTAGAATGTTATTCTGCTCGAGGTGTGAGTAGATCCTGCGACTAATAACAGCTGTTACATATTTACATAAAGGGTTGGTAAGCACGTTATCGGCCTTGTGTCAGGAGGATTGTTTACTGTTTTCCGTTTGGGCAACAGGTAGGTTATTCCGGCTGTAAGGAAAGGTGGCAACTTCTCAGGCTGTTTGATTATCCTATTAATTCGGTTAGCGAGCTGACCACATATATTCGGGAAACATTTGTACTAGAAACTCTGCACCTTATCAAGCCCAACCCCTTTCCAATTTTTGGACCGCTTTATGACCTTGCGGACATCTGATTCAGTGACGTCAGCGAAAGTCATACCAGACAAGCTGGCATGGCGGGTGGACTCAGCTGTAATCCACTCTGCTTGCTGTGTGTGTTGAGTGGGGGTTTGCCAAAGTCCACCCCAATATTTTTTCGCGTCTGTCACTGAGAAGTTGATAGTGGGGCTGGGCTGTTGCTCTTCATTGATTGACTCAAAGAAGTTCCGCTGGTTTTTGGGTAAAGCAGAATTCTGGACACGTCTGGAGAAGCTCAGCATGCATCGTCGTAAACGATTCATGATAACTGCGAGCTTCTGTTTTAGTGTGTCCAGTACTTCAACCAAGGGAGTTCGGGAAGGAGTGGAGTACTTTAGAAGAATTATATTTACCTTGTTCTTCAACCGCTTACTGGTATTGCCCGCGACAGATTAAGCCAGACGGCCAATATCATCTCGCAAGGATTCTCGCTTCCGTTCAAGATGAATTTCCAGGCTGGGTCTCGTTTTTGTCTGAAAGCGCCAACGCTATCGCTGACCCTCTGACCGTGTAGTGTGATGACCGTCACTGCACCACAATACACAAGGGATTGCAATTCGTAACATGGTATCTGCACTTAGTCTGGATGCGATTTCACTATCGACTTGAGAGAGAATATCAGGTGTTGCAGTGGCTGTTTGTAACCTGGGGATGCCAGGCCTGCGCAAAGGATCCGTCAAATGCGTCGTGAAGTTCAGCAGAGACTTCCGCTTGGCGGTGAAGAAGGGTACTCCTTCTTGTATTATATAGTACTCCTTCTAGGGATGGTGCGGCGATTAGGTGGTGATGTTTCGCTCATTGCCTCTAACGGTTCTTGACGCTGAGTTGCTTCAAGAATCTCAAGTCGTATTCGCTCCCTAGTTATTTCCGGAATGGTGTTACTGCGCAGGATTTAACGGTACTGTCATGAAACCCGCTGCACCGACACATGCGCATGATTCTCTGGTGCAATATTATTATTATTTTAATTTTATCCTGGTTAATGCGTAGTCCAACTTAATTTGCAGTCGTGCCAAGATTATTTAGTTTATTCTTCTGCGTCGAGTAGGCTTCGGGACATGGTGTCAATGTCTTCAGCGTGCGCTATCAACTGCGTCGATTTGAAGAGCAGTGTGCGGCGGTTGTCCGCATTCATTACCCGGATGGCGTGTTCATGTGCCAGGTTGAAGAGCGTCGGAGCCAGTCCATCACCTTGCTTTAAACCAATACGTGTTTCAAAGAGATCAGTCAGCCTGTTTTGGACCCTGGCCTGTGAGACGGAGTTGTTCATCGTCGTCTTTGTTAATCGTACTAATTTTACTGGTATACAACATTATTGTATTGATGTTATACAGTACACCACGATCAATATTGTCGTATGCTTGCTTAAAACCAACAAAGATTCACATGCTGAGCGAAAAATAATGGAACTTCGTTTAAACGTCATAGCTAAAAACGGGACACAAGTCAGGCTTTATTTCGATATATCGCTTTATTTTATGTAGTCAAATGCTCTTTGATGCTACAGGATAGCTATTGCAGATAGTTGTTTTATGCGTGGAACAAGGTTAGGAGTAGAGAGTAGCAGTATACGTCAAAACTGTGTAATTCTCATTTTCAATGTGTATGTGAAATCCTTAGCCATTCCCTAAGTAATAGCACAAGTGGACTCAATTTAGGACTGTTTACGGATAGGTGGATCCATTCGGATGCCAAACTTCCTAAACAGGATATTTCTACTCCTCTTCCGTTTATACGACAAACAGAAAAACTTTCAGTGGAATCACAAGGACCTGCCGTCATCCCGAAAAAGAAAAAAAAAAACACCTTCAATTTCGAGAAAGCCTCCACTGGAAGTTATTACGAACCGTTTTAGGTCTCTCTTTTGCCAGATGATTTTCTAGTTTATTCGTTTCTAAGTTGGCAGTTGTTAGCCATATTCCTCCGATTCCTTCCGCCAAGCATGGCAGGAACTCATTTCTCGCATTTTCACATAGTAAGTTGTTCGAGCCGTTCTGGCAATATAAGGGGCGTTCAATTGCAATACTTCTTTAGATTTAGTACTATTTTCACGAAGCGAAATGATGAAGAAAACGCACAGCTCGAACTTTTATTTAACAAAACGAAATTGTGTGAAAACTTCTTCAGGGTGTCGGGTAGTTTATTCTTATTCCGTGCAGGGAGAAGATATGCTTTCACAGGGATGTGTTTTCAGATCGTGATGCTGATATCTTGGCATGGAGGGTTTATCGTAATTTAAGTCTGCTCTGCGAATAAGCAATAATTCTTGATGATAGCAAACAGTGGCTTGTTTGACGTCGTAACGAATCATACACGCATGGGTTAGTATAGTATGAGGTTTTTTTTTTCAAATTGCAACCTTCTTGCTATGGTTTGGAGAAGCTGAATTAAAGAAGCGCATGAATGTTGAATTTCATAATAAATTTATTTTTTATTAAACGGTGATGACCTGTGGCGAAGTAGTCACGTATATTAAGGCAAATTGGATTTAACCGATTTGGGTTTTTGATTATGAGCTATTATAAACAACTACGGCAACATTTATGATCTATTGTATAAAATATACTCGTTTAAAGAAAACTACCGCCAGTCGGTTATAAGCTCAGTGGATGCCGCTGATTATATGTATTTGGCATTATCATTAATACCTAAAATTTCAGATATGAGAGCACTGTTTCCTATTGTACTTTATTGTTAAATTGGTTAAGATATTCCACGAGAAGCACGTTATAATTTTCATTGCCGTTCATTTTTCAATATGTCTTGCCTGAGTTCGCAAAACATTTTCAAGAGCAGGAGCCGCAATATTGATAATAATAATGAAATCTACACTTTATTAAAATTTTGGCAAAATTTCAAACACTTGACCTTCAGAGAATAAGGCAGGTCACACTGCTTACATGAGATGTGGAAAAAACAGCCCCTTCCTTTTCCCATCCCATATAATGAATCAGTTTTATCTGCAGTTTACGCGGGATGGGGCGGTTTTTCTAAGCCTTATTTAGACTGTGACCCTCGGTTTGTTTCGAAGGCCCAGTTTTTAAAATTTCATCAAGGTAAAAATAAAATTATAAGCAAATCTATGATGTTTTTAAGATGTGGAAGGAGCGATGGGCCTGGCTTTTCTAAACCTTAGGGTCACCACGCACTGTCGAACACTAACTCGAACATGGTACAACTGTCCTCCGAATGTCTCAAGACACACACACGTATACTTCGCCTTAATCTGGAGAAAAAGATCCACATATACCATGTTCGAGGTTCGTGGCCACGTTCGAAACTGTGTCGCGGGGGTTATGCAGATAGCGACCTTTCCTTGTTTTGAAGGGCTAATTTTCAAAATTTCATCAAAATCGGAGTTGAACTGCAGGTGTAACTGTAAATTCCTTTCAATTGAGTGTGAAAGGAGATCGGGTGGTTTTTCAAATCTTATGTAAACTTCGAGTTGCCATTGACCCAAAGGTCTAGTCTTGAAAATTTCATGGATATCGTATTAAAGCTGCATGTAAAACTTAGGATTTATTTTAACGGTGTGACAAGGGCAGATGGGGGTAGTTCTCCAAAATATAATAGACAAAGTATGTCGAAGATCCAATGCTAAAAATTTCATCAAAATTGGAATAAAACTGGAATAAAACTGTGTGCATTCATTTCCAAAAACCATTAAATTTCTTACAAATTGCAACGAGTGCATATACAAAAATAAACACTGTGACGTCACGAACTCTCTTCCTTGCTCATCATCATCGTGGCACGACAGCCCGAAGTCGGGCCTTGGCCGCCTGGATCGTTGTCCTCCAATTATCTCGGTCACGTGACCGCGTCTTCCATTCTTGGAAGCCCAGTAGCTGCTCGGCGTCCACATCTACTGAGCTCTCCCAACGAGATCTCGGTCGTCTAGGCAGTCTCGCTCCGTCAGCTCGTTTTGCATTCATTACTGTCTTCGGCATGCGATCATCGTCCATTCGTTGGACACGCCCTGCCCATTGAAGTCGTTGTAGTTTGACGATTTTCACAACTTCCAGCTCATTGTACAGTTCATACAACTCATAGTTGTACCGGATGCGCCATCAATCTCGATCCAAGCAGCCCCGAAAATTCGCTGTAGAACCTTACGTTCAAATGTGTCTAGCATGTTTCCAGAGGCTCGAGTTAGGGTCCATGCTTCGCAGCCATAGCATAGCACTGGTCGTATAATGGTTTTGAACACGTCGAGTTTCGTGCTTCCGGCACATGCTTCGATTTCATTATGGAGAGAACCGAGATAAAAGTCTTATTAGCTAACTGTATCCGTCGTTTGATATCGTCAGCTTCGTTGACGTCTCTTGACAAGTTGCAACCCAGGAAAACGAAGTTGTTCACGAACTCGATATTAAGGTCCCCCACATTGATGCTCGGTTGTGTAGGTATCCTTGTCGCCGATTGCATCATTATTTTAGTTTTACCCTCGTTGATACGTAGTCCAACTTCTTTCGCAGCGGTATTGAGCGTATGCAGAAGTGGCGTCGGCCAATCTTCGGGACATGATGTTGATGTCGTCGGCGTATGCTGCTAATTGTGTCGACTTGATGAGTAGTGTCTTGCTGTTGTCCATATTCATAGCCCGAATAACGTATTCCAGTGCTAGATTGAAGAGCGTCGGTGCCAGTCCATCACCCTGTTTCAGACCAGTGCGTGTTTCAAATAGATCAGTAAGTCTATTCTGGATCCTGACTTGTGAGACGGAGTTGGTCATCGTCATCTTTGTCAGTCGCACTAATTTGGCCGGTATACCAAATTGCATGATGTTGTACAGTACTCCACGATCGACACTGTCGTATGCCTGCTTGAAGTCGACAAAGATTTGGTATACATTTACGTTGTATTCCCAGCACTTCTGGGGTATCAGTTTAACTGTAAAGAGCTGATCGGTTGTGGAGCGACCAATAATTCGTTCTGCGTACAACTTTATTCTATTTTCCAGAATTTTCGTCAAAATTTCATAGGACGTACAAACTAGTGATATGCCCCTGTAGTTCTAACACCGCAGTTTATCTCCCTTTTGTGGACTGGAAAGATGATGCTTCTGCGCCAATCGTCTGGGATCTCCTCGTCCTCCCATACTCGCAGGAGTAATTGATGTATGGTATTAACTAGACCCGTTCCACCGAATTTTAGTAGTTTAGCTGGAATCTCGTCAGCGCCCGGCGCTTTATCTCGTTTTATTGACCGCAACGCGAGATCAACTTGCTCTACTGTTGGGGGTTGTATGGGTGGGCCTGGATCAACAATATCCTCGAGAGCTTCTTGTGTGAGGATGTTACATGTAGGCTTAGAAGTTCTTCAAAGTAAGAGGCCCATCGTTTGTTAATGCCATCGGTGTCGCTGATGATGTTTCCATCCTTGTACTTACAAAAGCTAGTTTTGGGTTGGTAGCCGTTTTTGATTGTATTTACTAGTTTGTACGCTTGTCTGGTGTTCTTATTAGCTAAGTTTTCGTTTATTATTATAGCAACTGCTCGTCAAAGTATTTATGTTTCTTACGTCTAATTATTCTATTCGATATTCGCCGTAGCTCGTCATATTTTTCTCTTCTGGCTCTGGTTCCTCGTTGAATCCATTGTCTGTAGGCCTCGTTTTTCGCGTCGAGTGAATTTGTGCATTCTTCGTCGTACCAGTCATTACGCGCTCGCTGGGCTTTATATCCCTGATGGTTCCGAGAACCCATGGACGCCTGTGTTGCTGATGTTGTGTAGCATAGGCGATAGTCTTTCCTCAAGGGCGGTAGTATACGCCACCGCCGTAGCATCGCTCAGAAGCTTATCAACCGCAAAGATTTTGAGAGGGCTGATTCTCGATTTTTGTACTGCGGAAATTCTACATCTGTAGGTCGTCTTCACCAAGTGATGATCTGAGTCGCAGTTTGCTCCTCGATAGGAGCGGACATCCATCACACTAGACGCCCATCTCCTGCAAATGAGGACGTGTTCAATTTGGTTGACGGTATGTGCGTCTGGATATTTCCTGGTCTGCTTGTGAATGCGTTGATGCGGGAAACACGTAGAGCTTACGATTAAATTCCTGCTGCAGGCGAAGTCGATAAGTGGCTGACCGTTTTCGTTACATTTTTCATGGAGACTGTGGCCTCCAGTGGTCCCCCGGTGCCAACTTTCATTTCAGACTTTGGCGTTAAAGTCTCCCAGCAGCAATTTGACGTCGTTTGTTAGAAGTGAGTCGAAGAGAGTCTCAAGGCGGGCGTAGAACTCGTCTTTAACTGCACATCATGCACATTGATGAGCCAGAGATTGAAGAATCGAGTCTTGATGCGAATCGCACATAGTCGTTCATTTATGTTTTTGAATTTAGTAATGTGCGGCTTGAGGTGATTGTTTACTATAAATGCTACTCCAAACTCCTTGCGGCCCGATGGTTTGCCACTTGTAAAAATTGTGTGCGATTTTTTGTCATTAATCTCGCTGCCAAGCCAATTTGTTTCTTGGACTGCAGTAATGCTCAGTTTGTAGTTTTCGATTTGTTGAAGGAGGGCCTTCTCGGCCCCCGGTTTGTTCAGGGAGCGTACTTTCCAGAATAATCCTTTAGTCGTTTGCGTGGTCGTCGTTGTTGATCCGTCCAATCCAGGTTTCTTGACGCGGAGTTGTTTTTACAAGGACGAGTCGTCTGCACATCCCTTAACCCCATTCAGGAGATGGCCTCGGAAGATAGCTGCTTCAGATGGTTTAATTAACGTGCTGGTGTTCACACAACTATTTTGCAGGTCCAACTACGCAAGTCATTCCACCCTACTAAACCTGGGACGCTTAGGTGTTCGTCAGCCATTAAGACTACAGCTATCTGCTTTTTCCAAACTCTCTTATCGCTAAGACTTAGCCGTCAGCGGTTTGAAACACTGCCGTTACCAGGGGGCGCCCACGTGGAGGACTATGGAAAAGGTCTTTTGTCCCCCTCCCCTCTTCCTCGTTCGGTGGATGCTTGAAAGGGTCGAGACAACTTCTAACCACCCTGGGATGCCCGGCAGTTGTTCGGTTTCGCAAATTCTTGATTTAAGCATAGAAGGCTACACAATACGTAGGTGCGCTCTTCCTCGTTCGGTGGATGAATAACGCATCTACGTATTGTGTAATCTTCTTTTCTTGAATCAAGAATTTCGCAAGACCGAACAACTGCCAGGCATCTGAGGGTGGTTAGAAGTTGTCTCGACTCTGTCAAGAAGACGCCAAATTCAGCTTCGTTAAGCAGATTTATCTGATTAACGCAATTTATGTGATACCTCATCCCCCACTATCAGCCTCAATTTAACTCTACTCGTACAGTTTGTGTTTCTACTAAAATTATGGGGAATATTTAGCTGCCTTAATTGTTGCAGTCCAGGAAGATTAGTCTAGTTTTGCTTTTTGTTGTAAGCACAACATTCCGCTCTATAAAAAAACGTCCTCTTTGAGACCTAGTTTAGTTTATGCAAGGTTTTCCTGTCCGTAAAAGTTTGAAGATGTTCAGAATTATCATGTACGAGTAATCATGTTCACTTTGATCTGCGCAAAAGTTAGATTTTCTTTTACGTTTCTTCGTCAACTCTACCCCTGCTTCGCATTCGTTTTTCAAGACTGCTCATGCCACCTATACCATATTCTTCCATTGACGATATTTTTTTTTTATGTTTAGGCTAAAGCTTAAGGGATACCCTTTGATGCGAAAGCACAGGCTTGGCGGGAAGGAAATAAGGGTAGTGGGGCTGGGATGGGTTGAGTTGGAGTGATGTACCGGTGTATGTTTCGTTTAAATTTTTGCAGATCATAATTGCAGGGGAAAACAAAAGATGGTAGGTTTTTCTACATTCGTGTTGTTCTGGATACAAATGAATAATTAAATTTGGCGGTACGATTACTACTGAGCTCAAGAAAATGAGGATGGGCACGGCAGGCCAGCCGGGTGATGACTCCCATTGCGATGTCAAGACATTTTCAATTGTACGAGCCAATCCAATCCAGTTTTTTTCATCGTAAATTTCTTTGCATTTATCCCAACAACTCAATATGACCCCCCGGACAGTCGTTCAGAAACAGCAGTGCGTGCAGGATTGGAGGTTTCGCGCTTCTTAGCTGCCAATACAGAGCAAATCTGCGAGTTTACTCAGCAAAACCCATCAACCAGTCCATCGGATACGGATACCTTTATCGGCCGAGATAATCTTCAGTCACATATTAAATATATTAAATAAATAATAAAAAGTCCTTCGGGGTGGATGGTATTCCAAACATAGTGCTTAAGAGGCTTCCAGGTGCAGCTATCACGCTATTACAAGTGATTTTTAATAACTGCATCAACAACGGATACTTTCCGGATGCATGGAAAATAGCGAAAATAGTTCCAGTCCACAAAAAAGGGAAAAGCCATGAGGCAAAAAACTTCCATCCGATCTCCATGCTATCCAATGTGGGCAAGTTATTTGAAAAAGTGTGGCTAAATCTCATACTTAGACACTGCGAAGAAGCTGAAATTATCCCCAGCCACCAATTCGGGTTTCGTTCTAAGCATGGAACCCAACACGCTTTAGCCTATTTGCACGAGACAGTGCTGGGAAATATAGATAATGGGAATCAACCCACACTCGTCTGTGCCCTAGACCTGGAGAAAGCCTTTGATTGCGTGTGGACCGAAGGCTTGGTCTTCAAACTTATTAATTTCGGTTTCCCATCTTCGGTAATTAGAATTGCTATCAGCTTCTTCTTAAATAGAAAGTTCAGGGTTACCCTTGGTGACAACAGTTCTGAATTATTCCCAGTGACCTCAGGGGTACCACAAGGTTCAATTACCGGACCTGTGATGTACAATATTTTCACGGCGGACGTCCCAACTCCTGAAGATCCTCAAGCGGGAATAATTCAATACGCAGATGATACTCTAATTTTCGCTGCTGACACCGACCCACTAACGGCCGCCTTAAGGGTCAACAGCTACTTAATCCAACTGGAGTCGTATCTCCAAAGTTGGGGTATCCGTATTAACGCAGAAAAAACGCAAGTTTGTCTTTTCAGGAACCCATCCAGATTTTCCGGTTCAAGAACTTTAGTCAACAAAGCAAAAAAAGTTGTCATTACGGTAGGCAACACGCCAGTCCACCCTAAAGCCTCTTTGAAATATCTAGGGGTCTTGTTTAACAAGTTCCTCCGATTCAACCCCCATGTCCACGAAACAGTTAAGAGAGCTTATATTAACTTCAATAAAATCCGATACCTCTTTTCAAGATCGGTGGGATTGGCGAGGAGGGTAAAGGTAATCACTTACAAATCCCTCATTCGCCCTATTCTCACATATGCCTCACCAATTTGGCTCACCTGCTCCAAAACAGCAACTAAGTGAGCAGAAATTTTTGAAAGAAAAGTTCTACGCCTTTGTACCGGAAAGCGCCCGCGCTTCTGGACTCCCCAAAAAAAATATTTCAAAAACAGTGAAGTATACAGCTGCGCCCAAATCGAAAATATTGCAGACAGAGTTGTGAACCTTACTCGGCGATTCTACCAAAAGGCAGAGCAACACCCAAATGTTAATATCAGCTCTCTATTCAGGGCGGCCATGAACCGAGAAAGCGTCACAGTTACTTCGGATCCATCTTCTTCGATTAGCTTGAGGCCCAGCGCCATAGTGCAATCCACTAATGATGCGATCTTCCGCAACCTCCATAATTATAGTGGCAGGCAACATCGCAGACATTAGTGGACTGCACGCCCAACGTGACCGACGCTTCTAGACTGACGACATGACCAATGACACGACTGTCGACCTACTGGTGCTCCAAAGAAGCGGCAAAAGAAGAGCTTCCTTTTATATCTACTTTAATTTTTAATATTTAGAATTGCTTTTTTTCGTTTAGTTTGTTAATTTTTCTTTTGCTATTTCTTTTTGGATTCCGTCTTTAATTTTAATTTAGAGAATAGTTATAAAGTAGTATGTAAGTTCTAGGTAATAAGTTTTATAATAAATTAAAATAAAAAAAAGAATAAAAATCAAAATTCAAGAAAATGGTCTAAGCACACCAATAAATAACTATCAAGATTGCAAATAAAAATATATGAGTACTTCTGTATAGTCAAGATTATGGCAATAACCACGCCAAATTTAGTATAAAATTTAAGAATTAGGCAGGCCAAATAGAATCAGCCGCCCGAAAATAACTAAGACTTATTGTTAAGTTAGGATGTAAGCTCAGTTAACGTTGTGTTGAAAGGCTTTGAATATGCAAAATAAAACCTTCAAAATGAATGAATGATGCATTTATCCCAAACCGTTTTCGCTGTAGCCAAATTTGCAATTTCATCATACAATGAACGCTCGATGTCATAATTTTCTCACGGGCCTTCTTAATTTTTACAAATCAAATTCCAAACAATTCCAGCAGACAGGGTCTGGGCCCATAGCCTGTTGTAAATTTAGTGGTTATACTGGGATTAAATAGAACACGTCCACTCTCCACGAAGGCCAAAAACGAAAGAAAGCCTTTATTAATTGATATCGTATACCTCAAAATTTACCAATTGCTGCCTGATGGGCTAAGTGACGCGTTTACACTTTAACAGCTTCGATGCAAAAGTCACAGTCTCGCTTTAATTTTACTATATTTCCTTAGCCCCTAGTGGGGCATAGCACATCAACTACTCCTACGCGCTATTGTACTCGGTTCAGGGTAGTGGCACGCATCTACCCCCACGACTTATCCAGAAACTCACACTCTTTCGCCACAGATCGGCGCCATAATTTTCTATGACTGGTCGGTTGCTTTTTCCATATATCCGCACAGTATCAGGGAGCGAAACAAGCCCAGCTTGATGTTAATACTGAGATCACTGAATTGTCAGATTTTAGACAGCGTGACGAATGCGAATTTGGCCTGGTTGATACTATGACCGGTGTCCTGCTCCGTGCCACCTGTTACGGCAACAATGCTACCTAGGTAGACGAATTGGTCCACCTTTTCCACAAGCTGTCCATTGATACTTGAGTTGGATCTCTTCTTTTTCGCAACGGCGGGCTAAGAACCCTGGTTTTGTGCGTGTTAAGCTTTAGCCCAACCGAGCTCGCCTCCGTCTCGAGATCTAATGCTTTTTACAGGTGAGACGCTGAGCCGAATATTGAAAAATTGCATTGAAAAGCACCAACAACAAGAAGATACCTTTCCTGCTCTTACCTGGCCAACATGAATTCATGAACATTCGTAACCATTTGAGTCGTTCCCACAAGAGATGGGAAAGAACAGAAAAGGTATCTTCTTGTTGTTGGTGTTTTTCAATGCAATTTTTCAATATTCGGTGCGCGGCTCAGTGTTCAGGTGTAAACGAAGCCTTAGGCCTTTGCGTTTAGATCCATGATTTTGTTGGAAAGAAGGCATATGTCGTCAGCGTAGGCGAAATGTAGCAGATAACATGTTAAGGTCCATCGAAGTCTTCTGTGTGGTCCGGATAGGGCTGCATGCAAGACATCACCGATCACTATGAGGAATAGGATCGGTGAGAAGTTGCACGCCTGCCGAACTCCTGAGATTCTCAGAATCTCAAAGTCCTCCGACACTTTTGTTTTATGCAAAACGCGACATTTCGCACCAGTGTAGCTTACCTTAATAGCCACAAACTTCTCAGCGATGCCTCTCCTGCGCAAAGTCGCCCATATAGAATCTCGGTTCACACTATCGAAAGCCTTCTCGAAATCAATGACCAGCAAGTGAAGCGGAGAATTGTATTCAGCGCATTGCTCGATGATGATTCGCAAGGTGTTATTGTGATCGACACGTGAGAATCTGGATCAAAAGCCGGTCTGCTTTTAATCAATTGTGCTTTCTAAGTGTTACTTTAGTTTTTCCAGGACAATTTTAGCTATTATCTTAGCAATGGCAGGAAGTGCACGAATGCATCTCCAATTACTGCAATCAATAATGCTTAGTATCCAGTGTGTACCAATTATTCGCGCGATGTTCCCTTTCATAGGAACGTGTGGAAAAATAAGGGGATTTTCCCGCAGGTTCCTATGAAAGGGAACTTCGCGTGAATAATTCGCATAATGTTATCAAGCCTTCTTTCCACTCATTGGGAAAAGTCTCTGTGTTCCACGTAGGGGTGCAGCAACTCGACAGTTATGCTTGGCGCTGCTTGATAAAATTGGACAGGTATGTCGGCGAGTTCGTGCAATAATTGCAGCGACCATTTCCCCTTTAGTCGGGGCAATTGATCGTATTCGCGCATTTTGATGGCCAGCTAACTTCGTCAGAAGCTACACGGTTAAAAACCTTGGTGAAATGCTCTTTCCACCGCCTCATCTGCTCTTCGTCTGACATAGTAGCTTCCCATCACTGTCTTTCACCGGATGTTGATAAAACTTGCAACCACCTTTAAACTCCTTGATGACTCCGTATGTAGTCATGTCTGTAGTAGTGCGGATGGCGCAACGGTTACCACGTTCGCCTTCTACGCACTGGGCCCAGGTTAGATTCCTACTGAATGCGGTAGTTTTCGATAAAACAGGGTATTTACTTGTCGGGCTATGGGCACACTCAGCTGTTTAATGAGTAGCCATTTATGAGGTAAACAACTCGATTTAGCGTGTTGCTGATCACACACCTCTGCACATGACATACCGTCACGATCTAGAAAATGAGATAAAGCTAACTCATCTCGAGGCCATGGTTCAAAATTGGACTGTTGCGCCAGTTATTTATTTCGGCGGCCAAGGCGCGACGTCGGGCTGTCGCGCCACGATGATGATGATGGTGACTCCGTATACGGCGTTTAAGTTGTTGCTTCTTGTGGCTTCTTCTTCCGAGGCCAATAGAGAGTTTGCAAACTCTCGTTGGTCGCGTTACATACTACGCTGGGCTTCACGAATTTTCTGACGGTATAGGAGCTCTATGCTACTTCGACTGTAGTCTGTCGCTGTAGCTGATGGTGCCTTCAGCTGTTTGCTTTCAACAATCTGCAGCCATTATGCGTCGGACATCCAAGGCTTATGCCGGCAATCGGGATTAGTTATTGTATCTGCAATGTCAACGTACGTTTTTTATGGCATCCCAGTGTTCGTTCAAATTACAATACAACCTGGGTGACTACTCATCTCAGCTGCTTTCTGCGCAAGTTGTTCGTTATACAGTTGTACGACAGCTGGATTTTTGAGTCGTGCGGTGTTGAATTTGCGGCGCATGGATCTTTCGTCACCAGTAGGATGGCGCACGGCTGCCAGTCCAGTCCCGCTTTAATTTTGCTCTATTAAAATATTCTAAACAGAAATTGAACCAAGTACGTATATTATAAAATATGAATAAAGTGGAGTGGGTTATTGCGAGTCTAAGTAGAAATGACGCAACCTGACTACTCGCAAAAATAATCAGTTCACCCTGTCGCTTGGTTCCGTCCACACTATGGATTTCACTCGTCTCACTGCCTTAATCCGACCTAAATCGGAATACGTCCCTGAGTGCTTACACTATATATATAGTGTGCATTACACGACAGTAGGGCGAGTTATCATCCAGTAAAATTTCGACTGTGTTCATTCACGCGTAAGCGCATATCCAAGTTGTTAAGAATAAAGTGGAGTGGCTCATTGCGAGTTTAAGTCAAAATGACTCACACAAAAATAATCAGGTAAAAGCCACTGCCGACTCCACTTTATTCTTAACAACTCGGATATGAGCTTATCCGTGAATAAACACAATCAAAATTTCATTGGATGATAGATAACTCGCACTCGTGTCATGAAATGCGCACTATACAGAGTGCTGAAAAAAAAAGTTGCTCAAACTACATATTTTATTCCCTTTTTCGCAAAAATTCTTCGAAGTGGTTAGAGTTGCGGTGTTTTATTGGCTCAAGTTATAACAAATTATGTGCATCTTGTCTCGAAATAGTGAAAAGTTTGAAAGAAGTTCACTTAGTTGGTGATAATAGCGTAATAAGCGTAATAAGCAAGATAGTTCAGTTTGGGTGAAGAAATAGGAAAAAAACATAAAAGAACTACGATTGGGGTAAACCCCAATCATGCAATACTCTAGATGAATTTGAACCTGGTTAAAGCCAATAAATAATTTTGGTTGCAATCTCGGATATTGTATAGGAGGGGGTAGACGGAGTAAGGGTAATCGACTATTTTTTTGAATCTAACTGATATTGTTAATTAAGTGTTAAGTACAAAATTTCAGCCCGATAAATTGTATACGTACTGAGTAAATAGGCTTAAGGTATTTCATGAAATAGTGCAGTTTGTATGGGAGGGGGTAGAAGGAGGGTGAGGATTACAATAAATTTTATAATGTAGGTTACAATTATCATAAAAGTGATATATTCAAAATTTCAAAGCAAGGTGTTTTATAGTTTCTGAGAAAATCTGATTATTGTAAATTATCAAAAATGTGTCATTTTGTATGGGAGGGGGTAGACGGAGTAAGGGTAATCGATTACTTTTTTTGAATCTAACTGATATTGTTAACTAAGTGTTAAGTACAAAATTTCAGCCCGATAAATTGTATAGGTAATGAGTAAATTGGCTTAACGTATTTCATGAAATAGTGCAGTTTGTATGGGAGGGGGTAGAAGGAGGGTGAGGATTACAATAAATTTTATAATGTAGGTTACAATTATCATAAAAGTGATATATTCAAAATTTCAAAGCAAGGTGTTTTATAGTTTCTGAGAAAATCTGATTATTGTAAATTATCAAAAATGTGTCATGTTGTATGGGAGGGGGTAGACGGAGTAAGGGTAATCGATTACTTTTTTTGAATCTAACTGATATTGTTAACTAAGTGTTAAGTACAAAATTTCAGCCCGATAAATTGTATAGGTAATGAGTAAATTGGATTAACGTATTTCATGAAATAGTGCAGTTTGTATGGGAGGGGGTAGAAGGAGGGTGAGGATTACAATAAATTTTATAATGTAGGTTACAATTATCATAAAAGTGATATATTCAAAATTTCAAAGCAAGATGTTTTATAGTTTCTGAGAAAATCTGATTATTGTAAATTATCAAAAATGTGTCATTTTGTATGGGAGGGGGTAGACGGAGTAAGGGTAATCGATTAATTTTTTTGAATCTAACTGATATAGTTAATTAAGTGTTAAGTACAAAATTTCAGCCCGATAAATTGTATACGTACTGAGTAAATTGGCTTAACGTATTTCATGAAATAGTGCAGTTTGTATGGGAGGGGGTAGACGGAGGGTGAGGATTACAATTAGTTTTATAACATAGGTTACAATTATCATAAAAGTGATATTTTAAAAATTTCAAAGCAATATGTTTTATAGTTTCTGAGAAAATCTGATTATTGTAAATTTTCAAAAATGTGTCATTTTGTATGGGAGGGGGTAGAAGGGGTGGAGCGATTTAGCCCGTTCACGAACTTAGCCTTCATTTTTTGTCAAAAATAACGTGTGCAAAATTTGAACTTCATAGCTCAACGCGTTCTCGAGCTAGAGAGGTCACGGACGGACAGACGGACAGACGGACATCCGGTTTTGAGATATTCGAGTGATAATATGAACTTCTGTATCATTCATTTTTTTCTGCGAGCCTTATTTCTTAGCGTTACAAACTTTGTGGCAAACTTATAATACTCTCAGATTTCATCTAGAGTATAATTAGTGCGAAAAACATAAGCAATAGTTTGGTTTTGGCACGAGACAATCGAACTACAATATTTGCGAAAGAAGTGAAAGACCAGATGTTGTTCTGTGTAATGTGCAATGATACTTGAAGAAGTTTCAGGAAATATGCCCCACCGAGCGTAAGAAAGGCTTTAAACGATCAGGAAAAACTAACCCATTTGTAGATCGCTTTTTTCCTTTACAAAGCCAGCCGAACTGGTTGAGAATTTCATCTGACTTTTGAAACGACCTAGTTCTAGCAATGTGTTGCAAATCTCATCAAACTTGTTGAGCTGGCGTTCGTTGGAACCAGTCCATAAGCCAGACTTTCCGTTAAAAAATCAGGCTAAATGGGCCCAAGAGCATGTGATATGAGCTCGGAAAAATTGGAACATTGTCATCTTTTTTTATTTGTCCATATTTTAGCAACGTGTAAGCGGCTGATGTATATACGTGCGGCGGAAACCTCGAGAAACGCTCAGCGGTGAATGCGTTCGAAGTTTCGCTCCAAAATCTGACGGGTTTAAGGTGTAGGGATATTTTTCCAGTCACGAAGGTGGTGGAATATGCTCAAAAGTAGCAGCAGCAGTTTACTAGCAAATACTGGAAAATGAATTGGGGCCTTGTGCGTTACTCATTCACAGCCATTGGCTTTCCTCAAATTTTCCGTCGGACACAAAATCTTCCGCCGCCAACATGTTGCTTAAATTTCAACTGTCCCGGAATTATTGTGCTATTCTCCATCTTCCAAATTTCTGTGAAATGCTCCTGAGCCCATTTCAAACGTTTTAACCTGGCTTACCGACTGGCTTCCATATACCTAAGCCAGCTACGTAAGCCTGTTTCTCACCAAACTTGCTGAAATTTGCTTACCCTTTCCTAAGGTCAGATGAAGTTTAGAATCAGTTCGGTTGGCTTTGTAACGATAAGAATGGGGTAAACTTGGGTCGTTTTTTTCTTGATCGTCCAAAACCTTACTTCCGCTCGGTGGCGCCCATTTCCCTGAACTTCTTTGAGTACGTACAGTACACTACGCAACATCTATTCTTTCATTTATTGCTTTTGTTCTCCGCACTAACTTTTTCCTATTCTTTCATCCAAACTGCACTTTTCTGGTTTTTACGCTATTATCACCAAATGAGTGAACTTCTTTCAAAACTTTTCACTATTTCTAGACAGGATACGCATTCTTTGTCATAACCTGAGCCAATAAAACACCATCACTCTAACTACTTCGAAAAAATTTGATGAAAAAGGGAATAGAATAGTTTGAGCAACTTTCTTTCCAGCACTGTGTGTATAGTATAAGCACTCAGGGTCGTATTCCGATTTGGATCGAAATTTCAAGTATTATTAGGTGTGATTATTGATTTAAATATGCTCTGATTTGTATTCATTGGGTTTATAATATTTAAACCAACATTTCCTCTTTTTTACTTTCAGGATTGCTAGCAAGGAAACAATAGGAATATTAGAGGTAAGTTTCTCTACAACTATCTATTGAGTTCATGTTTAATAGAGAGATTATTTCAAATGTCATAAAAATGTATTTTTGAAATCTGGTGAAAAATGTGTTCTTCCTGTTTCCCCTTCTTCGTGAAATCGATTGAGGGCCTGACCTGACCCTTAACTACTAAAAAATTTCATACTCTGGGGTTTATCGCCTGTGGCCCATATTTTAATTAAATTCCAATTAACGGAAAAAACGCAGAGGAGTAATTCATATCGAAAGAGTTTATTCACTACCCAATCCGCCAAATGAAGTAATATTTAATAACATTATAATTGGTCATTCCCCCAAAAGCAGAATCGAATGAGCTCGCCTATACATGAATATTTGATATTATCGAAAATATCTATTCATTTTCATAAACACGAATCGATTTATCAACGATAGGGAAATTTTTATTTCATTATAGTGCTTTGTTCTATTCATGGTGTCCGCGTTGCGGTCAAGTCGATAATAATTCACTTCTGCTACCTCGCTATTCCATCGGCTTGGGAAAAGGCACAGACCGAGAAAACAACAACCATCATTCAGGATCGCGTGACCACAGTCGTTTTAAGGGCCCTAGTTCAATACGAACCAAGGACATTGGCCGGGGATGTAAGTTGCTACCGTAACTAAACTTACCAATCCCTTAGCACATTAGTCGCTTATGTGAATTAAATATTTAATGTGCGTTTTGATGTAACAAACAGGTAATGGTAATGAGCATTTTGTCGACTCCTGTCGAGTAACAAACATTGGGATTGTTGATTAGAATCCGGGTAGATCAAGTGCTGCACTCTTCCGGGTGAGCAATAATAAATATAGACAGAAGCAGGAGAATGATACACAAATCTACCAAAAATGATTTATAACCGCAAGATGAGTTTTGTTCTGGTTTTAGGACAGTCCAGAAGTGATTTTTTTTATATTTTTGATAAAACTGTTCAGGGATTTGAATCTGCATCACAGAAGAGGAAGCTAGAAGGAAATGAAAAAGAGCGAGAGAAATGAAGTATTGTAATTCGGCACAAGTGTGGTAGTAGGGGGATGGGAGTTGACATCTCATGTGTCGGCTATATGGACCGGGCGAGTGTTCCGCGGTAGAGAGACAAAATAGAATGGAGAAGTTTGAGGGGGAATGTGAGTTTGACATCTCATGTGCTTCTATATGGACTGAGCGGGTGTTGCGGGGAAGAGGGTTTGTGTCTCTTTGTTAACTTTTCACGAGTGCGGATTTAAATGGGGATTGCTCCTCCGTAAATTCTCTATGATTAGAATTGATGAAATTTCTTCCAAAATAGACGAATAGTCCTCTGAATATAATTCGTTAAAGACTCTTAGTTATATCAAGAGCTTGGAATAGAAAGGGCGGATCCCTATACTATTGAGGTGTTGGGAAATTGAGCTCAAAGTTTTGAAAGTACTTCAAAATATCAAGGGCGAATGTATTAATTATAGTTTATTCCTTTTTTCATTATTTTAACGATTTCTAGATTTTGATAGGAACATTTGAAAATGTTGAGATTAGTGAATCTCGTGAAGAAAAAATCGCAAAACCGTCAGTAGTTCGCCCTCGCTCCACCAAGTAAATCGAACAGTGAGATTTTGACAGAAAATGATATTACTCAATTTAGATTGAAACTATGAGAAAACTAAGGTCTTACCAGTTCAAAACGAGGTATCTGCGCCTTGTCTATATATATCTGATATCAAGGAGAGAATAAAACAAATCGCCTTTCTATTCCAAGCTCCTGATATGTTAATGGTAGTCAATCGCTGCCGTTTCTATTGAAACTCTTTTAGTACGTTGAAATGGTTGGCTCTAATTGAATTGTTGGGGTATATGCAACTTGAGACTTGAATGCATTTATGGATAACTTAATATTTTGTACTCTCATGTTTGCGTGTCAACGTGCCCCCTTTGAGGGTTTTCCTCTAAATTAATTTCGGAAAATGTAAGTCAATGCTCTTTGATATTCTTAAAAAAAAAATATTTAGAGGCTGAAAGTGGTTGATTCGGCTATTATAGCAAGTCTTTCTTATGAGCAGGGTAAACCATTGCTTTCACTTTCATTTTGAGAAGTAATTTGTACCCTCCAAGAGGCATATTAGTTGCGTTCGATTCGTCGGACCTCAGACCATACAAAACGACCAACCGGTTTTAATCCAGGTCTCGTATGGGATCTCTCCGGATTAAAATTGAAAGCGAATTGGTTGAACGTCAACTTATTTCGCCTAAATCTAAATGTGCACTGAGCCTGAAATTTTTTTCGTAAGCTCGACGTGTCTCCCGCATCGACGCATTCACAAGCAGACCTGGAAGTCTCCAGACGCACATTCCGACAACCAAATTGACCACGTCCTCATTTGCAGGAGATGGGCGAATAACGTGATGGATGTCCGCTCCTATCGAGGAGTAATTGCGACTCAGATAATCACTTGGTGATTATTCCACTAGAGTAAATGTCTCGGGGTAACTCTAGACTCGAAACTCACCTGGAATACTCACTTAGATAATGTACTTAGCAAAGCCACACGCACAATGTGGGCTTGCAGAAGTCTCTTTGGACGTACATGGGGGCTCACCCCAAAGATAATTGAATGGTTATATACCATGCTGGCGCGGCCCATGGTGACCTACGCAGCGCTTGTGTGGTGGCCGAAAACTCAGCAATCTTCTGTCTTACTGAAATGCAATAAGCTCCAACGCCTTGCCTGCCTTGGCATCACTGGAGCTATGCGCACTTGTCCTACGCCAGCCCTGGAAGCGATTATTGAACTTACTCCGCTGCATATATTCATTCAAGAATCAGCAGCTCTAAATGCTCTTAGACTTCGTTTGACTTCCGACGTGCGTAGTGAAGAAAGCGGTCACATGAGCATTCTGAATCAAATTCCTGACGTGCAGATCTGCTTGAGATCAGATTATATGATCACGGAGGTTTGCTTCAGCAGAAAATTTTCAGCCCTCATCCCTGACCGCTCTGAATGGGTAAATGGCACACCCTGTCCAGACCCTAGATGTATCAAGTAGTTCACTGATGGGTCTAAAACTGAACAGGATGTTGGTGCAGGTGTCTTTGGACCCAACACCAGGATTTCGATCGCAATGGGAGTCTCGCCCAGCGTTTTTCAAGCTGAGATCCACGCCATTGAGGTCTGCGCCAGAGTAATCTTGTAAACTGGACTTCGCGGCGCTTACATTGCTATCTACTCAGACAGCCAAGCAGCTATTAAAGCGCTCTCCTCATATAAGGTCTCTTCGAAACTGGTGAAGGAGTGTTACGAACTCCTTCAACTGTTGGGAACCAAAAACCGAGTCTTTTTGTGTTGGGTGCCAGGCCACCAGGGTATTGAGGGGAACGAGGCTGCGGACGAACTTGAGAGACAGGGATCATCCAGTCGTTTTCATGGACCTGAGCCTTACTGTGGCTTTGGACTGGCCTCGGCCAAACTGTGGATCACAGATTGGTCTGCTCTATTGCGTCAACAGTACTGGAATAATCTTCCAGGGCTTCGTAAATCAAAGGAGCTGATAATGCCCTTCAGTCACAAGGGCACTACTCAAATGAGCAGAACCCACCTAAGACTCCTAGTGGGGTACTTATCTGGCCATCACCTGGTCAGATATCACCTGAACAAGATGGGTCTGTCAAGCGAGACTGAATGCCGTCTTTGTCTGGAGAACGTGGAAACGACCAAGCACATCTTGTGCGAATGTCCCGCCATCGCGTGTTTTAGGATGTCACTCCTCGTGCAGGCTACTATCAGCACTGCAGAATTCAGGTTAATTCCTGCTAAAGACTTACTGCCCTTTATTAGAAGGGTAGACGGTCTTCTGGATTAATGAGCTAAGGCACAATAGATCTTTTATGGTCGCAGTGCCTTCCTGCTGGGACAGTAGCTCGACTATTTTATCTTATCTTATCTTAATCACTTGGTGAAGACGACCTACAGATGTAGATTTTCCTCAATGCACCAATCGAGAATTAACCCTCCCAAAATCTTTGCGGTTGATAAGCTTCTGAGCAGTGCTACGGCGGTAGCGTATACTACCGCCCTTGAGGGAAGACTATCGTCTCTGCTACACAACATCAGCAACACAGGCGTCCATGGGTTCTGGGAAGAACTCAAGGGTGCCATTAGGTGACCAAAATTCTGGAAAATAGAATAAAACCGTACGCAGAACGAATCATTGGCGAATATCAAAGCGGTTTCAGACCTGGTGGCTCCACAGCCGATCAGCTCTTTTCAGTCAAACTGATATCCCAGAAGTGCTGGGAATACAACGTAAACGTATACCAAAAATTTGTCGACTTCAAGCAGAGATACGACAGTATTGATCGTGGAGTACTGTACAACATCATGCTGCAATTTGGTATACCGGCCAAATTAGTGCGACTGACAAAGATGACGATGACCAACTCCGTCTCACAAGTCAGGATCCATAATGGCCTTACTGATCTACAATATTTGAAACACGCACTGGTCTGAAACAAGGCGATGGACTGGCACCGACGCTCTTCAACCTAGCATTGGAATACGTTCTTCGGGCTATAAATATGGACAACAGCAAGACGCTACTCATCAAGTCGACACAATTAGCAGCGTACGCCGACGACATCAACATCATGTTCCGAAGATTGGCCAACGCAGAAGAGCTTCTGCATACGCTCGATACCGCTGCAAAAAAAGTTGGACTACATATCAACGAAAGTAAAACTAAAATCATGATGCAATCGACGACAAGGACACCTGCACAACCGGGCATCAATGTGGGGGACCTCAACATCGAGCTCGTGAACAACTTCATATACCTGGCTTACAACTTGTCAAGGGACGCCAACGAAACTGACGAAATCAAGCGACGGATACAGTTAGCTAATAAGACTTTTCTCGGCTCTCCCCATAATGAAATCGAAGCATGTGCACAGAAACACGAAGTTCCGCGTGTACAAAACCATTATACGACCAGTGCTATGCTATGGGTGCGAAGCATGGACCCTAACTCAAGCCTCCGGAAGCATGCTAGACACGTTCGAACATAAGGTTCTACGGCGAATTTTCGGGGCTGTTTACGATCGAGATGGATGGCGCATCCGGTACAACCATGAGTTGTATGAACTGTACGATGAGCTAGAAGTTTCGAAAATCGTCAAACTACAACGACTTCAATGGGCGGGGCCGATCCAACGAATGGACGATGATCGCATGCCAAAGAGAGTAATGAATGCAGAACGAGTCGACAGAACGAGGCTGCCTAGACGACCGAGATCTCATTGGGAGAGCTCAGTATATGTGGACGCCGCGCCGCTACTAGGCTTCCAAGACTGGAGGACACGGTTACGTGACCGGGAAAATTGGAGGACAACGATCCAGGCGGCCAAGGCCTGACGTCGGGCTGTCGCGCCGCGATGATGATGATGAAAAAAATTAACCAAAAATTCGTTTGTAAATACTTCATTTCTGATTACCCCTTACCCTTCAAAACAGTTGAAAAATGATTAAATAAAAATAAATAACTGACGCAATAGTCCAGTCTGAACCATGGCCTCGAGATGAGTTAGCATCATTTCATTTTCTAGATTGTGACGGTATGTCTTGTACAGAAGTGTGATCAGCAACACGCTCAACCGAGTTATTTACCTCATTTAACAGCTAAGTGGACTCATAGTCCGACACGTAAATCCCCTTTTTAATCGAAAGTTATCGCATTCAGTAGGAACCGAACCGGGGCCCGGTGCGTAGAAGGCGAACGTGCTAACCGTTGCGCCATACGGACTACAAAAAATGATTAAGCATTAGAAAATTAAAATTTAATTCGTTTTGCAGAATTAGAGCTTCCAGAATTTGAATCTGAAGAGATTATCGTCGATGGCTGCGCAGTGGCTGTATTGAAATAGCACAACATTGACGTTTGTTGCATAGATCTTTAACTCCTTTCTCTGAAAAGTTCGCGATAGCATGCTTTTTAGTCTTCTAAGCCCCTATTTACTTTGATACTTGTTTCGAAGTTCGGGTCGACCCTCTCCCAATATGCTATTGCCTCCTCGACTTTTTAGTTTCCTTCCTGCAATTCTTTTGTAGTTGAAACCCTCAGTTGACCTGCCACTCGGTATATTTTTCTGTTCTCTGAACAATCTTCTCGGTTGTTGCTTAACAGAAGAGCTTCATCATTCGATTTATTATTATGGAAGTCAAGCAAATCTTCAACGTCTCCAGGTTCGAACTCTAGTTCTCGTACCATGTTAACATCGACCGTAGTTGCTTCATTTACTTCATCCTCGTTAGCTTTCAAATCGCTCAGAAATAAATGAATCCAAAAATTTGGCTTTATTTTTGAAAAAAAAAAAAAATTATACAAAGTATCTACACTGCATGCTGATACATCGGAACATGGAAATGTCTTATGCCTACCGAAAGCGTGGGACGTGCTGCTAATGCATCGTACCGTATGTGGAGCTTTTGTTCTATATGTTTATTGCACGTGTGGTGGGGGCCCACATTGTGGGCCAGTCAGACCTCAAATCGCCGCCACTGCAAATGCACAACCGCAGTCGCTGGATCACCCGATTTGGCTCGAATGAACTTCATCCGCTCTCGCTCATCTTCGGGGGGCGGGAACTATGTACACTCTCTCAAATTGCGTCTGCGCATGTCCAAATGTTAGTCGAACTGACTACTTGCTACTTTTTCTGGGACCCTAGTGATTCAGATAGTACAAGGCGCACTATTTTATTAAATGAATGAATGGGGAATCGGCGTCCTTGACCTAAACAATGAGTAAAAATGGAATTTCATTCATTGTGACCTCAGATTGGGTCTATGCATGTGCATGTCAGGAGTGCACAGAGTGCACAGTTTGTTTAATGAAATGGGGAGAATGAGAATGATATGAATGAATGAGAGGAGGAGGTCCGCTGGTCTGAGCGAAATTTCGCATACATTCGGAGACCATAAATTGCGTGTGATCATGTCGAGCGACGAAAATTCTGGAAAATAGAATAAAACCGTCCGCAGAACGAGTCATTGGCGAATATCAAAGCGGTTTCAAACCTGGTCGCTCCACAACCGATCAGCTCTTCTCAGTCAAACTGATACTCTAGAGGTGCTGGGAATACAACGTAAACGTATACCAAATCTTTGTCGACTTCAAGCAGGCATACGACAGTATCGATCGTGGAGTACTGTACAACATCATGCTGCAATTTGGTATACCGGCAAAATTAGTGCGACTGACAAAGATGACGATGACCAACTCCGTCTCACAAGTCAGGATCCAGAATAGACTTAGTGTTCTATTTGAAACACGCACTAGTTTGAAACAGGGCGATGGACTGGCACCGACGCTCTTCAACCTAGCACTGGAATACGTTGTTCGGGCCATAAATATGGACAACAGCAAGACGCTACTTATCAAGTTGACACAATTAGCAGCGTACGCCGACGACATCAACATCATGTCCCGAAGATTGGCTGACGCAGAAGAACTTCTGCATACGCTCGATACCGTTGCAAAGGAAGTTGGATTACATATTAACGAGGGTAAAACTAAAATAATGATCCAATCGGTGACAAGGACACCTGCACAACCGAGCATCAATGTGGGGGACCTCAACATCGAGTTCGTGAACAACTTCATTTACCTGGGTTGCAACCTGTCAAGGGACGCCAACGAAACTGACGAAATCAAACGACGGATACAGTTAGCTAATAAGACTATTTTCTCGGTTCTCCCCATAATGAAATCGAAGCATGTGCACAGAAACACGAAACTCCGCGTGTACAAAACCATTATACGACCAGTGCTTTGCTATGGCTGCGAAGCATGGACCCTAACTCAAGCCTCCGAAAACATGCTAGACACTTTTGAACGTAAGGTTCTACGGCGAATTTTTGGGGCTGTTTGCGATCGAGATTAATGGCGCATCCGGTACAACCATGAGTTGTATGAAATGTACGATGAGCTGCAAGTCTCGAAAATCGTCAAACTACAACGACTTCAATGGGTAGGGCATGTACAAAGAATGGACGATGATCGCATGCCTAAGAGAGTAATGAATGCAGAACGAGTCGACGGAGCGAGACTGCGAGGACGACCGAGATCTCGTTGGGAGAGCTCAGTAGGTGTGGACGCCGCGCAGCTACTGGGCTCCCAAAATTGGAGGACGCGGTCACGTGACCGAGATAATTGGAGGACAATGATCCAGGCGGCCAAGGCCCGACGTCGGGCTGTCGCGCCACGATGATGATGATGATGTCGAGCGAGGAGAGTAGACGACTTCTTGCGACGTGTTCTGGGGGCCTAGTCAAGTTAGGGAGTACGGAGCGTACTCTATATTGTTGAAGATTTTGAATGTACTCGTATGGTATGGTATGTATGCAGGAGTTTTGATTATGGCGTCGCGTCGTCGCGTTGACTGAGAGCGTGGGACAGAGAGCACAAGTCAAAATTCTGAGAGCCTGATTGGAAATACTCTGTAAACCAATCGGCCACCACATTCATAGAACTCGTAAAAATTTTCAATGGGCTTGTTTCCTCTTCTGACCCCCGAGTAGCACAGCAGATATTTCGTGTTACAGACAGATTTTTAGGATGACCCCCAACTATAAGACATATCCATGTCAAAAAAAAACGGAACTTTACAACTGCATTGAATGGGAACTGTTATTCGAAATGGGAAATGAAAAGTTATACGACGAAAGAGTGGGACATGCGGCGAATGGATGAATCGGCGGATCGGCGAAAAGCGGAATGGCGAAAAGCGGGGGACGCCTGTACATCTAATAAAATGCGTTCAACCCACGACTTGTCGCGATCACCGAAATATCGAATGTGGCATGAAAACTGGACGATTCACAGTTATTCTCGATGTTCAATTATTTTGGTGTAAGCTTCGGAACATATCTTAATCTGTGTAATTTTGAACAGCATTTTGTGTACAAATACAACATTTTTATACCCTTCACGGATGTGATAGGGTATATTAACTTTGTCATGAAGTTTGCAACGCACAGAAGGAAGCATCTCCGACCATATAAACTATATGTATTCTTGATCAGTATGATGAGACGAGTCGATTAAGCTTTGTCCGTCTGTTTGTCTGTCCGTCTGTCCGTCTGTCTGTCTGGTTCTATGTAAACCAGTCCCTCAGTTTTAAAGCTATCGAGCTGAAATTTTGTTCAAAACCTTCTTTTTATTGCACGCTGTAAATATGTCGGAACCAACGAAATCGGACTACTACGTCATATAGCTGCCATAGGAACGACCGAAAAAATTAGTCTTTGTAAGAAAAACTTTTTTATTTCTACAGCTAAAATTTCACAATAATCAATAGAATTTTTAGTCAAATTATTTCTCCGAATTTGTTAGGAAAACTTTTTTATTTCTGAAGATATCCTTACCAAATTGCATATTATTTCATCATATTGACTACCAAATCACGTCTCTAAATTTGGTTGAAATTGGCTCACTATTCCACATACCTCTCATAGGAACAGTGAAATCGGAAAAAGTTTTACTACTAATTTCAAAGTGGTAAATGCACCATAAGTTATAACGAAGGTATGATACCCTTGTAGTCCGGATGGCGCAACGGTTAGCACGTTCGCCTTCAACGCACTGGGCCCCGGTTCGATTCCGGGAATTTACGTGTCGGACTATGAGCCCACTCAGCTGTTAAATGAGTACCCATTATGGGGTAAATAACTCGGTTGAGCGTGTTGCTGATCACATACCTCTGCACAAAAACCGTCACGATCTAGAAAATGAGATGATGCTAACTCATCTCGAGGCCGTGGTTCAAATTGGACTGTTGCGCCAGTTATTTATTTATGATACCCTTCACGCGACCCTTTAAGAACTGAACCAGTTTTTCCTGTAATGTAAAGAGAGTTATGTAATTAAATTAAATATGCGAAAGAAGATCCATTGAGACAATGAACCTAAATATTGTTATATATTTCAATTCAAAATAAAGACTATTTCATGGAAGGTATTTAAGTTTTGGTATTGGCTGGCGATTCTTCATTGGCGGAGGGAATTTATTCAGTGAAATTGAAATTTTTGTGACACTTCGTTTCATTCTGCACACCAAGTTTGTATACGTCTGTAGCTGAGCTCGGCAACACTCCGAGCGTTTTTGATACTCCAAACACAGTCGTTCGAGGTTCAAGTCCCTCAGTGCAACAAATACTTTTTATTCTCAAATTTTCTCTATTTAATTTATTTAATTTTTATTGTTTTTTTTTTATAAACGGCTTCCGTTCTATCTATTTCCCGTCTGGTTAACAGGAACTTATTAGTCGCTTTTTATTTCGATTCACAGGATCCCAGACCTCTTTCATACAAATCAATAGACAGGTTTTACTCCAGGTCTCGCTTGTATGAGATCGCATCGGATCAAAGTTCGCATAGTTTTACTACTAATTTCAAAGTGGCAAATGCTTCATAAGTTATAACGCGTGAAGGGTATCAAACTTTCGGCATGTTGTATTCAGAATTATATTGGTGTAAAATTACATTAAATATTGTAATGATAATGAAACATTTATTGTTACACAATGAATGTGTAATTCTAACCCTGCGGTTTAATTTTTTCGATGCTTTTACACAAATATTAAAAAAAAATTTACGAAGATTTTTTAGAGTGTACATGTGCAGACACATATACAGTGTTTGAATGAAACAATCGGGCGACAGACAAGCAATAATTTAGCAAACTTTTTACATCACATATACGCGTCCGGCTACGTATATCCGATTTTACGACAAACGTCAATCCAATATAAATTTCCTCTAACCGATACTATCAGCAAATTACACAGGATTTCCTGTGGTCAACAAACCGAGCCGTTCTCTAACAAACAAACATATCATTGGAAATTCTAACAATATCCGTATCCAAACATCATCACGTCCCATATAAACATGCGTTTCAATGTCCAGCCTCCTCGACAAAATAAAGAATTCACGGCGAACTTTTAGAGGTACTATAGTAGACATGTCGCAGCCATTCGACAGACTTTCAATAAAAATCTGAGCAATTCAAACAAATCTAAAACTGGTCAAATATTGACAAAAGAAGCCAATCAAAACGGAATTGTGGTGATGGTCGATGACACTGTCATTGTATTGAGTTAGGGGTTTCGTGATTCCCGGTTGCTCGAAATTTCGGCACAATTCGCAAAACCATGGTGAGTGACTATCCAATAGTTCTGTTGTGTGTTCCAGCACTCGGAGATCTTGGCCGATAGTCGTAGAGTGTCCTGATGACACATACTCGTACATTTATCCAGTTTAAGCCTGCCCCAGTGTTGATATTATGTATTCCGAAACACTCATAGCTCGCGCCAGAGAAGAGCAAACACCCGGAATTCATTTAGTTGCTAAAAGGTTCGAAACTTTTAATTGAATTCCACCTAGATAAATTCATTTTTTAGCATTTTTCCTGTCCCTGTTGGATTTTTCCCCCCAAGAGCCTTATCAGGATTCGAACAACTTTGCACATACTTTTCACTTAAATCAGCAGCTAGAAAAATCCCCCCTCCCCCAATTTGCACGAAAGGCTAGTGGTGGTTCCGAGAAACGAGTAGAACAATTGAGGTCCAGGACGACATACTCCAGACCATTTTTTTTAACAATTTTCTTTCATTTTAGCACGTACTGTGTTTCCGGCACACGAAGCGAAGGACTTCAGCAAGCATAAGCCTGCGAACCAAAGTGCATATAAAACTCCTCAATCTACGGACGCAATGAAGCAATATTTTCGGGGTGGAAACGTTTTGTGGCTACTGGTCAACCTATTACGCCTTAGTCGGCGGAAAACCACAAGTCCTGCAATTTAAAAGAATCAGCAAAAAAACGCGCCCAAGAAAAACGATTCTTGGCAAAAATGCCGCAGATACCTAAAGTGCTGAAATCGGGGATGTGGTATGAAGAAGCTAAGAAAACGAGGAAAATTACGAGAGAAAAGCGAAACGGTAAAATGCGCTGTGATTTCAATTGCTTTTTAATAGTCTCCGCTGGAAGGAACTTATGAAATTTTTATGGGAAAAGTTTCCGGTGTTGTCTGGCCGTGCAATGAAGTTGTTGGTGCGAAGACAAACCGAGAGGCTGGTTTTGGAAAAATGTTGCTTAGGCGGAATTGCCACACCATCCGGATTCCGTCCGTTAGCCCGGAAAATTTCTACAGAAATTATTGATATTGAGCGTATTTTGACTTTTGGTTCCTTTAAAAGGAAACGCTTGAAATTCTGAAATTCTCGTTGCATGCTTCTCTTTTAATATTCAATTAAGTATGAACAAAGTTTGTGAATTCGACGACTGAACGATTAAGTGCGGAGGCGAGTGAAAGTCACAAGCAATTTAGATCGCAGGAATTGTTTTTATTTCTTGAATAAATAGACAAAAGCACGTCCGTAGCGGTGGGTATTCGTGGTATTCTGGGAATTCAATAATTCATTGCGATGTCCAGGTTCAATGGACAATGAGTTTCACTCTGTGTATACTATCCCTGTATACGATTTCTCACTTTGAAATTTCAATTGCGCGATGAATTATTGAGAGCCTATAAGTCAAATGATTAAATCGAGCTACTTTCGATTGGAAAATTATTTAAAAATAGAATATAAAGTGGTCAATTTAGTTTTATTTTTTCCACACTGTTATGGTGATTGTTTTCTAGGGGTTTTCACACATTTTATAATCGTTGGATCGGAAAATTTGGATGATCGACTACATTAGGCGCGTTTCTTTGCACTCTCTTCTGAAAGAATTGCTTACATTAGACTAAAAACTCATTACCCCAATCAATGGAGTTCTGGACCAGAAGTATGTTCTGTTAATGTGTTTCATGGTTGAAAAGTTTACTGACGCAAAACAAAATGATCCACATTTAATAGGACGGTTTCGATAACTCCGACTATTCAAATTTTAGGTTTAGCCGGCCGGATAGCAAATGCGAGACGTATCTATTATACTCGTACAATGAAAAAAAATATTGTAAAAAGCCGACACAAATTACAACTTTCAGGCCGGTTTTATCAATGTCTGGTTAAATTGCCAGTTAGCTATTCGGGACACTAAATTTAACGTTAGCGCATGCAACGCTCAAAATATGATAATGCAGTCCACAGCGCAGCTAATGCAGCTGATTTTCTTGGCGAAATTCGGCCACCTGTTCAATTCTATTCTACGTCACCTCTCTCTGTGCCACCTCTCAGCATTATTTTGCGGTTGAGTTGGTTTCAGATCCGTTTCCTTCGAATGAATATGCGGAACTCTGTTCCTTGTGACCAGTTTAATTGTCTAATTGGAATGTGCAAACGTAAACAGTTCTAGCTGCCAAAATCTCATTAGTCCATATCAGCTGTTTGGAATTATTTTCCGATAAATTCTAACCGGAAGATGAGTGCCGTTTAGCGTTTATCTACAGGATATGATTTAACTAGTCATTGAGAAAACGGCCCCTAGTCAGTTAATTTGACAAACGAGAGAAAGAAGGTAGGCTTTGAAAAAACAAGCTAGCCTTCGGCTAGCCTGCCGAACGTATGCTACTTATGATATGATATCATACCTTAGTTGTGACTTATGGTGCATTTGCCATTTTGAAATTAGTAGTAAAACTTGTTACGATTTCACTGTTCCTAGGTGATGTATATGAAATAGTGGGCCGATTTTAACCAAATTTAGGAACGTCGTTTGGCAGTCAATATTATTGAATAATATGAAATTTCGTGAAGATATCTACAGAAATAAAAAGTTTTTCTAACAAAAGCTGGCTTTTGGAACGGTCGTTCCTAGGACAGCTATATGATAGCGTAGTCCGATTTCAACCAAATTCGGAAATGCGATTTGACTAAAGATACTATTGATTAGTGTGGAATTTGAAAACGGTATCTTTAGAAATAAAAAAAGTTTTTCACACAAAGACGAATTTTTGGACTGGTTGTTTATATGGCAGCTATATGACGTAAGTGGTCCGATTCCAATGGTTGCGACATATTTACAGCGTGCAATAGAAAGAAGGCTTTGTATAAAATTTCAGCTCGATAGGCTTACAACTGAGGGACTAGTTTGCATAGAGCCAGACGGACAAAGCTTAATCGACTCGTCTTAGCATACTGATCAAGAATACAGTCACTCCCCGACTTGCGTAAGTATTTTGTTTTAAGGGAATTTACGTAACTCGAAATTTTACGCATGTCGAGGATAATTCTAAAATATATAGCAATATTGTTTTAAATGCCAGCCAAAATTCATAAACTCGGATTTAAATAGGATTTATTAACAAAAGCAACTTCGTCAGCTTCTAAATAGTGGACGAGGGAGCTTGCAGCTCACAAGGTACTATGTATTTTAGGATAAAAATTTAATGTAGCCAAAACTTCCAGAATGGAGTCGGATTGGCGCTCGTATAAAAAATGATACAAAGTATTTACACTGCATGCAGATACATCGGTACATGGATATGTCTTATGTCTACCGAAAGCGTGGGGCGTGTTTTCTCGAATGATTTCATCCAGTATAACTATAGTGGGATCTTTATAAAACTTACGTCGTTATCTTCAACACAACAGGTTTCACGCAGTCGGTAGGCAAAGACATATCCATGTTCCGATGTATCTGCATGCAGTGTAGATACTTTGTATCATTTCCACCAAAAGCTCTCGCTCATCTTCGGGGGGTGGGAACGGGAACTATGTACACTCTCTCAAAATGCGTCTGCGCATGTCCAAATGTTAGTCGAACTGACGGCTTGCTACTTTTTCTGAGACCCTAGTGATTCAAATAGTACAACGCGCGAATTAAGGTCATTGAAAGTCCTTGGACGTCCTTGACCTAAATAATGAGTAAAAATGGAATTTCATTCATTGTGACCTCAGATTGGGTCTATGCATGTGCATGTTATTATATGAGAATGATATGAATGAATGAGAGGAGGAGGTCCGCTGGCCTGAGCGAAATTTCGCATACATTCGGAGGCCATAAATTGTGTGTGAGCATGTCGAGCGAGGAGAACAGACGACTTCTTGCGACGTGTTCTGGGGGCCTAGTAAAGTTAGGGAGTACGGAGCGTACTCTATATTTTTGAGGATTTTGAATGTATGGTATGTATGCAGGAGTTTTGATTATGGTGTCGCGTCGTCGCGTTGACTGAGAGCGTGGGACAGAGAGTACAAGTCAAACAATCAATGGGCTTGTTTTCTCTTCTGACCCCCGAGTAGCACAGCAGACATTTCGTGTTACGGACGGATTTTTAGGATGACCCCCAGCAATAAAACATATCCATTTCAAAAAAACATATGGGTGAGTACATGAAAAAGTTGGGGAAAGCTAAACGAAGCTCATGCAGGATCTTTTGAGAACGCATTGACAAATTGAACGAAACCTCTAGACCGCGGGAAATCCTATCAACAAGTCCAGCTATGTCTATATATATTCTGAAGTTAGATGCTTCGTGGGGAGCGTGTAGTAAAGAGACTCTGGGAATCTTACTAGACACGGACATTTCATCCGTTACCACTCAGTAACACACGCAGAGAAAAAACGGAACAGCCTCGTGCGACTCCGATTCAATCATTACTCTCGCCATCCCAGCATGCCTATTAAAAGGGTAATTCTATGGATACAGTGCCACACTGTATCGTCAGTCACATCGAGAAATCCTTGCATTTCAAGGAGTACACAATGTTAAGATATCGAGGAGCCTTTAATAATGTCTATCCGGAGGCAATTACTGGTGCATTCTTAGGACTTGGTGAAGATCCTGGCCTGGTTGGACTAATTAACGTAATGTTAACGACCAGGGTGGTGGGCTTTCTCCCTCGCTTTTTTTAGCGGTCAACAGATTGCTGTTTGGTATAGAGCACGCAAATTGCGAGGTAACAGCATACCCAAATTACATTTCTATTGCTATCTTAAGCAAATTCCCTAATACTCTTAGTGAGGTAACACAGTACGCCCTCACTATCTTGGCAAACTGGCCCAAAAACTACCGTCTCAGTGTTTATCCAAATAAAATCGAGCGAGGGAGTCAGGTCAATGGATGTACTCAAACATTGGTCATGATTTAGTCCTGAAAAATGTTGATATGCTCTCTTCTACGGACTACTACTCGTATATAATAAAACACTGGCTCAGAAGAAAATATACTTGGGTAATTCCACCCCGTAGTTACCCAGAAATGGATGACCCGACGGCCTTAACCCCTCTGTGTATCTAAATTGATGACCGATGAAAGAGTGGGTGCTTCTCCAATTAGCTTCATGCTGCTATATCTTTTCCACTACTGCAGTGTCTTTTAAGTGGAAATCCATGCACCAGAAGATACAGTGTTATGGCTCGGGCGAAATATTCATCTCTGTGAGAGATATTACGATTTACACAGACTATCAGGCTGCAGTGAGACCCCTTACGCCAGCTTGGTGTCATAAAAAACCGTGGCACAACTACTACTTGTTATATATATATATAACAATTAAACTATATAACACTTAACCTGTAAGTTATGTTTGTAACCAACTTAATATTAGTTTTTGAATAAACGTCAATGGAGACACACGTCGAGCTTATCTTCTATCAACTATAACATGGTGTCAGAACTGTACCAAGCCCGCCTGCTAGTCTCTTCAGTAGAATTCATCGTCACTCTTCGTATGTAAAAGAAGGTAAACGTTTGCTGTAAATACAAATTGAAGTCTGGATCGACAGGATGGCGTTGGATGGAAAATCGTCAGGTGAGGTTATGAAAATGTCGCAAGGTACGAAGGATCATATCATGGCTCAAAATCTAAATACGATTCCGAAATTGGAATTTTCTGGGTCAGAAAATATTGCTGCGAAGTGGAAGGAATGGTGGCAGCATTTCGAGCTTTATTTGTTGGCCACTGGATTAGATAGTGCACCCGAAAGACGAAAAATTGCCATAATGCTTCACAGCATGGGTACGAAAGGAGTCAACATTTTCAATTCGTTTGCTATGGACATGGATTCCTCATCGTTTCAGGATGTGAAATTGAAGTTTGACAGCTATTTTATGCCTCAAAAGAATCTAACTGTCACGCGGCATCTATTCTTCACCAGGACACAAAGTCCAGGTGAAAGCATCGACGAGTTCCTCACGGATCTTGAAAACAAGAGCATAGCTTGTGAATTCGGTGAGTTGCGCAAATCGCTTGTGAGAGACATTTTCATAGCAAATATGTCATCCGAGTTTAGCAACGTACGCCAGCGTCTTTTACAAGAAACTGATCCAAGTTTACAAAAAACAGTCGAAATTTCTAAAACCGTCATAATTGCACAAGCCAATGCAGAAAAAATGTTAAAATCAAGTGCCTCAGTCGAAACAGTTCTACATGTCAGCCGGCAAAATAATCAACAAAAATTCAAAAGAAAGTCTCAATCGAAACATAATAATAAACAACAACAGTCTCCAGAAAGCAATACGTGTGGCAAATGTGGTCAGAAACATCGTTACAAGTGTCCAGCTGCTAATGTTAGTTGTAGAGTTTGTCATAAGCAAGGTCATTTTGCCAAATTGTGTTTCAATAATAAAAATCGCAATATCAGAAGTGTAGAGTCGCAGAGCCAACACGGTGATGTTTGTGAAAAATTGTTCGTAGGTACAGTCACAAGCAGTAGTAAAAATTATTTAGTAAATTATTCCAAACACTGTTGGCATTTAAATATTATAGTGAATAACGTTGAATTTAATTGTATATTAGATTCGGGAGCTGATACTAATATCATGTCACTGTGTACTTATAAAAAATTAAATTTACCTCAGTGGGAATTGAAAAAATGCAATGTTAAAGTAACAGGTTTTGGTGGAAAGCAGATTCCTATAATTGGACGGTGTTCATTGAAGTGCTTTTTCAATAATTTAACTGAAGTTATCTCGTTTATTGTAACAGATATAGATTGTCCAACTGTGTTAGGGCTTCCTACTTGCCAAAAAATCGGTATATTGAGAAGAGTATTTTCATTGAAAGCGAATAATAGTAATGATATTGTAAAAGAATATAATGATGTATTTCAAGGGTTAGGATGTCTTCCTCCTGTTTGTCATCTGAAACTGTGTGCGGAAGCAATACCGTGTGTAGATCCACCAAGGAAAGTTCTTTTTGCTTTATATGATAAATTACGTGAAGAATTGGATCGCATGGAGAAAATGAAGGTAATTGAAAAAGTTACTAAGCCTACACCGTGGGTTAATTCGGTTGTTATTACGGTGAAAAAGTCTGGCCAATTAAGAGTGTGCTTAGACCCTAGAAATTTGAATAACAATATTATTCGAGAGTATTATCCGTTAAAGAATTGTGATGAAATTCGTTCGAAATTAAAAGGAGCTGCATTTTTTTCACACTTAGATGCATTTTCAGGTTTCTGGATGTTAAGACTAGATGATGAAAGCTCAGATCTTTGCACATTTCAAACCCCATTTGGTAGGTACAAATATCTTAGACTACCATATGGCGTAACTGCATCGTCTGAAATTTTTCATAAAGTTATGATAGAGTTATTTGGAGACATTGAAGGAGTTCTGATTTTTATTGATGATTTTCTTGTCTATGGAGAAACTGAAGAAATTCATAACAATAGATTACAGCAAGTCATGGAAAGAGCCAGAGAAGTAAATCTGAAACTGAATAAGTCCAAATGTAAATTTTTAGTCACCGAAGTTTGTTTTTTAGGCTATGTATTTAGCAAAGAAGGTGTCAAAGTTGACACAGAAAAAGTAAAAGCAATTACAGAAATGCCTACTCCTAAAAATATCAAAGAATTGCAAAGATTCCTAGGCATGGTGAATTATTTAGGTTCATTCATAGAAAATTTGTCAGAGAAGACTAAAATTTTGAGAAATTTACTTAAGTCTGATTCCGTATGGCTATGGGATGCGAATTGTGAGCAAAGTTTTAATTGTTTGAAGAAAACTATCACCCAAGCACCAGTGCTAGCTCACTATGATTCTAATTTACCCTTAACTTTACAAGTAGATTCTTCTCAGTCAGCAATAGGGGCAGTAATTATGCAGAATAAGCGTCCGATTGCTTATAGTTCGAAAACTTTAACTGCATCACAAGAAAACTATGCCCAAATCGAAAAAGAACTGTTTGCAATTCAGTTTGGATGTACAAAATTTCACCAATATACATATGGTCATAGAATTACGGTCCACACGGATCACAAACCTTTAGTCTATTTATTCAAAAAACCATTATATGAAGTTCCTGCCAGATTACAGCGCATGATGCTTGCCCTACAAGCATATGATCTTGATGTTGTGCATGTACCAGGAAAAGAAATGTATATATCGGATACTCTGTCGAGAGCTGCTCTTAATGAAAATTATATTCCCGATTATGAGCTTGATTTAGAATATCACGTAAATTCTGTATACTCTTACTTAGCTGTTAGCGAAGAGTATAGTAAGAAACTGTCTCAAGCAACCGAGTCAGATAAAGTCTTACGAATACTGAAGTCTTATTATTTGAATGGATGGCCTAGTAGTAAAGATAAGTTAGAGGAGTCTGTGAAACCATATTGGAATTTCCATAGCGAAATACATGTTATGAACAAATTAATATTTAAAAGCAATAAATTAATTGTTCCCAGCTCAATGCGTCCAGAAATGTTAGAAAGGATTCACGAAGGGCACCAAGGAATAAACAAATGTCTAACTTTAGCTAGAGACACTTTCTATTGGCCTAATATGACAGGAGAGTTAAAAAATTTAATAGAACAGTGTTCTATATGTGCTACATTTGGTTCTTCTAATTCTAACGAACCACTTAGAAACTATGATATATCAAGCCTTCCTTGGCAGCAAGTTGGTATAGATTTCCTTTATTTTAATAAACAAAACTATTTGCTCGTTACAGATTATTATTCTAAGTATATTGAAGTTGCTTTGTTGAATTCAAGTTACACGGCAAAAAACGTAATTATTAATCTTAAATCGATATTTGCTCGCCATGGTATACCAATGTCGCTTGTATCGGATGGTGGACCCCCATTTCAGTCAGTTGAATTCAAATCATTTTTACATGATTGGGACGTTGAGCATATCGTAACAAGTCCCTATCATGCACGATCGAATGGTCAAGCCGAAAGTTCAGTAAAAATAATTAAGAGTATTTTAAAGAAGAGTCATGAATTAAATAAAGATCCATACATAGCACTTTTGCACTATAGGAATACTCCGAAGGCGAACTTGCCATCACCCGCACAATTGCTAATGTCCAGAAGTCTTAGAATGAATATACCAGTTGTTAAAAAGAATCTTAAACCTAAAGTCGTAGCATTTTCTGACTATAAGAAAGGTATGCAAAAATCACAAGAGCAAAGCTCATACTATTACAATAAGGATAAAAAAGAATTGTCTATTTTGCATCCAGGGGATCAAATATATTATAAGAAAAGTCCAAATTCCGCTTGGTTGCCAGGAATTGTTAAGGAAAGAAATAAGTGTCAAAGATCCTATATTATAAAAGACTTAAATGGCGCAGAATACCGAAGAAATAGAGTTCATTTGAAGTTTAGAAATAATGATAGTTGTCACAAATATGATTTCAACATGCAATCCAATCGATCACAATTACCTATTCATACAGAATCGTCTCTTGAGACAAGTCGTAAAATAAGAAATGAAGGTCAGGAGGAAGTCAATCATAACACTGATGGATTTTATACTACTAAGTTTGGTAGATTTGTTAAGAAGCCCGATAGATTAAATTATAATACATAATAATTTGAAATGTTAAATTTGAACGTAATTGGAGTTGTCAAGATATATAAAAATCTATAATATAATTGAATTTGATTAATTGTTAATGAAATTAATTTTATAAGTATAACTCAAAGTAATTATTAATTAAATATACTTAAGATAAGGGATGTTATATATATGTATAACAATTAAACTATATAACACTTAACCTGTAAGTTATGTTTGTAACCAACTTAATATTAGTTTTAGAATAAACGTCAATGGAGACACACGTCGAGTTTATCTTCTATCAACTATAACACTACTATTTGCCCTAAGTGATATAGCGCATCAACTATTCCCATTTGGCTTAGTTTACGTTTCATTAGCATAAACTGGTTTCGGACGATGCATGTTGCTAGCATGTACCTCCTGCCAATTTCGCCGCATACCTGTACTGACCAGTAACTGAACGGTATCATGAGACATCAGACTGACGTCCTCAACGGAATGAACTACCGGCCGCCGGGAATATGCCTTATGGAAATGAGAAATTGCTTCAATATTACCAGGTCATAGCAATTTCACTGGTAACTGTAGAGCTGATGATCTCGTTAGAAGAGGTGCTACCGATGTTAACTTACGGATATGTCGAGATGTTGCTATAACTCTCCATACTTGTAAGTATGGATTAAAGATAGCCTCTATTGACCAAGCCAATTTGAGGTGGGGGTTACTTGCCATAAAGCGAAACTTGTATGGCCTTAGCTGGATGTTAGACGATCCGGTAAACTGCTTTCGATGAAGAAATCCCGCATCAGCCTAGTTGCGGGAATCATTACGGGCCACTGTGTCCTCAATGAACTTGCCTGTACTTGTCTGGCATTGTCACATCGTAGAAGATCTACTTTGGGTCCTACTTCTATGATCATCTGGAGGACTTAGTTAGTGCGGTTGTGGGCAAACTTCTTCGTCTAGTTATTAGCTCTGGTTGGTTCAGTCACTAGATATTGGTTGGAAGTGTGTATTACTAGGGTGTCACAAGGGGCCTTTACTTGGTATAAGTGTACTGTACATGCTATGCGCCAGCAATCCATATGATCCCACACCACATCAAAATAGTCCAAATACATTTTTGCGTTTCGTCCGGAAAAAAACGTTATTTTGTTTCCGCTAAGCAGGACGCTAGAATTTTTCGATGAATTTTGGCTTTTACGTAAGTGCAGATTTACGTAAGTTGGTCATACGTATATCGGGGAGTGACTGTATATATAGTTTATATGGTCGGAGATGCTTCCTTCTTTGCGTTGCAAACTTCATGACAAAGTTAATATACCCTATCGCATTCGTGAAGGGTATAAAAATGTGTACGAAACACGTATGGATTGTGTGTGATGAGAGCCTCTCTTTAATACATTTTCCATACTCTCAGATTCCATATACGAGTAATTACACAAAACGAACATTTTATGACAGGAAATTGATTTTATGTGCTTCCCAAACTATAAACTGCCCGAAAGCTTCGACAATCGCACCGCCTGCATTTCAATACTAACGGAGCAGCATTCTTGTAATAAACTTTCATCCAGAGCAGCTCATATCAAATTGTAAGTTTTGTGCGGTGTTAACCTAGGCTGCTCTTCTTGGTTGTTAAAAAAACGCGCCTGACACTAAAATCAGTTATTTCTGACATACTATACATAATGGGGATCGACCCTGAAAACCAGGGATACGACACTAATCTCTGTAATTTTGGCAATTGATAGTCCCGTAGGGGGGAATAGATGTGGGTTTTGTCTTTCGGCGTACCTATGGCTTAGCGCCCCATTTGAAATAGACATATGTCTGAACATGCAAATAAACATCCATTTGATTATGATTGTACAATACTTGGAAGTACATGTGCGTGCAACTGTGTACGCCCGCACCTACGTGTCACATGCCCACAACAGGCGGAGCCTACCCCTTTAAATAAATAAAGAAATCGACTTCGTGGTACTTTACCTACCACACAGAGATTATACCCCAAATCGAAAAACAAAAATTGAAGAGTGACCAAGACTATGTTTACGCGACACAACAAGTACGGGTTTTCGGACTTCTGTAGCTCCGGCCCCGGATACTTGTTCGAGCTCATTGTCATCCTACGAAGTGCCGCAAATTTGATTCAGATACAAGGAAAAACACCCGAGATGTGATAATTTGAAAATGGCTATTTTTCAATTTTTTCTTGTTCTCGTTGTCCTTTGACCGGTCTACAGCCTTGTAGCGAGCGTATCGAGGTCTACTTTCTTTTCTCACGGATTGGCTGTATCCCAAGGGTGTGCATAGGCTATCATTTGCTCTGATCCGTGCAGTAGATAAAAAGATATATCAAAAATTTTAAATTTTATAGTAGAGTTTCTCGCTTAAGTCTTTTTGATAATTTGAATGCGAGACAGCAAATCACTCGCAGAGATCGCATGCCGACGGGGAGAGACGCAAACAGTAGTAGTGGCGACGACGGATGCGAAAGCATAGAGGAAAAATATAACAGAGTTGGAACTTAGTGTAAATAAAGCAAAGGTTGCCCATAGTATCTCACTTGCGTATGTGTTGTGTTCACTAATCCGTACACAGTGGATGTGCAAAAAGTGAAAACTTAAGCCCCTCATATACCTTGCGATCAGTCGACACCTATCTGACGATATTGTGATCGTCAGTTCGATCGCAGAGTGTATGCGCCTATCGTTGTCGTTTTGTTTCTACGGTTCCATATACTTTTAGCCGCAAAATATTTTGTGGCGATCCATCGTTAGATTAATCCGACGATGAATAGCGTTGTCGTCTAACGATGAATTGCATTGTCTATGGGGGTCTTATATCCGCGTCCATTCTGCCTGGCGGGGCCTCTAAAATCGGAGTGAACGTCGCATGGCAACAGATGGCAAACCCATTTCGTATTGGATGCATTATCAATGAGATCGCATGCTGTTTGCACTCCTCTCTGGCAAATGTACATGATTGCTGATAAAGTGTGAAAATATGGCGACCGTGCGCTCGTCAGGTAAGGGGAACCATGCGAAATTGTGGGATGATCACCAAGAGTTCATCTTTGTGGGTGTGGCTTGTAGCAAGTGAATGAATGAAAAGTGTGTGATGAACAATCGGAAACTGAATCTTTATGGTCTGGTCGCATTTTAGGATGTCCGGAAAGAAAAAAACATGCTAAGTGGTCTATGATATAGTATGATAAATGATTTATGGCATATACTACTTTGCCTTAACCCCTAGCGGGGCATAGCGCGTCAACTACTCCTGCGCGCCATCGTACTCTGTTCTATTTGCTATTAGGGTGTTTTTAAAATTTGTAAAATTTTTCAAATAAATCGTTTTTTCATCACAGACGTTTCATCATGCACTTGACACAAGCTACGCCCACAAAGATGGAAATGCACGAACGCAATGGCCGAAAATGGTAACTCACACATATGAAATTGAGGAACCCTGTCACGCATACAATAGCAACTGAGGAAGCTTTGGCTTTTTAATCAACAGACACAGCTAATTTGATGTGTTGTTGTCCTTATCACTCTAAAGGTCGGTTTACTTTAAATTGTAGCCGTTGCTTCTAGAGTGGTAAGGCCTATTTGTGTGCGTGGGATTATTTGCATCCTGCTTTAGAAATAAATTTGTTCTGAGTTCCTACTCTTAGTATACCTGCTCTGTGGCAAAAGTCTGTGCGCTCGTCGGGTGAGGAGAACCATACGAGGTAATGGTTGTGGGCGTGACTTGTGGCAAGTGCATGAATGAAAAGTGTGTGATGAAAAAATTAAAACTGAATGTTTATGGCTGCATCTTAGGATGTCGGGAATATGGTGTGGTATATGATTTATCTCATTTATGACATATGAGATATGAACAGTCTATTTATAGATTCGACGCAACTTGACGTCGATCCTTCTTGTATAAACAAATTTCAGAAAGACGATTCATAAACGTCTAGGGTTATTTGGACTATACTGATGTAACAAACAAAAATCAATAAATAATATTTAATTAGTAAATAGTAAAATATTAAATAATTTTATTAAAAATGTAAATCTATAAAATAAAAATAAAAAAATTTACACGCCAGTAATCAATTGTACATAATAATAAATTTTACAAGCACTTTAAAGCAGTTTTGAAATTTAAATCAGGGTTCTTCCTCTGTAAAACACATACATACATACGCTCAACCAAGTTATTTACCCCAAATGGGTACTCATTTAACACCTGAGTGGACTCATGGTCCGGCATGTATGTAAATCCCCTTTTTTATCGAAGACTACTGCATTCAGTAGGAATCAAACCGGAGCCCAATGTATAGAAGGCGAACGTTTCTTACCGTTGCGCCATCTGCATTACTACTACTACTATGCAAAAAGACATGATATCTCCCAAAAACAACAAACAACAACAAAAATCCCCGCCAAGAAAAACCTCTCAACCGCAAAAAGGATTGATATGAATACAATACCGCCAAAGTACTTGTAGCTTCGCGCCTCACTCTCGGGTTGGCATATTGAACGCTGATTAAATTAGTTAATTTCTTTCAACGCTCTTTGGCGGGGAGCTTCGTAGCCTAAGGACTCACCGCCGAACGGATTTAATGACAGGGGCATGGGCGCGATAGCATCTATAGCATTTCTATGTCTTGCTGACGTTTCAATAGCAAATCTACTTTTCGGAAGTGCAGCTGCTAGCATGCACCTCCTATCCGCGCCGTCTTTATACTGACAAGCTCGGAGCACTGTGAGAGTTCTATTAGTACTCAGAGGCAGTTTTTGATCGGATGACTTTGTAGATAAATTGATTAGCTTTAATTTGAAATATCTAAGACATCTGTAGCATGAATAGTTACTGAGCAAAACGCCAAAGCCAAGACAATATACGCCGAAATATCTCCAGTTGAAAATTGCCTACAGAAAACATATCATATTAAAATCCTCCATCATCATTGAGGGAAGGAAAGTGGTTATGAGCTGTTTAGCAAGACTCTCTTTTCTCTTTTTTCTCCATAACTATTAATTCTATGAGGAAATGCCAAATTCCAACAAAAAAGTCTTACTCCATTTTGTCGTAGGATCAATACTTTCAACCAGTTCTACGAACCGGAGCGACCGGCTCACCAGCAACGGCCAAAGGCTGCCAAACCCTTCCCACGCCATTAGGTATTGCTATTACAACAACAACTAACAACTGAATAATTTGAGACTAAGTTGAGCTTTTTACGATGTGATGACCGTTTTGCTGGTTTTCTATCAAATAAGTCAGGCGTTCTCCTTGTCGAACGCCATTTATGTACGATTGTGTTAAACAAGTTAATCTCATAATTTTACAAATTGGTCTAACTTTTGATCAGTTCAATATACAATACTATAGTAATTACAAATGCGAAGTGTATTCGGGATAATCCCAAAAAGATTGTGCTCACCGGTTTCGACCGCCGGTATGACGTCTTATCAGATGCCTCCGCTTTGCGCATCACACCAGTGGGGAAGGCGTGACCGGGCACAAGCCAAGTCGGATTGTGTTTTGCCTTATATTGAGTGGCAACTACAACAAGGGTGCGAATTCATATCCAATGGAAATCGCAACTTACGATTCTCCGATATGAAATCCTCTGTTTTCTGGCATAGTGCCAGTGACTACAACAAACAAATTTTTTGTGGCCGGAGGCGTCTGATGAGACACGTGTAACACCAGCGGTCGAAACCGGTGAGCACAATCTTTTTGGGATTATTTCGAATACATTTCGCATTTGTAGAATTGTGCAGTCCCACTAGGACTGACAAGGGCGACGTCATGACAAGCATCATATAAGTTGTATGGTGTCGATGGTCGTCGCCCGGCAACAAAAAAATTGTTTAATACTAATTAGTTTACTCATTTCATGGGAAATTTGATTATCTTTAATTTTATCCTTGGCAATTTTGTTTGTACAATGAATTGCCATTCATTGAAAAAAAAATATAAATGGAAAAAAACTTGGAAAAACGTGAGGCAAAATTATTTTTTTGGAATATGTGCGAATTTTATAAGCATCTATCTCCTTAACTATAAAAGATACGTAAAAATGACATGAAACACTATTATAGAAAATTTAGTGCTCTTTGTCGTCTAACTGCTTTTTCTATATCGAACGGTTTGCGAGATACACGCGAAAAACGGAAAAATGACACCTTCTTTGTCCTCCCTCCCTTTTCCACACCTCGTAGGTTTGGGGAGTTTTAGTATGTTGACCTCCAAGCTAGTCCATACAAAACCGCATAGTTCATTTTTGTGGTCCCGACTTTTCTGTCTAGACCCCCCAAATGAGCATTCATTTCCTGGGCCAAAAGCATTGTCTAACATTATAATAAAGATATCATCTCAATCCACCCAAAACCTCTCTGTATTTATTTCCGACCCACAGAATGAATTGATGTAAATCCATATAAATGGATGTGGGTTCGGCGACAACAAATTCACCGATTTAACTACGTGTCTCATTTCCCTTCTGCTATAAATAAACAACGTTTAATCTCGGAGTCAATCGGTGGATACAATCTATATGTCTTCAAAAGGTAAGCTCATCATTAAATAAAACCATCTCATCGAAATTTCGAAGGAACTTCGACAAAAGAATAAAAAGAAACATAATCGTTCTAATCCCCTTTTCACGAATTTAAAGGTATTTTCACTGAGAAAGAAACATGAGCGTCTATTCAGTTCAGACTCTCATCAACCATGTTCCGTATTCAATGCATGCTTGTTCCACCATCGATTATCGTCCATTATGTCAACGACGACAGTTCACCTGCCTGAAAAGTTGAAACAGTTTATACACGAAATACTCGTATATATACAACTAGAACTCGACTGTTCATCTATCCTTCATGGTCCGGACGAAAGCTTTTGACCAAACCGCAAATATCCTTCTACGAATAGACGTACCGCGTCTTGTGTATATCCGCAACATCACTTGAAGGGTATTCACTATAATCGAGGAAATGAATAGGTGAACTTCAACTATTATGTGTGTCAGTTTTCAGCAAAGTCGATACTGACAAGGCGAAAAGCGGCCTGACAAAAACTTAATTTGTCACTTGATCTTGATAAGGGTCGTCTGAATTGAAAGTGTGTTCATGTTGGTAACACTTTTTAAAATTCGGATGTAACCCAAAGAGGAAGTTGACTCTTCCAAAAAAAAAAACCATCGTGCCCTTGAAGCTCATAAATCTGTGGAAGTTGACCTCGTTGAAAGTTGTTTCTTAAATTCACCCCATTTCATTTCCATTCACCCAACTTCTAACCCAACCTCATACAGACTTTTTCGGTCGCATCTAACTCTGTCCTGCAAGTGGACAATAAAAGTCGACAGCATACCTACCTTTCAAGTCCTTATGCTTTTGCAGCTTATCCTAAATGATGCGAAGTAGGGTATGAAGGTAGCATGCTATTGGGTTTTATTGCGAAACGCTTTTCCACCGAGCATACGTACACCTAATAAAGGATTCAATATGGATGATTGCTTGTTTGTCTGCCTGACCCCAACACTCCCATCAGCTCTCTATTAATGCAATTATTGTATTGACCTTCCGAATGATTAGAAATTCAGGAAAACAACCACAAAGCCACAAGATGGCTAACCAGATGAACGAATAAACCAATAAATGCCAGTTTATCTGTTCCTGAGAGCCAATGACTATTAAAGGCTAATTAAATGGATGGGAAATGAGAAAAAAAAAAACAATTTGTTATTGGGCCACGTTGAAAAACAGGGAAGGCAATATAAACGTTATTGATGTCATAAACAGAAGAAACCATTTTGAAGTTCAGAACGCTTTCAGGATGAAGGGTCCAGAATATAAAAAAGTATGTATGTATTGATTGTGAAAGACGTTGGTGGATTTTTTCAAGTGGAAAATTGAAATTTGTAATAAAAGTTCTACCAAATAGTAGGTTTGGCCCCATCTATTGTATATATATAGTATAAATCTTATATAAACTGTATCTAAACCGAGATACAAAGAACTGACTTTTGTATGATGAAAAAAAAGCATAAAACATACATCCAATGGAAGTTTCGGACACCATCGCAAAGGTGTACTTATTAAAGTTCACATACAAAAACTGTTAACGTTTTCCGTTCGATGGAAATAATATTTTCGTAACCTCGGTATTAGGGCATAAGCAATCTCGCACGAATATTTAATTTCAGTCTATTTCACACAAAAAGTGAACATCGCAGATGACTACAGTGCCCGCGGTAATTTATGTCAAGTACACTTAAGTAACGGATGTTCAAATCCGGACACATAAGGGGTTTTTAGATGGTCATATCTGTTTAAGTTCTTCCATCAGTTGAGCTATCCGTTCTTAACCAGTCTTGCTATCACTTCAGCTATCCGTTCTGCTATCAGTCGAGTGGGGTTCGAGTCAATTTTAAAATGTCATAATAAATGCTAAAATATAAATCTTCCTGGCAAGGGTGAAGCACCGAAATAAGCCATGTGGAAAGTGACCATCCGAAATAATCCATGTAGATACTTACGTTTTGAACCGAAAGTGTCCATCGGAAAATAAACGAAATAATAAATAAATAATGAACAATATCGGTTTCAAATCGAAATAAGGCATGCGACAAAAACGAAAATAACCATGCTGCAGTGATACTGAGGGTTGTGATGATTTAAGCGCGGAATGATGGTAGCGAGCGGAGCCCACACAAGAGACTTTTGCACCTGTGGCGTCGTCTCTTGAAACACTTTACAAAAATACTTTGTAATATTAAAATTTAAAAAAACAATTCTACCATCGATTTGAAATGTCAAAAAAAAAAATAAAATAAAATTTTGTTTAATTTTAATTCAATTGTCGTTGATACATATTACTATTTAATCTAATAGAGATATAAAAATAAAAATAATTATGTAGAGATATTTAAATAAAAATAATTATGTTAAATAACTGTAACAAATAATATAGTTTTCATAATTTACATTAAAAATGAAACCGGAATATAGAGGGCTACGCCCGCAATTCGAGGGTTTTGTAGCACGCGCTTATTTTGGTATCTAAATATTGGCTCCCTGCTCTTCTTGGTACCACTCAGCTGAATAAAAACACCATAATTAAATGTTTTACCCATGATATAGTATCTTACATACCAATTCACAAAAAGACTGCATCTGTCACCTCTCAAAGTAATAGTTTTAATACGAGAAGCTGTAGATAGATATGTATGTATACGAGATAAACTGTCCCACTCTTCGAGATGCTTAACCATACATATTAAGACGACATTGCAAATTGCAAACTTGTGTAACGGCTTCGAAATTCAGGGCGGCTGGGACAAATTACGGTCTAATATTTTTTCCTCCTACACTGTTCCCCTTTCTACAAATCTTAAGAAAATGCCAAAAATGGAATATACTCAACACTACCTTTCTCACGACACCCCACTTGGCTATACCAGTGGATAAAAAAATACCTTAATTTCGCCCCCCCCCCCCCTCCCCCCCTCTTAAAGTTAGCCAATTACAACACAACGCTTTCTCCAGCAAATTATAGCATTTCTACACATTCTCGCTGAATTATGTGTGCAGCTTGAGCCGTTCGTAAGATATTCTAAGAACAGACCGACAGACAGGTATTTGACCGATTTTATAAGATTTAAGACACAAAACCCTAAAAAAATAAATTGTGTGAATAATTATTGTTAGGATCACCAATCACCAATCTTCACCCTTCCAAAGTTGGTTCATTAAATAACTGCAATTAGCACTACGAAAAACAACATGCAAGTAGTACACGCATATCTATGCGTGAGGCCGGTAGGTGTATTTTTTGTATGGATAGTGTCAAAATGCATAACTTTAAGTCAATGCTATAACTGTCTCGAAATGCAAGGGGGGGGGACAAACTCGGACCACATATTTTCCCCTCTCCCTCTTTTCCCCTTTCTTCAAATTTGAAAAAAATTCCAGAAATGGAATGTACTCAACGGTACCTTTCTTACGATACTCCACTTGCCTATACCAAACGAAAAAAAAATTTCGACCTTCATTTCCCCTCTATGGCGACCCCCCCTTAAAGTTAACCTATTACGACGCATCGCTTTCTCCAGAGAATTATAGTATTTCTACATATTCCCACCAAATTTCATGCATGTAGCTTCAGCGGTTCGTGAGATATTTCATGGACAGACGGACAGACAGACGGACAGACGGACGCATGACCGATTTCATAAGGGTTTTGTTTTTATACAAAACCCTAAAAAGGATTAACATTCTCAACACACCCATAGCGAGCGTTTATGTTTCAGCGATACTGAGGGTTGTTATTGTTGAATACACATATAAATATCAATATCAAAACGTTCACACAACACTGAGACACATACATTGTTATTTCTGTTTGTATTGGAGTTGTTATTAACTGGAACTCATGTTGTGTCACAAAATCTCTCACTCTTGTAAAGTTCGTCTACTAATAAAGATCTCATTTCAACATAAAGTAAATTGTGTTCTCGAATCTGTTTTTCTGTTGCCCATTACGCTTGCATATATCACAAGATTTTCTACAGTTATTCCTTAAGAGAGACTGTTGTACCTGGAGCGAGCGAAGCGAGCGTTCATGTTTGTACGATACTGAGGGTCGTGGTCCCTAAAACGCAGAGCAAGAGAAGCGAGCGGAGTCCACACAAAAGATTGTTGTACCCAGAGCCAGCAAAGCGAGCGTTCATGTTTGTGCGATACTGAGGGTTGTGATCCCTTAAGCACGCAGCGAGTGTAGCGAGCGAATCTCACACAAGGGACTGTTGATTCACAACGTGCAGTATCGCACAAGGTACGCATAGACGATTTCGGTTTGAAACGAGTTGGGCTAGCTTTCGATTTTAAACAAAATTGAACATTGAATGCAAATCGAAAGTTGCGATGCATGGCCACTTTCGGATTCAGCAGAAATTGTCCATTAATAGCTTGTTACATGGTGCCCTGGTGCAACGAAATAAGCCATGGCGAAATTCGCCATTCGAAATAATCAATATAGGTACTTTCGTTTGGAACCGAAAGTATTCATGGGAAAATTAACAAAATAATCCATGCATGCGAACGAAAGCGAAACCGATATAATTCATTCATGACCACTTTCGGTTTCAACCGAAATTATCCATTAATGGCTTATTTCGAAATGGCTTATTTCATGGTGCCACAATGGCACGCTCAAAGTGTAAGATGCAGTGGCGTAAACAAGGGGATCAATCCCTCCCTTGAGGTCTTACATAATCGGTTTTATGTTGTTCTTATCTCTAGTTTGAGAAAAACACTGTCTAAAATCCTGACAAAATTAAATGAACTCTTAACGATTTCTATTCAAAACACACACAAAGAAATTATAAACAGAAGTATAAAATGGGCATAAACTGAGTCAGCTCGATTTCGCTCGTGAACAATAATCATGAGATTACTACTCTCCTCCTTGCATCCTATTCAAATAAAAGAACAAATGCATATTAGACATATACGGGATATTCCCTTTCGAAATGTCTCTGCTTGCTAAAATCTACCATTAATTAACCGTTTTGATTTCACGATTTCAATTTTTCTCAGTGACGTTTAAGCCATTCATTCTACGTTAAAGTTGTTTTTTTTTTATCTTATCTGTCATTGGAAATTAATAGTAGAAAATAGCCGAAAATATTTGACGCCCAATGTGGGGTCAGCGCGATTTGACTTAATCGATGAAAACGAATTGTATTATCGGTTTGGTTTGGTGTGCGCAATACCGTTGGTCACAAAGGCAAAACAAAAATCTTTTTAAACCTTACAATAAGCTACTTCAAGGCTTTTTTCAATCCTACATCAAGGAAAATTCACATAACCTAACTGTCCAAAAATGGTCAAAGAAGCCTGAGAATACTTGGCGCCAAATGTGTATAATATACAGGGTGGACCATCTAGTGGTTTCTTTTTAAATCACAGGTTATTCTGACATTGAAAGCTGTTTCCCGCTCGAAATTTTGGCAGAAAGTCAGTTTCATAGCTCCGCAGAACGAAATGAGTCGCTTTACACTTGAACAACGTTGGGAAATATTGAAAACTTATTTCCAAAGTGAGTGCTGTGTAGCCCAAAGAGCGTTTTTTGAAAAGAAGTTTTGGCCGAAATGAAGCACACACCGCGCCTGCTGTACGCAAGTTTGTACAACAAGTTCGTGCGACTGGCATGCTAGTGGACAACACTGATGGTCCCCGTCGTCGTACGGTACGCACAGAGGAGAATGTGACTGCCTTAGCCGAGAGTGTGAGACTCACTCCACGAACATCAACTCGCCATCGATCTCAACAGCTCAACATTTCACGCACTAGCCTGAGGAGAATTCTGCACAAAGATTTCGGATTATTCGCTTACAAGGTCCAACTGACTCAGCAATTGAAGGCGTGTATTTACCTTAGTTCTTCGTGGGACATAGCGCGTCAACGACTCCTAACATGCTTAGTTGACATTTCGTTTGCATATTTCTAGCATACATATCCTTCCCATTTATCCGCACTCTGCGACAAGTTGTGGCTTATTCTTATACATACCCCAAACACACCGGTGGATAGAGACAAATCGCCGTTGTTACAATTAAGTTTATATTACTCGTACAGCGTTAATGCCTCTCGTTGGGGGTCCCTGAACTCGTTCTCGGGAAATTGCACGCGCTGAAAAATCGCAGCCGCACGCGTGGCACCTCGGCACTGGACACTTTATGGTCATTCCCCACTTTTTCTTTCGAAGGATTCCCGACACGGGGTAAGATAACCTATAACGGGTTTTGGTGACGTAACCTTCATTTAACTCTTGTTTTTGCAGCATCAATCGCGCAAGGACCCCAAACAGGGGGTGAGGGGTGGGAGGTTATTACATCGCTTATTGCGCAGTTCGACCGCAAACATAATACATAAAACGATCTTATAATTATGCTTACAAATACTGACGGATTATTGATTATAGGTGCTATCGGGACGGTCGTAATGAACATACCCTTTTTCCTTTAGGTCAATATCCATTGCAAATGTCTCCCAATTTGTGGTCGGTGTTACTTTTACTTAATCAATGAAAACGAAATCTGCAATCGACTGGGTGCGACACAAAACTCAGAAACCGAAAACTTGTTAAGGCTTTCCTGATACCTTAAGACTATCATAAGCTACAGTAGAAAAAAGGCATGCAGGCTAGTGACAAGACACGGAAACCGCAACCTTTTTGGACCGCACCTTCAGGCTACCTTAATCTACCTTAAGGTTACCCCATGGCTTTTTATCCTATGTCAGTGAGAATTTACGGTGAAAGTTAATCGTAAAAGCTTGGAAGTATGCAGCGCTCCCAACGTGTGGTCAGTGTCATTTTATCTAGTCAATGAAACACTGAAGGGGTGAGGGATCCGAATCCTTCCTCGAGCGCTTCCTAAAAAAAATTTAGTGCCGATGGCATGTCCACTACCTCTGATAAATGCTGTCTACGCCGCGGCTGAGCTGTAGCTGAAGATGTGTTAATTTCGCGCTCAGCTTCACGTTTTTACTTTGGCGACCATTCGCGTGTTCGGACTGAACTTGAAGTTGAGACTGCTGATGTGAGAAGATGGTGAAAGTGAGATACACACTGGTCTCACATTACCATTCGGAAACAGCTACAAGCTCAGTCCGGCTTTTCCAACTCGAAGAAATCCATTGCAATTTTTTCTCTGAGGCCCGTTTTCTCAATGTCTGGTTAAACTGCTAGTAAGTTATCCGGGACACTAAATTTAACCTTAGCGCATGCAACGCTCAAAATATGATAATGCAGTCGACAGCCGGCTAATGCAGTAGAAAGTCAGCTGATTTTCTTGGCGGAATACTACGTCTGTGCTACCTCTCAGCATTATTTTCTTGCTGAGTTGGTTGGTTTCCGTTTCCTTTGAATGAATATCCAGAACTCTATTCCTTGTGACCAGTTTAATTGTTTCATTTGAATGTGCAAACGTATACAGTTCTAGTTGTCAAAATCACAGCAGCCCGTATCAGCTGTTTGGACTTATTGTCCGATAAATTCTTAACCGGAGGATGAGTGCCTTTTAGCGTTTATCTACAATATAAGGTTGAACTAGACATTGAGAAAACGGACCTAAATATTGTTCATGCCGCTCCGTGACAAATTTTAAGCTAATTATTTTCCCGCATCTTATTTCTTTTCATCGTCATCTGATTCTCGCATTAGACATTTTGTATCATAAATAGTCAAATAACGGGCGCATAGTCCATTAATGGAGTACGGCCATGAGATGAGTTAACCTCACCTCATTTTCATGATCATGACGGTATAGTTTTAGTGAGATCCTGATCAACAACACGCTCAATCGAGTTATTTACGCCGAATGGCGTGGGCTGAGTGGGCTCACAGTCCAACATGCAAATCCCCTTTTATCGAACAGACTGCTGCCTTCAGTACATATTAGCCGCTTTCGATTCATCGTATCTCGGACCATTTTCATACAAAACGACGGACCGGTTTTAATCCAGGTCTCGTATGGGATCTTTTCGAATCAAAGTTGAAAGTCAGTTGGTTGAACGTCAACTTGTTTCGCCCTATCTAGATGTATACTGTGTCCGCAATTCGCCCCATGACGGCGAAGTATTTCTATGGTGGCTGTTAAAGTTCACTCGGCGCAGATCTGAGACGTTCTTTTCGGTGTGAAACCGAAATTCAGTGAAATGAACGCGACTATTATTCAAACCAGGGATACAGTGCATAGAAGGCGAACATGCTAACCGTTGCGCTATCCAGACCACATATTATTGCATATCGACAAAAAAAAAATTTTTGTGACTGTTACCTCATAGGCCTTTTTGTCGATGGCTGCTAACCGACTAACTGCCGAAGAGCATTTACCCCATATTACCAGCAGATTTTTATAGCCTGATTTTATAGATTTTCATAGCGCTAGGATTTTAAAATTTATGAACGAGTAGTGTTTTTTTGGGGCGACCGGTAGCGCAGTGTGTTGAGGCATCAGTCTCAGGTTAGACTACCGGCGTTTCGGGTTCGAATCCCGTCCACGACGACGTTCGTGGCTATGGATGTGCAGGAGGTGCATGCTGGCAACTGCATTCTCCGAAACCAGTTTATGCCGTGAAACGTCAACTGGGTCACATGGAACAGTTGACGCGCTATGCCCCACAAGAGGTTAGGGCAATTGAGAGAGAGATAGTGTTTTTGCTTACAATCTTAATCTAATCTTAATCTTAATCTAGTAAACAGTGACAGCTTTTTCTTCGTTGCTATCTATTAGATGCTGTGGATTTTCATTTTTCAATGATTGAAAGTCGGCTGAAGTCCTTTTTTGGATCATTTATATGTCGAAATCAACCAAGCAAAAACCACCCTCCCTATCGGATAATATCATGTCATACTCCAAAAGCCAATTCAAAGCGGAGTCCTCGCCAAAACTACGCACTATTGAGCTTATATTTTACTAAGCTCATTTTTTTCATACGAAATCTCATACAAAAACTGTCAAAAGCTTTGTTCGCACCAAAAATTTTCGCTACATACCTTGATACTATCGTAACATATTCATATGAAACCTCATACATACAATGCACAAATTTATCCACACCGTAGTGAGCAATGTCCACGCGAAAACAATCCCCTTGGATTTTATTTTGCGTGAAAACCGGTCAGCAAGTTGCCGAGCGTGAAGAAAAAGTTCAAGTGTCGTGTACGACTCATTTGCCCCAATCCCTTGTGGGGCATAGCGCGTCAACTATTCCACGTGGCTTAGCTGACGTTTCGTTGGCATAAATCAGAATCGGACGATGAATATTGCCAGCATGCACCTCCTGCTCCCATTTAGCCGCTTGCCTGCGACAGCTCGGGAGATGTTGTGGCTTATTATTAAGTTCCACGCCATGAACGCCGTGGACGGGACTTGAACCCGTAACGACGCCTCTACGCATAGAGCTACCGGTCTTCCCGGTGTCGTGTAGAGCGCCGTAGATATGTACTGTGTGAAACTTTCCACTGTCTCTTTTTCGTTGGAGAGATAAGTGCAAAATTTTCGCACAAAACTCTTTGTTGGAAGGCTAACCGAAAGTAAATGGGAGTTGACGTTATGTAAAGCGTGTTTCAAAGTGCATCACTTTCTTCCTTGATTCCCCGCAAAGTAATGATCACATCGTTATGGTATAGGTATCGTGGGAATAAATGAATATTTATGATTGTCTCTTAATTTGTTTGAAACTTCAGCAGCAGTAGCAGATATTCTGTTGGTTTAATTTTGAGCGGTCGGTGAGTCAAAAAAGGAGTTTACGTGAGGAAATATTTAGATGAAGGGTCCAAAAAAGATAAATGGATCAAAAATCTTTATGTTATAAGAGGTTTTATACGAATTTTGCGCAAGATTTATGAAAAGTAATCAGTATAGGTTTTAGGATTTCTCACTTTTATTCTACCACCTTCAATTGCACCACAATGTAATGAACCATATTCTGGTGTGTTAGTGCTGCTTCCACTGGCAGATCGATGGCAGCTTCCGATGAGTAATGATCTGTCGGTGGTACCAAACCAGAGGCCGAGGGTCACATTACACCTGGAACCCGATGCGAGCCCGAGGGTAAGTGAGTTGTCCGCCAACCGTTCCATCCTTATCGCCTCATTTTTGTTATTCCCCATTTTTGCCTCCCCTGTTTGTGTTGTCTTCCGCAGGTCCGTGAATTTTTGTTAACACGTAAATGAAACGGGCAACTCAGCGGCGAAGACCCCGCCCACGTCTCCCGAACTGAGCTACAGCAACCATAGGCCGCTGCTTAGCTCGTTGAGGGGCTTTTTCTTCGCTAGATGTCACGGTCGGACCACCAAACCGTCCATTACAGTAGTTAAGTTAATATCATAGGCAGTTCTAGTACTTATTAAGTTATCGATCGGAGAAGTATTCTCGGTTTGTAAAGAAAATTATAAAATGAGTTCCTATAATCCCAAAATCGCTTTTACTTTTTGGGGTTTATATTTTCGCAGATTTTGTTTCAGGTATTTTGTAGCCAGTGTTTTCGTTTCCAATGCGCTTGATTGCCGTATTCGTTGACAGACTATTTGGAAAAAGGATCATTTACCAAATTGCAATAAAATTGGAAAGGCAACTTTCCAGAAAATGGTAGACGTAGATCGACCGGGAAAAAATTTTCCTGAACTCCTCATTTCTTTTGGCGACCCCATTTGGAGTCGCAGCCCACAGAATGCTGTCCAAGTGGTAAACAGTGCAATACGCCGTCATTTTCCGCTAGGAGTGGGTATTCAACAGTTTGATCCACAATGTGGCAGGTGCGGCGCAATCCGCTCAACCTGAAAATCTAGTGTAACACCATAATACAAATTTCACAAATCATTTGTTTTTTTTTTTATTTATATTATTAAATAATTTTGTAATCCAAAAACTACGGTTCTCTTCGAATTTGTCGTGAAATAACGATACCGACTCTAGATCGAGCCCAGCTGCCAAATTCGAATAAATATGCACAATATCCACTGCTAATGAGACTGTCCTCCAGCAGTGACGGATCTACAAATTGAGTTCGAATGGAGCACGACTTCGTTTACTACCTAGAGAGCTATGGGTTGGGTATGCCCCCACTTACTAAACTTTCGGTGGTTGAAAGTTATGTAAAGAAAAAAAAACACTCCTTCGTGTCCTGGTCGTCGCGGCTACAATGCCCAGTGGTGACTCCCACAGCTGCTCTGATGTCTTGCCTTTTCAATGACAATAGTTTGACGGTGCAATTAGGATGCAACCTGGGCCAGAATGACTTTATTGATGGGTACATTCATTTATTCATTATGAGTGGTCCTACCAATTGCTTATTTGAAATCAGCAATAGTTGTGTAAACATTTCCGAAAACTTTGTACAGCATCGCTTGTTGTATCCTTTTAGGCGAGCTCACCTGCTCTAAAATAACACACTCATCTCCGTAACCATTGAGCAATATTTCGCCAGGATACGGTGACGTAGTCACACTTGTATTGGATTCAGGATTTAACTACAGCCTTGTGGTTGGTGAAAATTGATCTCTAGGTCAAATCACGTAACACCCCAGCCAGATCAGAGCTTCCGTTATCACCGTACCCTTGGCCTGAAAAATATTGTAGTTTTCAACGATACTGAAAGAATCCATCCTGAAGCCCCTTTTTAGATTTCTGTTGAATAAGGCAACAGAAGCCTGTTCTCTGTGGTTTTATCAGGCTGATAAAATGCTTTGTACATAATTAGTAGAGAAGTAGTCAGTCGTCCTTAGAATATGTAGCGGACGGTTTGGTGGACATCCGGAGGTGCCCGTGGGGACGGAGCCTAAGGTTTCACAGATGACTGTGAAGGTCAGGCTGTGCCATCAAGCGAAGAAAAAGGCTCCTCAACGAGCTAAGCAGCGGCCTATGCTTGCTGTAGCTCAGTTCGAGAGACGCGGGCGGGGTTTTCGCCGCTCGTTGCCCCTGTTCTTTATGTATTAACAAAAATTCATAGACCTAGGGAAGACAAAACAAACATGGGAAGTAAAAATGGATAATGATAAAAAATGATTCGATAAGGATGGAATGGTTGGCGGACGGCGCAGAATCCCTCGCGTTTTTATCAGGGTCCAGGCGTAATGAGACCGTCGGCTTCTGGTTTCGTACCACCAACAGATCCTTACTCATCAGGTGCTGCCATAGATCTGCCGGTGGAAACACCACTACCAGGGTACGGTTAATTGCAAATGGTTCATTACAGTGCAGCTTCTACTTTGAGGCTTGCCAAGAAGTAGAAGCTGAGGACAGAGTGTACTGCTAACAATAAAGAAAAGAAAAGTGAACTGGGCACCGGGGTCAGCCGGTAACCTATGTAGAAGTGAAAAATTAGCAAAGAGAAAAGAAAATACTACATTTCCCCATTATTCATATGATCAACAGGTTACAGGGAATCCTGAGGCGAGCAGAGGCGCAAAACTGCATTCCTTGTCGTAATTCACTCATAAACTCTCTAAGCTGCTGAGCACATGAATAATACAAAAATGTAATAGGCGATGAAAAATGCCACCGAAAATGCTCCAAATGTCGGCAATTCAAATCATTTATGGAGGTACGTGGCTAAACCACAAAAAACAAATACAACACCACCATTGCCTTATTGAACTGACTCTAATAGGAAAAACTACTCTATAGGAAGGATGGGGTGCTACAGAGGAAATCACAGCTACTTAAAGACGAAAATACGAGCAGTAAAGACGGCTAAGTCCTAAGACGTAAAGCAAGTAGCCGTAGTGGACTAAAAAGAAACCCGATGAGGTGTTTATACTCTAGATGAAATCTGAGAGTATTATAAGTTTGCCACAAAGTTTGTAACGCTAAGAAATAAGGCTCGCAGAAAAAAATGAATGATACAGAAGTTCATATTATCACTCGAATATCTCAAAACCGGATGTCCGTCTGTCCGTCTGTCCGTCTGTCCGTCTGTCCGTCCGTCCGTCCGTGACCTCTCTAGCTCGAGAACGCGTTGAGCTATGAAGTTCAAATTTTGCACACGTTATTTTTGACAAAAAATGAAGGCTAAGTTCGTGAACGGGCTAAATCGCTCCACCCCTTCTACCCCCTCCCATACAAAATGACACATTTTTGAAAATTTACAATAATCAGATTTTCTCAGAAACTATAAAACATATTGCTTTGAAATTTTTAATATATCACTTTTATGATAATTGTAACCTATGTTATAAAACTTATTGTAATCCTCACCCTCCTTCTACCCCCTCCCATACAAACTGCACTATTTCATGAAATACGTTAAGCCAATTTACTCAGTACGTATACAATTTATCGGGCTGAAATTTTGTACTTAACACTTAATTAACAATATCAGTTAGATTCAAAAAAATTAATCGATTACCCTTACTCCGTCTACCCCCTCCCATACAAAATGACACATTTTTGATAATTTACAATAATCAGATTTTCTCAGAAACTATAAAACATATTGCTTTGAAATTTTGAATATATCACTTTTATGATAATTGTAACCTACATTATAAAATTTATTGTAATCCTCACCCTCCTTCTACCCCCTCCCATACAAACTGCACTATTTCATGAAATACGCTAAGCCAATTTACTCATTACCTATACAATTTATCGGGCTGAAATTTTGTACTTAACACTTAATTAACAATATCAGTTAGATTCAAAAAAAAGTAATCGATTACCCTTACTCCGTCTACCCCCTCCCATACAAAATGACACATTTTTGATAATTTACAATAATCAGATTTTCTCAGAAACTAATACTCTAGATGAAATCTGAGAGGTGATGGGATCAACAAAGTCTTAACGATGCATCCGAGATTGCAACCAAAATTATTTATTGGCTTTAACCAGGTTCAAATTCATCTAGAGTATTGCATGATTGGGGTTTACCCCAATCGTAGTTCTTTTATGTTTTTAGTTCTGTTCTCGACCAAAAATGGGCCCCACCTTGGGCGCCAAATATGTAGCGGATGGTTTGGTGGGCATCCGGAGATGCCCGTGGGGACGGAGCCTAATGTAGCATAGCTGACCGTGAAGGTCAGGCTGTGGCATGGGCGAAGGAAAAGGCTCCTCAATGAGCTAAGCAGCGGCCTATGCTTGCTGTAGCTCAGTTCGGGAGACGTGGACAGGATTTTCGCCACTCGTTACCCCTGTCCTTAACGTATTAACAAAAATTTATAGGCCTGGAGAAGTCAACACAAACAGGGGAGGTGAAAATGGGGAATGGTAAGAACATGAGTCAATAAGGATGGAATGTTGGCGGACGGCGCAGATTTTCTCGCGTTCGCATCACGGTCTAGGCGTAATGGAACCCTCGGCCTCTGGTTTCGTACCGCCAATAGATCCTTATCCATCAGATGCTGCCATGGATCTGCCAGTGAAAGCAGCACTACCAGGATATGGCCAATTGCAAGTGGTTCATTACAAATATTTGGGTTGCTCATAATAATAGTGTCCAAAGGCTGATTTAAATCATTGGCTACTGGCAAGTAGTCGGAAGATTGTATTTTTTGCCATCGATTCACCCAAAATGTCAAGACGCAGCATATTAAACAGCATGATCAAGGAAGCAGAATGAGTAGTCCTATGAGCGCCACAAAAAGCAACGTAGGCCAATATTTGCACCCTTCCCATCAGCTTACGGTTAGCCTCTGTGCTCAGAGCAGTCCACCAGACAACTTCCCCAAACACTATAGTAACAGCAACATAAATTTTGTGTTATCAGTTAGAACAAGGCTCGCTCCACGCAGACTCGACCGAGAGTGTATTATACTTGTGAAGAGAACAAGCCCCGCTCTGTTCAGATTAACCTTCAGCACATAGGTATCAAATGGTTTGTTGTGAGAGAGCATTTTGCAATAAATCACTAAGAACACCAGGAAATTTACCAGATGTAGCAATATCATCCGCATGAGTACACCCACCTTGCAGCACGATGCTTTCATATTTGATTTCTTAAACCAGTATATTGGTAACTAGAGTCCCAGAAAAAGGGAGAAAGCATTTCACCTTGCAGGATATCGCTGCTCACAATTTTTCATTTGGACGGTGCTCCCGGACAAGTGTGCACATAGAGCCTCATTAAGCAACCTCGAAATGGAACCCTTTTAGGGTATCTTTAGCATTCGCTGTCATTTTTAGGGTTTTGTATTAAAAACAAAACCCTTATGAAATCGGTCAAATGTCTGTCCGTCTGTCCGTCTGTCCATGAAATATCTCACGAACGGCAGAAGCTACATACATGAAATTTTGTGGAAGTATGTAGAATTATTATAATTCGCCGGAGAAAGCGATTCGTTGTAATAGGCTTACTTCAAGGGGATGTCCCCATAGAGGGGAAATGAAGGTCAAAATTTTTTTTTCATCTGGTATAGGCAAGTGGGGTATCATGAGAAAGGTAACACCGAGTACAATTCATTTCCGGTATTTTCATCAAATTTGAAAAAAGGGGAAAAGAGATAGAGGGGAAAATATGTGATCCGAGTTTGTCCCCCCCCTCGCATTTCGATACCGTTATACTTAGAAATATGAAAATTTGCAGAAAGGCGGCATTTTACTAGTGTAGAAAACCGAAAATCGTAGAATTGTGATATCTCAACAAAAGAGGTTAATAATAGTACATTTCTATAGTTGCAGTTAGCATACCCCTACACGCCTTAAGCACAGCCGAGGTCAAAAATATTGATGGCCAATGATAACCAACATCATCGGCAATAATATCTTTAAGTTTCATTACAATCACATAATATTTAATAATAGTACACTCATTTAAAATTAGGCATTTTGACACTATCCACACAAAAATTACACCTACCGGCCTCATATGTAGGTGTGAGTACTAGTTTTATGTTGTTTTTCGTAGTGCGAATTGCAGTTATTTAATTAATCATTTTTGAAAGAGTGAAGATTAGTTGGGGGCGCTACGTCGTAATTGGCAAACTTTACCGAGTGGAAGGGGGGAGGGGTCCACATAGAGGCGAAATTAAGCTCAAATTTTTTTTTTTTCGACTGGTATAGGCAAGTGAGGTGCCGTGAGAAAGGTAATGTTGAGTACATTCAATTTTTTCGCATTTTCTTGAAATTCGTAGAAAGGGGAATAGTGGGGGAGGAAAAAATATTAGTTCGTAATTTGCCCCCCCCCTGGCATCTCGAGACTGTTAGAATTATGAAAACTTACAGAAAGGTGGGTTCCGAATAGCATATAAAATGGAAAATAATGGAATCTGTATATCTTCTCAGAATAGGTAAGTAATAGTTTATTTCTGTAGTTACAGTTAGCACACCTCTGTATGCCTTAAACACGTTCGAGGTCAAAAGTACTGATGGCCAACGATAACCAACACCTTAGGCAATAATATGTTCTAAGTTTCGTTACAATCACGTAATATGAATTGGCATGTAAAATGTAAGTGGGTAAGACAGTTTAATTATGTTTTTTTTTTGTCCATCTGAGTGGTACCAAGAAGAGCAACGAGCCGATATTTATATACCAAAATAAGCGCTTGCTACAAAACCCTCGGATTGCGGGCGTAGCCCTCTATATTCCGGTTTCATTGTAAATTATTTTTGAGTATTTCCTCGAATTTTCAAAACCAGCTCTGTATGTTAAACATTTTGGAGGGGGCACTGCCCCCCTTTGGATCAGCCACCGTCGTTAAGTAATATTGATTTCAAAAACGTGTTTGGTCTAATTCGTGTTGTGGTGGCTAGTCTGATAAAAAGATAATAGATGGTCTTATTCGTGGTCTAACACGACTAGTTGGTCTAACGTGTAAAAAGCGCCTACACCTACTTTGTTAGCCGCATCAGCAATCTCCACTTTAACCTTTCATACAATATTCCCTTACAGACGATCTGAAGTTAGGGCAGAATACCTTTCAAATTTGATTTTAATTACGAGGGAATAGGCTCTATTGTGATTCATGGAACTTTGAGAAACTTTCCTTCAACTTAGTTAACTAGAATTATTTGCGCGTTCATTCAAAATAATCGTACACGACCCAAATGTCAAACAATACATAAGACTTGCACGACTACTAAACTGTTTTTGAAAACTTCAATAATTACCAGTGAATTATGTAACTTGAATTGGAGTATTTACTGACGTTCACCATCAACTGGAACATAATCAACTAATTAATGTCAACTCGCGTCTTTTGCTCTCAGAAAAAGTCGTTTGGGAGTTATTAAAAATCTTCGTCAAAGGTCTTGCTTGCGCTTGCATACGAGTACATGCATTTGTAGATAGAAGTTCGGGGCAAATTAAATCATGATAGCACTGCACTGTACCGTGCGTGAATGTATCAGAGCCAAACGTTTTGTTGCTCTCAATATTTTCATAATTTGCTACAAACTTTATCTATTCGCCTTTGGCGCTGATAGACTTCGGAAAACTTTGGCCATTGCAGCTTTGTTCTTGTAGTCGGAGAAAGCCATAGTGACATAATCTTAACTGCTGGTGTACCATGATGATGACCGAAACTTAATTATCTGTTTTCTCTGCATTTGCTGCACGAACAATCGTGTATGTCTGCAAGTTATCGACAATCCTGTAGAAACTAGGTGTCCCTTTAATAAGAAGAAGTCAGTTGCAGAGAAGTAACTTTTATGCTTTCTACAAACTTTTACCGAATCAGAGTGTGTGATATGAAGCAAATTCAGGTCAGAAATATTCTTCTTTAATTACTTCCTGCTTTGCCCGACGGGCTTCCGTGGTGGCCTTAATGTGGCAAGAGAAATAAATAAGCGAAATGTCTTCCTTCTACTTTGGTACAAGGGAAAACAATGCTGTGGGCAATAGAAAACAACGGGAAGGACAAAGATGCGTTAGGTAAGGCGCAAGTATTTCTTTGATTTCCTTAAAATAGTACTACACTGGCTATTAGAAGTTGTAAGCCCATGGGATATTCGGTCTTCTAAGACAGACAAACTTTGTGGTATCGAAAGTTGCCTATGGCAAAGAATTTTCAGCAAACTTTAATCTCAGAGAAAAAAGGGCGAGTTCAAGGTGGTCAAATACTGCCATTTTGCAATGTGTGTCAAGACTTCTTTTCAAAGCGGGCAAGTCAGGGTACTACTATTAATTTGCCTTAACCCCTAGTACGACATAGCGCCAGCGTACTCGGTTCTGGACAATACGACGTATCTGTCCCCACGGCTTATCAAACTATGGACACTCGTCAGCCACAGTCGGCCTTCATGGGGAATGAGGTGAGGTCTCATTTCATGTCATGTCCAGAAATACTGTTGCCACCCTTCCGCAATGGTTGAGCTATCCACTGCCATTTTCGTCTTCGTATCTATTCGTCGGCATTGGATCCGCATGCGCACTCAGCACTTCATTTGATGTTCATCATCATCATCGTGGCGCGACAGCCCGACGCCGGGCCTTGGCCGCCTGGATCATTGTCCTCCAATTATCTCGGTCACGTGACCGCGTCCTCCAATTTCGGGAGCCCAGCAGCTGCGCGGCGTCCACACCTACTGAGCTCTCCCAACGAGATCTCGGTCGTCCTCGCAGTCTCGCTCCGTCGACTCGTTCTGCATTCATTACTCTCTTAGGCATGCGATCATCGTCCATTCTTTGTACATGCCCTGCCCATTGGAGTCGTTGTAGTTTGACGATTTTCGAGACTTGCAACTCATCGTACATTTCATACAACTCATGGTTGTACCGGATGCGCCATCCATCTCGATCGCAAACAGCCCCGAAAATTCGCCGTAGAACCTTACGTTCAAAAGTGTCTCGCATGTTTTCGGAGGCTTGAGTTAGGGTCCATGCTTCGCAGCCATAGCATAGCACTGGTCGTATAATGGTTTTGTACACGCGGAGCTTCGTGTTTCTGTGCACATGTTTCGATTTCATTATGGGGAGAACCGAGAAAAAAGTCTTATTAGCTAACTGTATCCGTCGCTTGATTTCGTCAGTTTCGTTGGCGTCCCTTGACAGGTTGCAACCCAGGTAGATGAAGTTGTTCACGAACTCGATGTTGAGGTCCCCCACGTTGATGCTCGGTTGTGCAGGTGTCCTTGTCACCGATTGCATCATTATTTTAGTTTTACCCTCGTTAATACGTAATCCAACTTCCTTTGCAGCGGTATCGAGCGTATGCAGAAGTTCTTCTGCGTCAGCCAATCTTCGGGACATGATGTTGATGTCGTCGGCGTACGCTGCTAATTGTGTCGACTTGATGAGTAGCGTCTTGCTGTTGTCCATATTCATGGCCCGAACAACGTATTCCAATGCTAGGTTGAAGAGCGTCGGTGCCAGTCCATTGCCCTGTTTCAAACCAGTGCGTGTTTCAAATAGATCAGTAAGTCTATTCTGGATCCTGACTTGTGAGACGGAGTTGGTCATCTTTGTCAGTCGCACTAATTTTGCTGGTATACCAAATTGCAGCATGATGTTGTACAGTACTCCACGATCGATACTGTCGTATGCCTGCTTGAAGTCGACAAAGACTTGGTATACGTTTACGTTGTATTCCCAGCACCTCTGGAGTATCAGTTTGACTGAGAAGAGCTGATCGGTTGTGGAGCGACCAGGTCTGAAACCGCTTTGATATTCGCCAATGACTCGTTCTGCGTACGGTTTTATTCTATTTTCCAGAATTTTCGTCAAAATTTTATAGGACGTACAAACTAGTGAGATGCCCCTGTAATTCTCACACCGCAGTTTATCTCCCTTTTTATGAATTGGATAGATGATGCTTCTGCTCCAATCTGGGATCTCCTCGTCCTCCCATACTCGCAGGAGTAATTGATGTATGGCATCAACTAGACTCGTTCCACCGAATTTTAGCAGTTCAACTGGAATATCGTCAGCGCATTTGATGTTATTTAGTCATATTATGGTAACGCCACAATTAAACTCTAGAGCTAGAAATACGTTACGTGATACATTAAAGGCAATTCCTGCGACAGTAACAAATGTCGTATTGTCTTCTGTTAACCATACAGATTCTGATTTTTCGTGTTATTTTTAAAAAAAAATTAGTGTTTTGAACTAACTGCTTCCATCTATCTCCTATCTATCTGTTTGTTTGTTCGTTTTTTGCAGCCAAATGTAAATTTCATAAACATATTTGTTATGATCTAGAATAGCTTCTAGCGTTTCGAATTTTCGAGTTAGCCATATCCACCAATCCCGACCCCTACATGGGAGTGAGTGAGCGTCTAAAAAATATTCCAAAATGACAGATATTAGTGCCAAAACATTGACTTTTGGTGTCGCTGAGATGAATGGTGACACTTACGAAACGACCTAACTCTTCCTCCTCCCCCTTCCACCAACTCCTTTGGCTAAGTGACCGTGAAAAAAAAAATTGCCAAAATGAACAAAATTAGAGTCGAATTAATAGTTTTCGGGTCACTAAGATGGTGACTTGCCCCAAAAACTAACCTCCCCTCCCGCCCCATCCCTTCCTAAACCCAAATGAGACTTTGTGGCATGAGCTCAAGTTTCGGTTGAAAAACTGTAATGCTACAATAAAAATCAATTAAAAGAAAAACTCAAGGTAGAGTGGGAAAAAATTACATCAAGATTTGCAAAAAAATTAGTGGAATCATTGCGACGTTTAGAAGCAGTTATGGCAGACAAGGGATATGCAACAAAATATTAATTACATTAGTTATTACATTTTTGTACTGAAATATTTTAATTTAATAAGCTGTACGCTCAAATTTGTGTCAATGAAAATCTGAATATTTTTTATTTTTGTTAAAAACTATGCTTTTATATATGAATATGGATAAAACAGCAAGTTTAACCAGACCGAAGCGTATATACCCTAGACTTGTACAGACCTAGTGGTGATACCAAAAGTACCTATTGGCAACGACCATTTGCATTAAAAGTGAGTTTCATATATGACCAGTTTACAGGGGAGGTTGGCACTCATTCAGGAGGATGTTTACCATTCTCAAAATCAATTAACTAACCCACTCTACAAATATTTGTCTAATTTTTCAAATCGCTAGCTTCATTCTATCTAAAGTTATTGCTTATTTGAAGTCTCACTTGTAGGGGAGGTTGAGGTTTGTTTTGTCGAATCTCGCGCATTTGTAATAACAACCAACTAGATCCCAGTACAAACATTTGACCAAAATTTCAAGTCATTAGCTTCATTTTATCGAAATTTATCGCTTATTTGAAGTTTCATTTGCAGGGAAAGTAGGAGTTCCTTGGGTCGGTTCTAGCCCTGTGCGATTGATCGATTAATCTTATGATAATCGATTATTTCTGATAATAGATTAATCGATTATTTCGAATAATCGAAAAAAATATGATTAATCGAAAGAATACGATTAATCGTATTTTTTCGATTAATCGATTATAATCGATTATGATCATATACAAATACGATTAATCGTATTTTTCCGAATAAAGGTATAGATTATTTGGGCGAGAGGATTATTGAGCAAGACAGCCAATGGTGTAGAAAATGTATCTTGGCAATTTATCTTTTTTTGACAATGTATCTTTTTTGCGTTTGCGATGAAATCTAGAACATTTGAATGAAAATGATGTATGACGCGCAGGTTGTGGGTATACAATGAAGGATCTTTGAATGTAAGTGAGGAGAATATGCGTCTTCATGGGAATGTACTAGACTACTGTTGATGGCCTTTTACGTCCTTTGGTAAGGAAAAGGACATTCTTGGTAATGTAGTGTAATGTAGGCAAGATGGATGTCATAGGAATAGTGGTAAAGAGCCGAATGCTCTGGAGTAGTGTAAATTGCATTTCGAGTCCATTGGTGGAGAGAAAAGGACATTCTTATTAATGGAGTGGAATATAGGCAACATGGGTTTCACAGGAATCGTGGTGAAATGGCGAATGCTCTAGAGTAGTGTAAATTGCATTTCGAGTCCTTTGATGGGGAGAAAAGGATATTCATGGCAATGGAGTGGAATATAGGCAAAGTGGGTGTCATTGGAATCGGGGTGAAGAGGCGAATACTCTGGAGTTGTGCAAATTGCATTTCGAGTCCTTTGCTGATGGGAAAAGGACATTCTTGGCAATAGAGTGGAATATAGGGAAGATGGTTGTCACAGGAATCGTGGTGAAGAAGCAAATTGTCGGCCCCTCGGCCTGATTCACGACGCCGCCGTCAACTCTTATGAAAATCACTGGTTCCAGGTGATGAGTGTGATTTTATTCTATAATTAATACAAAATACATTTATGTACATCAAAAAATAAAAAACTAAACTAAACCTATTTGCACTCACTCAAAGGTGTGGCGCCGTCGCTGATGGTTGATACTACGATGAATGCACTGACAGGCGGCTGTGTGGATCTCAACTTGTCATGGTTTCGCTTTATTTGGATTTGTCTCTTTCTCGCCCACAACATGTATTTAGGCGTATCGTATCTGTGTGTGTATTTGCTATTACAATGGTAATGCCATGACAAGTCGAGATCCACATTCACAATCGTTAATCATAATCATATGTATTACGTAGAAATGTCTTCTGTCGGCAACATTCCCCCGAGCGTCTTCGAATCTAGTCATTCGAAGACAGAACGTTGGACTTTCTTATGTCCAATACCGTGGTTCGTCCGACACTTCTCCTGGCCTTTACGCTTCCGTCGGCAAGCATGATGTCGACTGTTCTTACGATATTATCCGGCCCTTGATGTAATTCTACCACACGTCCTTTCATCCATTCGTAGCGTGGCTTATCGGGTTCTACGAGGATAACGATATCGTCCAATTCGATAGGCTTCACGTCTTTAAACCATTTGGATCGCCGTGTGATGGTTGGTAAATATTCTTTAATCCACCTTGAGCGGAATTTCTCACCTAAGTGCCGCGCTTGACGGATCTTAGAACCTCCGAACTTATCTCGCTCGTCGATTTCGCCGATTGCTTGAGCTGCGAAACCATTAGTTCCGAAAAGCGCATGGTTTGGCGTCAGCGGCTCATCATCCTCATGGTCAATAGGATTGTGCGTCAGTGGACGTCGGTTCATGTCCGACTCGGCTTGTATTAGCGCTCCCCTGAGTGTTTCTTCGGATGGTGTTTCTCCTTTCAACGTAAATTCGAGAGAATTTTTAATGCTCGCAATCAGGCGTTCCCAGGCTCCCCCCATCCATGGTGAGTAGGCAGGTATGAAACGCCATTCGATGTCGAGTAGATCTGATGTATCCTTTCCAAATTTGTACATGGTTTCATTGGCATCCTTTGCAAGCTGGTTTTTGGCACCAACGAAATTTGTGCCGTTGTCGCTGAACATGATTTTGACAGGACCTCTTCTCGCTTTGAGACTGCGAATGGCGAGAATGACTTGTTCAAGTGAAAGATCCGTTAACAGTTCTAAGTAAACTGCTCGATAAACCAGGCATGTGAAGATAATCCCATACCTTTTCACTGAATTTCGCCCTTGCTTTACCAAGAGTGGTCCAAAACAATCCGTCCCGACAAACGTAAAGGCCTTTTCCCCATAATGAAGTCGTTCCTCTGGTAGGAGCCCCATCCGCGGATGGATCGGCTTCGTGCGTCGATTTTTGCATTCTTGGCAGTTGGCGCTGACACGGCGAACAGCTGAGCGTACGTTTATAATCCATGCTCTGCTTCGAGTGTCCGCGATTATGGTTTCTTCCCGCATGTGCAAATTTCGGCAATGGTGATACATAATGAAGATATCCGTCAGCGGGTGTTTGTTCGGCAGGATGGCTGGGTTCCGCGCAGCATAAGAAGTTGAAGCCCTTTGTGCTCGCGAACTCATCCTAATGACGCCATCGGTTCCCATGAATGGACAAAATCCAACGAGCTTGCTGTTTGAGGCCACTCTTCCATATTGCTTAAGATCGTAAATCTCCTCCGGGTAGGTCTCGGATTGCATCATCTTAAATAGAAGGTCTTCTGCTCGTTCTCGTTCCTTGGGAACGATGAAGTTTAGCGTCTCGTGCTCCCTCTTCCGAGATGCTTCGGCGAACCGCAAGATCCAGGCGATGATCCGACAATAGCGAGCCCAGTCAGATTTGAACCTAGCTCCAATATCTTTCGCTGCTTCAAAAGAATGTTCTGGTGGCGCAGTGTGATGGACCATTAAAGGAAGACTCGTGTCGTAGACGACCCTGGAAATTGGCCAGTCTTCGATGGCGTATTTCAAAAAATCTGGCCCATGATACCACCTTTCGTTGTTTTCTCCTATGGTGATAGTAACCGGTCTAGTGGCTTCATCAGCCACGTTGTTGTGTGTACCTACATGATGCCACTGGTTTCGTGTTGTCGATTCGAGGATTTCTCCGATCCGAACGGCAACAAATGATTTGAATTTCATAGCCTTGGAGTTTATCCACATCAGCACACATTTAGAGTCCGAGAGAAATAGTACGTTTCTTATGTTCAGCGTATGCAGCTTCTGGATGGTGTTCGCCATTCGAACTCCCAAGATGGCTGCTTGAAGTTCCAATTGTGGAATTGAAAGCGGCTTAATTGGCGCCACTTTCGACTTTGCCATGACTAGACTAACGTGGACTTTGCCTTCCTCCGACTCAAAACGAAAGTAAGCAACTGCTGCGAAGGCAACTTCAGAAGCGTCTACGAAAATTACCATTGTAATCTCAGAGTCGACGGGCATATTGGGTGAGTAGTGGCGTGGGATTTGATGACATACAATATGTCCCATGGTTCTGATGAAATTGCTCCATGCTTCCTTCATGTCCAAGGGAATCTGTTCATCCCACCCGATACCAGATCGCCAAATGTCCTGTAAGACTAGCTTGCCGCTTAATGTGTATTTGGCAATAATGCCAAGTGGGTCAAAGATTTTCATCAGCGTGCTCAGGACCTGACGCTTTGTGGGTAGAAGATCGGTGCCCGTGTTGCTCTCTCTCTCCTTGAAAACGAAGACGAAGTTGTCCGTCATGGGCTTCCAATACATGCCCAGGACCTTTGTTGTGTATGTGTCGCTTTCAGAGTCGAATGCCACAAGTCCCTCCTTGATGTGTTCAGTGGGTAGCTTTTCGAGCAGCTCAACGCTGTTGGATTGAACTCCGACTAGGTCAAATGACATCCCTTTGCAGATTTCAATTGCGTTGCTGATAACATCGAACGCCTTCTCAACCGTCGGTTCCGATGTAAAAAAATCATCTACGTAGGTCGAATTGACAAGCGCATCTGCTGCTTCTGGATACTTGTTTTTATATAAGTTGGCATGGTGATTTTTGACGAATTGAGCACAGGAAGGTGAGCAAACTGGACCGAACATCATGCGCTGGAAAATCATCAGTGTTGGTTCTTGTGTAGCGTCACCATTTCTCCACAGAATGCGTTGACATTGTTGGTCTTCCGGTTTGATGAGGATTTGCGAGAACATCTCCTTTACATCCGCGTTGATTGCTATGCGGTGCTGGCGTAAACGGAATAGTGCTGCGAATAGTGGTGCCATGTTGTCCGGACCCTTAAGTAGCATCTTATTTAGCGATATGCCATTAAATTCGGCCGCAACGTCCATGACGTTTCGGGGTTTCGGTGGATGCTTATTTTCGTTCACGACCACGAATGTTGGGGCTGTCCAGGTTCGATTCCATTCGGTGTGTACATCTTCTGGCGTTGCAACGCGAGCGTATCCCTTGGTGATGAGGTTCTGCATCTCATGATTTTTCCAGTGCAGAAGATCCCTTTTTTTCAGGCTTCTCTCTTCAGATTTTAATCGTTGAATGGCCATCGGTAAACTATCCTTCAGCTTGGAGTTGACATCTTTCCATAGTAAACCGATTTCATGACGATTGCCCACTTTCTTCAGCGTGGAAGTCATAATGTCAATGGCTTTCTGGTCAGCTTCGCTTACAAGTGTTTTCGTGGCCATGACGCCGAAGGCTTCCGTCGAGAAATACTTCTTAACCTCTTCTTGTGCGATCGACTCGTCGTCTATTGTACGAGTGTGGTGATAGCTCACAGCTGTAGTGACACGATGGTAACTTGTGTGGGAAGTTGTGTCGGTCCTCGATCCTGATTTCCCGTAGACTACCCAACCTAGTTCAGTTCTCGTAGCGATGGGTTCATCGGGTTCTCCTTTGATGGTCTTGGATCCAGCGAGTAAGTTTGCGTGTTCAAGTCCGATCATGAGCGTCGGAACGGCTCCATCGAAAGGCTCCAGTCGCAGACCGCGGAGATGCTTGTATCGCCTCTTCATCTCAATGACGTCGAGGCTTTGTGGTGTGAGGGCTAACGATTCTCGAACATACACGTTATTCAGTTTGTGTAACGCTCCGCCCTTGGTGCTTGAGACGACAAGTGAAACACGCTTGCAGGATTCATTTTTGGTAACACCTCCTGTCCACTGAAGGTGCAGTGTGTCATCAACGCCATTGAGTTGGAGCTTATCATAAATACTTCGCTCCATCATAGATAATGAAGACGCTGGATCTAGCATTGCAAACGTCTTAATTGCGCCTTCTAGTCCATATAACTTGATCGGCACAATCTGGAAGAGCATTGTTTCCTTGTCGGCATGGCTGAGTTGAAGTTTCGCAACATCTCTCGAAGGTGAATGCACGCTCGATTGATTATCCATTGAGTTGGTGGTTCCCCTTGGCTCGTTCGGGCGATGCATGATTGTATTGTGTAGGCCGCCACAGCCGTCGACCTTGCAGCTTCCTTTCAAGGTACAATCCTTGGCTTGGTGTGTCTTTGAATTCAAGCATTTGAAACACACTTCGCTCCTCTTGAGTATGTCGATTTTTTGGGACCATGTGAGCCCTTTGAACTGCTTACATCTCCACATGGGATGAAATGAATTGCATTGCGGACAGCGAAAATCCTCCTTGTTGACACTTGACTCGGAGGCTTCACGGACTGGTTCTTTAACGGCATCATGTGACAGGGTTTGCTTTGCACCTTTTGTTGACATGAACTTGGCGAAGTTGCATTTCAATAATATTTGCTGTGGCATCTTACGTACACTGTCATCCAAGTAGTTGGAAAGGTCTTCCAAATTGAAGCCTCGATTGTGTTGACGCATACTGGCAATTTGATCGTAATGTCCGGCAGAAGACAGGAATTTACTATGGAGTTCGCTAAGTACGTAAAGCTGGTTAAGAGCAGCGTCATTCTTTTGACTTTTGGCCATAAGCACGTAATTTTTCAATTTGATATTGAAAGCCGGTAGTTTTTCGTCGTACTTATGTGTAATGGCTGGCAGTCTCAGCAACTCACTCACTTCCTTGTTGAGGAGATCTTCTTCACGCCCATAGATGCTCTCCAGAATTTCTATTATCGCATTAGCGTCTGTTCCGCTGTTCAATTGAGGTTGAACGGCTGCTCTGGCATTGTCTTTGAGAGCCTTTCTGAGGCGGTTCACATTTTGGATGTCCGAAAATTGACCCTCCCTTGATGTCGTCTTGTAATCGGCGATCCAGGATGGCCAAGCCATGGGGTCTCCTGAGAAGGTCGTCAGATCGCGCTGCTGCGATTGGTTCATCGCTTTTGTCAAATTTGTCAATATTTCAGCAGTGTTGTCGTCGAATAATTTGACGGAGTTATTCGTTGGTTGCTGACTATCTGAAACGTCCTGACATTCTTCTAAAGCGGCTTTCGATGTGGACGGTTTAGGTTCGAATTGGTTTTTTGTGTTCATTAACACTTTCACCATGTTCTCCATATAGGCACGTTGATCTTCTAACAGTTTCCGTTGTAGCTCCATTTGCTGCTTCTGAAGCTCAACCTGTTCCCTCTGCCAATCTCGTTCGGCTTTCACTGCCTCCCGCTCTTGGTGCACCATGCATAGAAATTGTTGCTGAATTTCACGATCCGCCTTTACGGATTCTCGCTCTGCCTGAACCATGTCCAAGAATTGCCTTTGCAGATCCACCATTTGCGCCATGCTGCTATCACTGACTCTTCTCGAAGCGGTGGAAGTTTCGGATGAGCACGGCTCGCATAGCCAGTTCTCCTCCCTCGCCGATTCATCGACCCCAGCACAGTTAAAATGGTGCCATGATTCGCACTTTCCGCACTGTATCCACCAACCGTGCGTCTTCTTTCCGCAAGTTGCACAGGGGGTGACGTCAGCTTGCCCAGGTTTCACTTGTCGTGTCTTTGCTGCCATGCTGCACACTCCGATAATTCCAACACTGGTTCTCTTACTTGCGGGATTAAGAATAACGGATTACGGATAACGGTGGTGGTACGAAATTCCACTTTCCGACAAAATGATGCAATCTTCTTCGAACGAAATCGTCGTCGGCAATTCGACTGGTTGGTTGATTGCGGATTTTCGAAAAGAATCTTAATATTCCGAAGTAAATGGTGAGTCACCTGCGGTTATGAGATGAATTCCCTGATGATCGCTTTGAAATAAAATGATGTCGGCCCCTCGGCCTGATTCACGACGCCGCCGTCAACTCTTATGAAAATCACTGGTTCCAGGTGATGAGTGTGATTTTATTCTATAATTAATACAAAATACATTTATGTACATCAAAAAATAAAAAACTAAACTAAACCTATTTGCACTCACTCAAAGGTGTGGCGCCGTCGCTGATGGTTGATACTACGATGAATGCACTGACAGGCGGCTGTGTGGATCTCAACTTGTCATGGTTTCGCTTTATTTGGATTTGTCTCTTTCTCGCCCACAACATGTATTTAGGCGTATCGTATCTGTGTGTGTATTTGCTATTACAATGGTAATGCCATGACAAGTCGAGATCCACATTCACAATCGTTAATCATAATCATATGTATTACGTAGAAATGTCTTCTGTCGGCAACACAAATGCTTTAGAGTAGTGCAAGTTGTATTTCGAGTCCTTTGATGGGGAGAAAAGGATATTCATGGCAATGGAGTGGAATATAGGCAAGATGGGTGTCGTTGGAATCGGGGTGAAGAGGCAAATGCTCTGGAGTAGTGTCAATTACATTTCGAGTCCTTTGGTGGTGGGAAAAGGATATTCTTAGCAATGAAGCGGAATATAGGCAAGATGGGTGTCACTGGAATCGTGTTGAAGAGACAAATGCTCTAGAGTAGTGTAAATTGTATTTCGACTTCTTTGATGGGAAGAAAAGGATATTCATGGCAATGGAGTGGAATATAGGCAAGATGGGTGTTATTGCAATCGGGGTGAAGAGGCGAATGCTCTGGAGTAGTGTAAATTGCATTTCGAGTCCATTGGTGGAGAGAAAAGGACATTCTTATTAATGGAGTGGAATATAGGCAACATGGGTTTCACAGGAATCGTGGTGAAATGGCGAATGCTCTAGAGAAGTGTAAATTGCATTTCGAGTCCTTTGATGGGGAGAAAAGGATATTCATGGCAATGGAGTGGAATATAGGCAAAGTGGGTGTCATTGGAATCGGGGTGAAGAGGCGAATGCTCTGGAGTTGTGCAAATTGCATTTCGAGTCCTTTGCTGGTGGGAAAAGGACATTCTTGGCAATAGAGTGGAATATAGGGAAGATGGTTGTCACAGGAATCGTGGTGAAGAAGCAAATGCTTTAGAGTAGTGCAAGTTGTATTTCGAGTCCTTTGATGGGGAGAAAAGGATATTCATGGCAATGGAGTGGAATATAGGCAAGATGGGTGTCGTTGGAATCGGGGTGAAGAGGCAAATGCTCTGGAGTAGTGTCAATTACATTTCGAGTCCTTTGGTGGTGGGAAAAGGATATTCTTAGCAATTAAGCGGAATATAGGCAAGATGGGTGTCACTGGAATCGTGTTGAAGAGACAAATGCTCTAGAGTAGTGTAAATTGTATTTCGACTCCTTTGATGGGAAGAAAAGGATATTCATGGCAATGGAGTGGAATATAGGCAAGATGGGTGTTATTGCAATCGGGGTGAAGAGGCGAAGGCGCTGGAGTAGTGTAAACGGCATGTCGAGTCCTTTGGTGGTAAGAAAACGATATTCTTGGCTATGGAGTGGAATATAGGGAAGGGCGTCATAGGGGTCGGGGTGAAGAGGCGAATGCTCTCGAACACTATAAATGCCATCTCGAGTACTTTCGTGGAGATAAAAGGACATTCTCTCGATAGAGCGGAATGTAAAATAAATAACTGGCTTTACTGTTCAGTTTTGAACCAAAGCCAAAGTTAACATTATCTCTTTCACTAAGTCTTGACGGTGTGTTTTGTGCAGAGGTGTATTATCTATTTTCAGCAGCACGCTCGGCCGAGCTATTTAAATGGGTACTCATTTAACAAGATTGGTTGGGGAAAGTCATGATCTTGCTGTAAGACAGCTCGTCTCGTATTGACATCGTACACCACAAACCCCTCGGATCGCAGGCGAAGACTTCTATTTTCCAGTTTCGTGTTATTATGATGCAATAATTTCTGGTACTGCAAAAAAAAAAAAAATTCTGAAAATCTCTCTCTGTATGGAAAAATTTCTTGATTTATGAAATTAACCGCTTGTTTTTTTTTTGTTCTTCACGTATATAACAAAATAATCGATTAATCGAAAATAATCGATTATTTTGAATAATCGAACAGGCCTACGGTTCTTGCCCATTATTGCCACCATCTAATTAGTTCATGCTACAAACATTTAAGCAAAATTTAAAATCTGTAGCTTCATTCTATCGAAAGTTATCGCTTATTTGAAATTTCATTTGTAGGGGAAGTAGGGGTTCCTTAGATCGGATCTTGCCCATTTTGAATACCAACCAAATAGATTTTACTAACAACATTCTTACAAATTTTTATTCTGCTAGTGTCATTCTATCGAAAGTTATCGTGATTAAAGTAATATTTAATTTTTTGAAATTTGTAGGGGAGGTAGGTGTTCCTTTGATCTGATTATGCCCAACTTACTAAAATTCAAGCAACTTATCACCTCAGGGTTACATGCCAAAAATCAGGTGTCTACGTCAATTGGTTCAAGAGTTATAGACAAAAAACCTGAAAAGTAGGGTAGTACGGGGCCCTTTGTAAGAAAATTACCGTTAGTTTTCAACTGATTGATTTAATTTTTCCAGGAGAGTATAAGACTACCCGCACAAACAATCTATCAAAGCTAGAGCTTTTCATGTATGTATATTTAATCGGGAGTTATAGATACATTTAATTATTTTACATATGTAGGGGAGGTAGGCGTTCTCTTTGCTTGATTATGCCCATTTTCAATACCGTTCAACTAGATCATACTGCCAACATTTGACCAAAATTTCAATTCTCTAGCTTCATTCTCTCGAAATTTATCGTGCGAACGGACAGACAGACAGACATACATGGCTAAATCGAATCAGGAGGTGACCCTGATCATTTATATATACCTATATACATTACTATACCTCCGGAGCCTCCTTTAAGGTGTTACATATTTTCGTCGTGACAAAAACAATATACCCTATACTATAAGTCTAGGGTATAATTATTTAGCAATTAGTAATTATATGGGTGTACGCTCAATTATGTAAGTAACTGTATATTATAGTCGATTTAATAGTTTTCGAGGCGGCTAAGATATATGCTGACACCCCCAAAAACACTCAAAAGCTAGAAATAATGATCGTATCACAGGGACGAAGTATCACCGGTGCACCGGGCAGCCTGACGGGCAGCATCAAAAGAACAACGTCAGCGGCGTGTTGGAAGTGTTAGCTGTAGAGTTGTTGTAAGGAAGGAAGAATAAGGATGACTGTTTCGAGAAACGCTGAATCAATTGCGAGTTTAAATCAACGGAGAGATTTGGTGATGTCTGTATTCCAATATGACAAAAATTTAGGTTACTCTGAAATTGGTTAACTCACAGTTCCAGCTTGCTACTATTTTTATTTTCAATGCTCAACGTTTCGCCGTTTCGGCATCATCAGGCGCAACTATAAATCAACTTCAATTCATTATTCTTAATTCAGCCGGTTACTTAACTAAACTCTATTATATTAGTAAGTTGATATTATGTTACAATCGTTTTATTAGAATCATTGATCCGATTTGATGAATTTTTCTTTTTTCTTCGCAACTGATACGTTACTCTTTGCTGTTTATTGTTTTACAATTGTCAATTTAATCATCTGATGGAGTTAACATCAAATACAGTTTGTAGCTGGATATACATATTATATTCGTGTCCATATTTATTTATGTGTGTCTGAAATCACAGTGTTCATTATATTACTATACTGATTTAGTTTGAATTCAATTTCACTTCGTGAGTTAACTTAGTTGTTGTAAATTTTTACCAAATTCTGCAGGCGCAGATAGACTGACAGACTTACAGTCATTTTTATACCCTTCGCAGAAAAGCTTGGTAGCCGTAAATTTTTGGTCGCCATTCTACGATGTTGGCATCTAGAAATCAGGGGTTCATTTCCCTAGCGCGTAAATAGCTTTTAAAAGCACCTGTGGGTACTAATAGCACTCCCACAGCTTTAGCAGCGATCCAGGCTTGGTAGTAAAAGATGTCTATAGGATATCAGGTGTATGCTGACAACTGCACCATGCCAAATTTATCTGCTAATGGAACGTCAACAAGGCATTCTGTATCGGACGGTTTGGTGGGCATCCGAAGATACCCATGGGGACGGAGCCTTAGGTAGCATAATGACCGTGAAGGTCAGGCCGTGCCATCTGGCGAAGAAAAAGGCCTCTTAACGAGCTAAGCTGCGGCCTATGCTTGCTGTAGCTCAGTTCGGGAGATGTGGGCGGGGTTTTCGACGCTCGTTGCCCCTGTTCTTTACGTATTAACAAAAATTCATAGACCTGGGGAAGACAACACAAACAGGGGAGCTAAAAAATGGGGAATAAAAAGGCGATAAGGATGGAATGGTTGGCGGACGACGCAGAGTCACTCGCGTTCGCATCAGGGTCCAGGCGTAATGGGACCCTTGGCCTCTGGTTTCGTACCACCGACAGATCCTTACTCATCAGGTGCTGCCATAGATCTGCCGGTGGAAGCAGCACTACCAGGATATGACCCATTGCAAGTGTTTCATTACAATTGTTACAGTTGTAGGAGTGTACCATCTTCCATCATATAAAATATGCATATTGGACGAGCCATAGGTTAAATAATTGGTTAGGTTACGTACGTTTTTTTCTCGAAAAATTGGGCCGGAATGATTTTCTCAGCTTAAAAATGTATATATCTGCATAGAAAAGCACGCGAATTATCATTCCCATTGGAATGATTTCAAGCGTGTCCCTGTCCCTGCGAATGATCATTTGAACATCGTCCCAATGAAAGTTCGCGAATTACAATTGGCACAGCAAACGTCATTCCTTCTTTGTGTGTGCAGTGCCACCTATCCGACAAATTGTCGTTGAGTAGCATGCAATAGCATGGAGGTGCATGCATGCAACTGTATTTTCCGAAACCAGCTTATGCCGTCAAAACGTCAACTGGGCCATATGGAACCACAAGGGGTTAGGGCAATTGAGAGAGCTATGCAATAGAAATAATATTCACGCGTTGCTAAGCGATATATTCGTTGCTAAACGAAATAGACGATATTTATTTGAAAAAATCAGTGCTATGTAGGTTTTGCAGTGACAGTTGGAATGATGTTCCCATTAATGTAAGCCATTGTCAGCAATTTATCATTCATCATTATTATCATCGTGGCGCTACATTCCGACCGAGTAGTTCGTTGTCCTCCAATTATCTCGAGTCCTACGTGACCGAGTCCTCCAATCTTGGAAGCCCAGTAAGTGTCCGGCGTCCACATACATATAGCGAGCTCTCGGTCGTCCTCGCAGTCTCGCTCCGTCTACTCGTCGTGCGTTCATTACTTTCTTCGCCATCCGATCATCGTCCATTCGTTGTACATGCCCTGCCCATTGAAGTCGTTGTAGTTTGACGGGCAACTTTTTAGTTTGCGGGGCCCCGGCTTGGGAAATCACTTTTCACTCGGATTTTTGTCACTATTCACTCGCGTCACTCTAAAAGTTAAGGATTTGCAAAAAAACAGCCCTCAGTATCGCACAAACACGAACGCCCGCTTCGCTCGCTCTGCGCGCAACAGCATTTTGATCAGTTTTGAACACACCAAACATGCAGTATAAATCATTAGAACCAAAAAATAAGAAAAAGAAAAATTAAGTTAAAAATAGAAAAAAAAAATTTTTTTTCTCAAATTTGCGAGTCTTAGGGTGACGCGAGCGATAAATGACAAAAAAACCCGAGTGAAAAGTGATTTATTCACCCCGGGCCACGGAAACTAAGAATATCCTAAAAGCTTTCATATGGGTCTACCTATAGTTTGTTGGCCTTGACTTCTTTGATGACTTGAGCTTGTCCCATTTGGTGTCCTCTTTCAATTACATGTCGTGCTACCAAGGCTCTTTTTTGATTTTTTTTCTGTATTTTCCTACTTCCGCCTCGTTGAAATATTCCGTCGCTCGGGTGGCCACTGCGCGTTTTGTTTGTCCAATATATGCTTTGTCACAATCTCGACATGATATTCAGTAAATTCCGCTTTTTTCATTGTCTTTTTTCTTGTCCTTCTCTGTCCTTAGGAGCGACTTGATGGTGTGTTGTTTGCTCGAGCCCACGACTTCAATCTCATTTTTGCTAGGATGTTGCGTAAAGGGTTGAGAAATTCTTCTGAGTATTCAGTATGAATATGAATATGTACGAGTATGCTCATTCGTTTGATGTTTTTGGTGCATTTTGAATGTGCGAAACGAAAACGAATGAGCATTGCATACTCAAAAGAATTATTCAACCCTATACGTAACATCCTAGCAAGACATGAGATTGAAGTCGTGGACTCAAGCACCTCATCAAATCGCTCCTAAGGACAGAGGAGGATAAGAAAAAAGATAATGAAAAAAGCGGAATCTATCGAATATCATGTCAAGATTGTGACAAAACATATATTGGACAAACAAAACGCCCAGTGGCCACCCGAGCGCAGGAACATTTCAACGAGGCGGAGGTAACAAAACGCAAAAACAAAAATCAAATAAGATCCATGGTAGCACGACATGTAATTGAAGAAGGACACCAAATGGGACAAGCACAAGTCATCAAAGAAGTCAATGCCAACAAACTAGACCCATATGAAAGCTTTTTCATTGCAAATGAAAACCCTGAAAACAGATTGAACACTGATTTGCGCAACGCAATCTCTCACTCTCGCATCTTCTTGGTATTAGCGATAAGATAATATCAAGAAGATGCAATTTATTTTATTTTAAAAACCCATGGATTTTAAATGTCTTTTCTGATGTTTTTTTATGTCGGTTTGGACTTTGGTTTGAAATGTAATTCATTTGTTACAAAAGTAAGAGTTCGGGAATTGCATAAATAAACAACTATGTAACAAGTATATATTAAGGACCCAAAAGAAATTATGTTCATTCGAATGAAGCAGGCAGCAAGTAGCTGCCGAAATATGTATCTGGAAAAACAAAAAATATCATGGACGATGAGGAAAAGTATTTTTATTTGAAATGGAACATATTCGTAATAAATTACTTTCTTTTATCGCAGTTGCACTTGACAAGCTTATCGCTTTGTCTTTATATATTAGAATTAAGTTTATTTTTAATATTTTTTTAAATTTTTCAATCGTTGAAATTAGACAATCCAAATCTTTAGCAGAGACAATATTCATATAATATCAAATGCATGTTCCTACCCTATATGGGTCAGATACAGTCGTTTTTTGTGCAAAGAGTTCGCCTAATCTACACTCGCCCTGGATAATTTCGGAAGAACGCGCCTTTAGTTGATTAAACAACGAAAATGCCATGACTAAAAACCAAGTGTTCTTCGTTTGTCTACATGCAGAACGTACACTCGGCAGCTCCATATCGACCAGGCTACGAAGGTGTCAACAGAGTTTTTCTCTACAAATTGCAGTAGAAGCGAGCCAGAACGGGAGAAAAACAATATGTCTCCATTTCTGCAGTCAACTCTCAAAAGTTTGTTTTCCCTGACACGCTGTCAACATTCCAAATCTCATTTCTCAGGTTGTTTACAAACTTATAGATGTCACCTGAGACCGATGGTGCTGCATGGGGAATACTTGGTCCAATGGTTATTTGTTGCAACGAGCATCCGACATGGAGCATGGTTGAAATTAATTTTATGAAAATGCATTTTACGTCAGCGACGACGAAAAGGGCACGTTGTCGGGCCAGAAAAGCGCAAGAGAACGAGCGAAAACGATAGCAAAAGGATAATAGAGATCCCCCGTGTTTTCATTCTTTTGGATAGTTTAATTTTAACCGACCGACCATCCCCTCAGTTTAGAGGAACGGGTCGACATGCCAGTAAATAGTTCTGAAACAAAAGTTTTCTGCCAAAATTGTTTTTTTGGTCAGTCTATGCCATTAATGTTTGCGAGTATAATTCATAATGAAGAGAACAATAATTTCCTTTCGGGACTTTTTGATTATGCAACGAATTGTCTCCATTCTTCGGAAAAGGTTGAGTTTAATTTGAAAGCGAATTAGTGAAAGTTTTGTATTGAATTAAGGATTGTGCATATTTAGCATAATATTTTAGGTTTGATAGGATAGAAGATTAGGCACTACACACGTCCAATTTCAATTTATTAATTATTAAACCGGAAGGTTTTGTAGTAGTTTTGTAGTATTCCATGCCAATAGGAGATGAACTGTTCCACTCTTTGAGATGCGTCACCATTCATGATAAGACGACATTACAAATTGCGTAGAATAAGCCACAACCTTTACGGTCTTGTCGTCGAAGGCGACTAAAATGGACGAGGTGGTGTATGCAAGCGACATGCACGTAAAAACCTGTATATGCTAACGGAACGTCAACTCCCAAGTAGCATAAATGAATTTGTCATATAAAAAGTCATAATGGCGTTGCCAAACGGTAAATTTACCGTTTTTGACTGGTTTGTAACCATATGGTTATAAACGAAGCCAAAATGGTCAATTTACCGTTTGATAAACGTTTAAGCAACGCTGTTATGACTTTTTGTATAATAAATTCATTTGTGCTTGGGCTAGATCGTGTTAGACTAGTTGGTGCACCTATGACCCATTATGGGGTTATGGCAAATAAATAAAATAAAATGAATATGTGTACATTAACGTATTCAGAGTCACCGTTTTATGTCGATTTTTTGATGAGCTCAAATTACAATTTAATTGTTACGATTCAACAGTTGATAGATATTTAAAGGTAAAGATACCTCGTGGTGCCGTATCTTATACTTGAATGAGTGAAATCACTATCTTCGTTTTGCTTAAATCCATTTCTAGCTATGCAATCGTGCAAAAAAAATCAGCAATAATTCATTTAGCTGGATCATTTTTTAAATTTCTTTCGCCACTAACTGCTTCTTCTTCACCTTCATACAAAATGTTTTCATTAGTTGTCCTCTGTGAAATTTCGGAATCTGTAAAAAAAGAATTATCAACTATGTCAGATATAGCGATAAAATTTCAAAATCCTAATAATCTGTATTGGTGCTTTTATGGACGACTGGGGATCTTCTTTGGGACTTTCAACAGGAAATTAACATTTGCTACATAATTCAGTCATGTCCTGTAAAAAAAATGTGATGTTTACCATTGAGATCCGAATTTAAAATTAGCTGACTAAAATATCCTTCCAGCTTTTAAGTTTTTCTTAAGACTTTAATCGATTTTTTCCGCTACCCTTTTTCTGTATTCCGAACCACTTAATTTTTTTTTTGTCGACCATCACTCGGTTTTATGCCCAAAAATCTTTCGGTTTGACTATTTTTTTATATAAACACAGGTCGGAGGTCGCGGAACGAATGAACATCGAAAATAGGATGAGACCTATAGATCCGCGTGTGTACCATAAGTATATGCTGTGGTCAAAAAGGGATTGGCCCGGTACTTTGATGACGGTTCGAATTCGGGTTAAGCATGACGCAGCTTACTCTTCTTTGAGGACTCGTCAAAAACCCTAAAATTTTTAGGCAGATCCCGGAGATACTCGTAGATGTGTGTGGAGATGCATGTGTGTGGAGTCATCAGTACAGAAAAGAAAACCCCTTGTGGACTGTAGCACTCTCCTAAACGCGAAAGAGACACAAAACGCGTTATTCTGCCAAACACTACCCACGTGGACTGTGCCGTTCATGTTTTCTTAAGGGGGTAATACCACTTGTGCCGCTGGAAAATCGCTTTTCTACATTTTAATAAATTAATATCTCAAGAACTAAAGTAGTTAGAGTGGCGATGTTTTATTAGAATATGTATGTGCAATTTTTGCGAAAAAGGGAATAAAATAGTTCGAAAAACTTTTTTTTTCAGCTACTGTATGTCAATAAAATGCACTTCTGTTTTGTTTAAGAAGCCCGTTCAAACGATTTTCGGGGAAAATAAAATTGAGCGTGTCGTGAAGATTCTATGATTCTGATGATTTATTATTTAGATATGCATCTATGTAGAAATATAGGGAAGTATGCTGTGTACTCGCAGTGTCAATTTAAATTAATTTGGAATTTCACCCGTTTGCAAGTGCACACACTATTCCTCGATGGGAGCTTGGCCAACTAGCTTGGCATGAGTGTGAATGCGTCTTAAGAATTTTCTGGCTCAAAACAATATTGAATGAAGAGCTGAGTCGTCGTACGGGTCAGATGCCAATCGACAGGTCCGGCCTTAACTTTTTACATTTGGCGTTTCTTGCAATCGGCAGGGTGATATGCATATTAAAAATAAAATTATTTTTAAGACCTTATCGAGAGATGTTTTTGTGCTGTCGTAAGTCTGAGAATTTCCTTAACTTTATATTCAGAGATCCTTAAGAATTCCTAGAATTGTCTAAACTCTATTGTTTCAAACATTTGCCTTTTTTTAACTATTGTCTTGGATCTGAGATTTGTCTTAATTTTTGTGCTCAAAGACCTTTTCTTTTGGCAAACTAAAAAAAAATGAAGAGAATCTTAGAATTTCGGATTCCAAAGGAGATATAATAGAATAGAATAGTGTTCGAACATTGAAGATTTTATAGATTTCGCCGAAAGCACCGAGTCTGTATTGTAGATAGAAAGGAAAATGTTTTTTTTTTTCTAGCCTTTCGGAATAACCAATATTCGTTTTAAATATTCATCATGAAGTACTCACACTTTAATGTGTGACTGTGTCTAACCGCATCTTCGCATACATACGAGTATGTCAGTCTGAGTCTTGACGTTTTTTTTTTTTGTTGCATTTCATTTTTCTTAAATTTTTCCCGGATTTTTCTAAAGTTTGTTCTAAGAAAGGTCTCCAAATACAATAAGGAAAGATTTAGACTTAAGCCCAAAATTATGCAAAATCTGAGAAAAATGTATGATATTGTACCGCCTTTAAAGAAGCCATTTTTTGGTTTTTCGATTAAATAAATTTTAAAGATATCCATAGCCTTAATTACAAAACCATGTTATTAATTGAACATATTCAATCACATTTGAGCATGTCATCAAAGTTGAAAGTAGCGCTCTTTGCAAAGCAATCACAACCAGTAGAAGAAGCTTTCGATCCCTTTTCTGCTTATCCAATACAGAATGAATGGGTTGAAAAGGTACCGAAATGTAGAGCGATTGTCCAACCGATCTGTCAAGTATTTTACGCTTTCTGAACGGGAAGAATCATCATCGTGGCGCGACAGCCCGACGTCGGGCCTTGGCCGCCTGGATCATTGTCCTCCAATTATCTCGGTCACGTGACCGCGTCCTCCAATTTTGGGAGCCCAGCAGCTGCGCGGCGTCCACACCTACTGAGCTCTCCCAACGAGATCTCGGTCGTCCTCGCAGTCTCGCTCCGTCGACTCGTTCTGCATTCATTACTCTCTTAGGCATGCGATCATCGTCCATTCTTTGTACATGCCCTGCCCATTGAAGTCGTTGTAGTTTGACGATTTTCGAGACTTGCAGCTCATCGTACATTTCATACAACTCATGGTTGTACCGGATGCGCCATCCATCTCGATCGCAAACAGCCCCGAAAATTCGCCGTAGAACCTTACGTTCGAAAGTGTCTAGCATGTTTTCGGAGGCTTGACCTAGGGTCCATGCTTCGCAGCCATAGCATAGCACTGGTCGTATAATGGTTTTGTACACGCGGAGCTTCGTGTTTCTGTGCACATGTTTCGATTTCATTATGGGGAGAACCGAGAAAAAAGTCTTATTAGCTAACTGTATCCGTCGCTTGATTTCGTGAGTTTCGTTGGCGTCCCTTGACAGGTTGCAACCCAGGTAAATGAAGTTGTTCACGAACTCGATGTTGGGGTCCCCCACATTGATGCTTGGTTGTGCAGGTGTCCTTGTCACCGATTGCATCATTATTTTAGTTTTACCCTCGTTAATACGTAATCCAACTTCCTTTGCAGCGGTATCAAGCGTATGCAGAAGTTCTTCTGCGTCAGCCAATCTTCGGGACATGATGTTGATGTCGTCGGCGTACGCTGCTAATTGTGTCGACTTGATGAGTAGCGTCTTGCTGTTGTCCAAATTCATGGCCCGAATAACGTATTCCAGTGCTAGGTTGAAGAGCGTCGGAGCCAGTCCATCGCCCTGTTTCAAACCAGTGCGTGTTTCAAATAGATCAGTAAGTCTATTCTGGATCCTGACTTGTGAGACGGAGTTGGTCATCGTCATCTTTGTCAGTCGCACTAATTTTGCTGGTATACCAAATTGCAGCATGATGTTGTACAGTACTCCACGATCGATACTGTCGTATGCCTGCTTGAAGTCGACAAAGATTTGGTATACGTTTACGTTGTATTCCCAGCACCTCTGGAGTATCAGTTTGACTGAGAAGAGCTGATCGGTTGTGGAGCGACCAGGTCTGAAACCGCTTTGATATTCGCCAATGACTCGTTCTGCGTACGGTTTTATTCTATTTTCCAGAATTTTCGTCAAAATTTTATAGGACGTACAAACTAGTGAGATGCCCCTGTAAATCTCACACCGCAGTTTATCTCCCTTTTTATGAATTGGACAGATGATGCTTCTGCGCCAATCGTCTGCGATCTCCTCGTTCTCCCATACTCGCAGGAGTAATTGATGTATGGCATGAACTAGACTCGTTCCACCGAATCTTAGCAGTTCAGCTGGAATCTCGTCAGCGCCCGGCGCTTTATTTCGTTTTAGTGACCGCAACGCGAGATCAACTTCCTCTACTGTCGGGGGTTGAATTGGTGGGCCTAGATCAACAATATCGTCGAGAGCTTCCTGTGTGGGGATGTTAGATGGTCGGTTTAGAAGCTCTTCAAAATAAGAGGCCCATCGTTTGTTAATACCATCGGTGTCGCTGATGATGTTTCCATCCTTGTCCTTACAAAGGCTAGTCCTGGGTTGGTAGCCGTTCTTAATTGTATTTACTAGTTTGTACGCTTGTCTGGTGTTCCTATTAGCTAAGTTTTCGTTTATGTTCAGCAACTGCTCGTCAAGGTATTTACGTTTCTTACGTCTAATTATTCTATTCGATATTCGCCGTAGCTCGTCATATTTTTCTCTTCTGGCTCTGGTTCCTCGTTGAATCCATTGTCTGTAGGCCTCGTTTTTCGCGTCAAGTGAATTTTTGCATTCTTCGTCGAACCAGTCATTTCGCGCTCGCCGGGCTTTATATCCCACGACCTTCTCTGCGACATCCTTGATGGTACCCTTGAGTTCTTCCCAGAACCCATGGACGCCTGTGTTGCTGATGTTGTGTAGCGTAGGTGATAATTTTTCCTCAAGGGCGGTAGAATACGCCACCGCTGTAGCATCACTCAAGAGCTTATCAACCGCAAAGATTTTGGGAGGGCTGATTCTTGACTGGTGCACTGAGGAAATTCTACATCTGTAGGTCGTCTTCACCAAGTGATGATCTGAGTCGCAGTTTGCTCCTCGATAGGAGCGGACATCCATGACACTAGACGCCCATCTCCTGCAAATGAGGACGTGGTCAATTTGGTTGACGGTATGTGCGTCTGGAGACTTCCAGGTCTGCTTGTGAATGCGTCGATGCGGGAAACACGTAGAGCTTACGACTAGATTCCTGCTGCAGGCGAAGTCTATAAGTCGCTGGCCGTTATCGTTACATTCTTCATGGAGGCTGTGGCCTCCAGTGGTCCCCCGATGCCAGCTTTCATTCCCGACTTTCGCGTTAAAGTCTCCCAGCAGCAATTTGACGTCGTTTGTTGGAAGTGAGTCGAAGAGAGTTTCAAGGCGGGCGTAGAACTCGTCTTTTACTGCGTCTTCTTTAACTTCAGTGGGGGCATGCACATTGATGAGCCAGAGATTGAAGAATCGAGTCTTGATGCGAATCGCACACAGCCGTTCATTTATGGGTTTGAAGTCAGTAATATGCGGTTTGAGGTGATTGTTCACTATAAATGCTACTCCAAACTCCTTGCGGCCCGATGGTTTGCCACTTGTAAAAATTGTGTGCGATTTCTTGTCATTAATCTCGCTGCCAAGCCAATTTGTTTCTTGGACTGCAGTAATGCTCAGTTTGTACTTTTTGACCTGTTGAAGGAGGGCCTTCTCGGCCCCCGGTTTGTTCAGGGAGCGTACATTCCAGGATCCGAAAGAATAATCCTTTAGTCGTTTGCGTGGTCGTCGTTGTTGATCCGTCCAATCCGAGGCTTTTGTTCCAGGTTTCTTGACATGGAGTGGTTTTTACAAGGACGAGTTGTCAGCACGTCGCTTAACCCCATTCAGGGGATGACTGGATAGCTGCTTCAGATGGTTTAATAAACGTGCTGGAGTTCACACAACTATGTAGCAGGTCCAACTACGCAAGTCAATCCATCCTACTAGACCTGAGACGCTTAGGTGTTCGTCAGCCATTCAGGCTACAGCTATCTGCCTTTTCCAAACTGTCTTATCGCTAAGACATTGGCCGTCAGCTATTTGATACACTGCCGTTACCAGGGGGCGCCCACGCGGAGGACTATGGAAAAGGTCTTTTCATCAGTTGTGAAATTTTTGGCTTGACTTTTTTGAAACTTTCCTTCACAAAATTTTATTTTCTCTATAAACTGGCGGCGCAGGTATCATCTATGAGCTGTCAAACTAGTTTTCGCACGCAACATGCTCAGCAAAGTGAGCAGAGAAACTTACTGCTTACTACATTTATCATTATTATTACTGTACGAAATAGTTGACAATAAAGGAATGAATGTAAATGGGATATTTAAAAAATTAAATACTATTCAATTACATAAATACGAAATTTGACGCTCGGTTCACAGTCTGCACATATGGTAGAACCGGCCCTGCCAACCGACGCTCTGATACGTAGGCGAAAATGGCACTGGATAGGCCACACATAGCGGAAGGGTGCATTGCTGGACATGCCATGAAATGGACCCATTCCCAATGAAAGCCGACCAAGGGGTTGTCCTTGAAAGTCATGAAGCCGATCTGTGACGAACGAGTGTGAGTGTTTGATAAGTCGTAGGGGGCAGATGCTTCCCATTGCCCAGAGCCGAGTACTATGGCGCGAAGGATTAATTGATGCGCTATGCTCCACAAGGGGTTAAGGCTAGGTAGTATTTCCGGAAAAGGGAATCGAGTTGATTGTGCTCCCTTAACAGGCATCATAGTTGCAGGTGTACCTTCATGTATTTTGTATAAAGAAAATGCAAGAAAAAAATCCAAGAAAATTCGTATTTTATTAATATTTTTTTTTTATTGTAAAAAATGTCAATTATAATATTATAATTTTTTAATCGGTATTTTCGCAATTAATGCAAGTTGTGTTTTCTTGGGAGTCTTGGTTGTAAACGGGTGTCACACAAATCGCACCAAACTTTTTCCTATTCAGTTCACGACAAATCTCTTTAATTGCTTTGACCCCTCCAGGAGCATGGGCGCGTCAACATCTCTAGCATTTCTATGCTTTGTTGACGTTTCAATAGCATATCTACTTTTCGGAAGTGCAGTTGCTAGCATGCACCTCCTATCCGCGCCGTCTTTATACTGACAAGCCGGGAGCACTGTGAGAGTTCTATTAGTACTCACAGGCAGTTTTTGATCGCGCCGAAATTTGATCTCCGAGCTCTAGATTAGTATCGTAGAGCGGTGTCCGAACGATCACGGCCACCGTGCGCGACAAGAAGTTTGACGTAACAACGGTCACGTGATGCAACTGCTGCTTCAGACTGAATCAGAATACGTTTTTAATATTTGTAATATTGATGATATCAGTCTTAGCAGCTTGTGTAGCTTTGATTTCTCCGGTCATATGCATTGTAAATATGAGCACAATTATTTCGTTCTTCTTTGGCATATACTATATGAACGTCAAGTTCATAGTCTTTTCTTAAGCAGGACGAATATTGCTTGGCAGGAAGTTATTGTTTTCTCTCACTGGACTGTACTGTACTGTACTAGTGTCATTTTCCAAAAGCTCACTACCCTAAGGTATTGAGCTAACTTCGCATTTGTGCAAAAATTATCGAGCCTTGTATAAGCTGACTAGGTCCAACTGTTCGTTCGCCAATATTTACTTGGCAAGGGCCATCCTTTGGTTTTCTAATGTAGAGCTTACTTTGTAATGGATAGTCGTTTAATGAATCGCAAGCCCAAAAAATATTTATACCATACTAGGCGGTTTGCAAAGTATATATTTTATGTTTTGTGAATTTGGTATGGCCTCTAAGTGGAAATAATTGCTCTTCGACGGTGACGTTGTAAAAATGTATCACTGGGCGAGGATCAACAAACTGATACTTTCGGTTTGATTTGTGGTGCATTTGCTACTTTGAAATTAGTAGTTAATCTTGTTCTGATTTCACTGTTCCTATGAGAGGTATATGAAATAGTGGGTCAATTTCAACCAAATTTAGGAGTGTGATTGAGCAGTAAATATTATTGATTAATATGAAATTCGGTAAAGATATCTTCAGAAATAAAAAAGTTTTTCTAAGAAAAACTTAATTTTGGAACGGTCGTTCCTATGGCAGCCATATGAGAGAGTAGTCTAATTTCAACCAGATTCGGTAAGGTGATTTGGCAAAGGATTTTATTAAATATTTTGAGATTTTACAAAGATTCATCTAGAAATAAAAAAGTTCTTCTCACAAAGACCAACTCTTGGACCAGTCGTTCCTATGGCAGCTATATGACGTAGTGGTCCGATTCCAATGGTTCTGACATATTTATAGCGTACAATAGAAAAAAGGTTTTGTGCAAAATTTGAGAAAGATACCTTTATAAATAAAAAAGTTTTTCTCACAAAGACCGACAGACTATACAGAGGCAAAGTCCTTCAGTCCCGTTAGCCTGACATCATTCCTGTTGAAAACAATGGAAAAAGTGTTGGTGGACTACCTGAAGAACACCACGCTAATGTATAGTCCTCTGAGTAGATGCCAACATGCTTATAGAGCAGGCAGATCTACGGAAACAGCTCTACACGAACTTGTTAGAGTTGCAGAGAGAGAGAGAGATTAACAATGGCGGGATGTCTACTTTTATGGATATAGAGGGTGCTTTTGATAAAATCTCCTTTACCAAACTAAGGAACGCCCTGACTGAGCGGGGGTTTGATTATATTATAATTAAGTGGATCGACTCTATGCTTAAGCAGAGGGCGGTAAATCTTAGCAGTGGATGTGACAGAATACGGGGTAAGGTAGTCCGAGGATGCCCACAAGGAGGTGTTCTTTCGCCTCCACTGTGAACATCACCGTGGACAGTCTTCTCTGGAAGCTGGACTCGATGGGCGTACACACTGTAGGATACGCCGATGACTTGGCACTTACGGTCAGTGGAAAGTTCATGGACACAATTCTAGGTTGCATGGGACAAGCTCTCAAAGTAACCGAAGAATGGTGTAATGAGCAAGAGCTAACCATAAACGCTAGTAAATCAAACACTATGATTTTTACTCGTAAGAGGAAAGACATAGAGATAACTCCCTTATGGCTTTTTGGTTCGGATATTAAGGTGTCCAAGTGAAGCATCTAGGAGTTACCTTAGATGCGAAACTAACTTGGAATGTTCACGTTGGTGAAAATATCCAAAAAGCGAAAAGGATTTTGCATCAATGTAAGAGAGTGTGTGCTCGTAGGTGGGGAATTTCACATAAAGCGACACATTGGATTTACACAATGATGGTAAGACCCATTCTAGCCTACGCATCAGTGGTATGGTGGCCAAAAACCATGCAGGATACCACAAAGCAGAAGCTGGATGGGGTATAAAGGATAGCTTGCTTAAGCACATGTGGTGCAATGCGCACCACACCAACGCGAGCAATGGAGGCATTGCTGGGACTGCCGCCGTTGGACTTATTTATAAAGAAAACGGCGGCGCTTTCGGCAATACGCATGGAAGGGGATACCATGTGGCATCGCTTTGGAACTAGCAGCGGTCATAAGAGCATCCTAGACATTATTCATGATGAGGTCAGTGAGACTCTAATGCCGGTAGAAGGCATGAGTAGACGTAGGGTAGTTGAAAGACTACACAAGACTCACATTGCAGATGGAAACATACACAATGAGTGTATGTACAATGGCATCACCATTTTTACTGATGGCTCTTTAATGGACGGTAAAGTGGGGGCGGGGGTTTACTCTGAAGAGCTAAACCTAACATGTGCGCTTAGTCTAGGAGGGTATGTCTCCCTATACCAGGCAGAGATGCTTGGCTGGTTGCATGCGTTGGACCACCTGCTTGAAGGTCAGGTGCGGGGGATAAAATCCTTATTGCACTGGACAACCAATCGGTGATCAGACGCATGCAGCAGACGAACATAAACTCTAAACTGGTACTAAAGTGTGTCCGGAAGCTTAACACGTGTGCCTCAGAAAATGAGGTTACGCTGATGTGGGTAGAAGGACACATAGGTACAACAGGAAAGGAGGCGGCGGATGCACTAGCAAAACAGGGATCTGCGGCAACTTTCATTGGCCCAGAACCCAGAGTTGCTCTGGGGAACGGCATGATCATGATTGGAGCGAAGGTTGGGGAGTGGATGGACCCAAACGTTAGTGATCTGCTTCGGCTTTCCCCCAGAATATAATAATAATAGACAGTCTTCGATCTCTAATCGATCAAGTTTCGATTCTTGTCTGGTTGCAAGACCGGTGCTCGCAGAGAGAGAGAGAGAGACCACCACGTCCAAACAACAGCTATTAGTGTGAATATATTTTAATATATGTAACTGAGTAAGACTTTTGTGCTTTCGAATGCAGATTGGTTGTTCCAGTCTGACTTCGCAGTATTAAAAGAATAAATAAGCATATTCCTTGCAGATATATTTACAAAAAAATGAAACAATTCGCGTTTACTTTAATCTTTATTATTATGTTCCTATAATAAAGAGATGACGCTCTGTTAACAGCCCTAACAAGCATTATTAACAACTTCACTCGTCCGCGAGGACTTGAGTTCATAAACGAGAAATACTTAACATCATATTGAACAAGTCCAAAGTTTCCTCTGCATTACAGAATTACGTATAAGCCGTATCTACTTTCGTCAGCTACTACATATAACCATTAACCTTTTATCCCGCGGTTTTTATGGTATTGTGCTCAAAAGATTACGAGATAATGGCTCTGCCAACTACATAATGGAGATTTGAGAAATCTCGACGAAACAGGCCAACATCTTCGTCCTGGCAGGAGGAAGAATCGAATGGGAAACGTGCGTCAGGGGAAAACAAAGAGCAGACGTTTTCATATTCATCCGAAAATGAAGGATTACCTCCCCCCTACACTTTTATTGTATACATAACTACTATTCTATTGGCGAAAATGCCTACACGCTGGATATATTTAGGTATCTCAAATTTCATGCATAAACGCACATACAAATGCTTTTCCATCTAACGAACAAATGGCATGCAGATAAATAAAATTATGAAATTTACGAGATAAAAACATCTCGGAAAAGGCCTCATAACGTTTTTTTTTTTTTGGTTGAAACCCTGGCACCGAAATAACTCAGTATCAAAGACAACGACGAGGACTGTACCCGCCGGAACAACGGGGTGAAAGTCCCCCAAATAAAAGATTTCGACGAAAGTGGAGAGGAGTGTGTTGAGAGCAATAATAGGGAAATGTGAAGGAAAACCATGCAACACCATCCCGGGCCAAACTGTATTTACTTGATATAATTCGGATGGTCCCTAAAAGCCTTTAAACGACACTTTGGGGTCGGACACTTTTGCCGTCATGTTTTTGGTCTTTGTATGAAAACTTGTTGAACACCGCAAAACCATTTCGTCCATTTTTTGTTTCACACGTAAAATTCACTCCCCGAAAAAAGAAGAATGATAATCAACCCTCAATTTTCTGATAACACCAAACAAAGTCGTGTTGAAGTGTCACCTAAATTGCAGTTTCATCAGTTTTTTCTGTGCAGTTGTTGTTGCTGTTGTTTTTCTCAGGTATCGTGACATGTCTTTTTTGAGTCAGAGGCACACATAAATTTCCCTCATTCACCCCATTTCGTGGTTGCTGCCGACCTTGACATTAATTATTAATTGAAACAATGCTTTTGGCGAGGTGGATTGAATTGAAGCTGAATTAATTATGTCAGTTGTAATTTATTCACCTTCACGTTTGTGTTTTTGCGAGATCGTATCGTATGTACTTTTTGTGCGGGTAGAGGTGAACCGACGATTTGTCAACTAATGTTTGAATTAAATATCGTTAGGTTCGAAATTTTGATACATTTACATGGTTTGCACTTTTTACACTTCTCTAGTAAGGTCTAATGAGGGTTAGGTCCTGATACGTTTCCCCAGCTGGCCCTATAAATGTTCTTTGGGGTTTAAATCTGGGCTACACGCTGGTCAGGGCAGAAGGAAAGTCAATATTGTTTACAGTGAGGAATTCGCGCACTATGTTTATCATTCAAGGGCGGACTCCATATTTCATAAATTACTGCTTAGCACTTTGTTGATATAACACTTCTTCTTCCATGCCCTTTCATACCACTCTGCGGCTTTGCGTTGCTCTGACTGTGGTATTGGCACTTCGCCCATTCTATTGTAGTATAATCCCAGCTTCCTTCTGCAGGCAGCTTGGATCGTGTCATCGCCAATATTAACGCGTTGTTGTTGCTTTTTCATCTGATCGATCCACGTGTGTTTCCATCTGCCTCGGCGTTTGGGTCCAGCAAGTAGAATATTCATTGATAGTGCCTTCATGACTGGGCTCTCAGGTGGACGCCTTAGAACTGGCAATACCATTCCATACGACGATCTTCGAGCTTTTGAGTGATCGGTTGCTCAACAAACAAGCTGCCTCGCATGTAGGTACTCGTACTTCTGATACGATCGTTTTTGGTCACACCGGCTGACATCCGTAGCATTTTCATCTCAGTCGCAGTCATTTTACTTTCGTATGTCTTATACATAATCCAGCATTCAGACGCATACATGAGCGCGGAACGTACGACCGTTTTTAACTGATTTTTGAAGAAAAAATTATTAACTGATTTTTAAAGAAAAAATTAGTTATTAGACCCTCCCTCGCAAAATATTGTGGACACGATTACAGTCGAACGGAAGTCGTAAGCGAAATGAAACTTTTCCAGTTGATAGATGTCAGTAGGGAGCCGGCTGCTATTGAAATCCAGCAGTATCGATCAACCAGTTAAAAAGTTACAACTATATAACGGCAAAATTATCTAAGAATAATAACTCTATAACGGAAAAAGCTAGCTAGACCAAACTTGTCTAGTGCGTTGACGACAATAAGGACTAGCCTATTATGGAATTTCAGTAAACATCCATTAAGCGGTTAAAAAGTTACAGCTAAATAACGGCATAATTTTATAAACAAAATAACTACGTAACAGAAAAAGCTAGCTCAGCGAAACTTATCCAGTTGGTGGATGTTACGGAGGACTGGGCTCTTATGTAATTTTAGAGAAACGCATCAAACGGTTCAAAAGTTTCAGCTATATAACGGCTAAATTTTCTAAGCAAAATAGCTCTATAACAGTAAAAGCTAGCTAAGTAAAACTCTTCTAATTGGTGGGCGATCATCAGAACTGGGCTCCTATTTAATTTCAGCAACATCAATGAATCAGTTTCAGAGTTACAGCTATATAACCGTAAAATTTTTAAAACACAATTAATTTATAACGGAAAAACCTAGTTGAACGAAACTTGTCCAGTTGGTGCAAATTAGTGAGGAATAGCTTCCGGTGGAGTTTCAGGTAAATTCACGGTACAGTCGGTAGGTTACAATAACATAAAAGCTAAAAGTAATAAGCAAAAATTTACCTACACGAAAGGCATTTAGTTGATGAAGCTTAAAATGAAACCGGAGATAAATAAATTCATTTATTATAGCAAAATCAATCGAACAGTTAAAAAGTTTCATCATCTGAAAATATCGTCCGCATATCGAAATACATAATTCTGCAACTGCACCTGGTACTAACAACTGCAGTTAAGTATCCCAGTCATATCATAATTATACATAAACTCATAAATGATCCCGAATTAGCCCATATCAAAAATCGGTTCCTCTGGCTTCACTGCGCCAGGTGTCTTTTTACAACTTGCCGTTAAGCTTTCGTAGCATCTTCCAGTCGCAGAAAACTCCAGAGTTTTCTCGCCACTTCATCCAACTGACATTGATGCGATGTTTGATGTTATCATCGCAAGCAGCTTCCTTGTTGACCATCGAGCCCAGATATTTGAACCTTGCACAGGACTTCAGCTGCTCTCATTTAATGGAAATATCGGTCTCTCTGGATCTGAGAAAGGACAGCAAAGATACTCAGTCTTTGGTATGCTAATCCTCAGTCCATGATCCTCCAATATCTTACACCACTTATTCAGTGTACGCCACGGAGGGACCCGAAATGCCATCTACACTACTCCTGGATATTCGCCTCTTCACCCTGATTCATATGATATTCATGTGGCCCATATTTCGCTTTACTATCAAAATTATCCTTTTTCGAATATCCTTGTCGCTACCGATGGAGACAAAATGCCATCTTTAGTACTCCTGGACATTCGCCTCTTCACACCGATTCATATGACACCCATATTGCCCATATTTTGCATCACAGCCAAACATATCCTTTTAAAAATGTCCTTTTCGCTCCGAAGGCCTCGCAATGCCATCTGCACTACTCCTGCATATTCGGGTGTCCACCCCGATCCATATGACACCCATATTTACCGTATTTCGCATCACTGCCAAAAATATCCTTTTTCGGATGTCCTTGTTGCCACCGAATTACTCGAAATGCCATCCACAGTACTCCTAGGCACTCGCCGCTTCACCACGATTCATATGACACCCATATTGCCCATTTTTCACTTGACTTCCAAGAATATCCTTTTCGCTCCGAACGACTCGAAATGCCATCCACATTACTCCTGGATATTCGGGTGTCCACCCCGACTCATATGACACCCATATTGACCGTATTTCGCTTCAATGCCAAAAATATCCTTTTTCGAATGTCCTTGTTGCCACCGAAGGACTCGCAATGCTTTCCATAGTACTCTTAGGAATTCGCCTCTTCTCCACGATTCATATGACACCCATATTGCCCATATTTCAATTGACTTTCGTGAATGTCCATTTTGCCGCCGAAGGACTCGAAATGCCATCCACACTACTCCTGGATATTCGGGAGTCCACCCCGATTCATATGACACCCATATTCCCCACATTTCGCTTCACTGCCAAAAATATCCTTTTTCGAATGTCCTTGTCGCCACCGAAGGATCCGGAATGCCATCTACAGTACTCCTGGACATTCGCCTCTTCACCTCGGTTCATATGACACCCATATTCACTTGACTTTCGTGAATGTCCTTTTCGCAACCGGAGGAATTGAAATCCCATCTACAATACTCCTGGACACTCGCCTCTTCATCCCGGTACATATGACACCCATATTTCCCATATTTCGCTTCACTGCCAAAAATATCCTTTTTAGAATGTCTTGCTGCCACCGAACCGAAGGACTCTACATCTACAGTACATTCGTCTGATTGCATAGACAACCTGCGCAACATACTAGTACTATTTTCATACAAAACCCCGACATTGAATAATGAATCAATTGCTCTCGAGTCGCAATCGCAAATCTCCCAGTCGCTGTCTAGCAAAACACACCTTAAGCAATATTCAGATTAGCTACATTTTCAGCTCCGACGCAGCCACGCACAATAGCCAAGCATAGTCGATCGTATCGCATGCTGAGCGATGAGTGTGAATCCGCCCATTTGATGCTGTGTATCTCGACTGAAATTTTAAGCAGTCGTGCAGCGCGGTGTCGTGTGTGTGAATTTTGCCTATCCCTCAAATTGCTTCGGTTCATCCGCATGTCAATTTGAGCAGGGTGAAGTGAATCACTACCAAGACTGTCCAAGATATCCAGGAGTACCTCAAGGTCCGGAAAACGTTCTTTTCCAATATCCGAAATTTTCTGGAAACCGCGAAGTACTGGAGGTAGAATTGGAACTGACGTTCAGTGAATCGCACCGATGTGAGATCCACAGGAAACTCCAGAAGGAGGAATAAAGGCTTCAGTCGACAAGGCGCGACAAGGCGTAGAGACGGTTAGTCATAGCCAGCCCTGCGAAATAATACTTAGAGGTAGTCCCACAGGGAAATTGGAACGAAGAAGTTGCTTTTGTGTTAAAAAGTGCAATAACTATACCGATGATGCGGAAGACATATTCCCGCATCGTATCGGTATCCTTTGAAAATAGAAAATACATAGAAAAACCCGTGTACATCTTTGTTGTCGATGTTGTGTAGCATAGGTGTCAGTTTTTCTTCAAGGGCGGCTGTATATGCCTGCGCCGTAGCAAAAGTTTGTCAACCGCAAAGATTTTGGGGGGCTGATTCTTGATTGGTGCACTGAAGAGATCCTACACCGAGAGGCTGTCTTTACCAAGTGATAGTCGAAATCGAAATTTGCTCCTCGGTATGATTTGACATCCATCACACTTGAAGCGTATCTTTTGCATATAAGGACAAGTTCAATCCGAGACATAATGCGAATCGAATCATTAATAGGTTTTAAGTAGGTGATTGTTCACGTTTAACGCAGCTCCAAACTTGTTATGTCCAGATAATTTACCGCTTTTGAAAATTATGTGCGATTTCTTGTCGTTGATATCGCTGCCAAGCCAATTTATTTCCTGGACTGCAGTGATGCTCAGTTTGTATTTCTCGACCTGTTGTAGGAGGGCCTTCTCGGCCCCAAGTTTGTTTAGGGAGCGTACATTCCAGGATCCGAAAGAATAGTCAGTTAATCGTTTGCGCGGTCGTCGTTGTTGATCCGTCCAATCCCAAGCTTCTGTTCCAGGTTTCTTCACATGGAGTAGATTTTGCAAAGATTTGTTGTCGGCTCTTCGCGAAATCCTATTCAGGGGTGGCCTCGGTGATAGCTGCTTCAGGTGGTTCATAACGTGCCAGAATTCACACAACATGTTTCAGGTGATTCATGCCACCCTAATAACCTGAGACGCTTGGATGTTACTCAACCAGTCAGGCTACAGATATCATTACCTCCCCTCCACGTTTCACAACCATGGCTTTAGACAGGCTTCGGCGGAATTATGCATTCCAAATGCATTCTAGAGTTGGTTCTTGTCATAATTTTTCAACGAAAGCAATAAAGGGATTTCAGTATAAGACTTGTGGTTCATAATTCCTGTTTCGGGATGAAACTTCTAGTTCAAAGTTCTTGTCAGTTCAAAGTAATACACGTCACTTACTTTGAATAAAGCAAACAAAACTCAACACTAATATGTTGTCCTTAACTGAAAACTATTTTTGACACACCTGAAATATTTCTTTTTCTGTCCTCCTATTTAGCAGGACTCGTAGGCTCCATCGTGTCGAATAGTCTTCCCGTAAAATATCACATGCAAAGGATTTCTCATACTTTCTCAGCATAATGCATTTGACAATAATTTAAAATGTGTCACACAGGCGCATAATAGGGCACTTGATGTTCTATTGGAGATGGCAGTTTTCTACTTCCATGGACTATATGCTCTCTTAAATTTAAATATATGCAAAAAGTTTGTGGAAGCCGAGATCGGAGTGGTTGGGGAAGATAATGAATAGGATGAAAGGCAGTCGTTCATGAGCAAACTCTGCAAACTTGTTGACAAGGACAACTAAATAGTCAACAACGACAAACATCGAGAAAGTGAAGAGACAGGCTCCTGTTGTGCCAATTTGTTTAGATAAACATTTCGCACTATGCTACTTTTCCTTTTTTTATACGTTCTTTGTTTCGGTGTCGGCTGAATGCCATTCTGCGAAAATGGAAATTATTTTGTTGTGATTGCTTCGCTTTTTGCTATATGTATATTGTCGCAATGAAGCATCGGTGAGATTCTATTAAAAGGGTTGCAAATTGCGAATGTCTCACCTGCTAATGATTTACACTGCTTGCATTAACACCTTGTGGGGCATAGTGCGTTTACTAAACCTAAAAGGCTCAGTTGACGTTTCGTTAGCATCTAAATGGTTTCGTATGATTCATGTTGCTGGCATACACATACTATCCATTTACTTGCCTTCTACGTATTTCCTAATGGTTTGTGAGCATATAAATGAAAAAAAAAAAATCTATGGATAATACGCAAATTTTCAAAACGAGAAAAGAAAGTCCCTAATTTTTCATATTATATTTAAATGATACTGGATATCGAACTCGGGAACTTTTTCGTCCTGGTAATTTTCAAATCAGCCAGTTGCCAGTTTAAATTTTATACTCTTGTGATATTTGTCCAACATGTAGGGCGTTTTTACTTATCTCAATTTGATTCACCTATCTCACCATTAGACTTACCGCACCTTTCTGTATTCATATCCTTCATTGCGGTTCTTATGCGAAGCTTATATGTACAAGGGCCACAATGGCGCTACTACTCTAACAATGCCAAGTACTCGTCAAAAGCCGAGCTTCTTAGTCCAGACATGTATCGACGTGTATCGATACATCGAGTAGGAAATGACATAGAAAGTTGCGATGGTCATCGGTACTGTTGGCTCGCCGCCGTTCTCCCTTGCAAATACACATGAACTATAAACAAAAAGCCGTCACCGGGTGGGCGGGTGAGACCATGTTCAAATTTGTCTTTAATGCAATTTTTTCATTATGTTCTCTTTGTTCCTTATGTCCTTTATGTGCATTCTGTACAGAACATTGGTCTCTGCACATAGTTTCTGGTTCATTTCATGTCCAAAAAAATACCCATATTGGCTAGGTTTTACTGCATGCTCAGGAAGATCCTTTTGTCCTAATCCAAGGACTCAAAATACCTTCAACAGTACTCCAGGACATTGGTCTAGTCCTCGCTTGACGTTTGCTGTTAAAGTACAGCTGTAATCTCAGTGATGACCAGTCTGGATGATAACGTCGTTTTGATCCAAATTACGCTGATGTCTTTAACTCTTTTTGCTTTAAGCGCAGAATGGATCTAGCAGAAGGGTGGCAGTAATGTATGTATGTATTTTTTTCCTATCTAATTTTGTAATATTTGAACCAAATTTTCGCAATGTTTCCAGGTTTAAATTTATTGTTTTAATTTTTAGAATTTTCAAAATGTATTTTTTTTTCTTTTGAGCAAAAAGCCAAGTCAAGCCGCCATTTATAGCGGTGCGATAATTTAGTTGAGGTGAAAATCCCCCTGTGGTGTTGGGCGTAAGAATAATGTCACGCCCTTTCTCGACATATCCTTAAAAGCGACTACAAAGGACAGTATATGTATGCAAGCAACTTCCACTATTAGATATGAATATGACACTCGGCTTACTCCCGTTGGATATCATTGGCGAACAACTGGCGGATAACACGGCTCTACGCCTCCGTGAGGCGGGCCAGTGGCGCGCGCTGAATGTGAGACACTCTACTGTATACTTGACAATCTGAATCTCCCAATGGAGACGGACTACATTTCTCCCAAATACGAATTTGGCAAGGACTACACTAGTCTCATTCCGTCGAGGAGTCTATGGTTGGGAGACGCGGCCTCCACGACCGAACCAATGGCCACCTATACAGATGGATCTAAGACCGACGACGGGGTCGGGATAGGCATATACTCGGAGGGACTGGGATTAAGCTATCGCTCGGTCTCCCGGACTTTTGCAGTAACTTGAATATAGGCGGAGGTTTCGGCTATCTCGGAAGTTTTGTCTTGGCTAGGCAGTCACGTCATTACTGTCAGTGACATTACCATTTATACGGATTATCAGGCAGCCATTCGCTCACCCGAATCCGCCTTGACTGCATCTAAAACTATCGAGAACTGTCGCTTAGCGCTCGCAGAGATGATTGGCTTCTTCAATATTACCCTCTGTTGGATTCCGAGCCACAGTGGCCTTGCGCGTAATTGCAAGGCAGATGAGTTGGCCAAAGAGGGGACAACTGGAGCGGTTGATGAAAGCCGCTAAGACATAATGGTGCCATTTACCCTGTGCAAATTGGCGATTAAGATCGCTGCTGTGGATAGGGCTAATGTTAGATGGCACTGCGGCAATACATGCCAAACAACAGGGATGATTTGACCGAAAATAATCCCAGCCATTCTGTCACACTACTGTCGTTAAGCAGGAAGCACATTGGCAGGCTAGTAGAAGTTATCACAGGGCACTGCCCAATAGGGGAGCATGCCATTAGACTACATCTTCCTCAACACGACTCTGTAAGAGTGGTAGCGATGTGGAGGAGGAGGAGAGCGTTCTACATCTTCTCTGTCATTGCCCGGCCTTGGCTGGTAGGAGAAAAATGTTTCTGGGCTCACGGGTCTTGTACGATCTGGATGACCTTAAGGATATAACCACTGCACGGCTCAATCGTTACATCGCCTGCACAGGCTGGTTTGATACGCAGGTTCAAGTGAAGGTGATAGCAGTGGTACCACAATGGACCCAAAGTTGTTCTAAGTTTGCTGTGACACATCACGGCAGCCCCTGTACCTAACCTAACTTCCACTATCCGAAATCTTGTATATGCTAAGAAATCGTCAAGTATGCTCCGGATAAGGACTGACTTTTGGCTATGGTACAATGATAAAGATTGGTTTCTGGAATGTGCGTACTCTCCTGGATAATGGATCAGAAGGTCCTCAGACCGCACGATTTCTTCCATTAGAGAGCTAATTTCAGCGGCATAAATTAAACGTCTTAGGAGTTTGTGAGTTAAAATCGTTGAATGGTGGAGAGTTTACTTCACCAACGCGTAGTACTGTAATGCCGTACACCGGTGAAGCTATCGGTAGTGGTTGTGAGTCAGGTATAGGGCTCCTTTTAACCAGAGCCGCACGAAGGAGTCTTTTATCCTGGGATTCGGTCTCCAATAAAATCATGACCGCCACTTTCCGGACCAAAATGAGAAACATCACAATTATACAATCCTACGCTTCAACTAAACCGTGGTGACATTGTAATGGTTATGTGAGATCTGAATGCGAACGTGGGTGCTGATAACAATAGTCTCGGGCATGTGACGTAGAGACATGGTCTCAGGTATGGCAGCGGATTGCTGAAAGGAAACAGCTGAAAACAACATTAGCTACAGCAACAGACAACAATCGAAGTAGTATAGAGCTCCTTCACTGCCAGAAAGCTCGTGAAGTCCAGCATAGTGTGCAAGGCGCTAAAAGAGAGTATGCAAATTCTCTACTGGCACTGGCAGAAGAAGCCGCAAAATGCAACAAGTTAAACGCCGAATACTGTGTCATCAAGGCGTTTAAAAGAGGTCGTATCTCCTATCAACATTCATTGCAAGACAGTGATGGAAAGCTACTTACATCAGATGAAGAACAGATCAGGCGGTGGAAAGAGTATTTCGCCACGGTTTTAAACCGTGTAACTTCTGGCGAAGTTCAGCCTCATGTAGACGATCTAATTGGCCATCAAAATGCGCGTATAAGGTCAACAGCCCTGACCATTGGGGAAATAGTCGTTGCAATTATTGCACTGAAACGAGGAAGGGTCGCCGGACTCGGAGGCATCCCTGCCGAACTTTATCAAGCAGTGCTAAACATAACTGCCGAGTTGTTTACTTTTTGATACAGTGTGGAACACAGAGACGTTTCCCACTGAATGAAAGGAAGGCTGTACTCATTTGCCCTAACCCCTTGTGGGGCATAGCGCATCAACTGTTTCATCTGGCCCAGTTGACGTTTCGTTGGCATAAATTGGTTTCAGAGAATGTAGTTGCCAGCATGCACCTCTTGCACATTCATGGCCACGAACTTTGTCGTGGACGGAACTCGAACCCGAAACGCCAGTAGTCAAACATGAGACTGATGCCTCAACACACTGCGCTACCTGCTCATAGTCATAGTCAAGCTTTAAAAAAAGAGTAGCCTCACAGAATGCAAACATTGGAGAGGCATTTGCGTGCTTCCTGCCGTTGCAAAAATAATAGCTAAAATTGTCATGGAGAGACCTAGAAAGCACAATTGATGAAGAGCAGGTTGGCTTTCGATCCGGACTCTCCTGTGTCGATGAGACTAACACCTTGCGAATCATCAGCGTGCGTTGAGTTCGATTCTCCGCTTCACTTGCTTTTTATTGATTTCGGTAAGGCTTTCGACAGTATTAATCGGAATTCTATATGGACGGCTATAGCCAGGAGAGGCATCCCTGAAAAGATTGTGGCTAATATAATATTAAGACAATGGCGGCGCGAAGTGTCGTGTTTTGCAAGGTAAGGTGTGGGGGAAGTTCGAGATCCAGAGCGGAGTTCGGCAGGGGTTGCATCCTCTCACTGGTCCTCTTCCTCGTAGTGACTGGAGTTGTGTTGCATCCAGCCCTATGCGGACCCCCCAGAGGTATTAGATGGAACTTAACATTTTATCCAACTCTTCTTATGAACAGCTTGTGGCAAAGGTGGACCAATTCGTCTCCCTAGATAGTATTGTTGTCGAAGATAGTGGTACGGAGCGGAACATTGCTAAATGGGCTAAATGCGCATACGGCATGCTGTCTAAAATCTGACAATGCAGTTATCTATTCGCTCCTTGATAGTTTCTGTGCTGTTGAATGGAAGCAGCACATGGAAAGTCTGCGTAATGGGTACCAGATAGTTGCAAGTTTTCGTTAACTCGTGTCTTCGTCGGATTTTTTGTATTTTCTGGATCTAAACAATTACCAAATAAAGAGCTGAGTCCGCGTACAGGTTAAATGCCAATCGACGAACTGATATGCCGGCGAAAATTGCAGTGGATAGGTCACGCCTTACGAATGGGTCATAACTGCATTGCTGTTCATACCATGAAATGGCACCCCATTCCCAATCAAGGCCGATCAAGGGATTGTCCTAGAAAGTCGTGGCTCCGATCTGTGTCGAAAGAGTGTGAGTTTCTAGGTAAGTTGTGGGGGCAGATACGTCCCATTGCCCAGAACCGAGTACGATGGCGCGCAGGAGTTGTTGATGCGCAATGCCCCCGTAGAGGTACGTACAGCAAAGTAATATCAAAGTCTGGACTTTCATCACAATGAACATCCAATACGATTTTTGTGGAATTTGAAGATGACGGACAAAATTAACCGACGAGCACATCAGACGGGTGAGAAAATTTGTATTTTTAGAACTTTCTGTCTGTTCATTCTCGGCTACATATGTATTTTAAATAAATATTTTACTTGATTTCAACCCTTCGGAGTTGAGGCCTGGAACCGCTGTACCCCGGGGCTCAGATTTGCTCTCCAAGGCCCAGAAGTAGATGCTTAAATTTTCCACCAAATCGGCTTTCAGTGGCAAATATTTTAATCTTACCCCCTCTATCACCAAATCTACACACACAATCATCCAAATTCAATTTAAATCATTCGTATTTGCGTGAGCCTTTCAATTGTTGTGGCGTGCTTTATGAAAACCATTGCAATTATATAGTATGTGTCCCGGTAACGACCACTTTCGAAGCCCATCCTATCCTTTTGATTCCATTGAAAAACGTCTCAAGCAGCATACTCTGCAGACATTAGCGGTTGCTTTTAGCACTCTAATACCAAATTGTCTAACACGGGAAGGGGAGCGTTCAAGAGAGGGTAGTAAGGGCGAACTTTGAGTCGGAACAAAATAATCGTGTGCTGCCTCCTACAAACTCGCGTGTCTCGTCGTCATAAACAAGGCTTGAAAGCGGGCGTGCTGTAAACGGGCCAGCAGCCAACTAGACAGCAATCAGGAAGCAAAGCGAGCATGGGCTCTAATGCATCATGCCACGGAGAAAGCTCATTACCGCCACAGGAAGAGTGTCAGGCTGGCCGGACTATAGGACTATATACTACGCAGCTCAGTGCTAAGAATGGTTGTTTTAATGGCTCCGCGATTTTGCTTGATGACTCCTTGCACGAAATGCTCTCTGAACTATAGACTCGAGTATGACTTTGGCCAAAAACTTGTTCTTCTATTCCTTTAACTAAGTTGAGTTCAATCATTAATTTGCCTCATTACCTTATAATTAAATTTGTTAAATTAGGAATGCTGCAAGCGCAGGGCGGAACGACGCGACGCGGGCAATATGAACCGCTTCGAGTTCAGGAACAGATTTTCATTCTCCCGGCAACAAAGGCGAGAGGCTTTTATTGGATCACAGCAACTTGGCTGGTGATTAAATATCTAAATATTTTTCAAATAATTGATGTAAATGGGGTATTGAAAAAGTTTTTATGTTATTAAAAAACGGTGCAATTACCCGGTAATTTCCCATGGATAATGTAATACTGCATATTTGATGGGAATTTAGGTATTTGGGGATTTTAATTGGTTATGGGGGCTTAGTACTCAATCAGAATGTCGACATTTTATGTTTTCTAGTTGAGGGGGAGATACAAGTATGTACTTTGTAATTATTAATCGTTGTGTAAAGTGTTCGGGACGTTGATTTTAACGATTGGGGAGGCTTTATTAGCGTGCGCTAGTATAGCGGTATACTAGATGATAATAACAGAATCGGCTGTGGGTGGTATTATCATGAAGTGCAAAGTTTAGTTAAAGGAGGATTTATGATAAACTTGTTGTTAATAGCAAATTAATTAGCTCATATTTCGCCCAAATATTTTGGAATGTTACATCAGTTCTTATCAGCCTGCGTATCCTGTGCGGGATTTGTCTAACAGCCGCCACCAATCTTATCGGTCTCCACATCGTGTCCTCGAGTTTCGGAAGCAGAGCAGCTTACAGCTGTTTTCGTCTATGGAGTACGGTTCTATGGTCGACCACGACCTCTTCCACCTCTAATGGAACCTTGAATGCTTTTCTATTCTAGATACACGATGTTCGCTCATTCGCTATATAGAATCAGGCCGGTCCGGAGTCCGAAGTGTATATACCCTAGACTTGTACAGACCTAGTGGTGATCCCAAAAATACAAATTGGCAACGACCATATTCATTAAAATTGAGTTTCCCATATGGCCAGCTTATAGTGGAGGTTGGCACTCATTCAGAAGGATGTTGACCATTCTAAAAATTAATTAACTAACCCATTCCTTACTACCCCAAGTCGCTAGCTAGCCGAATGATCTATCGAAAGTTATTGCTTATTTGAAGTCTCAGTTGTAGGGGAGGTAGAGGTTTCGTTTGTCGAATCTTGCGCATTTTTAATAACAACCAACTACAAACATTTTGTCAAAATTTCAAGTCACTTCATTTTATCGAAAGTTATCACTTATTTGAAGTTTCACTAATAGGGGAGGTAGGAGTTCCTTGGGTCTTGCCCATCATTGCCACCAACCAAATAAGGTCACCCTACAAACATTTAAATAAAATTTCAAGTCTCTAGCTTCGCTATCGGAAGTTATCGCTAATTTGAAGTTTCATTTGTAGGGGAAGTAGGGGTTTCGTTTGTCGGATTTTACGTATTTTCAATATTAGAGAACTGGATCCTACGACAAACATTTGACCAAAATTTCGAGTCACTAGCTTTATTTTGTCGTAAGTTATCGCTTATTCGAAGTTTCATTTGTAGGGGAGGTACGGATTCCTTAAGTCGGATCTAACCCATCTTTAATACCAATTAACCCAATCTCACTTTAAACATTTGACCAAAATTTCAAGTCGCTGTCTTCTATCTATCAAAAGTTATCGCTTATTCGAACTTTCATTTGTAGGGGAGGTAGTGGTTCCCAATTAACCCAATCTCACTTTAAACATTTGACCAAAATTTCAAGTCGCTGTCTTCTATCTATCAAAAGTTATCGCTTATTCGAACTTTCATTTGTAGGGGAGGTAGTGGTTCCTTGGGTCGGATCTTGCCCATTTTCAATACCAACTAACTAGATCTTACTACCAACAGCTTTCAAATTTTCAACTAGTGTCATTCTATCGAAAGTTATCATAAATAAAGTAATATTTAATTTTGTAAATTTTGTAGGGAAGGTATTCGTTCCTTTGATCTGATTATACCCAACTTACTAAAACCCAAGCAGCTTCCTACCTCAGGGTTACATGCCAAAAATCTGGTGCCTACGTCAATTGGTTCAAGAGTTATAGCCAAAAAACCTGAAAAGTAGGGTAGTACGGGGCTCTTTGTAAGAAAATTTCCGTTAGTTTTCAACTGATTGATTTTATTTTTCCAGGAGAGCATAAGATTACCCTCACGAGCAATCTACCAAAACTAGAGCTTTTCGTGTTTATTTAGTCGGGAGTTATACCATAGATACATTTATGTATTTTACATATGTAGGGGAGGTATTGGTTTCTTTGGCCTGATCATGTCTATTTTCAATACCAACCAACTAGATCATACTGCCAACATTCTACTATTCTTTCAAGGCTCTAGCTTCATTCTATCGAAAGTTGTCGTGCGAACGGACAGACAGACAGACATGGCTAAATCGAATCAGGAGGTGACCCTGATCATTTATATATATTCATTGCTATACCTCCGGAGCCTTCTTTAAGGTGTTACATATTTTCGTCGTGACAAAAACAATATACCCTATACTATAAGTCTAGTCTACAATAGCCTCTAGCCGCCTATAAAGAATCCCGTCGAAAACCTTCTCGAAATCAATAAAAAGCCAGTGAAGGCGAGCAAAACTTAGTATCCGTTATGAAAGGCTACTTTGTTGCTCATACTTTCTGGAAAAAAAATTTGGAACTTTAATTAATAACATTTATATTTCGTTAACATTGTGTTGATGCACTAATAAATTTTACGTTCTAAATTGGGCCACTTGAATAAGGATTATAGCAAAATTCTACTTTTAGACCAAAAAAGGAAGAAGGAAGGAAGAATTTTTTTTCTTAAAAGTTAGTACTTTTTCCTGTATTGAAAACTGTGTCACAAATTTTATCCGACTTAAATACACATCAGGTTTTGTAACAGACGGGTTAGCGTACGTTTATACTATGGCGGTGGCGGCGACGTTTTTTTTTCGTCGAAGCAATTAATGGCTAGCAACACATGGAAATGAATGGGAACATTGTTATTAGGCGCGGTAGCGTTCGACGTTAAACGTCGAACGTCGCGTCCAAAATTTTTAACGTCGCATGTTGGCGGACTGGCGTTTGAACGTCGACGTCGACGTCCACTATAAACACGTGCAACTATATGGCAGAGTTTATATTACGACGTTAACGGCAGCGTTTTTAGGGTTTTGTAGTAAAACAAAACCCTTATGAAATCGGTCAAATGTCTGTCTGTCCGTCTGTCCATGGAATATCTCACGAACGGCTGAAGCTACATACATGAAATTTTGTAGGAATGTGTAGAATTACTATAATTCGCCGGAGAAAGCGAATCGTCGTAATAGGTCAACTTTAAGGGGAGGTCCCCATAGAGGGGAAATGAAGGTCGAAATTTTTTTTTCGTTTTGTACAGGCAAGTGGAGTATCATAAGAAAGGTACCGTCGAGTACATTCCATTTTTGAAATTTTTTTTAAATTTGAAGAAACGGGAAAAGAGGGAGAGGGGAAAATATGTCATCCGAGTTTGTCCCCCCCCCCCTTGCATTTCGAGACCGTTATACTTAGAAATATGAAAATTTACAGAAAAGCGCCATTTTACTAGTGTAGAAAACCTAGATTTCTAGAATTTTGAAATTTCATCAGAAAAGGTTAATAATAGTACATTTCTATAGTTTCAGTTAGCACAACCCTGCACCCCTTACACGTACCCGAGGTCAAAAATATTGATGGCCAATGATAACCAACATCATAGGCAATAATATCTCTAAGTTTCGTTATAATCACATAATATTTAATAATAGTACATTCATTTAAATTTCGGCATTTTGACACTATCCACACAAAAAATACACCTACCGGCCTCATAGGTGTGAGTACTACTTTCATGTTGTTTTTCGTAGTGCGAATTGCAGTTATTTAATTAATCATTTTTGGAAGGGTAAAGATTTGTTGGGGGCGCTGTGTCTTAATTGGCCAACTTTACCGGGTGGAGGGGGCGAAATTAAGGTCAAATTTTTTTATCGACTGGTATAAGCAAATGAGGTGTCGTGAGAAAGGTAATGATGAGTACATTCCATTTTTTCGCATTTTCTCGAAATTTATAGAAAGGGGAACTGTGGGGGAGGAGAAAATATTAGTTCGTAATTTGACCCCCCCCCCCCTTGCCTGCATTTTGAGACCGTTATAATTAGAATTATGAAAACTTACAGGAAGTGGGTTTCGAAAAATATATAAAATGGAAAATAGTGGAATTTGTATATCTTCTCAGAATAGGTCAATAATAGTTTATTTGTATAGTTACAGTTAGCACACCCTTGCACGCCTTAAACACGTTCGAGGTCAAAAGTACTGATGGCCAACCATAACCAACACCTTAAGAATAATATGTTCTAAGTTTCGTTACGATAACGTAATATGAATTAGCATGTAAAATGTAAGTGGGTAAGACATTTTAATTACGTTTTTTTCTATCCATCTGAGTGAAATCAAGAAGAGCAAGGAGCCGATATTTATATACCAAAATACAAAACCCTCGGATTGCGAGCGTAGCCTTCTATATTCCGGTTTCATTTCTTGAATCTTTTTTATAATTACATGCAATTACTCTTTGTTGTGGTGGTTTAGTAGGGATATTATTTTGCGGATGAGGATGAGGGTGTGGATAAAAAATTGTTCGTGAATGCGAAGGAGGATAAGGGTATTTGATAATGAAAAGATGAGGATACGGATAAGGTTGAGCGGTGAGGATGGGGATATATTTGTTGATTTGTTTCTACACATGAAATATTATGTAGTTGTGAACATGAGAAGCACATCAGCATACAAATCTACTAGTAGTACGATAAAAAATTTATCAAGCAGCGCCAAGCGTAACTGCCTATTTGCTGCATTCACTTGTTGATAAAGCGTGGAATACAGAGACCTTCCCATTTTTATACTTTTGTTTTAAATTTTTTAAATTACATACATACAGGGCCGTCGAGAGGGGGAGGAGGGGCGCGGAAGGGGCGAAACGCCCCGGGCCCTGTTTTTCTCGGAGGCCCGCAAATTTGAAAGATGGAAAAAAAGAGAAAAAAAAGGTATCTACGCACTGAGCTTTTTGTTTTTTGCTCCTTGCCCTTTCATACCACTCTGACGTACTGAGCTACCGGTCGGCATATATGCGCCCCTACAACAAAAAAAACGTACGCTTTGACCTTTTTTTTGGTTCATTGAGGTACCGGTTGCCATATATGGGCCCCTACAAAAGTTGAGTACCGGGCCCGGATTTTCTCTCGACGGCCCTGCATACATACATCGATAATTGTTTATATTAAACTGAGTGCGTGTAAAGAAATTGGACTGGAGCTTTAAAGGTCGTGGCGGCTTTTTGAATTAATGGTCTCACTTTACTTAAAAGTTCGTCAAAAGTATTTACCGACATTCGGAAGTAAAATAGTTAAAAAAATTTTCACGGTACTTTCTTATTTTATTATAAAATCGAAAAAAGTATTTATGGTGTTCACTATCGTTAAATGGGTGGACTGAGCACCTTCTTTTACGTCTGTTATCACTCAACAGTCCTTCTGCTTCCAATGCACAAAGCAGCAATATTCTCCGTCTATCCATGATGTAGGCTCAAGAAATACCGAATGATTCCACGTACGTCGTTAAAAAACGTCGTAATATAATCACAAGCCAACGACGTTTTTTTAACGTCGAACGTCGACGGAAAAAAAACGTCGCCGCCACCGCCATAGTATAAACGTACGCTTAGTGGGCATCCGACGCCCTTGGGAACGGAGCCTAAGTTAGCATAATGAACGTGAAAGTCGGGCCGTGCAGTGCCGGATTAGCAATATAGCAAAATTCAGCAAATGCTACGGGCCCGCGTCTGGGGGGCCTCGCGCTTGTCTGCAAAAAAAACTGCCAAGTAAGATACCATCAAAACTCTATTACATGCTACAGACAATGACCCATCGCGCTTGTCACTTTGATGGCTGCGATCACACACAAAGTGTGAATTCAAATGTTGTTCGTCCATAGTGGGCCATTCAGATTGATAGTTGGACGTGAATTTCACGCCAGCTAAAATATAAACGTGGCGCATACGACATAAGGCCGCGAAACAATAGTTTGTTTGGTTTTGTTTTTGTCCCACAATGCCCATAGGATGCGCGAACTATTAACGGAGACGGTTGGCAAGCTTGAGCTTATAACACCAGCGATCATACATTATTTTAAATTGAATTGTTCATATTTTTGGTCGTCATCTCCTGCCCTTTTAGACGATTCTGAACCAATTTAGTCATCCACAAAGAACAGCCAGTCGCAGGCAGCCTATGTGCGCTGATCCGTACCACAATCTCTCAACTATAAGGCAATTCACGAACAAATTTTCAAGAAATGTTAACCAATTGTCACAAATAGGTTTGTAAGCTATTGTGTAGCAGATTAACAGCCACTTTGCTATATGCCCTCCCTGAATGCTCGCTAACTCTTGGCTCATCATGCAAAAGGCAACACAACAATTACCCGTGTATAGCAGCAGCCTGTCAACTTAAATCAACTGCGTTGACAGATACCCGATGAGCCATTGCGTGGCGGAAAATGTCATTTGTGGCTATCCGATTGCCCATCACTGTTGACAGTAACGACGTTTACGCGCCATTGGCCACTGGACGCCATCCGCCCGTCCACACAATGTTGATGGTTTCAAATAGCCGGGTATTGGCCATTGTCTGTAGCAGGCATAAAAGCGAGCGCTAGCCACACCATATGCTTGACAACAATACTTACAGGGGAGTCCCCTAATATTTTCTTCGAGCAGTTTGTATAAACTGACCATGTAGAACGGTTTTCTATTGATTACCAATAAGAATGTAAGTGTATCCGTTTGGTAATCCACACCAACCATAACAAAAAAATACTACCCAACGGTTCGGTCTCATATTATTAACAATAAAGCTTTGTCTACATTAAGAGACAATGTCTAGCGATTGTCTATAGACGGTCTTTAGACATTGTTTAGAGACAATGTTCGTCGTGTCCACACTTAAATGTTTGTCTCTGGCTACACTCCATGAATTTCGTGATTAAGGTTGCAGTATTTTAGTAATTTTAAGAAAATATGTACGGATGTACGTACGAAAATGTATCAATCTCTCAATAAACATTAATTTTTGTTTAAAATCATCATACCTTCGTTGTGACTTATGATCTTAGAACATAGAGGCATGGAATGAGCTTGTCCTGTATGTCTCTGGCTCCAACATTTGGCGAATAAGTCGACAGTCAGCCTACTTGGTTGTTGTTTGATATTGACATATATGTTGACTGTTCTGTCGAATTGTGCAGGAATAAAAGTCAATTCTTGTCAGATTATCGACAGTCCGCCTACTCAGTTGGCGTTTCGGTATTGACCGGACTGTCGAATTCTGCATAAAAAAACGTCAATTCTTGTCAATATTTAAATTTCATAATTTTACCGAGTTAGCTGACTGTCGACCACATGTCGATTTAGTACCTAAAATTTGGAGCCACTGTTTCTATGGAGACATACAGGACAAGCTCATTCCATGCCTCTATGTTCTAAGCTTATGATGCATTTGCCACTTTGAAATTAGTAGTAAAACTTGTTCCGATTTCATTGTTCCTATGAGAGGTATAGGAAAGGGTAGGCCGATTTCAACCAAATTTAGAAACATGGTTTGGTAGTCAATATGATTAAATAATATGAAATTTGGTGAAGATATCATTAGAAATAAAGAAGTTTTTCGCACAAAAACGAATTTTTAGACCGGTCGTTCCTATGGCAGCTATATAACGTAGTGGTCCAATTCCATTGGTTCCGACATATATACAGCGTGCAATAGAAAGAAGGCTCTGTACAAAATTTCAGCTCGATAGCTTTAAAACTGAGGGACAAGTTTGCATTGAAACAGACAGACAGACGGACAAAGCTTAATCGACTCGTCTCATCATACTGACCAAGAATATATATCCTATATGTAGTTTATATGGTCGTACATGCTTCCTTCTGTGCGTTGCAAACTTCACGACAAAGTGAATATACCCTATCACATCCGTGAAGGGTATAACAATATTACATCTCCCCAATATTCAGATGGTCAACAGAGAATCACGTCACGAGGATAGCAGAGGCGCAACACTGCAGTCCTTGTAGTAATTTAATCGTGATCTCTGAAAACTGTTGCGAGCATCCCAATAATAGAAAAAAATGTAATAATACATGAAAAAAAAGTTTTAGATGACGTCAAAATACAATCCTGTCGCGATCCGTGGCCGCGGTCGTTCGGTCACCGCTCTACGATACTAATCTAGAGCTCGAAGCTCAAATTTCGGCGCGATCAAAAACTGCCTGTGGTTACTAATAGAACTCTCACAGTGCTCCGAGCTTGTCAGTACAAAGATGGCGCGGATGGGAGATGCATGCTAACAACTGCACTTCCGAAAATTAGATATGCTATCGAAAGGTCAACGAGTCGTAGAAATGCTAGAGATGTTGACGCGCCCATGCCCCAGGAGGGGTCAAAGAAATTAACAACAAAATACAATCCTAGCAAAACAGAAAAGTACCTAGGGCTTCTCCACGCTTTGCCCGGACACCGAAGAAGCTGGATTCCGGTAGTTCAAAGCATTTATGGAGAGCTCAGGTACGTGGATAAACCACAAAAGACAAACACAACACCAGGATTGCCTTGTTGAACTGACTCTAAAAGGATGATCTACTCTACAGGAAGGATGGGGGTGATACAGAGGAAAGCACAGCTACATGAAGGGAAGATGCGTGAAGTAAAGATGGCTAAGTCCTAAGACTTAGAGCAAGTAGCCTTAATGTGTTTGTGGAGATGCAAATGGGTGGAAGAACTAAAAAGGAACCTGATGAGGTCCTTCTTAGTCCTGTTCTTTACCAGTAATGGGCTCCACGTTGGGCGCCAAATATTACAAAATATTTTGCTCCCCGCCCCGATCAGGTTTATAGTCGCTGAGTAAATGGAGCGAGTATTGTGCAATGATAGAAATGCAATTCAAAATTTACATGAGCTAGCGGACGTCACTGTAGGGAAAGAAAAAGAGAGGAAAATAAAAACAAAAGCAAAAGTATTACAACTTCCATCGGTGAGATAGTTAGCTGGAAACAAGTGCACACATTTGGTCAGCGGGGTTGCGATACTAGTAAGCCTTGCCGCTTTCCGAATATGTTCGTTTCAAGATTCTTACTTTCAAAGGGGAGAGGTGGATTCCATAGAAATACCGTTTTTTGAAGAATGAGCATGTAGGACACAAAATCATGGATCAAACATTTATATACATAACGTTGTTTTTATCCTTCTGAATGGTACCAACGGGACCGAAGAGCCGATATTTACATCCGAAAATAAACGCTCACTACAAAACCTTAAAATTGCAGGCGCAGCCCTCTATATTCCGGTTTCATTTTAGAATAGCTTTTACATTTTATTATATGATACATATCTTTTTAAACTTTAATTAAACTTTCCAAAATATTAATACATTTTTCGTTTTTTTTTTCTTGTTAGGAGAGCCTGCCTTACTTTTGGATCCACGTAAGCATACTATTCGTATTTTCTATTTTAATTTTTTTCTGTTAAATTCTGACACATGTCATATTTTGATACTTTTAATATACAAAGTTGTATTACTCGTAACTTGGTGATTGCCAAGTAAAAAGACACAACAACTGCTTAATTATGCATTTCACAACCGCGAACCCTCTTTTCGATCATTCGACGTGCACATGCGATTATTTACAGCATGCAATCATTGGCTGCGTTCATAGAACGCCAGCGCTGAGTCAGCACTAGGAATCGATTAGTGCTGCATGGCAATTTGTTGTAGAAACGCTTGCGCTGAACTAAGCGCTGACACTAATCGCTTACACTAAGCGCTTACACTTTAGTCAGCATAATTTTTTTCGCTTTTCTTGCTCAGCGCAATATTTGGCATTTACGACAATTGTCAAACCTCGATTCTAACCTCGGTTGTGTCATGTATGGTCAATGGTCTTGTTTCAAACGTAATTGTTAAACCTTATTGTGGGAAAGAAATTTGTTATCATATCTTGTGTGTCTCCAGGCGGCCAAGGCCCGGCGTCGGGCTGTCGCGCCACGATGAAGATGATGGTGTCACCTGGGACTCATTAAAGTAACAAATTTTGAGTTTTTTGTCAAATGCAAAACTGAACATTGCATTTGACAAATGAGACGGACGGTATGCTGTTTCTAAAGGAGCCCCTAGTCGATTCAGCTACTTGATCAATTGGTTGCAGTCCCGCCAAGCACGGACGCTTCAATCAACCTTCTACACGGTCAATCAACTTTTCATGCGACTCTTCAATAGATTCTTCAAGCTTTGACCAAAACTCAGTATCAGTAGAGTTTCCGACTCGGAAAGAGTGAAAAGTAAGTGTCGCAATGGTTTCAAATACAGATTTGACCAGATTTTTCCAATGACATTGGTTGCCCTCAAGCGGAAAAAAAAAGTTAAGAGGAAACGACGTTGGTCCCAGGAGTGGTGGTATAAAATGGGAAACCGCTTCACTCATGAACATTTACTCAACGTTCGCCGCGAAACGGAACCAGAGGACAACAGGAACTTCATTAGAAATTGGAAAACCAAGAGAGTTTTGGTTTTTTACTGAAGTTAGTACGGCCGAAAATAGAGAAATAGGCGGTCAAGCACCCTTGTCAACCGCTCGAGTCCAACAAACTTTCTATTAATTACCGTCAACGCTTGGCTCAAGCGTCAGAACGGTCCCAAGACGGTCAATCACGCTTGATTCGATCGATTAACGCTAGATTTTTATCAAGCGGCTTGATCATCTAGGGGCTCCATAAAACACGAAAATAATCACAGCAGCAATGGTCAGCAGCTGTGAAGCGCTGACACAGCAATTTTTTTTATGAACGCAGCCATTGATTGCGATTCTAGCCGCAGTCTTCCGAAGAAGCACAGCTCCATATAAAAATGTACTACAAAAGTGCACAATGATCATCACTGAGCTAAAGTCTGGACTGATGATGACAATGATCACCTCGATGAAGATGTACATTAAACGATCTGCAATTTACCATGCATTTGATAACAAAGTATAGTCGAGCACGCATAAGTGCCATCGCCTCTGGCAATGAAATTGATTGCACTTATCCGTTTTTTTTTCACTTATCCGTTGCAAAGGTAGGCCAGTAAAATGGAATTAATTTAAGGGTCTTGTAGGCAATAATAGGGAAATATCTGGAAATAATTGTAATCCCTTCTATAGATTGTGAATAGAATGGTAACTGTGTTTGCGCAGTCGCATAAGCTGACTTTAACTGTTGGCAGGTAAAAATCTAAGAAACTCGAACCTTTTTCAGTATTTTTCTTCTAAACGGTGCCTCGGATCGAAAAATTTAGTAGGGTGTAAACTAAAGAGCGTTGGATTCTGCATCCAATGAACTTCTCAAAATGGAATTTCGATTATGCAGTTTAGTCAAAATCGATGATCACAAAATGATAATTTTTTAGGTTTAGAAAAATCACATTTAATCAGTTTTCAAGTTCACAGATCTTTGAAACTGATGGTCCAAATGAAAAACTGATTAAATATAAGTTGAAGGTTTCAAGTCTATCGTGGCCAATATTTGGCCCATTTTTAGTGTGAATCTATCATCTATCAACAGAGATCGCATGTTTGACTCACTAAATGAAGACATTTCAAAAATTATTGCATGGGGGAAAGCGAATCGAGTAGAGTTTAACGCCTCAAAAACTCAATGTTGTCTACTTTCCAATAAGCGATGTGCTCCACCTACCGCCCAACCCATTCTTTTCGATGGGGTCAGCATTCCTGATTCGCCCATACTGAACATAATAGGTATTAACATCTCCAGTAAACTAAATTGGTCCGACCACATTTTTTGCGTTGCAAAAAACGCAATGAAGTGTCTGGGCTTTCTGAATCGCTGTAAAAGATACTTTTCACCATCTGATCTGGCTCAAATTTACAAGGCTCATATAAGACCGAGACTTGAATTTAATTCCCACATATGGGCAGGCGCAGGTAGAACCGCATTATCCGCGTTAGACAAAGTTCAACGGAAAGCCTTCAAGTTTATTGGCGAAGAACCCATAACATCTAAAATCGAAACGCTTGAACACCGGCGAAGTGTCGGCTGTCTCTCACTCTTCTATCGCTACTACAACCGCCGTTGCTCTGATGAAATAGCCAACCTCATTCCTGAGCGTACTTTTCCTTTACGTAACACCCGACTAGCCAGTCGTGCCCATCCTCATCTTCTAGAACTCAGCAATAGTCGCACCGCCAAATTCCATGACTCGTTTGTATCTAGGACAACACGAATGTGGAACGATCTACCATCTTTTGTTTTCCCCCGCAACTATGACCTACCAAAATTTAAACGTAATGTACACCGTCACCTTATTCAAACTCAACCCATCTCCCCACTACCTTAATCCCTTACCACCAACGCTGTGCTCTCGCATCAAAGGGTTACCCCCTAAGCTTTGGTATAAACATAAAAAAAAAAAAAAATGTGATCAAAAATGCAAAAATGTCTGTTTAGCAATCACAACCTTAATAGCTGTATTCCGGTAAGTATAACTCAACACACCTTAATTTCCAAAATCGAATTGATCTGGCCCCTAGTGTAAACCCAATATTACTTTAAGAAAAACGCAATAATTCAAAAACTACATCAGGTGGAACATTGCAGTAAAGACTGAATCGTAGCTAATATCTCACACTAAAAATTAAAAATAGCCCGTTGAAATGAGATTAATTGGTTAATCGATATAAGAAGATATTGGCTACTCATCCTGAAGGTTAGCACTGCGACCAAAGGAGGTCTATTGTGCCATAGTCTGTTTTTTATTATTCAAGCAAGAGACCATCCTCCACTCGTACGAAGGCTAGCATGTCTTTTGCAGGAGTTTTCCTGATAACGGCAGGGCACGTGGTGAACTGACCGATGAACATATATCTCACCCGGGCATGCACATCAAATGTGACATATGGTCTCAACGTTCTCCAAACAAAGACGAAACTCCGTCTCGTTAGACAAACCTATCTTGGTTAGATGAAATCTCTCCGGATAGGTAGCTTTACTCATGTGGGTGATATCTACCCATTCGAAGGATTTCATCAATATCTTCGATTGCCGCAGTCCTGTAAGGTTGTCCCAGTAGTGTTGTCGTATCTATTTAGACCAATCCGTTATGATTGCCCTAGCTGAAGTTAAGCCCCCTGTGGTGCGGGGAGTAATAATAAGCCACAGCATCTCCTGACTTGTCACAGGTAGGCGGCTAAATGGGGGAGCAGGAGGTGCATGCTCGCAAGTATGTACATTCTCCGAAACTAGTTTATGCCAATGAAATGTCAACTGGAACAGGTAACGCGTTATGCCCCACAATGGGTTAGGACAATTGAGTAGTAGTAGTAGTATGTCAAGAGAGAGCCTTAATGGCTGCCTGGCTATTGTTTTCCAGACAAAAATATGTGTGCACTTGTATTTTTCGTGTTTAAAGCAGGAAATTAGTTGCGATTCAGTGTTCTACCTGGGCCCTATTGCACAAATCAACCAATAATATTAGTAAATTTTACAAGTTACTAGTACCAATATTAGTAGTACTAATATATTCTGTTGCACAATGGCTTTCAAGTTTCTAATAATATTAGAAACATTTTACAAGTATATGTCGCGGAAAATATTAGTCAGCTGGTGATAATGGGTGTAATGCATAAAGTGAGTCGCACGAGAGTAAGAAGTACTTTTCATAGAAATTGTTCCAAATTGTCAATGGCATAACAACTGAAAGGTTTCGATCAGTTGACACGAGCTAAACAAAGGAGCGCTAATTATTATTAATTATTGTGCAATAATAGAAAATGAAACGTGTATATAAACGAAAACTGAAACTGCGCGTTCTCAATAAAGTAAAATTGCAGCGGTGTGTTTTGTTTGGCGCTTTTTCCGATCGCTTAACAAAAAGCGACAAGATCAAGGCTTGGGAAAGAAATTATAAATATGCATTATCCCTTCAAGCTGTTCCGGCTGATAAAGATGGCTCACACATGCGCAATGCTTGGTGGTCTAATATACGGAAGTTATCAGTGGCAAGTGTTTTAATTTGTCGTCTTATTTGTTTAGGGTTAATTTAGACATTTGTCGATAAAGTGACTGATAGGTGATCCTAACGGCCTTTGAGATACTTGAGTATCATATCATTAATATTATGTAGCTATCAAATAAAATACATATTTCTGTTTGTTTTTGTTTTTTTTTTTGAGGGGAAATTTGACAATGTCAGGAAGATTGGCACAAGTAAAGCTCTCGAAGAGAAATTCACGGAACTGGACGAAACCATCAAAGACATTATTGGCCAAGATTCTCCGGTCGTAGGGTGGATCGCAGTTACAGAATCAATGGAGAATCAAAACGATATTTCCGAGCTGGATCAATTTCAAAGAGAATTCCAAAAAGAAGTTCCAAAAGAAGAAGAAGAATGGGCTCAACCCGATGTGACCGACAAGCAGCCGCCGGGAAAGGGTTGAGGTTCATCTTCTCGGTCATGCTGTTGTTGATCTACAGTTATATTACGAGTATTATCACCTATCTCATCTTCATTCCAATTCAAATGTAGATCTTCTTCTGCTTCTCTACTAATATTACATAGTGCCATGCAACACTTGACAATGTTAGCAGCAAATATGAGTCCCATTCTAAGCTTGTTTAATCGAGGGAATTTTTCTTTTAAAATTCCCAAGGCACTTTCTATTATGCGCCTTGTACTTTTGTGCCTTCTCTTGTAAATTCTTTCTGCTTCATGTCTGGGGTCATCTCGAAGCGATAGCATAAGCCACTTTTTTAGACCGTAGCCTAAATCACCAAGCAGAACATAATTCTGAAACAGTCCTTGCTCCATTCGTTCATAAAGGCAGCTGTTTCGAAGCACACGATTATCATGTAAGCTGCCTGGCGATTTTGGTTGACATAAAAAAAATTGGCCATGATAGCCACAAACGAACATGCAGTTTAACGAGTGGTTACCATTACGGTCGACAAAAGCAGCATCGATCTTTACCAACGAGCCATCGATTGCTCCAATCACTTGGGGAAAACGTGCGATTTCAAAAAAAAGTTCACAACCTCTTGTTCTTGATCTTGTGGCCATGGTATCACACGAGGAAACAGGCGGACACTGATAGCCGCGACAAACCCTTTTCACAGTGCGGCACACTGTGGTTTTGTGCACACCATGCATGTCTGCAATTGTGTGGTATTGTGCTCCACTGCCTAGCCAGTGCAAAGCGATACTACTTGCTGATGAATACTCAATGCACTACTTCTCCTTGATCGATGAATGAGGAGAGATGCTATTTCATCAACTATAAACTGCATTTTGTTACGGGACATACGGAACCTCTCCCTAAATTCAAAATCACATAAGAAGTCGTAGTTTATTCTTGGTTTATAAACTTTTCGGCGGCGGAGGTTCTGGGGTTTTTGGATATCATCTTCTTCAGAAGAAAAATTGAAAAGCAAGTCTTCCAACATCTTGACACTGACTAATAACTAAATTTACAAGAGAAAATACGCTAATAGAAATAATATTAGTGTTAACTGTCACCTCGGTATTTCTGAATATATGCTAGGCGATTGTGCAACGTAAGCTAATAGTATTAGCTAATAATATTGCCTATTTCGCTAATATTATTACTACTAATATTTTCATATTGTGCAACAGAAATTACAAGTTATTAGTGGTTTTACTAATAATATTAGTTAATAGAATATTGCGCAATAGGGCCCTGGTATAGTTTTTGAGTTACTGCGTTTTAATTAAAGTAAGATCGGCGATTTTGCAAAGCTTAAATTGTTATCGCAGACGCCGCCATCACGAAAAAATTGCTTAATTGTTTGGCTTGTCTTGTTTTTTTTTATTTTCAAAATAACTCTTTAATTAGTCTGTTAAAAAATTTAGTGAAGCTTTTTTAATCTGGAGTAAATTATTTATAATTTAAGACTAAAACGAAACTTCTAGCTGTTACACTTACCGATATATTAAGCTATTAACGCTGAAATCGCTAGACAAATATTTTTGCATTTTTGCTCACAGCCACAAAAATGGGTCCAATTGAATAATATTGAGACTTGAAATAAAATTATTTTCATCTTTTATTTTATAAGTTTTTCATTTGGAGCATCCGTTTCAATGATCTGTGAGCTCCAAAGTTAGCAAAGTGTGATTTTCTCCGAAGCCTCAATCTTCTTCTTCTTCCTTGCCATTTCATACCACTCTGCGGCTTCGCGTTGCTCTGCCCGTGGTGTTGGCACTTCGCCCGTTCTGGCGGTATAATCTCAGCTTCATTCTGCAAGCAGCTCGGCCTTGGATCGTTTCATCGCCGAGATTTATGCGTTGTTGTTGCTTCTTCATTTGATCGATCCACGTGTGTTTCCGTCTGCCTCGGGGTTTGGGTCCAGCAACTGGAACGTTCATTGATATTGCCTTCATAACTGGGTTCTCAGGTGGACGCCTTAGAACATGGCAATACCAATCCATGCGACGGTCTTCGAGCTTTTCAGTGATCAGTTGCTCGACAAACAAGCTGCCTCGGATGTAGGTACTTTTGATGCGATCCTTTTTGGTCACACCGGCTGACATCCGTAGCATTTTCATTTCGGTCGCAGTCATTTTACTCTCGTATGTCTTATACATAGTCCAGCATTCAGACCCATACATGAGTGCGGGACGTACGACCGTTTTATTCAACTTGCCTCTCCGAAGCCTCAATAATTGTCATTTTGTGACTATCGATTTGGACTATACTGGTGAACCGAAATTCGACTTTAAGCAGTGCAATGGACGCAGAATTCAACGATCTTTAATATCTGAGGCAACGGTTTGAAGTTTTAAGGAAAATTTAATAAAATGGTTAAATTTTTTCGGATTTTCACCTATCAGAATTTAAACTTACCTATTTGCAAATCTTTTATAATTATTTCCTTTCAAGCAGAAGAATTGACTTAATTTTACTGACCTATTTGCGCATGCGAAAAACCATTACACTCATCCGTTGCAATTTGCTTGTGGTTACGATGGGCATATATATCCATTTCACTCAAGTGTTTTTTGAACTTATGCGTTTTGCACTTAGAGAGGCAATACTATATGAAAAATAATTGAAAAGTCACCGGGCTTTTATATATTTTACACTAAAGCGGTTGTTGCACTTAAGCGTTTTGCATTTATCTGTAATTGGTACGGTCGGAAGCGTCGAACATTTCTGAGGCAAAAAAAAAAGAAAATCACGACAATTTCGCAGAAATGAGAAAGTGACGACTTCATAAACTAGTATTATATTCTTGGTTAGTATGATGAGAAGAGGCGATTAAGCTTTGTCTGTTTGTCCGTCTGGTTCTGGGCAAGCTAGTCTCTCAATTTTGAAGCCTTCTTTCTATTGCACGCACGCACGTTGGTTTCGAAAAATTCTTTGTTGTCGAAAATGTCTAAAACAAAGGAGTTAAGTTCAGATATGCGTGCACAAATTCAATTGCTACATGCAGAAGGGTTCAGTTCGAGAAAAATTGCCGTACGCCTTGGATGTTCGCGCGGAGCGGTTCCCTCGACTATTCGGCGATTTGAGCAAACCGGTTCGCATAAAGATTTAACAAGGAGCGGTCGAAAGAGAATAACAACCGTACAGGAGGACCGTTTGATAGTACGTGCATCTTTGAGAGATCGGACAAAATCATCTGCTAGTTAGCTGCTGAGCTGTCCGACGAGCTTAGGAAAAATTTGTCATCCAGAACAGTACGGAGACGCCTGTGCGAAAAAGGGCTGAGAGGCTGTAAGGCGAGAAAGAAGCCGTGGCTGTCACAAAAAAATCAGAAAATTCGACTAGACTGGGCTCGGAGGCATCAACATTTCACCGAAGAAGATTGGTCGAATATTATCTGGTCAGACGAATCTAATGTTGAAGTAAGTTCTCAAAACGTTGTGTGTTTTTATCTGAAAGCATCTAATAAGCTCAAGGCTATATGCATTTTATGTAATGGGCTATTTTCAAGGAGATGTTTTTTTCACTTATTGCAGATTTTTGGAACATCGGGTGCGGTCTTTGTGCGACGACGAATTGGTGAAGCGTACCAACCACAGTGTGTGGTACCAACTGTGAAACACGGAGGAGGCAGCATAATGGTTTGGGGTTGCATGGCTTCAAGCGGAGTTGGAAGTTTGTGTTTGTGTGAAGGTCGAATGGATTCTTCAAAATACATTTCAATACTTGAAAATGTACTTTTCGAATCGGCCGTCAAGATTTTTGGGGAAACTAACCTTGATCATGTTCGATTCCAGCAAGACAACGCACCCTGCCACAAGTCTCGTGTTGCGATGAGCTGGTTCCGTGAGCATGGTGTAGATTTGTTAGAATGGCCTCCTCAGTCTCCAGATCTTAACCCGATCGAGCATTTATGGAGCATTCTCAAAAGAAGGATCCATAACCGACCCATAACTTCCAAAGCAAGTTGAATTTGTGCTTTGAAAGAAGAGTGGGAATCAATTACTTCGGAAGAATGCAAACACCTCATTTCCACTATGCCACAAAGAATCGCTGCAGTTATTAAAGCCAAAGGAGGTCCAACAAAATATTGACTTATTTTAATAAAACAATATGAATACTAATTATATTTGACATTTTCTTTCAACCAATATCAAAGCACTTTGATTTTTGTTACTTTTCTGGGGTGGGCTCAAACTTTTGGCCAAGGCTGTATGTATGTATAAGTCGGAACCAACGGAATCGGACCACTGCGTCATATAGCTTCCATAGGAAGGACCGGTCCAAAAATTCATCTTTGTGAGAAAATGTTTTTTTAATTCTAATAGTACGTTTACGCTGGACTTGAAATCGCGGATTTCGAATAGCTGGCTCCGAAATCCCGAAAGTGTTTACGCTGATACTTTTCAGATTTCATTTGACAATTAATGAATTAAATTGGGGTTTTACGTCAATTAATAGTCAAATTTTAACTTAGCTTGACAGTTGACAATTAAATATTTATTTTTAACTGTCACTCGAATATTCACCACGATAGAATTTTAAGCATTACCATGTCAAATCAGGATTTCAATCGCGATTTCAGGAGGATTTCATGGTGTCCTTGCTAAGTATCAAGATTTCGTTTGGCAATAAAATGTATGCGAAATCCGTCGGATTTCACGGAGATTTCGCCGAAATCCCATTTTACGAGATTTCGAGTCCAGCGTAAACGTACTATTAAGATATCTTGCTGAGATTTCACACTAATCCATAGTATGTATTTTTAGTCAAATCATATTCCCGAATTTGGTTGAAATTGAACTACTCTATCATACTCGTGTAGCTCTGTCATAGGAAGTTTATGTTAGAAAGACTTTTTTATTTCTGAAGGTATCCCCACCAAATTTCATATTATTTAATCATATTGACTGCCTCGTTCCTAAATTTGGTTAAAATCGGCCCACTATTTCATATATTTCATATGTCTCTCATAGGAACAGTGAAATTGGAACAAGTTTTACTACTAATTTCAAAGTGGTAAATGCACCATAAGTCACAACGAAGGCTAGCTTGTTTTTTTTTTTATTTTAACTAAAATAAATAATTAAAGTAATTTGATGTTAGTAATATGTATTAATTATTAATTTGTGTTGAAATGAAATTGTATTGTACACGTATTTACACTAATGATATTTGCTTATTAACTCTCACGCATACATCTAACTCTAATTTAAAACTTACCGCTTGTTACAATTATCATTTGAATAAACCAGTCTCTTTGTTTCTACATCTCCTACGGAACAGTCGTGTTTTCCCTGCATAGCCTTGTTACTTTGCAACAGGTTATGGGCCCAGAAGTTAAAACGCGTTTTTGAAATAAAACTATTTTTCGTTTTAACTCAATAAGAAACAATGGGCGTACCATTAAAAAAAAGGGCATTTTATTGTCTGGCATAAATAGTAGTATAAAAGGTATTATATTAATTTAATAAAATACTAATTAAATACTGATTTTTAGCCATGAGTTCCTCGGCAAAAGACATTGCATCGATAGACAAATTGAAAGGTTCGGAAAATTTTCAAACGTGGTCATTTGCTATACGTGCGGTTTTCGAACTAAATAAATTAATAGATAAGTGTCTAAGTGATGGTGAAACGGACGAGGGAAAAATAAAAACTGCCAAAGCGTTAATGGTATTAAGTATTAATCCGGATCTACCTATATATGTGCATATCGAAAAGTGCACATCAGCCTTTCAAATTTGGACCAAGCTAAAATCTATGTATGAAGACACGGGTCTTTCTAGAAAAATTACTCTAATTCGTACTCTAATTACTACAAAATTAGAAAATTTTCCGTCCATGGACTCATACATTAGTGAAATCAAATCCACTTCCAACAAGCTCGCTAGCATTGGATTTGCAATTGATGAGGAATGGATTGGGTGTTTTTTGTTAGCTGGTCTTACGGATGAATATAAAACATTTATCATATGTAGGTATCGAAAGCTCAGGAATCGAAATAAAAAGTGATTTAATTAAAACCCGGTTAATTGAAGTGAATCATAGTTCGAATCTTGCAACTAACGCGTTTCTGTCGAGCAATAAAAAGAACCAAAAACCGGTTAAAGTGTGCAAAATTTGCAATAAAACCAACCACGTCACAAACAAGTGTTGGAAAAAGACAAAAAACAACTCTTCTCAGAAAAAAAAACGCATTTAGTGCCGTATTTTTGTCTCGTTCCTTTTCACAGGACGAATGGTTTACTGAAAGTGGCGCATCTCAGCATATGACTCCGTATGCAAATTATTTAGTGAGAAAGCGCAATACATCAGTAAGAGAAATCACCACTGCAAATAATGCAACAATGAAAGTTAAATGTGTAGGTGATTTGACTTTAAACATTAGTGGAAATCTCAGAGAAGTTAACAATGTCTTATGCATACCTGACTTATCAGCTAACTTATTATCTGTGGCCAAAATAATCCAGAACGGTAATCGCGTAATATTTAGTGAAACTGGTTGTGATATTTACAATAAAAAGAACAAATTATTAGTCACCGCAAAATTAATCAACGGGACATATAAACTACAAGCGAGTGAATCATTAGCTCTTTTAACTAATAATCCAAGTGGTCTAATTACGTGGCATAGAAGAATGGGTCATATTAATATTGGTGATTTGCGAAAAATTAACAAAGAGTTTAATCTTTTTGATGATAATGGTGAATCAATGCCGACATGCGAAGTTTGCATTCGAGCCAAACAAACTCGTTCTCCTTTTCCGTCAAGTCAATCTAGAACTTCGGATTTTTTAGAGCTCGTTCACACTAATGTTTGTGGTTACATGCAAACCCCATCAATTAGCGGCGCTAAATATTTTATTAGCTTTATCGATGATTTTTCGAGAAAAGTTTTTGTTTATTTTTTAAAGGCAAAAAGTGAAGCTTTCTACAATAAAAGTTCTTGGACTTTAAAAATTTAGTGGGAAATCAAACACAAAAGACAATTAAAACTGTCCGATCTGACAATGGTACCGAATTTATGAACAATAATTTTAAACAATTTTTCGCGAAAAGTGGGATTAGGCATGAATCTACGGTGCCGTACACTTCTCAACAAAATGGAGTGGCGGAGCGAATGAATAGGACCATAATTGAAAGGGCAAAATGCTTACTTTTTGACGTGGATCTCGAAACGAAATATTGGGCTGAAGCAGTGAATACTGCTGTCTATTTAATCAATCGGTCCATCGCATCAGCAACTGGAAAGCAACTCGAAGCTGTTTGGACAAATGGTCCTGTGCAGTTAAGTCATTTGAAGATTTTTGGTTCGGCGGCAATGATGCATATTCCGGCTCAATAACGTCGTAAGTGTGACTCAAAATCAAAAAGGATGCTGTTTATGGGTTATTGTAACGAAACAAAAGGTTATCGTTTGATTGAAAAAGATGGTGGAAAAATTTCAGAAAGCAGAGACGTTATTGTGCTTGAAGATAATCCAAAATATGGAAACAATGAATGTGTGAATGTTGGAAATGAAACATTAAATGTGGAAGATGTTTTGTTAAATAAATCAACTAATTCAACGACTGATTCATCTGAGCTCCAGTTATCAACATCAGTAAATTCGTCTTCAGTGGAAGCCGATACAGATCAGTCAGTTTCATTCACTGATATTGAAAATGATCCTGACTATATTCCAGATAAAAGTGTTTATATTGATGAAATTAGGCTATCTGAACGGATACAAGGTCAAAACATCGCGAACTTTGTGACAGATGAAAACATAATCTCAGATTCGGATCCCATCTCATTGGACGAAGCATTGAAAAGTGAATATAAAATTCAGTGGAAGGAAGCTGTGGAAAATGAACTAAATTCTCTTGTCGAAAACAATACTTGGGAACTAGCCAATTTACCACCTGGAAGAAAAGCACTAAAATCAAGATGGATCTTTAAAACGAAGCGAGATGAAAATGGCAAAGTTCTAAGATTCAAAGCTCGCCTGGTAGCTAAAGGCTGTTCGCAAATACATGGACTCGATTATGATGAAACCTTCTCACCAGTTATTAGATATACTTAGTTCATTACGATTGTTAATAGCGATTGCGGCAAGATATCAATTTCAAATCGACCAAATGGACGCCGTGACGGCTTTTCTTCAAGGAGATTTAAAAGAGGACATTTACATATATCAACCTGAAGGAGCAAACGACGGATCATCACTTGTATGTAAACTAAAAAAGGCAATGTATGGCTTAAAACAAAGCTGACGTCAATGGAATCTAAAACTGGATGATGCTTTAAAGGAGTTTGGGCTAACTCGTTCAATAAATGATCCATGTGTATACATTAAAAAGTCGGAAAACATTCCTATATTAATAGTAGCAGTTTATGTCGACGATTTGCTAATACTATGGAAAAATGAAACCGAAAAGCAAGCGTTAAAACAACATCTTTCTAAAAAATTTAAAATGAAGGACTTGGGGAAAGTGAAAAATTGCATTGGGCTCCGTGTTACTTACAACGAAGTAAGCGGTGACTACTATTTGGATCAAGAACATTACATCAGGGAAATTCTAGAGCGGTTCAACATGTCGAATTGCAAAGGAATAGCCACACCTTCAGATCCAAATCAACGTTTATCAAAGGACATGTCACCGAAATCCGAAGAGGAGAAGGAAGCGATGTCGAAGATTCCATACCAAGCAGCGGTGGGTTCCTTACTTTACTTGGTACAAGGAACACGTCCGGATATCGCATTCGCTGTAGGAGACGTGAGCCGATACAACATTTGTTACGGCAATGCGCACTGTTCCGCCGTCAAACGAATTATGAGGTACTTGAAATATACTATTAATTTTAAATTGAAATTTTGCAGTAAAGGAAATGCTGCATTGGCTGGATATAGTGATGCTGACTGGGCAAGCGATATTGACCAAAGGAAATCCTGCACAGGTTACATGTTCAATTTCTCCAATTCTGCTATTTCATGGGCGAGCCACCGACAACACACAATTGCTTTATCGAGCTGTGAGGCAGAATATATGGCGTTGACGGAGGCAGCAAGGGAAGCGATTTGGTTAGCTAAATTTGGGCGAGAACTTTCCATTTCCTGTGACAATCCCATACTTATCAAATGCGACAACAAGTCAGCGATTTGCCTTTCCCAAAATGATTCTTACTCAGCGCGTGCTAAACACATCGAAATTCGTGATCATTACATTCGGCAGTGTGTAGCATCCTCCTTGATCACTGTTGAATACGTTTCGTCAAGCGAAATGTTAGCGGACGCCCTAACAAAAGCTGTACCAGCCACAAAACATCAGTTTTGTACAACCCAGATGGGGCTTATTTCTCTTCAAAGTATGAAATGAAATTGAAATTGAATTAGCTTTTTGAAATTATTGTAAACTCGAAACTAAATTTGAAATTCTCTGGTTAAATTTAAAATTGATTTTTACATTTCGAAATTATAATTAAATTGTACAGACAAGTGGGATTGTTGAAATGAAATTGTATTGTACACGTATTTACACTAATGATATTTGCTTATTAACTCTCACGCATACATCTAACTCTAATTTAGAACTTACCGCTTGTTACAATTATCATTTGAATAAACCAGTCTCTTTGTTTCTGCATCTCCTACGGAACAGTCGTGTTTTCCCTGAATAGCCTTGTTACTTTGCAACAATTTATACTCAAATTCAAAATTTATAGCAGCCCGATGAATTGATAACTGAATTTTGGTGGACGATTTGATCTGCTTAGTGCGGGTCAATTTCGTAAATAAAAAGCCAGCTATGTAATATTTACTACTAAGATCGCCCTCGTTGAGTGTGTTAACATAAGTAGTAAAGGCTGCCCATCAAAAATAAAAAATAATAGCTTTACACATGCTTTTTCTCACTTCACCGAAGTAATTACGAATGAGGATGTTTTTGAAATTCAATCCAGTCAGTCAGTTGTATTGTCAGATTTTCCAGTACCGACTCGGAATGATAAATGACGTGGAAAATCATAGCCTCGCTAACAGTTGGTAAACCACGATACCCTTAAACAAGCAAGTCTAAATAAATCAACACTGACGAAAGGAGATGGGCGTCCATAAATTCCTTTCTTAACGATGAACGACTTCCAGCTATTAGCAACTTCCGATTTTATTTATGTTTATTGCATTTCAACGTATCTGTGTGCTGAGTATGCTGCTAGCAGTGCATAAAATTGGTCCGACATTACTCCGGTTCGGAATCGATAAATACTTGATGCCCATACCGATATGTATCAACAATTTTGGTGGCTCTGTCCGCATAGACTCTTGTGTGTTTCAAGCTATTTTTATAAAGCATCAATTCAGAATACTGGCCTGCCAGTGTAAATTCTAAAAATACTTTAGATTTGTGACGAGTGGCACTCTTTTAAGAAGACACTCATGATTCAATACAATGGACGAGACAGTGAATATGTAGTGACGCAATCATGTCTGAAATTCTCGACAAGATCACTGATCATGTTCCACGCATCCACAAAAAACATTACCAGTGTACGTTGTATTTCTGTGCACATTAAAGAGCTAGATCCATTATTCAGTATCTGTATTGATGACAAGTTCGCGGCGAGAGAGTCACCATAGCAAGGAAAATTCAAAACAACAAAGTTGGGTACGTATTTAGAAAAATTCTTTAAATAGGTGACCAATTGACTTTCCAAAGAGCCTAGCATGAAAAAAGTGACGAAACTAACCGTGAAACTTATTCAGTATAATTCAGTCTATTTTAGAAAAAAAAAAGCCTGCAGAATAATTCGGGCAGCAATTAATTCGATGTCTTTTTTGTTTTTATAAATTAAATCAATTTATAGGTATGTATTAAAATCCGTTCATCGCATGTGCTTTTCAAATCGATCGTATCCACATTTTCGCCAGAATTATCTAAATTAAAGTACGATCAAATCATGTGTATTTATAAGTACTACTACTTTGCCTTAACCCCTAGCGGGGCATAGCGCGTCATATTAAGATTTGTTTACGAATCGCTTTGAATCGAGCCGTGAAGTTCTCATTTTTGAGTAGATCTCTCTGATAGGAAGGACAGATATGACAAACTTTTTTTTTATCGAAACCGGTTGTCAGCCTAGCTAAAAAAGGAAAAGTTAAAATTGTCACTGCTTAAATCCTGGCTGTTCAATACGAAAAAAAATATTAAAGTCTGAGTAGAGAGAACTTTTTATACCCTAGACTTATAGTATAGGGTATATTGTTTTTGTCACGACGAAAATATGTAACACCTTAAAGGAGGCTCCGGAGGTATAGCAATGTATATATATAAATGATCAGGGTCACCTGCTGATTCGATTTAGCCATGTCTGTCTGTCTGTCTGCCCGTCTGTCTGTCTGTCCGTTCGCACGATAACTTTCGATAGAATGAAGCCAGAGCCTTGAAATTTTGGTCAAATGTTGGTAGTATGATATAGTTGGATGGTATTGAAATTGGGCACGATCAGGCCAAGAGAACGCCTACCTCCCCTACATATGTAAAATAATTAAATGTATCTATAACTCCCGATTAAAAAATCATGAAAAGCTCCAGCTTTAGTATATTGCTAGGGAGAATAATCTTATACTCTCCTGGGAAAATAAAATCGATCAGTTGAAAACTAACGGTAATTTTCTTACAAAGAGCCCCGTACTACCCTACTTTTCAGGTTTTTCGTCTATAACTCTTCAACCAATTGACGTAGACATCTGATTTTTGGCATGTAACCCCGAGGAAAAAAGCTGCTTAAGGTCCTGTAAGTTGGGTATAATCAGATCAAACGAACACCTACCTCCCCTACAAATTTCAAAAAATTAAATAATATTGAATATGGGTAAGATCCGATCCAAGGAACCCCCACCTCCCCTACAAATGAAACTTCAAATAAGCGATAACTTTTGATCGGATGAAGCCAGGGAATTGAAATTTTGGTAAAATGTTTGAAGTGAGATTGAGTTAGTTGGAATTAAATATGGGTAAGATCCGACCTAAGGAACGCCTACCTCCCCTAGAAATGAAAATTAAAACAAGCGATAACTTACGACAAAATAAAGCTAGCGACTTGAAATTTTGGTCAAATGTTTGTAATAGGATCCAGTTGGCTAATATTGAAAATACGTAAAATCCGACCAACAAAACCCCTACTTCCCCTACAAATGAAACTTCAAATAAGCGATAACTTTCGATAGAGTGAAGCTAGAGACTTGAAATTTTGTTTAAATGTTTGTAGGGTGATCTTATTGGTTTCTGGCAATGATGAGCAAGATCCGACCCAAGGAACCCCTACCTCCCCTACAAGTGAAACTTCAAATAAGCAATAACTTTCGATAGGATGAAGCTAGCGACTTGAAAAATTCGACAATTATTTGTTGAATGGGTTAGTTAGTTAATTGATTTTGAGAATGGTCAAGATCCTACTGAATGAGTGAGTGCCAACCTCCAGTATGAACTGGCCATATGGGAGACCCAATCTTAATGCATATGGTGGTTGCCAATTGGTACTTTTGGTATCACCACTAGGTCTGTAAGAGTCTAGGGTATACACGCTTTGGTTTTTATTTATTTTACTTCGCTATGGTTACTTTATATTGAAAAACCAAGGAAGCGGAATGTGCTCTAATAACAAAAATACCCCTGATATGAATTATAGCATCCTTTCATGTTTCTGCCAAATTTACTCTGTGTTGCTACAGATATTCACTGGACAAACGGACGGACAGACAGTCGAACATTTAAACGATTTCATTCTTTTGATTTTTCTACAAAAGACTAAAAATAGGGAACCACATGCTTCCGAAGCTCTAAAGGTTATCTCAGATCCCGAACACAAGATAGTATGAGCAAGTAAGTTTTCAGAAATTAACAAAACTTCGGTTTCATCTCCAGTTAACTAACCTAGATGTAGTTCGAAGTTTGAAGTAAGTTAGAAGAAAGAAACAACTTCCGCAGGTGGAGTCGGAAAATGTGTAATAATTTGCCGGTAATTAGTCGCTAATTAGTTGTGGAAAAATCAATTTTGTCGCTGTTGATTAAAAAAAAACAATGTCACCGAACGACTGAGAAAGCTCAATGCTCAAAGCTAAATGCGCGCACATTTTGTACGAAATTTCATGGTTTTTGAAAGAAAAATTGCTTTCAAATCTACAGATTTTTGATGCAGTTTTTAATTTAGACATCCACAAGATTACACTTTTTGTAGTGCATTTCGAAAATCCACCCCCATCCCCCTTTCCCACCTTAAAAGAAATTTGCATTTTTATATACGGTTTTATTCCTATCTTTACGAAATTTTATTTGTTGGACCTCCAAGATTAGGGGAAGGTTAATAATCACATAGGGGGGGGGGGGATTCCTCATCCATAGTCTTTCGCGTGGGCGCCCCCTGGAACGGCAGTGGTCACTGACCATTGCTAACCAACGTCAAGCCGCCAGTGATGGAGGTGCGATGATTTGGTTGAGGTACTCCTGTGGTGTGGAGTGTAAAAATAATACCACGGCCTTTCCCTTTGACGGCCTGTCGTTAAAATCGACAATCAAAGGACAGGACGTGTATGCCAGCAACTTGCACTATCCGAAATCGTTATATGCTAACGAAACGTCAACTATGTCTCGGATAAGGACTGACTCAACGGTTACGACTTTTGGCTATCGTACAATGACAAAGATTGGATTCTGGAATGTGCGTACTCTCCTGGACAATGGATCAGAAGGTCCCCAGAACACACGATTTCTTCAATTAGAGAGTGATTTTTTGAGGTACGAATTAAACATCTTAGGAGTTAGTGAGATAAGATGGTGGAACAGTGGGGAATTTATCTCTCCAACGGGCAGCACTGTAATGTTGTACTCCGGTAAAGCTACCGGTAGTCGTCGTGAGTCAGGTGTGGGGCTCCTTTTAACCAGAGCCGCGCGAAACTGTCTCTTATCCTGGGAGCCGGTCTCTGACAGAATCTTGACCCGACAATGTCTTGACAAAAGACTCCTTCTATGAAGAACTAAACACTGCTCAGAGCAGAACACCTAAAGGTGACATTATAATGGTTATGGGTGATTTGAATGCGAAAGTTGACGCTGGTAACTATGGGCTCAGACATGTGATGGGGAGACACGGTCTTGGTGATCGTAATGACAACGGTGAAAGATTTGTGGAGTTCTGCACATTTCACAGTCTCTTCATGGGTGGTACTATGTTTGAGCATAAGGACCACCACAAAATCAGTTGGTCCTCTGTTGATCGGCGCAAAACGCAAAATCAGATCGACCATTTTGCCATTAATAAAAAATTCAAGAGTTGCCTCCTGGACGTGCAAAACAAGAAGAGTGCCGATATTGGGATGGGAAGAGACCATTATCTTATGATCGCTAATGTTCGAATGCGTATTGCAGCCGTGTGCCGCCCTAGCGACGAAAGAACCAGGGGCCGCAAATTCAACACCGCTCGATAAAAAAGTCCAGCTGTCTTACAACAACATAATGACCATCTTGCGCAAAAAGCAGCTGAGATAACTAGTCACCCAGATAGTGACATAAACGAAAACTGGGATGCCATAAAAATGCGTACATTGATAGCGCAGATACTATCCCTGGAACAAACAAGGATTGCCGGAATAAGCCCTGGATATCCGACGCTTCATGGCAGCGGATTGTTGAAAGAAAGGAGCTGAAAGTTCGTTTGGCTCCTTTACCGTCAGAAAGCTCGAGAAATTCAGCGTAGTGTGCAGAAGAAGCCACAAGAAGTAGCAACTTAATCGCCGTATATGGTGTCATCAAGGAGTTTACAGGTGGTCGTAACTCCTGCCAACATCCGGTTAAGGATAGTGATGGAAAGCTACTTATCTTGGAAGAAAATCAAATGAGGCGGTGGAATGAACACTCCGCAGCGTTATCGAACCGTGTAACCTCTGGCCAAGTTCCCCCTCATGTAGATAATTTAGCTAACCATCAAAATGTGCGTATACGGTCCACTGCCCTGACTAAAGAGGAAATAGTCACTGCAATTATTGCACTAAAACGAGGAAAGGCCGCCGGACTTGACGGTATCCCTGCCGAACTTTATCAAGTAGCGCCAAGCGTAACTGCCGACTTGCTGCACCCACTTGTTGATAAAGCGTGGAATACAGAGACATTTCCCACTGAGTGGAAGGAAAGTTTGATCATCAAACTTCCAAAGAAGGGTAGCCTCACAGACTTTAATAATTGGAGAGGCATTTGTGTGCTTCCTGCCGTTGCCAAGATAATAGCTAAAATCGTCCTGGAAAGACTAAAGGCCCACTTAGAAAGCACAATTGCCCTATCCTGACTCGACAGAGGAATTCAATGGACTTTGACATCTTATCTACAACATCTTGACTACGCTGACGACATATGCCTACTCTCCCACAAAATCATGGATCTGTCCGCAATGGCGTTAGATCTCGAGAGGGAGGCAAGCAAGGTTGGGCTAAAGATTAATACCAACAAGACCAAGGTTCTTAGCCCGCCGTTGCGAAAAAGAAATCCGACACCTATTGCCATCAATATTAATGGGCAGCCTGTGGAGAAGGTGGACAACTTCGTCTACCTGGGTAGCATTGTTGCCGAAAATGGTGGTACGAAGCAGGACATCGCTCGTCGTATCAACCAGGCTAAACGCGCATACGGCATGCTGTCCAAAATCTGGCAGAGCAGTTATCTCAGCATCAAGACTAAGCTGGGCCTGTTTCGCTCCCTGGTACTGTCGTGCTTTTGTTTGGAAGTAGTACATGGAAAGTTTCCGTAGGAGTTACCAGAAAGCTGCAAGTTTTCGTCAACTCATGTCTTCGTCGAATTTTCTGGCCCGAAACAATATCAAATGAAGAGCTAAGTCGGCGTACGGGGCAGATGCCAATCGACGAATTGATACGCAGGCGAAAATGGCAGTGGATAGGTCACACATTGCGGAAGAGTGATAACTGCATTACTTTGCATGCCATGAAATGGAACCCCATTTCTAACCAAGGCCGACCAAGAGGGGATCCTCGAATCACATGGCGTCGATCTGTGGCAAAGGAGTGTCAGGCACTGGGTAAGTCTTTTGGGAAGTTGCGCCCCATTGCCCAGAACAGAGTACGATGGCGCGCAGGAGTAGTTGACGCGCTATGCACCGCTAGGGGTTAAGGCAAAGTTGTATGTATCTAGATAAATAGGGGGCGGTGGGCCACAAGCACAGCGACCAAGAGGAAGGTGTATTGTGCTTTCGAATGCAAATCTTCTGTATCTTTAAGGTTGGAGATCAAGTTTGAATCGGCAAACAAAACAAAACTGCTTCTTTGTCTACTTCTCAATTGCCCTAACCCCTTGTGGGGCATAGCGCGTCAACTGTTCCATGTGGCCCAGTTAACGTTTCGTGGGCATAATCTGGTTTCGGAGAATGCAGTCGCCAGCATACACCTCCTGCACATCCATGGCCACGAACGTCGTCGTGGACGGGATTCGATCCCGAAACGACGGTAGTCAAACATGAGACTGATGCCTCAACACACTACGCTACCGGTTGCCCCCAATCTCTTCCACGTCACGAAAAGGATCACGGAGGCATTACAAGCGACAACGGTAAAGGGCCTCACAGTGGTAAAGAGTGTGTTCGGGGGTTTCAACTTTAGCCTTGCAGAAGCGACAGCTGGCGTCAGCGACGACGCCAATTTTGAAAAGGTCTTGGGGTCAAATGCCCTGCGAGAAGGCCACAATCAATTCTAACCCTGTTCCTATTCAGATTCAGCAGTCCTAGTGTGCAATCTGTCATACCGATTCTTCGTGGTATTTTCGGACATACGAGTAGTTTAAAGATTTATATTTTTCAATATAATAGGCAAGTATTAAAATTATTCCCGGAATCTTAAATCTAATCGAGGGAATATTAGAGTAACAGCTTATGCACACTACAGGAGATTTGAATAAATCTCCAAATTTAAGCAAATCCCCCTCCAAATCTCTTAGATTTACCATACATTTATTAAGATTTCCTAGTTATGATTTGGAACAAGATTTAAAACAAATCTCGTCTCAAATAGCATATTTTCCCCTGAATTTGTATTTCACCACATTTCGCCACAATGTATGCAATATTTTCAAGTGGATTATCTAAAAAAAAGTAGAAATAAGAAGCGGATCCCAAGCGGCATAAGTGATATTGCCACATATCGTTCTTGCGGCAGCCGGTTCTTCGTACCGGAACGACTCGTTTTTCAACGGCCAAGAGCTGTCAAACATCATCAATGCAAGAAAAAAGATACAAAGTATCTACACTGCATGCAGATACATCGGAACATGGATATGTCTATGACTACCGACTGCGTGGAACTTGTTGTGTTGAAGATATCGACGTAAGTTTTATAAAGATCCAAGTATAGTTAAACTGGATGAAATCATTCGAAAAAACACGTCCCACGCTTTCGGTAGGCATAAGACATATCCATGTACCCATGTATCTGGTGGCAGTGTAGATACTCGTCATAAATTCTGCTTTGCTTTGTCCTGTCCGCTTGGGCTCCTTTCTCTCGCGGGATCGTTTCGTTTTCGTTTGCATCGCGTGTGTGCAATATTCACCTCCTCTCGTGCACCCTGTTCCATCTACCTGTTCCATCTACCTGTTCCATCTACCCGTTCGGAACAGTTTGCAGACTGCAGCCTATCGACATTTCTCTGAGTACGTTTCTGCTAATCGCAATCACGCTTCCCACCATCTTTTCCCAATCGGACGTGTATTGTGTTTGTGTATCTATTGCAAAATCGCTCCCACACTATCCGCTTCATCCCGCCCCTTTAATCAACAGTCCGGGTTCGGCACACACAATCCGTTTCTCAAGTAACGCGTGCGACTCTATGCTATTGTGTCCGGGAAAGAGAAAGGGAAACTAACAAAAGTAAACAAAACATTCCAACACACGCACAAAGAGAATGCACAAGAAAAAATTTTGAATTTTTGCAGAAGGGGGGGGAGGGGCATTTGATCTTCTGCAGACCTCTGAATGTACATCATGTCACGATGAGCTGCCCGGAACTATAACATCCTGCGACGAATATTTCCCTATTTCGGGGCTTGGGAGATTTTAACTCGCGCAGTATGAATCCGCCATTTTGTTTTATGATATGTTTATTGCATGTGTGGTGGGGGCCAGTCAGACCTCAAATCGCCGCCATTGCAAATGCACAACCATTTGGATAGAATGAACTTCATCCGCGATGGCTGTCGCTCTCTATCTTCGGGGGGGAAGGGGGGGGGGGGGAACTATGTAATGTACACACTCTCAAATTGCGTCTGCGCATGTCCAAATGTTAGTCGAACTGACTACTTGCTACTTTTTCTGGGACCCTATTGATTCAGATATGTAGTACAACGCGCGCTATTTTATTTGTTTGGATTCCAGCCATTTTGCACATTTTGGAAGTTTTGCGGAAGGGGGGCATTTGATCTTCTGCAGACCTCTGAATGTATTGTACAATACATCATAACATACGAGTATAACATCATCATCATCGTGGCGCGACAGCCCGACGTCGGGCCTTGGCCGCCTGGATCATTGTCCTCCAATTATCTCGGTCACGTGACTCCAATTTTGGGAGCCCAGCAGCTGCGCGGCGTCCACACCTACTGAGCTCTCCCAACGAGATCTCGGCCGTCCTCGCAGACTCGCTCCGTCGACTCGTTCTGCATTCATTACTCTCTTAGGCATGCGATCATCGTCCATTCTTTGTAATGCCCTGCCCATTGAAGTCGTTGTAGTTTGACGATTTTCGAGACTTGCGGCTCATCGTACATTTCATACAACTCATGGTTGTACCGGATGCGCCATCCATCTCGATCGCAAACAGCCCCGAAAACTCGCCGTAGAACCTTACGTTCAAATGTATCTAGCATGTTTTCGGAGGCTTGAGTTAGGGTCCATGCTTCGCAGCCATAGCATAGCACTGGTCGTATAATGGTTTTGTACACGCGGAGCTTCGTGTTTCTGTGCACATGCTTCGATTTCATTATGGGGAGAACCGAGAAAAAAGTCTTATTAGCTAACTGTATCCGTCGCTTGATTTCGTCAGTTTCGTTGGCGTCCCTTGACAAGTTGCAACCCAGGTAAATGAAGTTGTTCACGAACTCGATGTTGAGGTCCCCCACATTGATGCTTGGTTGTGCAGGTGTCCTTGTCACCGATTGCATCATTATTTTAGTTTTACCCTCGTTAATACGTAATCCAACTTCCTTTGCAGCGGTATCGAGCGTATGCAGAAGTTCTTCTGCGTCAGCCAATCTTCGAGACATGATGTTGATGTCGTCGGCGTACGCTGCTAATTGTGTCGACTTGATGAGTAGCGTCTTGCTGTTGTCCATATTCATGGCCCTAATAACGTATTCCAGTGCTAGGTTGAAGAGCGTCGGTGCCAGGCCATCGCCCGGTTTCAAACCAGTGCGTGTTTCAAATATATCACTAAGTCTATTCTGGATCCGGACTTGTGAGACGGAGTTGGTCATCATCATCTTTGTCAGTCGCACTAATTTGGCCGGTATACCAAATTGCAGCATGATGTTGTACAGTACTCCACGATCGATACTGTCGTATGCCTGCTTGAAGTCGACAAATATTTGGTATACGTTTACGTTGTATTCCCAGCACCTCTGGAGTATCAGTTTGACTGAGAAGAGCTGATCGGTTGTGGAGCGCCCAGGTCTGAAACCGCTTTCATATTCGCCAATGACTCGTTCTGCGTACGGTTTTATTCTATTTTCCAGAATTTTCGTCAAAATTTTATAGGACGTATAAACTAGTGAGAGTAGTAGAGTGAGTAGTTCTCACACCGCAGTTTATCTCCCTTTTTATGAATTGGACAGATGATGCTTCTGCGCCAATCATCTGGAATCTCCTCGTTCTCCCATACTCGCAGGAGTAATTGATGTATGGCATCAACTAGACTCGTTCCACCGAATTTTAGCAGTTCAGCTGGAATCTCGTCTGCGCCCGGCGCTTTATTTCGTTTTAGTGACCGCAAGGCGAGATCAACTTCCTCTACTGTCGGGGGTTGAATGGGTGGGCCTAGATCAACAATATCGTCGAGAGCTTCCTGTGTGGGGATGTTAGATGGTCGGTTTAGAAGCTCTTCAAAATAAGAGGCCCATCGCTTGTTAATACCATCGGTGTCGCTGATGATGTTTCCATCCTTGTCCTTACAAAGGCTAGTCCTGGGTTGGTAGCCGTTCTTAATTGTATTTACTAGTTTGTACGCTTGTCTGGTGTTCCTATTAGCTAAGTTTTCGTTTATGTTCAGCAACTGCTCGTCAAAGTATTTACGTTTCTTACGTCTAATTATTCTATTCGATATTCGCCGTAGCTCGTCATATTTTTCTCTTCTGGCTCTGGTTCCTCGTTGAATCCATTGTCTGTAGGCCTCATTTTTCGCGTCAAGTGAGTCTTTGCATTCTTCGTCGAACCAGTCATTTCGCGCTCGCCGGGCTTTATATCCCACGACCTTCTCTGCGACATCCTTGACGGTACCCTTGAGTTCTTCCCAGAACCCATGGACGCCTGTGTTGCTGATGTTGTGTAGCATAGGTGATAGTTTTTCCTCAAGGGCGGTAGTATACGCCACTGCTGTAGCATCACTCAAAAGCTTATCAACCGCAAAGATTTTGGGAGGGCTGATTCTTGCTTGATGCACTGAGAAAATTCTACATCTGTAGGTCGTCTTCACTAAGTGATGATCTGGGTCGCAGTTTGCTCCTCGATAGGAGCGGACATCCATGACGCTAGACGCCCATCTCCTGCAAATGAGGACGTGGTCAATTTGGTTGACGGTATGTGCGTCTGGAGACTTCCAGGTCTGCTTGTGAATGCGTCGATGCGGGAAGCACGTAGAGCTTACGACTAGATTCCTGCTGCAGGCCAAGTCGATAAGTCGCTGGCCGTTATCGTTACATTCTTCATGGAGGCTGTGGCCTCCAGTGGTCCCCCGGTGCCAACTTTCATTTCCGACTTTCGCGTTAAAGTCTCCCAGCAGCAATTTGACGTCGTTTGTTGGAAGTGAGTCGAAGAGAGTTTCAAGGCGGGCGTAGAACTCGTCTTTTACTGCGTCTTCTTTAACTTCAGTGGGGGCGTGCACATTGATGAGCCAGAGATTGAAGAATCGAGTCTTGATGCGAATCGCACACAGCCGTTCATTTATGGGTTTGAAGTCAGTAATATGCGGTTTGAGGCGATTGTTCACTATAAATGCTACTCCAAACTTCTTGCGGCCCGATGGTTTGCCACTTGTAAAAATTGTGTGCGATTTCTTGTCATTAATCTCGCTGCCAAGCCAATTTGTTTCCTGGACGACTGCAGTAATGCTCAGTTTGTACTTTTCGACCTGTTGAAGGAGGGCCTTCTTGGCCCCCGGTTTGTTCAGGGAGCGTACTTTTCGGGATCCGAAAGAATAATCCTTTAGTCGTTTGCGTGGTCGTCGTTGTTGATCCGTCCAATCCGAGGCTTTTGTTTCATGTTTCTTGACATGGAGTGGTTTTTACAAGGACGAATTGTCAGCACGCCGCTTAACCCCATTCAGGGGATGGCCTCGGATGATAGCTGCTTCAGATGGTTTAATAAACGTGCTGGAGCCCACACAACTATGTAGCAGGTCCAACTACGCAAGTCATTCCATCCTACTAAACCTGAGACGCTTAGGTGTTCGTCAGCCATTCAGGCTACAGCTATCTGCCTTTTCCAAACTGTCTTATCGCTAAGACATATGCCGTCAGCGAATTGATACACTGCCGTTACCAGGGGGCGCCCACGCGGAGGACTATGGAAAAGGTCTTTGCCCCCCACGAGTATAACATCCTGCGACGAATATTTCTTTATTTCGGGACTTGAGAGACTCTAACTCGCCTAGTATAAATCCGCCATTTTGTTCTATTTGTTTATTGCACGTGTGGTGGGGGCCCACATTGTGGACCAGTCAGACCTCAAATCACCGCCATTGCAAATGCACAAACGCAGTCGCTGGATCACCCGATTTGGCTCGAATGAACTTCATCGGTTCTCGCTCATCTTCGGGGGGCGGGAACTATGTACACTTTCTTAAATTGCGTCTGCGCATGTCCAAATGTTAGTCGAACTGACTACTTGCTTCCTTTTTTGGGACCCTAGTGATTCAGATAGTACAACACGGGCTATTTTATTAAATGATACGTGAGATTTGGCGGAAACTGAAGGTCATTGAAAGTCCGCCCGTTCACCCATACACTTTGTTATTTGTTGCCGGCCACAACGTCAACCCTTATCGCTATCAAATCAGCATCCCAACATGTACATACAGGATCCCCGCAAGCGCACCGCCCGCGCGGATCTACAAGCAACAGCCATGCACAATGACCCCTTCACTCAAACGACATGCACAACCAGAAAAGACAAATTTTCAATGGGCTTGCTTCCTCTTCTGACCCCCGAGTAGAAAAAGAGACATTTCGTGTGACGGACAGATTGATTATGACCCCCAGCTATAAGACATATCCATGTCAAAACTGCAGTATTCGAAGCATCGCTACCACAACACCAACAACATATTGCCACATAAAAAGTCATAATAGCATTGTTTAAACGTTTTTCAAATGGTAAATTTATAATTTTTGCCCGTTTTATAACCATATGATTATAAACCACGCAAAAAACGGTAATTTTAAAATAGCAATTGATAAACTTTCAAACAACGCTATTATGACTATTGATATGACAATAGCATTTCTGCTGCTCGAGGGTCATATGACAGTTGTTTTTTATCAAATTCGGGGAGGCACACGTGCGTGCATGCACATGGTGGAGTCGACCACACTATAGGCTACCTGTTCCCATGTAAGTGAACGAAGATATTTACAACTTTCAAATACCTGGGCTTGATGGTCAACAAAGAAGCTGCGATGACGACAACAAACATCGCATCAGTGTCGGTTGGATGAAGTGGCGAAAAAACTCTGGGGTTTTCTGCGACAAGAAGATGCCACGAAAGCTTAAGGGCAAGTTGTACAAAACGTTCGTACGTCCCGCACTCATGTATGCGTCTGAATGTTGGACTATGTACAAGACATAGGAAAGTAAAATGACTGCGACCGAGAAGAAAATGCTACGGAAATCAGCCGGTGTGACCAAAAAGGATCATATCAAAAGTACCTACATCCGAGGCAGCTTGTTTGTTGGCCAACCGATCACTGAAAAGCTCGAAGATTGTAACGGACGGTTTAGTGGGCATCCGAAGATGCCCGTGGGGACGGAGCCTAAGGTAGCTTAATTGCCCGTGAAGGTCGGGCTGTGCCATCTGGCGATAAAAAAGGCTCCTCAATGAGCTAAGCAGCGGCCTATGCTTGCTGTAGATTAGTTCGGGAGACGTGGGCGGGGTTTTCGCCGCTCGTTGCCCCTGTCCTTTACGTATTAACAAAAGTTCATAGGAGTGGGGAAGACAACACAAACAAAGAAGGTAAAAATGGGAAGACAACACAAACAAAGAAGGAAAAAATGGGAATAAAAAAAATTAGGCGATAAGGTTGGAATAGTTGGCAGATGGCTCGCTTGCCCTCGCGCTCGTATTGGAGTCCAGGTGTAATGGGACCCTCTGCCTCTGGTTGCATACCACCGACAGATCCTCACTCATCAGGTGCTGTCATAGATCTGCCGGTGGAAGCAGCACAACCATACGGTCAATTGAAGGTGGTTCATTATGGGCAGCTTCTACTTCGAGGCCTGCCAAGATGTAGAAGTTGAGGACAGAGTGTGCTGCTACCTATAAAAAAAAACAAACAAAAGCGAGCTGGGCATCGGAGTCAGCCGGCAACCATGGTAGAGGGGAAAAATTCGCAAAAAAAAAAAATACTAAAATATTTTACATTTCCCCATTATTCATATGATCAACAGGTTACAGAGAATCCTGATGCCAGCAGAGGCGCAACACTGCATTCTTTGCCGTAATTCACTCAAAAACTCTGTAAGCTGCTGAGCACATGAATAATACAAAAATGCAAAACTAGGCAATCGAAATTTTTAAACTGACGTGAAAGGACAATCCTGGCAAACAAAAAGGCACCCAGGGCTCCTCCGCGCTTCGTCCGGACACCGAAGATGCTCCAAATGCCGGCAATTTAAAGCATTTGTGGAGGCCTTAGGTACGTGGCTAAACAATAAAAGACGAACACAACACCAGGATTGCCTTGTTGAACTGACTCTAAAAGGAAAAACTACCCCATAGGAAGGATGGGGGTGATACAGGGGAAAGCACAGCTACTTGAGGGGAAAATAAATTCAGTAAAAATGGCTAAGTCCTAAGACTTAGAGCAAGTAGCCTTAATATGCTTGTGAAGGTCGGGCTGTGCCATCTGGCGAAGAAAAAGGCTCCTCAACGAGCTAAGCAGCGGCCTATGCTTGCTGTTGCTCAGTTTGGGAGACTTGGGCGGGGTTTTCGCCGCTCGTTTTCCCTGTCCTTTACGTATTAACAAAAATTCATAGGCCTGGGGAAGACAACACAAACAAGGGAGGTACAAATGGGGAATAAGAAAAATGAGGCGATAAGGATGGAATGGTTGGCAGATGGCTCGCTTGCCCTCCCGCTCGTATTTGGGTCCAGGTGTAATGGGACCCTCGGCCTCTGGTTTCGTACCACCGAGAGATCCTCACTCATCAGGTGCTGTCATAGATCTGCCGGTGGAAGCAGCACTACCATATGGTCCATTGCAGGTGGTTCATTACAAGATCGTCTTATGGATTGGTATTGCCATGTTCTAAGGCGTCCACCTGAGAACCCAGTCATGAAGGCACTATCAATGAATTTTCCATTTGATGGACCTAAACCCGGAGGCAGACGGAAACACACGTGGATTGATCTCATGAAGAAGCAACAACAACGCATTAATCTCGGCGATGATATGATCCAAGACCGAGCTGCCTGCAAAAGGAAGCTGAGATTATACCGCCAGAATGGGCGAAGTGCCAACACCATAGGCAGAGCATCGCGAAACCGCAGAGTGGTATGAAATGGCAAGGAAGAAGAAGATATGCGCCATCGTATTTGCCACTAGCACAGAATGATGTTAATATCATATTTCGGATTGTATTTTGGATCACTGACTCGTAACCCACGCTTACTATTTAGCCCCTCTGACTTATAATTCACTATTTTGCCGGCCTAGGCTGCTAGTCCTGATCATTGGGGTCAATATTTGTGGGTGTTCTCCATATAAAAACTGCAATTCTGCCACTTTGGCAAGAGCAATAAATTGCGGAATAAAGGAACAAGTTGATCACTTTTGTTACATATTCAGTTTGGATTTAATATATGACGTCGGGGAGGTCGGTAGGTCGGTGCGTTGAGGCGTCAATCTGATATCTCATACCAGTTATTCGCGGATTCGAGTCTCGCCGTGATGTTTGTGACGGGGGGAAGGGTATGGTGCGTTAACCACAACTTTCGTCCAAAACCAATTTATGCTAACGAAACGTCTCTTAAGCCTGTTGTGAGTATTTGGCGCGCTATGTCCTATCAGGAGTTAGGGCAAGAAGCATTTAGAAGTAATTTATTGTTTTATCTTGATATAAAAAAAAAAGAAAATTCTCATTTAGTCTAAATCCTTCTATTAAAACTAGGACCACTATATCCATTCCGTATTACATTGCAACATTTATTTCTTCCCCCGGAATTTTGTTTCCAACCTATGCCATTAAAGCCACTCCTAAATCACCTTTTCTCTTCCGGCATAATGAAATGAAATTGAATCTAAAACCATGACTTATCCTCCAGTAGCGTTGCGAGTAAAACCCGGAAAATTTATGAATTTTATTTAAAATTTTCCCTATGTCCGTGTCATTTAAATCACCTGGCTACGACATTGCTCCTATTCCCATTTTGATTTGAATGCCTTCCAGTAAACTGGAACCCGATAAAAAGAGCCTGAAACCCACATAAAAGAGTCCCATAGATATTTTTGCTCTTGTTTATCCCGAATAGGAAGCAGCAGGTGGATAATGTTCAGGAATGACGTACGGACGGACGGACGGGCGAATCGGCGTACATCTAGAGTCAACATAACCTGGACATTTTATAGTCATGATTACGTCAAAGAATTCATCTGGCCTCGGTTGGGGTGGTTGGACGCGAAGAAGGCTGCCATCTAAAGACCGACCGTCCGATTAGAGACAATGGGTGGTGTCATCATTTAGTTGTATTCCCGGCAAAGATTTCGATATTCAAATTGAACGAAAAGTAATGATAAAAGCGAATTGTAACCATTTATTTGGCTTATATTGTGACTTTAAATCAGGTTCTGATATAAAATTAAATGTAGGAAAAAATTCCAACGTTTGTGCTTGCGACAGATTATTGATTTTATTTCGAAGCCAAAAGTCAAATCAAATTGTGGTTCGATTCGCTGTCGCTGCAAGTGAATCTGGAGAATTAAAAAAATCACGACAAAAAAGAAACATAAGTTTCGAATACATTTCTAAATTAAATGTCCAAATCAAAGTTTCGAATTAAATAATATTAAAAAAGAAAAGACAATTAATTATTATATGATTAAGGTTGATAGAGATATATACAACCAGTTTTTTTTTTGCTGTCAGAATCGATAAATTTTTCTTTTGATGGTTGTTGTTTCTCCTCCAATTCGATCCACGAAAACTAAAAGTCCCAGGGTTTTTTGTTGGACCTATATATTTTGGGCTACGTGCCTATCATCAGGGTCAATGCGCTAAAATTGAAAAACAATTAGCAAACAAACACTTCGTATTTAACAAAAACTAATCAGTCAAAATAAAATCCTTTTTTTTTTTAATTTTGACTAATTAGTTTTTGTTAAGCACGAAGTCTTTGTTTGCTAATTGTTTTTCAGTTTTAGCAACAAAAAACCTTGAGACTTTTAATTTTCGTGGATCGAAATGGAGGAGAAACAACAACCGTAAAAAACAATTATGTTAAACATGTTAATATGAAAACGGGGTGCGACGGAAAAAAGGCACCATATTTTGAAAGTTTGTACAGGGTATCCCAATTCGAGTGCAAAATCTTTACGCCACGCAATTCGTCGTGTAATTCTAAGAAAATTGTTAAGAACATACCTTTTTTGTGGAAGTAAACAATTTTTTCTATAGAACTTCAAACACTTCACGTGTAAATCCTACACTCGATAGGGGAAGTATTTTATTTAGGCTACATTTAGGAGAAAAGGTGCATGCTGGAAACTGCGTTATTCGAAACTAGTTTATGCCGTCGAAACATCAACTGGGCCTCATGGAACAGTTGGCGCGCTATGCCCCACAAGGGGTTAGGGCAATTGAGAGAGAGACATCTAGGTGAACCGGTCTTAACTTCGTCGGGGTCACTTTGTTTTCGCTTCATTTCGCCTCAAATGAATTTTGAATCTTCTGATTTTAAAAATATATTTCTCCGAAATATTAGGGAACTTTTCGGAATCAAGTAATTTGTGTTACCATTAGACATCGGGATTTAACGCACAATAAAGTTACGTTTTAGCCTGCTAAACTGTTAAATTAGACATTTGGAACTAAACGAGGGTTTTTAAAAAATACTTCCAATATTTATAAATACATTAACTACACAGTAAATAATTAACATTTTTCTCCAATTTTCTACAGTTGTTATCTTTTATCAGTTAAACTCATTATAAATACTGAAAGTCACCATTCCACTGACACTGATGTTATTTGAACTAATTTAAACTTTATAACACTTCACTCCGACTACTCCCATTGCACCGCTAATCTTAAGGTCGCGAGCACAACCACGACCAAACTTCCATCGAACCATCAAATATCATAGAACGGTGGAAATAGGGGGAATTTTTTTCCACACGTTCTATGAAATTGATGGTTCGATGGAAGTTTGGTCGTGGTTGTGCTCGTTCATGGGTAGCGACCTTTACCTTTTGCATCTTTAATCACTGATACCCGCTGAGACAAAAATTTTCCTTTAAACTTTAACACTAAGATTCGCTACGGTCACAAGTAAGAAGAAAAGGTAGGGCCTAGTGAACACACGCTTAAGCTTTAGATTCTTCGGTAATTTCTTTGCAGATGATACGCTTGCTTCACCTTCTACAGGCAGCGCTTCAATGACAGCAGCAATGTCCTTCAAGTGTTCGGCATAATACACTCTAAAAAAATTTTACCCTTATAATAGGAGGAAACTTTATTTCCTTCTATTATAATGGTAAATTTACTCTGGAATGTAGATTTACATATCGAGTGTAATTTAACACTAAAAATATGTAAAGAGGTACTCCAAAATATTTGCAAATTTGCACCCGGAAATATGTACAAATACCCTGTAAAAGTAGAAATATAAATTAATTTATCCCTAAAATGTGTGATATTACATATCCGAATGAGTACTCATTTAATAGCTATATGGGCTCATAGTCCGACACATAAATCCCCCTTTTATCGAAAAGACGAATGCCTTCAGTAGGAATCGAAACCAGGACCCAGTGAGCAGAAGGCGAACGTGCTAACCGTTGCGCCATCCGGACTACTTATGTGCACTAATTAGAACGACTTATATTATTAATTCGACAAAATGCAGCAAAAAATTAGTAAAACTACATCTACACTTTGTAAAATAAAAATGCACCAAAAACCGAATTATAAACAAAATGTTGTAAAAATACATCAAAAAAACATGATTTCAAATTTTACACCAATTTTAGTGTAATTTTCCGAATTTTTTAGACATTACATAAAATTTGTTTAAATATCCTATCTTGATGTATATATGAGCAGAAAAATAAGTAAAAATTAATCGAAATTTAGAGGAAATTTACGTTCACTTTTTACAATGTAGAGAGAGATAGCCTCTATCCAGGTGTCCCATGAGGTTATGGTTGGTTGAGGAGGTAGCATCCTAATGCTTCGTTTACACGTGAACGCTGAGCACATTAAAAAAGTGTATTGAAAAACACTATCAACAAAAATATACCTTTCTGTTCTTACATCTCTCTCTAATTACTTAGACCCCTCCAGGGGCATGGGCGCGTCGACATCTATAGCATTTCTAAGCCTTGTTGACGTTTCAATAGCATACTTTTCGGAAGTGCACTTGCTAGCATGTACCTCCTATCCGCGCCGTCTTTATACTGACAAGCTCGGAGCACTGTGAAAGTTTTATTAGTACTCACAGGCAGTTTTTGATCGCGCCGAGATTTGATCTCCGAGCTCTGGATTAGTATAGTAGAGCGGTGACCGAACGATCACGGCCACCGAGCGCGCGTTCTTACATGGCCAACATGAATTTGCGAGCATTTGACTTGTTCCCATCTCTTGGGGGCCCCGGTCCTTGGATCATAACCTGCCTCAGAAACGGCTATGATATATCGAGACACATCAGCTGTCAGATATTCGAATTGAATTTGTTCTCTACGAATACTGCGACTTCCACAAAAATTCAAAAAACAAAAAAGATGTCTACCAAACAATTTACACACGACAGCAACTGAAATCTGGCGACCTCATAGCTAAAGAGCACTACAACTATAGAGAACACGTCCGCAAATATCAGCTGTAAAATGTCAGGACGTTTGGGTAACATGAACCGCTGATAGACCAGAACAGAATTCTGATCCGAAAAATGACGTCAGCTGAATCATGTTCCGCTGGATCGGAACCGCATCGGAAAGCGTTCTGAGGAAATCAGGAAAAAGACCAAGAATCCGAAAACTGATCCGTCGTAGACACTTGCCCATTATCATTTTCCCGATGGGTGATGGTTAACTCAGGTCAGTATGGGAAAATAAATATATAAGAACTCAATATTTAATACCTCATACAGTAAGAAATTCAATTTTATTTGGACGTAATGAAAATTGCATTATTCATTTACATTTATACAAAAGCCTCAAAATTGTCTCTAAAAAAAATCGAAAGTTCGGCGTGACGGAAACTTGAACCCGGACCATATGTTTACTAACAGCTTCTGACGGGAGTTGTTCCTTGTGCACACTATGTCGTGTACATAAAATGAAGCACTGCGTACAAATTGAGTATTCACACGGACTAATGCTGTTTACGCATGCCACAGATTCCACGGTTTTACACCGTACCGCGCCATAAGATGTTTACAAATCAAAAACACAAATAGTTCCTGGATCTCTTTGCTGCATAGCAGATATGGCGTGGCAGACCCATCTTTGTCAAGTTTTCCGACTATTATTGTATTTGCGATACATCTAATATTAGCGATATATCTATTGCAGAAAAAAATTCGTTAGATCTGGTATACCCGTGAATAGACGCTACCTCAACTGCGTGCCTAGTATTAGGGTATGTTTCGAGATGCTGGACGGAAGTGTTTATCGTTTTTATTCCGAAAAGCGGGTAAAAGTTGGCACGCCCGACAAAATGACCGATCAGCCTGTCTTCTACCTTGCTCAAATTCCATGAGAGACTGATTAACTTCTATCTTCGTAACACCATCCCATCACGCTTTCTAGCCACCTCGCAAAATGCCTACTAGAAAGGAAGGTCAGTTGGTGCAGCTTGACACTATGACATTTGACACTGTCAGTTAATACTCGCATACATCCCATCTCAATACCACGTCGTTACATATGGGAGTACCCGGGTACTCACATAGACTTTGTATGGAAATTTCGTAGAATTTGGTGTTGAAAAGAGGCAAATCAAGCGAATTTGGAATAAAAACAGGCATGAAACCGTTCACGCCAAGCGTGGAGGGTTTTATACCTGTTATCATACTCTCAATATCTGTTATCATAGCCTCATTTTGATCTACGGTGCATTTACCACTGTGAAATTAGTAGTAAAATTTGTTCGAATTTCACTGTTCCTATGAGAGGCAGTTGAAATAGTGGGCCGATTTCAACCAAATTTTGGAATGTGGTTTGGTGGTAAATATAATTGAATGGTGTGAAATTTCGTAACGATATGTTTAGAAAGAAAAAAGTTTTTCTAACAAAAACTTGTTTTTGGAACGGTCGTTCCTATGACAGCTATACGATAGAGTAGTCCAATTTCAACAGAACTCGAGGATGTGATTTAGCGGCAAAAATTATTGAATAATATGAAGCTTCAAAATGATAGCTTTACAAATAAAAAAATTTTTCTCACAAAGACTGACTTTTGGATCGATCGTTCCTATGGTAGCTATATGACGTAGTGATACGATTCCGTTGATTCCGACATATATACTGCGTGCATATATATATACTTGTTGCAAAATTTCAGCTGGGTACCTTGAAAACTGAGAGACTAGTTTGCATAGAACCAGGCGTTTTTCGGGAATCAATTCCCGGTCCGAACTACCGAGGAAGTCGGCAGAATCGCTGAAATCGACAAGACTTCCTATGTAATCGTGGCGTTCTTCGTCCGTCATACGTTGCCAACGAGCATGGCTAATATCATCCATTTCCAATTCTCTACAGTCTTACACTCTCAATGATCAAGTCGAAATTGAATGGAAGCCCTCGAATTCAAAAAATTTATGCGACAGGATTTTACCTAATCCTGACACAGGATACGTAAGAGTCATAAACCTATTGTTAGAAGTATACCCTTTTTTATTGCAACTGCTAAATTTTATCAATGAATAATTTTTCTGGGTAAAACCCCGTATAATATGAATGTGAGTTCCCGGGTACTCATAAATGTATCCGAGGGGTAACCAACAAAAAGTGCAAAAAAAATATATAAACAAAAATACAAAATTGCTTGTGGATATGTTTTTCCAGGTAAAACATAATAGCGATAGCTCATCAGGAAGATGGGGACAATAAAAATTACAATAAGTGAAAAAACTAGCTTTTTATAGCTCATGAGTACCCGGGTACTCAAATACATATGTATGCGAGTGTTAAAGAAGACGCAGCTTTTCCAAACTACTCATTTCGTTTATTTCGTATATATGTACAATATATTTCGGGAGCGATATACCGCCTTTTTCAGTAAAAAAAGCTGCGTCTTCTTTAACTTAGCAGATAACTACAAACATCGAACAATATCTATCACACTCAGCTCTTTGAAAAATCCCTAGAATACAGGTAATATACGTTGGTTGTGTTCCTGGATATTCAGGGCGCATTCAACAGCATAAAATCGAGTGCGATAATAGAGACACTACTGAACCTGCAAGTCTATGCTCTGTAAACTCATCAATCTGCAGCTTACATCCAGGATTATTCCCACTACTTTGCGAACATTTTCTGTTAGTAGAGGTGTCTGTAAAGGTACCCCCAAGGTGGCATACTGTCGCCTCTTCTCTGCAACCTAGCAGTCAATAGGCAGCTTTTGAAACTGGAAGAGATAGGATGCCGTGTGACTTCTTATGCGGACAATGATGCCATTGCTAGTTCTGGCGAGTATCGGGCTTTCCTCAGTGAGGTACTGTAGATTGCTATATGTTTTCTATCCGAATGGGCAAGCCATTGTGGCGTTAAGGTTAACACCAACAAAACGGAACTTGTGCTCTTTACTAGAAAGCGCAGAATTCCCCCTATTGAGCCTTCCATTTTGGATGTCAAGAGACTTTGGTATTTGCTGACAAAGCTAAGTTTCTCGCACTCGTCTTCGATAGGAAGCTGACGTGGAAGCTTAATGCAAGCCATAGACGCTCGTACCAATCCGTCGGATTGGTCGCAAGTCAACCACTGATACGCGAACCGTATTCATACAATTTTACTCAAGAAAAGTAGTCAAACAAGTTATTCTCTATCGCCGCGATATGCTCCGCATAAGTGTACAGCGACAGCCCGCGCGACTACCTTTTCTGATCCCATATTGTATTTGTTGTTTGGGTTGGCTCTGAGTTCGTGTCGAGCTCGATGCTCAACACTTCGAGCCCAGACCCGACCCAACAACAATTTCAATGTAGAGTCCGACCGGTATTTGAATAGCTGAATTGTTGTGAATGAACGATTACGGTGTGTGTCAAAATACAGTATGGTCTGCTTATTGACGAATTTTTCAATGCAGAATTTATAGGCACGATATTATATACGTATACATGCACGTACATATGTGAGTATTATAGAAGTCTCGTTGTTATTAAGATTGGGTAGATCTTCACCGTCTCCTTAATCAAAGTTGAACAGGTGCAATAATAATTACAGCCTGCAGGTAAATGGGAATTATGTAGTTATACTGATAATCGTTGGAATATAATTTATTGATTGGCTGGAAACTAATACATATTTTGAATCGTGCTATATATGGTAAGACTGGGGTTTATAGCGGATCCAATATGGTGTAGTATCTATATACCTATATACAGCTTCCTTTTATTCTGAAGTCGGAATATGAGATGAAAAATGTAGTAGCGGAGCTCATTTTTGAGACCTTTGTACGGGATGATGGTCATTGGGAGGTGAATGGTTGATTGATTTCATAAGAATTATTGGGGGCTAAGCGTGGTACTGACCATTCACCTACCCATTACCATCATCCCGTACAACGGTCTCGAAAATCAGCTCCTCTACTACATTACATTACATACATATTACATAGATAATATACCATATAGGATCCGCTACAGCACAATTCAAAATTTGTTCAAGTTTCCAGCCAACCAACAAATTATATTCCAACGATTATCAGTATAATTACATAATTCCTATTTACCTGCAGGCTGAATTTATTATTGCACCTGGAGAGACGGTGAAGATCTACCCAATCTTAATAACAACGAGACTTCTATAATACTCACATATGTACGTGCATGTATACGTATATAATATCGTGCCTATAAATTCTGCATTGAAAAATTCGTCAATAAGCAGACCAAACTGTATTTTGACACACACCGTAATCGTTCATTCACAACAATTCACCTACTCAAATACCGGTCGGACTCTACATTGAAATTGTTGTTGGGTCGGGTCTGGGCTCGAAGTGCTGAGCATCGAGCTCGACACGAACTCAGAGCCAACCCAAACAACAACTACAATATGGGATCAGAAAAGGTAGTCGCGCGGGCTGTCGCTGTACACTTATGCGGAGCGTGTCGCGGCGATAGAGAATAACTTGTTTGACTACTTTTCTTGAGTAAAATTGTATGAATACGGTTCGCGTATCAGTGGTTGACTTGCGACCAATCCGACGGATTGGTACGAGCGTCTATGGCTTGCATAACATACTATAACGGGCGAACCGGGCTACTCTGGCACTCTACTCGTGTAGGAAGGCCATATGTAAGAACAGCTGAAAGTAGTGTAATAGTTATACACAGCAGTTGTGCATCCTATTTTACTGTACGGCTAAAGGTTTAGACACACAGTGTCCGTACCAGGGCAGCGCCGTAGTCGCCCGTATACTGGCGATCTACGGTAAGCGAATTGTACCATATAAAACAGTCTGCTGGTCCACACTACCCACACGGACAACAGACCGTCACCTGCACGTCACGGGGCGAACCGTGCCCGTTTAGTTTGGTTTAATTTTTCTCGCTCACGGTTCGGTACGGAAAGAAATTGGATACACACATAACCGAACACGGAGCAGCCGCTGCCGGGTGGGTTTTTGTGTAGCCATCATACGGCGAAGAAAATGTACAATGTTGAATAGATGACACACATTTGCATTGTATGCAATTTAAGTCGCTAGGAAGAATCGCGGGAATCGGGGACACATGGGAAACACACGGTTGGTCTCGGTACGGGTACTGTGTGGTTTCGCTTGCAATGTGCGGTCATGTATCCGATATACGGGTGACTACGGCGCTGCCCTGGTACGGACACTGTGTGTCTAGACCTTATGCGTATGGTGGACGGCACTAAAAGTGGCATCCTACAGTATCCAGGTAGGGAAAGAGCAAAAATTTGATGCGATTGCCGCTCCAGGGGCATTGAGAACTACACCATCGTCAAGTTTGGACATGCTGCTCAATTTGCTTCCGGTGGATATTTCTGTGCGAAAAACTGGTGGCCTTTGAAGAGAGAGTATATGAGGAAATGAAAAAGAGCGAGAGAAACGAAGCATTTCGGTACAAGTGAGGAAGTAGGAAGGGGGATGGAAATTTGACATCTCTTTTGCTCTATATGGACCGGGCGGGTGTTCCGCGGCAGAGAGACAGACTGGAATGTTATTGGTCCAATTGGAATATTAGGAGAGGGGATGACATCTTACGTGCTTCCTGTGCTTTTATATAGACTGCGCGGGTGTTGCGCAGTGGAGGGCGTGTGTCTCTCTGTTTACTTTTTACGACTGGAATTGCTTCAAATAGTTTAGTGTTGAGTATATGCGGATTGCTCCTCCATAGGTATTTTCTATGCTGGTGGCAAACATGGCGATTCGCCTTCTCGAAACTGGAAAACTGGAAAGTAACGTGTGCTGTTGCGTGGTCACTCCACCATTCTGGGTAGTCTGAATCTTGCAGCTGAAACACCTTTCCAAAATATGCATTTGACAGCAACCGACTCTGTTGCCATCTTCACGAATGGATTTAAGGCAGCTTTCACTCAACGGGCGTTTCCCGGGCTCATGAGCTCATGGACTGACCGGCTCATGGACATAGATTTAACATGGGCTTAAATGGAAAAAACAAACACATTATGAAAGTTTCTTTCGCGCCAATTTTACGTGTGCACTAGTAAATTCGAGCGATGTTTTCAGTACTGACCGACTTTCTATTTGAGTGCGAAAAATTGCTGCTTGACTCATGAACTCACCGCTTTCACACACTTAAAATTGGCGGGAAAGAAACATTTACAATGTGTTTATTATTGGACTAATCCACTCACCACCGGCGGATGGATTTAACATGGGATCAAATGGATGAGCCGGTGAAACGTCGGTTGTGTCAAAGCGATGGTTTGATGAGTCCAACAGCAATATATGCACTCGAATAGAAGTCCGTCGGGACTAAAATCAACGCTCGAATTTATTAGTGCACACGTAAAATTGGCGCGAAAGAAACTTGTACATTGTGTTTGTTGTTGAACTCATGGACTCACCGCCGGCAGATGGATTTAACCAACGCCATCTATATAGACAGGCCTGCGCTCAGCTGGTTTTGACGCAATCATTTCCTTTGATGACGCCATCAGTATCCACAATCCAGTGGTCGGCGACTGATGGCGGCGACCCCCCGGTATTTGTACGTTCCGTGATTAGTTTTCGTTTTCCGCGTTCAGTGTTTATTTGTAAGTAAAATTTCATCTAGTGATCCGGGAAAACAAACACGTGCGCGATGAAAGCGTGTCGTGCGGTCAAAAGATGTATTTTGTCAAGTGTGAACTGATCCCCGATGCTCTGCGACTGATCCCCGGGGCTGCGGCTTCGACCAAATTGGTGTAAGTGTTCAGAAAGTGTGTTTTTAGAGGACTAAAATGCCGTCTGGCGCAATTCCAATTGTAAACACATGTCGTGCCGGGAACATCGTCGTGTGCAGTCACTGCCTTGGCATGGCCTTGGCGAAGGAAATAATGACGTAACGATCAGCTGAGCGCAGGCCTGTCTATCTAGATGGCGTTGATTTAACATGGGAATCGTGTGAAAGCTGTCATTTAAGCCCATGAGTCCACGAGCCGGTGAGCCCATGAGCAGGTGAGCGAGTCACGGACTCACGCGTTTGAATATTTAACCCTGTACTTTTGGTGAGTTTGGGTTCTATGCTAAAGGCATTGTGGGCTCATCGACTCACCGATTCTGTATGAAAGCTGCCTAAGAGTGACAAAGGAGAGTTTGCGGCTATTTACTCAGAGGGACTGAGGACTAACTGTTCGCTCCATATTCCTGTATAATACAGCGTCTTCCATGCAGATATTTCGGCAACCACGGAAGCTCTGACCTGGCTGGAGCGGCATGTCGTGACATTACTATCTATTTAGACAGCCAAGCTGCGATACGGGCGCTTGAATCTGTTATTGATACACCAAAAACTGCTGAGAATCAATCCTCATGGAAATTACCAGTTTCATAAATATTACTAATTACATTTTGTTATATTCCAGGCCACGATGGCTTTACGGGAAACCGCAAGGCTCTTGAGCTTGCTCGCCGGGGCCACCGTTGTCACTGATTCGAATCTGAACTACATTAAACCGCCTATAGCAGTTTGTAAAATGCCAATCAAGTTCGCGGTAGTCGATACGGCCAATGCAAGATGACTCAGCAGTAGCACTTGCCAAACAACGTGATAATATGGCCCAGCCTAGATCCCAATCGTTCTGCCCCACTGCTCTCTTTGAATAGGAAGCACATTGGTAGGGTAGTGGGGGTCATTACAGGGCACTGTCCTATCTGCGAGCTAGCGAGGAGGCTTCGACTTTCTCATCACGACTACTGGAGCAGTTTTCAGGAGGAGGGTAAGGAGAAGAATGTTGTTCACCTTCTCTGTCACTGTCCAGCTTTGGCTAATAAGAGGAAGAAATTTTTAGTACTCTCTTTCTTCGACGACCAACAGGGATTTTGGATGCTAGTGCGATTCAAATCAATCATTTTATTGTCAGTGCCGGCTGGTTGGGTACCTCGGGTGGTATAACAACGGATTCTGAAATGGTCTATGTGTGCTGTGGTTAATCACGGCAACCCCTGCACCCACGTACCTACCTTCGATTTGGAAATAAAAGGTTTGACGTATAACGGCCGAGCAACGTATGACGGAGATAAGACGCCTTGAATATTTGAGAATTCAATACGAACGCGATATATTCGGCTCCGCACAGTGAATGGGATTCAGCAATTCGTCAATGAATGGAGATTGAGTTCAAAATCACTTAAACATCGCCCATGCCGACATGTTATGTTACGGGGCGCATTCCTAAGTACTTCCGCGTAGTAAATGGTAAGCCACCGCGCAAAAAAGACTAGATTAACTGCTCAAGTTAAGTGTCAAAACTGCATTGGACTCCTGCGTCATTTGGCAGGTTTACTTCCCCCCTGATTTTTCAAGTTTATTTAGGATAGTGCATTGTTGCAATTGCGTTTTGTAAACCTGCAGCGTTACACGTTACACTGGATTTAAGATTTTCTAGGAAGACTGTTCTGATAGCTGGGGAATGGATTTCCCTTAATCCACTTTCTAGAATAACTTTGGCAGAGATGCTTAGCAAGGATATCAACTTTATCTGAATGCCGGGAATATGTTTCAGAATAATAATATCATTCGAGTTCAAATATATGGAGCGGGACGGTAGCTCAGTGCGTTGAGACGTCAGTCTGATGTCTCAGCATACCCGTAAGTCACGGGTTCGCATCCCATCTACGTCGTTGTCATGGAAGTTTGTCACAGGTATATGGCTACATGGGCAGGAGGTACATGCTAGCAACATGTAGCGTCCGAAACCAGTTAATGCTAATGAAACGTCAACTAAGCCACATGTTGATACGCAATGCCCCACAAGGGGTTACGGCAAATAGTCCTTCATATAAATAAGCTAAGCGAATACTTGGCAGACCTCATGGGTATCAACGCGGAGATCAGGTTAGGTTTCTTAAATCAATTCCACGAGTTCATTAAAAAGTATCGTATGGTACAACCATGAGCTGTACGAACTTTGCGATTAGATGGAAGCTTCGAGAATCGCCAAAATACAGCAATTTCAATGAGCATGTACAACGAACGGACGATAATCGCATGCCTAAACGAAAACTGAAAGGAGGCATCAGCGGAACAAGGCTGCAAGGAATACCGAGAACTCATTGGGAAGACTCAGTGACGCCAAACAACTGCTGGGTTTCCGAAATTGGAGTACGCGGTCAGTTGACCGAAGACAACAATCCAGGGGCTATAGATCTAAAATGATGGCGAAGATTGCATACTGTGGAGGATTTACATCTTATAACTTGAAATAATTGTTTTTTCTCTATTAACTTCGCACATCATCGATTTTAACCTAGATAATTTCTTCCCCAAGGCAGTCAACCCAATTATTTTCAGTTCGAAGAAAATCTAATGTCACCCAATTCCTACACCACAAAACGAAAATTACATTTCTAAAATTATCTGTAATAACAGACAGCGGGCGGAAATGTGTGTCCATCGAGGCTGAAGTTCGACAATGTCAGTTACTCCATAAATTCCAAAGAACCCGGATATTCAAAAGAAGCAGAGATAGCTTATTAGAGGACATGATAAAGGAAAAAATCATAAGACGACAAGATTTTTCCTCGTCTTTTGCAGGCCTCATCCTTGAAATCTAATTTTCGATAGAGCGCTCGTTTGCGTAAGCTTACGTATGCGCTAGGCAAAGTTATAAATTCGTGTCACTTGTTAAAATCAAATTTTACGGTTTTCACAAGCCTGATATACGGCGATGTAATTGGGTGTAATGGAGATTTGTTCATGCGAAATATGAAAGATGTAGTCGGTAAAGTGAATAAAATTACGGGCAAAAGAATGAACCCGGAAGAAAATTTATTAGATTCTGAATTACGTACGCATTTAGAGGAGGTGTGAGGAATCTTAGGGAAGGCGTTTTGATTGGATGCTATGTATTTTTGCTAGGATATTTCCAATGCTGGTAGGAGATTGTGATATCTACGGGTAAAAATCTCTTAGGTATATTGTCTTAGATACTTTTGAACCTACATAATTAGAAAATAATAATATCACAGCACGCTTAATAACCAACAAGAATACGGAAAGAAAATCGTCGATAATCTGAAGTAAAAAATTTAATTCCAAGAAAATAAATCTTCTAAAGGCCAGTTGCTGAATATAAATATCATAGCTACTATGAAAACTAGGCAAGCCTATAGTGACCAATTAAGAATGACTTTCAATTTCAACCCTGAACTAACCTCTGCAAGGACAATGATAGAAACATAATTTATTAACCCAACCCGACACTCAACGTTTCTCACAAATAGCCACAAATTATGACGGAATGACTGACCAAGTTCCCAATGTGCAGCTGAACTGAACATAAATTATGCGTAGCGAGCCAAAAGCCATAAATCAACTACTACCACTGCGAGGAGGAAGCGATAATTCAAGAGGATTGACGCAGGATTGTCATATGCCCCACAGATATTCCTGTCTATCGGGCATATGAGACTATGGTCAGAAATTTTCAGACGCTACGATGAGCCAATAAATGGAGAATATTAAGGACCTGGCCGATCATCAACCGATAATTTGTTTACGAACAAAGAAATCTTCAAAATTCATCCTCATTCTGCGATTCTCACGACAAAATCAATGACGAGTATACTGTTAGGTTAATGATAGTTTAGATTAAAGCATAGAGAACAATTGATTCAATATTCCCATTGCAGGTACGAGGATAAGGTGGAAAGTTCTCGGCCCGACAATTAAAGACTGCAATTTTCAGTTGAAAAATGATTTTATTTTCAACACACACTTGGTCCATCGTTTCTGCAACATCAGTATTCCTTCCCGGAAGTGAGAGTCTGGAAGGCTGTGAAAATATTCATCTACGGCCCTCTCAACTACTTCATTGGATGCGAAGCGGTTCCCAGAAACAAATTTCTTCAAGTTTGGGAATAGATGGAAGTCCGAGGGTGCCAAATCAGGATTATCCTGCTTTATCTCGAAAACTCCAGGACAAAGACTGGAGCATAGTTAAAATGTGTAGCGACCATGATGTCTGCGCAAATATCTTTGTAGACACAATCACTGAAATATTACACGAATTTACAACCAGAACGGAATCTATTTGCAAAAGAAAATATTTTGCCTTAAAACCATCGTGCAGCAAAGGGCTTGTTATCTCGATTCGTCGCAAAAAATTTTTTGCAAGTAAGTTCAAAGAACAACCATTTAATACTACCCTGGTTATAAAACGTATAGAAATATCCTTGGAAATGCCATTAAAGCTGCTAAGTCGCTTTACTATCTGAAGGAGACCTAAAAACATCGAAGTGAACCGAGAAAACTCTCGAAAACAATAAACGAGATTATGTCAAAAAACAAAAAATGTGGAACGATAATTTCGGAGCTTGACGCTGAAAATGGCACAACGCTTCAAAAAATCTGTTGAAATCGCTAATGAATTCAATGAATTCTTTGCAAAGATAGGAATCAAAATTACAGACCAAGTTCAAGACGTACCTCTGCTTCATATCCCTAAGGTGAGGCCAAGGTCAACATTTGAATTTACGCCTATTACCGAGGAGGAAATACTGCAGCATATTAATAAGTTTACCGAAAATAAATCTCCTGGTGTAGATTCCATATCAGCCAAAACAATAAAAAAAATTGCTGAACATATTGTTGATCTACTTTGTCACATTTATAGCTTATGTCTGACAAACGGTCTGTTCCCGAATATATTTAAGGACGCATTAGTTGTACCTATACACAAAAGCGGGACCATTAATCTCCATTTTCACGAAGATCTTCGAAAAATGTCTATAATCTAGACTAATGACTAGAGACCGGATTATATGCAAATGCATAACTTCATATGCATATATTGGCTGTTTTTAGAGGTTTTAGCATATTTCATTGAAAATCCATTAATTTTGCATATTTTTAGGGAAATTGTTACGAGTCTTCTCATGATTTATCCAAATCTCATGTAGTGTGCAAGGGACATTTTGTGTTTATAAGCAAACACTGTGGAAACAGAGTGAAAGCTATGCTATGATGCTTGTGCTGGTGCTGATATTTTGATCGTAAACCCTCAGCGAAGAGAAACGTTCACGTGAAACGTGCTCATGGAGCTTCCCCTACCCATGAGCTTAAGTGTCACCATACACTGTCGAACACGAACCTAGTACAAGTGGACCGGTTTTCTTCAAACCTATGTGAAGTGTATGTGTGTGTCAGAAGACATTTGTACCAGGTTCGTGCTCGAGTTCGACAGTGTATGGTGACACTAAGATCGCATTCGTAATTGTCCGGTGATTTTCTATATAAAACCCATTCATAACACACAGAAAAATGAAGCCAATACACCAATACAATACAGCATTTGAAAATTCTTCTACATCATCAGAACATCGCTGCCATAAGTACTCATTTTTCCCCACATACCCGAGTGTATCAAAAAACTTGAAACTCGAGGCTTGCAGTTGAATGGATTTATTCTTGCAGTTGAATGGATCTATTCTGCTGATTGAAAAAGTTCGTAAAATACACTCTGAATTGCCCAGACAAACTTTAAAAAAAAATGTTTGAAAACATTCTAAACAACAACCCAGGCTTCGAGTCTCTGTGCCGGATTAATAGTTTTATTAATGGTACAGGTAGAACTTTGCCTGGGACAATATCTGCCAATACAGCACCAATGTTTAAGTATTGCCCTGTGACATCGGTGGACGTAGAACGATCTTTCTCAAATTACAAAACTATTTTAAATGATAAAGGACATAATCTTACAACTGAACACAGAACAATATAGGTATATTATAGTAAACTTCTATAAAAACAAGAGACTGCTAAAACCATTAAATTTATGACTTTTCGTCCCTTTGTTTCTTAATAAAAACATAATTATCAAATATTTTTCTTTTATTTTATGTTGCATATTTTCACATTTTACTTGCATATTCTAAGCATTTTACATGCATATTTGCATGCATATTTTAGCCTTTTTATGTTGCATATAATCCGGTCTCTACTAATGACAGTTCTTAAAAGCAATCAATTCTTATCGCATAATCAATTTGGTTTTCAAGAGAGCAAGAGTACCACTGATGCAAAATATAAGGTAACAAGTATAATTAATAAAGCCATCGACAATAAAAGTAAAGTGATTGCCGTGTTTATAGACCTCAAGAAGGCCTTCGATACTATAAGCCATGGCATCCTTAATGCCCGGTTCACATTATTCCAGTAACCAATCCAGTCCAGTAATCCAGTCCAGCGCTGGATTGCTATTGGAATAATGTGAACCGGCACTGGACAGCAATCCAATCCAGTCCAGTGACTGGATTGTCGGTCTACTTTTTCATTCCAGCTCGCCCAGAAATCATTGTCACTATAGTTACCAAATCAACAACACACTCGTCGGACTACTGGACTGGAATCATGTAGACGATATGATCCAGTCCAGCACTGGACTGGATTGCTGGACTGGATTACTGGACTGGAATAATATGAACCGGGCATAATGCTAAAATTAGGGAAATTGGGCTTAACGCTAACATAGTTGCTTTGTTTAGATCATATTTAAAAGGAAGACATCAAAGAGTCAAAGTTGGCACTGATGTACGTGAAAGAGCAGAGGTATTTTGCGGGATTCCGCAAGGAACAGTGCTCGTTCCAATACTATTCAATATATATTTAAATGAACTCTGTGATATTCATAAGACTGTCAATGACTTCCAAGGTAGTGTGATTGCATATGCTGATGACACAGTTTTATTATTCGAGGACAGTAATTGTAGTGATGCTATATCCAAAGCTCAAAAGGGTTGCGACCTTGCGTATCAGTGGCTTACTTCTCACAAACTAGCATGCAGCCTATATAAAACAAACTTCATGGCTTTTGGAAATAAAAACGATTTTAACATACAGCAACTTAACTTGTTTATGAACAATATTAAATTAAATCTTCAAGAAGAAACTAAATACCTTGGTGTAATTATTGATGACAATTTAACGTTGAAAAAAAACATATTTTAAATATTGTTCAAAGTTTACAAAAAACAACATATGCTTTTTCACGATTAAGGCATAACTTAAGCTTGGAGACGATTAGAATGGTCTATTTTGCTATAGCACAGTCCTTAATACAGTACGGTATCATAATATGGGGCGCAACTCTAACAACTATTATTTCACCTTTGCAAAATCTACAAAACAAAATTATAAAAATTTGTCTGAAGAAATAAAAATTTTATTCAACTCCACAAGCTTTTGAAGATTTTAAAGTCATGAATATCCGGCAACTGTATTTATATGCTTCCTTAAAATATATGTATACTTCAATAAGGATAACTTTGATATGCGTAGAATTACTTATAAAACTAGAAGCCAAGTTTTGGCTCCAATGACAACAACCAGATGTAAAAGATCTGCTTCTATGAGGCACCTTAGTGTCTTAGGACCTAGACTTTTTAATTCCCTTCCCTCAGAAGTCAAAATAGCATTAAACGACACTAACTATAAACTTATACTTAAACGCTTCGCTTTTCAGCGAAATAACTATCTTGAATCAATACTACAAGTTGTAACATAATTAAAGCTTAAAACGCTTTTCCAATGAATAATGATTTGAAGTTTCAACATTTACAATTTATTTATTTATTTTTTTCTCACATTTCTCTCTAATTTTTTTATTTATATTAATATAAGTTAAATAATCATTATGTATATACTTCCTGTAACTTTTTTCTATTTATCATGAAATATGCGTTTGAACTATTTTGTACATTGTCACCGCGCTCGCGCACAAGTTTTCACTTTTGCGAGCCGCGAGCTAATCTAATACTAAGAATTTTATTTTGTATGTAATGTATTTTAGCTGCAATAAAGAATAAATAAAGAATAAATTATCAAAACTCTCTAATTTCCTCAATTCAAAGGACCCTTTGTTGCTGGGTGTCAGCAATTTCCTGAACCTCCACCCTTGACATTTCTTTCTTCGAAATTGAATAAACAAGAATGCACCGTCTCCGGCAATGCAATTATACAACACTGAAGGGCACCAACTCGGTAAAACGAAAAGACAGACTAGGAGCACTAAATTACTAAAAAAACGAATTACTAATTTGAGGTAACGAAATTGTCCACTGTTACTGTATCCTCCTTCCTGCGGTTTGTTGATTGTCTCCGTCGTTGTACCTGGGCTTGCAAGAAGGGTTTTCAAGAATTGCTCGAGGCGTTCTTCTTAAAGACAGGCATAGTGTGGAATCCCCCGATTTGACGCCCTTCTTGACGAATTGGAGAGGAACTCCACCATCTCGGTGCCGCGACTGACTCGAGGAAATAGGAGTCGATACCACCGTGACGAATGTAACGGCCCATACACCTCTTCCGTAATGGTTTAAAAATAAACAACAATGAAAAAACTACTTACGCATTTACATTGAATATGTGATCTCGCAATATGCACTGACACGGAAGTTATGCCAATACTAAACAGATTAAAGCAAAGAGCAAACTTCCTTAAATTTCGCCGCGGCGGTGATAAGAACACAGCCAAGGAGCACTAAACTCCTTCAAACACCGACACGGCGAAGATCAGAAACTCAAGCATAGAGAACTGAACTTTTTAGAACACCGACACAGTCAAGGAGCACTAAACTCCTTTAAACACCAACTCGGCGGTGACGACAAAAGAAATAAGGAACACTAAACTCCTTAAAACACCGACACGGCGGTAACGATATCACAAACAAGGAGCACTCTAAGCTCCTTAAAGCACCGACACAGCGGTAACGATATCACAAACAAGGAGCACTAAACTCATTAAAACACCAACATGGCGGTGACTAAAAACGCAAACAAAGAGCACTATACTCCTTAACACACCGATTCGACTGTGACGAAAAAACAAACAAGGAGCACTAAACTCCTTAGCACACAGCCTCAGCGGTGATGAAAAACCAAGCAAGGAGCACCAAGCTCCTTAAAGAACCGACATGGTGGTGACGAAATCACTAACAAGGAGCCCTAAACTCCTTAAAAAAACACCGACGCGGTATCCAGCTCGTCGGGCCAAATGTTTAAGAGTTCGAAAATACACTTGTTGCCGTTAACGTTCGGGCGTTTATTGAAAAAAAAAGGTTTTCCGGTTTAGCGAGCTTGCTAGTATGTCAAGTGGGTTCGAAATAGCCTGCAGCAAGTTTCTTATGTTCAGTTCTTTTTCGTTCTTTTAGACACCTGTTTTTTTTACATCTTTGACCGCAACGGAGGGAGCACCAGCTGATAGAAGAAAGTAGGCGATGAAACAAAAAATTTACAAAAAGCCAACAAAAATTACAATTGTCAGTCAGTCAGTTTGACAAACGAGAGAAAGAAGAAGGTGGGCGATAAAAAAAATGTCTTCAAAACACGTGTGGATTGCGTATAATCATGATGGAAGCCTCTCTTCATTCTTCATACTCTCAGGAAATTACAAGTAAATCTTCTTGGAAGTTCCCATCAATATTTTCAAACTTGCTAAAACGCAAACCCTTAAATATGTCGATTTGGAAACTAAGCGACTTATGCCACTTTCAGAATAAATGGCCCATATGTACCTAGCAGAATAAAATTTATACTAGCATTTTCCGTCGCCTACATATAACCACAACTGATTTTTAATTGTTTTTCCTCGTTATGCTCGACTCACTCGACATTTCCGTTACAAACAGACTTCATGTTTCGAGCTGTGTTTGAGTCATGGTCGATTCGGTGTCGACCGGACCTATGGATTTAAGGCGTACTAGCTATTAACTATAGACTAGACCAGGGGTCGGCAACCTCCGGCCCGCGGGCTAAATCCGGCCCGCCTGTAGTGCTCATCCGACCCGCGAGCCAATATTGTTTTTGACAAGACAAAATCAAATTTATACAAACACATAATTTAAAATCGATTTTTGTTTATCACAACGAAGTGTGTTTGAATTTAAAACAAATTTATTTGTTACATTGGAGACTTAATTGGAATAATAATCCAAATAGCAATATATGGTAAAAACCGATCACAGAGTCTGTGGTGGATTGCTATCTGTGCAGATAATAATGTAGGCATTAGAGCACGTATACACTCTTATCAAAAGATCTTATTGAGACTAGTAAAACGGTGCTTCGAGGTCCTTGAATATCTGGTGAGCACCAACCTGATCATTGAAAGTTTGGTTCACTTGGTTTCATTCTGCGTACCGGCTGTGGTTCGCGCCTCTCACGGTACAAATACTTGTCCAATAAATTCAGACTAATTAAAATAGAGAGAATTTGGGAGACAAAAAGGATTTGATCCGTAAGGGCGCGAACTGCAGTCCACAGTATTTCGACTGGCAACGCAATGACACGCTGTCAAGCTAATCTATACATGCATACTAAGTTTGTATGCAGAATGAAACCATACCAACCAAGCTTCCAATTTTCAGTGAAACATAATTCTTTGCAGGAAATTTGAATATCAACCAGGCCACCCTGTACTGTTTGCAGGATGACGCATTTAACGTATTCACTACTCCAGATCCGGTGATGAAATTGATGCGTGTAATGCGATTAAATGAATTTAAATTCGCATCGATTTCGTCAATTCCAGGTAACGAAGCAAATACGTTTTCCGATGGCATTTGCGGGGTAAAATAGTAACACAACTTCGCCTATTTCGACAGCTTTAGCTAGATGAACTGATGTAGTTTTTGGTAATTTGTGTTTGTTATAAATTTAATGTTTAAGAAACTAAAGTGTTTCCTGAAATAAACGATATTATTTGAGTATGGGTCCGGAAATGTTCATGGGCTTTATTGAATCTTACAGCCTGGTATATAGTAGTTCAGTTTTTCATACATGACTATCCAGTGCAATTCAGTTCAGCAACAACATGTTAACCTGAAATATCAATGGGGGTAGAACATTTCGCTTCCGTCATCCTGTATACGGAGGTTTAAACACAGCATATTTTCAATTTGTCTAGCAATATTAGCCTGCAGAGATTCACATTTTACTGCGGTCTCCTACGTCAAGAATTTCAATCGCTGAAATAGATTTCCACTTTAGGCAATACGGTTTTTCGTTATTCGGCGTTAAGCTTTGGTTATGATGCAGATACATATTACATACTAAGGGGGAATTCAATCAAGACTCACCCTCAATAACAACAATGCAAAAATAAGGAAATTACTCGAATTCTCTTTTATTTCGGCACGAAAAAATAACCGTTTTTTTTCTATCTAGCAGTGGCCTCGTTTATGCCGCGGAACTATCTTCGAGTATTAACTAGTTCATGCTAACTCACGACGATATAAACATGTCGCATTAGCTAGTTTTGGTACTAGTTTTAGCTCCACTTGCCATGCAGAACTGGACTGAAAAATTGGGACTAGATGATGTTGCTGTCTTCGCTAATGGCTTGTTGGTGAAAATTGTATCATCCTTTCCTGAAACTCCGTATTAATTGCATCCTTTGATTATAGCGGTATAAAAGCGTTTTTATTGGGATGCTATTGCCTCTTGACATTTCCCAAACCAAAGTCACAAACCAACAACTGACATCTTTCACATTTAGTACTTCTCCGTATGGTCGGTATAAACACACCACGAACAAGTACTAGAACTAAAACGATTTAGTTAAATCGCCTTTTAGTCCCACGGCACAAACGTGGCCAGTTACATTGTTCATAATTTCGATTCAAGTTCGTCTATATCTTGTATTATTTGTGAACTGGTTTATTGACAGTTGTTTATCTCTTACATCTATTACATTGTTGTTACAATTATTAATGTTGTATTTCAATAACATGATTGTAGTACTATGTATTTCGGTTAAGTACATTTCTTATTAGTAAACATTATTATTAATTATTATAATAAATTCATATTTTAATTTATGTATAATACATCTCCTCCTTTTGTTTTTCTTTTTAAATTAATATATTTTACATAAAATTAATTATCAAATAAAAATTTAATTACATATCACCAATCAAGACAAGTGAACTTTTAAAATCGCTTCCTTATATAAAATGAATTTCTACGAACAACTTTTCCACTGCTGAATTCAACCAAGTACGAACGAGGCTCCTTAAGTTTTAATTTTATTAATCCAGGCTTCCAACATCCATCTTCTTGTATCCACACTTTTTCCCCTTCCCTAAAAGGCTTACGCTCTCTAGCCTTCTGATCATATCTTGTCTTGTTAGCATTATTATTTCTTTTTATTATTGGGACTATGTTATTATAATTTTCCTTAGTTACATATTTTTCCATTTTCCCTGGAACTAATGTTCTTGTTTGTCTGCCCATTAGTACCTGAACGGGTGACAATGTAGAACCTTTAATTGGTGTATTGCGATATTCCAATAAGGCTAACCATAAACTATTTCCTGATTCTTTACTTTTACGGATTAAGTGTTTGGCTATGTTTACATATTTTTCTGCCAAGCCGTTCGATTGGGCATATAAAGGACTTCTAGTTGTAATTTCGAATTCTAAATCTTTAGCAAATTTTTTGAAATCATAGGAATTAAATGGCATATTATCGGCTACTACCGTTTTAGGGATTCCATGAATGGAGAAAATAATTTCCAATTTATTGATAACAGCTTGAGTAGTTTTTCTTACCATTGGAAGTATGTCAAGAAACTTAGACAAATAATCTACAACTATTAAGTAATTTTTTCCATCAATTTCCATAATATCTACGCCTAATACTTGGTAAGGTGCATCTGGAATCCCATAGTTAATCAATGGCTCTTTTATATTAGAATTCCTGTATTTTTGACAAATGCTACATTTTACGATAACATCCTCAATATCTGTATTAATTGAAGGCCAATAAACAAGCGTACGTGCTCTTTGTTTGGTCTTCTCAATTCCTAGATGTGACTTATGTAGCAAACTCAAAATGTAATTTTGAAGGCTTTTTGGAATTAATATCCTATCTCCAAAAAATAATAACTCGTCGCTTATATAAAGCTCATTTTGAAATTTCCAAAAATATTTAATTTTTTCCGGAACATACTTTTTCTCATTTGGCCAACCTTTAATTATAACTTCTTTCAATAATTTCAATATAGGATCTTTTTCAGTTTCTGTTTGCAATTCCTTTTTCTTCTGGTCGCTAACATTGACTGTGTGGACTAATTCATTAATACCTTTTATGATTTCTTCTTTAGAAACCGGATTATTTATATTTCTTGAGAGACAATCTGCTAAATACAAAAATTTTCCCGGAACAAATTGAAACTCTAAATTATATTTTTCTAATTTTAGCTTCATTCTTTGAAGCCTTGCTGAAGGAATTTTGTTATATTCCTTCCCTATTAATCCAATCAAGGGCTTGTGATTCGTTTGAATTTCAACTTTTCTACCATATATCAATGCGTGCCATTTCTTACAAGCGAATACTACAGCAAGCAATTCTTTCTCGATTTGAGAGTAATTTTTCTCGGTATCACTTAAGCTACACGAAGCAAAGCATACTGGCTTATTATTTTGCATAAAACAACTTCCTAAGCTATTCTGCGATGCATCCGTTTGCAAAACTATTTTTTCTTGCGTATTAAATGGTTTTAATACTGGTGCTTCTTCTATAAGCTTTTTAATTTTGAAAAGACAGTCATCATGTGTTTTATGCCACTGGAATTCAACATTCTTTTTTAAAAGTTCCCTCAAAGGCTTTGAAATCTCCGCTAATCGTGGTATATAATCTCTAAGATAACTAATGAACCCCATTAATACTTGTAACTCCTTTTTATTTTTTGGATTACTCAGATTTTTTATTGCTTCTAGTCTATTCTCGTCTAGACTAATACCATCTTTCGATATTTTGTGACCCAGAAATTTTATTTCCTTCTTTTTAAATTGCATTTTTTCTTTATTAAATTTGATATTTTTCTCTACAGCTCTTCGAACTACCATTTCAAATATCTTATCATGTTCTTCTTCTGTCTCAGCAACAATTGCAATGTCATCTATATAGATCACTAAATTTCGTATGCCAGCAAAATTTTTCTCATTAATCTGTTAAAAAACTTCAGGCGCTATTTTCAAACCAAAAGGGAGGCGTTTGAACCTATAATATCCGTATGGTGTGCTGAATGTGCATAACTTTCGCGATTCCTCATCTAACTTTATTTGATAGAAACCTTCTTTCATATCTAAAACTGTGAATATTTTTTTGTTTACAAAATCACATTTTAGTTGATCAAACGATGGTATCTCATAAAAGTTTTCTTGTATAGCCAAATTGAGATATTTGGGATCGAGACAGACTCTAACCTGCTTATTTGGTTTCTCTACTATTACAATATTGGATTCCCATTCACTTGTTCCATCTACTTTTTCTATTATATCATTTTCAATTAGTCTTTCTATTTCTAATTTTAATGGCTCTCTTAGTGTTTGCGGTATTCGCCTGCAAGGTCTTGTTACCGGCAAAACATCTTTCTTAAGCTCGATGTGAAAATCATTTTTGCAACATCCTAACCCTTCGAAAATAGACGACCACTTTTCAAAAACGTGTTCTTTTCCCTTATTTAAAACTGAATTAATTCTTTTAACTAAACCCAATCTAACACATGTGTCAAGCCCTAATATGGGTACACTGTTTTCCGTTGTAATGTAGAACTTTTCTCTAGACACATTGTTTCTAATAATGCAACTAAATTCGCAGATTCCCATAGTTTTAATTTTAGAACCATTATAAGCTTCTAGACTACCATTTCCGTTTAAAAATTTTATATTATCAAAAGTGTCGATATAAGAAAATGGGATTATGTTGGCTTGAGCGCCCGTATCTAGTTTAAATTTCACTATTTTAGAATTTATCTTTACTTTTTCTAACCACATTTTATTTTCAATAGAATTCACGGAATCAATATAAAATGGTTGATCATTATGCTCATTATACGTATACTCACGTAAACTTTCACGCGAACCTTCACAAATCTCGTTTACTTGTTTGCTTCGACAGGCAATGGCAAAGTGATTCATCCTCTTACAAATGTTGCACCGTTTTCCGTAAGCTGGACAGTTATTCGGCTGATGCTTTCGGGAACATTTCGTGCAATTCACATTGTCTTGGTGGCGATCTTTTTCATTTTTAAAATTTCTAGAAAATTTATTTTGATTAGTATTGTTCTTTCTATCATTTATGTTACCTATCTTATTTTCGACAGCATCCGTCTTATGTATTGTCTTCGCCATCTCTGCTAACTGCTTAGTTGTGACTTCTGCCGCTCGTGCCATTTCAATGGTCTTAACTAAATCCAAATCCTCTGCTTCCAAATACCGCTTTTGAAGTCGCTTGTCCGCTGTCCCGATTATGATTCGATCTCGTACCATCCTTTCAGCATCTTTGAATTTGCATTTTTGGCTGATTTGTTTCAAATCCATAAGAAAAATGTCGAACGGTTCACCTGATCCTTGTACTCGTGAGTGGAATAGAAAACTGTTGTAGATTTCATTGGATTTTCCTTTACAGAAACTTTCGAAGGCTCCAATGACACTCTTATAATTCTTCCTATCATTTTCCTCAATATTCAATGCAGTGTAAAATTTTTCCGTGGCGTCTCTCCCTGCTGCATTCAGGAAGATCGCCACTTGCACTTCTTGTGACTTTTTCGACAATTCTATTGCCGTGGCGAAAATATTAAAATTTCGAATGAAACTTCGCCAGTTCTCTTCTAAATTCCCCGATTGTAGGTTAAGTTCGTCAATTTTTCTTACGAACTCCATATTTTTGTAAATATAGACGAAACGAACGTTTTTTGGTGGTCTTCCACGCGGTTTCCTTACTTCTTCCTTTTTCGTCCGCTTTGCAATCCCCATGTGCTGTCACGAAATCTCTATTTTTCACAGTGATCGTCGCACTTTGCAATTATTTTGGTTCACTTTTCATTATAGTTTTATTTTCCACTTTGGATCTTTTGTTTTTAACTATATTTTAAACGTTTCTGTTAATTATTATTTGTTTCTAAATTCCATGTTAGGATGTTGGGCTACCGGCTGCGCCATGTATTATTTGTGAACTGGTTTATTGACAGTTGTTTATCTCTTACATCTATTACATTGTTGTTACAATTATTAATGTTGTATTTCAATAACATGATTGTAGTACTATGTATTTCGGTTAAGTACATTTCTTATTAGTAAACATTATTATTAATTATTATAATAAATTCATATTTTAATTTATGTATAATACATATCTAGTTATATCAGAAATGATATCTTATCTGTTTCGTTATTTCGAACTGACGAACTCGATACAGGTTTGCGGTCATTTGCAGAAATACATATCAATTTCGTCATTGGAGTTGGGCGTAATAGATACGATACGGCTAACGGCTAGGTCCGCTGGCACACGGTAAGCAGTTTCATTTCGAATTTGCTATCCGGCCCGCTGAGCTTAAAATTTAAAAAATCTGGCCCTTTTCAGAAAAGGTTTGCCGACCCCTGGACTAGACATGTTGACACAAAACAAAGAGTCATAAACGCCCGAAATGAGTGATGCAAGAGGTCGGAGTGCAGCGCTCTTTAGGATACGGCATTGTTATCTAATATAATTTTAGGGTTGAACATTATCTAAATAGCACTTACTATTAACAAAAACAGAAGGACACTTGTTTCTTTTACAAAAAGAAAAGCGGCTGGTCCGTTTTTATACCAGTGCCTTCCATTTAACTTCCATTCGTGAATATGTTGACAAATAAAGTGTGACGAAAAACTATACACATACTCGTACTTCGTACACTTGTGTATTCACTGAGCTAAAGGAGCTTATGCGTGAATCCTCTTCAATTCAAAGGTTTTCTGTTTCTATTAAAATGATGCTTCAGTGATGATGTAAAGATATAAAATCTTATGATGATGAATGGCTTTGAGTCTCGTTATCATCCTTTATTGGAATACTTTTATGACCTGATAAAAGAATACAGTTAATCAGAGTAATTAGATTTCATACTCACCCTCCTGTTTTCTTCTTATTCATTACATTAACCGTATGTTCTGTTCACATTACTGACATGTATAAATAGGTATATAATATATATATGCATACTCGAACTCTCTATTATAAAAGCGAAATATCCTGCACGTTTCTTTATAACGCCAATTATTGGTCTGCCCGCACGGGTGATTTATTGAATCTGGCAGGTTATCGTATAGTCAAGTAAATCATTACCAATGTCTGCTTGTGTGCGTTTTGACGTCAGAAATAGAACACAATTAACCACATTGGGTAATCACGACCGATGCAGATATTTGGAATGAACTGGAACCTATTACAAATCATACAATGTCGGAGGACGTCGCTATTCAGCTTTATGATGAACTGACCTGACACGCTCAGGCAAAATTCCGATATTCATCTCATTATTGGACAAGCAATTACTTCATTCCCACGAACTCGGTTAAGTATATCTATCTCTTACTGCATACATCGACTCTTCAGATTAGAGACAAGCCTACGGCGAAAGCAAGACACTGTCGTTGACTGGAGCAAGAACGTTTGCAAAGTTACGGTCATCGATGAATCTCCTTGTGAAGCATCTATTAATACCTCTGTCCTATTCAAGATACGCATAATTTAGTTTCGTCCTATTGATATCGCCCCGCTTCGTCCTCCCAATTTCGACCCCTTACTGCAAAGGCATCCCTAGCAGAGAAATTGTAGTTTTGATTAAGGTGCGAAAATAAACATGTCATGTCCCATGTATGCGGATCACGTTAGTGTGTAATTAACAACATTTATTCAGAATTTGATTGGAGTTTGCTACACGTGCCCCGGAAGTGTGTTCCAGGACAGCTATGGACTTAGTTTGTTGAGGCGTGCTGGGGATAATCCTTCAAGTTTCAAGTTCTGCGATTCGGGCTCATTGGCATCTCTATTAAAACGCGATAACTATGTATATTGAGTTCGGTAGAGAACGTGTTAAAGACTCTTACATGGAAAAGGAAAAGTTGATAACGTGACACGAAAACTGCTCAACTTCTTGTCACGTTCTTCATCTCCGGTTGCCGCACCTTATCATGCGTACCCCGACAAGGCTTGGCAGCACACATTAATAACCATCCATATCGAAGGGCAATTGAGTCGAATTCGCCAGTTTTTTTGTGAAGCATCCATCCGAAAATCCACATTACCCACGCTTCAGGTTCAATATGGAGACCTTGGTGGTGGCGGTCGCGTCTTAGAGCATCATAAAATATTTTAATATTCTGTAGTAGATGCCTAATATGAAAACATTCCGTGCATGCATATTTCGCGGCAATTCTATTAAGCGCATGATATGGTTTGACGGTGGTTTATTCAGTTCAAGATCTCTTAAATGTCGCTTCTAATTAAAATGTCCCGAAGAAATGGCATCATTCGTTTTGTTTTTCCCTCATTTGGTATTCGCCGGGGGATATAGAAGGAAAATATTTGTTTGGTTTTTCCGGAAGGATAACGTTGTCGAAGATGATACTGCTCTTGTTGTTGTTGTTGTATTTTGAGGGCTCTTCATCTCAGAGGATAGGACATGAATACATACGACAGGATACGTGTAAACATTGGGAAGCCGAATATAAATTGAACTTTAACGATATTTAATGTAGAAGGCGGTATTATGGGAGACGTATATGAAAGGATAATATTCCAAATCCCTGTGTACTGAAAAAACAGTGGTGTCACCATGATTCAAAGTTCAATTCGTCACATACTCCTGATGTACGAGTATGTGGGGAACTTTGGAGATTTTCCCTTACTGAAGAATTAGGGGCAATTTAATTTTAAATTTATATTCTACAGGATGTGATTGGCTTTCGAATTAGCGAGTGGTTTGTAGGAAAGAGGATAAACGTGTTTGTCATTAAAATTAGGATTAAACCTTATTATTATAATATATAATATATATATACCTTATTATTATAATATAATACATCACAATCATCACATAATCAGTCTCATATCTGACTACCGGCGATTCGGGTTCGAATCCCATCGACGACGACATTGGATGTTTGTGTAGTCTTCCCCTTTGGCTCGGGGCGTAATAATAAACCACAGCATCTCCCGAATTATCGCAAATAGGCGGCTAAATGTGCAGGAGGTGCATGCTGGCAACTGTATTCTTCGACATCATATTTTTGAACAAATTATGTCTGACGATGTCACCATATATCAGACTGTCCCCTATATAAGCCTTTCATCCTTATTACGCAAAATATATTTATAATGTATCACTCGTGATGAATAAGAGATGCCTTTTAAATAAAGACAACAAATGAGTGATGGATAATGCAATTTTAAAGCATTATGCCTCGTGATAATTAATATCTGATGCGTGATCCTTTTCTTTTTGCATTACGATGTATTTTGAATGTATCGCTGATCATTAAACACATTATATGTTAGACGTGATGTATATCAAATGCATTAACCAGCAGACTAGCATATGACATGCATAGCTTGTAGCAAATGAATAACATATGTAGAGGTAGAGTACGAGATTTCCCAGTTTTTACCACGTTTTTTTGGTATTAGGTATAAAATCGCAAAATATGAAATTGGGCATATTCCATATTGTGCGAAAAATACAACGCCTTAAAGGACACGGAGTAGGTATAACAAAGTATGTATGGAAATGAGCAGGAAGACGAATAAGCGATGTGTGTCTTTCCGTTAACAGGATAACCCTCGACAGAAAGTAGCTAGCGACTTGAAGATTTTGGTTAAATATTTATCTAGTTGGTTAGGATTGAAATGGGCGTAGTCCGATCAAAATCACGCATACCTCCTATACAAATATTAATATAGCAAAAATGCCATTTACTCCCAATTGGGTGCGAATCATCATTATCGTGGTGCGACAGCCCGACGTCGGGCCTTGGCCGCCTGGATCGCTGTCCTCCAATTATCTCGGTCACGTGACCGCGTCCTCCAATTTTGGAAGCCAAGTAGTTGCGCGACGTCCACACCTACTGAGCTCTCCCTACGAGATCTCGGTCGTCTAGGAAGTCTCGCTCCGTCGACTCGTTCTGCATTCATTACTCTCTTTGGCATGCGATCATCGTCCATTCTTTGTACATGCCCTGCCCATTGAAGTCGTTGTAGTTTGACGATTTTCGAGACTTGCAGCTCATCGTACATTTCATACAACTCATGGTTGTACCGGATGCGCCATCCATCTCGATCGCAAACAGCCCCGAAAATTCGCCGTAGAACCTTACGTTCAAAAGTGTCTAGCATGTTTCCGGAGGCTTGAGTTAGGGTTCATGCGTCGCAATCATAGCATAACACTGGTATAATGGTTTTGTACACGCGGAGCTTCGTGCTTATGTGCACATGCTTCGATTTCATTATGGGGAGAACCGAGAAAGAAGTCTTATTAGCTAACTGTATCCGTCGCTTGATTTCGTCAGTTTCGTTGGCGTCCCTTGACAAGTTGCACCCAGGTATACGAAGTTGTTCACGAACTCGATGTTGCGGTCCCCCACATTGATGCTCGGTTCTGCAGGTGTCCTTGTCGTCGATTGCATCATTATTTTAGTTTTACCATCGTTGATACGTAGTCCAACTTCTTTTGCAGCGGTATCGAGCGTATGCAGAAGCTCTTCTGCGTCGGCCAATCTTCGGGACATGATGTTGATGTCGTCGGCGTACGCTGCTAATTGTGTCGACTTGATGAGTAGCGTCTTGCTAGTGTCCATATTCATAGCCCGAATAGCATATTCTAGTGCTAGGTTGAAGACCGTCGGTGCCAGTCCATCGCCCTGTTTCAGACCAGTGCGTGTTTCAAATAGATCAGTAAGTCTATTCTGGATCCTGACTTGTGAGACGGAGTTGGTTATCGTCATCTCTGTTAGTCGCACTAATTTGGCCGGTCTACCAAATTGCAGCATGATGTTGTACAGTACTCCACGATCGATACTGTCGTATGCCTGCTTGAAGTCGACAAAGATTTGGTATACGTTTACGTTGTATTCCCAGCACTTCTGGAGTATCAGTTTGACTGTGAAGAGCTGATCGGTTGTGGACCGACCAGGACTGAAACCGCTTTGATATTCGCCAATGATTCGTTCTGCGTACGGTTTTATTCTATTTTCCAGAATTTTCGTCAAAATTTTATAGGACGTACAAACTAGTGAAACGCCCCTGTAATTCTCACACCGCAGTTTATCTCCCTTTTTGTGAATTGGACAGATGATGCTTCTGCGCCAATCGTCTGGGATCACCTCGTACTCCCATACTCGCAGGAGTAATTGATGTATGGCATTAGCTAGACCCATTCCACCGAATTTTAGCAGTTCAGCTGGAATCTCGTCAGCGCCCGGCGGTTTATTACGTTTTAGTGTCCGCAACGCGAGATCAACTTCCTCTATTGTCGGGGGTTGTATGGCTGGGCCTAAATCAACAATATCGTCGGGAGGTTCTTGTGTTGGGATGTTAAATGGTAGACGCAGAAGCTCTTCAAAATAAGAGGCCCATCGTTTGTTAATGCCATCGATTTCGTTGATGATGTTTCCATCCTTGTCCTTAGAAAAACTATTCTTGGGTTGGTAGCTGTTCTTAATTTTATTTACTAGTTTTTACGCTTGTCTAGTGTTCCTATTATCTAAGTTTTCGTTTATATTCAGCAACTGCTCGTCAAAGTATTTACGTTTCTAACGTCTAATTACTCTATTCGATATTCGCCGTAGCTCGTCATATTTTTCTCTTCTAGCTCTGGTTCCTCGTTGAATCCATTGTCTGTAGGCCTCGTTTTTCGCGTCAAGTGAATTTTTGCATTCTTCGTCGAACCAGTCATTTCGCGCTCGCAGGTCTTTATATCATACGAACTTCTCTGCGACATCTCTGATGGTACCCTTGAGTTCTACCCAGAACACAAGGGTGCCTGTGTTGCTGATGTTGTGTAGCATAGGCGATAGTCTTTCCTCAAGGGCCGCACCATACGCTACCGCTGTAGCATCGCTCAGAAACTTATCAACCGCAAAGATTTTGCACTTATGCACTGAGGAAATTCACCTGTAGGTTGTCTTCACCAGGTGATGGTCTGAGTCGCAGTTTGCTCCTCGATAGGAGCGGGCATCCATCACACTAGAAGCCCACCTACTGCAAATGAGGACCTGATCAGTTTGGTTGACGGTATGTGCGTCTGGAGACTTCCAGGTCTGCTTGTGAATGCGTATATGCGGGAAACACGTAGAGCTTACGACTTGATTTCTGCTGCAAGTGAAGTAGATAAGTCGCTGCCCGTTGTCGTTACATTCGCCGTGAAGACTGTGGCCTCCAGTGGTCCCGCGGTGCCAACTTTCATTTCCGACTTTTGCGTAAAAGTCTCCCAGCAGCAATTTGACGTCGTTTGTTGGAAGTGAGTCGAAGAGAGTCTCAAGGCGGGCGTAGAACTCGTCTTTTACTGCGTCTTCTTTAACATCAGTGGGGGCATGCACATTGATTTGCCAGAGATTGAAGAATCGAATCTTGATGCGAATCGCACATAGTCGTTCATTTATGGGTTTGAAGTCAGTAATGTGCGGCTTGAGGTGATTGTTTACTACAAATGCTACTCCAAACTCCTTGTGGCCCGATGGTTTGCCACTTGTAAAAATTGTGTGCGAGCTCTTGTCATTAATCTCGCTGCCAAGCTAATTTGTTTCCTGGACTGCAGTAATGCTCAGTTTGTACTTTTCGACCTGTTGAAGGAGGGCCTTCTTGGCCCCCGGTTTGTTCAGGGAGCGTACTTTTCGGGATCCGAAAGAATAATCCTTTAGTCGTTTGCGTGGTCGTCGTTGTTGATCCGTCCAATCCGAGGCTTTTGTTTCAGGTTTCTTGACATGGAGTGGTTTTTACAAGGACGAGTTGTCAGCACGCCGCTTAACCCCATTCAGGGGATGGCCTCGGAAGATAGCTGCTTCAGATGGTTTAATAAATGTGCTGGAGTTCACACAACTATGTAGCAGGTCCAACTACGCAAGTCATTCCATCCTACTACACCTGAGACGCTTAGGTGTTCGTCAGCCATTCAGGCTACAGCTATCTGCCTTTTTCCAAATGTCTTATCGCTAAGACTTGGTCGTCAGCGGTTTGAAACACTGCCGTTACGAGGGGGCGCCCACTAGGAGGACTATGGAAAAGGTCTTTTGCCCCTCAATTGGGTGCGAATGGACAACGGGGTGGTCAATTGGGTGCGAATGAACAACTGAAATTTCTGTGAACGACTATCCATTGCTTTTTTAATATCAGTCTTAAAAATTCTTCCGGATCGGCTTAAAATTAGGTATGAATCCTTACATATCTGACAAAATTTAAAAAATAAAAAGGGTTCATGGTATTTTTCGCTTAGTTTGAGGTTTTTTATTTCTTAATAGTTAAATATGTATAATAAAAATAGTTAAGTGTCCTATGGAGATAGTAAGTAAGGTAATAAATATACTAATAAAAACTTAAATATTAAACATTATATGGCAGAAATTAAAAAAGAAAATAATAATACGGATACATATTTTTTCGATTTTAATTGGTTGTTTTTTCTCGCTGCCGATAATTTCAAGAATGGACTCTGGCATGAGACTGTTTGATTATTTTCTTCATTTCGGCTTCGTATTCCGGCATTCCATAGTCAGGACGCTTACATGAATTTGCAAATTATGACAAAAACAATTGAAGTAATCATACATTGTTTTGAAATATTGAAATAGATAATTTTTTTATTAATATACTTGCTTTAGTTAAATTGCTACTAGCGGCATGTTAGAACAACATATCGCAGAAAGCCCAGGTGTGTTTTCGTAGAGATTTGATCCGTCCCCTTGTCGTGTTGTTGAGTGTATAAAAGGCGAAATGAGATCTAGCCAATCATCACTGATCTGGTCCCGCCTCTCCGATGGTGCGAGGCACGAGATGTGGAGGCGCCTGATGAGTTCGTGCCTTGCATCATGGTATGAAACCAGACTCAGGCTGATTTTTGGGACTTTTATTATTAAAGACTTGTAAAGTATTTGGAAAGCAGAAATTTACTTTCGAATAATCAATATGGCTTCAGACATTCTCGAATTCTCCTAAAAAAAACTTTCGACAATGTCAATCATGAAATATTATTAAGGAAAATATAAGAAATTGGTATATGAGGTGTACGTCACAAGCTTTTTATTGTTATCTACAAGGAAAGACCCAGGTGGTTCGAATCACTGATGTCATCAGTGAAACTCTTAACGCTAATATGGGTACTCCCCAAGGAACAGTGATAGGACCAGTTCTATTCCTTATGTACATTAATAATCTCTTGAAATTAAATCTAAAGGACTGCTATATGTATTCTTTCGCTGATGACAGAGTGGCAACTTTTTGGGGAGATACTTAGAAGGAGACATCAAACTTTACAAATGAAGGGGTGAAGCAGCTAACAGTTTGGCTAAATGTGAACCTGGTTAGCCTGAATATAAATAAGACAAAAGTTATTCCTTCTTCCAAAACTTCGGCTGGCGAACCCACTGAGCCCATTAATGTAATAGTCTACAATAATCGCTCTTGTGGAACGAGTTGTACTTGTCCACCGTTGATGGTTGTAAAAAGTAACTTTGTATCGGAGTGAAATCATAGGCACTTGCGATAGGACAAAAACGTTTCTTTTATATTTAGCCGCCTGAGAAGGACTATCTATAAATTTGTGGAGCTCAGGTCGATTCTATCAATCGGAATAATTAGAAGAGTTTTTTGGGCACTTGTGCAAACTGTCGTAAAGTATAGTTATTATTAGTTGGGGTATTACAGCACAAAGTAGCCTTCAGTTTCTAGAATTGCTATTTACAAAAAATATTAAAATTAGGAAACCGAAATGGGCATTTTGACTATAGAAAAAGCATAAAAATATAAAGTCCCAAAATATATTAATTTACACCATAGTGAATTTCGCTGTGAAAATTAAATCCGACTAGTAACACGCAGACATTATCAGAAGGCACTTCAAGAACTACGATTTGCAACATCAATTACAGCTAATCATGCATTCTATGCAGGCCCAAGATTTTATGGTTCTTTACCGCAGAGCATTCGGTGCTTAAGAAAATTTGACCGTTTTAAAAAAACGCATTCAAACACCATCTTTTTGAGACGAATTGTAATATTATTGATAAACAATATAAAACCGGAGTCCGAAGCGTACATACCCTAGACTTGTACAGACCTAGTGGTGATACCAAAAGTACCAATTGGCAACGACCATATGCATTAAAAGTGAGTTTCCTATATAGCCAGTTTATAGGGGAGGTTGGCACACATTCATGGGGATCTTGGCCATTCTAAAAATCAATTAACTAACCAATTCTTCAAATATTTGTCGAATTTTTCAAGTTGCTAGCTTCATTCTATCGAAAGTTATTGCTTATTTGAAGTCTCACTTGTAGGGGTGGTAGAAGTTCCTTGGATCGGATCTTGCCCATCATAGCCACCAACCAATTTGATCACAATACAAACATTAAAAAAAAAGATGTCAGTTGTCTAGCTTCACTCTATCGAAAGTTATCGCTTATTTGAAGTTTCATTTGAAGGGGAAGCAGGGGTTTCATTGGTCGGATTTTACGTATTTTCAGTATTAGCCAACTGGATCCTACTACAAATATTTGACCAAAATTTCAAGTCGCCAGCTTTATTTTTATCGCTTATTTAAAATTTAATTTCTAGGGGAGGTAGGGGTTCCTTAGGTCTGATCTAACCTATCCTTAATGCCAACTAACAAAATCTCACTTCAATCATTCGACCAAAATTTCAAGTTGCTGGCTTCATTCTACAATATCAAAAGTTATCGCTTATTTGAAGTTTCATTTGTAGGGGAGGTAGGGGTTCCTTAGGTCGGATCTAACCCATCCTTAATGCCAATTAACTCAATTTCAAATTTCAAGTCGCTGGCTTCTCTCTATCAAAAGTTATCGCTTATTTGAAGTTTCATTTGTAGGGGAGGTAGGAGTTCCTTAGGTCGGATCTGGCCCGTTTTCAATGCCAACTAACAAGATGTTACTACTAACGTTTTGCCAAATTTTCAACTCGCTAGTGCTATTCTATCGAAAGTTATTGTAATTAAATTAATATTTAATTTTTTAAATTTTGTAGGGGAGGTAGGCGTTCCTTTGATCTGATTATGTCCAACTTACTAAAACCCAAGCAGCTTCTCACTTCAGGGTTACGTACCAAAAATCAGATGTCTACGTCAATTTGTTCAAGAGTTATGGACAAAACACCTGAAAAGTAGGGTAGTACGGGGCTCTTTGTAAGAAAATTTCCGTTAGTTTTCAACTGATCGATTTTATTTTTCCAGGGTAGTATAAGATTACCCCCACGAGCAATCTACCAAAGCTAGAGCTTTTCATGTTTATTTAATCGGGAGTTATAAATACATTGAATTATTTTGCATATGTAGGGGAGGTAGGCGTTCTCTTGGCCTGATCATGCCCATTTTCAATACCAACCAACTAGATCATACTTACAACATCTGACCAAAATTTCAAGGCTCTAGCTTCATTTTATCGAAAGTTATCGTGCGAACGGACAGACAGACGGACAGACGGACAGACAGACAGACAGACAGACAGACAGACAGACAGACATGGCTAAATCGAATCAGGAGGTGACCCTGATCATTTATATATATACATTGCTATACCTCCGGAGCCTCCTTTAAGGTGTTACATATTTCCGTCGTGATAAAAACAATATACCCTATACTAAAAGTCTAGGGTATAAATATATGCAACTAAGCTTACAAAGGCATGAAAAAAACAATCAGTTATAGTTATAAAATAATTGTGATATAAGACTTGCAATCCCATAACACGAGCACTGCTCTTCGTGGGATAACCAACATGTTTAATTATGAAATCACTCATCATTCTGTTTTTGGCGGCTGCGTGTCGATGCGGCTGCGTGTCGATGCGGCTGCGTTAGACAACATTAAATGGAGGATTAAAGATGTAAAGAAGAAGTTTTTTTTCGTGTTTTTGCATGTCTTTAACGTATTTTATTTGAAAGAAAACATGGGTAATCCGTCTTGCCCCTATGGCCCGTCTTTCCCCACCGGGGCACATTGCATTATATGACAAAATTTACCAAAGCCCCCTATTTTGCCGACACCTTGTGGAGCATATCGGCGCAGCACAATTCCTTAGAGGCCTATAGTTAACGAATCAGTCACATTTAGAAAATTTCGGATAATGCGAGTTGCTGGCATACACATCATGTTCATTTAGTCGCGTTCTATGACAAGCCGGTAATGACTGAGGCCTTTGCTTATACCTCATATTTGTCGCTTATAAAAAAAGACATTAGCACCTTAGAAAATATTGCTTTTAAAAACAAACGCTTTTGTTGAAACGTTATTTAATTGAATTGCCGAGTGTCAAATCCACGAAAATGAGCATTTTCGCTAATATATATTTTATTCATTTCCCTGGCTTTAAAACAGTTTTCTGCCAATAACCGTTGCCAGGTCTCTAAGCTTTTCTAATTATACTGATTTTCCCTTAGTTATATTCATCAAAAGCAGAATTTTGTGTCAATTGAGGGATGCTTTGAATGTCGAGCTAGTCTATTCCATGGAATAAACCGCTTCACTTGTAAGAAATAAGAAAAGAACATTCCTGTCTGCAAGGGTATTTACTGTGGAATCTTTCTTATTCTTCATGGAGATGTTCATACTTCATGCTCAGCGATTTTTTTCTCTCCTGAAAAGACATTTCACATCACCGTACATTGATAGCAGGCATAAGGCGAAAATGATTTGTCCTTGGAGCTAAAATATAAAATACCTGTCAGTCTCTTCTTCTTATAACCACTACCGCTTTTCTCGGGTCATTGAAATAAATGAAAGTACTGCAAAGTAGAGAAAAATTATGGAGTCATCGTACCCCACACCGCGCCGCCGGGACCTATTCCAATTGAATTATGTGCTGTGGAGATCATAAGGAAGGAATTCCTAATGGACTTTTCCTTTGGTCGACATGCACTGGATTCCAGCTGAAGTTGTTGTGATTTCTTCTCTTTTCAACAGCCAAATCTCAATTGGCCTGGCCTGGCGTCCTGCGTTCCTATTTAAGATTTATTAGAGCAAGAGCACAAGTTGATTGAATGGGATTTCTGATTGCAAATATCATTATCGTCAGATAAAATTATGGCCTGGAATCGATGAGTTTATTTAATCTTTCCTTTATTGGCGATACACACTGCGGAAAAAGTGACGGTTTGTTTAGGGGATGAAATTCGTACGTCAATGTGGAAATCGTGTCGAACAAACCGAAGTACGCAGTGTTGTTAGCAGTCGTAAGTGGTTGGATTATTTTGGAAAAATGGTCGATTGTAGAGCCCATTATGTCCAGTACTTAGGGAATGTAAGTATTTGAAGCTGAAAGTTTTGAAAATTGAAAAATTTAATTGAATTGAAGTTTAAACAAACAGAAAAAGTCTAATCCTTCAATGAATCCAATGAAAACAAAGGAAACAGAAGAAGATTGTTGTGACGCACTCTAACGAGGAGAGTATGGAAAATGGCCAGTGTTAACAAAAGGATTATTGGTGCTCTCTGTTTGATTGCCCGGCCACACACAGTCGAACAGGAACACGAACAAGAACTTGAATAGGAGCTCGAACAAGAACATGGTGCAAGTGTCCACCGAATGGCTCAAGACACACACACACACTTCACACAAATTAAAAAACAATCTGCCTACTTGTACCATGGTCGTGTTCATTCATGTTTGTTTAGTGCAATTTAAAACAAACCACCTGGAGATATCACAGCCGTAAAATTTTATGACGAATTGCGTGGCTAAGACCTTGTACGGTTTTTTCTCCATTTTATATATGAGGGACGACGGTAGGTCAGTACGTTGAGGCGTTACTCTGATTTGTTATCATACCGATTTTAGTGGGTTCGAATTGCCATAGCCATTCGCAAAATGCGGCTGAATGGGTAAGAGGTGTATTCTAGCGACATGCATCGTCCGATATTAGTTATATGGTAACGAAACGTCAACCAAGCTGCTTAGGGGTAGCTGAAGCGATTATGTGCCACTAGGGATTAGGACAAATAGTATTCTGCATTTTAAACTTTGAAACTATAAGTTAAGCTTGTTCCGATTCCACTGTTCCTATCGCCTCCCATAGGAATAGTGGAATACGCCTCTAACTTTTCTCAAGATTCTCGCCGCATACTCATTCTTCCGTTGTCAACATGTAGTTTAAATTTCAAACTCGTCCGAAAATATTACACGGTTCCACATCTTCTAAGTCCAGGTGACATGCCCCTGAGCAAACATGTTATCGTGACTTTTAAATGGAAAGTCTGGCTTATGGACTGGCTGCTTGTTTAATGCAAGCCAGCTCCCCTAAACCTTTCTCTTACCAAACTTGACGAGATTTGCTTACCGATTGCGTGAATTATATCGTTTCTAATATCAGATGAAGTTTTAAAGCGGTTTCGATGGCTTTGTAACGGTAAGAATGGATATACCACGGGAGTACTTTTTTTGATCGTCCAGAGCCTTTATTTTGCTCGGTTTTGTCCAATTTCCGAAATTTCTTCATTGCACAGTACGCTGAGGAATATATAGGCCCGTTTTCTCAATGTCCAGTTAAAATTTAAACTCGAGATAAAATTTGTTGTTGTTTTCCCTGTAAAATTTGTCAGATGGGTACGTTCAATGTCTGTTTAACTGGAGTATAAATTTTAATCAGACATTGAGAAAACGGGCCATAGTGTTTCACATATTTAGTAAATAGTTGGGTTTTTTCGCGCCAAACCCAAAATATTGTTCTTGTTTTTCGCACTGACTTTTCCCCGTTTTATTGATTCAAATTTCATTTTGTTCCTTATTACGGTATTGTCACCAACTCAATTAATTTGTTTCAAAAAGTTTTGACAATTCTAGGCAGGATATAATAATTTATTATTACTTGAGAAAATAAAACAATGGCACTCTAACTACTTCCAAGAGTTTTTTCGAAAAAGGAAATAAAAGGGTTTGAGCACAGCACTGGATATTTACTACGTATATGGTTGGAAATGCTTTTTTCTGTGCGTTCCAAACGTCATGATGACTTCATCATTGATATTCCCTTTTAGTAAAGGTTATAGTTGCTTAGAAGCTCATAAAAATCAAGAAATAATATAGGATCTGAGCGAAATGCTACAATATTAGTATAATTTTCCCAAAAAGGATTCCAATTTTCATTGGCTTGGACACATGCAATCGGAAATTTCATTTCAATTAAAATTTACCTGTCAAGTCGATCGTCTGCCTTAGGTATATCTATCTAGATTCGTTAAATTAATCGATGGTAAATATAATAGGCGCGTTCTTTTGCTTTCTTAACCTGTATAGGTTAGTGAAATAACAAGCAATACAACAACAATGCTACCCTACACTGTAAAAATTGAACTTAAATTTCTTTTCAATTTTGATTAGTTTTGCTTATTTTTCCCCTCATATACTCATCGAGGATTGATATTTAAACAAATTTTATGTAATGCCTAAAAAAATTCGGAAAATTACACTAAAATTGGTGTAAAATTTGAAATCATGTATTTTTTATGTATTTTTACAACATTTTGTTTATATTATTATTGCTTATTATTTTTCCAAAGTGTAGATGTAGTCTTAATAATTTTTTGCTGCATTTTGTCGCATTAATAACATAAGTCGTTCTAATTAGTGCACATAAGTAGTCCGGATGGCGCAACGGTTAGCACGTTCGCGTTCTGCTCACTGGGTCCAGGTTTCGATTCCTACTGAAGTCATTCGTCTTTTCGATAAAAGGGGATTTATGTGTCGGATTATGAGCACACACACAGCTGTTGAATGAGTACCCATTCCGGGTACTTGTAGGTATTCATCCATTAATTAGAGTTGTACCTGTTATTTATTTTTTAGGTAGTGAGAAAATATGTAATATCACACATTTTAGTGGTAAATTGATTTATATTTCTACTTTAAGAGAGTATTTTTTGCATATTTTCGGGTGCAAATTTGCAAATATGTTGGAGTACTTGTTTACATATTTTTTGTGTTAAATTACACTCGATATGTAAATCTGCATTACAAAATAAATTTACCACTATAATAGAAGGAAATAAAGTTTCCTCCTATTATAAGAGTAAATTTTTTTTAGGGTGTATATAGGTTACCGCTGAACCCGGAAATTTATCGAGGGCCGATCCTGACCTGGATAGCGCACAAGTAAAGCCTTTATTTAGGGCGCATCTGGCGGTTGGTAGAGGTAGTTCGTTCATTCCACGATGTTCTACTCTATTTTCACCTCAGTTCACCTCAATTGGTTTCAATAAATTTTTTTTCCAATTGGTAAAGCGACTTCTGTCGAAATATTAGGAAACTGCTCGGAATCAATTAATTTCTTCCATCACAGTTGCATTTGATAGGTTCATTGTTTGTTTTTGATGTAATAGAATGAAGTTTGCTTTTAATATTTTTCAAAGAGTGGAAAATGGCCTTTGACCGGCTCATGCTACACGCTCCGGGCCCAGATGGTTTGGACCCTTGGCCTCTTTACTCATGAAATGTAAGACAAACACAACGAATGAGGTCCCATGGCCGGCAAAAATGGTGGGACCTCCCAAAGCGAAACAAGAGATGAGGCCTTCACCTCACCTTATCACCAACCTGAAATGGGTTTGGGGGGTTAAGGTTCCGTTAAGGAATCGCCTGAATTTTAAAATTCAGTACATAGAATAGAATAGAAAAAGAGGTGCGGCTACTAACCCTCATGGTGGGCACTGCGACCATAGGAGGTCTATTGTGCCATAGCCTTTAATATTATCGCAAGAGATCTTCCACCACTCTTACGAAGGCTAGTAAGTCTTTAGTAGGAGATTTCCGGATATCAGCAGAGTTTGTGACGATCCGCCCTAGTAACGCTAACCTAGCCCGCGCAATCGCTGGGCATTCACATAAAAGGTGATATGTGGTCTCACTGTCCTCCAAACAAAGACGACACTCCATTTCTCTGGATAAGCCCATCTTGTTTAAATGAGATCTAACCCAGTGATGGCCTGATAGGTAGCCAACAACTAACCTCAGATCAGCTCTACTCATGTGGGTAGTATCCCCATAGTCGAAGGGTCTCATTAACGCCTTTGTTTGCCGCAGCCCTGCAAGGTCATCGATGTCGTAGCCTGTCAGACCATTCCCTTAAGCCAGGCCAAGAACACAATAAGGTTCCGGTCCGATAAAATTAGACGTTGAGCCTTGCCTGGCAAGTTCATCCGCCAATTCATTGCCTTCAATGCCTTGATGACCTGGCACCCAATATAAAAAGACTTGGTTGTCAGTCGCCAGACATTGAAGAAGTTCACGACAATCTTTCACCAGCTTTGAATAGAGCTTATGTGAAGAAAGAGCCTTTATGGCTGCCTGACTATCTGTGCAGATAGCAATGTGAGCGCCTCTTAGTTTTTTTTTTCAGAACAATCCTGGCGCAGACCTCTATGGCATGGATCTCGGCTTGAAAAACGCTGTGCCACGCACCCATAGCGATTGAAATCCTGGTATTGGGCCCACAGACACCGACACCAACTCCCTGTACAGTCTTAGACCCATCAGTGTACCACATGATAAATCCAGAGTCTGCGAAGGGATTGCCATTATCCCATGCTGTGCGGTCTGGGATGAAGGCTAAGAATTTATTGCCAAAACATAACTCCGTGGTCATGTAATCTGATCTTAGGCAGATCTGCATGCCAGGAATTTGATTCAGAATGCTCATGTGACCATTGTCACTAATACAAACTTCAGAAGATAGTTGTATCCTAAGAGCATTTAGAGCAGCTGTTTCTTTAATGAAGCTGTGCAGCGGGGTAAATCCAATAATCGCCTCCAAAGCACGCGTAGGGTATGTACTCATAGCCTCAGTTATCCCAAGACAAGCCAGGCGTTGAAGCTTGTTAAGTTTCAGTATGGCTGAGCTCTGTTGAGCCTTAGGTCACCATACTAACGCAGCATATGTGACTACAGGCAGCACCAACATACGGTACAGCCACTTCACCATCTTTGGTGTCAGCCCCGGTGTCCGTCCAAAGAAATTTTTACAAGCCCACATTGTACGTGAGGCTTTAGTGATTACATTGTCAATGTGAGTGTTCCAATTAAGTCGCGAGTCTAGCGTGACGCCAAGACATTTAACTTCCTTGGAATACTCTAAAACCGTCCTTCCTAATGAAACCGAACCGGAAGTTAGGTTACGTTTACGAGTAAAAGGTACGATGACTTTTTTTTGTGGGTTAACATTTAACCCCACTTCATCGCACCAATTCAAGACCACATCAAGGGCGGCCCCCATCACTTCAGAGTCGATGGATTCAAACCTGCCCCTAACCACAATGGTTATGTCATCTGCGTATCCGATAGCATAGTATCCACGCAAATCTAGCCTGGACAGCAGTTCGTCTACAACCAGTGACCACAATAGCGGTGAGAGGACCCCACCTTGTGGACAGCCTTTAATAGCTCTGACGCTTATCGTGGTGCTGCCAAGCGTTGAGTAGATCTCTCTCCCGCGTAGCATAGCATCTATCCATGTGATCGTGGCAGATGATATACCCCTGAGCTCTAGGGCTCGAGATATGCAGTCATAGCCGGTGTTATCAAAAGCACCCTCAATGTCAAGGAAAGCACATAATGCGATTTCTTTGTCATTAAAAAATTTCTCGATAATCCCTATAAGATTTTGTAGGGCGGTCACTGTGGATTTGCCCTTTGAATAGGCGAATTGTGTTCGATGCAAAGGAGTCGAACATTCCATCATGTGTCTGATATGAACGTCAAGCAGCCTCTCGATGATTTTCAGGAAGAATGAAGTTAAGCTAATCGGTCTGTAGGATTTAGGTAAATCCTCCGGCTTGTTACCATGTTTGGGAATAAAAACAACGTTAACTTTCCTCCATAGTTGCGGTATGTACCCTAAAGTGTAACTTGCCCTAATAAGACAAATTAGCGGAGTGGTAATAGTATCAAGACAATTCTGCAACAGAGCAGGAAAGATACCATCCGCTCCAGGAGCCTTGAACGGCTCAAAGGACTTCACTGCCCATTTAACCTTGTCCTTGTCGAATATAACCCCTGACTGGCTATATATCCGATCATCCCACTCCCGATGAATTTCAGGTGTATGTATCGGATTATCTTCTGAAAGGACCGGCCCTGGAAAGTGGGTACTAAGTAGAAGCCCAAGAGTTTTATCTGGGCCTTCAGTTCTAGATCCATCTGGTCTAGTTAGCAGACAGACTCCATTTGCGGAGTCTTTGGATTGAGCTTTGTGAAGGCGTGCCGCTTCTGGCAGGAATTGGATGCTTTCACATCGTCTCTTCCAGCATTCTCGTTTCGAGTGTCTAATAAGTTTGTTATACTCCGTGAGAGCGGTTCTGTAATCGTTCCACAGATTCAGACGCTTCGCTTTATAAAACAATTTCCTAACTTGTACAAGTTTGCGAGCGAGTTCATCATTCCACCAGGGCACCCTGCGACCTGCCCTGGAATTGCGAGCTACGGTACTATCCCTATAGGAAGAGGACAACACTAAAATTTATTGAGCGCCGATCCTGACCTGGATAGCGCACAAGTAAAGCCTTTATTTAGGGCGCATCTGGCGGTTAGTAGAGGTAGTTCGTTAATTCCACGATGTTCCACTCTATTTTCACCTCAGTTCACCTTAATTGGTTTCAATAATTTTTTTTCCAATTAGAAAAGCGACTTCTGTCGAAATATTAGGAAACTGCTCGGAATCAATTAATTTCTTCCATCACAGTTGCATTTGAAAGGTTCATTGTTTGTTTTTGATGTAATAGAATGAAGTTTGCTTTTAATATTTTTCAAAGAGTGGAAAATGGCCTTTGACCGGCTCATGCTACACGCTCCGGGCCCAGATGGTTTGGACCCTTGGCCTCTTTACTCATGAAACGTAAGACAAACACAACCAATGAGGTCCCATGGCCGGCAAAGATGGTGGGACCTCCGAAAGCGAAACAAGAGATGAGGCCTTCACCTCACCTTATCACCAACCTGAAATGGGTTTGGGGGGGTAAGGTTCCGTGAAAGAAACGCCTGGATTTTAAAATTCAGTACATAACGGAGTTTATTCAATAAAGTCAAATAATCACAAACAAAGGAAAATGGAAGATCAGGAAACTACTAAGAAAACTAATTTAAAAAAAAACTAAAGAAAAACTATAAAAAAAGGGAATCAATTTTGGAATAAAAAAATTAACAAATTTTGAAAATTTACGAATTTTAAATTAATATGCAACCACTTATCCCGAATCCTTGATGGCCATCACGAAACGGGAGCAGCTGCAACTTAACACCAATTTAAAAAAAAACTATATTTGATTCAAACTAAAACAAAATCCAAACTCCAAAAAAAAAAGCAATAAAAATAATGAATTTAAAAAAAACTGTAATGAACCATATAATGGTCTGGTAGTGCTGCTCCCACTGGCAGATCGAAGCAGCACCTAATGAGTAGTGATCTGTTCGTGGTACGAAACCGGAGGCCGAGGGTCCCATTACACCAGGAACCAAGTGCGACCGCGTGGGCGTCTGATCCGTCCACTGACCATTCCATCCTTACCGACTATTTTTTTATTCCCTATTTTTACCTCATTTCTGGTACAGAACAGGACTAAGAAGAACCCAAAGAGGTTTTTCTTAGTCCCACGTTGGGCGCCAAATATTTAACGGACGGTCTGGTGGGCATCCGGAGCAGCGGCCTATGTTTGCTGTAGCTCAGTTCGGGAAATTTGGGCGGGGTTTTCGCCTCTCGTTGCCCCTATCCTTTACGTATGAACAAAAATTCATAGGCCTGGGTAAGACAAAACAAACAGGGGAGGTAAAGGGAGGTAAAGGTAGGGAATAAAAAAAATAATCGGTAAGGATGGAATGGTCGCGCCGTGTCGGAAAAAGACAGCTGCAGTGTTGGATAATAAAGAGTGCAGAATCGCCCGCTTAAACTGTCGACCCGCAATTAAGGCGACAATACGCTCCGGACGACCCTTCCATCCGCTATCCCAACTTTGAAAGTTGAGAACGCCACCTCGTCTGCCGCTGCAAATGCAGGTGCCCCTAACACCAACATTCGTGCCGTTTGTTTGGGAAGTGACTACACGTGCAATGCTTTGTAGCCAGCGGGGGTCGTTAGATGCATGATAGCGATCGATGTATTGTACATAGTGGGAGTGACAACAGTGTGCCCTTCTTGTGTGTGCGCGGCCGTATCACATTGAACGCTATTGGTGATGAGAAGCTGCTGGTTCATGTTAGCATTCGTGGTTGACAATGGTTGAATTTTCTCGGAGAGTGTTGCCGCCATATATGATAATTTCTAAATGAACTAGTTATTAATTAATTTGTTTTTGTAAATTTCTTTATTTTTGCTTTTTTTGCCCTTTTTTTTGAAGTTTGGATTTTGTTTTAGTTTGAATTAAATATAGTTTTTTTTTAAATTGATGTTAAGTTACAGCTGCTTCCGTTTCGTGATAGCCATCAAGGATTCCGGGTAAGTGGTTGTATACTAATTTAAAATTCGAAAATATTCAAAATTTGTAAATTTTTTTTATTCCAAAATTGATTCTCTCTTTTTGTAGTTTTTCTTTAGTTTTTTTTCTAAATTCGTTTTCTTAGTAGTTTCCTGACCTTTCGTTTTCCTTTGTTTGTCATTATTTCACTTTATTGAATAAACTCCGTTATGTACTGAATTTTAAAATCCAGGCGTTTCCTTCACGGAACCTTACCCCACAAACCCATTTCAGGTTGGTGATGAGATGAGGTGAAGGCCTCATCTCGTGTTTGTAATGAATTGTGGGAATCGTTTGCTGCACAACAATTGTTATAACGGAGGAAAAAGGTGCAAAACAATTATTTATCTTCATTAAATAATTACTTACAAAACTCATTTCGTAATTATTTGATGAAGATAAATAATTGTTCCATTCCATTGGCGAACCGATTCAAAATGATTATTGTGAATTTATCACATATTAGGGAATCCGCCTACAAGTCACTAACTTCGCCAGTTAGGAGAGCAACATACAAATTTCTGTCTATTTGCTCCCTAGACTGCGATAAGTGCGGTCGTAATTTTGAGACCATCGGAAAAAAATCGTCAGGTAAACCTCGTGTCTGCCTAAATACTATATTGCTAATAGTTGTTTCCCTTTATTTTAGGAATAATTCATTTAGTAATTAAATGAATTAAATTCCAAGAATCACTATTGGCGCTGAGATTTTTTTTGACAGCCAGAGCCGGCTTAATGTGGCGGAACTTTCCAGAAATCCCATGACAAGAAAGAACCGCTATCAGCGCAACCGAATTAGAAGCTACCTGCGTCTAAAATTTACCTGAGTAAGTTGTTAATCGCTATCTATTACCACCAACCTACGAGTATATACACCAAAGTGCTAAATAAAATCGAAGTGACAGTGCGGTGTAAATGTATGAGACGTACCGACACCGATTTCTGGTGCTTGATCTGGTTGCAGTTAAAGCATGCGCCATATAGTGATTGTGCTTGTCGAATATGCTTGAGCGGTCTCTCCGGTTCACAGAACAAAACCTCTCTACGTCTGAAGGTAGTAGAACGCCGATAATTCGGGCTAATTGCTTTCGAATTCATTCGGATCATAGAATTGGACTATCGGCAGAGTTTTCTTTCGTAAGCAAACGACAAACATTATGAATTGTTCAAAAGTGTATGGTTACAGAATTTGTGCTTGCTTTCGTGTTATTGTCAATTAGTCCGTATTATCGGCGCTCTAATTAACTCACTGACATTCAGCACTGAGCAATGTTTGACAAACACGCAGGGAGCACATACGTTCTTCGTGAGGATCACTCTGTTGCAGGATTCTTGCTGTATTGCCAAGTGCAAGATTTTTGACAAAGCAACGACATTAAAAATTGAGAAAGCGAGAGCTTGGTTCAACTTCCAGGTTTTTGGGGTTGACTCAGCTGCAACCATTAGCGGTTTTCGTTTCACCCGGTTTCAGATCCGTTTTCATACAAAACGAAAGACTGGTTTTGATCCAGGTGTCATATGGGATCCCATCGGATCCAAGTTGAAAGTGAATTGGTTGACCGTTAACTGTGTACGGTATACTGAGTTTGTGCCGTTCCATTGAATCTGGATCGGAGATCGGGTGAATTGAAAACAACTGTTGAGAAACGCAATATGCTGTCAATAATGAATAATAATCGGGGTCTGCAAACGATACCGCCGCTAGGTTTACTGCGTTTTATACTTAAGCATCACTACTTGACAAGGTCGAGGGTTTACGGATCACCGCAAACCCATTGGCTGCTGCTCGTCCGTGATTAAGGCTGATCTGCTAAGGATCATGACTTAACACGAACCATTTCTTTTGTTCTAGGTACAATCGTTGAAACGATCCTTGCTCATGGTGCAAGTATATGGACCGGTGTGCAGGCTAGGGAGCACGCATAAAGAATCCTATGCCGAAGGAAACTAAAAGAATTATAGGATATTATCAAGACAAAACACCGCAAACTAGTGGGTCTACCACTTGTATGGAACCATCAATATTTAAAAAAAATTGCAACCAAGCGAAGCTTCGAATACTTGTATAACGTTGTACTTTCTTCAGACTTAATTAATTATTAATTAAAAATTAATTAATTAATCTAGTAAATTGAACCCGGAATTAAAAATTAATTAAGTAATCTAGTAAATTGAACCCAGAACCCGGAACTCGACGAAAAAAAAAATACTATACTTAGATCCATTTCAATAACTAGAGTTTCTACCATGAAGGACCCTCTAGTCTTCTTTTTGCAAACACTATTATTAAAGTTCTGTTTATAGTTTTTAATTTTAAGTCATACAACTTAGTAACGTAGTTATATATATAATGTTTCGGATGCACTGAGATGGAGGTACCAATGCATATCATTTACATAAAAATACAATTATAGGAACGACTGTAACCATATGCAACGCTACTAATTTATTGATATACTCGTGCAACGCTAACAACTACCTACATATGTGCGCACATACTCCTTAGGCAGAGTTATTAGTACGTTAGACAATTAGTGATTGAACTTTAATACTTTATTATGGATATGGTTAGAATCATCCCTTTCTCGAATGCTTTGTTTCAATACTGCATCAAATTTCCATGTCTCAGGATTTAATTTGTTCATCCACATTTGAATATTGTATTATTATTTATTGACGTAAATAACAGAATTATGTCTTATTAAGAAAACCAGTGTTTTCAGCTATCCTTTCCCTTCCTCTGTTTTAGCGGACATGTAGTTGACCTTAACCTTAACTTGATTTGGGGGTTAGACCAACATTTTTTTTTTCGCGCGGTTTAACCATGGATGGGCGGGTAATATCGCGATTGAGTCACAATCCATCCGTGACTCGTAAGTAAGGCAACGTATTTGGTGTTTAGAGTGTTAATCCCGTTTCATTTTCAGGTGTTTACAGGTGTTTCTCTTCTTTTTCTTTTTATTCGGGCTATGACGTGTGATATGACGTAATGTCATGGAGTATTAGTGCTGTCATAAAACTCCGTACCCCCCTTTCATCTCACCGTCGCTGAGCAGGCTCACAAGCACACGTCTTCTTGCAGCACTATTACAGGGGTTTGACACTTAGCTGTCTGGCAGACTTCTACGGTCATCTTGCCACCTCCTTCCATAAGAATCATTACATGTTCCGCTTTGGGAGGTCCCAACATTTTTACCGGCCATGGGACCTCTTTGGTTGAGTTTGTTTTACATTTCATGAGTAAAGAGGCCAAGGGTCCAAACCATCTGGGCCCGGGGCGTGTAGCATGAGCTGGTCGACGGCCGTTGCCTGCACTTTTTATACCCTTCACGGATGTGATAGGGTATATTAACTTTGTCATGAAGTTAGCAACGCACAGAAGGAAGCACCTCCGACCATATAAACTATATATATTCTTGGTCAGTATGATGAGACAAGTCGATTAAGCTTTGTCCGTCTGTCTGTCTGTCCGTCTGTCCGTCTGTTTCCATGCAAACTAATCCCTTAGTCTTAAAGCTATCAAGCTGAAATTTTGCACAAAGCCTTCTTTCTATTGCACGCAATGTATATGTCGGAACCAATGGAATCGAACCACTAAGTCATATGGCTGCCATAGGAATGACCAGTCCGAAAATTCGTCTTTGTGAGAAAAACTTTTTTATTTCTAAAGATATCTTCTCCAAATTTCTATCTAGTCGGTATTATTTTTAGCTCAATCATGCTTCCGAATTTGGTTGAAATCGGACTACTCTATCATATAGCTGTCATAGGAACGACCGTTTCATAAGCAAGTTTTTTTGAAAAACTTTTTTATTTCTGAAGGTATCTTTACAAAATTTCATATTACTCATCCATATTGACTCAAATTTGGTTGAAATCGGCCCACTATTTCGTATACTCTCATAGGAACAGTGAAATCGGAACAAGTTTTACTACTAATTTCAAAGTGGCAAATACACCATAAGTCATAACGACCCATCGCGTGAAGGGTATCATACCTTCGGTGTTTTCTCTAGTTTTCCTGAGTCGTGGGACTCAGTTTTATCCTTTGTCATGATCGTCTACCCTCAAGGCACATGATTGTAATGGCTGGGGCATCTCCCGAACTGAGCTGGAACAAGCATGTGCCGCCGCTCAGCTCGTTGAGGAGCATTCGCTTTTAGCGTCGCCGGACCTTCACGGTCCTCTCGGCAAACTTACGGCTCCGTCCCCAAAACACCACGATGAATAGTAACCTGAGTATATGTTAGAATCCACCGTTTTAGAGATATGATATACGAGTACATGGCCATATATGTAAATAGCGTGTTCATATTTGACTCAGGTAGCTTACTTTGGAAATTTTAAATTTCCTTAAACTCTGCCCCAAAAGGTCAATACTTTGAAAAGTGGCTAGTCAGTGCCTAGCCAGAAATACATCTTTAGAAAGACTCCAACATCGATAAAAAAACATGAACGAAATAAAACTTGGCTGGGTATGGGTTAGATGTGTCATCGATGTCAATCTTTTTTAGCATTGATGTGGTTGATGTAATATAGTTTTTCATGACGTTCACTCGGTTTTACCAATAGAAGCTAACTGAAAATCTAAACATTATGTTCATGAAATTGCCTTTTTTTGTCTTTAAAAGTAAGTTGTTGAAACTTTATTGTCATCTTTCAGTCATCCGACTTGTTATTCATTTCTCCGTTGTTATTTGGCAAATCGATATCAAGCAGAACACCGAATACAAGCCTTAACTGGCAGGATAGTCTTGCAATACAATTAACTTCGTTGAATTTAAAAGCGACCGCAACTCGACTTCCTTCAGGGTCTCGAATAATTATTGAGAGAGAGATACGAAATTAATCATGGAACTAATCCGACCGCAATGCTTTCGCTATGCAAAAGGTTTAAAAGGACATTCGGAAGATAGAAGATAGTGAACTTCAGGAGTGCAGAGGACATTTCGGTTCAACTAACTGATGTCTGTAATTGCGATACAATGTCATCATTGTATTGTATTGTATTCAATGGGGAGCGGCCGACTGGACCGTCGAGCAGGTGGGAGAAAGATTGCCATGAGATCCCTGGGGAGGAACATTCTCGATACGATACGGAAATATGGCCTTAGCACATTTGAGTTGTCAGCGTTGACAACGGAGCAGAATCAATTTAGTGGGTGGCGATGGCTGTCAATATAATTAGTAGCACCACCCATTCTATGAACTTAAATACGAAGTCAATACCTATGCTCAACGTTCTGTTTTTCCATAGAAACCATGGATGAAATTCTGTAGAATCGAAATTAAGCAATCGATTGACGTAATTAATTAACGCTTTATATTGGCAGACAGTTGCGGTTTACTTTTAAATGAGGCTCGTTATAAGTGAAAATCAATTCTTTTCGGCTTTTAGGGAAAGTTTATATTTTTTTTTGTATTCTCGTAAATACCCCATAATCCAAGATACGAGGGAAAAATAGGATAAAAATCGTGTAGTTTTGAGATTTGGTACAATTGTTGGAAACAGTCCCCTGAATATGTGATCAAAAGTTCCCGATGATAGGAGGTTCGAACGTGCAGGGGAGAGGGGGTCAAAGTCCTTTTTTTAATTTTCCTTGATTATTTTGGAAATTATGGATTCTACAAAAAAATGTATCAAGGCCGAATTAAAGCAATTCCCTACAAAATGGTATGTTATATCCTAGACAACAAAATAGTTTACTATACTCAAGACCATGAAATACCACATGGTATATTGATTTATTCACAAGGGAAAACCGGACGATAACTTCCGATAGAATACAGTTAGCGACCGCCTTACGCCTACCTCTCCTCCAAATATTATTTCTACATGCGTGCCAATAACTGAGCACTGGATAAAGGCAGGTGGGTCGAATTTGTGCGAACGACTGCATATGACCTTAATACACTCCTCTTTAAAAATTAGTTCAATTGGATGAAAAGCAAGACTACCTCTCATACAAAGTACCCCAAACTATCCTACTTTTTCTAATTTTTTAGCTTAATATCTATTATTATTATATTCTGGGGGATAGCCGAAGCAGACCACTAACGTTTGGGTCCCTTTTCGCCCCCTCCCGGTCATCAGTGGCTTCCAGATGTCGACTGATAGTTGTCGACCTCTTTCTTCATCACTGAGTCCCGTGCTATTGCTAGCATTTGTTTAAGGCTGAGTTCACTCATGGCTTCCACACTTATCGTGTGCTTGCCTGTGATCCTCAACCTCGTGCTAGCCAGTGCTGGACATTCGCACACAATGTGTGCTGCCGTCTCGGCCTCCTCCAGGCATAGCCTGCAAACGTCATCTTCCCCCATTTTCATCTTGGCCAGATGAGCCTTAAAATTACCATACCCTGTGACCAAGGCAGTTATCCAGCTTAGGGTACTCCGTTTATAACTGAGTACCTTTCTCGCTTCCCTGCCTAAAGGGCTGGTCATTGCATTCCGAGCTTGTTTGCAAGTGACTAGCTCCTGCCATCTTTGTCGATGCATGGAGTCCATCCACTCCCCAACCTTCGCTCCAATCATGCCGTTTCCCAGAGCAACTCTGGGTTCTGGGCCAATGAAAGTTGTCGCAGATCCCTGTTTTGCTAGGGCATCCGCCGCCTCATTTCCTGTTGTACCTATGTGTCCTTTTACCCACATCAGCGTAACCTCATTTTCTGAGGCACACGTGTTGAGATTCCGGACACACTCTAGTACCAGTTTAGAGTTTATGTTCGTCTGCTGCATGCGTTTGATCACCGATTGGTTGTCCAGTGCAATAAGGATTTTCTTCCCCCTCACCTGACCTTCAAGCAGGTGGTCCAACGCATGCAACAAGCCAAGCATCTCTGCCTGGTTTACGGACACATACTCTCCTAAACTAAGCGCACATGCTAGGTTTAGCTCTTCAGAGTAAACCCCCGCCCCCGCTTTACCGTCCATTAAAGAGCCATCAGTAAAAATGCTTATGTCATTGTACATACACTCATTGTGTATGTTTCCATCTGAAATGTGAGTCTTGTGTAGTCTTTCAACTACCCTACGTCTACTCATGCCTTCTACCGGCATTAGAGTCTCCCTGACCTCTTCATGAATAATGTCTAGGATGCTCTTATGACCGCTGCTAGTTCCAAAGCGATGCCACATGGCATCCCTTTCCATGCGTATTGCCGAAAGCGCCGCCGTTTTCTTTATAAATAAGTCCAACGGCGGCAGTCCCAGCAATGCCTCCATTGCTCGCGTTGGTGTGGTGCGCATTGCATCACATATGCTTACGCAAGCTATCCTTTGTACCGCATCCAGCTTCTGCTTTGTGGTATTCAGCATGGCTTTTAGCCACCATACCACTGATGCGTAGGCTAGAATGGGTCTTACCATCATTGTGTAAATCCAGTGTGTCGCTTTAGGTGAAATTCCCCACCTACGAGCACACACTCTCTTACATTGATGCAAAATCCTTTTCGCTTTTTGGATCTTTTCATCAACGTGAACATTCCAAGTTAGTTTCGCATCTTAGGTAACTCCTAGATGCTTCACTTCCTTGGACACCTTAATTTCCGAACCAAAGAGCCGTAAGGGAGTTATCTCTATGTCTTTCCTCTTACGAGTAAAAATCATAGTGTTTGATTTACTAGCTTTTATGGTTAGCTCTTGCTCATTACACCATTCGGTTACTTTGAGAGCTTGTCCCATGCAACCCAGAATTGTGTCCATGAACTTTCCACTGACCGTGAGTGCCAAGTCATCGGCGTATCCTACAGTGTGTACGCCCATCGAGTCCAGCTTCCAGAGAAGACTGTCCACGGTGATGTTCCACAGTAGAGGCGAAAGAACACCTCCTTGTGGGCATCCTCGGACTACCTTACCCCGTATTCTGTCACATCCACTGCTAAGATTTACCGCCCTCTACTTAAGCATAGAGTCGATCCACTTAATTATAATGTAATCAACCCCCCGCTCAATCAGGGCGTTCCTTAGTTTGGTAAAGGAGATTTTATCAAAAGCACCCTCTATATCCATAAAAGTAGACATAGCGATCCCGCCATTTCCAATCTCTTTGTCTGCAACTCTAACAAGTTCATGTAGAGCGGTTTCTGTAGATCTGCCTGCTCTATAAGCATCTTGGCTCCTACTCAGAGGACTATACATTAGCGTGGTGTTCTCCAGGTAGTCCACCAACACCTTTTCCATTGTTTTCAACAGGAATGATGTAAGGCTAACCGGCCTGAAGGACTTTGCCTCTGTATAGTCTTTCTTTCCCGGTTTAGGCAGGAAGACCACTTTAGCCTCCCTCCATGCCTTTGGGATGTAGCCTGCTGAAAGACAGGCGACGAATATATTCCGGATCCTATCTAGTAGAGCGCTCATGCCCCACTGTAATAGTGCCGGGAATATTCCGTCCATTCCAGCCGTTTTAAATGGAGCAAAAGAGTTTATAGCACTTTTGACTCCATTTGGAGTTATTATCCTCTCAGCTTCTTGTTGACTTACCCCACCAGCTCCCATGTTAGTTTGAGGCCATGGTTGGTCTGACTTGAAACTTCCAGGAAAATGTACCTCCATCAGGGCCTGCAACGTTTCTTCCACTGTTTCTGTCATGGAACCATCAACTTTGCGTATCAGCCCCATTTTCGAAGCAGTGTCTTTCGATATCATCTTCTGTAATCTGCATACTTCCGACGTATCCTTCATGCTAGAGCAGAATTCCCTCCACGTATTTCGTTTCCGAAGACGTTAGGTTCTTTTCAGCTCCCTCTTTTTATCCTTGTATAGTTTTCAAGAGTGAGAGTCTCTCTCCCTCATGTAACGGTTAAAGGCTTTCCTTGTCTCTTTTTTCATATACTCCAGTTCCCTACTCCACCATGGTGTTGGGTCCTTTTCGTCCACTACTGTGGAGGGACACGCGTGTTCGAAAGCGCGATTAATAGCGGAGTTCAGTTGTTCCACTGTTCGCTCTATCTCGACCGTATTCCGAGGTATTCCGTTTTTAATATCCTCGACTTGTTCCAATAAATATATCTCGTACTTAACACGATCAGTATTTTTTGGCACTCTTATACGTTTGCGTTCGCTACTCCGTTTTCTGCCATACAGAATTTCAAACTGGATAGCCCTGTGATCAGACATGGTTAGCCTGTCCACCACTCTCCAATTCTGAACTCTGTCAAGCATATTAACAGAGCTTAGGGTAATGTCGATCACCTCAGCCCTTCGTGCATCCACGAAGGTGGGAGCGACCCCCTTATTTGCTACCAGCAGATTGTACCTTCCCACAAATTCTAGCAGCTGCTGTCATCTGTGCTGCCCCACACAGTGTTGTGCGCATTTGCATCACAGCCTATGATCAGGGCCATATCTCTTTCTTTGTAATATCTTACCAGATTTTCTACTTCCTCTGATGGAGGTGGTTCTGGTGCATCATAAGGGAGATATGCTGATGCAATTAGGAATGATCCTGCACCACTGCCAATCATTACTACCGTAAGATCAGGCGAGCAGAGATGCATCATTTGCACTGCACGTATTCCATGACGCACCAGGATGCATGTCCTTATTTTACCGTCCACCTGTGGATGGTACAGATTTGCGGTTTGTTGTGGCAAACTCCTAATTTTGTTTTGTAAAATCCAGGGTTCCTGTATTAAAGCTATGTCCAGTTTCTCTTCATCAAAGCATCTCGTCATCATCGCTGATGCCGCTTTACCATGATGAATATTCAGCTGGCACACAGTTAGTGTTTCTTTGTTCGGGTCCGCCACCATCCCTGATAGTCGGCAGATTGAACGTTGATCAGAGTGCACGTTGTCTGAACTAACCTCTCCGCCTTCTGGCGCATCATTGTCCGTTCCAACAACGTCTTCCTTCTTCCCTGGAGCGTCTTCTTCAGAGACTAACCTCTTCAACCCTTGCGAGTCGTCGCTGTCCGTCTTATTGGAATTCCTCCAGCCGCTTTCTCCAAGGATGTCTTGATGTATTTTCATATTCTTGTTTTTATACTCTAGATGAAATCTGAGAGTATTATATTTTAAGTTTGCCACAAAGTTTGTAACGCTAAGAAATAAGGCTCGCAGAAAAAAATGAATGATACAGAAGTTCATATTATCACTCGAATATCTCAAAACCGGATGTCCGTCTGTCCGTCTGTCCGTCTGTCTGTCCGTCCGTCCGTGACCTCTCTAGCTCGAGAACGCGTTGAGCTATGAAGTTCAAATTTTGCACACGTTATTTTTGACAAAAAATGAAGGCTAAGTTCGTGAACGGGCTAAATCGCTCCACCCCTTCTACCCCCTCCCATACAAAATGACACATTTTTGAAAATTTACAATAATCAGATTTTCTCAGAAACTATAAAACATGCTTTGAAATTTTTAATATATCATCATCATTATCATCGTGGCGCGACAGCCCGACGTCGGGCCTTGGCCGCCTGGATCATTGTCCTCCAATTATCTCGGTCACGTGACCGCGCCCTCCAATTTTGGGAGCCCAGCAGCTGCGCGGCGTCCACACCTACTGAGCTCTCCCAACGAGATCTCGGTCGTCCTCGCAGTCTCGCTCCGTTGACTCGTTCTGCATTCATTACTCTCTTAGGCATGCGATCGTCGTCTATTCTTTGTACATGCCCTGCCCATTGAAGTCGTTGTAGTTTGACGATTTTCGAGACTTGCAGCTCATCGTACATTTCATACAACTCATGGTTGTACCGGATGCGCCATCCATCTCGATCGGAAACAGCCCCGAAAATTCGCCGTAGAACCTTACGTTCGAAAGTATCTAGCATGTTTTCGGAGGCTTGAGTTAGGGTCCATGCTTCGCAACCATAGCATAGCACTGGTCGTATAATGGTCTTGTACACGCGGAGCTTCGTGTTTCTGTGCACATGCTTCGATTTCATTATGGGGAGAACCGAGAAAAAAGTCTTATTAGCTAACTGTATCCGTCGCTTGATTTCGTCAGTTTCGTTGGCGTCCCTTGACAGGTTGCAACCCAGGTAAATGAAGTTGTTCACGAACTCGATGTTGAGGTCCCCCACATTGATGCTCGGTTGTGCAGGTGTCCTTGTCACCGATTGCATCATTATTTTAGTTTTACCCTCGTTAATACGTAATCCAACTTCCTTTGCAGCGGTATCGAGCGTATGCAGAAGTTCTTCTGCGTCAGCCAATCTTCGGGACATGATGTTGATGTCGTCGGCGTACGCTGCTAATTGTGTCGACTTGATGAGTAGCGTCTTGCTGTTGTCCATATTCATGGCCCGAATAACGTATTCCAGTGCTAGGTTGAAGAGCGTCGGTGCCAGTCCATCGCCCTGTTTCAAACCAGTGCGTGTTTCAAATAGATCAGTAAGTCTATTCTGGATCCTGACTTGTGAGACGGAGTTGGTCATCGTCATCTTTGTCAGTCGCACTAATTTTGCTGGTATACCAAATTGCAGCATGATGTTGTACAGTACTCCACGATCGATACTGTCGTATGCCTGCTTGAAGTCGACAAAGATTTGGTATACGTTTACGTTGTATTCCCAGCACCTCTGGAGTATCAGTTTGACTGAGAAGAGCTGATCGGTTGTGGAGCGACCAGGTCTGAAACCGCTTTGGTATTCGCCAATGACTCGTTCTGCGTACGGTTTTATTCTATTTTCCAGAATTTTCGTCAAAATTTTATAGGACGTACAAACTAGTGAGATGCCCCTGTAATTCTCACACCGCAGTTTATCTCCGTTTTTATGAATTGGACAGATGATGCTTCTGCGCCAATCGTCTGGGATCTCCTCGTTCTCCCATACTCGCAGGAGTAATTGATGTATGGCATCAACTAGACTCGTTCCACCGAATCTTAGCAGTTCAGCTGGAATCTCGTCAGCGCCCGGCGCTTTATTTCGTTTTAGTGACCGCAACGCGAGATCAACTTCCTCTACTGTCGGGGGTTGAATGGGTGGGCCTAGATCAACAATATCGTCGAGAGCTTCCTGTGTGGGGATGTTAGATGGTCGGTTTAGAAGCTCTTCAAAATAAGAGGCCCATCGTTTGTTAATACCATCGGTGTCGCTGATGATGTTTCCATCCTTGTCCTTACAAAGGCTAGTCCTGGGTTGGTAGCCGTTCTTAATTGTATTTACTAGTTTGTACGCTTGTCTGGTGTTCCTATTAGCTAAGTTTTCGTTTATGTTCAGCAACTGCTCGTCAAAGTATTTACGTTTCTTACGTCTAATTATTCTATTCGATATTCGCCGTAGCTCGTCATATTTTTCTCTTCTGGCTCTGGTTCCTCGTTGAATCCATTGTCTGTAGGCCTCGTTTTTCGCGTCAAGTGAATTTTTGCATTCTTCGTCGAACCAGTCATTTCTCGCTCGCCGGGCTTTATATCCCACGACCTTCTCTGCGACATCCTTGATGGTACCCTTGAGTTCATCCCAGAACCCATGGACGCCTGTGTTGCTGATGTTGTGTAGCATAGGTGATAGTTTTTCCTCAAGGGCGGTAGTGTACGCCACCGCTGTAGCATCACTTAAGAGCTTATCAACCGCAAAGATTTTGGGAGGGCTGATTCTTGACTGGTGCACTGAGGAAATTCTACATCTGTAGGTCGTCTTCACCAAGTGATGATCTGAGTCGCAGTTTGCTCCTCGATAGGAGCGGACATCCATGACACTAGACGCCCATCTCCTGCAAATGAGGACGTGGTCAATTTGGTTGACGGTATGTGCGTCTGGAGACTTCCAGGTCTGCTTGTGAATGCGTCGATGCGGGAAACACGTAGAGCTTACGACTAGGTTCCTGCTGGAGGCGAAGTCGATAAGTCGCTGGCCGTTATCGTTACATTCTTCATGGAGGCTGTGACCTCCAGTGGTCCCCTGATGCCAACTTTCATTCCCGACTTTCGCGTTAAAGTCTCCCAGCAGCAATTTGACGTCGTTTGTTGGAAGTGAGTCGAAGAGAGTTTCAAGGCGGGCGTAGAACTCGTCTTTTACTGCGTCTTCTTTAACTTCAGTGGGGGCATGCACATTGATGAGCCAGAGATTGAAGAATCGAGTCTTGATGCGAATCGCACAGAGCCGTTCGTTTATGGGTTTGAAGTCAGTAATATGCAGTTTGAGGTGATTGTTCACTATAAATGCTACTCCAAACTCCTTGCGGCCCGATGGTTTGCTACTTGTAAAAATTGTGTGCGATTTCTTGTCATTAATCTCGCTGCCAAGCCAATTTGTTTCCTGGACTGCAGTAATGCTCAGTTTGTACTTTTCGACCTGTTGAACGTACATTCCAGGATCCGAAAGAATAATCCTTTATTCGTTTGCGTGGTCGTCGTTGTTGATCCGTCCAATCCGAGGCTTTTGTTCCAGGTTTCTTGACATGGAGTAGTTTTTACAAGGACGAGTTGTCAGCAGTTAATATATCACTTTTATGATAATTGTAACCTACATTATAAAACTTATTGTAATCCTCACCCTCCTTCTACCCCCTCCCATACAAACTGCACTATTTCATGAAATACGTTAAGCCAATTTACTCAGTACGTATACAATTTATCGGGCTGCAATTTTGTACTTAACACTTAATTAACAATATCAGTTAGATTCAAAAAAATTAATCGATTACCCTTACTCCGTCTACCCCCTCCCATACAAAATGACACATTTTTGATAATTTACAATAATCAGATTTTCTCAGAAACTATAAAACATATTGCTTTGAAATTTTTAATATATCACTTTTATGATAATTGTAACCTACATTATAAAATTTATTGTAATCCTCACCCTCCTTCTACCCCCTCCCATACAAACTGCACTATTTCATGAAATACGTATTAACGTCTTAACGACTTACGTCTTACGTCTTACGTCTTAACGATGCATCCGAGATTGCAACCAAAATTATTTATTGGCTTTAACCAGGTTCAAATTTATCTAGAGTATTGCATGATTGGGGTTTACCCCAATCGTAGTTCTTTTATGTTTATTTACTGATTCAGGTTTGGGTTTCTCGTTCTCGGACCACAGCCGAGACAACTGCCAGTATATTGCTTCCCGCTACTCCCCGCCCCTTTAGGAACATTATGACGATCCGGCCGTTCTTTCCTCTCTTTATGCCGCGAAGCAGACTCCCTCGCGACCTCCCGAAAGTTCCGTAGGCGTTCATGCCACTCTGCACCTGCTACTCTTGAAGCAAATCAAGGTTTCTCTCCTAGTCTAACAGATCGCTACTCTGTAGACCGCGGTTCAACAGGTGCAAGAAAGGAGCAAAGTGAAGTGTTGGATCCGGGACCCCGCAGGTGAACTTTCACCTCAGTCACCAGCTCCAACCTCTCACCTGGTCGCCGTGTCACCTATGCAGAGAGTTTCATAGGCGCCCCTCTTCCAACGTACGGTCGGGGAGACAATTTACACTACCCATACAACTGGTTATTGTACAGGTGTGTGGCAGTAACTTGTTTCGTTTGTGATGACCATTTGCGTCCCTGGTCACCTTCCCCCGATGGGCACGGTCGCATAACACCCCGGGGATTTAGGACATCTGACACTCCGTATGAGCTACCTTCGCCAAAACTATAGAACACAAGAGTTGGCCAGGTAGGGAGTGTGTCGATTGCTTACATATCGCAAAACGGCGGTACTCGCGTAATGTGATAGTACACGCAACCGGCCCCATAGCTCAGCCTTCGCTATTCGCGATGTTACCAGCGGCCACCACGCGGAGGTGCTATGTAGACTTGCCCATGAGTTTCCCCACAGACCTGACCACCAGCTTATTATCTAACTGAAAATAGAAAAAACCAGTTTCCTATATGACCAGTTTATAGAAGAGGTTGGCAATCATTCAGGAGGATCTTGACCATTATCAAAATCAATGAACTAACCCATTCTACAAATAATTGTCGAATTTTTCAAGTCGCTAGCTTCATTCTATCGAAAGTTATTGCTTGTTTGAAGTTTCACTTGTAGGGGAAGTAGGGTTTCCTTTTGTCGGATCTTGCTCATCATTGCCACCAACAAATAAGATCATGCTACAAACATTTAAGCAAAATTTCAAGTCTCTAGCTTCACTCTATCGAAAGTTATCGCTTATTGGAAGTTTCATTTGTAGGGGAAGTAGGAGTTTCGTTAGTCGTATTTTACGTATTTTCAATATTAGCCAACAGGATCCTATTGCAAACATTTGACCAAAATTTTAAGTCGCTAGCATTATTTTGTCGTAAGTTATCGCTTATTTGAAGTTTCATTTCTAGGGGAGGTAGGGGTTCCTTAGGTCAGATCTAACCCGTCTTGAATACCAACTAACCCAATCTCACTTCAAACATTTGACCAAAACTTCAAGTCGCTGGCTTGATTCTGTCAAAAGTTATCGCTTATTTGAAGTTTCATTTGTAGGGGAGGTAGGGGTTGGTTGAGTCGGATCTTGCCCATTTTCGATACTAGCCTAGTAGATCTTATTTGCAACATTCTAACAAATTTTCAACTCGCTAGAGTCATTCTATCAAAAGTTATCGTAATTAAATGAATATTTAATTTTTTGAAATTTGTAGGGGAGGTAGGCGTTCCTTTGATCTGATTATGCCCAACTTACTAGCACTCAAGCGGCTTCTCACCCCAGGGTTGCGTGCCAAAAATCAAGTGTCTACATCAATTGGTTCAAGAGTTATAGACAAAAAACCCGAAAAGTAGGGTAGTACGGGGCTCTTTGTAAGAAAATTGCCGTTAGTTTTCAATTGATCGAGTTTATTTTTCCAGGAGAGTAGAAGATCATCCTCACGAGCGATCTACCAAAGCTAGAGCTTTTCATGTTTATTTAATCGGGAGTTATATATACATTTAATTATTTTACATAAGTAGGGGAGGTAGGCGTTCTCTTGGACTAATCACGCCCATTTTCAATACCAACGAACTAGATTGAGTATACTTCCAATATTTGACCAAAATTTCAAAGCTCTAGCTTCCTTCTATCGGAAGTTATCGTGCGAACGGACAGACAGACGGACAGACGGACAGACGGACAGACGGACAGACGGACAGACGGACAGACAGACAGACAGACAGACAGACATGGCTAAATCGAATCAGGAGGTGACCCTGATCATTTATATATATATACATTGCCATACCTCCGGAGCCTCCTTCAAGGTGTTACATATTTCCGTCGTGACGAAAACAATATACCCTATACTAAAAGTCTAGTGTATAAAAATGGAGCTTTAAAATTCGACACAATGGATCAGAACAATGCGCTAAATACATGCTCGAAATTCCCCGTTGATAGGGGTTCAGGAAGTGTCAGAAAAAGGAGGTCAAAGGCCATTTCGTCAGGTTTTCCTTGCAAAACAAAAAATATGGGAGAAAAAATCATGTAGTTTTGAAATTTGACTTATTAGTGTGAGGAAATTTTGAAAAAAATGCCTTTGACCCCCCCTTCTTTCCGACACTTTCCGACACGATTTCTTTTTCATATTTTTGGTTAGATTTTAGCCGAAATATTTGCGGAAACTTGAAGGAAGGGCCTATGACCCCCCTTTTCCCGCACTTCCTGACACCCTATCAACGGGGACTTCTGAGCATGTATTCAGAGTATTGTTCTCATCAGTTGTGTCAAATTTCAAAGCTTCATTATTTTTTTCCTATTTTTAGCTAAATGTCAAAACTAAAAAAAAAATTAAAAAGTAGGGTTGTTCAAACATACAAAGTGTCCCAGTATGTTTTCATCCGATTGAACTATTTTTTTTACAGAAGAGTGTACTAAGATCATATGTAGTCATTCATTCGAATTTGACTTGCCTGCTTTTATTCCGTGCTGAGTTATTGGCATGTTTGTACAGGGTGGCGCAAAAGAAACGAAGGGGTTTGAATAGTCCATAATTCCTTTATTTTTGAATGAATCGAATTTCTTTTCTTTTTGTTGTACACTTCATAAATGGGGAATTTTGTTAATTTAAACGTGAAAAATAACATCGCGTAATTGGTGCCCATTTCCAGCTTCGCAAATTGCGCTCTTTCTAAACGTTTTCATTATTTTTTCAAGATTTCTGGAGGTATCGCTCGAATTTCTTCTCGAATATTATTGTTTAGTTGGGGTATGGTCTGTGCCTTATTCATATGCTATACACATACTCCAGACCATACTCCAACTAAAAAATAATATTCGAGAAGAAACTTTAGCGATACCTCCTGAAATCTTGAAAAAATTCATTGAAAATATTTTAGAAAGTGCGCGACTATGCAAAGCTGAGGATGGGCACCACCTACGCAATTTTTTTTCACGTTTAAATTAACAAAATTCCCCATTTATGAAGTATACTCAGAAAAAAAAGAAATTCGATTGATTCAAAAATAAAGGAACTATAGACTATTCAAACCCCTTCGTTTCTTTTGCGCCACCCTGTAGAAATAATATTTGCAGGAGAAGTAGGCGTACCTTTGGTCGAATCTTCCAAATTTCTGTCACAAACCAATTAGACTAACTGCTAACTGTATTATATCGGAAGTTATCGTGCAGTTTTTCGTTTTTAATAAATCAATAAACCACATTATTTTATGGTCTAGAGCAGGCCTGTTCAACCTATTTTTCGTCGGGGCCAAAATTGTGGCCCCCAAATCAAATCAGGGGCCACATGATTGAACAAAAAAATATTTTTTTTGTATTTAAAAAAATAGCGTTCTTTATTATGTAACGAATGAAAAGATTGAACAGAATGTATTTTCTGTTAGTTCACTTAAAGCGGATTAAGAATGACAATGTTTTTTTTACTGAATAATCAATAAGATGGTTGACAGATTTTATTTTCGGTTATTTTGTTTAAATCGGGCTTAGATTTGCAAAGTTCGCAACGAATTTCAGATTCCAAATTTTGTTTAGATAATGAACTACGGAACTTGCTTTTACGACGTGTAAGGCTAGAAAATGTACTCTCGCAAACGTATGTGGAACCGAACATACAAAGAAATTTTGGAATAATATTTTTGAGTACTAAGAAATTGCAATTTGAAAGCAACCGTTTCCATAATACATCACTTGTTTCATTTGGCATGTAAGTTTCTTCATTTATCAGCGAAATATCAAATGACAAGTGAGTATTCTTCGTTTCAAATAGTTCTGATAAATTTTCAATATCCTTCTGATCGGAGACAAATGGATTTTTCAAAAACTTGAATGCCAGATGAAATTTTTTGAAATCTAAAAATCGTGAATTGAATTGATCGATCAAAAGATCGAGAAATTTAATAAAAATTTCCATATCGTAGCCGATTTCAAACTCTTCTTCTTCCAGATGTGCATTCAATGTTTGGAAAAATGTGTAATCATTTTCCTTAATTTCATTTTTGAAAGCGACTAGTTTCAACTTGAACTCCTTACGTCTTTTGCCAAATCCCGTATAAACTTATTTATTTTCCTTGCAACTTCAAATTTAATTCGTTCAAATGTTTTGTGATATCGGCTAGAAAATATAGTTGTTGCCTCCACTGAGAGGTTGTTATTTGGCTGAATTCATTATTCAAATTTTGTTCTTGGAGAAAAAGTACAATTTCTTTGAACAAATCACAAAACCTGTTTAAACTTGACCACAACTTAACCAACGAATGTTATTGAAGTACATGATATCAGAAAATTTCGAATTTAATTCCTCTGTCAACAATTTGAATCGGCGATGACGTAGCTCACTGCTTCGAATTTTATTGATGATCTGCGAAAGAACAAATTAAATGTAAAAAAATACGAAAATCCGTGTATTTGTGGCTATTGCTATTGCACATACTTTTGTAACTGTCTTCAAAATATCACAATCCTTTTCCAGTGCTTGCACACACAAATTTTCTTGATGAATGATACAATAATATGTAATGAGCAATTTTGCTTCGTAGCTTTCAGCAATGTATTTTTTCAGTAGAGTAGCAAAACCAGCATGAATTCCAATCATTGCAGGAGCACCATCAGTACATACTGATACGAGTTTCTTCAAATCAAAATTAAATCGAGTCACTATAGTTTGAAATGCACTGAAAATGTCTTCAGCTCGAGTTTGCTCAGTTAGCGACACCAATGCAAGAAGCTGTTCTTCAATTCGATCATCAACAAAATAGCGCACCCAAAACAAAAGTTGTGACATATCTGAAATATCTGTTGTTTCATCCAGCGCCACAGACAATGCTTCACATTGCTCTAAATCACGTTTCAAATTGGCTTCTATCTCTGCTCCAATATCATTGCCTGCGTTCACGTCCCGCAACGTTGTAATTACGGTAAGGATTTTCCCTCCAGCCAACCATAAACTCTTCACCCGAATGACTTGTTCTGCAGTTGTCATGTATTAAACAGCTGACAGCTGATTCGCTATTGAATTTCAAACAAAACTTCAATTAAATTCGCGACGGTTTCAGGAAAAATTAAAAACACTGCAAAATCACCACAAATTTGTGTTGCTCCGGTGTAAATAAGCACACAAGACGCCATGTAAAAATCAAGAAACCGAAAACGAAAATCCACACCATCTGACAGTCACACGCAATACGTCAACTAACAACTGTCAAATACGCTAATACCCCTTACCGGAAAACAACCAGGAAAAATTTCTGGTTAATTTCCCCGATGTCTGGTTGATCAAACGCAAACTGAAACGGAGCGTCCACAAGAAAAATCAGTCGAACTGTTTGCAATTGCGTTTAAAATGTTGCGGGACCTGAACCCACCCATTAACACGCCGACTGATAGTTTGATGGCTGAGCGATAACATTTTTATTTTATCAAATAATGGTACAATATTTTCAATTTGTCATCCCAGTTTGATTCTTTGTGAAATTCGCCATCCGAATATGATTTTCCATATTTTGCAATTCTAAATGCGACCTCATAAGTGGCACGCGTAATGAGATGATTCGTACTTAAGAACTTTTCGACGATTTTTTGCTGGGAATCAAACTCATTTTTCAATCGTAAAATTTCAGCAGCTTGTTTTTCGAATGACGGAAACTTCTCGTTAATTTCTAAACTGAATCTATAAGGCAAGTTCAACCGAAAATTTTATTTGATTATCAGAATCTTGCGGGGGCCATTTCTAATTTTGACGGGGCCACAAGTGGCCCCGTGGCCCCCAGGTTGAACAGGCCTGGTCTAGAGTATAATAAACCATTTTATAGGGAGTAATATATCGTTTTATAGGGAATTTGATGTGCTTTGATTCGGCCTTGAGACATTTTTTTGTAGACTCCATAGTTTCCAAAATACTCAAGGGAAACTTTTAAAAAATGGACTTTTGGCCCCCTCTCCCCTACACTTCCGGACCCCCTATTATCGGGGACTTTTGAGCACATATTCAGGGGACTGTTTCCAACAATTATGCCAAATTTCAAATTTACACGATTTTTTTTTCTAAATCAAGCCTTTTCGGTCTTCCTAGCCTGGATTACCATACAAAAGTTCTACCTTAAAGTCTAATACATATCTTTTAAATGAGAGCAGATTTTTTAAAAAGGTCTTAAATTTTGTTGGACTACATATTAATTGTTGACGTTTCGTTAGCATACACATTTTGGACCACGCTTTCCTATCCGTATCACGATCTTTTACTGACAAGCTTGGAACGCTGTGGGAGTTCTACATAATAGTACCCACCGGTTGTTTCTAATTTTACTATATTACGCGACGGCGAAATGAACCCCTAAATGCTAGATTCAAGCATCGTAGATTGGCGACCGAAACTTCACAGCTGGCAAACGCGTTCATTCTGCTAATAATAAAAAATAACTAGAACGCCAACCACGGAAACTAAACACTTGCGCCAACTATAGGTATACTTTACCAATACATTGGCTCATTTCATCTGAAATTTCGAATGCTCGAAATCAATCTATAATATGATGATTAGTTTACATTTGCGTCTCAGTTTAAATTTCAAGCACACTCTATACAATTATCACTGAAGCTGTTCTACAATTAAACCGCCTTCATTCCAAATGAAGTGGTCTAATTAACTATGTAGACTCCAGTGACGTGCAGTGGAAATTTTTCATAGTCAAGCAGTTGGGCGCCCTAAAGCCAATTTAGCATAAACAAAAATGGACTGTATAATAGAATATGGACAGTCACAAAAACATTTATACCAAGCGGCTTTAAGCCTTAAAGAAGAAATCAGGAAAGATATAAATAAAATATTGGCACATATATTCGGAATACAAAAAAAAAATAAATAAATAAAATATTACTAATAAAAAAAAATGATAAAATAAATAAATATTATGTTAATTAAGACTAAGAAAAATTCAGGGGTATTTGAAATAAATAAATATTCTTTCGCCATTGCCATTTATTTGTATTCCAAATCTATGCGCCGTTATTTAAGTAAAAACTCTTTAATCACATTATCAAAAAAATCGTTTTCTCTTCGCATTTGTATAAGAAGATCCTTTTCAACCGCAATTAAAGCAAGATCCGAAAGTCGTTCTTGGGATTGGCGATTTCTCAAAAATGTGTGAACGCGCTTTAGTGTTGAAAATGACCTTTCCGCAGTTGCCACTGTGACTGGAATTGACGTTAATAATTTTGCTAAAATATGAACTTGCTTAAAACCGTTTGCGACATAAGGCCGTTTTTGAAAATAATCGAGAATTTTACTAGGATTCGCGTTTTTAAACTCATCTGAAGAATAAATAACTTTTAGCTCATTTTTCAACTTTATTCTGTCGAAAAATTGACCGTGATATTCAATAAGTGAGTCAAAATTTTTATCGGGAAAATTTGACTTGAATTTAGAAAAATAATTCGGTTCAAGCAACTCTAAAAATGAAAGATCTTTAAACGAATGGAATCGATCTCGAATTTTCCCGAGAATAACATCTATAATCTCCCGAAATATCCGCCGTAAATTTTGTAAAGGATCTATCGCATTTCTACATTTCTTACGTGGTGGCTGATATTCTGCTGTAACTGTCGAATAGAAATTATCAAACTTTTTAAAAAAGTCATTTTCAAGCCAATTTTCAAATTCAATAATTTTTTGGCTTGCATATGAAATGTTTACCACTTTGCTCTGAATAATATTAAATAATATATCAGTTTTCGAAAAAATTTCAGAAAAAATTAACAGATATAATTGAAAATCTGACTCTGCGAATTTTTGTAAGTATATATCGGAAAAAGTCAAGGAATCGCCATACCAGTGTTGAGAACCATTCGAAATTGTCTCAAAAACTGTACAAATTTCATGCTTATGTTCAAATATAACGTTAATAATACGCGAATGATAATGCCAACGCGTTTTGGAAACCGATGGTAAACGACGATTTACTATATTTGCAAAAAGGTCCGACCTTTTAGTGGATGTATTAAAAAATGATGCGATTTTATTGATGTGCGCGAAAAATAATTTAATTTCCGGAATAAACTCAACTGCTTTAGACAATACTAGATTTAGTGAATGAGCGTAACATGGAACGAAAATTGCCGATTTATGTTTTTCCCGAATTAAAGTCTGAACTCCACGAATTTGAGAACTCATTACTGCTGCGCCATCGTAACATTGTGCAATTAATTTCTTATCGATATTAAAATTTTGCAGTTGTTTTAAAATGTGAGAGCTTATTGCTGTAGCTGTACGATTAGCGCTTACATCCAAAAATCCGATAAATCTTTCTTCAATCTCATTTGATATTGTATATCTAAAAATCATCGTTAATTGTTCCCGACCGCTAACATCTGGCGTTTCGTCGACCATTACAGCTACAAATGGAGCCTCCTTTATTTCCAAATTGATTTTATTTCGAACCACATTAGCTATAGCGGAAACAAGATCGTTTTGGATTCTATTAGACAAACCCGAAAACGCTGCATTTGCTTTTATAGAATCTATGTGGGACTCAATTATCGGATCGTACAAACTCAAGAAATTTACGGTTTCGATAAAATTACCACGATTATTTGAAGAAGAGTCTTCATTATTTCCGCGAAAAGGAAGCTCCTGTTTTGCCAAACAAATTACAGTATCGATTAAACGTTTCAAAATATTACGATTACGCTCAACTTTTTCATTATGCAAACTAACAGATATTGCCACCTGGTTACTAAGCATAAACTCTATACGCTGAGAACCAAAATTATCTAATTTAATTAACGACTGAAGATGTTTTTCGGAACTTGAATGCTTTGCTGCTGAGCCCGTAAAATTATTCAAATCACTAAATCCAGCTTTATTCCAAACAGATTTTTCATTCGTGAACAAAAGACACGGCCAGCAAAATAACTTATTTAATTTACAGCTTCCCGTTAACCAAATGTACTTTTCATACGTTTCGATATGGAATTTTCGCGTAATATTTTTTAATTTAAACTCTAAACTAAGATCTGGCTTCGGTCTATCCGATTCTATAATTTCTCTTTTCTTGGCAAAGGAAAGAGTTGAAAATCCCGCTTTTAGTACGAAATCCGTCGCGCAGCAATACTCCGACATAATGCGAAAAGAAAACTTACCACTTTTATCACAAATCAAATCAATTAAATCACTACAAACGGTCAAAAAAACTTCAAATCACAATTTAATCAAAATCACCCGATTGCACTGATTTCCTCTTTTAAATTGCAACGGAAAATCCATTACATAACAAAAACAAAAGCTCTACTGGAAAAATCAAATTCCCATAAACATTCCCTGCATTGGCAACATTTCATTAACAAGCATCATTGGGCTTTATCCCACACACAAAAGCAGTCGCGCCAGTGCTTGACTTGTCTCATATAAATTTGCGAACAAAACAAAAAAAAATCGTTGCCCAATGTACTACCGAAATCCAAGATTCCCATTTTCTGGAATCAACATGTCTCTAGTATTTGGATGCACACATGGTACATGCATCTAAAGATCTAGGCACATTTTCCTATTCTAAGTTTGGTGTCTATGGTGTGCAAAATGTGGGAGGTTTGAATATTATCTAAAGTAATTGAACGAATGTTTTTTAACCAAAAGAAGGCGCGGATCAGAATTTGAATGTGTAAAGGAATATTTGAATGATAATATGTATTCTTCAGCTTAAAGAAAAACATTGACTGAAATGATGATATGTGTATTGGTGTAAGCAAAGTTTATTATTGAATTGCTTATTTCGGTAAGTCAAGCAGTTTGGAATTGCTTACTACGAGTGCACGTCACTGGTAGACTCATTACACGTTAAAGGCTAACTCTTGAAATGAGTGATACCTTGGCTGGCACTATGGAAATTCAATCCACTTAAATTAATTCAAGTTATCAATTAAAGGGAATGCCGCTTCTATAGAACTTCACTTAAAGTGACTCTCATCTAATACAAGGAATCAGGTGAACCCTTTCTTTGTTTCATATCCACACTAGCACTTCTGTTGCCAACTGAACATACTAAACTAAAATTGAATTAAGGCCGAAGCGTTTATCAAGCTTCTTCAAAAAAATTCTGTCTACTACGAAAAATAGCGTGTCCAGGTGAACCCGTTTTTCTACTTCCACCTTTGGATAGCTTTTCGTATTTTCTCTGTCAAACCAGTACTCTATGTATCTTTTCGTGAGAAACGTAGTTAAATGGGAATAGATTGGACCTAGGCTTCCATTACCTACATATAGGGAATACTGACGTGATGTTATTGCTTAAAGCCGTGGGAGCAAAATGCTAAATCCGATTTAGTACTCGGACTGGCCAGTGTTTCGTCCTTTTCAACTGAATGGCTGGCTGCCAGCCAGACCAGATCTCCGCTAGCGAGGGGGTTTTGCACTGTTGCTCTGGCTTACCGGTTATCTACGATAGACTGCCTCAAATGAGAGCATTACATGCAGGCAACAGAAATGGAAAATATGCAAACTTTCGTACGAGATTTTCTAGAAAGTCCAATAATACCCTTTTTAGATCCAATACAGTAAAAAGCAATGCAAAGCGCTAAGCGTTGGAAAAAAGTTGACCTCATTCTAAGTGCATTAACGATTAGATGGGTTTGCGATGGGTGGGTCTGAGAAATGAGATTGAAGCGTATTGTGTGTAACATTTGGAATGAATAAGACAAGACAAGGCTCTTTGTTTAATGAAAAGCTGTATCCCGACAAAGCAGATAAATGTGTAATGGAAGTGTAGGAGCATTGTACTGAAAACAGCTGTAAATATGAGTATAACCATCGCATCTTAAAGACTTTGACTTTTAGGCCGAGTCTATCCTAACTGCGGCCGCAGTAACCGTCGCGGAAGCCGCCGCGGTTTACAGATTTACATTGAGTTTAAATGCAATCTCGAAGCTCAACAAACCCGCTTCGGCTGCTTCCGCGATTTGTTGAACGATTTGTTCCATTTAAATTCAATGTAAATTCGTAAGCCGTAGATGCTCCCGCTTCTAGCTTCTAAACCCGACCTTAATACTGAAAAAAAGGCAGTCAGTTAGCTTTCTACTTACTACGAAGTTCACCTAACGATTCCTTAGGCCTTCCGCAAACGACGCAACTGCCTTGCAACTCGAGTTGCAAACCCGTTTCCGATGCAACTGATTTCTAACATTGCCTGTATATGGCAATGGGGATCCGCACACGAATCGACTAGTTGCAAACCGGTTGGAAACGAGTTTGTAACGCGTTGCGTGCGACTGGATTGCCAAGTCGCAAAGAAGTTGCATATGTATTTTGTTGCTGCCCACAGACCACAAGAAAACTGGTCAGCTGTTCAGTCTGTCAAAATGTGTTAAGTGGCGTTCGCGATGGTTGAAATGTGTTGTGTTTCGAGTATTTGTGTTTGTTAACATAGCAAGAGGTGCCGCCTTATGGCCGCAGTTAATTTGACAGGTAAGTAGAGTATAAAAAGTGAAAAGTGCCAGTGTGATAAGTGCGATTCCAAAAATAGTGTGCAACTTGTTTGAAAATCGGGTTGCAAATCAATCGCACCATGTGCGGACGGAGGTCACAGACTGGTTGCAGCTGTGTCCGAAACAGGTTGCATCGCAAACTGGTTTCCAACTCGAATTTCAAACGAGTTGCGTGTTGTGCGGAAGGCCTTAATCTTCCAGCTGATCTGAAAGCATTTCAGGGTTTGGTGCTTGTTCATTCGCTCAACAGCTCTCTGTAGTATTTGAAAAAATAAAGGTCTTCTAGTTTCTCTTTTCATAGGCATTTATCAGTACAACTGATACCTGAGTCTCGCATCCGATTCATAGTATGTCATCGATTGTTTGGTACACCCAAAGTTTTGTCTTTGCTGGCTTTTAGTATTGAGAGGAACGAGTCGAAGCTCCGATTTGTGATCTATATCCGGCAATTGATTTCGAGATTTTCGCCTCCATCCCCGGGATTATTCGCCCTTGTCGTAGACTTTATTGATTAGATACATCACCATCTATTGTATGGCGGTACTCGTTATCTCTCTCTCTCTCGCAAGATTGCCTAAATGCTTTGCATTCCGTCATATGTTAATTTTTACACCAACTTCCTTGGTGCTTGATCATCAAGGGGTAACAACATCTGCTACATAATCTATAGATTATCCAGAAAGAATGTGCACTTACCAGGAATGTTTCTGCCGTTTGCACCGCGAGTTTTCTTATTTAAGTAAGATGATGAATACATGCTAGCAACTGCACCATCCGAAAAAATATACGCTATTTAAACGTCGACAAGGCATATTAATACAAGAGGCGTTAATGCGCCCATGCTCCTGGAGGGGTCAAGATAATTAATAACAGGACGCTGAATAGCACAAGTGCCAGTCCATCGATATGCATACTTTATAGTCCAGTCCATGGATGTGCAGGAGGTGCATGCTGGCAACTGCATTCTCCGAAACCAGTTTATGTCGACGAAACGTCAACTGAGCCGCATGTTGACGCGCTATGCCACAAGGGGTTAGAGCAATTGAGAGAGAAAACAAAGTTGATAATAACCCACTGACATGTTTAGTATTTAGTATTAGGTCGACCCTTCGGAGTGAAGTAATTCAGAAAAAAAATTAAATTAGATTTTTTTTTATTTAATTTTGTACTTAGCTTTTTTAAAATATGCCAAACACTGTCCTTAAATTCTTTATTTTTCAATAGTCCTATAAGTATGCAATCACATAAAAGTCTGTATAACATCACTTGTGTAGTTATTATGATCGTACACTTTATTTATGGAGGTAAACAAAGGTTGGATAGTCAAAACTTTCGACTCGAAATATGCACACCTTCAAGTCGAGATAGAGTTGCAATTCAATTGATGACACACTTTATGTAGATTGCGCACTCACAAGACAAACTTTATTGAATATTGCTTATATTTTAAGATAAAAACCGTCGATTTTTGATGGAACGAATTAGATCGATCTGTCAGCGTTAACTCGACTGTTATGCGAATGTATGTCAGGAGCTACTTGGCCATTGGTTGCTAAAAAATTGCGTCGTTGATTCATCATCGAGTTTTGTGACTTTTTGGACTTAATATTTCGACCCGTAAAATTATTTAAACAAAATTCCGCAAGTATTCAATATGGCAACGACGGGCAATTAACACCTAATGGGAAAAGAAGTTTTGCGCATTTTTCTCGGTGAATATCGAAGACGTTATGTGCGTATAAAGTTTTATGGTCTAGGGTATAATATACTATTTTGTGGTCCAGGATATTATATATAATTCTATTTGAAATTTTAAATACTTTGAACCAGCCCTTGTACATTTTCACGTAAAATCCATGATTTTCGAAATAATCAAGGAAAAGTAAAAGAAAGAAAATTTGGCCCAATCTCCCTTCCCTACACTCCCACACGGTTAGAAATCTTGGTGTATTTTCTATACTTTCCAATTTATAGAATTATGTATGCGATTTTCAATATAAACCCCGATATATTCCAATGTATAAAGGTTCATTATAGGAAATTGTATAAACCTTATTCGAAATTCAGATTCATAATCCAATCTCAGAAAATTAGTTTAAAATTTATCTTATACGTATAACTTTTTATCATAAGTTCGTATAAAATTTTATTCTTCAGAAAAGTATAAACATATCTATCTACAAGAAATATCAAACTTATCTGATACAGTATTCAACTTATAGGAAATTGGGATAAACTTTATCCTAGCGTTGAGTTGATGGCACATGTTTGCCTGTGTTTTGTTTTCATTACGATTTTCTAAGAGCGACGCATAATTTTGCAGTCGCTGTTAGAGTTTTGTGCTGTGAAGTGTTGTCCGTGATAAAAGTGAATATGAATTCCGGTCTTTTTGTTCCAATCGTTTGTGAATCTTCAAAGAAAATAGTGCATTGCAGATAGGAAATTAAAATATATTTGGTTTGCAATATGATAAAATGACAAATAAACATATTACAACGATAAAAGGTTTTTTATTTAATACTTTAATATAGCGGAGTTCTAATAAATGCTCCTTGTGTTGGGTGTAACTTAGGCCTATAGCCCATGGCACTAGGCCACTTTCTACACTCAAATGGGATGTATTGAATACGATCTCCGATATTTCCATCTATCCGAATATATTCTAAATTTTATCCGGTTATCATATACATGCATAAAACTATCTTCGTATAAAATGTATGCCAAAATCATATAAAATTATTTTATATTATTTTCTTATTGATTTTATATGAATTCATATTAAGCAAACTTATCCGCTCCGATAGTATACAACTAATAAGAATTTTCGGAAGGATTTATATGAATGCTAAATCGTATTCATTTTATACCAAAATTTCTAACCGTGCAGACATCCTATCAGTAAAAACTTTTGGGCATTTAGAAGACTGTTTTTATCAATTGTGTCAAATCTTAAAACTATACGATTTTTTCCCCTATTTTTTCGTTTAATTCTTATTCAAAGAAAACCTGAAGAAACCACTTTTGACCCCTCCTTTGGCAAGACTTTCATATCTGAGGCGCAAAATTTTATTGGCTGCTTATTCACAATATATATAAAATACAAGTGGCCTGAAAATATGAAAAATTAAATGATGATGTATCATAGGAGGTTCTTAAGTATCTAAAGCGGAAATTTATTCTATATACAATTCTTGCACTGGATTTTCTCATACAAAAGTTCCAAATTTAAAGGTAAATATCTCCTAAACGGTTATGAATTGGCAGAAAAGGACTTCAGATTCAGAAACCCATCATTAAAATTTGGCGCCTCAGATATGGAAGTCGCCCCCTGCTTTTTTTCAACACTTTCGTACCTGCTATTAACGGGAACTTTTGAGCATGTATCCAGAGAACTGCCCTAACTGATTTTGGAAAATTTCAAAACTACACGATTTTTTACATTTTTACTAAAAAAAAAATAGAAAAAGTAGGGTAGTTTGGGGCACTTTTTATGAGTTGCCTTGATTTTCATCCGATTGAACTAATTTTTACAGAGGAGTATACTAAGGTCATAGGCAGTCATATGCCCCAATTGGACCTGTCTGCTATTATTCTGTGCTGCGTTATTGGCATGTTTGAAAAAATAATGTTTGAAAAATATGGTTTTCGGATTGCTGATGGATGCGAGGTCGACTTGCTTGGGGTACTACCGTTGTACATATCGCTGTCGCTTAGTCCAGGCTATGAACGAAACCGGATGTGTGTTTACCTAGTGCGCTTTGCATAATGTCTAGTGATAGTAGTAGTGATGAGGATATCATAATCCAATATTATTATTACCGCCGCAAAAACAGAACAATGAGAAGATTTTGGATACACCCCTACATTGAAAAGAACATAAATTTCAGTTTGTTTGTTGCTGCAAAAGAATTCCTGGAATCTGATTAAAAATTCCTTGCATTCTATAGAATATGAAAGGACAATCTTCTTATTGTTCCCTTTTTGCAGCGATAGTAATAATATTGGATTATGATATCCTCATCACTACTACTATCACTAGACATTATGCAAAGCTCACTAAATAAACACACACCAGGTTTCGTTCATTTCCTGGACTAATATACGACAGCGACATGTCCAACGATAGTACCCCGCAAGCAAGCCGACCCCGCACATCCATAAACAATCCGAAAACCATATTTTTCTTGCCGTCCACAAAGTCAACCTTTATCACTACCAACATCCCGACATGTAAAACACAATATCCCCGCAAGCAAGCCGACTCCGCGGATCCACAAGCAATAGCCGTACACGATGTTCACTTCAGTCAGCCGACATGCGTAACCAGGGAGGTGACTGGGCGACTACGTGGCTCAAAGACTACCATGTGAAATCTCCTAGCCTCCGGTCGCGCAGTTGCCGAGTATCCGCGACGGGAATATCTCCGTATGAGTGCCACCGTCTGATTACATAGGTCACATCTCCTAGTGGACGAGTATCCCAGTCCCTCGGAGATTTGAGTATTGGTTTCCTTTTTACATTGTTTTTGATCATCGGCTCATTTTTTTGCTTGAAACTGTGTTTTTAATTATTATTTGCGAAAACAAAAACTAAATGTTGTTTATGTTTCTCCTTTCAGATAATACCGGAATTTACAAGGATTCATTTAAGGTAAGTCAGAAGTAGTATTAATTTCCGTTTTTGGAGTGAGGCTGACTTACAAGATATTAAAATACACCCAAAACTTCTTCTATTTTTCATGATTTTAGATTAAGTTAGGGGCGATGGGCCGAAGACCCTCATGCACTGCGACTATAGGGTCTATTGTCCTAGAGTTGACGGTCGAGCTTGAGCAAGCCCACAAATTCGCTCAGCTGCAAAGGTCTCAGTGAGGCCTCTTCTTCGGGGTATGCTACACCAAAACTGACTAAGCGTCGGCTGGTGAGTGTCTCACACTCGCAGAGGATGTGCTGAGAGGTCTCGTCATCGCTCTCGCAAAAACGACAATTGGGATCAGAGACAATACCCATTCTGTGCAAGTGACTCCTCAGGGTCGAGTGCCTTGAGAGGAGCCTGCAGATTATTATTCGTACCCTGCTTCTACCGAAACTCAGCAATTGCAGGGAGCGCTTGCGAGAACAACCTTAAATAAACAATTTCGATTGTCTCAGCCCAGGGAGGTTTTCCCAGTCTGCAGCGGTTTCTGAATATTCCTGCTCCCTTACGTGTAGTTTCGGGTCCGATATACTGGCTTGCAGCAGCTTCCCTAGCTACCTAGTCGGCAGTTTCGTTACCCGAAATGCCGACATGTCCAGGGACCTAGTTGATGGTAACTTTATTCGCAGCGCTAATTCGCTGCAAAACATCATAGAAATTCAGCACCAGTTCCTATGCTGCTGAAATGGGTATCTGTGGCTTCAGCTACCTCGAGAGTTGTGACAGAAAATGTCTTATAGTGCTAATTGAAAAAGCAAGGTTTTCTTTATACTGTAGATCGTTTATTTTGTAAAACGCATACACGTGTTTCGGGAGCAACTTATGCCCGTCTTCAGTGCCCAGACAGATCTCACGCCAATTATTGCAATCCATCAGGTCGCCTTTTTGCGGGATCTTAATAATGATGCCCTTTTGCCACTTTTTAGGGAGAGTTTTGGTTTCCCAACACTCTTGGATAAGGGGGAGAAGAATATCCGCAGTAGCATTGGCATCCGCTTAAAAAAGTTTCACCAGAATTCCATCTATCCCCGGGGCTTTACCCGAATCCATCGATTTAATAGCCGCAGTTACTTGCAGCTTCGATGGTGGGCTGGTATTAATCTGGCTATTTGCGGAATATGTTCTGCTAGTAATGAAGATGCATTCGAAGGTCCAAAAGTGTTGTTGAGAATCTCAACGAAGTGTTCTCTCCATCTCTGCAGTTAGTGTTCTTCGGTTACCAGCAGAGACCCATCTTTATCAAGAGATGAAAATGTTCTGTTGTAAAAGATTTGCCAGTTAATAGCTAAATAAGTTTAAAAAGGGTTCCACTGTCACCGCGGTAAGCCGCTTCCTCGGCTTTCTCCGCTAATGCGTTGATGAAATTTCGCTTGTCCCGTCTTACGCTTCTCTGCAAGCTTTTCTGTAGTGAACAGTATTCAGCTCTGAGTTGGTCTATGGCCGAGCTGTTAGCAGTTGAGTTAATCTCTTTTGCATATTAAACGTGGCAAGATTCGTGCATTTTGAGGTCGCTGGATTACTGCCGTTCGTAAGCGTATTTTTGCAATGACAAGTTGGTGGTCGCTGCCAACATCAGCACACCACTTCGACCTGACGTCCAAGAGACAATTCCTCCAAGTAGACGGCTAAGTGGTCAATCTGGTTTTCTGTTCTGCCATCTGGAGAGGTCCAGGCTGTTAAGTGGCAACGTTTGTGCAGGGTACCGCCAATGACGAGTTGACGAGAGTTGGAAAACTCCACGAACATCTCGCCATTTTTGTCCCTGTTGCCTAGTCCATAATTGCCCATTAGGTGTTCCAAACCAAGGTTGTCAGACCCGACTTTGACCTTGAGATCCCCTGTGATAATTTTTCCGTCACCTTTGGGAGCCTTGTCGAAGGTGTCGCCAAGCCGTTGGTAAAAGGCGTCCTTAGCTGATTGATCCGCTTGTTCAGTCGGGGCGTAGCATTGAATTATTGTGATGTTTCTAACCCTGGATTTGAGTCTGCCTGTGATGATACGGTCGGAGGTGGGCTTCCAGTCAATTAGAGATAGGCGTGCTTCCCTAGTCAACAAGATTCCGGCGCCTGCCGTTCGAGGTGACGTATCGTCTTCATTTCTAGTGAGCCTCGCACTACTGCACTCGCCCCACATCGTTCTAACGTTCCAAAAACCGATCGTGGTCCGTTGTTTGTAGCCAAAAGTCATTGCCGGTGAATCAGTCTGTAGTATCCCAGGGTCGCTCGCTCTAGATGCAAATTCTTTGCGATGGGAATTGCAAATTCTTTTCGCGGTTATGTCATTTTTATTGATCGAAATAGTCTGATACAAGTGTTTTCATACATTTTTAACATTACAAAACTATATGCAGAAATGGTTTCCACTCCCCCCATGTATATACATCTTTGATCAGTATCATCAGGAGAACAACACACTCAAATTTTGCAAAAATCGTAGGTGAAGTATTTAATATGTATAATTACCAAAAAAAGATACCATAGATCAAAGTCAAAGGATCTAAAGAAATCCATCAAAATTACCTAGCAAGTAGTACGGCCATCTTCTTTCTCGGTACCCTCAACTTGTCGTTATCAACGGCTACTCAGTCGGGCTCTCCAGTAATTCCAATGAATACCAAACACCAATTGTCGATGTTCTTCGTCGCAGCACAACATTACTCCATTATTGCAAACCTGGATACAATATCGCTGAAGCAACTGAAATGCAATGCACTGCAACATATGTAAAATCCCCGAACTTACGGCTTTTATGGATAAGCATCGTGTAATGTTAGGCGTCATACAGGAGACGAAACTTAATGCGAATTCGTCACTCAACTCATATGGTGGCTGCAATATTAACAGGAAGGATAGACTGGAAAACGCTGACGGAGGACTTGCATTTATCATACACCACTCAGTGCTCTATCGCGAGATAGTTGTTACTAACGACAATTTCCTCGAGTTGCAGGCGATCGCAGTTCAATCTGGGAATATTGAGATTGACATCTTTAACATCTATATTCCGCCTGTTTTCTCCTGCCCCCTGGTTGCAAGGCTAACATCAGTCATTTCCCAATGTGCTAGGTGACTTTAACGCTCACCATGAGCTGTTGCATTCAAATCTGAGCATTAAAATAGCAACTCGACATATTTGAATTCTGCCCGCTGAACGGAGATAATTTCGCCTGCTTAACAGGGTCTTATTCCAGCTCTCCAGACATCTCCATTTCAAGTCCCTGCCTCATTATCGCAGCTCAATGGGAATCCGTTCTGACGCTTTCGTGCGACCACCTTCCGATCATAATCAAACTCGATCGTCCAACAAAGGTTCAGGAATCAGACCATCGATCTTTCACCAATTACAAGAATTACACAAACGCAGCTTTAACTGCTCTACCAACACCGTCTGATGTTCGCATGGCTGAAAAGAACTTTAGACGAATCGTGGTGAAAGCAGCTGTCAAATTCGAACCGGTAGGTCAAATCCCTGAAGTTTGACCAAATTTTCTAACATCAGCTGCAATACTGCCAGACGAAAGGGACAGAATTCGCAACACTAACCTAGATGATCCTAGAATTAAGGAGCTCAACGCCGAAATATGTGGTCAAGTCACCCAGCATAGAAGAGCCAAATGGAATAATCACCTCAACAGCTGCAACTTAAAATCTGGCATCAGTTAACTTTGGACGACTGTCAGGGCCTTCACTAATTCCACTGACCAACGAGGGAATGTTGCTATCCAATTTGGCAACACCATGATTAGTGACATTACACAATGCGCTTGTCTCTTTAATAGACAATTTGTCGAACATCGAACCATTCGAATGATAATTCGATTTCAAGTGTGTCTTGCGAATGATCATCCGAACATCGTCCGAATGATAATTCGCGAATTACAATTGGCATAGTAAACGTAATTCCTTCTTTGTGTATGCAGTGCCATCTATCTGACAAATTGTCATTGAGTAGGAAGAATATTCACTCGTTGCTATGCTATAAAAATAATATTCACTCGTCGCTAAGCGATATATTCGTTGCTAACCGAAATAAACAATATTTATTCGAAAAAATCAGTGCTAAGCCGATTTCGCAATGACAGTTGGAATGATGTTCACAGTAAAGTGTGTATGTCCAATTCGTCATTGCCAGCAATACATAATTTGCGGAGTGATAATTCGGGCGCAACGTGTGTCAAACGTATAAGCGTAGATTCGTAGGAAAATCCGCAATGAAACCACTGCCTAAACGTACCAATTCTCTTCTGCAAAGTAGCAGCTACCATCCAGAAGTCCAAGTGCTCTAAAATATTAGGTCCCGATGGATTATCCATGATCATGCTAAAGGACCTCGACTTGCCAGCATTTGAGTATCTAATGTCCACTCTTAATCTATCATTCGTTACGTCAGTAATTCCCGAAGTGTGGAAGAAAGAAAGGATAGTCCGTATCCTGAAACCCGTGAATAAAGCAACCCAAAGGGAATAATATCGATCTATCATCCTTCTTTCGCCGGCTGCTAGGACGCTTAAAGTGCTGCACCGACCTATGTTTACGACCCATTTGGAACTAGCCGACCATCAACACGGCTTCAGGCGTATGCACACCTCGGTTTTTGATGCCATATCATCGCAAATTTATAAAGGCCTTAACCAATCCCGTCCATGTCATCTAACAATTCTAGTGGCCCTTGACTTATCAAAAGCCTTTGATATTGTCAACTATTCGTCACTGCTGTACTTCGCTTCCACCTGAATTGATCAAATGGCTTGCAAACTACCTTGCTGGCAGACAGTCATTCACAGAGTTCAGAAATAAGTCCACGCTCAGAAGAGTTAAACAGGGCGTCGCACAAGAAGAAATTTTATCACCCACCCTGTTTAACCTCCATCTGTCAAGGCTCCCAACACCACCTGACGGATTTTCATTATCAGCTTTGCAGACAATTGTTCTATTCTGGCTACGGGTAATAATATTGAACAGATATGCAACCTAATCAGCCAGTATCTAGAAGAGCTCAACACCTTCTTCGTTAATAAGAACTTGTACATATCTGCTCCGAAGTCTCCAGCCACGGTTTTCACCTCCTGGACTAAAAAAATCTGAATGCAACTGAACATATCAGTAGAGGATCAACTTATCCCAACGATAAACTACCCAAAAATCCTCGGTGTCATCATTGATAACATAAGCACTTCTTCTACCCATGCATTAACAATCTGTAACAAAATGGGAATCAGGATCAAAGTTGTTAAAGCTCTTACTGGCAGTTCCTGGAGCAATAATAAGGGGTAATATCGGGTAATCTATAAACCTATCGGTAGACCAGTGGCAAACTATGCAGAACTTATATGGTTTCAAAATCTGAGCGATACAGTCTTGTCGAAATGCTGCACTACCTACTGTGACAGGACACATCAGAATGCAATGTGTCCTCCGGATCACTTACACCAAGAGACCCACAAGATCCCAAAACAACCTCTTATCGAAGCAATTTCTAGTAGGATATGTTATCGTCGTAACCACCCGAGCTACAACCTAATGGACAAAACACCACCTCCTCGCAATATTCGTCGCTACTTAAGAAATATTGAAAGGGATGTCCTTCGTTTCAAGAGAGAATAATTTAACGATACCTCCTTCAGAACTGCTATCGCCACGCTACATAGAGAAGAAGCTTAGAAGTCATTTGAGAACTTAAAACCAAAGCCAGTACTCTCTGCGCGGCCACCAACCATATCTTCGAATGAAGTAAATCTACCACTTGCAACAAGATCTGCACTCGCTCAACTCAGGTCTGGATGGTGCTTGCATCTACATTCGTATCATACTTATCTCGTCATCAGTTCAAAATATTTGACCAGCGTGTGACGACACCCTTCATGACATTCACCACATGTTCAGCTGTTCAACTACACCCACGCTGCTAACACCCAGAGTGCTTTGGGAGGACCCTACCGAAGCGGCCATATTCCTTGGCCTTGATACCGAGAATGTGGAAATGGATTTATAATACATATACATATATAACACACACGCCCACACATATGTAAGTTTTCGAGACATTAGGCGCGTTTTTTTTCGTACAGAGCAGAGCAGAGCGGGTTAAATGACGAAAATAACGATCCAGAGCAATTTAACGGAGTAAGTTTTTGTCTTTGCTAAGGGAGTGTGTCTTGGTTTAGTTAGAATTCAAATGTCAACTAGAATTTCAAGAGAAAACTTAAATCCTTAGTACATATACAATCGGACAAATTTCCTTTAGGCAGCAAAATTATTTTGTGTGTTTACTATTCCAAATAATTACACAAAACTGACTTTTTATTGAGAGGAAATGAACTTTTTGTGCTTCCCAAACTGTAAACTGTTCTAAAATTTCGACGCCTGTGCCGCCTGCATTTCAAATGTGGAATTATTTAACAGAGTAAAATCCCGCACTGTAGTCCGGATGGCGCAACGGTTAACACGTTCGCCTTCGACGCACTGGGCCCCGGTTCGATTCCGGGGATTTACGTGTCGGACTATGAGCCCACTCAGCTGTTCAATGAGTACCCATTATGGGGTAAATAACTCGGTTGAGCGTCTTGCTGATCACATACCTCTGCACAAAACCGTCACGATCTAGAAAATGAGATGATGCTAACTCATCTCGAGGCCGTGGTTCAAATTGGACTGTTGCGCCAGTTATTTATTTATTTAAAATCCCGCACTAACGTTCTATCGAGAGCAACTCAGATCAAATTGTTAGTGTAATTGTGTGGTCTTAACCTGCTCTGCCTCATATGGATCTTGAAAAAAACGCGCCTAATAGCAAGTAGTAAATCTTAGCGTTTGCTCTATTTCCAGCTTTTAGAGTATTGGAATGTCACGGCATTGTCATTACTACGTACCTATATCTTACGAAAAGAATCGAAAGAATATGACTTGATCTCCATTTCAACCGTACTTGCTGTGTAACTTGGGTATCTAAAAAATGGCACAATACAAATGCGTATTTGAAACTACCAACAATAATTAAGGTAGCCTAAAAGCATTCCTCAATACAACCATGAAAACCTCTAATTTGTTTTTATCTTCTTGAAAAAAAAAACTCGGCCACAATTCAAGCAAGGAAGAACTTCGAAAATAGCTGTTTCAAAGTAGAGTATTTCCTAATGCGTACTTACATTTTGTCAGTTGAAATATTGAAAGCGGTTTAGGTGGAAGCTGTTTGCCTGACTACAAAGAAATTTCCGAATTTCTGCCATTAGTTATTTTCTCTGTCTTCATTTCGTTTTATTCCCGTTCGTTTCGGTAACAACCTCATCGATAAAGCTTAACTCTAGAATGTTCCTAAATAAAAATACAGATTTTCAGAGTAATCGATGCCCACGGCAAGAAAGAGCTTCACTTTATTGACGTAATACACCACGGTTGCTCGATTTGTCTGTAACGCAGGAAAGGAGAGGACAGGACTTTTTTAGTATTGGGTTGGTTGCGACGATTTCCGTCTTCGGGGCAATTCGGGGCTTAGGGACTTTGAAGAATGCCAAATACTTTTCCCTTTTACCCAAGAGAACTGTAAAGACCAGTAAAATTCTTCGTCGTTTCGCCTATGGCGAAAGTTTTGTTCAGAACGAATTCTATGCCTTTCCTTCCTTATTGACTCGTTGTTGTTTGCCTGTCTGTTGTTGAATGAGCGAAAACAGCAACTAAACAATAACATCGACAATTTGGATAAAGATCTGGGAGTTCCTAGAACATTTAAATGCTGTATAGAATCCAAGCGTATAGATTGTCTTTGTCTTATTTGTAAATACATAATAAATGGACAAGATACATATGGACATAGAGCGGTGAAGGCAGTTTAAAATGTCAAAGTTCACAGCACGGATTCTTAGTATCCCGTGCTCCTGAATCTATTTGATGTGCTGAGCCTTGAAATAATCAGCTTTCCAAGAAAAAAAAAAGTAAAATTAAATAACTAGAACTGGAAGATATTTCCTTACCAAAAAGGCCTTGGCCTTGTGTAGACCTAGTAATGATACAGAAATTACAAACTTTATTCGCAAAAAAAATCGCGCTCTTTCTCTCTCTCTTTCTAATTCAAGATTTAGGCGTAAAAACTTAAAAGTAGGTTAGTAGGTAGCACTTTGAATGGGAAGCACTTTTTGTATTCAACCGATCTAGCTTCTTTAATGTGGCCCTAAGAAATCTGACTGAATTTTAATTTTCTAGATTATACTCGTATGTGCCCTTGATTATGAAAGTGACCTAACTCAACAATTTTCGCAAAATGAATTAATTGATTTCGTTTTGTATTTTTGTGTATTACCATAATCTAAAATAATATTTTTAAAATTAAAAAAAAAAAAAACCGTTAGATTGTCGATTGTTTTGTCGTTGAACACAATTTAATTCACGTTAATTGTGACTGCCCGTAAGTTGACATAACATTTAAACGAAATTACAAAAGAGAAAAAAATAAGCTTACACATACTTGTATTTGCATTGTATTTTCATCAACCACCGTAATTCAACGCAATATTTTAAAAATGAATTAACCCGTTAGATTGATTTTTCGTTGAACAACATTCAGTTCACTTCTATTGTGATAGTGGCTTAAGTCAGTTTTCAAGTTATTAAAACTATTGTATTAATACTAGCGAATTAGTAGCATATATTAAAAACGCAAAAACATATTTTTGTTTTATTGACAATAAAGAATAAAATATAAAAATATAAGCAAAGAAAGTTTGTCTCTGCTGAATATCACGATACTTTTGAAAGAGCTTGTGGGGAAAAAAAAACAAGCTAGCTTCGCGTGAAGGGTACCATACCTTCGTTGTGATTTATGGTGCATTTGCTACCTTGAAATTAGTATGTAGTATTCTGATTTCACTGTTCCTATGAGAGGTGTATGAAATAGTGTGCCGATTTCAACCAAATTTAAGAACGTGGTTTGGTAGTCAAAATTATTGAATAATATGAATTTTCGTAAAGATATCTTCAGAAATAAAAAAGTTCTTCTAACAAAAACTCGCTTTTGGAACGGTCGTTCCTATCAGGTATATGATAGAGTAGTCCGATTTCAACCAAATTCGGGGATGTGATTTGACTAAAGATACTTTTGATTAATTTAAAATTTGAAAAGGATATCTTTAGAAATAAAAGAGTTTTTCTCACAAAGACGAATTTTTGGACCGGTCGTTCCTATGGCAGCTATTTGAACTAGTGGTCCGATTCCGTTGGTTCTGACATATTTACAGCGTGCAATAGAGAAAAGGCTTCGCACAAAACTTCAGCTCGATAGCTTTAAAACTGAGGGACAAGTTTGCATAGAAACAGACAGTCGGGCAAAGCTTAATCGACTCGTCTCATCATAGTGACCATTTATATAGCTTACTAGCGCTCGGTTCGTCCGCGTTGTTGCTTTTGTGAAGAACGAAAATGTGTTTTACAATATTTGTCAACAGGAGGCGAGATGTATGAATGTATCAATTAATTAGGCCATGAACCAGGTTTTTACAAATAAATGAAAATAAAAATACATTTATTGGCATGTTGTAGTTAATTTAATTCACGGTTTTGTGATAAACAACATTTCTAGTTTTATTTTGTGGCGCGTAAACAAACAGAGAAGCTGGTTTTCCTACTCGCGAACAGGCGACGTACAATTGTCCGTGCGAAAAACATGGATTTTCCAAATAAACACCACACACATTCAGCGAATGTCCTTGTGCTTTGTTCACTGTCATCGCAAACGCAAGACGCACAGGGAATTGCAATCGTTTGAATTCGAATGGCATATCAATAGAAATCATTGGAATTTGTGGAATTAACACGCATTCACCTTTGCATTTTCCTTTGAGGATTGAAGCTTGTATGGAGTTGGGCAACAACTGTTTGACAGCAAGTCCGGTGCCATTGCATAGCTTAGGCTGATTCAAATTTCGAAGCATTATAAGAACTGAGCCTATCTTCAATTCCAGTTTATGTGGGAGGAATCCTGGCACATCCAATGAATTCAAAAATTCGGTTGGGTAGTTGACGACATCTCATTGTTGGTGATAGTGTCCACCGATTTGTACGTAGTTGACGACATCTTCATTGTTGGTGATAGTGTCCACCGATTTGTACGTCATGAGTTCGCCAGGAATTTTCATTTGAACATGGACATTCAGTTGGTGCAAATCGACATTCGTTGCCGCTAAAAGAACGCGTTCTGCCAACCATTCATGATTGTTGTAATTGGCCACGATGTTGGGAAAACTTTGTCAATGAGTTGCTCCTTAGACTCGGTGAATTGACAAAAGTTAATTGGAAATTCAATCAAACCAGTTGTCTCATCAACTGGAATACTTCCATTGCCGATATGTATCGAACAATTGCTTAGCGAACACATCAACACATTGATCATGTTGCAACGCAACACGCGTATTCGTTGTCAGTTGGAATGTGTGTACCCATTTCCATAAATAGGATGATTTTAAGGAGGCATTAAGTTGATCCGCAGGTGCTGATCAGTAAATACTGGCGCGACGTGAAATGTATGAAAATTGCATATCATGTATGGAGATTTCATATAAAGCATTTGCTTTTTATGAGAGACCAGTGGAAACAACAAATGAAACCGGAGTATAGAGGGCTACGCCCGCAATCCGAGGGTTTTGCAGCAAGCGCTTATTTTGGTATATAAATATCGGTTCCTTCCTCTTCTTGATACCACTCAGATGGATAAAAAAAAACATAATTAAAATGTCTTACCCACTTACATTTTACATGCCAATTCATATTACGTGATTGTAACGAAACTTAGAACGTATTATTGCCTAAGGTGTTGGTTATCGTTGGCCTTCAGTACTTTTGACCTCGAACGTGTTTAATGCATGCAGTGGGTGTGCTAACTGTAACTATAGAAATAAACTATTATTGACCTATTCTGAGAAGATTTACAGATTCCATTATTTTCCATTTTTTTTGGAACCCATCTTGCAGTCATCATCATCATCGTGGCGCGACAGCCCACTGAGCTCTCCCAACGAGATCTCGGTCGTCCTCGCAGTCTCGCTCCGTCGACTCGTTCTGCATTCATTACTCTCTTAGTCATGCGATCATCGTCCATTCTTTGTACATGCCCTGCCCATTGAAGTCGTTGTAGTTTGACGATTTTCGAGACTTGCAGCTCATCGTACATTTCATACAACTCATGGTTGCACCGGATGCGCCATCCATCTCGATCGCAAACAGCCCCGAAAATTCGCCGTAGAACCTTACGTCCAAAAGTGTCTAGCATGTTTTCGGAAGCTTGAGTTAGGGTCCATGCTTCGCAGCCATAGCATAGCACTGGTCGTATAATGGTTTTGTACACGCGGAGCTTCGTGTTTCTGTGCACATGCTTCGATTTCATTATGGGGAGAACCGAGAAAAAAGTCTTATTAGCTAACTGTATCCGTCGCTTGATTTCGTCAGTTTCGTTGGCGTCCCTTGACAGGTTGCAACCCAGGTAAATGAAGTTGTTCACGAACTCGATGTTGAGGTTTCCAACATTGATGCTCGGTTGTGCAGGTGTCCTTGTCACCGATTGCATCATTATTTTAGTTTTACCTCCGTTAATACGTAATCCAACTTCCTTTGCAGCGGTATCGAGCGTATGCAGAAGTTCTTCTGCGTCAGCCAATCTTCGGGACATGATGTTGATGTCGTCGGCATATGCTGCTAATTGTGTCGACTTGATGAGTAGCGTCTTGCTGTTGTCCATATTCATGGCCCGAACAACGTATTCCAATGCTACGTTGAAGAGCGTCGGTGCTAGTCCATCGCCCTGTTTCAAACCAGTGCGTGTTTCAAATACAATAGATCAGTAAGTCTATTCTGGATCCTGACTTGTGAGACGGAGTTGGTCATCGTCATCTTTGTCAGTCGCACTAATTTTGCCAGTATACCAAATTGCAGCATGATGTTGTACAGTACTCCACGATCGATACTGTCGTATGCCTTCTTGAAGCCGACAAAGATTTGCAGTAAGTTTTCATAATTCAAAGTAAAACGGTCTCGAAATGCAAGGGGAAGGGGACAAATTACGAACTAATATTTTCTCCTCCCCCAATGTTCCCCTTTCTACAAATTTCAAGAAAATGCGAAAAAATGGAATGTACTCAACATTACCTTTCTCACGACACCTCACTTGCCTATACCAGTCGATAAAAAAAATTGACCTTAATTTCGCCTCTATGTAGACATCCCCCTCCCCCCCTCCACAAGCTAAAGTTGTATTAGTCAGCGCCCCCCCACCGATCTTTACCCTTTCAAAAATGATTAATTAAATAACTGCAATCCGCACTACGAAAAACAACATGAGAGTAGTACTCACACCTATGAGACCTGTAGGTGTATTTTTTGTGTGGATAGTGTCAAATTGCCTAACTTTACATGAATGTACTATTATTAAATATTATGTGATTGTAATGAAACTTCGAGACATTATTGCCTATATAGGTAGTGTTGGTTATCATTCGCCATCAATATTTTTGACCTGTGATGCGTTTAAGGGGTCCAGGGGTGTGCTAACTGCAACTATAGAAATGTACTATTGTTAACCTTTTTTGATGAGATATCAAAATTCTACGATTTTTTTTTGCTATACTAGTAAAATGCCGCCCTCCTGCAAATTTTCATATTTCTAAGTATAATGGTCTCGAAATGCAAGGGGGGGGGGGGGGGGGGGACAAACTCGGATCACATATTTTCCCTTCTACCTCTTTTCCCCTTTTTTCAAATTTGATGAAAATACCAAAAATGGTATGTACTCTGTGTTACCTTTGTCATGATACCCCACTTGCCTATACCAGATGAAAAAAAATTTTGACCTTCATTTTGGGCGAAAAGGAAACGTTAGTGGTCTGCTTCGGATATCCCCCAGAATATATAATAATATAATTGATCTTCGTTTCCCCTCTATGGGGACCTCCCCTTAAAGTCAGCCTATTACAATGAATCGCTTTTTCCGGTGAATTATAATAATTCTACATATTCCCACACAATTTTGATATATGTAGCTTCAGCGGTTCATGAGATATTTCGTGGACAGACGGACAGACGGACAGACGGACAGACGGACAGACGGACAGACGGACAGACAGACAGACAGACGGACAGACGGACGCATGACCGATTTCATAAGGGTTTTGTTTTTACTACAAAACCCTAAAAACACATTGCATTGAGGAAATGTATATATTAAGTACATGCAACGACTGGATATATTTGCACGTAGGTCATCAGGTCGTCCTTTTTCCCAAGAGGTTGTCCTCTCTTCCTCCTCCTCCTCCTGATATACAATTCATCCAGAATCTAAAAGTTTCGTGGAATATCTTTATGTATTGATTTCACGGCACTTTTAATTTAACGGAGGACTGTATTTCAGGCTAAAAGAAAAAATGAAACCGGAATATAGAGGGCTACGCCCGCAATCCGAGGGTTTTGTAGCAAGCACTTATTTTGGTATGTAAGTATCGGTTCCTTGCTCTTCTTGGTACCACTTAAATGGATAAAAAAAATGATAATAAAAATGTCTGACCCATCCTGTAGTATCTTAAATGCCCATTCATATTACGTGATTGTAATGAAACTTAGAACATATTATTGTCTATGGTGTTGGTTATCCTTGGACATCAGTACTTTTGATATCGGTCGTGTTTAAGAGATGCAGAGGTGCGCTAACTGTAACTATGGAAATAAGCTATTATTAACCTATTTTGAGGAGATATACAAATTCCATTATTTCCCGTTTTATATGCTATTCGGAACCCACCTTCCTGAAAGTTTTCATTTTTCAAAGTGTAACGGTCTCGAAATGCAAGGGGGGACAAATTACGATCTAATAATTTCTCCGCCCTCATTTTTTCCGCTTTCTTCAAATTTAAAGTAAATGCCAAAAATAAAATGTACTCAACATTACCTCTCTCACAACACCCGACTTGCCTATACCAGTTGATAAACAAAATTTGACCTTAATTTCGCCCCACCCCCCTCCCCTGCCCGTTATAGTTGGCCAACTACAACACATTGCCCCCTACCAATCTTTACCCTTTCATGAATGTAATTAACCATAATATGTAACAATAACTGCAATTCGCACTACGAAAAACAACATGCAAGTAGTACTCGCATCTTCGAAGCCGGTAGGTGTATTTTTTGTGTGAATAGTGTAAAAATGCCTAACTTTAAGTGAATGTACTATTATTAAATATAACATGATTGTAATGAAACTTAGAGACATTATTGCCTATGGTGCTGATTATCATTGGCCATCAATATTTTTGACCCCGGGTGTGTCTAAGGGGTGCAGGGGTGTGCTAACTGAAACAATAGAAATGTACTATTATTAACCTTTTTTGATGAGATTTCAAAATTCTAATATTTTTAGTTTTCTATGTTAGTGAAATGCCGCTTTTCTGTAAATTTTCATATTTCAAAGTGTAACGGTTTCGAAATGCAAGGGGGGGGGACAAACTCGGATGACATATTTTCCCCTCTCCCTCTTTTCCCGTTTCTTCAAATTTGAAAAAAATTTCGGAAATGGAATGTACTTGACGGTACCTTTCTTACGATACCCCACTTGCCTATACCAGACGAAAAAAAAATTTCGACCTTCATTCCCCCTCTATGGGGACCCCCCCCCCCCCCCCCTTAAAGTTGACCTATTACGACGTATCACTTTCTCCAGAGAATTATAGTACTTCCACATATTTTCACTAAATTTCATGCGTGTAGCTTCAGCGGTTCGTGAGATATTTCATGGACAGACAGACAGACAGACGGACGCATGACCGATTTCATAAGGGTTTTGTTTTACTACAAAACCCTAAAAAACAACATACTCCGTATTCCATAATATAACAAAATGCGTCGCCAAATGCCAGATATGTACTTTAAAATGAATTCAAATTTCAGGCTAATTGATTACCAGAATCTAAAACATTTGAATTTTTCCAGCTTCGGAGGTAAACCGATGAATGGAACCGCTATAGGATCAAAGACTTTTCGATTCCACTGGGATCGGAGATAAACCGATGAATGGAACCGGTAAGGAATCGAAGACTTTTCGATTCCACTGGAACCGGAGACAAATGTCTTGCAGGGATGTGCTGGTCAGCAATTGTGAAGCTCTGACTGAGCGCCGATTCAGCGATTTCTTTTAAGGACCCCACCGGTGACCAGTGTGAAATTGGAAACCAGTCCGAAGCGTATATACCCTAGACTTGTACAGACCTAGTGGTGATACGAAAAGTACCAATTGGTAACGACCATATGCATTAAAAGTGAGTTTCCTATATGACCAGTTTATAGAAGAGGTTGGCAATCATTCAGGAGGATCTTGACCATTATCAAAATCAGTGAACTAACCCATTCTACAAATATTTGTCGAATTTTTCAAGTCGCTACCTTCATTCTATCGAAAGTTATTGCTTATTTGAAGCTTCATTTGTAGGGGAGGTAGAGGTTCCTTAGGTCACTTCATACATTTGACCAAAACTTCAAGTCGCTGGCTTGATTCTGTCAAAAGTTATCGCTTATTTGAAGTTGCATTTGTAGGGAGGTAGGGGTTGCTTGAATCGGATCAATACCAACCTAGTAGATCTTACTAACAACATTCTGACAAATTTTCAACTCGCTAGTGTCATTCTATCGAAAGTTATCGTAATTAAATGAATATTTAATTTTTTTAAATTTGTAGGGGAGGTAGGCGTTCCTTTGATCTGATTATGCCCAACTTAGTAGAACTTAAGCAACTTCTCACCCCAGGGTTACTTGCCAAAAATCAAGTGTCTACATCAATTGGCTCAAGAGTTATAGACAAAAAACCCGAAAAGTAGGGTAGTACGGGGCTCTTTGTAAGAAAATTGCCGTTAGTTTTCAACTGATCGATTTTATTTTTCCAGAAGAGTAGAAGATCATCCTTTCGAGGAATCTACTAAAGCTAGAGCTTTTCATGTTTATTTAATCGGGAGTTATAGACACATTTAATTATTTTACATATGTAGGGGAGGTAGGCATTCTCTTGGCCTGATTACGCCCATTTTCAATACCAACCAACTAGATCATACTTCCAATATTTGACCAAAATTTCAAGGCTCTAGCTTCCGTCTATCGGAAGTTATCGTGCGAACGGACAGACAGACGGACAGACGGACAGACAGACAGACAGACAGACAGACAGACAGACAGACATGGCTAAATCGAATCAGGAGGTGACCCTGATTATTTATATATACATTGCCATACCTCCGGAGCCTCCTTTAAGGTGTTACATATTTCCGTTGTGACAAAAACAATATACCCTATACTAAAAGTCTAGGGTATAACAAATCGATGAATGGAATCACTGTAGGATCGGAGTCTTATAGATTCAACTAGGTTCCCAAGACAGTTCGATGGATATGTATCCAAAACCTTTAAATTTTCTAAGCATTGGAGACAAATTGGGGAATGAGATTGCTACAGGTTCAAAGACTTTTCAATCCCTTTGAGAATCAGAGACAACTGTGTTGCTGGAAAGTTAGTAGAGTCTGTAAGCAACTCTCGTAGAATAAATGTCCACTTAATTAAATTGGAATATTTGATTATTTTATTCGACAAAATTTTTTCATGTTGGTTAGTCTAAGAGGAGAAAAGGCTGAAAAATTACCTGCTCCAATTTCTCTACATACACATACAAAACGATATTTGATACCGTTTTATTATTTTTTCTGGAAGCTGTGTCGTCGAAATAGGATTTCTATCTAACCCAAGAGGATAGCTTCATCAAAAGGGCTTCAGGGAATCGTATCCATGCTCCGCAAGTCGAGCTCGTTCCCATTCAATTGTCCTTCACCTTCTTCAGTATTTTGCTCCCATTTTATATCGTCACTGAGCCTTTTTTCCGTGTTCTGATTATAACAACAATGCGACCGACCGCTCCGATATAAAGAATTGCTTCAAATTGAGAATAGACAAGAAAATGTCATGGGATATATTTCATGAATAATTTTCTGATATAGCAACATCAAGCGGATCCGCTTTCCGTTCTCGTTCCCATTGACGTTTTCCTCTTTTCGTTTTTACTTTCAGGATAAATGTACACGAGCAAAACATATCACAAGAACATAGTTAAATCTTTCAATGGCACACAGTTTATGATGACTCGATTGTATTCAAAGTTAAGTGCTTTTAGGGAGAAAATCGCATTTGGAGGAAATTCTTCAGTTCCCGGATGAATTTCAGCCAGAGCAATGCGAAAAAGGGGCAAATATAAGAACAAGAAGGAAAAAGACGAAAATCAATCAATCTTTGTCGGAAGATTCCCGGTGTCTTTGTTGAATTGGTCTATAAGTGCTTCATTCCATTAAATATGTATTCGGTGAATTCATCTTTCGGGATGTTAAATTTAGCGCAGGACATGTCCTATTATGTCCAGGAGAGAGAATATAATGCGAGAATTTAGTATGCATGATATGACAAAAGATTTTTCTTTTGAGCTGCGTTTCACTCAACACACGTATCGATTTGGCATTTGGGTCTTAGTACTTGTCATTCGGAATTGCGTGATGGTTAATCTCGTTTAGAAATCAGGAGTTTATAAGGTATGGAGAGTATTTAAATTTATAATGTATTTTCAAACTTTCCTTAATTTGAATATTATTCTTATTACGAAGAAGATGGAACGAATTGTTACTGAAGGCGGCTGCAGACATACCGGAAACCTCTCCGGGAAAACTACTGTCATAGTTTACGGGATTTCCGAAGCATATGAAGCAGAAAATGGACTATTCAGTCCCGCCGGATCACAATCGAAAAACGATCTGGCATAACTGTGCAGTTCAATTTATCCAGGCCAACCGTAGCAGTTTGAGCATGAGCCATGAATTGGGACCGTAACTTTAGCGAAATACTCTGCTGGCTGATGTTGGAAATGTATATTAAGAACATCTTGTGCATGCGGCGAATGATCCATGCTCACTCCTCCACTCACGTGTTTTTACACCATGTTCTCACTGCAATCGTTTGTTAAAATGGGTAGAATTAACTTCAGATACATTTTCGGCATAATGCGAGGAACATATTGTTTGCCTGAGCTGTGGGCAAATTATCGAATAATTCGCGAACCAGATTGCAGGCAGAAAGCAGCAGAAGAGCAGCAGCAACCAAATGTCAAGTGAACCACCTAGATTGAATGCAGCGACGGCGATGAAAGCAGATCTGCCGGTTGTTGTTGTTGCTGGTGCCGCTACCACTGATGCTGCTTTCTGCGTTCACTCTTGTTCCGGCACAACAGCGGCCATCTTAAAAGCAAACAATTATATATGAAGTAGTAACATTACCTATACGTATACGCTCTTTATACCGCCTTTTTGAATTGTGGCGTAGCTTCGATTTACGGCGTACCTTGATTCGATTTACGGCCAAAAAATGTAAGGTTTTCCATTATTTGTACAAGGCAAAAAAGAAAAGCAAAATACACCGATTCTTCACCCAATATTTGTCAAACCATTCTAAGTGTAGAAGCGGATAATGGGTTTGAAGATTTAGGTGAACGCGATGTGCATTTATTATATTCTGGGGGATAGCCGAAGCAGACCACTAACGTTTGGGTCCCTTTTCGCCCCCTCCTGGTCATCAGTGGCTTCCAGATGTCGACTGATAGTTGTCGACCTCTTTCTTCATCACTGAGTCCCGTGTTATTGATAGCATTTGTTTAAGGCTGAGTTCACTCATGGCTTCCACACTTATCGTGTGCCTGCCTGTGATCCTCAACCTCGTGCTAGCCAGTGCTGGACATTCGCACACAATATGTGCTGCCGTTTCGGCCTCCTCCAGGCATAGCCTGCAAACGTCATCTTCCCCGATTTTCATCTTGGCCAGATGAGCCTTAAAATTACCATGCCCTGTGACCAAGGCAGTTATCCAGCTTAGGGTACTCCGTTTATAACTGAGTACCTTTCTCGTTTCCCTGCCTAAAGGGCTGGTCATTGCATTCCGAGCTTGCTTGCAAGTGACTAGCTCCTGCCATCTTTGTGGATGCATGGAGTCCATCCACTCCCCAACCTGCGCTCCAATCATGCCGTTCCCCAGAGCAACTCTGGGTTCTGGGCCAATGAAAGTTGCCGCAGATCCCTGTTTTGCTAGGGCATCCGCCGCCTCACTTCCTGTTGTACCTATGTGTCCTTTTACCCACATCAGCGTAACCTCATTTCCTGAGGCACACGTGTTGAGCTTCCGGACACACTCTAGTACCAGTTTAGAGTTTATGTTCGTCTGCTGCATGCGTCTGATCACCGACTGGTTGTCCAGTGTAAGAAGGATTTTCTTCCCCCACACCTGACCTTCAAGCAGGTGGTCCAACGCATGCAACAAGCCAAGCATCTCTGCCTGGTATACGGACACATACTCTCCTAGACTAAGCGCACATGCTACGCTTAGCTCTTCAGAGTAAACCCCCGCCCCCGATTTACCGTCCATTAAAGAGCCATCAGTAAAAATGCTGATGTCATTGTACATACACTAATTGTGTATGTTTCCATCTGCAATGTGAGTCTTGTGTAGTCTTTCAATTACCCTACGTCTGCTCATGCCTTCTACCGGCATTAGAGTCTCCCTGACCTCATCATTTTCTTTATAAATAAGTCCAACGGCGGCAGTCCCAGCAATGCCTCCATTGCTCGCGTTGGTGTGATGCGCGTTGCACCACATATGCTTACGTAAGCTATCCTTTGTACCCCATCTAGCTTCTGCGTTGTGGTATTCTGCATGGCTTTTGGCCACTGATGCGTAGGCTAGAATGGGTCTTACCATCATTGTGTAAATCCAGTGTGTCGCTTTAGGTGAAATTCCCCACCTACGAGCACACACTCTCTTACATTGATGCAAAATCCTTTTCGCTTTTTGGATCTTTTCATCAACGTGAACATTCCAAGTTAGTTTCGCATCTAAGGTAACTCCTAGATGCTTCACTTCCTTGGACACCTTAATTTCCGAACCAAAAAGCCGTAAGGGAGTTATCTCTATGTCTTTCCTCTTACGAGTAAAAATCAAAGTGTTTGATTTACTAGCGTTTATGGTTAGCTCTTGCTCATTACACCATTCTTCGGTTACTTTGAGAGCTTGTCCCATGCAACCTAGAATTGTGTCCATGAACTGTCCACTGACCGTAAGTGCCAAGTCATCGGCGTATCCTACAGTGTGTACGCCCATCGACTCCAGCTTCCAGAGAAGACTGTCCACGGTGATGTTCCACAGTAGAGGCGAAAGAACACCTCCTTGTGGGCATCCTCGGACTACCTTACCCCGTATTCTGTCACATCCACTGCTAAGATTTACCGCCCTCTGCTTAAGCATAGAGTCGATCCACTTAATTATAATATAATCAACCCCCCGCTCAGTCAGGGCGTTCCTTAGTTTGGTAAAGGAGATTTTATCAAAAGCAGCCTCTATATCCATAAAAGTAGACATGGCGATCCCGCCATTGTTAATCTCTCTCTCTCTCTCTCTGCAACTCTAACAAGTTCGTGTAGAGCGGTTTCCGTAGATCTGCCTGCTCTAAAAGCATGTTGGCACCTACTCAGAGGACTATACATTAGCGTGGTTTACTCCAGGTAGTCCACCAACACTTTTTCCATTGTTTTCAACAGGATTGATGTAAGGCTAACCGGCCTGAAGGACTTTGCCTCTGTATAGTCTTTCTTTCCCGGTTTAGGCAGGAAGACCACCTTAGCCTCCCTTCATGCCTTCAGGATATAGCTGAAAGACAGGCGATGAATATATTCCGGATCCTATCTAGTAGAGCGCTCATGCCCCACTGTAATACTCGTAGTGCCGGGAATATTCCGTCCATTCCAGCCGTTTTAAATGGTGCAAAAGATTTTATAGTACTTTTGACTCCTTTTGGAGTTATTATCCTCTCAGCTTCTTGTTGACCTCCCCCACCAGCACCCTTGTTAGTTTGGGCCCATGGTTGGTTTGACTTGAAACTTCCAGGAAAATGTACCTCCATCAGCGCCTGCAACGTTTCTTCCACTGTTTCTGTCATGGAACCATCACCTTTGCGTATTAGCCCCATTTTCGAAGCAGTGTCTTTCGGTATCATCTTCTGTAATCTGCATACTTCCGACGTATCCTTCATGCTAGAGCAGAATTCCCTACACGTATTTCGTTTCCGAAGACGTAAGTTACTTTTCAGCTCCCTCTTTTTATCCTTGTATAGTTCTCAAGAGTGAGAGTCTCTCTCCCTCATGTAACGGTTAAAGGCTTTCCTTGTCTCTTTTTTCATAGACTCCAGTTCCCTACTCCACCATGGTGTTGGGTCCTTTTCGTTCCACAGTAGTGAAAAGCGTGTTCGAAAGCGCGATTAATAGCGGAGTTCAGTTGTTCCACTGTTCGCTCTATCTCGACCGTATTCCGAGGTATTCCGTCTTGAATATCCTCGACTTGTTCCAATAAATATGTCTCGTACTTAACACGATCAGTATTTTTTGGCACTCTTATACGTTTGCGTTCGCTACTCCGTTTTTTGCCATACAGAATTTCAAACTGGATAGCCCTGTGATCAGACATGGTTAGCCTGTCCACCACTCTCCAATTCTGAACTCTGTCAAGCATATTAACAGAGCTTAGGGTAATGTCAATCACCTCAGCCCTTCGTGCATCCACGAAGGTGGGAGCGATCCCCTTGTTTGCTACCAGCAGATTGTACCTTTCCACAAATTCTAGCAGTTGCTGTCCTCTGGGATTGTCATCTGTGCTGCCCCACACAGTGTTGTGCGCATTTGCATCACAGCCTATGATCAGGGCCATATCTCTTTCTTTACAAAATCTTACCAGATTTTCTACTTCCTCTGATGGAGGTGGTTCTGGTGCATCATAAGGGAGATATGCTGATGCAATTAGGAATGATCCTGCACCACTGCCGATCATTACTACCGTAAGCTCAGGCGAGCAGAGATGTATCATTTATACTGCACGTATTCCATGACGCACCCGGATGCATGTCCTTATTTTACCGTCCACCTGTGCATGGTACAGATTTGCGGTTTGTTGTGACAAACCCCTAATTTTGTTTTGTAAAATCCAGGGTTCCTGTATCAGTTTCTCTTCATCAAAGCATTTCGTCATCATCGCTGATGCCGCTTTACTGCGATGAATATTCAGCTGGCACACAGTTAGTGTTTCTTTGTGCGGGTGCGCGATGTGCATAGTTTGTTAAATTCTGAAAGTAGCCCCTTAACAAATGAAGCACTGCTTCAGTTGTCATCAGCCCAAGCAAATCACGATATAGAAGAGCCACTTACGCAAAAGAAATCTAAAGATTAAATGAAACCCTTAATCTCTTCGAGCAGGAATGTAAATTATTTTTTAATTCGTCCCCGGCAAAGAACGCAGCGTTAGGCCTTCCGCAGACGACGAAACTGCTTTGCAACTCGAGTTGTAAACCCGTTTGCAATGCAACTAATTTGTGACATTGCCTGTATACAGCAATGGGGATCCGCACACGAATCGACTAATTGCAAACCGGTTTGCAACGAGTTTGGAACGCGTTGCGTGCGAATGGATTCCCGAGTCGCAAAGGAGTTGCAGTTGGAAGTTGCATATGTATTTTGTTGTTGCCCACAGACCACAAGAAATCTGGTCAGCTGTTCAGTCTGTCAAAATGTGTTAAGTGGTGTTCGAGATGGTAGAAATGCGTTGTGTTTCAAATATTTGTGTTTATTAACATAGTAAAAGGTGGCATTTGGTGGCCGCAGTTAATTTGACAGGTAAGTAGAGTATAAAAAGTGAAAACTGCCAGTGTGATTTCGAATATAGTGTGCAACTTGTTTGAAAATCGGGTTGCATATCAATCGCATCATGTGCGGCCGGATGTCGCAAACTGGTTGCAACTGCGTTCGAAACTGGTTGCATTGCAAACTGGCTTCCAACTCGAGTTTCAAACGAGTTCCGTCATGTGCGGAAGGCCTTAGAATGACGAGTCATACACAAGTTGCTTTTTTGCTGCAGGCAAACAAACAAAAGATAAGATAGATAAGTTTTTCAAGTCAGGTCCATCAATGTCCCAGAAATAACTTTAGACTTAGATAGAAATTCCATTATTTACCACTTATCCAGCGTATTTATATAATTTGTTTATTTATATGTCGACGTTTCGCCCTTTGTGGGCATTATCAAGACTTCTTCTTCTTCTTTTGAACTTATAATTAGGCAAAACACTACATTACAAAACTATCTTACAGTTTTACAAATTAAAATTACAAGTTTGTTTTTGTAGATTATAATTGTTAATTCTTTAGACTTAGAACTTGACAAGGAGTTGGTGCTGGGATCTTTGAACCGAACACTAGGATCTCAATTGCTATACGCATTTGGTGCAGCGTTTTCCGAGCCGAGATGCATGCCATTGAGGCCTGCGCCAGGAAAATTCTGCAAAAGGTGTTTAATGGCGCTAACATCGCTATCTGCACTGACAGTCAGGAAGCCGTTAAGGCCCTTTCTTCACATAAGTTCTCATCGGAGTCTCACAAACCCCAATCGGGTCACTCTAGGGCATCGAGGTATTATTGGCAACGAAGCTGCAGATGAACTTGCTAGACAAGGCTCACCGGAAAAATATTTCGGAACTGATCCCTACTGCGGTCTGAGCTGGGCCACAGCCAGGGCGTTGGTGAAGGAATAATCTCCGGGCGAAACGCTGTGGTACTGGAATAAAATCCCAGGACTGCGACAATTCAAATATTATATCAACCTTTCAGGATCTAAGAAGCTAGCCGCCTGGGCAGAGCGGACTTGACGTTAATCGTTGGTTACCTCACGGAACACCAGTGGGTTAAGTGCATCACGATGTTTTTCCAGTGTAATACGCAAGCACTGAGTAGTATCGACTGTGGATCGACACTCCACAAAGCCGCATTGATTGTCATCCAACCGTACAATCTCTCAAGATCGATTGCAGACTACTCGCTCGTAAGTCTTCAATGTGTGAGATGTTAATTTGATTGCCCTAGAGTTGTTACGCTTGAGTGAGTTACCCTTGTTCTTATAAAACGGGAGAAGGAAGTGTAACGGACGGTTTGGTGGGCATCCGAAGATGCCTGTGGGGACGGAGCCTAAGGTAGCATAATTGACCGTGAAGGTTGGGCTGTGCCATCTAGCGAAGAAAAAGGCTCCTTAACGAGCTAAGCAGCGGCCTATGCTTGCTGTAGCTCAGTTCGGGAGACGTGGGCGGAGTTTTCGCCACTCGTTGCTCCTGTCCTTTGCGTATTAACAAAAATTCATAGGCCTGGGGAAGACAACACAAACAAGGAAGGTTAAAAATGGGGAATAAAAAATGAGGCGATAAGGATGGAATGGTTGACAGATGGCTCGCTTGCCCTCGCGCTCGTATTGGGGTTCAGGTGTGATGGGACCCTCGGCCTCTGGTTTCGTACCACCGACAGATCCTTCCTCATCAGGTGCTGCCATAGATCTGCCGGTGGAAGCAGCACTACCATATGGTTCATTGCAGGTGGTTCATTACAGAAGCTTTTCCTGAAAGCGTCAGGCATTAGATGCCCTCTTTTAATTTTGTTGAAAAGAACATTGAGCCATCTAAGCCCGACATGATTCATCTTCAACAAAAATTCCAAGGGTATTTTGTCCGGTCCGACTGCCTTTCCGCGTTTCATCTGCGTTACTGCCTTCATCACCTCCTCCATTGGAAAATCAGCGATATCAGTGGTGGTTGGCTCCACAGCTTGAAAAGCTTCACGTGAAAATTCTTCGTTCAAAAGGTCGTCAAAGTTCTCACGCATTCTGCTACAAGTTGCTGTGTCTTCAACCAGTAGCACTCCTGGTGAATCTTCAACGTACTTTGACTGTGACCTTATAAATCCTGGCATTGTCTTTAGGTTTCTCTTGCAATTACAATATTTTGTCCGCAGTCGGATCTTCTAGTTCTTGATAGAATTTCTCGGCTGCAATCACCTTTGCTTGAGCCACCTTTCGCTTTACTTCCCTCCGGCATATGTCATACTCCCGAAGTTAAACCTTCTCAGCTCCACTGCTTGTCTTGCATGTTGTCCAAGCCTTGAATGCGTTCGATTTGACCTGCACTGCTTCTTTAGTTTCATTATTCCACCACCACGTCTCCTTCTTCGTGTGGAGTAGGCCTTTTGAAACTCCCAGTGTCTTTTCAGCCTCACCTACTAACATTGCATCCAAAGCATTCCACATTTGTGTTGGATTTTACTCGTGGCAGTTGGTATAGTTTTGAAGCCTCCATTTCAACAATGAGTGAAGTTACAACAGATTTAAAGCTTCCGTTGTTGAGATTATGCCACTTGATTTTGTCGACTGGCTTGGGGATTGCTTGCGGTCTTTTTCCTCGTTTCAAAATAAATTCTGTCACGAGCAACCGGTGCTGGGTGACCGCAGATTCCCCCAAGATAACTTTGCAGTCTTCCACCCAACGCCTTATGAAATTTAGATACATATGATAGTCTATCTGCGTCGCATGAGCTCCACTGCTATATGTGATCAGGTGTCTTTGGTTCTTAATAAACCATGTGTTGAGGATGACCAGACCGTGTGATCTGCACATAGTCAGGATAGCCTCACCTTCATCATTACTGGCTGTAGATTGGCTACCTTCCCACCATGGCGATCCTCGTAATCATAGTTCGATTTTCACACATGGCCATTGAAATCCCCTCCGAAAAAAACCAGCTTGGTATCTGGTGTACTTTCAAGCAGTTGTCAACGTCGCTCCAAAATGCTTCTTTTTCATTCTGCTGCAAACTAGCTTGGGGAGCATAGGCACTTATGACGTTCCGCACTCTTCCGCAGATAACCAATTTGATACTCATCAAGCGGTTGCTTGTATTCGGATAAAGTTATTTATTAAAGATGATTGTCTAATTTGAATGTGTGCCCCTGTTATATGGCTGCTGAATAAGGCAAAGCCTTTCCTGGTTAGTGTTGTAGAAGGTGACTAAATTGACAGGAGATATATGTATGCCAGCAACACGGCTCATCAGAAGCCAGTTATATGCTGCCAAAGCATCAACAAGGCAATGCCGTAAATTTCGACGCGCCCATGCCTCCAGAGGGATTAAGCCAATTAACAAAAAAAAAACAAATAAACACTGTCAAAGTTCATCTAGTTTGGATGCTTTCAATGGCTTATTCCTTGCGTGTCTCAAACTTCCATTAAGTTTTAGGTTGAATCATTAGGTGCGTTTTTTTCGCGGTACCATGTAGGGTCCCTGGTTGCGTGAAAAAAGACCAAACTCCGAATTGTCAAGTTGTCTACGCTGACGTCAAGTGGCGCACCTCATATGTGGTGAAAATTAATTACAAATTTGAATGAAATATCAGTTTGATTATCGGATCGTTTATTTATTGTGATTACGGACGTTTATAAACTCGGCGTACCGCTCCAACTTAACAAACATCATTCAAACGTGTTTTTTATCAGTGACAGTCACAAGTGCAGTTCTATCCAAATGGGTCGCGGGTCCGATCCCCAGCAAATTCTTATCTTTTTTTTCATTTTTATTTTTGCTATTGATATTTTTAGTAATCCTGTTGAAAATACAATATACTATTTAATAAAATGTATGGTCCTATCAGAACAAGACGTAATATTAGTTTACCAAGGAACTTGGCTGATTGGCAAAAAACACAAGCGTGCCAACATGAACATATTGGATTCCACACGACACTAAGGCCATCTACGTGTCATGAATGTGGAAGTTATTGAGGGGTTACCGAGTGTAGGGTAGAAACCCTAGTCAGCTATTCAGGTTAATGTTGTTGGTGTAAAGCTTGTAAATAATAATTTAAATATAATTCCCATAAATTCCCAAAAAAAAAACACCTATTAAAAGCTTTCAGTTTTTGTGACTCAACTGCCTTCATCAGGTTTTATTTTCATGATTTATGTTTTATTAAACATTCACACTCTGCATATCGTCGGCTTATCCAAGTGCAACGAATGTTAATATATTACTATCGACATATTCTACTTGCTTACATTATGTATGTACACCGCTTTTTTACCTTTACTTTTACCTTATGTAAATTGTCATCTGCACAACAAATAAATGTTTAAAGTTTAAAATTAATGTATCGTATTAATTGAAATATTTATTGGTGCGCCATACAAAATTAATGATAATCTCTCAAGCGCGCTTGCAAAGTGAATAAACCAAAAAATAATACGCAGTGTACATATAATTAAAATTAATTTTACGTTCCAAATGCACATTAAAAATACAAATGTGGCTTTTAATCGTATTTCTTAATACACATATATCTGTTTATATAATGTATGTATGTGTACATATGTTGTATTTATTGCATCATGTACATAACATTAAAAGCCATCCCTGCAGGTTATTGAAAATGATTGTGTACTTTGTGTACTCGGCAACCGATTAAAAACTGTCAAAATCAATCATATTTTAATAAAATTATCCTGGTGGTATATAAATAGTCGGTAATGTCAAGTATAATTTGATAAGTGTTAAACGAAGTTTAAAAAGAGGGTGTTTTCAGTAACAGAAGAGAAAAAGGGATGCCTTTCCTGTTAACAAATGGTATCCAATAAAATACAAAATGTCAGAACAGAACTTAAATTATTTCATATGTACTTAACATAGCTTTTATATCCGCAGATGTCTGAGACAGTGTTAGATATTATATTGCCTTTCTTTTTTCTCAAGCCTTAGTCCGTTTGGAAAGGCTTCTTCCAGCCCAGAAGTACTGGACTCATACTTTAAGTGTATTGTAGAGTTGTAACCGACTTGTCTTCTGACTTGAAGAAGAGCTGCACCTGCATACAAACTATGCAATATCGTACCAGAAAAGTCCTTAAGGTAAATGTTATCCTTAGGCTCTGAGTCGCGTACAAACTATACAATATCACACCAGAAAACTCCTTATGGTAAATGGTATCCTTAGGTGAAGCTCGGGCTATGATTCCAAACGGCTGATGGCACATGCAATTAAAAACCCCCATATATTACAGTTCGGACCATTGATTTCTTGCTAATTCGTACTATCAGTCAAACTTCTCTCTTGTACAGCTAAAAGCCATTCTCTTATTGAAGAAATCGTGCGATCTGGCGACCTTTCTCAACCATTGCTCAAGAGAGTACGCACATTCCAGAGGACAAACTTTGCCATTGAGCGATAGCCAAAAGTCGTAACCAATGAGTCAGACTTTATCCGAGGTATACCCGTAGCTGACGTTTCGTACGTATTTAAAAGATTTCAGAAGATGTAAGTTTCTATGACATGTAGGGAAAGGCCAGTCATTAATCTTACGCCCTACACCACAGAGGAGGATATCCCATAGACGCTATAGCTTCTGATTAAAACAAATGTTTTTTACATCAATCCAGACGGCCAACGTCGAATCGGCCCACAATGATGATGAATCTGTCGCTTCCATATGTAATTGTAAAAGTCAGTAGAAAAAGAATCTACGTACTTTTGGAAAATACTCGAAATTTAAATTGCATATCGTATTAACAACACATTCAATACTGCAATTGTTTTTAAGTGAATTCAAAATGTTTTTTTAACAATTCAAATTATTACTATTAGTTTTGGAAACTGACACACTTTTGGCCGTTAGAGCGTTTGATCATCTGTAATTTTAAAAAGGAAAATGTGAGTTAACGGCCAGTAAAATAAAAATTTTCTATTAAAATCTAGGAAAAGATCTGGAACTAATATTAATTCCTTCTATAGATACTAAATACATAAAAACTGAGTTTGCATGGTCGCAGAAGGTGAGCTCAACATTTGTTGGGCCAATATCAGAGAAACTTGAGTCATTTTTAGGGTTTTGTATTAAAAACAAAACCCTTATGAAATCGGTCAAATGTCTGTCCGTCTGTCCATGAAATATCTCACGAACGGCTGAAGCTACATATATGAAATTTTGTGGGAATATGTAGAATTATTATAATTCACCAGAGAAAGCGATTCGTTGTAATAGACTGACTTTAAGGGGAGGTCCCCATAGAGGGAAAATGAAGGTCAAAATTTTTTTTTTTCATCTGGTATAAGCAAGTGGGGTATCATGAGAAAGGTAACACCGAGTTCATTCCATTTTCGGTATTTTCATCAAATTTGAAGAAAGGGGAAAAGAGGTAGAGGGGAAAATATGTGATCCGAGTTTGTCCCCCCCCCCCCCTTGCTTTTCGAAACCGTTAGAATACTTAGAAATATAAAAATTTGCAGGGGAGCGGCATTTTACTAGCATAGAAAACCGAAAATCGTAGAATTTCAAAATCTCATCAAAAAAGGTTAATAATAGTACATTTCTATAGTTGCATTTAGCACACCCCTGCACCCCTTAAACATACCCGAGGTCAAAAATATTGATGGCCAATGATAACCAACATCATTGGCAAAAATATCTGTAAGTTTCATTACAATCACATAATATTTAATTATAGTACATTCATTTAAATTTATGCATTTTGACAGTATCCAAACAGAAAATACACCTACCGGCCTCATAGGTGTGAGTACTACTTTCATGTTGTTTTTCGTAGTGCGAATTGGGAGTTATTTAATTAATCATTTTTGAAATGGTAAAGATTGGTTGGGGGCACTGCGTCGTAATTGGCAAACTTTGCCGGGTGGAAGGGGGGGGGGGGGGGGGGGTCCACATAGAGGCGAAATGAAGCTAAATTTTTTTATCGCCTGGTATAGGCAAGTGAGGTGTCGTGAGAAAGATAATGTTGAGTATATTCCATTTGTTCGCATTGTCTTCAAATTTGTAGAAAGGAGAACAGTGGGGTAGGAGAAAATATTAGTTCGTAATTTGCCCTCATCCCCTGGCATTTCGAGACTGTTATACATATAATTATGAAGACTTACAGGAAGGTGGGATCCGAATAGCAAATAAAATGGAAAATAATGGAATTTGTATATCTTCTCAGAATAGGCCAATAATAGTGTATTTCTATAGTTAATTTTCGCACACCTATGCATGGTTTAAACACTTTCGAGGTCAAAAGAACTGATGACCAACGATAACCAACACCTTAGGCAATAATATGTTCTAAGTTTCGTTACAATCATGTAATATGAATTGGCATGTAAAATGTAAGTGGGTAAGACATTTTAATTATGTTTTTTTTTATCCATCTGAGTGGTATGAAGAAGAGCAAAGAGCCGATATTTAAATACCAAAATATACGACTACAAAACCTTCGGATTGCGGGCGTAGCCCTCTATATTCCGGTTTCATTTAATATTAGCTGCGTTTTTTTTTTGTACAGATCAGGTTAAGCGGCAAAAAAAACGATCACGAGCAAATTGGGGTAGCGAACACAAAACGAAACGGGTCTTTGCTGGGAGTGTGTCTTGGTTTAATTAGAATTAAAATGTCAACTCAAATTTCAAGAGAAAACTTAAATCCTTAGTACACATACAATTGAACAAATTTTCTTTCGGTAGCAAAATTATTTTATATGTTGTATATTCCAAATTATTACACAAAACGAACATTTTATTGGCAGGAAATAAACTTTATGTGCTTCCCAAACTGTAAACTGTTCGAAAACTGCATTTCAAAATGTACACTACTTAACGGAGCACATTCTTTCACTGACGTTTTATCCAGAGCAGCTCAGATCAAATTGTAAGTGTAATTGTGTTGCAGAAAAAACGCGCCTACCATCCTTTTAACTTCTAAATGGTGCCTCGGATCGACAAAATTTATGAGAGTAATTTACAATAAATAGCGTTGAATGCTGCGTCCAATGCACTACACAAAGTTGGAATTCAGTAGTCAGGCTCAGTAGTATAATCAAAATCTATAGTAAAAGACACCAGTGTTGTAGCCATTTGACTGGCCACTGACATTTTAAGCTTTTCGAAATCACCGACCTTACTTTAATAAACGTTTTAAGACGCAATAACTCAATGACTAACCATGTTAAACAATGCGGTGAAGACTGAATCGTAGCTAATATCCTACCCTAAAAATTTAAAGTAGCCCGTAGAAATCAGGTAAATTATTTATTTGATATGACTTTGGAAAATACAAAAAAAATGAGCACAAGTCTATTTTTCTTTTTAATTAAAGGTTTGTAACTGACCGAAATTTACAAATTAGGATTATATAAAGTTAACACAAGTTGTTTTACAAGAAAAGAGGAATCTTTTATTTCTAATAAAATTGATATATGTATGTGAAAACTCGAAAAAAATAAAACAAAACAGTAAAATGTTTTGATTGTGCGCTCCATTTTTTTTTTGAGCTATATCTAGTAAACAATGCTTCTGATTTCAATAGGCAATTTTCTGCTTTTAGGGCAGGATATAAGCTGCGATTCAGTCTTTACTAGAATATTTTACCTAGTTTTCGAGCTATTTTTTTGCTATTGTGCATCACTGAAGCTTTCATCCCGGGACTGGGCTTCTCTGCATCATTTTACTTACTTAACGTAAATGTCTAATCCAACCCTAGCAGATTGTTAGATTGACCTCGAAATTTATTAAAATATTCTCTTTTAAAAATAAGTTTGTTAATTGAGTGAGAGTCAACTACAATATATTCTTTAAGCAGTTATATAGGATAATTGACCGTGTAAACGGTTCATTAAGACCATAATTCACTCTATGATAAGGTTGAATAAAAAGATTGTTACGACGTATATTGTGTGAGATATATCTAACTCTCTCTCTCCGGATCCTGTCAACCCCTTGTGGGGCATAGGGCTGTGGCGGACCAACAATCTCGGATTACAATGGAAAACATTCCATTCACTCGATTGTTGTCCCGCACATATTCTCACACTATGTGCTGACCATCACGTCTGCATGTCATCCGATCTGACGATAGCATGCAACATATTATTCTGCTGACGATGCACACGTACGATGTCTGCGGGCCTGGATCATCGTACGACATAGCCACCGTGCACACGCCGTCGAGTCAGCAGAATATTCTAATATAAAAGATATAAGTCGTATCTTTGAGGTGACAGTATCTTCGTGACATTATAGTAAGATTAATTTGTTAAATAAAAACTTAAAACCGGTAACGCGTCTTTCATTGAAAGGACTTCCGCGCCCACAGGCCAAAGGGCATTAACCACGCCGACTTTCCACCTCGTCCTGTTCGCTGCAGTCGCCTTCAAATGACTCCACGATTTGCCTAATGACTTAACCCTCGATCTCAACTAATCTTCTCCAGGTGTATTTAGGTCGTCCAACGCGGCGACTTGCATGGGTTCCCTGAGGGTTCCAATCGAGGGCCTGTTTAGCAATGTTTTCTGCCCCTTTTCGAAAAGTGCGACCTATCCATTGCCACTTTCGCCTTTTTGTGGAGGTTTCTATCCTGTCCTGGCCAGTAATGAACAGGAGGTCGTCGTTAGAAATTACCTCCGGCCAGCGTATGTGTAGGATGCGCCGTAGACACTGGTTCGCGAAAGTTTGCAATCTAGTTGTTATCGCCCTGGTCACCTTCTAAGTTGAACAGCCATAGAGAAGCACGGATTTTACATTGGTTTTGAAGATCCTGAGTTTGGTACGTCTGGAGACGTTGCTGTTTTGTCAGAAAGTAGTCAAACTGGAAAAAGCTATCCCAGCCTTATTGACGCGAGACAGTATATCAGCATTAGCTCCACCATCTGCTGTAACTACTCTTCCGAGGTAGCAAAAATTGTCCACTTTTTCTACCGTCTGCCCTGAAACACAAATTTCGCGCAAGCGCACTGCGGAGTACGTCGTTAATGGCAATAAAAAAACAACATAGGTGACAATATGTAGCCTTGTCTCATGAAGCGCACTGCGGAGTACGTCGTTAATGGCAATCAAAAACAACATAGGTGACAATATGTAGCCTTGTCTCACTCCGCTATGTACCTCGAAGGGGTCTGAAAGCTTACCCTTGTGTAAGACGTGACATTGGGCTCCGCTATAGAACTCCTTGATATGATTTTATCTGGAATACCTCTCTTATATAATTATATTTCCAGATGTATTCTCGGTCAACACCGTCAAACGCCTTCTCGAAATCGATGAACATGAGATGTAATGGGGATCTCCACTCTGCGGATTGCTCAATAATAATTCGGAGGGTGTTGATGTGGTCGCTACATGAAAAGCCCTCGCGAAAACCAGCCAGTCCATCGTTCAGTGTGCGGTCAAGTGTATTATACTACTTTGCCTTAACCCCTGGCGGGGCATAGCGCGTCAACTACTCCTGCGCGCCATCGTACTCTGTTCTGGGCAATGGAGCGCAACTCCCCAAAAGACTTACCCAGTACCTGACACTCCTTTGCCACAGATCGACGCCATGTGATTCGAGGACCCCCTCTTGGTCGGCCTTGGTTGGAAATGGGGTTCCATTTCATGGCATGCAAAGCAATGCAGTTATCACTCTTCCGCAATGTGTGACTTATCCACTGCCATTTTCGCCTGCGTATCAATTCGTCGATTGGCATCTGACCCGTACGCCGACTTAGCTCTTCATTTGATATTGTTTCGGGCCAGAAAATTCTTAAAATTCGACGAAGACATGAGTTGACGAAAACTTGCAGCTTTCTGGTAACTCCTACGGAAACTTTCCATGTACTGCTCCCATACAAAAGCACTGATAGTACCAGGGAGCGAAACAGGCCCAGCTTGGTCTTGATGCTGAAATAACTGCCCTGCCAGATTTTGGACAGCATGCCGTATGCGCGTTTAGCCTGGTTGATACGACGAGCGATGTCCTGCTCCGTACCACCATTTTCGGCAACAATGCTACCCAGGTAGACGAAGTTGTCCACCTTCTCCACAGGCTGCCCATTAATATTGATGGCAATAGGTGTCGGATTTCTTTTTCGCAACGGCGGGCTAAGAACCTTGGTCTTGTTGGTATTAATCTTTAGCCCAACCTTGCTTGCCTCCCTCTCGAGATCTAACGCCATTGCGGACAGATCCATGATTTTGTGGGAGAGTAGGCATATGTCGTCAGCGTAGTCAAGATGTTGTAGATAAGATGTCAAAGTCCATTGAACTCCTCTGTCGAGTCCGGATAGGGCTGCATGCAACACATCGCCGATCACAATGAGGAATAGGATCGGTGAGAGGATGCACCCCTGCCGAACTCCACTGCGAATCTCAAAGTCCCCCGACACCTTACCTTTATGCAGAACGCGACATTTCGCGCCGTCATAGGTTGCCTTAATAATAGCCACAAGCTTCTCAGGAATGCCTCTCCTGCGCAAGGCCGCCCAGATAGAATCCCGGTTCACACTATCGAAAGCCTTTTCGAAATCGATGAAAAGCAAGTGAAGCGGAGAATCGTATTCAGCGCATTGCTCGATGATGATTCGCAAGGTGTTAATGTGATCGACACAGGAGAATCCGGATCGAAAGCCAGCCTGCTCTTCATCAATTGTGCTTTCTAAGTGGGCCTTTAGTCTCTCCGGGACGATTTTAGCTATTATCTTGGCAACGGCAGGAAGCACACAAATGCCTCTCCAATTAATACAGTCTGTGAGGCTACCCTTCTTTGGAAGTTTGATGATCAAACCTTCCTTCCACTCAGTGGGAAAGGTCTCTGTATTCCACGCTTTATCAACAAGTGGGTGCAGCAAATCGGCAGTTACGCTTGGCGCTGCTTGATAAAGTTCGGCAGGGATACCGTCGAGTCCGGCGGCCTTTCCTCGTTTTAGTGCAATAATTGCAGTGACTATTTCCTCTTTAGCCCCGACTAAAGACCGTGGACCGTATACGCACATTTTGATGGTTAGCTAAATTATCTGTATGAGGGGGAACTTCACCAGAGGTTACACGGTTCACGACCGCGGCGAAGTGTTCTTTCCACCGCTTCATTTAATCTTCTTCCAAGACAAGCAGCTTACCATCACTATCTTTCACCGGATGTTGGCAGGAGTTACGACCACCTGTAAACTCCTTGATGACATCGTATACGGCGTTTAAGTTGTTACTTCTTGCGGCTTCTTCTGCTGATATGAGGCTAAAAGAGAATTCGCCTAAACTCTTTTATCGCGTCACACACCACGCTGAACTTCTCGAGCTTTCTGACGGTAAAGGAGTTCGATGCTGCTTCGATTGTCGTCTGATGCTGCAGCCAAACGAACTTTCAGCTCCTTTCTTTCAACAATCCGCTGCCATGAAGCGTCGGACATCCAGGGCTTATTCCGGCAATCCGGGTTTGGGCCAAGGATGGTATTTGCGCTATCAATGCACGCATTTTTTATGGCATCCCAGTTTTCGTTTATGTCACTATCTGGGTGACTAGTTATCTCAGCCGCTTTTTGATCCGCTTTGATCCGGTTTAAGAATATCTTTGCCATCAGTTTGGAGACTGAGGGGAGGAGGCAAATTCCACACCAATTATTACAATCTTTCAGGTTGCCTTTCTTCGGGATCTTAATAATGACGCCCTTCTTCTTTCGGTTTCCAACACTCTTGGATAAGGGGGAGAAGAATATCCGCAGTATCGTTGATATCCGCTTTAAAGAGTTCCACCGGAATTCCATCTATCCCCGGAGCTTTACCCGCTTCCATTGAGTTAATAGCCACAGTTAATTCCTGTTTAGATGGTGGGCTGGTATCAACTCTGGCTATTTGCGGAATATTTTCTACTTCTAGTGAAGATGAGTTCAAATGTCCAAAGATATTGTTGAGGACCTCAATGAAGTGCTCTCTCCACCGTCGCAGTTGGTCTTCATCAGTGACCAGTAGGGACCGGTTTTTTTCTTTCGCGGGATGTTTAGTTGCAAACGATTTGCCAGTTAATAGCTTGATAAGTTTGTAAAGTGTTCCACTGTCACCACGGTAAGCCGCTTCCTCTGCCTTCTCCGCTAATGCATTGATGTTATTGCGTTTGTCCCGTCTTACGCTTCTTTGCACGCCTTTCTGAAGAGAACGGTATATTCTGATCTTTGACTGCGTCGTCAGTAGCTGAGTTGATTTGTTCTTTAATTGTCCTGCGTGCAGAGATTAGAGACCATGTTGAGTCACTAATGAATGGCCTTCTACCGCGCTCCAATCTGCCCGCAAAAAATTCACCGCACGAAATAATTGAGTCCTTAGCGACTTTCAATCTATCATCAATTGTAGGAGTCTCATAAGATGGTGGTGCATTAGCTGTTTCGTGCAAGGCGGTGGAATATGCACGTCTTGTAGATGGATCTTTAAGCTTTTGCACATTAAAACGTTGCAAGAATCTTGCATTTTGAGGGCGATGGATCGCTGCCGTTCGTAAGCGCACTTTTGCGACAACAAGTTGGTGATTGCTGCCAATATCAGCACCCCGATTCGACCTGACGTCCAAGAGACAGTTCCTCCATTTCTTGGAAATGCCTATATGATCAATCTGGTTCTCTTTTCTGCTATCCGGAGAAACCTAGGTTGTTAAATGGCATCGTTTGGGCTTGAACAAAGTACCCCCGATGACGAGCTGACGAGAGTTGGAAAACTCCACGAACATTTCGTCATTTTGGTTCCTGTTGCCTAGACCATGATTGCCCATTAGATGTTCCAAACCAAAGTTGTCAGACCCGACTTTGACATTGAGATCCCCCATAATAATTTGTATGTCATCTTTGGGATCCTTGTCGAAGGTGTCGCCGAGTCGGTGATAGCTGATTGATCCGCTTGTTCAGTCGAGGTGTAGCACTGAATTTTTGTGCGGTTTCTTACCCTGGATTTAAATCTGGCCGTAATGATACGGTCAGAAATGGGCTTCCAGTCAATTAGAAATAGCCGTGCCTCCCTAGTCAACAGGATTCCGACGCCTGCCATTCGGGGTGAGGTATCGTCTTCACTTCCACAGTCGCGCTCGGTGGCCGTGATCGTTTGGTCACCGCTCTAGGATACTAATCTAGAGCTCGGAGATCAAATCTCGGCGCGATCAAAAACTGCCTGTGAGTACTAATAGAACTTTCACAGTGCTCTGGGCTTGTCAGTATAAAGACGGCGCAGATAGGAGGTGCATGCTAGCAACTGCACTTCGAAAAGTAGATATGCTATTGAAACGTCAACAAGGCATAGAAATGCTAGAGATGTTGACGCGCCCATGCCCCTGGAGGGGTCAAGGCAATTAGAGATAAAATCGTTCCTGATCCAGACCATCTTGTTTCGCTAAGTCCTAGTATATCGATGTTATATGCGGTCATTTCCCGTTCGACTTCGGTGAGCCTTGCGCTATTTCACTCGCCCCAAGTCGTTCGAACGTTCCAAAAACCGATCGTGGTCCGTTGTTTGTAGCCAAAAGTCGTTGCCGGTGAATCAGTCCGTGGTATCCGAGGGTCGTTTAATGTTTCGAGTATAAATTTATTTTAGGTACGCAGGTTACAAGCCCACATACCCATATACCCATACACTATATCTATATACCCTTAAAATCATGCTGTCAAAACTAAGTACTTGAGCTTGGATCCAGGAAGACAGAGTGAAATTTGTGTTTCGGGGCAGACGGTGGAAAAAGTGGAGAATTTTTGCTACTTCGGAAGCGTAGTTACAGCAGATGGTGGAGCGGATGCTGTGTACTGTCTCGCATCAATAAAGCTCGGGCAGCTTTTTTTCTGGCAAAACAACAACATCTCCAGAAGTACCAAACTCAGAATCTTCGAATCCAATGTCAAATCTGTGCTTCTTTATGGCTGTTCAACTTGGAAGGTGACCAGGGCGATAACAACTGTATTGCAAACTTTCGTGAACTAGTGTCTACGGCGGATCCTACACATACGCTGGCCGGATGCCATTTCTAACGACGACCTTCTGTTCATTACTGGCCAGGACAGGATAGACACCTCCGCAAAAAGGCGAAAGTGGCAATAGAAAGGTCACAAACTTCGAAAAGGGCCAGAAAACATTGCTAAACAAGCCCTCGATTGGAACCCACAGGGAACCGATGCAAGTCGCCGCGTTGGACGACCTTGAAACACCTGGAGAAGATCAGTTGAGGTCAAGGGTAAGTCATTAGGCAAATCGTGGAGACAGCTGAAGGCGATGGCGGCGAACAGGACGAGGTGAAAAGTCGGCGTGGTTAATGTCCTATACCCCACTGAGGGTTGACAGTATCCAGAGAGATAAAGAGCGAAAACGAGTGAAATTATGTTGAATTCTCTCTATGTAGAAAGGATTCCAAGCAATTGAACAATACTCAAGAATCGGTCGAACAAATGAGGAATATATTTTACATAGAATCTTCAAATGAGGAATATTACATTTTGGTCGCGAGTATGCATCGAACCACGTCAAAGTCAATAGGAAAAAAATCTCCTCTTTTCCATTGTTCTATTGATTTTGACGAGGTTCGATGCATGCTCGCGACCAAAATGCTAGTCGTGTATGTCGATCTTAACAATAGTTATTGATAAAACTTCTTTTTTCACGGTTTGTGCTTCAAATCTTATAAAATCGATCAAATGTCTGTCTCACGAACGGCTTAAGCTGCACACATGAAATTCGGCGAGAATGCGTATAAATGTCATATGTAATTCTGGAAGGCGATATGTCGTAATTGGCCAACTTTAACAGGTTAGCTACCGTAGCGGTCCCTCCGGACCGCTGTGGGCATAGCCTATTCAAATTGAGCGGTCCGTAGGGACCTCTAGAGTTTACCTTCCTATATTAACCTGGACTGCTGAAACTATAGCATAAATGAGATAATGATGGACCGCTATGAGACGTTGGGATAGTTTTCTCATTGATATGCAATTCAAATTTCAATTTTTGGTTCAGATTTGCTTCAGAGCTATGGTAGAAATGAAACGTGTAACAAATCAATTCTTCTTATTTTACAAGCTGCTATTTTATGAAATAAAAACACTTTTACCAAGTTGTTGATTATTTGCAATGTGTTTCAGAAAGAATCAAAACAAAATATGTAATTCAAATTTCAAAATCTTCACATTTTTGAGGGAGTAGGTACATTAATTTCGGTGTATGTCATTGAAACAATCTAAACAAAAATGGGGTTTTTTTTGACAAGTATCACAATAGGTTGCCACTTTTTTAACAGAATTTTCGGGCAGTTTGTTTTCTATTTTCTTCTGGTAACATCCATGGCAATATTTCCTTACTTTATGGACGGGGCCGTCCTTCTTTAGAAGCTTATGTGGCCGATTTTGAATTCGAGGTAAAAGGGCAATTGTCTCCCGAGTTTCATCCGAGTCAGAGGAAGTAGAAGTCAGCAAATGCTCGACAATAGTTTCCCTAAATTCAGTGACAGAAACATTGGAGCCAGTGACTTTTTTATATAATAAATGTGCGTTTACGACCGATGTACCTAGTATCAGTTCTACCGCGATTTTTCTATACCATTTGATTGTTTTACGGACACAAGTGGAATAGCTGGACATTTGGTCTGATACGTCAATCGATAACTTTCCGGCGTTATAATCAACTATGGCTACTGGTTTCTGGAGAGTTCCTCTTCGCCTTTCAATCGTAATGCACTCCAAATTATGGCAGGTCGATAGAACCAAAACGTCCCTTTTGTCGCGCCATTTCAATATACAAATACCCCTATTATTCTCTTTTCCAGTAACCTCTCCTTTTTTAGGGTTTTGTAGTAAAACAAAACCCTTACGAAATCGGTCATGCGCCCGTCTGTCTGTCTGTCTGTCTGTCTGTCCATGAAATATCTCACGAACCGCTGAAATGCATGCATGAAATTTGGTGAAAATATGTGGAAGTACTATAATTCTCTGGAGAAAGTGATGCGTCGTAATAGGTCAACTTTAAGGAGGGGTCCCCATAGAGGGGAAATGAAGGTCGAAATTTTTTTTCGTCTGGTATAGGCAAGTGGGGTATCGTAAGAAAGGTACCGTCGAGTACATTCCATTTCTGGATTTTTTTTTCAAATTTAAAGAAACGGGAAAAGAGGGAGAGGGGAAAATATGTGGTCCGAGTTTGTCCCCCCCCCCTTGCATTTCGAGACCGTTACACTTAGAAATATGAAAATTTACAGAAAAGCGGCATTTCACTAACATAAAAAACTAAAAATAATAGAATTTCAAAATCGCATCAAAAAAGGTTAATAATAGTACATTTCTATTGTTGCAGTTAGCACACCCCTGCACCCTTTAGGCACACCCGAGACCAAAAATAGTGATGGCCAATGATAACCAACACCATAGGCAATAACGTCTCTAAGTTTCATTACAATCGTGTAATATTTAATAATAGTACATTCACTTAAAGTTAGGCATTTTTACACTATTCATACAAAAATACACCTACCGGCTTCGAAGGTGCGAGTACTACTTGCATGTTGTTTTTCGTAGTGCGAATTGCAGTTATTGTTACATATTATGGTTAATTACATTTATGAAAAGGTAAAGATTGGTAGGGGGCGATGTGTTGTAATTGGCCAACTATAACGAGCGGGGGAGGGGGTGGGGCGAAATTAAGGTCAAATTTTGTTTATCGACTGGTATAGGCAAGTCGGGTGTTGTGAGAAAGGTAATGTTGAGTACATTTTATTTTTGGCATTTACTTTAAATTTGTAGAAAGGGGAACAGTGAGGGAGGAGAAAATATTAGATCGTAATTTGTCCCCCCTTGCATTTCGAGACCGTTACACTTAGAAAAATGAAAACTTTCAGGAAGGTGGGTTCCGAATAGCATATAAAACGGGAAATAATGGAATTTGTATATCTCCTCAAAATATGTTAATAATAGTTTATTTCCATAGTTTCTGTTAGCGCACCCTTACATCCCTTAAACACGTCCGAGATAAAAAGTACAGATGGCCAAGGATAACCAACATCAATATGTTCTAAGTTTCATTACAATCGCCTAATATGAATGGGCATGTAAGATACTATATGATGGGTCAGACATTTTTATTATGTTTTTTTTTTTATCCATCTAAGTGGTACCAAAAGAAGCAAGGAGCCGATACTTGCGTACAAATATAAGTGCTTGCTACAAAACCCTCGGATTGCGGGCGTAGCCCTCTATATTCCGGTTTCATTTTAGCTTCTTGTTGACGACTTCTTTGGGGGTACCTTTTCTATTTGATCGCAGTGTACCGATTATATGAGTCTTCCTGTCGAGTAATTTATTAGTCAGTTCTACACTTGTATAAAAATTGTCTACGATGACAGTACGCCCACAATCTAAAAGTTCTTCGGGCAGCATCATTACGACATTTGTTGGCACAGAAACTCGATTGTCTTGCTCTTTTCCGGCGTAAATTTTTAGGTTCCAGGTATAACCCTTGTCAGCGCAGAGCTTGAAAACCTTTATACCGTACTTGTGGGTCTTTTGGGGAATGTACTGTTTCATCACAAGTCGGCCTTGAAACGGTACAATTGTTTCGTCGATGCAAAAGGTTTTTCCGGGTGTATAAAATTCTTTATATCTGGTAGTCATCATATCTACCAACGGCTGAATTTTGTGGAGTCTATCGTTTTCTGGGCATTCTAAATTATTGGAGAAGTGCCAGTTGCTCAATATCGCCTCAAATCTTGTCCTACTCATTAGTGATGGGCATATTGACTCTTTCTACTGTGCCAGCACATACACTCTAACTCTTTCAACTGAGTCGTTCAAAAAGAGTCGTTCAAAAAGAGTCGAACAAATCCATAGACTTGGGGAACATATTCAATAAAACCCGTAATTATGTGAAATGCATGTATATTACATCAACTTATTTCTAGTTTTTTATAATTAAAGTGTATATGGAAATAACGTTAAATAAAACTTATAGCTAAAGATTGGAATTCAAAAATATAATCTGTCAAACTTTATTTGATGTTATTCTGTTCCTTCTCTCCGAAATAATCTGTCCTGATTTCGAGAAAATCCTTTCACACGGCACCGATGTAGCCATGACACATAATCGTTTCTTCATAATTTTAAAAAGGCGTGGATAAAGCAATTTCCGCTCTTTTCACCACAACAATGGATCGCTGCTTCATTTGACATATGGCTCCTGCAAATATTTGCAATATTCTGCAATCCCGACAGTAATGGGGTATGACTATGTATGACTGATTTGAGAGGAAATATTTATACAACTAGCTTGTTGTGAAATTCCCAGGTTCGAACAAGGAAGCGTAGGTGACAAATAACCGAAGTTATAGAAATTAATGCTATATATTATTATTAACTTGCTTGTAGAAAATTTCCATACTTATGTAATAAACGATATTGTAGACAATAGTTAAGTTATACCAAGTTCCAAATCAATCGTTTATTATATAACGATATTAAATGTTTTGTAGTTAAATACAAGCATTTCGCCCCTCGCTGCGTCTTAGTTACAGCAAATTGAAAAAAATGCCAGAAGTGGAAAGTATTCATTACCTTTTTTGAAAAGACTCCTTACAAGCCTTATAGTCGAAAAAAAAAACAGATCAAAATTCATATGTGCATATGCAGCCACTAACCTTTACTTCCTCAATCATGAACAACAACAACATGAACATCTCCAGCGGCTGGGCTAACATTCTGAACTAGACTGTTGCTTTCTCAAAATTTTTCATAATGTTTTCATTTTCATAAAGCCTGTGGATATGCACAGAGAAGGGAGAGATAAGGAAGGATAATCACAATCTATGTACACTAAATTCCCTGAAGCAATTCCACCTCATTCCGTCTGCCAAACTCACATTCCCCAATTCCATCTCATTTCCCCGGAACACCCGCCCGATCCATATAGTAAGAAGAACCAGGCCAAAATAATGCTGCCAAAAAATTGCTTCGTTTCTCTCTAGCAATTTCATTTCCTTATTTCTCTCTCTTCTCTGGCTGAAAAAGACTCAAATCAAATGAATGTGATGATTGGAATATGTGCTTATGAGTGAAATATCTGGGTCTATTCTTTGCTGAATTACCCAAATAATCAATGTGTTTTTGACATGAATATGTCTTATAGCTGGGGGTCATCCTAAAAATCTGTCCGTCACACGAAATGTCTGTTTTTCTACTCGGGGGTCAGAAGAGGAAACAAACCCATTGAAAATTTTTCTTTTCTGGTTGTGCATGTCGTTTGAGTGAAGTGCTCATTGTGCATGGCTGTTGCTTGTGGATCCTCGCGGGCGGCGCGCTTGCGGGGATCCTGTGTGTACATGTTGGGATGTTGATTTGATAGCGATAAAGGTTGACGTTGTGGACGGCAAGAAATAACATAGTGTACGGGTGAACAGGCGCTCTCTGTGCTCTCTGTCCCACGCTCTCAGTCAACGCGACGCCATAATCAAAACTCCTGCATACACACAATACCATACATTCAAAATGCTCCGTACTACCTAACTTGACTAGGCCCCCAGAACACGTCGCAAGAAGTCGTCTGCTCTCCTCGCTCGACATGCTCACACGCAATTTATGGTCTCTGAATGTATGCGAAATTTCGCTCAGGGCAGCGGACCTCCTCCTCTCATTCATTCATATCATTCTGATATAATAACATGCACATGCATAGACCCAATCTGAAGTCACAATGAATGAAATTCCATTTTTACTCATTATTTAGGTCAAGGACGTCCAAGGACTTTCAATGACCTTCAATTTCCGCCAATTCTCATTCATCATTTAATAAAATAGCCCGTGTTGTACTATCTGAATCACTAGGGTCCCAGAAAAAGTAGCAAGTAGTCAGTTCGACTTACATTTGGACATGCGCAGACGCAATTTGAGAGAGTGTACATAGTTCCCGCCCCCCGAAGATGAGCGAGAACGGATGAAGTCCAGTTGAGCCAAATCGGGTGATCCAGCGACTGTGTTTGTGCATTTGCAATGGCGGCGATTTGAGGTCTGACTGGTCCACAATGTGGGCCCCCACCACACGTGCAATAAACAAATAGAACAAAATGGCGGATTTATACTAGGCGAGTTAGAATCTCTCAAGCCCCGAAATAAAGAAATATTCGTCGCAGGATGTTATATGTTATGATGTACAATACATTCAGAGGTCTGCAGAAGATCAAATGCCCCCCTTCCGCAAAAATTCCAAAATGTTTAAAATGGCTGGAATCCACACAAATAAAATAGCGAGCGTTATAGTACATCTGAATAAACAGGGTTCCAGAAAAAGTAGCAAGTAGTCAGTTCGACTAACATTTGGACATGCGCAGACGCAATTTAAGAGTGTGTACATTACATAGTTCCCGCCCCCGAAGATAGAGAGCGAGAGCCATTGCGGATGAAGTTCATTCTATCCAAATCGGGTGATCCAGCAACTGTGGTTGTGCAATGGCGGCGATTTGAGGTCTGACTGGCCAACAATGTGGGCCCCCACCACACGTGCAATAAACATATCATATAACAAAATGGCGGATTTGTACTGCGCGAGTTAATAGAGCCCCGAAATAGAGAAATATTCGTCGCAGGATGTTATAGTTCTCATCATGACATGATGTACATTCAGAGGTCTGCAGAAGATCAAATGCCCCCCCCCCCCTTCTGCAAAAATTCCAAAATTTTTCTTGTGCATTCTCTTTGTGCGTGTGTTGGAATGTTTTGTTTATTTTTGTTAGTTTCCCTTTCTGTTTGCCGGACACAATCGCATAGAGTTGCACGCGTTACTTGAGAAACGGATTGTGTGTGCTGGACCCGGACTGTTGATTAAAGGGGCGGGATGAGGCGGATAGTGTGGGAGCGATTTTGCAATAGATACACAAACAACAATACACGTCCGATTGGGAAAAGATGGTGGGAAGCGTGACTGCGATTAGCAGAAACTTACTCAGAGAAATTTCGATAGGCTGCAGTCTGCAAACTGTACCGAACGGGTAGATGGAACAGGGTGCACGAGAGGAGGTGAATATTGCACACACGCGATGCAAACGAAAAAGAAACGATCCCGCGAGAGAAAGGAGCCCGAGCGGACAGGACAAAGCAAAGCAGAATTTATGACGAGTATCTACACTGCCACCAGATACATCGGTACATGGATATGTCATATGCCTACCGAAAGCATGGGGCGTGTTTTTTCGAATGATTTCATCCAGTATAACTACCTATATACTGGGATCTTTATAAAACTTACGTCGATATCTTCAACACAACAGGTTCCACGCAGTCGGTAGTCATAGACATATCCATGTTCCGATGTATCTGCATGCAGTGTAGATACTTTGTATCTTTTTACTCAAGACACAGCCCAGTATGGCTCAAAGTACAGAGCGAATGAAATACAGAAGTGTTAGCGTGTGCTGTGTGCTGTTTTAAAACAGCACAAATTGTGCTAAAAACTCAAACTCACATTTAAGAAACTTCTCATTGCGTCCACAGTATACAGAGGAAATTGTCTGGTTGTTTGTTGGTTTGGTATCGTTTTCATCTCAAGTTGAACTTGAGGTGATGATGATGATATGATACAAGACGACTACTTTGTTTTAGAATGTTGGGTTTGTTTTCTGTATGTATTTGGGGAAAATTGGATGTGCGGTGCGACGTAAGCATATGATTTTTGATTTGCTTGCAGTCAGCATGGGTTGTTGTTTGTATATTTATAAGTGTATACACAATGCGTGCATTGCATACTGCATAGAGACGATTATGAATGGATGGGATTATGTAGATGGGTGGGATTGGTTTGGTAGATAGATAATGATGGTTTTAGTTTCAGATAGATATTAGGATGGGGTGTGAATGAATATGAATGTAATACATACATACATATATGTTATCAGAAATTTTGAATGAGCGTTGAGTTTCCATGCGTTACGTAATATTTAAATTAATTTGAGTATTCATTTTACAGTGTGTCAATCTTAAATTGAACGGCTCGGAGGCTATGTCGTTGTGCCGAATCTTTCGCTCATTCTGTTGAGGCGATCAAAAAGAGCGACTCGTTACTGTGTTACCCATCACTGCTACTCATAACCGAACGTGCTACGTTGTTTTTATACAGAAAGCTTTTTTTCCAGTAGCATTTGATCGAGTGCATTCGAACTAATCCCATATAGCCCAGCAGACCAATGAATTTTCTCATCTCACTATCTGTGACTGGTATCCAAGATCGAGCTGCAGCTGTATTCTCGTTCTGGTACTTCTGAGAGGCATATATGTTGGTTTGAGTTACCAAAATTCCGATAACCTCATTATCTACAAATATGGAATAAAAATCCTGCATAGGAGCATCAGACAGCCTTGCTGCAATTTCGGGTTTCACGCCAAAACTTTCTCCAAATTCAAAAAGTAAGTGCCTTTTGTTAGGAGCACGCCAATTGTTATCAGTTGTATGATCTACTGACATTGGAAGTGCTTCTCTTTGAGTAGTTTCTTCACTTTCAGATTCAGTTGAAGATGAACATGAGGAACTTGGCCTGTACGAACTGTCTTCATCAGTCGTGAAATCAATGTTGGGACTTTGGTGAAAGTCGGATGGTTCACACTCAAAATCACTGGTTGTTAGCCGTATTCCTTTTATGACCCTACGCGACTGAATTGTATTAGTATGAATCGTATTTTCCAACGGAGGTAAAATATCATAAGTTCGTATCAAGGTTGAAGTTCCATATGACGTCCCTGCACGGTTTTCTGCATTTGGAAGAAGCACATCTACAGTATACGCCTCCTCGTTTTGTAATCAAAAATTAATCACCACTCTATATCATAATTATCTTGCAATATGCACTATCGTCTTAACATGAATGGTTAAGCATCTCGAACAGTAGGACCGTTCATCTTATATGCCTATACACACATATCTGTCTACAGTACAGCTTCTCGTTTTGAAATTATTACTTTGACAGGTGGCAGATAGGGACGTTCAGATACCATATAAGTAACGATACCCGCTCAAATGAGGAGTATTTAAGTCATTTATTTGATACTATTCATATAAGTAGCTTGAAAGTATTGATACTTATAAAGTACTCATATCGATAGTTTTTCTTATGATTCTGAGATCGCGGGTGATTTGGTAAGTTAGGAGCACTGTTATTAATAATTGTTATCAAAAGATTATTTTAGATTATTAGAAAACGTTTATTCATTTTTAGGTTTAACAACAAAATTGATTTTTTTAAATAAACATAATAATAAAAATAAAAGGAAAAAGGACTATAAATATTCCTTATGCTTATATATGCACATACATCTATACAAAGAGTTTTACTTAATCCAGATTATGTTTTCAAGGCTATTTCCAAGTGGATAGTATATCATAGAATTTATATACCTATATAGAGAACATATATATTCTGATTTAAGAAATAAAAAGTTAGAAAGAGGAGAACTTAAACATTTAGGCTTGGCAAGATGCACGCGGATGTGAAAAAAGTGCAAGAAGTAATTATTATTTAAATGCTTAAAATTTAAGTGAAGAACTCTTTATTGTCGAGACTGCCCAAGAAGAGCAATTTTTCCAAGTACTATGGAGACAATCTGTTGACCATTTCCAGCTGGCAACGTTAGTGCTGTCTCTCTTTCTCTTATTTCGATTTTAATGATGGGTACTCGGTAGGTACTTGGATGGAAATGGTATCGATACCCGAGTAAGTATTTCAAGAATTTTTCGATGCTAAATGTACTTGGTTTCGAAACAAAAGTATCGATTATTTACTTGTATCGGAACGTCCCTAGTGGCAGATTAATTTTTTTTTATGAATTGGCATACAAGCTACTATGTAATGGGGAATATATTAAGGTAATTAAGGTGTTTTTATCCATCTGAGTGGTACCAAGAAGAGCAAGGAGGCGATATTTACATACCAAAATGGCGCTTGCTACAAAGCCATCGGATTGCGGGCGTAGCCCTCTATATTCCGATTTCATTTTTTTTTTTATGTTTGATATAAAATTTTCCTGAAAATCTTCTTTGATCCATTATCGGGCTTTAAATCTGTTGTTTTAATTCGTAATTAGGCTTCATTCAATGATATTTGGAAAAACCAATAAGAAATTGGCATAAAAGAAACTTATATAGGATAATTTTTTAGAAAATTTAACTACAAAACCACAAAATTTAACTATGTGGCTATATGTTATATCCCATTTGAATTTCGAGTAAGAGTACGGAAGTATGTATTTTCAATTTTTCAGTATCAATATTCTACATGGTTGAAGTATCAGAACATTAGACCCTTTTCCCCAATAATGTTCTTCTTATTATTATAAACTTTCCCCAAAATATTAGAATAGAATTACATATTACGTTTCGAACAACAAATTTGTCTGTGTTTCTTCAGTTCGCGCATTATATATTCGTGTGTTCGATTATTCATCATTCCCGGCATCAGCAATTGCCCACATGAAGCAGAGGATTGTACAAAAATTTGGTTACCATTCACCAGGACTTTTCTCACTACCTATATAATAAAGCACTCGTTGTAATGATCATAACATAAAACAAAAATACATACGTACGTGTACAGTCCCTTACAATTCGAAGCGTTTTATTCTCGTATGCACGCTTTATGCTATTAAGAGCCAGGATATTCTGTTGACAATAAAATCGTCGAGGGCACATACGCTAAAGCGATTTTTGTGAATGTTAATAAATGTAAATCCGATTGATTCAATTTTCATCAACTCGATTCGTTTCAAAAGTTGTTGTCTCGTTGTACAGGACTCTGTATGTGTATGTAGCGCTTAAGTGCTGAACGGCCTTGTTGATTGGTTACTTTGGTTTCGTTAATGCCCACCTTTTAATTATCATCGGTTTGTTCGCTGTACTGGGTGACAGATAAAGATGGTATTTTCAATTGAATTTCCGTATGTCGCTGCAGTCTGGGAAAAGGAGCTCTTCCGGGAAAATTTGTAGGTATCGCTTTTGTTACTCTCTGTATGGCACATTTTCATTAGTTTACATAATTTCATAATATTATTCTATTATGAATTGTTAGAAACCTAATGAAAAAGCTAACACCCCCACCGCAATAATAATAGGCGCGTTCTTTTGCAGGGTAGGGTTACGAACACGCAATACACAAACAACAATTCGCTTGTTGTTTGTGTAATGCCTGTTTGTTACCCTACACTACACTCGATAGATAGGCAACAGAACGCGCGAAAAAATTAATTGATAGTTTACATATGAAACTCTAGACGGCGTTTAACGCAAAAAAGACATTCCGCACACCCTTTACTTGCATAAAATGAAAATTGTCACTTTAGCAAACATGCCTTTGAAATAACTTTGATTTGACTTGAAGTCCTTTACTTACTTCCGGTGTGGTATTTATGTCTGTTAAGTCTGGTTCTCATCACTCCATTTCGAAAACAGTTATATTTGTTAGGTTTACTTTCCGTTCTACTTCATGCCCGAGAAGTCCTTTTCGTCCTTACCAAAGTACTCAAAATGCCGACAACGGCACTCCAATGCGTTCTCTACACCCTATAAAAAAAGCCATATTTGCTTGGGTTAGTTTCGGTTTCATTTCATGATCGGGAGGTCCTTTTGCCCATTTGTCATCTTCACCGTAGAAACGACATCTCGAATTCGATCTGATTGCCATGATCATTAGGTGGTCCTTTAAGCTTAGTCAGGTTCTCTAGGATCAGTCGAGTGTATGTATGTTGATAATTGTCTTGACCCCTCCAGGAGATGGGCGCTTGAAAACATCTCTAGCATTTCTATACCTAATTTACGTTTCGATAGAATATCTGTTTTCGGAAGTGCAGTTGCTAGCATGAATCTCCTATCCGCGCCGTCTTTATACTTACAAGCTCGGAGTACTGTGAGAGTTCTATTAGTACCCACAGGCAGTTTTTTATCGCGCCGAGATTTGAACTCCGAGCTCTAGATTAGTATCGTCGAGCGGTGACCGAACGAACAACGGCCACCGAGCGCGACGAAGGATCAGTCGAGTAACATGAGATAAACAGGTAAGCTAGCTTGAACCGGGCGACCGGTAGCGCAGTGTGTCTCAAGTTTGACTACCGGCGTTTCGGGCTCGAATCTCCTCCACGACGACGTTCGCCGCCATGGATGTGCAGGAGATGCATGCTGGCAACTGCATTCTCCGAAACCAGTTTATGCCGTCGAAATGTCAACTGGGCCACATGGAACAGTTGACGCGCTATGCCCCACAAGGTGTTACGGCAATTGAGTACCTGTAAAGCCATGTTCTGTGCTGCTTCCACCAGCAGATCGATGGCAGCACCTCATGAGTAATGATCTGTCGGTGGTACGAGGGTTGCCTTTTAAGTTTTGCGTATAGGGCTGAATTAAAATAATAATAGTTTTAAAAACTTTATTGTTTTTCGAAGTAGAAGGGCGACCGGTAGCGCAGTGTGTTGAGGTATCAGTCTCATGTTTGATCACCGGCGTTTCGGGTTCGAATCCCGTCCACAACGACGTTCGTGGCCATGGATGTGCAGGAGGTGCATGCTAGCAACTGCATTCTCCGAACCCAGTTTATGCCGTCGAAACGTCAACTGGACCACATGGAACATTTGACGCGCTATTCCCCGCAAGGGGCTAGGGCAACCAGAGAGAGAGAAGTATTTCCCACGAAGACTAACGCACTTTTTCATGCGTTCGAACCAACTCTGGAAGCAGTTATTCCACTCGTTTGTTGGTACAGTCAAAATTGCGTCTTTGAAGGCGTCAACTGCTTCTTTTGGCGACTGGAACCTATGACCACGCAGTTTGTTCTTAATTTTCGGAAATGTGAAGAAATCGTTGGGACTTAAGTCGGGACTGTACGGAGGATGGTCTAACAATTTGACGTTTTGTTGCTTTAAAAATTCAATCTTCTTGAGAGCTGTGTGCGAACTTGGATTATCTTCGTGGGGGATGATCCGTCATTCGGGTTGGTTTTTCGAAGCTCAGCGATGACTTCTGGCAAACAAATGGTTGTATACCAATCGGCAGTAACTGTTCTTTGATCTTGCAGAAGAATTTTTGTTACATGACCTGCTTTTGAGACAAATGTCGCGACCATGTTTTTGGGGACACTTCGAGAACGGTTGACTTTTGTCGGATTTTCTACATTTTGGAACACCCAAACGACTGGCGTTTATTTTCGGGTTCGTAAGAGTAAATCAACCATTCATCACCACTGACGATGCTGTACACCTTGTTAGAGTTTCCTGTGTTGAAGCTGTCTAGAGTTTTTTTTAACACCAATTGACCTGAGCTGCTTTCTGTTCTTCGGTCAATAGATGCGGTATCCAACGGGAAACAATTTTTTTTGCACACAATTCTTCATGAAAAATTTGTTGAATTGGGGTCTTTGAAATGCCCAATGATGCCTAAATCTCGCGATATGTCACATGTCGATCTTCCGTAATGAGCTTACGTACAGCATCGACGTTTTCTTGGGTGACTGCCGTTTTTGGTGCACCTCCCTTGTGTCATCGCTAAGATTCACCCGTCCACGTTTGAATTCTGCATACCAACGAAAAATAGTCAACTGGTATAGTGCTTCATTGCCGAAAACAGAAATCAACGCGGCGAGGCATTCTTTTTGATATAATTGTTGCCAATTGCCTTGTGGGGTATAGCGCGTCCATGTGGCCCAGTTGATGTTTTGTTGGCATAAACTGGTTTCGGAGAATGCAGTTGCCAGCATGCATCCAGTAAAAAAAATTTGCGCGAAAATGTTCTCGGTTCAATTCCCTTATTCGGAGAACTCGACGACTTTGATAATTCCCTGTAGCTGTAACACTATACGTGTCGAACTAACACTTTGGATTTAGGCTAACAGGATGGAGGTTATTTAGTAGTGACATTTGATTCGTGGCAACCTCGATGTTCCTGTATGCAAAATTTAAAGACAGCCCTCGTACGAAACAGTTGGAAGACAACACAAGCAGGAGAGGAAAAAATGGGATATAGAAAAAATTGAGGCGGATGATTCACCTGCCCACGCGCTCGTATCGGGATCCAGGTGTAATGGTTACACCTGGACCCCGACGCGAGCACGTGGGCAGGTGAACCATCCGCCCCATTCTATGTATTCTCCATTTTCACCTCCCTCGTTTGTGTTGCCATTCCCAGGCCTACGAGTTTCTATTAATACGTAAAAGAGAGGGCCAACGAGCGGCCAAAACCCCGCCCACGCCTCCCGAACTGAGCTACAGCAAGCATAAGCCGCTGGTTAGCTCGTTGAGGGGCCTTTTTCTTCACCAAATGGCATGGCCCGACCTTCACGGTCATTATGCTATCTTAGTGCCGGTGCACATGAACGTCCAAATAACGCCTGACGCTGCGTCACTTTCAATCGGATAGGAAGAAATACATTACGGGCAATGCAGCGATGTACATGGCCGCAGAAAGCTATCAAATAGCTATCGGCGGCATTTTACCGCCGCGATAAAGATCTGGGATGACGCTGGTTTCTGCTCCTATCTGCGTCACTTCACGCGTCCGCATATCAATTTTTAATAAGCTGGCCCACATACATTCGAACCCGGAACACGGACACGGTCACAATTTCTGATGTTTCTTAAACCATCCGCTTGAGGATCACTAAGTGCCAATTAATTAATTGTTAATCGTGACTACTACAATTGACAATTAATTTTGAAAAAAAAATTGTGGGGATGGATGCTCCTCAGCCCGGATGGAGAGTTTGTAAGGGGGGTGAAAATGGTGTCAAAAATGCGAAATTCCTTATATTTTAGAAGTTATGGCCAAAAAACAGTTTATTTAAAACTAGAAATAACATAAATTGTAAATTCAGGTTCGCTATTATGTGGTCCGGCTTATATAATACAGAGTGACGCTGCGTCCTATCGCATCATGTGAATTGAAATGCAGATAGGTATCAAAGAGTGAGGAGCTTAAATGACGCGGCGTCCGGCGTCATTTGGACGTCCATGTGTACCGGCTCTTAGGCTCCGTCACGACGGGCATCTTCGTATGCCCATCAAACCGTCCGTTGGTCTCACCATACACTGTCGAACTCGAACACGAACCTGGTACAAATGTCTTCTGAATAGCACAAGACGCACACACACTTCACATAAAAGTGAAGACAACCGGTCCACTTGTACCATGTCCATCTTCGGGTTCCGAGATCAACAGTGTATGGTGACACTGACAGGGACGAATGTTGAGACCTTTTTTTTTTTGTCATTTGTCACGAAATTGTCGTTGAAGTGTATCATCGATTTGATCTGCCAAAATTTATTTCTCGGCATAGTATTTGCAACGAAAGGTACAAGTGCTCCAGTACAAAGAGTTTTGAGGAACTGAAATATATTTAGTATTCCAACAAATATTGTATTTTTAATTTATCTATTTACAAAGAAAAATTTGGCTGTTTTCTGTACGATTTGGGGCGATTTGGGGCGACCGGTAGTGCAGTGTGTTGAGGCATCAGTCTCATGTTTGACTACCGGCGTTTCGAGTTCGAACCCCGTCCACGACAACGTTCGTGGCCATGGATGTGCAGGAGGTGCATGCTGGCAACTGAATTCTCCGAAACCAGTTTATGCCAACGAAACGTCAACTGGGATACATAGAACAGTTGACGCGCTATGCCCAACAAGGGATTAGGGCAATTGAGTATTGTACGATTTGGCATACCTGTCCGTCTCTTTGGATGTGTAAAATTTCCTGTGTCAATAGTTTTTCAATTTTTTTCAATAGGCAAGCAGTCTCGGAGGTTTTCTATCATCTCTTGTTGTATGCGTCGGTCCCTTCGTGTATTCTTTGAAAAATTATTGTGCTAAAACTATATTTGTCAGAAACTTCGCCCTTATCAGAAATTAAAGCCTGAAGTATGCCCTTTCAAACGAGCTATAGATGAAATTGATTGCATCAACCCTTTAAGTAGGGGGTGTGTTTTTGTCTAAGAGTGTTTTGAAAATACTAACAAAAAAAACTACCCAAGTGCAATACACCGATTTTCTTAAAACTTGTTGTTGTTCATCCGCCATATTGGATCCGCCATTTTTAGGGTTTTGTAGTAAAAACAAAACCCTTATGAAATCGGTCAAATGTCTGTCTGTCCGTCTGTCCATGAAACATCTCACGAACCGCTGAAGCAATACATATATATGTAATTTTGTGGGAATATGTAGAATTATTACAATTCGCCGGAGAAAGCGATTCGTTGCAATAGGCTGACTTTAAGGGGAGGTCCCCATAGAGGTGAAATGAAGGTCAACATTTTTTTTTCATCTGGTATAGGCAAGTGGGTATCATGAGAAAGGTAACACCGAGTACATTCCACTTTTGGTATTTTCATCAAATTTGAAAAGAGGGGAAAAAGGTAGAGGGGAAAATATGTGATTCGAGTTTGTCCCACCAAGCTTGGATTTCGAGACCGTTATACTTGGAAATGTGAAAATTTGCAGGAAAGCGGCATTTTACTAGCAAAGAAAACTATAAATCGTAAAATTTTGAAATCTCATCGTACAATATTAATAATAGTACACTTCTATAGTTGCAGTTAGCACACCCCTGAACCCCTTAAGCCTACCCGAGGTCAAAAATATTACTCAAGTGCCCTAACCCCTTGTGGGGCATAGCGCGTCAACTGTTCCATGTGGCCCAGTTGACGTTTCGTTGGCATAAACTGGTTTCGGAGAATGCAGTTGCCAGCATGCACCTCCTCCACATCCATGGCCACGAACATCGTCGTGGACGGGATTCGAACCCGAAACGCCGGTAGTCTAACATGAGACTGATGCCTCAACACACTGCGCTACCGGTCGCCCCCGGTCAAAAATATTGATGGCCAATGATAACCAACATCATTGGCAATAATATCTTTAAGTTTCATTACAATCAAATAATATTTAATAATAGTACATTCATTTAAAGTTAGGCATTTTGACACAATCCACACAAAAAAAAAACCTACTGGCCTCATATACGTACATACTATACGTATATGTGTGAGTACTACTTTCGTGTTGTTTTTCGTAGTGCGAGTTGCAGTTATTTGAATATATTTGAATAATTTTTGAAAGGGTAAAAATTGGCTTGGGGGCGCTGTGTCGTAAGTGGCCAACTTAAACGGGTGGAAGTGGGGAGGGTCCACATAGAGGCGAAATTAAGGTCTATTTTTTTCGATTGGTATAGGCAAGTGAGGTGTCGTGAGAAAGGTAATGTTGAGTACATTCCTTTTTTTCGCATTCTCTTGAAATTTGTAGAAAGGAGAACAGTGGGGTAGGAGAAAATATTAGTTCGTAATTTACCCGTTACAATCACGTAATATGAATTAGCATGTAAAATGTAAGTGGGTAGTTTTAATAATGTTTTTTTTTTATTCATATTATCAAAAAGTGCAAGGAGGCGATATTTATATACTAAAATAAGCGCTTGCTACAAAACCCTCGGATTGCGGGCGTAGCCCTCTATTTTCCGGTTTCATTATTTTTTTAAATCGGACATTCTATTCGAAATCCTCAACCCCGAAAACGCCCGAGTAACCAGTTTCGTGTACACCTAACAAATTCTTTCTAAGATACTGATTTCATCCCTTAAACCTTAAAATGATGTTTTTTACCCTTAAAACTCAGAGCAGGCCTATACAAAAAAGACGTGTGAAATATTTTTCGTTATTTTAGTAGTGTACGAAGTTTTAAGAAAATCGGTGTATTGCACTTGGGTAGTGTTTTTTTGTATTTTCAATACTCTTAGACAAAAAACACACCCCCTACTTAAAGGGTTGATGCAATTTCATCTATAGCTCGTTTGAAATTGCATACTTCAGGCTTTAATTTCTGATAAGAGCGAAGTTTCTGACACATATAGTTTTAGCACAATAATTTTTCAAAAAGTGCCAAAAACGCTCTTTTTGGGGGTTTCAACCCTGTTTTTTTTCTTGAAAACTTGACGTTATGGAACATTTTGAACTCCGGATTCTTATTCAGCGCAAAAATTCCCTTCGGAAACACTTGGTCGCATTCATTCGACAGAGACAAAGTTTAGATTTGCAGGGTTGTGTTATTGTAATTTGGCCGGTCTTTTTTCCTTATAGACAGTGGCTGATGATGCTCCCTGGCGTCGGTGGTGACAACGAGTTCTTCTTCATCTTCTCCCTCGACGGCTAGCTCTAAAATACCAGGCACATCCTTTGGAACTGCTACATCTTCTGTTAAATCGTCATCGATTTGTTCCTCGTCGGTTAATTCGTCGACCATCTCCAGGGGATGAATAATAACGTCTACAGGCTGCCCTGGATGTTCGTTGTCAATTTCCGTTAGCACATCATGAATTTCGTCAACCGTTAAATATGTTTTCCTTTTCGGCAAGTTCGCAAATATCCCAAATAATAACTGTTTATAAGAGAATCGCAAACAAACACCACTGAACAGCAAATCACTCCAGACTGAGAAAAAATACGATTCTAGCAAGCGTTGGTCATTCTGAGTCGACTATCGGTTTTGACTATACTACTAAACCGAATTCGAACTTTGAGCAATGCATTCAATGTAGAATTTGATGTTCTTGAATTTAAATCCTATTAAGTTTTTCGATTCGAGGCACCGTTTACAAATTATGAGGAGAGTATTAAGAAAAAGGGTTCAAATTTTTCGGTTTTTCGCCCGCACAGTCGCTCTGCCGCGGGGTCCACGATGGCTCCATCTCTTAAAATGAATGTATAGGGACCACCAACAATAATACCAAACGGTATTTCTCTATCATATTTTGCAAGGTGGCGTCCATTTATGTCGCTTAGTGTCCCAACTAATTAGTGTGTGGTGGACTGCACTCAGAGTAGCGGTCTAATGTAATACGCTAGGAAAGGTACAAAGGTTGGCAGCGCTGCCCACGGCGGGGGCTTTTAGAACCACTCCATCAGCCGGATTAGATATGATACTCGGCTTACTCCCATTGTATATAATTGGCGAACAATTGGCGGTAAACACGGCTCTACGCTGAGTGTCGGACACTCCACTGTACTTGACAATCTGAATCTCCAACAGACGGACTATGTACATTTTTCCCAAATACCAATTTGGCAAGGACCACACTAGTCTCATTCCGTCTAGGAGTCTATGGTTGGGAGACGCTGCCTCAACCACCGAACCCTTGGCCATTAATACAGATAGCTCTAAGACCGACGACGGGGTCGGGATAGGCATATACTCGGAGGGACTGGGAATTAACCTATCACTCGGTCTTTCGGACTTTTGCAATATCCTACAGACGGAGGTTTCGGCTATCTCGGAAGTTCTGTCCTGGCTAGGCAGTCACGTCATTACTGTGAGGGACATTACTATTTATACGGATAGTCAGGTGGCGATTCGCTCACTCGAATCCGTTTTGACGACATCCAAAACTATCGAGAACTGTCGCCTAGCACTCGCAGAGATAGCTGGCTTTTTCAATATTACCCTCTGCTGGATTTCAAGCCACAGTGGCTTTGCGGCTAACTGCAAGGCAGATGAGTTGGCCCGAGAGGGGACAACTGGGGCGATTGATGAAAGCCGCGAAGACATAAGGGTGCCATTCACCCTGTGCAAATCGGCGATTAAGACCGCTGCCGTGGATAGGGCTAATGTTAGATGGCTCTGCGGCAATACGTGCCAAACGACAAGGATGATTTGGCCGAAAATTGATCCCCGCCGTTCTGTCACACTGCTGTCGTTGAGCAGGAAGCACATTGGCAGGGTAGTAGGAGTTATTACAGGCCACTGCCCAATACAGGGAGCATGCCAGGAGACTACATCTTCCTCACCACGACTTCTGTAGGAGTTGTGGCGATGTGGAGGGGGAGTAGACCGTTCTACATCTTCTCTGTCATTGCCCGTCATTGGCTGGTAGGAGAAGAATGTTTCTGGGCTCACAGGTTTTCTACGATCTGGATGACCTTAAGGATATGAGCGCCACACGGCTCAATCTTTACATCGCGGGCAGAGGCTGGTCTGATACGTAGGTTCAAGTGAAGATGATAGCGGTGCGGTGGTACCACAATGGACCCAATGTTGGTCTAAGTGTGCTGTGACACATCACGGCAGCCCCTGTACCTAACCTAACCTAACTGGCTCAGGTGTTTCCCTTTGTACTCCAGGTACTTTTCTCTTACTCGGATTCCATTTTGATAACATGTGGCGCTCACCCACGATCCCTCCTGTTGCTTAGCCGGCATCACACAACCGAGAAGTCAGGTCAGAATTTTGACTCGTAATAACCAATATATTAAGTTTTTCATGAATAAATACAATAACATTCCATCAATTAAACCCAAATGCCTAACTAGGGAAATAGGTACTGTCAGTATCACATTACCTTTATAAATGTATCCACATAACTTTCGCCTGTACTCACGTGGGGCACCTACAGTTGAGCAAAATCAAATCCTTGAAATTAACGTTCAGCGAATGCATTAAGAGGGGACTTCGGTCCCATTAAGAGGTCAACAATAGCCCTTAAGGGACTTGCATGATGTTCAATTTTTCCGCGGCTTTACTCAATTACGTATTTATAAGGTACTCTCCAAATTGTAAACATTCTGAAACAGAAGCAGTCAGAAGTCACGATGTAAAAATAAACAAGTCGGTTAGCATACGTGTATTATTAACTGTGTACTCTGAGCACTCGCCTCTCCGTTGGTGGTATTAGGGACTAACTATGCCTTTTTCCCACGTCATTGGCTTGCTTTGTAAGCACCGTAAAACACTTAAATGATGTGTGATTATGATATCCTCGTTCGTTTCCCACTTGTCGACTATTCTCGTAAACATAAATGCATGTTTTCATGCTGTTTTCCACGGAACAGAATATCATAAAATAAATTTGTGGAGAAAGTGTATATAGGTACTCGTGTGTATAGAAAATTATTGTGAAGCGCCCCCAACCTGAACTACGTAGTATAGTATTTTATAATAAGCATACAGCATAAATTATGACACATTTATGATGTGCATATTGGTCACATGAATACAAGGTATCTTTGTCTAGTGCTTCTGTCCCAATAGCAGGGAAATTCTTGTCTCTGGTTTGTGTGTCTAAAAGCCTGAAAGGTAAACCAGCCTAAGTGGATGTTCACACTGCGTGCGATGCCGAGCCGAGCCGAGCCGGGTCGAGCGATGCGATGAGGTGGGTGTTCACATTGCACGCCGTGCGATGCCGAGCCGAACGATGGCTTGCGATGCAAAGATGATCCGAGCGATGGCTTGCGATGCAAAGATGATTCGGGATGTTCACTGCACGCAATGATGGAGAGTAGAGACCAATTTAGTTCAAGGAATACAATCTGTTCGACATCATGTCGTTTGTATGCTTGACCCAGTAAATTTATTTCAAAACAGTGCTCTAAAAATGGAACGGCGTCGCCATTGGGTGCATTCCATTAATGAAGAAAGGCCCAGTGTTGGTGAATTTCATCATCTCTTCCGCGACCTCAGACGAGAGGTTTCACAAGCGGATTGAGCAGCGGCGCACCGCTGTGTATAAACGCAAAAATCGGCAGCCGCGGCGGCTTTAGGACGATGAATGTATAAACCGCTCGACTTGCCGTTGCGGCCACCGCCGCGGTTTGTGGAGCGGCGAGATTGCATTTGAATTCAAACCGTTTGTGAAACCACGCCTTCTAAACGCGACCTTATTACGGTGATAATAACCTTTCATTTGAGCCATACTGAATCAAAACCGGAATCCAAAGCGTATATACCCTAGACTTGTACAGACCTAGTTGTGATACCAAAACTTCCAACTGGCAACGGCCATATGCATTAAAAGTGAATTTTCCATATGGTCAGTTTGAGCTGTGGGCATGGATCCAATGAAAAGTTTCATCGTTCATCCATTCGAATTTTGGATATTTACATTTGAACTAACGTTTACAGTAAAGGTTGCCGTTCATTCAATAGGATCTTGCCCATTCCCAAAATCAACTAACCAACCCACACTATAAATATTTGTCGCATTTTGCAAGTCGCTAGCATCATTGTATCGAAAGTTATCGCTCATTTTGAAATTTCATCTGTAGGTGTTCCTTCGGTCGGATCTTGCCCATTTTCAATACCAACCAACAAGATCATGCTACAAACATTTGACCAAAATTTCAAGTTTCTAACTTCATTCTATCGAAAGTTATCGTGCAAACGGACAGACAGACAGACAGATATGGCTAAATCGAATCAGGAGATGACCCTCATAATTTCCATGTATACACTGCCACACCGCCGCACCTAAAAGTCTAGGGTATAAAAGCAGACATACATGCATTTTTTTCAGTGTGATCTTACATCAAATATTACTTTACAGCTCGTACTTGCACCATACTGGCTCCAAAAAGCTTTACATCGCAAAGCATCGCAAAGCCCATAAACTCCATCGCAAAGCCCATTAAATTCCATCGCAAAAAATCAGCAGCCGGTACTCGCACGAAAAAGCAAAGAAGTTTGTGAAAACATCGGGCCATCGCTCGGCTCATCATTGCATCGCGCGCAGTGTGTACACTCAAAGCGTGATTCCATTTAAAATTGCAGACTTTCCATTTTCTTGCTTTAAAAGCTTGTAATCGCATTGCATCGCTCGACCCGGCTCGGCTCGGCATCGCACGCAGTGTGAACATCCACTAAGGAGCTTAACAGCTTCAGCATATAGGGTGAGAGCAATGACTATCCCACATGCTTCAAGAGCCTTGCTACGGCTACAGTAATGAAAATATCACCCTGAAAATTGGTTAAGCTTTAAGATTTCCAGCCGGAAAACATGGTAGCCTTACACAACTGCCTACTCCCAACGAATTGTTCCCTTATCGCTCCAAAAGACATGTTTCAGATGAAAATCGCTGGGATGGGAAAGCATTCGAGATGGAGTAGATGGTTATTCTGCCATAAAGTCAAATGTTGCACATATTGTGTAGTTCGTCGATGACAATGGCCAACACTGCATACACTTTACATCCTTTGGATAGTTTCCAATGTTTTCCGGTTTAAGCACTAGCTTTAATGTTTACAAAATACTCGGAATACATGAATGCATGCACAGGGTGTAGATATAACGGCAAACTTAGATCAACATAACCATTCACATTTCGTGACGATGAAGGATTTTCACTGTTACATTCGTGACAATAGCCGGCGCTTTGTTTTCTTCGTGATGTTAGAAAAGGACATGTTGCGGTGATGTAAAGCTTTAAATATAGTTAAAATATCTGATGAAAATGACAAAGAAAAGGTATGTCATGTCATGTCATGAATTATGCTTGAACGCATGCATATGTATGTATTTCCTTTTCGGAAGAACATGTTTTATTGATGGGCGATGTAGACATTCGCATGATTTCGACCGCGATTTATTGTAATCAATGCTTCGTTACGAAAAACAATATTGATACTCGTATCGAATTGTAAGAGCATGCAGAGAGCGGAGTTACGTTTTCATATCTGGGCGCATAGAGTAACCTACTAAAAATGTAAATACAATACGAAATCGTATGACAATCGCGTCAGTTTTCGTTGAACAGCTCAAGCAATGAAAACCTCCCCAAATTATCTTGAAAGGGATTTCTACTTTTTAAGGGGACCCTTTCTGTCAAAAAAAACCATGGTTCACGAGAGATTCCAGGCCTCTGTAGCCTGTCGAATCACCCACTGGACATTTTGTAAAGTCGACAATTTTTAACCGATGCCCATTTGGGGGCAAAGACCTTTTCTACAGTCCTCCACGTGGGCGCCTCCTGGTGACGGCCAATTCTTAGCGATAAGACGGTTTGGAAAAAGGCAGATAGCTGTAGCCTGAATGGCTGACCAAAACCAAAGCGTCTCAGATTTAGTAGGATGGAATGACTTGCGTAGTTGGACCTGCAACATAGTTGTGTGAACTCCAGCGCGATTATTAAACCATCTGAAGCAGCTATCTTCCGAGACCATCCCCTGAATGGGGTTAAGCGATGCGCTGACAACTCGTCCTTGTAAAAATCACTCCACGTCAAGAAACCTAGAACAAAAGTCTCGGATTGGATGGATCAACAACGACGACCACGCAAACGACTGAAGGATTATTCTTTCGGATCCTGAAAATTTCCCTGAACAAACCGGGGGCTGAGAAGAAGGGCCTTCTTGACAAGAAATCGCACACAACTTTCACAAGTGACAAACCATCGGGCCGCAAGGATTTGGAGTAGCATTTATAGTAAACAATCACCTCAAGCCGCACATTACTGACTTCAAACCCATAAATGAGCGGCTATGTGCGATTCGAATTCAGACTCGATTCTTCAATCTCTGAGTCGAGACGAGACGAGTTCTACGTCCGCCTCAAGAATCTCTTCCACTCACTTCCAACAAACGACGTCAAATTGCTGTTGGAAGACTTTAACGCGAAATGAAAGTTGGCCCCGCGGGGCCACTGGAGGCCACAGTCTCCATGAAAAAAAAACGACAACTGCCAGCGACATATCGACTTCGCCTGCAGCAGGAATCTAATCGTAAGCTATACGTGTTTGCCGCATCGATGCATTCACAAGCAGACCTGGAAATCTCCAAACGCACATACCGTCAACCAAATTGATCACGTCCTCATTTGCAGGAGATAGGCTTCTAGTGTGATGGATGTCCGCTCCTATCGAGGAGCAAACTGCGGCTCAGATCATCACTTGGTGAAAACGACCTACAGATGTTGAATTTTCTCAGTGCACCAATCGAGAATCAGTATCCTCCCAAAACTTTTACGGTTGATAAGCTTCTGAGCGATGCTACGGCGGTGGCGTACACTATCGCCCTTGAGGAAAGAATATCGCCTTTGCTACACAACATCAGCAACACAAGCGTCCATGGGTTCTGTGAAGAACTCAAGGGTACCATCAGGGATGTCGCAGAGAACGTCGTGGGATATAAACCCCGGCAAGCACGAAATGACTGGTTCGACGAAGAATGCAAAAATTCACTTGACGCGAAAAACGAGGCCTACAGACAATGGATTCAACGAGGAACCAGAGCCGGAAGAGAAAAATATGACGAGCTACGGCGAATATCGAATAGAATAATTAGACGTAAAAAAAGTAAATACTTTGACAAGCAGTTGCTGAATATAAACGAAAACTCAGCTAATGGGAACACCAGACAAGCGTACAAACTAGTAAATACAATTAAGAACGGCTACCAACCCAGGAATAGCCTTTGTAAGGACAAGGATGGAAACATCATCAACGAAATCGATGGCATTAACAAACGATGGGCCTCTTATTTTGAAGAGCTTCTGCGTCTACCATTTAACATCCCAACAAAAGAACCTCCCGACGATATTGTTGATTTAGGCCCACCCATACAAACCCCGACAATAGAGGAAGTTGATCTCGCGTTGCGGTCATTAAAACGAAATAAAGCAACGGGCGCTGTCGAGATTCCAGCTGAACTGCTAAATTTCGGTGGAACGGGTCTAGCTAATGCCATACATCAATTACTCCTGCGAGTATGGGATGACGAGGAGATCCCAGATTGGCGCAGAAGCATCATCTGTCCAATTCACAAAAAGAGAGATAAACTGGGGTTTGAGAATTACAGGTGCATATCACTAGTTTGTACGTCCTATAAAATTTTGACGAAAATTCTGGAAAATAGAATAAAACCGTACGCAGAACGAATCATTGGCGAATATCAAAGCGGTTTCAGACCTGGTCGCTCCACAACCGATCAACTTCTGCATACGCTCGATACCGCTGCAGAAAAAGTTGGACTACGTATCAACGAGGGTAAAGCTAAAATAATGATGCAATCGACGATAAGGACACCTGCACAACCGAACATCAATGTGGGGACCTCAACATCGAGTTCGTGAACAACTTCATATACCTGGGTTGCAACTTGTCAAGAGACGGCAACGAAACTGACGAAATCAAGCGAGCGAATAAGACTTTTTTCTCGGTTCTCGCCATTTTGAAATCGAAGCATGTGCACAGAAACACGAAGCTCCGCGTGTACAAAACCAATGTTTTGCTACGGCTGCGAAGCATGGACCCTAACTCAAGCCTCCGGAAACATGCTAGACGCATTTGAACCATCGAGATGGATGGCGCATCCGGTACAACCATGAGTTGTATGAACTGTACGATGAGGCAGTTTCAAAAATCATCAAACTACAACGACTTCAATTGTTCAACGAATGGACGATGATCGCATGCTAAAGAGAGTGATGAATGCAAAACGAGTTGACGGAGCGAGACTGCCTCGACGACTGAGATCTGGTTGAGAGGGCTTAGTATATATGGACGCCGAGCAGCTACTGGGCCTCTAAGACTGGAGGACGCGGTCAGGTGACCGATATAATTGGAGGACAACGATCCAGGCGGCCAAGGCCTGGCGTCGGGCTGCCGCGCCACGATGATGATGATGCCCATTTAAGGGATGAAAAAACTGACAGAACTTACAACTGGATTAAAGGCATCTCTGAGAAGCTAGTATTAAGGCAATATGCGATAGCGCGAAATGTCGCGTTTCTCCATAAATGTAACGTGTCGAGCGACGGAAGAAGTTTGGCAGGGGTTCATCCTTTCAACAGATCAAACATAGGAATTAGTTGGACATATGCAAGTGCATCTAATCTTCAACATTTTGACTAACGACATATGCCCACAAAATCATGGATCTGAATGAAATGGCTTTAGATCTCAAGAGGAAGGGCTGAGCACAGTTGAGTACATTGCTCGTGTATCAACATGGCTAAATACCCTTTCAGCCAGCTTGTTAAAATCCGGCAAACCAGTTACCTCATGGCAAAGACCAAGCTGGGATGGTTTCGCTCCCTGGTACTGTCTGTGCTGTTTTATGGGAGAGAAGAATATAATGGACAAGTGTTGGGAGCACCAAAGTGTCCATGGGGACGGGGTGAAAATTTGCTGAACTGACCGTGAGGGTCCGGCAGTGCCATCTGGCGAAAACTCCTCAGCGAAATATGTGCCGCACGAGCTTGCTGTAGCTCAGTGATAGGAGATGTGGGCGGGGTCTTTACCCTCTCGCTGCCGCGTACCATTAACATTCTGAAGAAATTCTCTTGCCTAGGGATCAACAAACACATCAATAGGTACAAAGCTCCCACGAGTTCCAAAAAATTGCAAAAAACAAGAAACTACATGATGCGTATGGCGGTTGACCGGCTTATGCTCCTGACATGACTCCGTTTCCCGATGGATAATAGACCCTAGCCTGAAGGGTTTCCGCAAGTGTTACCAGGAACCTACAAGTTTTCGTCAACTCTGGTTTTCGTCGAACTTTAAGAATTTTCTGGCTCGAAGTAATGTCAAATAAAGAGCTGAGTCGGCATACGGGTCAAATGCCAATCGACGAACTGATACGCAGGCGGAAATTACAGTGGGTAGGTCACACATTGTCAAAGGGTGATGACTGCATTACTGGATATGCCATGAAACGTGACCAGATTTCCAATGGAGGGGGACCAAAGGGCGTCCTCGAAACCTATATCGCTGATCTCTGGCCGACGAGTGTGAGTTTCGGGGTAAGTTATCAGGCAGGTGCGCTCCATTGCTAATAGCCGAGTGCGATGCCGCGCAGGTGTAGTGAACGCGCTATGCCTCACTAGGAGGTAAATAATAAGGTAAATTGGTTTTTAATTATTTTTAAAACTATGTATTCTACAAAAAAGTATCCCAAGGCCGAATCAAAGTACATTAAATTTACTACAAAATGATATATCACACCCTAGAAGACCATAAATAGTAGATATATGATACTCTAAACCATAAAATAGTATACGGTATTGATTTCCTCATATGGAAAATCGGCAGGGTAGCTACCGATTTATTAAGTTCTAATTTTCTGGTACCGAACATGGGCTTCATCCCACCATAGGCACGCCTACCTCCCCTACAAATATTATTTTTGCAAACAAACCAATATCGCCCAACCGAATAAAAGTAGGCAGGTTAAATTCGGGTGGGACCTGCCTACACTCCTCTATAAAATTTAGTTCAATTGAATGAAACCAAGGCTACTTTCCATGCAAGGTGGTCCTTATATGTAAATATTCATGGAAAACTTCAAAATTGATTTTGACCCCCTTTCCCCTATTCCTATTCCGGATCAATTGGAGCATATTCGACTGTACGATATTTCTTCCTGCTTTTCGTTCGATGGATAGACTTCAAAAAAAAATTAGGAAGGGGTTGCCTTAGAATTTAATGTACCTAGGTAGTTTAATTCGGCCTTAAGACATTTTTTTGTATAATCCCTAGATTTGAAATAATCAAGGGAAACTGAAAAAGAAAGGACCTCTCGCCTACATTTCAGGGCCCTCTATCACCGGAGACTTTGGAGCACATATTCAGGGGACAGTTCCCAGCAATTGGGTCAAATTTTAAAACTTCATAATTTTATCCTTACCAGGCTTTTTCGTCGCTCTAAGTCTGGACTAGTGTTCGCAATATGGGAACTGAGCATGCTCACAATGTACAAAAAGCAGCTACATATCGCTCCCGTAATTATTTTAACTTCTGTGGCAAGAATAAAAAAGAAACAACCCGAATGGAAGAGTTGTTACTGGGAACGAAGTTTTGGGTCACCATTATAAGCAAGACCCCACGGCACCACTCCCGAAGAAGTCAATGATGTCTCAGCCGACCGACAGTGCGGAGAAGAAAATTTGACTAGTCCTGACCCTCCGGATTTCAGAATCGTGCAGGTAGAAATTAAAACAGTCCAATTTCTACACGGTCCGGGAATCCGGATGGACAAGACTGATCAGTTTTTCCGGAGAGGAATTCCGGACAGTGTGTTGTAACATTTGACTTACTTAAGCGTGAATCAAATAAGGACGGAGGTCTAGCCATGGTCGTTCAGACCGTCCGTGACACCTACGTGTCGAAACCTGTAATGGGCAAGGTGAACACCAGGTGGTGTTTTGGGGACGGAGCCGAAAGTTTGCCGAAGTTGACCGTAAAGGTCCGGCGGCGCTAGAAGCGAACGCTTCTCAACGAGCTGGGCGGCGGCGCATGCTTGTTCCAGCTCAGTTCAGGAGATGTGGGCGGGGTTTTTGCCTGCTCGAGTAGACGAACACAACGAAGGATAAAATTGAGTCCCTCGACTCAGGAAAAATAGTAAAATGTAGGTAATGGCCGTCGACCGGCTCATGCTACACGCTCCGGGCCCTGGTGTTGCGGACCGTTGGCCTCTTTACCCATAGACATATAAACCCAACCAATGAGTTCCCATGGCCGGCAAAAATGTTGGGACCTCCCAAAGCGGAACTCGACATGAGGCCTTTACCTCTTCAACCTGAACGGGAAAAGCTGCCGACTCCATAGCAATCTGGATTGTTGCTATATTCAAAGGCTGCATCAGAATGGGCTATATACCACATGCTTGGCGAAAGGCCAGTGTTATGTTTATACCCAAAACTGGCAAAAGCAGTCATGACAACCCGAAAGACTTTAGACCAATCAGTCTCACATCCTTCGTGCTAAAAACTATGGAAAACATACTGGATGGACACATTAGAGGGTCACTCGTACCGGGCTATCTATCAAACACACAACACGCGTATCTAAAGGGGAAATCCGTGGAAACGGCCCTGCACGAGGTGGTCTCCACCATCGAAATCTCTCTACAGTACAAAGAATACACGCTCGGCACGTTCCTAGACATAGCTGGAGCCTTCAATAATGTTACAACACAAGCGATAATGGATGCCCTCTACGATGCAGCGGTCAACGTAAGCATAAGAAACTGGATCGCGGCATTGCTATCTAACAGACTTATATCGTCCGCATGGGGCAATGCCACGGTCACTAAAGTGGCCAGAAGAGGAACACCACAAGGAGGGGTGCTATCACTACTTCTATGGATACTAGTGTTGAAGACTTTACTAAAAACCTTCGAAGCGATAGGCATACGCGCGGTGGCTTAGGCAGATGACGTTGTAATACTCGCATCTGGAAAGGACACTGGCGTTCTGTCAGATCTCACAACAATGGCTCTAAATAGGCTACTAAATTGGGCAGGTAAAGTGGGGCTAAAGTGTGAGCCCGCAAAAGACTGAACTGGTTCTCTACACAAGAAGAGCCAAAATTCAGGACTTCCACCTCCCAAGGATGGGCATCACCGAGTTAACTTTGATGACTCACGCAAAGTACTTAGGGTTGATCCTAGACAGCAAGCTTACTTGGAATCGTAACATCGAAGAAAGCAACCATTGCTCTGTATACCTGCAAAAGTTTGCTTGGTAAGACATGGGGGCTCAATCCTCGAATTATGCACTGGATGTGTATAGCTGTTGTAAGGCCAATTCTATTATACGGAATTCTGGTCTGGTGGACAGCACTTAAAACCAGGCGCAATAAACTGAAAATGGAAAAGATCCAAAGACTGGGATGTTTGGGAATCACAGGAGCGATGAGGACCACGTCCACAGACTCCCTAAACACCCTTACGAACCTACCCCCACTGGACCTGTTTCTAGTGAACGCAGCGTCCAAATGTGAACTAAGACTTAGGGAAACGGGGCAATTTAGCACGAGGCCCTATGGTCATCGTAACATCAAACTGCCTCTCGTGAATACAGACCTCATTAAACCGGTAATTGACTTCAAGAGAAAATTCCGGGTAACCATACCAGAAAGGGGTTTCTACTCCACAGGCGAGAACAGACCTAAGAATTCCCTAAACCTCTATACGGATGGCTCTAAGACCGAAACAGGTGTTAGAGCCGCGGTTCATTCACCGGAGCTCCTACACAATTTATCGCTCCGACCGCCGAACGAGTGCAGCATCTTTCAGGCGAAGGTGGTAGCGATACAAAAAGCTGCGAAGCTAGTCTCAACAACACGCAGGATGGGCAACATCTACATTCACTCAGACAGTCAAGCTGCGCTGAAAGCGCTGCAGTCAGACACTATCAGATCAGAAAAAGTGCTTAACTGTCTCTCAATTCTTCAGAGATTGGGCACCTGAAGGAAACTGGAACTCCGATGGATACCAGGCCACAGCGGTTGCCTTGCCAACGATATTGCGGATGGACTCGCAAAGCAGGGAGCTGCATTGGACGCCACAATGGCAATAGCAACTCCTATTCCAATGCAAACACTAAAAACAACCAGGCCGAAGCTTCGCGTCGGCCCGGAGTCCGAAGCGTTTATACCCTAGACTTGTACAGACCTAGTGGTGATACCAAAAGTAATAATTGGCAACGACCATGCATTAAAAGTGAGTTTCCTATATAGCCAGTTTATTGGGGAGGTTGGCACTCATTCAGGGAGATCTTGACCATTCTCAAAATGAACTAACTCAACTAACTAACCCATTCTACAAATATTTGTTGAATTTTTCAAGTCGCTAGCTTCATTCCATCGAAATTTATTGCTTATTTGAAGTCTCAGTTGTAGGGGAGGTAAGGGTTCCTTGGGTCGGATCTTGCCCATCATTGCCACCAACCAATTAGATCACCCTACAAACATACAAACAAAATTTTAAGTCTCTAGCTTCACTCTATCGACAGATATCGCTTATTTGAAGTTTCGTTTGTAGGGGAAGTAGGGGTTTCGTTGGTCGGATTTTACGCATTTTCAATATTAGCCGACTGGATCCTACTACAAACATTTGGGCAAAATTTCAAGTCGCTAGCTTTATTTTGTCGTAAGCTATCGCTTGTTTTAAGTGTCATCTCTAGGGGAGGTAGGGGTTCATTAGGTCGGATCTAACCCATCTTTAATGCCAACTAACTCAATCTCACTTCAAACATTTGACCAAAATTTCAAGTTGCTGGCTTCATTCTATCAGAAGTTATCGCTTATTTGAAGTTTCATTTGTAGGGGAGGTAGGGGTTCCTTGGGTCGGATCTTGCCCATTTTCAGTGCTAACTAAGAAGACCTTACTACCAACATTCTACCAAATTTTCAACTTGCTAGTGTCATTCTATCGAAAGTTATCGTAATTAAAATAATATTTAATTTTTTGAATTTTGTAGGGGAGGTAGGCGTTCCTTTGATCTGATTGTGCCCAACTTCCCAGAACCTAAGCAGCTTCTTACCCCAGGGTTACATGCCAAAAATCAGATGTCTACGTCAATTGGTTCAAGAGTTATGGAGAAAAAACCTGAAAAGTAGGGTAGTACGGGGCTCTTTGTAAGAAAATTACCGTTAGTTTTAAACTGATCGATTTTATTTTTCCAGAGGAGTATAACATTACCATCACGAGCAATCTACCAAAGCCAGAGGTTTTCATGTTTATTTAATCGGGAGTTATAAATACATTTAATTATTTTACATATGTAGGGGAGGTAGGCGTTCTCTTGGCCTGATCATGCCCATTTTCAATACCAACCAACTAGATCATACTTCCAACATCTGACCAAAATTTCAAGGCTCTAGCTTCATTCTATCGAAAGTTATCGTGCGAACGGACAAACAGACGGACAGACGGACAGACGGACAGACGGACAGACAGACAGACAGACAGACATGGCTTAATCGAATCAGGAGGTGACCCTGATCATTTATATATATACATTGCTATACCTCCGGAGCCTCCTTTAAGGTGTTACATATTTCCGTCGTGACAAAAACAATATACCCTATACTAAAAGTCTAGGGTATAAAAATGGACTCTCAGATGATTCAACGGGCCAACCGAAATTGGAACAGAACCGTCAACTCCAGAATTACGAGAGAACTCTGGAACTCGTACAACACTAAGAAAACCAATATGCTCTTAGGCCTCTCTAGGGGTAAATGTGCAATGCTAGTGGGCTTATTAACGGGTCACTGCCTAATAGGTGAGCACGCACACAGACTGGGACTGATCACAGACAGCGGCTGCAGGAACTGCAAGCTGCCAAATACCAAAGAAACTTTGGAGCACCTGCTGTGCGAGTGCCCGGCACTCGCAAGGACAAGGCATACATATCTTGGAGACTACTTTCCCCGCAACCTTAAAGCGATTGCAAACCTTAACATAATGAATCTTCTAAGATTCGCAGGCGTGACGAAAACCTTCGAGCTCAACAAGGACTTGTTGATTACGACTGATAACAACACCTAACGATCTCTGTTGTCTTTCTTTGTGGTATCGCTATGGACCCAAGTGGTCTATGCGGGGCCGTGAGGCCGCCACCTAACCTAACCTAACCTAACCTGAACGGGAGAGTAGGGGGCTCCTCGAAGGAATAGCCGTTTTGTTTTTTCAGAAATTCAACACAAACAAATAAGAAAACGAAAGATCAGGAAATGATTAAGAGAACTAATATCAAAAAAAAAAACGAAGAAAGTGGACTAAAAAAAAGAGAATCAATTTTAGAATAAAAAAAAAATAAATAAATTCATAAGCCAGTGTGCTTATTCAATGTGGATATGTTCTCACACACTCTCCGCATCCAGTCGTTTCCCAAAATCTCCGATAACAGTCGCATTAACGATCGGTAGCACTTCGCGCTCTCGGGGCCTTCACAACTGACAAGCATAAGCACGACGTCAAACACGTACTCTCACACTTCTTTGGCCTAAATTTCCAAACAAATTTGGGGCGGGCGGGTTGAACCGTAAACCATTATCGGCAATAGCAACTCGATGCAACGTGATGACGGATCTTGATTAGGAAATTTTTCCAAGTCGGAGTTTGCGACGAGTAACCACAATACACGGCGGATGGTCGACAGAACCATTTGTGCTATTTGTGCTTAAATATTGTGCACCATATTTGGATTGAGGAGGCAAAAAGTACCCCCCCCCCTCTCAACCTCTCAATAATCGGTGCCTATGTCTCTGGGAATGTAGGTAAATGGACACTAAATCTAGTAAATATGGGTGTTGAGATCAGTGCACTAGAGGGTTCTTTGGTGAATACAACAGAGCATTTTTGGACATGCAGGGAAAAAATTTTACCACCCCCAGTTTTTACGAAGACAAATGTAGGAAACCTACACTTAGGTTAGGTAGGAGGATTGCCGCCCGAGAGGCCTCCGATTTGGGCACATTTGCCACCCTTTGCTGGCTTTTTAGAGCCAGGTGACCATTCCGCTAAATTCAATCAGTTGGTTCAAGGAGATGACATTTGCCACCTCAGCTAACTCTTGAAAGCTGTTAGCACCTAAGATGTTGGGGCGTTTCCAGTTTCGAGCTGAACACTCACAAAAAGTATGTTCGACGGTGTCCTGTTCCATCTCGCATCTTTTGCATAAATTGCTGGAGGTCCCAATTTTCTCGCGTGAGATGCGGTAGGGCGGTGGCCTGTGAGTAGACTTACCGTTGCTCTCAACCTACCGTTTGGCCAGATCACCAACAGTTTGGAAGGAGTTTTTGCACTGCGGACGTAGCTTGCTTGGGGCGAATATGAGCCGGATCCGCTGGACAAAAATGTTGAGGCGTCGCTGGCCAAAATTTTTTTGGTTTCACCGGCGAAGAATGTTGGGGCTTCCACTGGCCGAGAATGTTGCTTCACTGGCAAGAAATGCTGCAGCTTCGGGAGATGGTGGCAATAACACAATCCTAACTCGATTCGTTTTGCGTGCTGTGGCCGGACGCCTAATTACAGCCGGTGATGTTGGGGCAGTGCTGTATCGCCGTACTCTTCTTCCCCCCCCCCCCCTTTTCTCCGCCATCAGCCCCGCCGTCCGCTTCGGAGGTTAGTTCTCTCGCTCTATCCTCTCGATAGACGACGTTTCTGCTGGCCACAAAAAATTCCTGCAACAGGTGACACTTTAGTATATTTCTAGACCTTATGCCACAGTATCGATCTACATTGCTCTTTTTATACCCTAGACTTATAGCATAGGGTATATTGTTTTTGTCACGACAAAAATATGTAACACCTTAAAGGAGGCTCCGGAGGTATATAGCTATATATAAATGATCAGGGTCACCTCCTGATTCGATTTAGCCAATGTTTGTCTGTCTGTCCATTCGCACGATAACTTTCGATAGTATGAAGCTGGAGCCCTGAAATTTATCAAATGTTGGCAGTATGATCTAGTTGGTTGGTATTGAAAATGGGCACGATCAGGCCAAGAGAACGCCTACAACCCCTACATATGTGAAATAATTAAATGTATCTATAACTCCTGATCATAGAGAATATGGAGGAGCAATCCGCATATACTCAACACTAAACTATTTGAAGCAATTCCAGTCGTAAAAAGTAAACAGAGAGACACACGCCCTCCACTGCGCAACACCCACGCAGTCTATATAAAAGCACAGGAAGCACGTAAGATATCATCCCCTCTCCTACTTTTCCTATTGAAACAATAACATTTCATTCTGTCTCTCTGCCGCGGAACACCTGCCCGGTCCATATAGAAGCAAAAGAGGTGTCAAATTTCCATCCCCCTTCCTACTTTTTCACTTTTGCCGAATTGCTTCGTTTCTCTCGCTCTTTTTCATTTCCTTTGATACTCTCTCTTCAAAGCTCCCGATTAAATAAACATGAAAAGCTCTAGCTTTGGTAGATTGCTCGTGAGGGTAGTCTTATACTCTCCTGGAAAAACGAAATCGATCAGTTGAAAACTAACGGTAGTTTTCTTACAAAGAGCCCCATACTACCCTATTTTTCAGGTTTTTTTTATCTATAAATCTTGAACCAATTGACGTAGACATCTATTTTTGGCATGTAACCCTGACGCAAGAAGCTGCTTGGGTTTTAGTGAGTTGGGCATAATCAGATCAAAGGAACGCCTACCTCCCCTACAAATTAAAAAAAAAATATTCCCTTAACTACGATAACTTTCGATTGAATATCACTGGCAAGTTAAAAATTTGTTAGAATGATGCTAGTAAGGTCTACTTGGTCGGTTTTAAAAATGGGTAGGATTTAAGGAACCCCTACCTCCCCTACAAATGGAACTTAAAATAAGCGATAACTTACGAAAAAATAATGCTAGCGACTTGAAATTTTGGTTATATATTTGTAGTAGGATTCAGCTGGCTGATATTGAAAATACATAAAATGCGACCAACCAAACCCCTACTCCCCCTACAAATGAAACTTCAAATAAGCGATAACTTTCGATAGAATGAAGCTAGGGATTTGAAATTTTGCTTAAATGTTCATAGCATGATCTAATTGGTTGGTGGCAATGATGGGCAAGATCTGACCCAAGGAACCCCTACCTCCCCTACAAATGAAACTTCAAATAAGCGATAATTTTCGATAAAATGAAGCTAAGTTTGTACTGGGATCTAGTAGGTTGTTATTAAAAATGCGCAAGATTCGACAAAAGAAACCTACCTCTACAAGTGAGACCATAATTAGTAATAACTTTTGATAGAATGAAGCTAGCGACAAATTCGACAAATATTTGTAGAATGGGTTAGTTAATTGATTTTGAGAATGGTCAACATCCTCCTGAATGAGTGCCAACCTCCCCTATAAACTGGTGATATAGGAAACTCACTTTAAATGCAAATGGTCCTTGCCAATTGGTACTTTTGGTATCACCACTAGGTCTGTACAAGTCTAGGGTATATACGCTTCGGACTCCTGGTTTTTCTTCAGAACACTGTGAAATGTCCCACGACCGCTTACTCCACGCTGGAACCCAGAAGATTGCACAATCTGATGTTGGCTGTTGGAATCAAGTTACAGGTTGGGAAATTGGAACCAGTTTTCGGAATTACAACGCGAATTTAGCACAGATATCGCTCGAAACATTTATGTGGGAGTTATTGTCGATCGGATATGAATATCGCAGATAGTTGCGAGTATGCCGGACGAAAATTTTCGGCTGGTGGACCCGCAACTGAGTGCTATACTCCAACGCAGCTCGCAATAGCTCCTAGGGCACTCATTACAGTGTGATGAAGGTCTGAACTGGTTGGATGGGGGGGAGGTTGGATTGGGCAACTTTCAAGCATAATTTATATCGTATTGTTGTATGTACGGAGTACGTCTGTCCTATGACACAGACTGTACTATGCTCTATCATACTCTCGAACCATCGATGATATGTACCAACTGAACGAGCACTGGTTGATTCTCGAGCCATCTGGAGTCTTCGTTGACTAGTGAAAACCCGAGTCTAGCAGCAGAGTCTCGAATCATCTTAACGATTCTGGAAACAGAAGAACAGCTATAAAAGGCAGATGTCACCAGCAACAGCAAGTAATAGTAATAGTAGAGACTCAGTCGGAAGTCGATCGTCGTAGAAGCGGAACCGGAATGTAGTACAGTCGTTAATGTTATCCGCCGGTAACGATAGTTAAAGCTAGTTTGACGTTGGTTGTTAGTAACGCGTGTGTAGTTCGTTTAGTAAATAAAGTGTGTGTGTTTTGCAGTCGAAATGTATCATTATTTTACATAAAAATATCTAACGAACCCGGCTTCGGTCAGGAAACATTACAGTATTAATGAGTCATGTAGGTTAGTTTTTAATTTTCAAAGCCTGATGACTCAAAATATCTTGTGCAGTCATTAATGCTTCTGAAGTCAATTTCCAACCTATCTTTATGTAAATCTATTTTATACTTAGCCTGGCCACACACTGCGGAACACAAATATAAATACGAAAAGTACGAACATGCTGCAAATGTCCTCCAAATGGCTCAGGACACACACACAAATCAGAAGAAAATTGTCCACTTGTACCATATTCGTGTTCGACTGTATGTGGCCGGGGTAACTCGTACCTGCAAATATGTACCACCGTACAATTCTTGTGGTCCATTTTTGTCTTTGCTGGAAGATCTCCCTCGGTCTCAAATTAGTCCACATGTCTACTATGTTCCATGTCATGTGCTCTAATTAAAGGACTTCAGAAAGGGACTTGTCTGCATCATATTTTGAAAGGACGTCCTTCCTTTGGCATACAAAAACCTCAACTTACTCAACAGACAAATATTGGTCCTTGCTTGGTCACATAATTCGGTAGACGATAGGACATCCCATTGGACCACGTGAATGAGACAAAACGAGCCACTTGCATGCCAGGAATTCAGGATGCATGCAGTATTACGATCTGTACGTTGCACACTCAAAGGCAAGCGACGGAATCAGACTCAATGCATTTCAAATGCACTTTGTGTGCTTGAGTTCCTTGTCGCTGGTTTGTTTTACTCGGGCCCCGTGCGGTTAAGTCCATCTCGGGTGAGTCTTTTTCGAGTCCGTTTACGGAGTAGGTGCGATTCTGACTAGGCCACAATGCAATGAATGTGGACGGAGTGTGACCGCTGCCTTGATACAATAATCGACGTCGTGGGTCGTTGGTTTCACAACTGCTGGGCAGGTTGTTGTCCATTTATTGTTCGTCTCAGAAAAGCATGTAGGTTGGTCTATTCACCTGTCGTTTTGATATCTATCAATAGAAAGATTATGAATTCATTTTATAAGTGATACGGAATAAATGGAATGAGACTGGTAGCTGTGGCATGTGCCAGTTTTAAAAGAAATATTAATTGAATAGGTTGTGAGCATGTGGCATTCCCAATAAAAAATTTCTCTGAGGAGAAGAGAAAATATGTAGGTAAAGGAATTACTGTATGTAAATTTTGATTATTTGAATAAATTTGTGTTGTCTGTAATAAACGTCATGAATCTTGTAATGAACTAAATTTTGATGCGTTTTCGGTACGTTTTGTTCGAAATACAATATTTTTCGCAATGTTGTTTCTCCAAAATGAATATATTTGTGAAAAATCATTTTTAATTGCAAATTTAGCAGTCGCGCACAGCTTAAGTTGCGGTCTCCACAATCCTCTGTCTCACAAACACAAATGGATTGGAGGCGGTTGAGGAGACGGCGGTCGAGAAGGTAAGCGGCTTCGCGGCAGCCCCCTGTTTATTTGTGTATAAACAAGATGTTAACCGCTTTCGATTCAATGGATCTCAGACCATTTTCCTACAAAACAACAGACCGGTTTTAATCCAGGTCTCGTAGGAGATCTCATCGGATCAATTTTGCGCCTTGTTTGTTTGTGTTGTCTTCCCCAGGCCTACGCATGTTTATTTATACGTAAAGGACAGCGGCAACGAGCGGCAAAAATCCCGCCTATGTGTCCCGAACTAAACTACAACGAGCATAGGTCGCTGGTTAGCTCGTTGAGGGTCCTTTTTCTACACCGGATGATACGGTCCGACCTTCACAGTCACTATCATATCTTAGGCTCCGTCCTCAGGGCTTACAATTTTTTACGTATCTGAAATAGTTTTCGAGATAACCTTCGGGAAAAGTGTGCAAAACAACAAAAAAATAACCACTTTTGTTTGTTTTCGGGTAATATTTCGAAAATGGTTTGCCGTTATGAAAAACGGGAGGTAGGCGTTCTCTTGGCCTGATCATGCCCATTTTCAATACCAGCCAAGTAGGTTATACTTTCAACATTTGACCAAAATTGCAAGTCTCTAGCTTCATTCTATCGAAAGTTATCGTGCGAACGGACAGACAGACATGGCTTAATCGAATCAGGAGGTGATCCTGATCATTTATATATATATACATTGCTATACCTCCGGAGCCTCCTTTAGGGTGTTACATATTTCCGTCGTGACAAAAACAATATACCCTAATACTAAAAGTCTAGGGTATAAAAAAGAAAAGGAAAAAAAAGATAAGAATTTGCTGGATATCGAACCCGCGACCCATTTGGATAGAAAAACACTTGTGACTGTCACTGATAAAGAACACGTTTGAATTATGTTTATTAAGTTAGAGCGGTACGCGGAGTTTAAAAACGTCCGCAGTCGCAATAAGTAAACGATCCGATAATCAAACTGATATTTCATCGGACATAAGGGTGGACAACTTGACAATTCGGAATTTAACCTGGATGCTACCCTAGAGCCATGTTTTGCGAAACCAGGGCAGCGACCCTACACAGTTACGCAAAAAAAACCCACCTATTGTGTCCCGCTCTGCAGTGCTCTGAAATGTCAGCCAAACATACCACACCTTAAATGAAGTTATCGCGAAAACTATTTCAGATACGAAAAAAGTTGTTAAAAGCTTTTTGCTGAATTTCCATGTTATCTTTAATTTTGCCTTAGAACGTTTTTTGATACGGTAAACCGTTTTCGAAATATTATCCAAAAACCAACAGAAATAGCTATTGGTTGTTGTTTTCTGAGTTTTAGCGAAAGGTTATCTCGAAAACTATTTTAGATACTAAAAAATTTGTTAAAAGATTTATTATGGACTTTGTTGTGATCTTTTTCGCCATGATTAGCCGTTTTGGAAATCCATAGAGAGAGTTCCGGAGAATGCAGTTGCCAGCATACACCTACTGTCCCTGTCGAGTGATGTTGTTAATTGCCTTGACCCCTCCAGGGGCATGGGCGCGTCAACATCTCTAGCATTTCTATGCTTTGTTGACGTTTCGATAGCATATCTACTTTTCGGAAGTGCTGTTGCTAGCATGCACCTCCTATCCGCGCCGTCTTTATACTGACAAGCTCGGAGCACTGTGAGAGTTCTATTGGTACACACAGGCAGTTTCTGGTCGAGCCGAGATTTGAACTCCGAGCTCAAGATTAGTATCGTAGAGCGGTGACCGAGCAATCACGGCCACCGAGCGCGACAATGAACCAGAACCAGGTCAGTGAGCTACTTACCTTGAAGGAAGGTTGGTTCATTTGGTTTCTTGATTCAATAGTTGAACTAAAACTGGCAGTTGCTCAGCTAAACGATGTGCTAACGTCCTCCTATAGGGACAGTATCATACCAGGCAGTAGCACGGAGCAGGACAAAAGATGTCCTTGTGAAACAGTAAACTAGATAGCAAGCGTGAACAATTTAGGATGAAGTTTGACTCACTCCCACTGAGTATAATCAGGTACTCCAAACGAGTGTGCTAAACTAAACACTGTAAGAACATTCACAACTTTGACTGCTGCGTTGGTTTAGTGACCAAAAACTTAACAGAGCACAACCACATTGAAGTTCGATAAGTTACAATAGGCGGGTTTTTTCAACAGTCCAGATCAGAGCAGAACGAAAATTGCACGCGTTACACTAACAAAATGGATTTATACAGAGCAGGTTGTTAGTGTAGTTTGCGCCATTGTTGTTCAGCTCATGATCTGGACTTTTGAAAAATCGCACCTAATATCTTACTGCTTTCCCTGATATAACTATGCACCCAACGCCTACTCTGGAGACGATCGTTGCAATAATCCACTATATTTATTAAAGATATATGTAGCACCTTTAAATGCTCTCATAGTAAATCTATTAAAATTCATCACCCGCCATATTTCAGCATTTCTATTAAAAAAAAAGTCAGTTTACTGAATGGCATTTTAATTAATCCTCAATTCCTATTAATTCCGTCTGGATCCCGAATAACGATTGTAACAAGTTCCTTTCTGCAGTATTTTACTTGCGGGCTCTTTAGATTGGCCTGGCAACTAGCAGTATGTACCTACATAATTGTGATAAGCTTTTCACAACCCTTAGGACGCTTTTCCCAGAACATGGCTCCACCATTTAGTTTGAAATGGTGGAATGTTTAAATTTAGCAGCAATTATTTAAATGGTATTTGCATTAATGTTGTATATTAGGCCTTAAATATTATATATGGACCGGAACCGGGGGTGTCTAAAGTCTTCCCGTAAAAAACCGTCTCGGAAATGAAGTCCTCTAATACCTACGCTTTTACCCCATGTTCCAATTCCGATCGGAAAGAGTAATACATTATTTTTAACATATTATCTGTGTTCCTATATTGTAGATAACCAATATAATTCTATTGGTTATCGGTCGCTCAACCTAGACATAGGCAGAGCGGTATTCAGACGCTCCGTCGACCAGAGATCCTAGCCCATGGCCATGGAAATTTCGGGGCCCAAACTACCACCAAGGGTTGAAAGCAAGCAAATTTTGCCTCTCCAATTGTATATTTGTCTTGTTTTATTTATCAGTAATTGATCAATAATTCTTTATTAATTTTTAATATTAGTGATGCTGAAAAGAGCAGGGATGACATAGATGTCATTTCATTCAAAATTTAATTCGTGCCTACCTTGAAATTAAAATCTAGCTTCCGACTATTTTTTTGTTGAGCGTTTTCCAGAAATATGCGAATGTGTGATTTCAGTGGGTTTCAGGATATTTCTGTGCACAAAATAACATCAGAAAGCAGCTTGATGTTCTTTATGCAACTCACCAGACCTAGGATCCATCAGGCTCAAAAACTGCAGCGTTACCATACAACCGCTGCATTATCTTTGATAACATCTGCACCACTAAAATTAAAAAGTCTCTACGAATATTCACGATGCACTTATACGAGTATTAGAAGACCTTGCTTAGAATATCGGAAACAAATCCTTTACAAAGTCCATGCACATTCAATTTGCTACTTCTTTACGGTAGTCATTTATGCACAGATTGAACACAGACATTACTGGAACTGCAATGTCTTGTGTTTTATAATGCAGTGACGATCATAACATTACGTGATTTGTGAAAACAATGCCCGTTTCAAACAAAAAACAATACCATGTCTAAAAGATCCATCTTAAACGAAAGCGAGAATCCTTGCGAGAGCGAGAGAAGGAGTACTGAACAAATACTCCGTTCTGTTTTTGACCCATCGATCCCCACCTGGGCAGGGGTGCAGCTGCCATTTACATATTTGGTTAAAGATAAGGTCTGAAAATTTTCCACTGAAGCAAACCTCTATGATCATGTAATTTGATCTCAAGCAGATCTGCACATCAGGAATTGGATTTAGAATGGTCATGTGACCGCGTCCCCCCTACGTGCATAGGAAGTTAATTCTGGAAGCATTTTAGAGCTACAAATTCCTGAATGAATATATATACAGCGGGGTTAGTCCGGGGTACTCGTTGGGCAAGTGCCCATAGCTTCAGTGATTTCTCAGCGAACAAGGCTTTGTTGATTACTGCACTTTAGTAATATAGAAGATTGTTGAGTTTTCGGTGACCACACAATCGCAGCGTGGGTCGCCATGGACCGCACCAGCATGGAATACAACCACTCAATAATTTTTGGGCTCCTAGAAACCCACATTGTGCGTGTGGCCTTGCTAATTACATTATCTAAGTGTTCCAGGTAAGTTTCGAGTTTGCGCCTAGCGTTACACCGGGACATTTAACGTCGGTGGAACACTCTAACGTCGTACCGCCTTCTGGGATTGGTCCCAATGTTAGGTTTCGGAAGCCCACAGCAACATACCAGTGTAGACCTATATCGAGTCCCGACCCCAGCAGTTTTGTGATTGTAGATTCAAATTTAGCCCTGACCATGATAGTTATGTATACCCGCCTATCCAATTATTGGAAAACCGTGCTAATTAAGAATGGAGATCAGCTAGTCTACGACAAGGGACCACAGATGGGGGAGAGAACGACATATTGCGGAGAACCATTTACGGCATCCACAAACATAGGGGTGTTGCCTTTAAGTGAATGTCCCATCCACGGAGCATAGCGTCTATTGGTAAAAGGTATCGGGTAAGAAGTCCTTGAGTTCTAGAAAGTTGAATATGCAATCGTATACAGTGTTTTCGAAAGCCTCCTCAATTTCACGAAAAGCCCACAACGCGATTTCCCCATCACTGGGAGACTTTTCGATTTTCCTCACAAGATTATGCAAGGCGGTCACTGTTGACTTACACTTCTCGTAAGCGAATGGCATACGATGTAGGGGGATCGAAAATTCCGTCTCGTACCTGATTGCCAGTCAAGCACCCTGTTCATGATATTAGGTAAAAAAGAAGTAAGGCTAATCGGTCTATAAGATTTGGGCATTTGCTCCGGTTTATTACCCCGGTTTGGTGGGCATCCGAAGATGCCCGTGCTGACGGAACCTAAGATAAGATATTGACCGTGAAGGTCGGGCCGTGCCATCTGGCGAAGAAAAATGCCCCACAACGAGTGAAGCAGCGGCCTATGCTTGCTGTAGATCAGTTCGAAAGACGTGTATATCATAAAATTATAGGCCTGGCGAAGACAGCACAAACATGGGAGGCTGAAATGTGGAATAATAAAAAAATGGGGCGATAATGATGGAATGGTTGGCAGACGGCTCAGATGCGCTCGCGTTTGCACCGGGGTCCGGGTGTAATGGGACCTTCGGCCGCTGGTTTCGTACAACCGACAGATCAATACTCATCAGGTGTTGCCTTAAATCTGCCGGTGAAAGCAGCACTACCAGGATATGGTTCCTTAGAGGGCAGCTTTTGCTTCTAGGCCAGCCAAGAAGAGGAAAAAATAAAAAAATAAAAAGACAAAAGTGAGCTGGGCACCAGACTTAACCGGCAACCATTGTAGAGGGAAAGAATTAGAAAAGAGAAAAAAAAAAATACTTCATTTCCCCATTATACAGATGATCAACAGAGTTCAGAGAATCACGAGGATAGCAGAGGCGCAACACTGCATTCCTTGCAATAATTCACTCATGATCTCTGATCTCTCGCGCCCCTTTTTTGTGGAGCCCGTCACGACGTCTGCCCCGCTTTTTTATTGTTGGCGTGCCCATATAGGGTTTTGTCACCAGGTGCTGATCCGGTGAAACATCACACTAGTCCGACACCAGGGACTAATCGTCAGGAAGTCCCGTCCCGGGTTTCCTCTCTCGCGACGGCATTTGGGGCCAGAACCATGAGCAGTACTGGCCCCAGTACACCAGGCTCCAGCGGTAAATTCACAATCTCGAAGCTTTTGGTGCTAAATCTGTGCCTAGGGCTGCGGCTAACCCGGGTGCGAGCAGGGGTGCTATTAACAAGGGTGGAGATAGGAAGAAAAACCTGACCCCATTACAAGCTCGCTCAAGGGAAATACGGAACGTTATTCGTGTCCGGGACGTGATGTCTCGAATCGAGGAGTCGCATTGGAGCGGAATCTCGAAAAGACAACGATCGGCGGATAAACGCAGTATGGCCCGAAACGGCAGAGGACTGCTGGGCCTATTAATCCGATTGCCTCCTATGCAGGAGATCCCATCGCAACCTAGGGCTTGCGCTTGGCTACCAGCAGTAGTTTCGGATACGAACCAAGATTTAAAACACATTTGGCATTGCAACGAGATCCTCCCAACTTAGGATTGGAGGACGTGAAATTTGAAGAACCCGTTAATAACTGTCGATGCGCAGTCTTTGTATTAAACAAGGAGTCATTTTCGCTCATTGCTAAGCCTATGGGAGTCATTAGACTTAGATTTATTAAAATACAGTTGCACATCTACAAGAGTAATGCTAGGAGGGGCCGGTGTCTACCTCCATGGAGGAGGATGTGGTTCCGACGATCGATGATCCTTCCTTCGTAGTCTCTAGACTCCTCGACTTGGACACATATGAGGAATCTTTGTCCCTAGGCTCTTATCTTATCTTCGCGTATGACTCTTCTAACTCCGACAAGCAGAGGGAGGCAGACGCTACGATGGTGGAGAAGGTGTCTAATACTTTTACAGTTTTTACAAATAAACCTCTTCCATTCAAATGGAGCCTCTGCTGCTATTCTTCTTCGTCTGGTGCGCAGTGAGAAAGACATTGTGCTGGTACAGGAGCTCTGCGATCCCGTAAGAGGCCTGGGGTCCCCTGATTATACTGTGTATGTGAAAGGCAACGGGAGGCCGCGGGCATGCATGCTTGTTAGGAATATTGTCAAGGCTTTCCTATTGTCAAATTACAGTGACAAGGACCCTGTATTAGTTTGGGTGTTCGGAAGTGTAGGGGAGAGAGAGTCAATGGTCTTTTTTTTTAAATTTCCCCTGGTTTGTGGTCAAAACAACAAAAAAAAAATTTCCTATTTTTCATTCGTAGCGTGGACTATCTGTTAAGGCAAGATTGAAGTAAATTTGTTTCTTCTTTAGACCATGTTTTTTTTCCCTTAATACGTAACATTCCCAAATTTTTAAATCAAAGTCCTTAAAATGTATACGCCGTTCGAAAGCCAATACAATGGTGAAACTTTCCAGATTTGTCAGTTCAAAGTACCGTTGTAAAATAGTCATTTGAATTTTGCGATGAAAAATCGGTTTTGAAATTCCTTTAACGTTTGAACAGTTATATCTTTGAAGTAACGGGGATTTTCGCAGCCGGAAAGCAGTTGTTTTATTTTAAATTTTATGTAGAAATATTCACTATCCAGCTTTTATTCCATATAGTTTATTTATTCTATACAACGTTTCGCCAATTCACGGCATCTTCAGGTATATAAGATTGAATTTTAATAGTTGAAAAAAAAAAACTAATAAAATTCAATCTTATATACCTGAAGATGCCGTGAATTGGCGAAACGTTGTATAGAATAAATAAACTATATGGAATAAAAGCTGGATAGTGAATATTTTTACCAAAAAAAATACATCATTAGTGACGATACCGATAAAGGAAAATAAATTTTATGTAGTTTCAGAAAGTGACGTCAAATCTCGGATTAACACTCGCATACATCCCATCTCAATACCACGTCGAGATGGGAGTACCCGGGTACTCACATAGACTTTGTATGGAAACTTCGTAGAATTTGGTGTTGAGAAGAGGCAAATCAAGCGAATTTGGAATAAAAACAGGCATGAAACCGTTCACGCGAAGCGTGAAGGGTTTTATACCTGTTATCATACTCTCAATACCTGTTATCATAGCCTCATTTTAATCTGCGGTGCATTTACCACTGTGAAATTAGTAGTAAAATTTGTTCGAATTCCACTGTTCCTATGAGAGGCATATGAAACAGTAGGCCGATTTCAACCAAATTTTAGAATATGGTTTGGTGGTAAATATAATTGAATGATGTGAAATTTCGTAAAGATCAGAAAGAAAAAAGTTTTTCTAACAAAAACTTGTTTTTGGAACGGTCGTTCCTATGATAGCTATACGATAGAGTAGTCCAATTTGAACAGAATTCGAGAATGTGATCTAGCGGCAAAAATTATTGAATAATATGAAATTTCAAAATGATAGCTTTACAAATAAAAAAAATTTTCTAGCAAAGACTGACTTTTGGACGGGTCGTTCTTATGGTAGTTATATATGGCGTAGTGATCCGATTCCGTTGGTTCCTACATATATATTGCGTGCATATACATATATACTGCGTGCATATATATATACTGCGTGCATATATTTATACTGCGTACATATACATATATATACTTCTTGCAAAATTTCAGCTGGGTACCTTGAAAACTGAGAGACTAGTTTGCATAGAACCTGGCGTTTTTCGGGAATCAATTCGTCCGAACTACCGAGGAAGTCGCCAGAATCGCCGGATTCGACAAGACTTCCCATGTAATCGTGGCCTTCTTCGTCCGTCATACGTTGCCAACGAGCATGGCTAATATCATCCATTTCCAATTCTTTACAGTCTTACACTTTCAATGATCAAGTCGAAATTGAATGGAAACCCTCGAATTCAAAAAATTTATGCGACTGGATTTTATCTAATCATGACACACGATACGTAAGAGTCATAAACCTATTGTTAGAAGTATACCCTTTTTTATTGCAACTGCTAAATTTATAAATGAATAATTTTTCTGGGTAAAACCCCATAATAATATGAATGTGAGTACCCGGGTACTCATAAATGTATCCGAGGGGTAACCAACAAAAAGTGAAAAAAAAATGTATAAACAAAAATGCAAAATTGCTTGTGGATATGTTTTTCCAGGTAAAACATAATAGCGATAGCTCATTAGGAAGATGGGGACAATAAAAATTACAATAAGTGAAAAAACTAGCTTTTTATAGCTCATGAGTACCCGGGTACTCAAATATGTATGCGAGTGTTAAATGATTCGGCCACTCTCCCAATCATTTAATCCGAGATTTGGATTTTGTTCGTAGTCAAGCTTCCTGACACTATTTACACCTTTTTTATTTTAATTTTCCTTTCCTTACCCGCCAAGGCCGTGCTATTGTATCAAAGGGTATCCCTTAAGCTTTGGCGGTTACATAAAAACATGCCATAATTCTGTAACGGTTAAAGGGAGAGATTCCATGTCATATGGTAATTTTCCTCAAATGAAGATTATTATCTAACATTTAAGTATTTACCATCAGGAAAGGTACACACTTTATAGATTGTATTTTACATTAATTTTTTTGAGCTCTTCGCTGCATAATAGGTGTGCAGTAAAAGGCCTCAATGCAATCCCCTATGCGTTATCGAAGATGAACAAGTATTTTCCAGTTTGGAGTCCGAATTTGGTTTTCTCAGTAAAAATTCAGATGGTACGGATTTTACGGATCTTTTTATACCCTAGACTTTTAGTAAAGGATATATTGTTTTTGTCACGACGAAAATATGTAATACCTTAAAGGAGGCTCCGGAGGTGTAGCAATGTATATATATAAATGGTCAGGGTCACCTTCTGATTCGAATGAATATTCAGAACTCTGTTCCTTGCGACCAGTTTAACTGTCTCACTTGAATGTGCAAACGTAAACAGTTCTAGTTGTCAAAATCTCAGCAGCCCGTATCAGCTGTTTGGAATTATTTTCCGATAAATCCTTAACCGGAAGGTGAGTGCCGTTTAGCGTTTATCTACAGGATAAGATTTAACTAGACATTGAAAAAACGGCCCTTACATAAGCTGACAGCTATTCACAAAATAAAATTTTTTTTTGGCACTCGTATTTATTTAGTACTATTTTCGTACAGCCGAAAAAATATAATTACATATTTTCTGAAAAGTTACGGTAGTGTTTGCCAGTCTTAAGTCTTAAGCTGGCAGACACTGCCGTAACTTCTAAAAGTAAAGGGTAATAATTTTTTTTTTTCAACTGTACGAAATTAGCAGTGAATAGGCCCGAATTTACTTCTTTCAATTATGTCTGCTACATTTGCTCTGCCAGCTTAAGAGAGATAGTTTCTTCACTCTAATTATTTGTTTGAGGAGCAATATAAGTTTGCATCATCAATTGAAGTGTTTTTTAACGTAAAAAATCCTGTGTACACCATTTAAACGCATCATGCAAACGGCAAGAAGTTAGCCAAGCCCTCCCACTCATTACTCATCATTTAACTCTGAGATGCAAACCACCCCCAATAGCTCATCATGTCCACAACCCGTGCGGGTGCGGCCGGCGTCTTCAACTTCCACAAGAAGAGCTGTCGTGGGTGAGGACAAATGATATTCAAATACCATTCCTCCGTGTTTGTACTCGTACATTTAAATTGGGCTTCTGCATGAACGCTTGCCTGCACACCCTTGTTGCAGCGAGTCCTTTTCAATGTTACGTACGGCGCGGCGACATGCCGGGTACCGATGCACTTCGATTTCAGGTGAACCGAGCCGGTGATTATTTCCACTAATGAAGGGGGTCGTGAACGAGAATGCTTTTATCAAATAGAGGGTGATGTGCACAGTCGTGGAGGTGCACTTGCAACCACACGCAACAACGTATGTACTACGCCAGGTTGTGCGAGTACCTTGGCAATGTGGTTCTCACCTGTAGACGAAGAACTGCGTTTCACGCTTCGCTGACCCTCGAAATTCCCATGCATATCAACGCGCCATGAATACTTGAACAAACTGGTCGACGATTGCTTCAAGAATGATAGCGTCGAATTGTCAGTATCAACTGAGCTTTCTGATGAGCAGGTTCGCGTCGCGAGTCCTTCGGCTTGTAAATTGCACGCGGTTGCCAGGACAATTACGAAGCACAATTCGCGTTGAGCATTTTATCTGAAAAGCGTCGTTTTTTACGAATACGGGATAATGTCACATTTTTTAATACGAAAGCTCTTGTTTGAATTTTCAATTAAGTGATTGTTAGCCTGCGAAATTGCGAACCTAGTGTTGGTGTAGTGCACGACCAGTTCAAATTACTTAAACCACAGTGTAATTAGCCTAACGAAATTTTCGAAATGCGACAATTTCGCTAGGCGGCATGACAGCGGTGCTACTAGTGATTATTGTCGGATTGGCGGGTGTATAAGCAAATCCGCTGCATGCTCATTTGCCCAGTGAATATTGTTCCCGGATTTTCAAGGATATGTTTGTTGTGTGTGTCGATATATTGCGGGCGAAAGGACGTCTTGAGGCAGTGTCACTTTTGTGAGTACAATTGAATTAAAGGCGGGCGGTTCCATTCGATTCAGAGGTGCGGTAGTGGCGTCATCGAGACGTAAAATATGTTGGAAGCCATTCCATCCATTCAGGATACGTGAACGTGGAGGACATATACGCGCCGCCGAGGAGCAATGGGCGGAATATTTCCTATGATGGATGTGGCAGTTTTATGGGTTAGTCCTCATAATACACTATCATGCTGCAGACTGTGTGGAAAAGCATTTTTAGCTCTTCTGTTTATGAATATGTTTATTCAGTTGCTATTATTTATGTGCTGCTTTTCTGAAAGACTTGGCTGCAAAATGTATCTATAGGGATCCTCTGCTGTTTTTAATACATTCTATCTCCTTCTCCTTGAACTCTGGCTCAAGGAGAATGGAATTTCTTGCATTCAGACATAATTCATATTGTGGTGGTATGTTCTCTTACTTGTGAGGCTTCCGTTCTTTGCAGATTATTATTTATTCATTGAAAAATATGTACATATACACGTTTTTGTCGACTTTCCGAGAAAGAGAAATGGGAGACTTCAAGGTGAATATATTGTTAGAGAATTGATTCAATTTCAGGCTGTTTTCAACGGTCTTTGTTTCGTTCGAGTTTTTGTTCCCACACATTTGCATTTCGCCTCCATTTCTACTCGCCACCGTTCAAATGTCCGATATTTGAAAGTGAAACATTTATGGCGTTCCAGTTTTCTCGGCTTTCGGACTTATTCAAGGCTTAAATTTCTTTCTAGTTGATTGAATTTTAAGGTCTGTTTGGCGCTTATACTGGATGGGGCCCTTGCTTGGTCCCCTGCTGGTATTGGATACATTTATTCAAGCGAATCAGATAGTGGATAATCCATTCAAATGGGGACGAAGTGCTGAATATGTTTTCACCATTCTGTTAACAATTATACATTTTTGCTTAGTTTATTAGTCCAGCCATTGCGTGATTTGGGGATACAAATTCTGGTGGAGAATTTTTTTCTTTCTTTTTTTTATGTTTTTTTGGGGTGCTAAACACGAATCCGGAGCTGCCCACCAAAATTTTTTTGCGAAACATGGTCAAAATCTCGAAAAACCTCAAAATTTCGGTACTTTTTTGGTTTTTTGATTATAACTTGAAAACCGTGGATCCTAGCTAGAAAAAGTGTTGGAATTTGTTAAAGATAATAAAATTCTGCGTGGAATGAGCTACCTAAACGACAAATTCGGCCCAGTGGTGTAGCGGCAATCAACAGTCGAAAATCGTCGATTTTTCACAACTTTGCGAAAAACCCTGTTATTGTCACATTTGAACGTCTGTACCTTGAAAACGGCTACTAATATGTAAAAATGCACAAGTGAGAGTTGGATAGCAGGAAATTCTCTGTTCAGAAAGTACCTAATCTTTTTAATTTGATAAAAAGAAAATCCAGAAATTCGAAATAACTAAAATCACGTTTTTGAACGAGTGTTCCCTTATAACATATTTTCGTTCTTTTTATACCCTAGACTTTTAGTATAGGGTATATTGTTTTTGTCACGACGGAAATATGTAACACCTTAAAGGAGGCTCCGGAGGTATAGCAATGTATATATATAAATGATCAGGGTCACCTCCTGATTCGATTAAGCCATGTCTGTCTGTCTGTCTGTCCGTTCGCACGATAACTTTCGATAGAATGAAGCTAGAGCCTTGAAATTTTGGTCAAATGTTGGTAGTGTAATCTAGTTGGATGGTATTGAAAATGGGCATGATCAAGCCAAGATAACGCCTACCTCCCCTACATATGTAAAATACTTAATGTATCTGTAACTCCCGACTAAATAAATATGAAAAGCTCTAGCTTTGGTAGATTACTCATGAGGGTAATCTTATAAACTCCTGGGAAAATCAAATCGATCAGTTGAAAACTAACGGTAATTTTCTTACAAAGAGCCCCGTACTACCCTACTTTTCGGGTTTTTTGTCTATAACTCTTGAACCAATTGACGTAGACGCCTGATTTTTGGCATGTAACCCTGGGGTGAGAAGATACTTGAGTTCTAGTAAGTTGGGCATAATCGGATCAAAGGAACGCCTACCTCCCCTACAAATTTCAAAAAATTAAATATTCCTTTAATTACGATAACTTTCGATAGAATGACACTAGCGAAAATTTGACAAAATGTTGTTAGTAGGATCTACTTGGTTGGTATTGAAAATGGGTAAGATCCGACTCAAGCAACCCCTACCTCCCCTACAAATGAAACTTCAAATAAGCTATAACTTTTGATAGAATGATACTACCGAGTTAAAAATTTGGTGGAATGTTGCTAGTAAGACCTACGTAGTTGGTGTCGAATATGGGCAAGATCCAACCCAAGGAACCCCCACCTCCCCTACATATGAAACTTCAAATAAGCGATAACTTTTGATGGAATGAAGCCAGTGACTTGAAATTTTGGTCAAATGTTCGAAGTGAGATTGAGTTAGTTGGCATTAAAGCTGGGTAACATCCGACCAACGAAACCCCTATTTCCCCTACAAACGAAACTTTAAATAAGCGATAGCTTTCGATAGAGTGAAGTTAGAGACTTGAAATTTTGTTTAAATGGTTGTAGGGTGATCTAATTGGTTTGTGGCAATGATGAGCAAGATCCAACCTAAGGAACCATTACCTCCTCTACAAGTGAAACTTCAAATAAGCAATACCTTCCGATAGAATGAAGCTAGCGACTTGAAAAATTCGACAAATATTGTAGAATGGGTTAGTTAGTTAATTGATTTTGAGAATGGTCAAGATCCTAATGAATGAGTGCCAACCTCTCCTATGAACTGGCCATATAGGAGACCCATTCTTAATGCATATACTACTCAATTGCCCTAACCCCTTGTGGGGCATAGCGCGTCAACTGTTCCATGTGGCCCAGTTGACGTTTCGTTGGCATAAATTGGTTTCGGAGAATGCAGTTGCCAGCATGCACCTCCTGCACATCCATGGCCACGGACATCGTCGTGGACGGGATTCGAACCCGAAACGCCGATAGTCAAACATGAGACTGATGCCTCAACACATTGCGCTACCGGTCGCCCCATGGTTTTACATAGGTGCTGGTATTTCTTCAACAATTTGAATATTGAAGGTTGTATTTACATGTATGAATATATTACAATAAGTTGGTTAAAAATACATTACAGGTTCACAGACTTAGTATTTTGTAAGGACCGGTTTTTTGGAATGGTGGTCTGGATTCCGGTGGATGGGATTCGTCGACTGACTCTTCCAACATTTCTTCGAGGTTGTCGTCTGCTGCGGAGAGGCCCACATTCTCATACTAGCCCTCACAGTTGGCACAAAGCGGGAGCAATGTATGTATGCCTTTTTGTAGCCATTGTGTCCTACACATGTCTTCTTGCGGTTTCAAGAAATGATGCACAATAGGGCATCTGTTGCGTCATTCCTCGTGATTGTTACAGGCAGGAGTCCACTTTTGGTAATTTTCCACCCCCATTCTCCGGGCCTTTTGTCAAATCAAAGCCACTTCTGCACTTGGTGGTATACCCTCATTGAATGCTGCTGAGTTGCATTTTCAGTTGATGAAAGAGAGGCGAAGCTGATTCCCGCCTTGAAGGAGGATGTCACATAGCTTTTTTTTCTCAGCAGATTTAATGAGATGGCGTCTTTTCGACCGTATAGCGCCTTCAAGAAGGCTGCTCTTGTCGTAGCTATACTTGAACGAGCTTCCTGGGGACCTTGGAAAACTTTTATGACGGCTATCAGACGTGAATTTCTTCGGAGAACATTAAGAAATTTCTTCTTCCTCTGGTTGAACAGCGCACTGGTGGAGTCGCATGTAAAAATAGTATGTTTTGGGGCCATGAAGAGAGCTGTCGTGATTATGAGGGTATCTGCGTCTTCCCTGGCTTGCTCGCAACAACAACCGTCAACAACGGAAACACAAACCTAATCCATTTTTTTTTTTTGGTTCAGCACCGCATTGTAAGTGGAGCTAAGAACTAGTCTAATCATTTCTGAATGGAACTGTGACTGTGGTAATTGGAAACGCCATGTTTCTGGTGGTTAGAAATGTGAACTACTAAAAAAGTGCCCGAAAATGTGTTGTATGAGAACATGGCCTATAATTTATTCCTATAATCAGGGTTTTACATAATTACCTATATAATCGCAAATTTTTGATTGCGTCCATAGAAAATAAGTTCATGTAGAGTGTTACGTGCGTTGGTTTTATAAGTATGCTAGGTGACAAAAACCAATTCAGTGAAAAAATCACGAAGTTTTGAAACTTAGTATTGTTTTTTTTTAACCAGGGGCATATATATCATACTAAAAATCCCCTCCTAAGAGGTGAGTTGTTTAAAAGAGAGTTTTTGCTTTTTGTTTTTTCTTGTTTCTCCGTAACTATTAATCCTCAAAAAAAAAAAAAACTTCGGACCCAATTATGTAAGATCATACAAAAATTACTTCAAAGATGTTATTGTCGCCGTTACTGTATCTTATATCGTTTTCGACATAATCTCACTTGAAAGGGACTTTTTATAACTTGCTCTTTTGTTCCCATAATGTGGAAATCTGAATATCGTGATGTTATTGCCACATATCGGAGTAATATTCGTCCCACGAAAAAAATGATATGAAAAATTTTGGTGATTTTTTTTTTTACAGGGAATGAAGGGATCAGTTTGCTATGGCGCTTTCTTCGCCATTTCAGTGAATTCCAAAGCTGTTTTCATCATTTCCCTGGGAGGGAATAGGAAAATGGGGGAGGTAAAATATTAAACATACAAAACAAAACAGAAAACGGTAGTTCCTATGACAGCTAATTTAAACCAAATTCGGGAATGTAATTTGACTAAAGATACTATTGGTTAGTGGGATATTTGAAAAAGATACGAATTTTTGGACCGGTCGATCCTATGGTTGTTGTTGTAGCGGTGCTTCGAGCTCAGATAAAGACGTGTGTCAAAGATTCTGACTATCCATGTTAGTATCCTCTGTGTCCAGGTGGAGAAAAGCAGCTGCCTCGATGGAGTTCTCTCATAACGCAATAGGAGTTAAACACGTGCGGGCTGCTGGACAATTTAAGATGTGCTCAACGTTGTGTGGAGCGAGGCCACATGCTGGGCAGGAGTTTTGGACTTCACTGTCGATGCGGGATAGGTATGAATTCAGACGTGAGCACCAACCAGAGCGGAGTTGAGCTAACGTGGTTCTAGTTGCTCTTGGGAGCCGGCCTTCGTCTGGGGATATGGCAGGTGGTTGCGCATTCAATACTTTTTTCGGTTTCAGTTCCGGGATCGCAGAAAGCACTTGTTCACTGTGCAGCGTGGTGATGACCGACTTATAGCTGGTGTTATCGAAGGGAACTCTTTTAAACCTTTGGACATCACTTTCGCGGTCCCTCATGTTGCGTCTAACGTGACGCGGCGGTGGGGTCTTGTCCATCAGGTTTGAGTTGGGATGGTTATTCCGATAGCAGCCAACTAGATACTGCTTGGCGAGGAGAGTGTTGTGGCTTTTTCAGGGCATCATTTTGGTCTCTTGATGCAGATGGTCCGGTGCCGAAATTAAGAGGCAGTCTGTGACAGTTCTAAGAGCCGTGTTCTGTCAGATCTGTATATTTCTCCATTTAGTGTCGCATAAATTGTCTGACCATTTGGGAGCCGCATAATCGGCCACAGATCTTCCGATGGATTTATATATTGCGAGTAGGGTCTCCTTATCTTTTCCCCAGGAACTGCCAGCCGAAGCCTTGAGGACTTTGTTCCTGCTTCTCATCCTGTCACAAATTTTTGGCGCATGAGCCGAGGAGGTGGCCATGCTGTCAAGGGTGACACCCAGAATTTTTGGATTGTTAATTGGGGGAGTAGTTTGACCATCTACCGCAATATCCAGTTGTAGCCTCACTTCCTTGGTCCAATTGGTAAAAAGAGTAGCAGAAGACTTCGGCGCTGACAGAGTAAGATTTTTGCTGATGAGGAAGTTGTTGAGATCTTCAAGATATTAATTTATCTGCTCGCACATTTGGGTGATGTCATCGCCGGTTGCCAAAATCGAACAGTCATCAGCGTAACTGACGATTTCAAGTCCGTCAGGTGGCGTCGGAAGTCCTGACATATATAGATTAAACAGAGTGGGAGATAAGACTCCTCCTTGGGGGACACCCTGTTTAATTTTCCTTAGCTTAGATTTCCCATTTCTAAACTCTGTGTAGGACTGTCTATCGGCAAGGTAATTCACGATCCACTTAATTATTCCCGACGGAAGAGATGTACCGCAGATGTTAGACTGGAGAAACGAGTGGCCGACAGTGTCAAATGCCTTTGGCAGGTCTAAAGCCACTAGAATGGTTCGTTGACATGGACGTGCTTGGTTAAGGCAATTGTGTATTCTTGTAGTGATGGCATCCAAAGCCGTGGTTGTGCTGTGCATTCTTCTAAAGCCATGTTGATGATCGGCTAATTGTATGTGGGTCGTAATTATAGGGTGGAGTAGCGCTTCAAGAGTCTTGGCCACAGGAGACAATAGTGTAATGCGACGTTATGATTCGCCTTGCGTCGGTTTTTTCCCCGGTTTTAGAATAGGGATCACCCTTCTCTTCTTCCAAAACTCGGGAATGATAGACGATGAGATGGAGAGGTTAATCGTGGTCGTTAAGTAGTGTTTAAGCATGACCATCGAAATACCATCCGGTTCAAAGGCTTTGGAACTCTTTGTCTTTTTAATAGCTATGGTCAACTGAACCTGAACGGTTGCGAATGCTCCTGGTGATGATGCACTTAAGTCTATCAGGGGGCGGATGTTTGATAAACTGTTTATTGAAGCTGTTTGCGCATTTCTTAGAATCATTGACCGTGGTGTTGTCAAAATAGATTTCAACATGCCTTTTGTGCTTAGTTGGGTGTGTAAGGGCTCTTACCATCGACCAGAGCTTATTAACGCCGGTTGTTAGATTGCAATTCTCAAGGTGAACTTTCCATTTCCTTCTCCGGTGAGCTGCTACTTGGTTGTAAATATCAAGGTTGAATTCCTTGATGCGAGGATCATCCGGGTTTGTGCTGCGTATTCGGTCTCGTTCGTCTGCCAATCTGGATGCTGAAGTAGGAAAATTTGGCCGTATCTTGGGTATGCAACCAGCAGGAATAAACATTGCAGCCGCTTCCTGGAGCATACGTCTTACATTCCGTTCGGCCACGCACACATAAGCAGGAGTTGATAAGTCAGCAAAAGCTGCATTGGAGAAGGTTTTGAAGCCATCCCAATCAGCTTTGTTGTGATTACTGTACGTGCGGTGATCAGCATACTGAAAGTTAGATGGTTTATTCAGCTTTATGAGGATTGGCAGATGATCCGATTACAGCGTCAGGACTGGTTCCCATTGTACATCGTTGATGAGTCCGGCGACCGGTGGCGCAGTGGGTTGAGACATCAGTCTCATGTTTGACTTCCGGCGTTTCGGTTTCGAATCCCGTCCACGGCGACATTCGTGGCTATGGATGTGCAAGAGGTGCATGCTGGCAACTGCATTCTCCGAAACCAGTTTATGCCGACGAATACGAGTGGGCTTGTCGTCATTGAGTGGACAGAAGTCTGATGCATCAAGTTGTTCAGCTATAGAAACCCCTCTGGCATCGTTGTCAAGGTTAGAGTGCCACAATTCGTGATGAGTATTGAAATCACTAAGTAGGAGACGATATTGGCCAGTGAACAGTTGGCTGATATTGACATTGTATCCCGAGGGACAGCTGGATACAGGTAGTATGTGTACCTATATATTGTAGATTTCAAAAGCAATTCCACCACCACCATTAGACACTCTATCCTTTCTGATGATGTTGTAGTTGCCATAGGAATTGAGGGACGAGTTGGTGTTGAGTTTCGTCTCCTGAATGGCTCGGATCATGATGCGATGTCTGTCCATAAATGCTAAAAATTCTTCGATTTTACGCTGCAACCCATTGCAATTAAGTTGTTCAAATGAGATGGTATTGAGATTGGCGACTGGTGGTGCGGGTATGAGGTTGTGTTGCAGTGGAATCCTATTGGTGATGTTGTTTACTGGAGTCATGGGGGAAGGCTGGATACTTGTTTGTGTATCAGTTGATGGTGATAAGCTAGTCGTTTGTGTTCATGTTGATGATTGTTGTCCTCTGTTTCTGCATAGACTCGCAGTAAAGGAGGAATTACATTACTTGTGATGATTCAGCCCAGAGCAGTTTCTCAGATGGCACCATTCGTCGCAACATGTACTTCTTACTGTTGTGGCATTAGGGTGCAGCGGTTTATTGCAGACGCAGCAGATCCAGGTTGTAGGACCTGGGTTGAGCTCAATTCCGGCGCGTTGGAGGAGAATTGACAGCAGTTGCGCCGCCATGTGTTGCTCCCAATTCCCAGGAAAAACGATGGGTAGTCATAGTGTGTGACACACACACATATCTTCCTTCTTGCGTCGAACGGGGTTGTGGCAGCTCTTGCGCGTTCTAAGAACGGGTCGCTCCGGGGCGTAGAACCGTACGAACTATGGTCCTATGGTTAGATTCCGTTGGTTCCGACATATATACAGCGTGTAATAGAAAGAAGGCTTTGTACGAAATTTCAGCTCGATAGCTTTAAAACTGCGGGACTAGTTTGCATAAAACCAGACAGACAGACGGACAAAGCTTAATCGACTCGTCTTATCATACTGACCAAGAATGTAAATAGTTTATGTGGTCGGAGTTGTTTACTTCTGTGCGTTGCAAACTTCATGTCAAAGTTAATATACCCTATCTCATCCGTGAATAAAAAAATGGATGTCAACAGATACTACGAATGCAACTAAAAATGGATTTTTGGTTAACTGATACCTTAACCCCAAACAGATATTAATTGGGAATGAAATTAGTAGGCGCCACAGACACATACAAAATAAAAACATTAAAACATTGAAGTTAATTTTAATACTTGTTTCGCCCCCCAGACAGCGTAGTAACACTGGTATAGAGGAAATGCGAAAAAAAGTATTTTTTTTTCAAAGAAAAATAAGTAATTTTAATTAGCGCGGTTAACGCTAACTAAACCATAGTTGGTGAAAGCATGCTGCAATGGTGATTAATTATAATTCAAGCTGAAGTTGGTTAAACTGTAAGTGCCGCTTTAATTTTCTTTTAAAAATTTGGTATGATGTTAGTGTACGGATCTCCGTGAATAATGAGTTGAAACATACTATCGATGATCTAATTGGATCGATTAGAATTCTGTTGGTATTACAGCGTTTCGAGTGCTATAGCTATGAACTTCTCTATTTAACGTTTGTGAAATGGATGTTTCAGTTCTGTTATTCACAATCTTCTACATTGTTCTAATTTTTTCCAGAACTACAATATAATTTTTTCTAACGGAAGTTTGCCGGATAGTTCATAAATTTCTATAGTAGGTGTTCTTGGATGGAAATTGTGAATCGCTTTAACAGTTTTGTTGTAGTCTGGATGGTGCAACAATTAGCACGTTCGCCTTCTACGCACTGGGCCCCGGTTCGATTCCTACTGAATGCGGTAGTTTTGGATTATAAAGGGGATTTTCGTGTCGGACTATGAGCCCACTCAGCTGTTAAATGAGTACCCATTTATGGGGTAAATAACCCGGTTGAGCGTGTTGCTGATCACACACCTCTGCACAAGACATACCGTCACGATCTAGAAAATGAGATGATGCTAACTCATCACGAGGCCATGGTTCAAATTGGACTGTTGCGCCAGTTATTTATTTATTTTATTTTATTTAACAGCTTTGTTGATCATTCTTCTGATAGTTGAAATATTTCTAGCCGAAGTCTGACTCCAGCTAAATCTTCCATAATTCACAATAGACATAATGTGTGCATAAAAAATCATACTTTTAAGCTGAGTATTAAGGTACTTTCTTCGTCCAAGCAAGGCAATTAATGGGCATAACTTTGATTTGATCGATATGATCATTCCATATAAGCTTCTCATCTATAGTAAGATTTAGATATTTCATCCTATTCACACTTTTAATGGACTCGTTATCAAACTTTATATTTAATTCAATGTCGGCTTTATTTTTTGTTTAAAAGGCATGAATCGGGTCTTACTAATATTTATGTTTAGTTTGTTATTTTACTTTGAAGCCACTGCTGATATATAATCATATCGTTATTAATCATTTGGCTTTGCCCAAAGTGGGAATAAATTAGAAGTGTATCATCTGCATAGGTGACATTTACCGGTGAGACCAGAATTGCTAAGATTATTAACGTGTAGGAGATACAATGTAGGGCCTAAGATAGAACCCCGTGGAACCCCTGAATTCAGCAACATGTCCTCACTTGTTTTATTTTGAAACTCAGCTCAGTTTTTCAGTTTTTTTTTTAAATAAAGCTAGCGACTTGAAATTTTGGTCAAATATTTATAGTCGGATTCAACTGGCTGATATTGTAAATATGTCAAAATCTGACCAAGAAAACCCCTACTTCCCCTACAAATGAAACTTCACATAAGCGAGAACTTTTGATAGATTGAAGCAAGAGAGTTGAAATTCGTTCGTGGCCATGGATGTGCAGGAGGTGCATGCTTGCAACTGCATTCTCCGAAACCAGTTTAAGCCAACGAAACGTCAACTGAGCCACATGGAACAGTTGACGCGCTATGTTCCACAAGACAAATACATATTTATAGAATGGGTTAGTTAATTCATTTTAAGAATGCTCAAGATCCTCCTGATAGGGTGCCAACCTCACCTATAAACTGGTTTCTTTAGGAAATTCACTTTTAATGCATATGGTCGTTGCCAATTTGTACTTTTGGTATCACCGCTAGGTCTGTGCAAGTCTAGGGTATATACGCTTCGGACTGGAGTCCGAAGCGAAGCTTATATCTGATTTTTTTCTGTATTATTATTACTTACCGCGAGGTGTCTCTGATAATGCGTAGGTCTTCATGTGGTTATCGGCGACGCACTATCTCTAGAATGGCCCATGCGGCCACGGGAATTTTTGACGTGTCGGAACCATAAAAATGAAACATCGAAATGTGCCCGCTTAGAAAAGTGCGGCGGTGCAGTTAGGCAACTACTTTGAACGTACTTTGCTGCTTTTGAACGGTATGCATCACACCACATTAATTGTTTTCCTTGCCTCCTCCCGAACTTTCCGTTTTACGTGTGCGTTCACAAAAGATCAGCCGCTCTTTGAAATTAAGCGCGCGGTTAATCCGTGAATTATCCAATTCGGTGTTGCAACATGCCCAGCAGATTGCTCATTTAGTTTCAGCTCCGTGAAATGCTTCGAATTGCAACATGGTTCACCACTACGGGATAATTTACATCACCCCTCCGATATATACGTTACCGCAGTTTCGCAACTGTCTTGGTATACCGGCCAAAAGATGGCGTATCGTCGGTCAGCTGTTGGTGTTATCCTGGATCGTGCATATCGCTGTCAACAGTGTGAAGCCCTTTAACTGACAAAGAGCAAATTTTACCGGACGGAAAAAACTAATTAGCAATGTTACCCGCTGTAATTAATAATTTTACGTCAAAGCTCAGTATCAAGAGAAAGTCGGTTTATAAGGTTTTACACTCCTGACAGTGATATGCACTCTCTTATATTGCTGGCGTACATTAATAATAAGAAATAACTGGCGCAACAGTCCAATTTGAACCACGGCCTCGAGATGAGTTAGCATCATCTCATTTTCTAGATCGTGACGGATTTTGTGCAGAGGTATGTGATCAGCAAGACGCTCAACCGAGTTATTTACCCCATAATGGGTACTCATTTAACAGCTGAGTGGGCTCATAGTCCGACACGTAAATCCCCGGAATTGAACCGGGGCCCAGTGCGTTGAAGGCGAACGTGCTAACCGTTGCGCCATCCGGACTACGTACATTACAATTGCTAAAAATTCGGACCACGGTATACACTTTTTGTAGTTCAGAGATTTTTCAGCATGTTTCACCATGGATTGTAGAATCGTAACCGATGTCTTACTTACCGAGCTTATATTCCAAATACTGCATAGGAATAAATTCAGAATGCTAGGATAACTCGGTGATAACAATTCCATCTCAGAGGTCTTTAATCCGAATTAAGGCCGGGCCACATATTTCATGCACCCATCCGATCATACTCCTGTCCGATTTTGCCCCAAGAATCGGATCGGTGCGTGATCGGAAAGCGGCGAACACACATATCATACACCGTTCCGACTCCACTAAGATTTGCGGCTCTATCTTGATACAATGCTCACTCGCCAGTCTAAATTCATACAATATCACGGAAGGTTTTGTGCGCGAAAATCCCGCACGGAACTGAAACACAAAGAGAAATACACAAATACGCATCGATCGACACATCATGCAGTTGGAAAACGAATAGTCTACACAATCGGAGCATGATCGGATGCTGGATCGGAGTCTGGTGGGAGTATGATTGGTCGCGTGTCGGAAATGTGTGAACTAACGCATTTGAAATCCTATGTCATTTCCCTCTCATACACTCGTCCGACTGTATGATCGGATGGGTGCATGAAATATGTGGCCCGGCCTTTACTCGTTGCTGGTACAATCAACAAAAATATAACCAAAGACATCTGTACACTATTCATCTCCAAGTTATAGCATACAAACCACTCGCGAAACTGTTGCGCGAGGAGAAATTGCGCATAGTGTGGACGTGTTCCTCACCCGAAATTGCGAAACTGGCATCGAGTGAGTTCCGAGTTTCCTCGCGCAACAGTTTCGCGATTGGTCTCACTAAATCTAAAAACACCCTTAAAGCAGTCTAGCTGACTCACGAGTATATTTTAACTGTCTGCATTCACCACTAGCTTCGCGTGCTAGAACGAGTACCCGTAGAAAATCGAATATAATCGTCTGGATGATATTAGCAATCTATTACTAGTCTGTTGTAAAAGGTTATCAGATATGCTTCAGTTTGCACCGCACCACCTAAATCAATGATTGTCATATAAGGCACTCTACTGTGACTGCCAGGTGGACACATTCTTTTCTGCGAGCAAAGGTATTGAGATACAGCTGAAGGCATAACGTGGCAGACTACTTCCTTACATAGATCGGGTCTATAGAGTTCGCTCGAATATACAGTAAACGAATCAATCTTTTTAGACTGTATAAGACTGTGCAGACTGTTCGACGACTTCCAAAGAAGTCTGTTGGGATGGGAGCGAGGTTCAATGAGGTTATTGTGAAGTTTCGGCAATGCAAATAGGCGCAAACTCCTCAAATGAGCTGAGCAGCTTAATGAGACCACTTCCATCAAAAAATTAGTTTATGTGGTTTGGTTTTTCAAATCTGAGTTGCGGTTGCAGTGCAAACAATTAACAATAATAACTCCTATGTACGAGTATGTATGCACCCACATAATTAAACCTTTCTCACTACAATGCAAACCTTTTGGAATAACGTTTTCCATTCGTATGAAACAATGCTTCGGTGCAACAACTGTTTTACCAGTAATCTGACACCCTTTGCAGAAAAAGCGTAACTTAATTAAGACATCTCTTACAAGCCATCAATAATAAATAATTAATAAGTAGTAGTTGCAACACTTCATGCCATAATTATCTCCATTTCTCAGCACACAATACAACAACCACGAAATATCATTTTGCACGAAAAACGCCACTCTTGAATCTAGACGAAATAGTGCATTCCTTGTTACGTTTCTTATATCCCCTGCCAACAGTCGTCATTAAAACGTTTTTCAAACCACCATAGTTCCAACACATTCGTTGCAACTTCATTTTCTCAGGTAGGTTCCCATTAGCAAACATTAATCTTTGCAAAAGAACAATAGAATTCATTTTCTCACGAGATAGCGAAGACTTTTGATGATTATTTTTCTCTGTAGAAATTACCTGGAAAATATAGAAATAAAGTATCAAAATGCCCTGGCGGAGAGGTAAAATTGAATCGTATAGTAAGAAAAACAACAACAACTTACTAGCATCTATGTCGTCGGCCAATTAAAGATTTCTCTTTGTTCGGAAGATATGTATATTTTGTCATGATATAAACATTTGCACTGCCGTCGTCGTCGCTATAATTAACTTTGGGTCATTGAATCTCCTGGAGAATTTACTTAAGGTGCTGCTAAATTCTGAATTCACCTAATATGTATGAGCAACGTGGCAATGGATATAATAGTCGGAATCTTCGGTGTTGAAGAAAGACGTTAATGTGGTTAGGTCATGGACAAATGTCTTTTTGCAACTTTCCGGGTCAAGTACAGTTTTGGCGAATTCATTGCTCAAGGTGCGTTTTGCTAGGCACGACTCTGCGTCGATCGCAGGTGAGAATTAAAAAGATTCATACAAATAGTATTCCGTGCTCTATGGGTTGATGGCTAATCGTGAACAATATGCGACGATCGTGTGTCTAGCAAAGCGCACCTTCAAGAAACGATGTGTAGCTGGCCCATATATGGTGGGATTATGCATTTGATTTGAAATGGATTATGTCTTAGATAAAGTTTGGATTATATGTATATGATGACGAGCCAAAGCAAAGCCATCTCGAAACGCCTCAAGGCCATGGGCATGATTCAGAAACAAGGAACTTGGGTCCGTACACGAGTTAAAACCGAATGGCGATTACTTGCATGCGAACAACTGCTTCAAAGGCAGAATCGGGAGTGATTTCTACATCGCATCGTCACCGGCGACGAAAAATGGGTGCGTTACGATAATCCCAAGCGCAGAAAGTCATGGGGAATGCCCGGACATGCTTCAACGTCGACGGCAAAACCGAATATTCATGGCGCCAAGGTTATGCTTTGCATTTGGTGGGACCAGCTCGGTGTGATATACAACGAGCTACTGAAACCGAATGAAACTATCACAGGAGATCGGTACCGAACGCAATTGATGCGTTTAAGTCGAGCATTAAAGGAAAAACGACCACAGTACCAAGACAGACACGACAAAGTCATCCTCCAGCATGGCAATGCTCTGCCACACGTCGCAAAAGTGGTCAAGACATACTTGGAAACCCTGAAACGGGAAATCTTGCCCCACCCGCCGTACTCCCCAGACATCGCTCCCTCCGACTACCATCTGTTTCGTTCCATGGCGCATGGCTTGGCTGATCAGAATTTTCGTTCGTACGAGGAAGTCGAAAAATGGATCCAATCATGGATCGCGTCGAGAGACGCCTCCTTTTTCCGAGATGGAATCCGAAAATTGTCGGAGAGATGGGCGAAAGTTGTCGCTAGCGATAGACAGTACTTTGAATAATACATCTGTAAGTACTTTTTGACATTTAAGCTTTTAATTCTAGGAAAAAACGGCGTAAGCAAAGTTGTACACCCTATGTGGTGTCAATGCCATTTTAATTAAAGTGAAATAGGCAACCGAGAGGTGTCGTTAGTTACAAGACACAAAAACCGAAACCTCTTTAGACCTTACCTTAAAGCTTTTAAAAGGGATATATCGCGCCCCTATATAATGTCGCCCTGTTTAAATGTACAGCCTGCGCATATTGTAGAGCCGGGCCTGTTTCCTGGGAATAATATAAGACGTAATAAAATCAAACTTTCGTATTGTTAGTCTTCATAATTTTTTTATTTTATTTTATTTATTTATTTTTTTTCAACATATTTTCCATTAATTTCTTTACGCCTATTAAATCAGTAAATAATTTTTCAGTATAAATCTAGTAATTTTTTTACAATTTACAATTTTTGCGCTGGTGAAATAAATCAGTCAGTCAAAAAAATATGTGAAAAACGCATTCGTGCTACTTTTTGGGTGTCAGTCAAAATTCAAAATTCCACCGTGCAGAATTAAAAAAGAATAATAATAATGAAATAAAATTCGTGAGACAACCATGCCATTTCAGCCCAAATCATCAGTAATCAATGTTGTAGTGATGGGCGTAATGACTCTTTTCACTGTGCTAGCACATAAGCTCTGACTCTTTCCAATGAGTCGTTCAAAAAGAGTCATGCAAAGAGTCTGAAGCTTGGTTAATAACATTTTTAATAAAAATCGGAGTTCTTAAAAATTCAGTTTTTTCCTTTATTTTTTTACCGCCGATTCAAAGTGATGGCATTTAGTTCGAGCCAGCCAGATCGGATCACTATTTCACATGAAAACGGGGTTGCCAATCTGGGATGGGCGACCCCAATTTTTTTTCTCTGTTTTGACCCCAGATTCGGAGCCAGCGACCCCCAGTTCGGGCCAGCCATATCGGACCACTATTTCCCATGAAAACGGGGCTGCCAATCTGGGATAGGCGACCCCAATTTTATTTCTCTTTTTTGACCCCAGATTCGGAGTCAACGACCCCCCAATGCCCTTCAGTTCGAGCCAGCCAGATCGGACCACTATTTCCCATGAAAACGGGGTTGCCAGCCCGAGGTGGGCGACCCCAATTTTTTTTCTCTTTTTTGACCCTATATTCGGAGTCAGTCTGAATTCCACTCTGTTCTAAAAGCTCCATGCCATGAATTCCTCATTTGGCAGAGAATTTGAGTATTTGGAGTATGCGCTTCGTGAGTAAAACATCTGAATTTGAGTCAATACTGAATTATATAAATAATCAATGGCTGTGTTATGTGTTATCACCACAGAACAGTATGTCTCACAGCACAGAGTGGGTGAAATAAAGAAGTGTTAGTGTGCAGTTTGTGTTAAAAACTCAAAACCCACATTGCGAATAACACATTTTGTCCCACAGTATACAGAGGAAATTGCCTGGTTGTTGGTTTGGTAACGTTTCCATCTAAAGTTGAACTTGAGATGATGATACAAGACGATTACTTTTGGCTTAGAATGTTGGGCTTTATGTATTTGGGGAAACTTGGATGTGCGGTGCGACGTAAGCAAATGATTTTTAATTTGCTTGCAGTCAGCATGGGTTGTTGTGTATATATTTAGAAGTATGTATACACAATTCGTGCATTGCATACTGCATAGAGACGATTATGAATGGATTTAGATGGGATTGGTTTGGTAGATAGATAATGATGGCTTAAGTTTCAGATAGATATTAGGATGGGGTGGGAATGAATATGAATGTAATACATATGTACATGTAATCAGAAGTTTTGAATGAGCGTGGATTTTCCATGCGTTACGTTGTATTTAGTATTCATTTTACAGTGTACCATTTTTAAATTGAACGACTCGGAGGCTATGTCGTTGTGCCGAATCTTTCGCTCATTCTGTTGAGTCGTTCCAAAAAAAGAGCAACTCGTTACTGTGTTACACATCACTACAATGTTGTATAAGTCGCGAATCTTTGTGAATTTTTACTTCCCGATAGCAACATTTTTGTCGTCGGTAGCAGATTTTGGGCGACCTTCACGAGAATTTTCCACAGAAAAGTGTCATGTTTGGAATCGCTTATACCACTTGGAAGCAGTCCCTAGATTTTGTGAATTCACTCTGTAGGTAATTTGGCATTTTTCTAATATTTCTGTTGGCTTCAAATACCGTCGAAATTCATATAGAATGACAAATCGAATTTCTTGCTGTGTTGGCAGCGGTGGCTCTAGCGAACTTCCCCGTCTCCATCTTTAACATTTTTTTCTGAAAATGGTAAGGAAATATATTGAAACCAGAAGCTATCGAGTATAATTTGTCAATTAAGCTTCAAGAAAGCCTATGTACATCTATGTGTAATCGTAGCTCTCTATGCTAGCAGGAGAAGCGGCAGTAATTGGAACCTCCAAGCGAGAATGTTCTTGTGTCTATACACAGCGGTGGTGCGACCAATTCTCACATACGGAGTGCTGGTCTGGTGGCCAGCGTTGCCAAGGCAATATAACATTGATCTATTGAACAAGCTGCATAGGATTGCATGCATCGGAGTCCCAAGTGCTATGCGATCATGTTCTGCGAATGGACTAAATGTAGTTTTACACTTACTTCCCCTCGACCTACGAAATAGTTCCAATTCAGTATGTAGCGCGGTCAGATTCAGTCAGGGAGTCTGATTACTGAACGGCGAAACACCTTAGACGCAGCAACATCATGTCATTTCTAGCGGTAAATGAAGGACATGCTCCCAACGGACTACATCGTCGCTGAAGGAAAATTTCATAAACACTTCACTACTGGGTATCCAACTAGAACGGAATGATGTGACGAAGATGTATGACGTACAGATATGACCCTGTCAAGGGTATTGGTCTTTTGTGCATTGTAGGATGGCCATATGTTCTTAGATGTAGCACACGCCATCCGCACTCTCCATCTGTCGTTCGCTTATTCCCTGTAAAAGTTGTATAATTTCCTTTTAAGAGCACAATGTGGCTCTGCTGATTACATGCGATGCGGCAGGATCCCCGAAAACTAAATGTATTTTGGGTAAGAATTATCTTAAATCTACAATACTTTTAAATGATTGATACCCGAAGACCTAAGACGCTAAATTCATATCCCTGATGTCAAATTGACATCAAGATATGAAAGATTAATACGCAAAAATGCTTGTCCCTTGTTTTAAAACATGCTATAAATACATACGTACTCATATTTATATACATAACTACCTAGTGAGAGTTAAGCCATTCCAACCCTCGTAACTATTTCTTTGTTCCACTAATTCCTTAAAAGGCAATAAAATATTCATCCTTACATTCAAATTAAATCAATTCCATTCCATTCATTTTTCTCCATCATTTCTCTGATTTCAGATAACCGCCGCCGTCGAACGACCGAAAAACAGACGAAATTAAATATACAAATCCAAATACATACTATAAACTCAAATAGCAACGAAAAACTTTCCAAACAGGAAAATCTGAGAAACTTGAGAATCCTATAGAAAGCAAACGGTTTTTACATACAGACAGAGGCGACAAGAAAACTCATAAAGTTTATCCTGTTTCCGTACAACTAGAAGAAACGACGAAATAGGACAAAGGCAAAGTAAATTTTTCCTTTTCGTGCGAAATCTCTTAACAAAACGGTGGAAAATCTTCTGTAGTTGTGTTCCTAAGCTTCATCTTCCACTCCGGCTCTAATTAAAAAGGAGATTTTCGTGTCCTAAAAAACGTTTCCATCATTGGAATATCATCTGGTTGGCAGAATACGGCACGTGGAACTTCAGCAGTGCCAGTGCAGAGAGATACTTTCGTCGCTGGATTTTCTGATTTTCAAATTATCATCGGCTTGACGGGAAAGAGGAAAAGTCGCGCAAGGATATTTTTGTGGGGTACGTGCGACAGATTCCCTCCAAAATCGAATCAGTCGTAACCTTGGCGTGGTCGGGCGCGTTTCGCATGGCGTTTACCAGCGACGGAGTTTAAATACGCGGTGTGGAATCGTAGATGATCGTTTCGTAAAGTAACGTAAAGCTATTCGCTATTCTGGATTGTACCATCGCACGTTTGATGTAATGATTGCCGTAAGCAGATAATATCCGGTGAAAAGACTACCAACCTACTGGGGTGGAGGAGGACAACGACGACGAGCAACGACGTATTACGACGGAGGATTACAACTAATTGGCATTTCAATATGCTCATGAATTGGATTATTTTTGGATTACTATGCTTAGCTAGCACTCTCGGCGGCAATGGTGTTGGAGCGTTCGGTAAGTGTATAGTTGAACAAGTTTACAAAATATTTTAAATCATGTTTTAGTGTGTTTGGGGATAATAATTATGTGCACTTCTGATTGGTAAGATAATTCAAGATCTGAAACATTTGTCACTTCGTTAGCGGGACCATAATCTGCATGCTTTCAGGATCTCTCACGTCTGTACCATGAGTAAATATTAATTGGGTAATTATGGTTTTAGAATTAATTTGGTGTTTTCCATTTGAATGTGCTACTTATGTAAAGGACAAATTAATTCAGATAGAAATGCTACGAAGTGACTCTACCTAGGCTAATACGCTTTACATACCAGTAAAATTCTGCCAATTTTATAATAAAAATTAGCGAAAGCCCTGGAAATCATTTTAATCCCTTCTAAAGATAATGAATACATGGAAACTGTGTTTGCACGGTCGCAGAAGGTGAGCTTAGCTTTTAATGGTTGAAAATCCGAGAATTCCGACCTATTTTTGTTTATGCTTATAACTTCTAAATGGTGGTGGGATCGAAAAAAAATTGTAGTAGTAAATCAAAGAGCGTTTCATTCTGCGTCCCATGCACTACTCAAAGTTGAAATTCGGTTCAGTTATATAGTCAAAATCGATAGTGAAAGAACGACAATTTTCGAGGCTTCAGAGGAAAACCACACTTTATCACTTTTAAGGCTCACAGATCTTTGAAACGGATACTCCAATTGGAAAAACTAATATGTTAGTAAAGTCTCGTTTTTAGGGTTTTGTATAAAAACAAAACCCTTATGAAATCGGTCATGCGTCCGTCTGTCCGTCTGTCTGTCCATGAAATATCTCACGAACCGCTGCAGCTACATGCATGAAATTTGGTCGAAATATGTAAAAATACTATAATTCTCTGGAGAATGTATCGTAATAGGTCAACTTTAAGGGGGGGGGGGGGGGTCCCCATAGAGGGGAAGTGAAGGTCGAAATTTCTTTTTCGTTTGGTATAGGCAAGTGGGGTATCGTAAGAAAGGTACCTTCAAGTACATTTCATTTTTATATTTTTTTTCAAATTTGAAGAAAGGAGAAAAGAGGGAGAGGGGAAAATATGTGGTCCGAGTTTGTCCCCCCCCCCCTTGCATTTCGAGACCGTTATAGCTAGACATATGAAAACTTACAGAAAAGCGGCATTTTACTAGCATAGAAAACCGAAAATAATAGAATTTTTAAATCTCATCCAAAAAGGTTAATAATAGTACATATCTATAGTTGCAGTTAGCACACCCTTGCACCCCTCAAGCACACCTGAGGTCAAAAATATTGATGGATAATGATAACCAACATCATAGGCAATAATATCTCTAAGTTTCATAACAATGACATGATATTTAATAATAGTACATTGATTTAAAGTTATGCATTTTGACACTATCCATACAAAAAAAACAACCAACCGGCCTCACGCATAGCTCACGCATAGATATGCGTGTACTACTTGCATGTTGTTTTTCGTAGTGCGAATTGCAGTTATTTAATGAACCAACTTTGGAACGGTGAAGATTGGTGATCCTAACAATAATTATTCACACAATTTATTTTTTTAGGGTTTTGTGTCTTAAATCTTACAAAATCGGTCAAATACCTGTCTGTTCATTGAATATCTTACGAACGGCTGAAGCTGCACACATAATTCGGCGAGAATGTGTAGAAATGCTATAATTTGCTGGAGATAGCGTTGTGTTGTAATTGGCCAACTTTAAGAGGGGGAGGGGGGTCCACATAGAGGCGAAATTAAGGTAAATTTTTTTTATCCACTGGTATAGCCAAGTGGGGTGTCGTGAGAAAGGTAATGTTGAGTACATTCCATTTTTGGCATTTTCTTGAGATTTGTAGAAAGGGGAACAGTGGAGGAGGAAAAAATATTAGACCGTAATTTGTCCCAGCCGCCCTGAATTTCGAAGCCGTTACACAAGTTTGCAATTTGCAATGTCGTCTTAATATGAATGGTTAAGCATCTCGAAGAGTGGGACAGTTTATCTCGTATACATACATATCTATCTACAGCTTCTCGCATTAAAACTATTACTTTGAGAGGTGACAGATGCAGTCTTTTTATGAATTGGCATGTAAGATACTATATCATGGGTAAAACATTTAATTATATTGTTTTTATACAGCTGAGTGGTACCAAGAAGAGCAGGGAGCCAATAATTAGATACCAAAATAAGCGCGTGCTACAAAACCCTCGAATTGCGGGCGTAGCCCTCTATATTCCGGTTTCATTTTACTTTTAAAACGTCACATTGGCAAATTTTCAAATCTAACTCCTAAATTTTCATATGTATATATACCGATCGAAGCATAACATCCTGGGGCAACTTTTGTCCACTTTGCAGATTTATTAGTTCAAAGTAACGTTACGAAGTAATCATTTGGATTTTTGATGACAAATTGATTTTAATTTTTTGTTAAAGTTCAAACGGTTGTATCTTTAAAACAACAGTGATTTTTTTAACCGATCAAATCTCGGATCGATTAACTGGGGGCTTCCCAAATTTAGAATTTGTTGGACAAGTCAAGGGGTTTGACAGTTTTAAAAGAAAATGCTATAATTCTGTAACGGCTTAAGATGGAGGGTTCAAGTCGTACACTAATTTTCTCCAAATGAGTCATACTATCTACCATTGAAATATTTACCATCATGAACCCTGTATACAGGGTGTCTCACTTTAAGATCACCATATAATTAGGACATATTTCACACTCTGTGGAAAAATGCCGCCCAAATCAACACTCTATCTTTTACCGTTACAGAGCAATTACATTTTTCCCAATTATTGACAAAAAGTCTGACCTTCTAGAGAAAACTCCAATTTACCGGCCTATGGCTAATTGAATCCATAAAAACGACATTGATTCAGAAACTACACAAAATACCCTTTAGAATGATACCTCAACGGTTTTGAAATTTATTCCACCTCCCGAGATACAAACGTTCAAATTTTGGAAAAAAAATCGTTATCAACTATTGATAGAAAATTCGAACCCACATTTTATAACGGGGCTTTGCACTCAGAGCTCTATAAAATCTTCAAAAAATGGCCCACTTTCTTACCTTTCGAATCACATGTATGTAAATATCCACGACTTAGATTTTAAAATTTTCGAATATTAGATATTAAATGAAGAAGAACGTGGTCAGAAAATCGAACAAATTGACTTGACTCTTGACTTTACAAGTCTTCTTATTAGTGAAAAACACCAGTAGCAGCTTCAGTTTTGAATTAAAATTTAAATATTAAAGCGCAAACAAAATTTATTGATAGATTTAAATAAAAATCAAAACAATAACTACTTAAAACGATCTAAAGGAACTGCAAAAAAATGGCCTCCTTCGTGGTTTATGCACAAACTGCATCTTCTGCTTATTGACGAAATTGCTCTGAGAACTTGTTGTCGTTTTCTTAATTCGTGGCGCGCAGCATGAATTCTGTGCAGCAGATAATCTCGGCAGATGATCGGTTGGCTGCGTTTCTAATATCACCCCATACATAAAAATCTACAGGTGTTAGGTCTGGACTTCTCGGAGACCATGCAACTGGGCCATATCGACCAGTCCACTTTTCTCCGGATTCTCGGTTTGAAAACTCGGTAACAATTGAGCCGTTGTGTGCTTGGCATCCATCCATCTGCCACCAAAGGTCCGCTTGTTGAGTAATAGGCATATCCGTATTGTCCAGTATTTTAGGAACTACTTCAATTTAAGATTTCGCGAAAGGCAACTGAATTCAGTCGATGGGAAAGAATGATAGGATCAAGCAGCTCATCGCCTACTACACCTATCCAGACATTCACGCTGAACTAATGTTGCAATCGAGAAGTGTGAATTGCATGGGGGTTTTCTTGATTCCAAACGTGGTTGTTCCTCTTATTGAGTACACCACTTCACGTGAAGATAGCCTTATCGGTCCATAGGATTTTCCTGGGGAAATTTTGATCTGAAGAGTTTCGCTCCATAAACCACCTACAGAAGGTCATCCTCTTACCACTGTCAGTTGGGAGTAGATCCTGCATTTCCATGATGGCAAAGCTAACGATTGTCTGCATGAAGAGTTCGATGAATTTATCATACGGGGTAAATTTAGCTGAAGTGCGGCCTTTCTTGAGCTCAAGCCAGGATTTTCTGTGAAGACCTCCAGGATTCCTTCCTCCCTTGTAACTCCGATACCCCGATTACCTTCTGAGGCATTACGGTTTTGACTTCTCTAGTTTCCCCAAAGATACGATACGTTGTTTCGAACGTATACCTATCAGGAAGCCTTCTTTCTGGAAATGGTCGACGATACTCTCGAACTCCCATCCGGACTACTTCATTCGGCAAAACCATATACAAAAATCTTTGACTTTGACTTTGCAAAGTACTTACTATATAGTTGATTCTAGACAGCAAGCTTACTTGGAAACTCAACATCGGAGAACGAACCAAGAAAGCAACCATCGCTCTTTACACCAGCAAAAGTTTGCTTGGTAATGTATGGGCACTGAAACCTTGCATTATGCACTGGGTATACACTGCCGTTGTCAGGCCAATTCTACTACAAAGAATTGTGGTCTGGTGGAAAGCACTTAAAATTAATGTCTATAAACAGAAAGTGGAAAGGATCCAGAGACTGTTTTGACTGGTAATCACTGGAGTAATGAGAACCAAGTCAATGAATTCCTTAAACACTCTCCTGAACCTCCCCCCAATCGATATGTTTCTAATGAACACATCGTCTAAATATTTCCTAAGATTCACGGAAACAGGGCAATTCAGAACAAAGCCGTATGGTCATCAAAACATCAAACTGCCAGTCACAACCACCGACTTCACAAAAGCTGTGGTGGACTACAACAAAAACTTCTCGCTATTTATACCAGATAGAGATTATTATGCTACAGGCGAGAATGTGCCAAAGAAATGACTAAATCTCTATACCGACGTCTCAAAGATGGAAGGGGGTGTTTGAGCGGCAGTTCACTCTCCGGAACTCCTGTAAAATCTATCCATCCGACTGCCGAACGAATGCAGTATCTTCCCGGCGGAAGTGATTCAAAAGGCTGCAGAGCCAGCCTTAACAACTCGCAGGAAGGGAAACATTTCTATTCACTCGAACAGTCAGGCTGCTTTAAAAGCGCTGCAATCCGACACCATAGGATCAAATACAGTGGTCAGATGTCTTTCGGCTCTTCAGATGCTAAATACTTCAAGGAGAGTAGAACTTCGATGAGTACCAGGCCGTAGAGGCAACCTTGGCAACAACATCGCGGATGGTCTTGCAAAACATGATTCTGCTCTTGATAATACAATGGTGATATCAATGCCTATACCAATGCAGGTACTAAGATCAAAGATGAACCGTAAGATAATGCAACTGGCCAATAATGATTGAACCAGAACCATCAATTCCAGGATAACGAGTTAACTTTGGAATTCTTACAACCCATAGAAAGCGAACATATTTCTAGGACTATCCAGAAGTAAGTGTGCGATGCTAGTCGGATTACTAACTGGACATTGCCTGATAGGGGAGCACGCGTGTAAGCTAGTATCGATCACATCTAATGGCTGTCGCAGCTGTCAGCTGCCTGACATTAATGAAACTCTTGAACACCTCTTGTGTGAATGCCCAGCACTCGCAAGAACAAGACAAAAATGTACCCAGGCGAATGCAAGAATGTTCTCATTTTCTGTTCTAAGGACAACAACCCAAAAGGACTCAAAATGCCTTCAGCAGTATTTTAGTGCATTGGCGGGGGTAGATGATTCCGCAGGGAGGAGTCTATCAGGGATGGTGGCGTGCCCGCACAAAGAAACACTAACTGTGTGCCAGCTGAATATTCATCACAGTAAAGCGGCATCAGCGATGATGACGAGATGCTTTAATGAAGAGAAACTGGACATAGCTATGATACAGGAACCCTGGATTTTACAAAACAAAATTAGGGGTTTGTCACAACAAGCCGCAAATCTGTACCATGCACAGGTGGACGGTAAAATAAGGACATGCATCCTGGTGCGTCATGGAATACGTGCAGTACAAATGATGCACCTTTGCTCGCCTGATCTTACGGTAGTAATGATCGGCAGTGGTGCAGGATCATTCCTAACTGCATCAGCATATCTTATGAGCATATCCTTATGATGAACCAGAACCACCTCCATCAGAGGAAGTACGAGTAGAAAATCTGGTAAGATATTGTAAAGAAAGAGATATGGTCCTGATCATAGGCTGTGATGCCAATGCGCACAACACTGTGTGGGGCAGCACAGGTGACAATCCCAGAGGACAGCAGCTGCTAGAATTTATGGAAAGGTACAATCTGCTGGTAGCAAACAAGGGGGTCACTCCCACCTTCGTGGATGCATGAAGGGCTGAGGTGATCGACATTACCCTAAGCTCTGTTAATATGCTTGACAGAGTTCAGAATTGGGGAGTGGTGGACAGGCTAACCATGTCTGATCACAGGGCTATCCAGTTTGAAATTCTGTATTCCAGAAAACGGAGTAGCGAACGCAAACGTATAAGAGTGCCAAAAAATACTGATCGTGTTAAGTACGAGACATATTTATTGAAACAAGTCGAGGATATTCAAGACGGAATACCTCGGAATACGGTCGAGATAGAGCGAACAGTGGAACAACTGAACTCCGCTATTAATCGCACTTTCGAACACGCTTGTCCCTCCACAGTAGTGGACGAAAAGGACCCAACACCATGGTGAAGTAGGGAACTGGAGTCTTTGAAAAAAGAGACAAGGAAAGCCTTTAACCGTTACATGAGGGAGAGAGACTCTCACTCTTGGGAACTATACAAGGATAAAAAGAGGGAGCTGAAAAGAACCTTACGTCTTCGGAAACGAAATACGTGGAGGGAATTCTGCTCTAGCATGAAGGATACGTCGGAAGTATGCAGATTACAGAAGATGATATCGAAAGACACTGCTTCGAAAATGGGGCTGATACGCAAAGTTGATGGTTCCATGACAGAAACAGTGGAAGAAACGTTGCAGGCGCTGATGGAGGTACATTTTCCTGGAAGTTTCAAGTCAAACCAACCATGGACCCAAACTAACAAGGGAACTGGTGGGGTAAGTCAACAAGAAGCTGAGAGGATAATAACTCCAAATGGAGTCAAAAGTGCTATAAACTCTTTTGCACCATTTAAAACAGCTGGAATGGACGGAATATTCCCGGCACTATTACAGTGGGGCATGAGCGCTCTACTAGATAGGATCAGGAATATATTCGTCGCCTGTCTTTCAGCAGACTATATCCCGAAGGCATGGAGGGAGGCTAAGGTGGTCTTCCTGCCTAAACCGGGAAAGAAAGACTATACAGAGGCAAAGTCTTTCAGGCCGGTTAGCCTTACATCATTCCTGTTGAAAACAATGGAAAAGGTGTTGGTGGACTACCTGGAGAACACCACGCTAATGTATAGTCCTCTGAGTAGGTGCCAACATGCTTATAGAGCAGGCAGATCTACGGAAACCGCTCTACACGAACTTGTTAGAGATGCCGAGAGAGAGAGATTAACATTGGCGGGATCGCTATGTCTACTTTTATGGATATTGAGGGTGCTTTTGATAAAATCTCCTTTACCAAACTAAGGAACGCCCTGACTGAGCGGGGGGTTGATTATATTATAATTAAGTGGATCGACTCTATGCTTAAGCAGAGGGCGGTAGACCTTAGCAGTGGATGTGACAGAATACGGGGTAAGGTGGTCCGAGGATGCCCACAAGGAGGTGTTCTTTCGCCTCTACTGTGAACATCACCGTGGACAGTCTTTTCTGGAAGCTGGACTCGATGGGCGTACACACAGTAGGATACGCTGATGACTTGGCACTTACGGTCAGTGGAAAGTTCATGGACACAATTCTAGGTTGCATGGGACAAGCTCTCAAAGTAACCGAAGAATGGTGTAATGAGCAAGAGCTAACCATAAAAGCTATTAAATCAAACACTATGATTTTTACTCGTAAGAGGAAAGACATAGAGATAACTCCCTTACGGCTTTTTGGTTCGGAAATTAAGGTGTCCAAGGAAGTGAAGCATCTAGGAGTTACCTTAGATGCGAAACTAACTTGGAATGTTCACGTTGATGAAAAGATCCAAAAAGCGAAAAGGATTTTGCATCAATGTAAGAGAGTGTGTGCTCGTAGGTGGGGAATTTCACCTAAAGCGACACACTGGATTTACACAATGATGGTAAGACCCATTCTAGCCTACGCATCAGTGGTATGGTGCCCAAAAGCCATGCAGAATACCACAAAGCAGAAGCTGGATGAGGTACAAAGGATAGTTTGCGTAACCATATGTGGCGTAATGCGCACCACACCAACGCGATCAATGGAGGCATTGCTGGGACTGCCGCCGTTGGACTTATTTATAAAGAAAACGGCGGCGCTTTCGGCAATACGCATGGAAAGGGATGCCATGTGGCATCGCTTTGGAACTAGCAGCGGTCATAAGAGCATCCTAGACATTATTCATGATGAGGTCAGGGAGACTCTAATGCCGGTAGAAGGCATGAGTAGACGTAGGGTAGTTGAAAGACTACACAAGACTCACATTGCAGATGGAAACATACACAATGAGTGTATGTACAATGGCATCAGCATTTTTACTGATGACTCTTTAATGGACGATAAAGCGGGGGCGGGGGTTTACTCTGAAGAGCTAAACCTAGCATGTGCGCTTAGTCTAGGAGAGTATGTGTCCGTATACCAGGCAGAGATGCTTGGCTTGTTGCATGCGTTGGACCACCTGCTTGAAGGTCAGGTGCGGGGGAAGAAAATCCTTATTGCACTGGACAACCAATCGGTGATCAGACGCATGCAGCAGACGAACATAAACTCTAAACTGGTACTAGAGTGTGTTCGGAAGCTCAACACGTGTGCCTCAGAAAATGAGGTTACGCTGATGTGGGTAAAAGGACACATAGGTACAACAGGAAATGAGGCGGCGGATGCCCTAGCAAAACAGGGATCTGCGGCAACTTTCATTGGCCCAGAACCCAGAGTTGGTCTGGGGAACGGCATGATTGGAGCGAAGGTTGAGGTGTGGATGGACTCCATGCATCAACAAAGATGGCAGGAGCTAGTCACTTGCAAACAAGCTCGGAATGCAATGACCAGCCCTTTAGGCAGGGAAGCGAGAAAGGTACTCAGTTGTAAACGGAGTACCCTAAGCTGGATAACTACCTTGGTCACAGGGCATGGTAATTTTAAGGCTCATCTGGCCAAGATGAAAATCGGGGAAGATGACGTTTGCAGGCTATGCCTGGAGGAGGCCGAGACGGCAGCACACATTGTGTGCGAATGTTCAGCACTGGCTAGCACGAGGTTGAGGATCACAGGCAAGCACACGATAAGTGTGGAAGCCATGAGTGAACTCAGCCTTAAACAAATGCTAGCAATAACACGGGACTCAGTGATGAAGAAAGAGGTCGACAACTATCAGTCGACATCTGGAAGCCACTGATGACCGGGAGGGGGCGAAAAGAGACCCAAACGTTAGTGGTCTGCTTCGGCTATCCCCCAGAATATAATATATATAGTGCATTGGCCTCAACATCCGCAGTCATATGATATCCATCTTGCCTAGATATCACTTCACTGCTAAGAATGTCCTTTCTCTAAACAAAAGGACTCAAAATGGTTTCAGCAGTAGTCTAGTACATTCGCCTCAACATCTCCAATCATTGGATACGCATTGTCCCTAGATATCATAACATTGCTAAAATGCCATCAGCAGTAGTGTAGTGCATTCGCCTCAACATCCCCAGTCATATGATACCCATCTTGCCCAGATATCACTTCATTGCCAATAATGTTCTTTTTTACCAAGAATGTCTTTTTTTCCACACCAAAGAACTCAAAATTGTATCAGTCCTGACCAAAGGATTTAAAATTCCTTCAGCAGTACTCGAGTGCATTGGTCACTCGAATCAGGAGATACCCATTTAAATCAGGTTTGGTTTCCGTTTATTGATATTATCCGTTCATGATAAAGAGAGTCCTTTTCTCTAACGCACACATGCAGGAGAACCAAAATATCACCGTGAGGTACTTATAATAACTCAAGGAAGCTACATACAAATATTGGTTGAAATCTGACCACGGGAAATGCCTGGAGAAAAAAATCTTTACAAAGACCTAGGCGAGTAACTCTATTTTAATCAAAATGTTATCTACCGTTCCAGTCGATGATCAAAATTGCGGTCCCCGATTTGTGATCTAGGGGACACAAGGAATCTATATACCAAGTTGGTTTGAGATCAGAATACGGGAAGTGCCCGGACAAACGCACAAACGAACAATCGTACAGCACGCATCGGACTATATGCCCGTCCATATTCATAAATTATTTATGTATATGGGACGGCCCCAAAAAACTACCTGTGGGTACTACTAGAACTCCCACAGCGTTGCGAGGTTGTCAGTAAAAGACGGCTCTAATAGGAGGTGTATGCTTCCCCAGTGGAGTAAGGGCCGAACATCACCGTTGATATTTATAGTTTTTATACGCTTCACGGATGTGATAGGGTATATTAACTTTGTCATAAAGTTTGCTACTCACAGATGGAAGCGTTTCCGACCATATAAAGTATATTCATGGTAAGTATGACGAGGTGAGTCGATTAAGCTTTGTCCGTCTGTCCATCTGTCTGTCTGGTTCTATGCGAACTAGTCTCTCAGTTTTTAAGCCATCGAGCTGAAATTTTGTACAAAGCCTTCTTTCTATTGCACGCTACATATATGGAACAACGGAATCGGACCACTACGTCCTATAACCACCATAGGACCGACCGGTCCAAAAATTCGTCTTTGTTGGAAAAACATAGATATCTTTCTCAAATTTCACTTTGATCTGTAAAATCGTTATTCAAATCACATTCCCGAATTTGATTGATATTGGAGTACCCATATAGCTGTCTTAGGAACGACCGTTCTACAAGCAAAAACAAAACGAAGTTAAATTTGACTATCACACTGGTATGACTATTTGTGACACACAAAAGTATGCCCAACGTGAAAATGCCTCAAACATAAAATACATATTTGCCAACGAAGTTGGTTGGTTGGTTGCTACCACCAAATCTTTGTTAGAAGAAGTTACGCGCACCGTTCGAAACAGTCCAATTTTTTGTTTTTGGTGTTATCTTATAAGGTCGCCACACATAATCGCGCACAACCACGACTGAGCTTCGATTGAACCATCAAATATCATAGAACGGTGGAATGGAGGAACGCGACCAAAATGATTGTCGTGTGTGGTGACCCTTAAAGCGCAAATAAAATCAACTAGAATTGAGCACGCCATCCTAGCTCTTTCATTTTTGGGTTCATGTTTAAAACAAAGAAAAAGTTTGTGTGGAAGAAAAGAAAGAGGAGTTTAGGTTGGTGGTGGTTTGGTGAAAGGGTGCACGGAAAATTTGATTTAAGAATTGGAGCTCCAATTGCCAGTGCTATTCACAATTTTTTTACGAGTTGAGCTCTCAGTCTCGTTAGTTCATTAATTGAAAATAAAGGCACTGTTTTTCGTGAAAAAATACCAGCACACCATCGATTAATGGTAACTTTGAGATATCTGACAACTGGTGACAGTTGTAAATCTCTCTCGTATTTGTTTTGAATATCCCAACCATCCATCAGCAAAATTGTCCTTGAGACATGCGACTGCGAGGCAATTTACGAATCTTTGAAAGAACGTCATTTGCAGGTACAAATTATTTCTATTAAATCTGCTTTCCATTTTTTTTTCATTTCCAATTTATACTCGTATCGATGTTGGTTCAAATGGATGTAATTCTGGTGGTGGGGTTTTCAATCGATGTTCCCTATCACATCATATGAAAAATGATTTATTCAAAATAGGCCAGTTTGGGGGCTTTTTAATAAAAACTAGGGAAACATCTGTTATTGTTAATCCTTTCTGTATATACTAAATACATGGAAACTCAGTTTGCACGGTCGTAGAAGGTGAGCTTTCACTTTTGGTGGGCGAAAATCTGAGAAATTTGAGCCCTTGTGTTAATATTATCCTTATAAATCCTAAACGGTGCCTCGGATCGAAAATAAATTGCGTGAGTAAATTAAAGAGCGTTAAAATCTGCGTTCAATGAATTGCTCAAAGTTGAAATTCGGTTCAAGAGGTTCAGTAGGTTTGGCAGAATACAAAACTCAAATTTTGAAACAATGTTACTACTTAAAGAATATATCAAAAATCGAATCCGTCTGTCTGTCTGTCGGTCTGTCTGTTCCTCTATCCATGAAATATCTTACGAACAGCTGAACCTACATGCATGGAATTTGGTGGAAATATGAAGAAATATTTGGTTGTCCCGAAAATCATTTCGTATTTTTTCATGATTTTCAGACTTCTTTTATTAATACAAGCAACAAACTTTAATCAATTATATATTGGCCATTTTGTTCGACGACCTTTTGCCATCTTTCAGTCAGCTGCATAATGCCGCGCTCGAAGAAAGTGTGGTCTTTAGAAGCAAAAAACTGAATCAACCCATTTTTACAATCCTCATCCGAGACGAATGGTTTTCCATTTAAATGGTTCTGCAGTGAACGGAATAAGTAGTAATCTGATGGTGCAGGGTCAGGGCTATACGGTGGATGAGGCATCACTTCCCAGCCTAAGGCCAATAATTTTTTACGAGTGACCAAAGATGTATGGGGTCTGGCGTTGTCTTGTTGGACGATGACACCCTTACGATTTGCCAGTTGTGGTCATTTCTCCTTGATTTCTTTGCCCAATTTCACTAGCTGGCGACAGTACACATCTGAATTGATAGTTTGGTTCCTTGGGAGCCGCTCACAATAAACACCTTGGAAATCCCACCAAACAGACAGCATAACCTTCTTTTGATGGATATCTGCTTTTGATGTCCATTGTGTAGGTTCATCTCGCTTGCCTCAGGATCGTTTTCGCAGGACGTTATCGTGAACAACCCATTTTTCATTGCCCGTTATGAATCGCTTAAAAAATGGGTCGATTTCGTTACGTTTCAGCAGCAAATCGTAAACGTTAATTCATTTAGTGAGGTGATTTTCTTTCAATTCGTGTGGAACCCAAATAGCGAGCTTGCTAACGTATCCCAGCTTCTGTAAATGTTCGTGAACGGTTGATTTGGATAAGTTGACTTTCTCCGCTACCTACCGTATCATACTGCACCGGTTAGCTTCGATCATTGCCTTTATTTTGTCGTCATCGACAACTGTTGGGCGACCAGAGCGTGGTGCATCACTGACAACAAAATTTCCGGAACAATAATGAGCGAACTAATTATGGCACTGGCGTTCTGTTAATGAGACTTCACCATAAACTTCACACAACTTTTTCCGCGCTTGCACTGCGTTTTTGCCTCGGTAGTAAAAAAGCAAAATATGTCTAACATGTTCACTTTTATTTTCCATTTGCAAGTCGATACCAAATAAAGATTTGTAAATAGAGGACCACAAATTTGTGACTGATTATAGCTTGAAATGTCAGCTGACAAATGGTAAAAAAGAAATCTTGGCTAAGGCCACTAATAATTTATTTGTTAATAAAAGCGCCATCCCTTGAAAGGTAGCGAAATGACTTTTCGAATAACCTAATATGATGACCCCGCCCACATCAAATCCACATCGCATAGTGATCAGAAGGTTCCAGAGCGGCTGAGTAACAGCACGCAAGTTTCACCGAAACCAACAACGTCGAGAGTAACGCCCGGTGGCGAACGTTGCGTTAAAAGACCGTACTCGAAAAAGCCAAAGTCCGAGTCTGCGAGGAGAAAGAGTCGGTACCAGATGGCTCTGTTCGTTTTGAACAAGATTGCGAAGAACGCAGAGTCAGGTACTATTCACGAGCGGGACGAGGAAGATAGGCGTAGGTACCAAGCTGTGGTAGACGATTATAAGCGAAACCTTGAATCGAAGCCTAGTCAACAGGCAGAAATTGAGACGCATGGGGTATCCAAGCGCAACTGGTCTCAAGATTAGACGGATCACGCTGCCAAGCGAACCAAAGCGACGTTAGCCATTATACTATGACTACCAGGCCCTACAGTGAAGTGGTGAAGGATCACCTCTCTATTGCGCTTCTGGATGAACTAACCATAGGATGGTAAGTTAGCGAGCGGAGCCTGGGCCAGGGTTCAGGCGAAATTATCGGAGTTGGTGATGGATCACCTGCTACTGGTAAAAGAGGGGGAGCGACCGTGCTTTGACAGCAGTATGGAAATTAGAGGCTACTGAGTAATCAAGTGTGAGGATCGGTTCTCTATTGATTTCCTAAGGAGCTCCGTTGCAACAGTAAGCAACGCATGGAAGGGCATGAAGCTCAAGCTCATCCCAGCTTCAGACATTCCAGAGAGGCTGAGAGCGCGGATTTGGTTTCCCATGGTAGGCGGGGATCGCAGAAGGCTTCTACTTTGTCTCCGCATTCATAACCCTGCAATATCCATGGGGAACTGGAAGATCCTCAAGGTTGAGGAGCCCCAGTCTAATAGCCTCACTTTTCTCCTCCTCATAAATGAGAAAAGTTTGGAGCCGCTTGAAAAAGCAGGCTACAAACTCCGTTTTGGTATCAGGAATGCCAAAGTAAATGTGTTCCGCTCCTCGGGAGAGGAAGCAGATCCACTGTAGGATGCAAAAGAGATGCTCGATGAACTCAGCCTCTATGAGGAGGAGGAAAACACGTTATTGCAAGGCGAAGAGAAGATGGCTGGGTCCGATATTGAAGTGTGTGCAGATTAACCTAAATCATGCTAGGTGCGCCTCGGATAACCTGAAAATTCTGCTAGGGGAGGAGGATATTGACATAGGACTCATACAAGAACCATGGACAAGGGACCTTAAGGTTAAGGGCCTTGATGGCGACAATTACAATTTATTTTACACCAGCAGTGACCAGGTAAGGCCTAGAAGCTGTGTTCTAGCAAAGAGACACATCAACGCCTTTCTGTGTCCAGGTTTTAGTACATCCGACCTAACAGTGGTAAAGGTGGAAACAGCTGATGGAAGAGCTATCTTCATTATGACCCACGATAGGACAGCACCCACCGCTATGAAATCAAGCCTGCTCCTAGGAGGGGATGCCAATGCCAGACACACCTTGTGGGGAAGTACCACGACAAACGAAAGAGGTGAATCACTTTTTGAATACTATATCCTTGATAACAACCTTATAGTGGAAGTACACCAACCTTCATGTTTCCAAGTACGGACAATTTCCGGGTTTGGGAGGAAGTTCTGGATGTCACTTTGATCACCAACAATGTAAACTTTAGAGTTGAGGACTGGAAAGTCTCCAGTCTGAAGTCTTTCTCGGATCACAGCTGGAATTTCTTTGCGCTGGATCTGAACGTGAGGCAGCTAAAACCTTTTAGGAATCCCAGAAGAACTGACTGGAAGAAATTCAGGCAGGTTACTTCCACAAAATTGTCTAGAACAAAAAACTTAAGTATGGGGACAGCAAAGGAACTTGAGGCCAAGTTTCTGACCTTTGAGAAGGCGTTGGACTCAGCGTTTAAAATCTCTTGCCCGGCTAAGTATAGTAAGAAAAGCCTGCCCTCATGGTTGAACGAAGACCTGACTTGTCTTAGGATATTGACAAGAGATATCTTTAATACTTGCAATAAGCACAAGTATTGGCAACCCTATAAAGACTGTCTAAATAAATACAAAAATAGTCATCAAATCAGCCAAAAGGGACTCTTGGAGAGATTATTGAAGTCGATTGAAAATACGAGCGCCTTATCAAGATTGTACAAAATTCTATCCAAGAGCCACAACTGTCCGTCTTTTATTAAAAAGCCGGACGGTAGTTGGACTAAATCCACCAGTGAAACACTTGAACATCTTATGACGACATTTTTCCCAAGCACTCAAGCAGTGAGGATCATTGCTACGATACTAGCATGCCAAGTGATCAGCCAGTGTCGGGGGACGAAATTGCGTCGGTTATCACAGCCCAAAAGTTGGCGTGGGCCATCAACACCGGGCCTTGATGGTATGTTTCCAGTTATGCTCCAGCAGGTACAGGACATAGTGATTTCATGGCTAGTAGCCATTTTTAGGGGCTGTGTTTTGCTGAACTACGTCCCCATGCCATGGAGGCGAGTTCCCGTGACCTTTATCCCAAAGGCGGGAAAACGCGGTCACGATTCCGCGAAAGACTTTCGACCCATCAGCCTCACAGCCTTGTGTCATGAAGGTGTTGGAGCGAATCTTGGATAACCATATACGACAACTACTGCTGAAATCACCAATATCAGTGTGCCAGCATGCCTACCTCAAAGGAAAGTCTACCGAAACAGCTCTCCACGAAATAGTACGCACAATTGAATATGACTTAAACTACAAACAATACACGTTGGCGGCTTTCATAGACATTGAAGGCGCTTTCAATAATGTCAAGACTCAGGCTATTAATGAAAGCTCTCATCGATTTAGGAGTGGAGTCCCATTTCAGTAAATGGATTCTGGCCATGCTGAGTACCAGGGTAATACAGTAGGACCTGGGCGAAAGTCGGATAACTAAGTGCGTGCGCAGAGGGACGCCACAGGATGGTATGATCTCCCCTCTGCTATGGATTTTGGTAATGGACGGCCTCCTCAAAAGACTGGAGAAGTCTGGAGCTAAAAAAGTCGCCTATGCGGACGATATAGTCATCTTGATCTCAGGAAAATTTCTACCTGTGATGAGCGGCATCATGAACAACACCCTGAAGATAGTAACCACTTGGGCGGTAGAATGCGGTCTTAGTGTGAACCCACAGAAAACCGAACTGGCGCTTTTCACTACAAAAACAAACATTGAGGAGTTTGCGCTCACTAAATTAAACGGACACTTACTGACCCTTTCGACCATCGTAAAGTGCCTGGGAGTGATTCTCGACTCGAAACTCTCATGGAAACTAAACGTCGAACATCGCATTAAGAAGGCTACTATACATATATGTATATACATATATACATACATACATATATATAGATCTGTGAGCTTCAAAAGTGATAAAGTGTGATTTTTCTCCGAAGCCTCGAAAATTGTCGTTTTTTTGCTATAGATTTTGACTACGCTACTGAACCGAATTTCAACTTTGAGCAGTTCATTGAACGCAGAATTCAACGCTTGTTGCATGTTTTTTTTTATCCGAGGCACCATTTAGGAGTTATAATTATAATATTAAAAGAGTTGCTCAAATTTTTGGGATTTTCGCCCACCAAAAGCTAAGCTCACCTTCTACGACCGTGCAAACCAGTTTCCATGTATTCAGTATCCATAGAAGGGAATAAAATTATTTTCAGGTCGTTCCCTAATTTTTAGTAATAAAATTTAATTTTACTGACCTAAAATACAAGAAACCTTCGTCGTCGATATTTTGCATACTAGCTTGACGTTGCGAAGGAAAAATAAATTCAAATCGTCCGATTGCCATTAGTAGCAATGGACAGCTTGTTCGGAAGGTGGACCAATTCGTCTATCTAGGAACAATTGTTGCCGAAAATGATGGTACGGGGCAGGATATCGATCGTCGTATGAACCGGGCTAAATGCGCATTCAGTAGCATGAAGTGACACCTCATTCCCAATTGAGGCTGACCAAAGGGTTTTCCTAGAAAGTCATGGTGCCGATCTATCACGAAAGAGTCTAAGTTACTGGGTAAGTTGTGGGGGAAGTTGCGTCCCATTGATTAGTACAATGGCGCACAGGAGTAGTTGATGCGCTTTGTCTTAATAGAGGTTAAGGGAGAAAACCACATTAGGAGGCTCAGTTTCACTGATTTTTTAAGATTTTTTGTATGTGGGAAGAATTAATTAGAATTCAATCAAATTTTGACATCATTTTGTTCATATTTCGAACAACTTTTGTGAATTTTTTTGAATAATTTAAGCCAAAAATAAAGTTACGCACTGTTTTTCGTAATTTTATAAAGAATCATACTTTCAATTTTCATAAAGATCGGTTCATTGCTTTTTGAGTTAGACTTCCCGCAAATGTGAACAAGTCATTTTGAGAAAAACGCGTTTGAAAAACAGGATATAACCGAAATAATCCCTTTTGTTGGTGATTCTGGTACCATTTATACGGTTATTTGAAAACAAAGATACAAAAATAGGCTTCCGCTACAAGCCTAGGTAACTACATAAAGCGACTACCTGAGGTAGTCCTCCGCCCTACCTGCTGTGCGCTCGAGCCTGTAGACTATACTCAATGAGCGCTCGGTTCTATGCTTGTAAAATCTAAACGAATGTGAATTTCGCTTTGAAATTTTGGCAGCGTATTCTTGGATTGTTTAGCTGACAATTTATGCAATACAAAAAAAAAATAGATTTTAGTAACCTTCTAATGTGGTTTCCCCCTTAAGGCGAAGTAGTTCTATATAAGCAATTTTTAAGTGTGCCTTAGTTTTAGTAATCAAGTTTCTCAGTTTGGAAGTGTTTCTCGGGAGACAAACGGAAATTAGGAAAGTTATACTAAAACGAACTCTGTGTAATTAGTTGTTATCGCTTGTATTGTACAACTGTTGGAAATTATATTTCTAAAAAATACACTGTATAATTACAATGTCATCTGTAGGTAATATTTATTTGTTATCTTTGCTCTTAAGAAATCTTATTTCTACAAAAATCCTCGAAGAAATGGCCTTAACGTGGCAAGCATTTATCGATATAGACATGGAAAATTTTCTCTGACTTTTTCCGTTGTATGTAATTTGTGTGTGCGCACCCATTGGGGCGACCGATAGCGCAGTGCGTTGAGGCATCAGTCTTATGTTTGAATACCGGCGTTTCGGGTTCGAATCCCGTCCACAACGACGTTCGTTGCCATGAATGTGCAGAAGGTGCATGCTGGCAACAACATTCTCCAAATCGAGTTTATGCCGACGAAACGTCAACTGGGCCACATGGATCAGTTAGGGGTTAGGGCAATTGAGAGATATCCATGTAGGTTCATATCATACTATTTGTTCTTTAAGGAGAATTTGAAAATTCATTCGAAGTGACAGCACATTTTAAGCCACGAAATATGTCAATTATTAATGTCATAAACAATCAAGATACTTGATGACTTTTTTTTCCTATTTGGACCAAAACAAAACATTTTTCTGACCCACTTTACACCTAATATATCATATTCTGAAGCCTTCTCATCGTTTCAAGTTTCATTTTATATATCTCGGGGACATATCACCTCATAAAATTTCATGTAGAGTAAATTGATATGACACTTTGAAATATCGATAGCAAACAACCATTTATCTCTTGGGTGTAATATAAAAGTAACGAATACTTTTCAGTGACTATCGAATTACCATAAATATCTGTCACATTACCATCGAATTTTATCTTTCACGAGGGGACATCTGAGCAAGGACGATGAGGCACACTTCGTGAACCAGTCAACCAGAGGCTAACCAGCCTGAGCTCTTGATATTTCTCGTTGTTATACCAACGCTTATAAATGGTGTAGTCTGCTTTTCGTTGATACGTATCCTTTGGAATATAGTCGTATCCTAATATCAGAGGTTTTTTCGAGAAGAATGGTAGGGTGCTTCGGCGGAGCTTCAGGGTCAATCTTCTATTCAAAATGATTGAAAATATTTCTAGTTGAGTGCTTACACATGGTTGCTATGATTTAAGTGTCCGAAATGAGATTGCCAGACGGGCAGATTAATGTACATTTTGTTTCGGAGTACATTTGACCTCAAAAGTCCTAGACCCTCTTACTTCTTGCAAAAATGTAGGTTGTTTAAGATTATCAATAATCTGATTGTCTTTAAGCTTCTTATTCTGGGCCGGCCATTGACTGGCGTTTTATGTACATAAATATTCTTCAAGAATCAATCTCCTATATCGAGCAATCTTTGGGTAGTTACAGAGAAGGTGGACCCGATGTCCTCTAGGCATTGCCGACACTCCGTCTCGCTGGATCAGACGCATCATGTTGAGGTGAGATCTCAACCAACCTACAATCAGTCTTAACTCCGCTCTGCTTAAACGGGTTTTTGTTGTTAAGATTGATGGGATTTATCAATTTCTAGACTGCCCCAGTCCAGGAAGGTTGTTTCAGTCTTTTGTTGTCAGACTAATACCTAAAAGTGTCCTGGCTGAGCCCCAGTCTAGGCCACAATAGGGATCTGGTCCGCAGACCTCACCTTTCCTGGCGAGTTTAGTCGCAGCTTCGTTACCATGAATACTCTGATGACCCGGAACCCAATAAAGGGTAACTCGGTTGGTGGTCTCGAGACACTCAAGGATATCAAAACATTCCGTTACCAGCCTCGAAGAGAGTTTATGAGGTGACCAGGGCCACCGAGAGGAAATCGGGGCCGGGGGGACCACAATTCCGGGCCCCAGTATTAAAGTATTAGAATTAAAAAAAATAGAATAGGGTCCATATATCTTGGGATTTCACACATCTTAGGGCCCCATACATCTCTAGGTGAGCTCCATACATTTTCGGTGCCCATAATATCGAGCGGCTTCATACAACAGGAGATAACGTCTTGCATCTTGGGGACTCTTACATCTCTAATTGGCCCAATACATCACCGATGAATCATCCACCCCCCTCTCGTCGGGCCTGGAGGTGACAGCGCCTTTATGGCCGCCTGACTATCTGTGCAGATAGCGATGTGGACGCCATGAAGATTCTGAGTCTGGTGGAGGCCTCAATGGCATGGATCTCAGCTTGGAAGACGTTGGGCATAGAGACTAAAACTCTGGTATTTGATCCAAAGATACTAGCACCAACTCCCTGCTCCGTTTTCGACCCATCTGTAATTAAACATTAAACAACTGGGATCTGGTCAGAGATTGTCATTTTCCTCTTCCATATGTACTGGAATGAGGACCGAAATTTTCTACCAAAACAAAGTTCCGTGGTCATTTAACCATGGTATCATTCAGATCGGCATGTCAGGTATTTTTTTTTTAGAATGCTCATGTGACCATGTATAGTAAGTTCTCATGTGCGTCGGATTTCAGGTGCACTCTGAGACCATGAATAGCTGCAGACTCTTGTATGTGAATATGCACCGAAGTAAGTCCGATAACAGCCTCTAGGGTCGATATCGAATAAGTTCGCATGGAATATTGTTATAGCCAAGCAAGTTAGTCTTTGAAGTTTGCTGCACAAATTTATGGTAGACCACTGTTGGATTTTGGACCACCTTACCAATGCAGCATATATTACTACTGGTCGTACCATCATCAAATTCAATCATTCTGTCGTATTCGTAGTAAGCCCCCATGTTTTTCCAAAGAGGTTCCTGCCGACCCACATGATTCGTGCTGCTTTGCTGATTACATTCTCGACATGATGCTTCCAGTTGAATCTACAGTTGAGCGTGATTCATAGGCATCTAACTTCGGTGGAGAGCGCCAGAACCGTGCCGCTCCTATAAACTGGGCCTAATTTCAGGTTTTCCCGAATGGGAATGGGACCAGGACAGTTTTCTGTACATCCGCGCATCATTATAGCACTATACCACCAGCATCTCGGTGACAATCGTGTCAAATTTACCACTGATTGTAATGGGTTATCTCATCAGCATAACCGACTGCTTGATAACCACGTGCACATAGTCTGGAAAACAACTCGTCTATAACTAGTGACCAGAGTAGCGGAAGAAGAACTTGTAATGGACGGTTTGGTGGGCATCCGAAGGTGCCCGTGGGGACGGACGGAGCCTAATTAGGTCACTATGCTACCTTAACTGTCACCATACACTGTCGAACTCGAGCACGAACCTGGTACAAATTTCCTCTGACACACACATACACTTCACATAGGTGTGAAGAAACCCGGTCCACTTGTATTAGGTTCGTGTTCGAGTTCGAGATCAACAGTGTATGGTGACACTAAGGTAGCAAAGTGACCGTGAAGGTCGTGGCGTGCCATCTGGCGAAGAAAAGGCACCTCAACGAGCTAAGCAGCGGCCTATACTTGCTGTAGCTCAGTTCGGGAGACGTGGGTGGGGTTTTCGCCGCTCGTTGCCCCTGTCCTTTTCGTAATAATAAAAATTCATACGCCTGGGGAAGACAACACTAACATGGAAGGCAAATATTGGGCATAATAAAAAAATGAGGCGATAAGGATGGAATGGTTGGTGGACGGCCGAGATGACCTAACGGTTGCATCGAGGTCCGGGTGTAATGGGACCCTCGGCCTCTGGTCTCGTATCACCGACAGATCGCTACTCATTAGGTGGTGCTTTCGATCTGCCGGTGGAAGCAGCATAACCAGACCAGAATCTTGTTCATTACAAACTCCACCTGGATTATAGCGCTTTAGAGCGCCAACGCATATTGAGGTGTTCCCCAGTCTTGAGCAGGTTATGCGCCCATGCAGCATTGCATTGATCCACGCGATAGTGGCTGAGGGAACATTCCTGAGCTCAAGTACACTGGATAGGCTGTCATAGCCAGTATTATCGAAAGCACATTTATTATCAAGAAAAGCACATGAGGCAATATCCTTGTCAAGTAGCGCTTTTTCAATCGTTCCTACAAGATTGTGTAGGCACTGTAGACTTGCCTTTCGTGTAGGTGATCTTTAGTTTACATTTGAGCTCAGAAGTCCTCCCTTTTACTTCTTGCACAAATGTAGGTCGTTTAAGATTATCAATAAAGTGATTGTCTTTTAGCTTCTTCTTTTAGGCCGGCTATAGACTTTTCGGTATAGTGGAGAGGTACATCGGATCGTGTGTATAGTAGAGTAGTGGTAAAACTGTGTCAGCTTACTTCTCGGGTAAACCGTCGCGGACTGCTGGGCAGTTTTCAACTGATTAGGAAAGAGTTAAACACGAACTGTTTTTTTTATTCTCAATAACATATAATAAATTCTATTCGAAACAAAATCTATACTTAAATGCACCTTGCCACAATGTCTCGGTTCACTTCTTCGGTTTACTCTAAAAAGGATCGAATTGTGATCCCTTTCAGTTTAGCAGTCCAGATACACGTTCCCGAAGAACTGTTTAAGTATGGCTGAATGTGCATGGCCGACCGTAGCCGTTTCTTGTTGATTGCGAGTGTAATTGTCCCAGGTGTGCAACTCTTACGGGAAGTATGGTAACTTTCACCAGTACATTGTAGTTTTCGTAGATTAACGAATTTGGGTTTGATAGGTTTGGAATATGCACCCCTAGGTGAGTCCTACCTTGATCGTAGGAGGCGACTAATAGGTCCAATTGCGTGCAGGCAACAACAACAAATCTTGCCTGCAGCACTCTTCAAAATTTGTAGGTTAGTGTGTGTGAGTGGGTCGCCGGGAGACCACCGCCGGATTTCCTTTTAGGAAAGTCCATAAAAATTTATTTTCCACGCACTAGTGCCAACCAACTCAACTTTTCTCCAGATAGGTGTAAAAGAATGAATGTAAGGCCTTATGGTAGAACACGCTAGAAGCACTACCCCGCTGGGCACTACTTCTGATGCACAGTTGAGTGATCCCAGGGCGAATATTTTCCGTGCCAGAGCTCGACGGTTTCCGGGGGCGGCCGCTACGAGTCAGTCCATGTACACTATAGAAAAGCTAAGGGCTGCAAGTTGGAATGTCGGATTCATGACGGAAAGGGCGAAGAACTGGATGACGTCATGAAAAGGACAAGGATAGACATTATGTGCGTGCATGAGACCAAGTGGCGATATGACCAAGTCGATCGAGCTCGTTTTTTGACGAATTTCAGAAAGTACAAATTGTACTATTCTGGAAACTAGATTGATAGAAACGGGGTTGGCGTTATTCTAACACCGGCTTTACTTGGCAGTATCGTGAGCATCTCGAAGATAAGCGACCGCTTGATGAGTATCAAATTGGTTATCTGCGGAAGAGTGTTGTACGTTATAAGTGCCTAGGCTCCCCAAGTGGGTTTACAGCAAATCGAAAAAGATACATTTTGGAGCGACGTTGACACACTGCTTCAAAGTATACCAGATACCGAGATGGTTTTTCTCGGAGGGGATTTCAATGGCCATGTGGGAGAACCGAATTATGATTACGAGGATTGCCATGGTGGTAAGGGTGGAGAATCCACATCATAATGATGAAGGTGAGACCCTCCTGACTATGTGCAGATCACTGGGTCTGGTTATCCTCAACGCATGGTTCATTAAGAACCAAAGGCACCTGATTACATACAGCAGTGAAGCTCATGCGACGTAGATAGACTATCAACTGTGCCTAAATTTCATGAGACGTTGGGTGAAAGGTTGCATGGCTGATCTTGGGCGAATTTGCGGTCACCCAGCACCGGTTGTCCTGACAGAATTTATTTTGAAAAGAGGAACAAGACCTCAAGCAATCTCCGAGCTAGTCGATAAATTCAAGTGGTATAACCTCAACACCGAAAGCTTTCAACCGGTACAACTTCGTGAGAAATACGACAAATGCCGGAAGGAAGTTAGGTGAAAGGTGGCTCACGCAAAGGCGATTGCAGCTGGAAGTTCTATCAAGAACTAGAAGATCGGATGTGCAAATAAGAGATCGTCATTTCAAGAAAAACCTAAAGACAATGCCAGAATTTATAAGGTCGCAGTCCAAAGGAGAAGAAACGCTTGAGAGATTCAGGCGCCAAAATACGTTGAAGACTCACAAGGAGTTCTACTGGTCGAAGACGCAGCAATCTGTAGCAAAATGCGTGAGTACTTTGACGAACTTTTGAATGAAGAATTTTCTAGAAAAGCTTTTCAAGCTGTGGAGCCAAACACCGCTGATATCGCTGATTTTTCAGTGGAGGAGGTGATGAAGACAGTGATGCAGATGAAACGCGGAAAGGCAGTCAGACCGGACAAAATACCCTTGGAATTTTGGTTGAAGATGAATCATGTCGGGCTTAGATGGCTCAGTGTTCTTTTCATCAAAATTAAAAGAGGGCAACCGATGCCTGACGCTTTCAGGAAAGCTTCCTTCTCCCATTTTATAAGAACAAGGGTGACTCACTCAAGCTTAACAACTATAGGGCAATCAAGTTAACATCTCACACATTGAAGACTTACGAGTTAAGTTGTCTGTGATTGATTGGAATAGATTGAACGTTTGGGTGACAATCAATGCGGCTTTGTGAAAGGTCGGCCCACAGTCGATGCTATTCAGTGCATACGTGTTACGATGGAAACGCTCCGTGATGCACGGACGGACCTGCACTTTGTGTTCATCAATGGGGAAAAATCCTTCAACAGAGTTCCTCGTGATATGATATGGGTGGCCCTTAGAGCACTTAAGGTCCCCGAGGCATACATAAAGATGATACAAGACATGTATGATGGAGCAACTACTAAAATTAAATTCGCAACTGGCGAGTCTGAAGAATTTCCGGTTAAAGTCGGAGTTCAAAAAGGCAGTGCATTTAGTCCCTGGCTCTTCAGCATCATCATGCTCTATTTATTAAAACTCATCTCTGACGGCCTCGAAATATCCCTTCTCTTCGCCGGTGACATTGTCCTGGGTGGTAAAGACATCTTTGGTTTGCTGGCTGAACCGATCAAGTGGTCTCAGTTACTGGAGGATCATGGACTGAGGATTAACATACCAAAGACTGACTATCTTTGCTGTCCTTTCTCAGATCCAGAGAGACCGATACCAGATATCTACATTAAAGGAGAGCAGCTGAAGTCCTGTAAAAGGTTCAACTACCTGGGCTCGATAGTCAGCAAAGAAGCTACATGCGATGATAACATCAAACATCGCATCAGTGTCGGTTGGATGAAGTGGCGAGAAAACTCTGGAGTTTTCTGCGACTGAAAGATGCTACGAAAGCACAGAGTAGATATACTAAGAGTAGGAACTCAGAACAGATTTATTTTTAAAGCAGGATGCAAATAATCCGACGCACACAAATAAGCCTCACCACTCTAGAAGCAATGGCTACAATTTAAAGTAAACCGACCTTTAGAGTGATAAGGATAACAACACATCCAAATCAACTGTGTCTGTTGATTAAAAAGCCAAAGGTTTCTCAGCTGCTATTGTATGCGTGATATATGGTTCCTCAATTTTATATGTGTGAGTTACCATTTTCGGCCATTGCATTCGAGCATCTCCATCTTTGTGGGCGTGGCTTTTCCTTTTTTTGCTCCTTATGGAGGCCTGCTTTTAAATTTGGTCCTGTTAGCTACCTACTTTAGTGCATATAGATTCAGCCGTTCATGAGATATGCTCTGTCGAGAGAGACAGGCAGCCATTTGATTCCATAAACAATGAAGTTAATAAAATACTCATAGTTGAAATGGAAGCTGATGAACTATTGTATTTTTCCGGGTTTCGTGCACTCTTAACCAAATTGCATAAATTTAAATCATATCTTGCTGGAAATTAATGCTGCGCTTTTTTTATCCACCTTTCGTTGTTTCAGAATATTAATTGAACAATATTCCGATTTTCAATTTTTCATTTTTCAGTGCTGCTTCCAGCTAGTCGCAATGTAAATGCAATGCCATCAGAAGCCTTGTAGCAAATTCGAATTTTTTTTTCATCTCATTCCGTTTCATTGCTTGCCTATCCTAGACCCGATAGCTGAACTGTTTAAGTGGAAAAGTTTTCCTTCACTACACCTGCAGATTTCAATAATAAATACAAAAAAAAACTTTCGACGAATTGTGAAAACGGCGAAATACAATGGCGCTCAAGAGTAGAGCAAAGATAGGATAGTTATGCGCTATTTACCAATGGCTATAGTCTGCTTGGCATAGGATTTCAACTAGTCTTCAACAACTGAGCTGCTTTGTTGTAACTATGTTAATGTCCTGGCAACACTTGCCGGCAATGAGACTTATATTATCAATGCTCAAGTGAGTAGGAGTGTGTTGCCAGTATTCACAGCTTTTTGAATTGAGTACAAGTATTAAACGCACTTCAGACATAGCAACTTGGATGAGATGGTTGCATTCGTAACCTCCTTGGATGTATACGAGTGCTTAGAACTTTTTCCGGTTCACGGTTTTTTTTACTATTCCTCTGCTTTTTTTGTAGTATTTGTCCATTGAGTGCAAAAATGTTCAAAGTTCGAACGATTTTAGTTGTGAAATATAAAGGACTCGCTTCCTTGTTGTACTATAGTTTCTTGGCGAACTGAAAGGTTTTCAGTATGTTTTTCCTTTTTTTTCCGTTTTGTACTAATGGGCAGTGATTCCTGGGAAACGGATGAAAAATTGACTTAAACTTTCAGAGAGAAAATACATAGAAACAACAATGAAAAGACCATGCTGTAAGGAATTTTATTAGACATGAACTACACATTTAGTAAAAGGTTGCGGGATCATTCTTTAAGCCGTACATACACCATCTGGTTTTCCCGTCCGGCAAAACTGATCAGGCCCGGCCTTGGAAAATTCGGAATGTGTATGGCGGCCTTCAGGCGGCCAGATTGGAACCTCAACATTGAGTTCGTGAACGACTTCATATACCTGGGTTGCAACTTGTCAAGGGACACCAACGAAACTGACGAAATCAAGCGATGGATATAGTTAGCTAATAAGACTTTTTTCTCGGTTCTCCCCATAATGAAATTGAAGCATGTGAACTGTGCGATGAGCTGGAAGTTTCGAAAATCGTCAAACTACAACGACTTCAATGGGCAGGGTATGTGCAACGAATGGACGATGATCGCATGTCAAAGAGAGTAATGAACGAAAGACGAGTCGACAGAGCAAGGCTGGGAGGACGAACGAGAGCCCGTTGGAAGAGCTCAGTATATGCGGACGCCGCGAAACTACTGGGCTTCCAAGATTGAAGGACGCGGTCACGTGACCGAGATAATTGGAGGACAACGATCCAGGCGGCCAAGGCCCAACGTCGGGCTGTTACGCCACGACGATGACGATGACGAAAACCTAGCACAAACTAAATTAATTGATGTATCTAATGAAATTTCGACTGCATTTATTCACGCATAAGCGCATATCCAAGTTGTTAAGAATAAAGTGGAGTGGGTCAATGTAATTTTCCCACATTATCCTTATTTCCTTATATGCATATCATATGAAAAAGTATTCTCGAATAAGTAGAAAAGCATACCATGGCCCATTTAAGGCGAGTGTGACCTGACGTCCCCGTATACCTGCCCTGTTTTTGGCTACCAGTCCCCGTGTCCCTATTTATATGCAAAAATATGGAAAATTTCCCAAACAGTAGAATTTACTCTTTTCTCACCTTTTGGGAATTAGCACTCTGCTTATGTAATCTACGACATGAAATATCGCCTTATTCTTGGGGCGCCCCACAATGAAATTCTAAAATCACCCTAAACATTTTGTAAGAATTTGGAGCATACTTAATTTTGAATTTTTTTTTCCAAAATTTTTGGCAATATTTCGCAAGATTTTTCTACTCAATTGCCCTAACTCCTTGTGGGGCATAGCGCGTCAACTGTTCCATGTGGCCCAGTTGACGTTTTGTTGGCACAAACTAGTTTCGAGGACTGCAGTTGCCATGCCAGCATACACTTCCTGCTCCTCCATATAGCCGCCTACCTGCGACAAGTCGGGAGAAGCTGTTTCTTATTACTACGCCCCACACCGCAAGAGGAAGATAACACAAACATCCATAGGCACGAACCTCGACGTGGACGGGATTCGAACCCGAAACGCCGGTAGTCAGACATTAGACTGATGCCTCTACGCACTGAGCTACCTGTCGTCGCTTCGAAATTTCTTTACCTGTTAACGCCTTTTTTTAGCCAGGCCTGCCGTACCGAAGTATAGAGTTTGGCGAAAGAATGCAGATTCCGTCTCTATGAGGTAACTTTATGGTTCCTAGTTTTATGGAAGTGGTTGTCGTTTTACAGGCGTAACCGCCTGCCACCGTTATTGCTCTTCTCCTTTGACTGTCTAAACAAAATAAACAGGGCGGGGACACGTCACGGAATCAGACATATTAAAAGCAAGGACTATTGAAGGTCAGTGCCTACCACAGAAAGCTGAAAACAAGTATTGAGAATCCCGGATTGGATATTGGGAGTAAACTCCCGGCATCGGTAGTTCCAAAGGGCATCCATGTCAAAACTGTTGCAGCCTACGATACAAAAGCTCTTCTCCTTTGACTGTCTAAACAAAATAAACAGAGCGAGGACACGTCACGGAATCAGACATATTAAAAGCAAGGGCTATTGAAGGTCAGTGCCTACCACAGAAAGCTGAAAACAAGTATTGAGAATCCCGGATTGGATATTGGGAGTAAACTCCCGGCATCGGTAGTTCCAAAGGGCATACATGTCAAAACTGTTGCAGCCTACGATACAAAAGCATCTGAAGATGAAACAATTTTCCCTATTGTCATTTCACGTTGAAGTCCTATGTTAGGTCCCACTGCCGAAATTTGATAAGGCTAAATGCACGGTAGTCCGGATGGCGCAACGGTTAGCACATTCGCCTTTTACGCACTGGGCCTCGGTTCGATTCCTACTGAACGCGGTAGTTTTCGATAAAAAAGGGGATTTACGTGTCGGACAATGAGCCAACTCAGCTGTTAGATGAGTTGAGTACCCATTTATGGGGTAAATAACTCGGTTGAGCGTGTTCCCGATCACACACCTCTACACAAGACCGTCACGATCTAGAAAATGAGGTGATGCTAACTCATCTCGAGGCCATGGTTCAAATTGGACTGTTGCTCCAGTTATTTATTTATTTTATTTAAATGCACGGCTATCACAAGTCGGGGTGGGAGTGGACGCTATCCCTACCGTCATTAGGAGTCCCCTATGTCAATTGTTGGAAAGATGATCGGGTCTTCAATGGCCCGTTTCCTTTTTAAATTCTGGGAAATATAGTATCTCGTTCGCGTAATCGACCGAATGCCTTTTTTGGAACAATTGAATCAGGAAGTGCCGCCTCCTTCTACTCAGCCTTTCTTCACCGATTGTCAAACCTGTTACTTCTTGAGGAGGTTTTGGCTCTTTGGTGTCCAGGACTGTCCGCTCGACAATACCTTTAGCCTTATACCTCACTAAGAGTGCGATTATGGAGGAGCTTCGACAAACGATTAGAGCAGCGCTGTTAGCGGGACGATGGAAATGGATTCGTGCTCTTACATAGAGCCGTTTATGTTGTAGCCGCGATAAACGTGTAGAGCATCGCTGAGAGCAGTTCTTATCATGGGTGGGAAAAAACAACATAAACAGCTTCGCTTCACTATCAGCGCTGCTCTTATCGTTTGCCAAAGCTCTAACATAACCGCACCCTAAGGCTTGTATTTGTAATCAGCAGCGCCGCAATTAGCATATCCATCTACATATAACTGGTACAGAAGACTGATGGAATTGTTGGCGCGATGCGACCCAAAAGGAGTTAATAAAAAATATTATAAGCTTCCATTAGACGACCTTAAAGTTTTTTTGTTTTTCACGTCAGTGATACCTTATTGATCGGAAAAAATCGTTAAAAAGCCTCAAATATTCGGCGTCCAATGTGGCAGCAGTATAATTTTATCCAGTTAACAAAGCCGAAAGGGGGCTGTTGACTAGGCGCGCGGTACATTAGTAAATATGCAAGAAGCGGAAGCGTTCAAGACCTTAAAGCCTTAGGGGCGTTTCCCTACGAACAGTAGTGAAAATTCGCCATTGAAAACCTCTAAAATATTCACCGCCTAATGTAGGGTCAGTGTGATTTATCTAATCAGTGAATCAGTGAATTTGAAATGGCCAATTAGACAGGTGCGGTAGTTACAAGAGAGGAAAAACAAACTTTTTTAGACCTTACCTTGCTTCACAGAACTCCCTTAAACTCAACCCAGAGTTATAAGTTACAAAGCAATTGGGTAAATGAGGACATTATACTAGTTTGTTTTGACGGTTCAGGTTTATTCTGTTTGTACTGTGTGGCTGCACATGTGCGTCCAAATGACGCCGCGTCACTTAAGCTCCTCCCTATGTGATACTGTTCAGGATCGATCCACGCCCTGAGAATGGAAACATTTGTAGCCACGAAATGCGTTGACACAATAAACGTATTAATACGTATACACAACCGATTTACTCTACGACATCGAGCTCATCAGCCTAGTGTGAAGCACATAGGCTCCGCGCCCAGGAGGTACCGGGATCAAATCCTCGCGGAAACACTATCTTTTTTTATATGTAATTAAATTGTATTCCAATGTTATCTTAAAATCATTTACTCAATTGCCCTAACCCCTTCTGGGGCGTAGCGCGTCAACTGTTCCATGTGGCCCAGTTGACGTTTCATTGGCATAATCTGGTTTCGGAAAATGCAGTTGCCAGCATACACCTCCTGCACATCCATGGCCACGAACGTTGTCGTGGACGGGATCATTTATATGTACATAGTATAATGTAGATTTGAAATGCACAATTAGTTCCATGAAACATAACTGTACATTACTACGTCACAAATGGACCGCTTGTCGTTAAAATTAACTTGTTTTGCGGTTGTTACAACTGACTCTTGTTAGAACGTTCGAGTAGTGCGGTCATAGTTGAAACTTGTTATAGAAATTGTGGAATTAGATAAAATTAAAGTTTGTTATTGTTAATTGAGTCCTAAAGAATTTTATTTTTGAATCTGCAAATTTGCAGTGGTCCGTCGAACATTTTTGAAGTGAACAGAAACCTATCTGCATTTCAATTCACATGATGCCATAGGACGCAGCGTCACTCTGTATTATATAAGCCGGGCAACATAATGTCGAATACAAACTTGAAATTTATGTGAAGTATCTTTTATCATTAGGAGGAAATTCCAAAGCATCGCTTGAGTAAAAGTGATCCTCAAGCGAATGGTTTAAGAAATTTCGCACAAACCTTACATTGTGACAATGTTCGTACTCCGAGTTCGAGTGTATGTGGCCCGCCTTAATAAAAATTGCTCCGCGGACGCGTGAATTGACGCAGATAGGAGCAGAAACCAGCGGCATCCCAGATAGCTATCGCGACGGCAAAGCGACGCCGATAGCTATCAGTTAGCTATTGATGGCCATGTGCATCGCTCGCAATGTATTTCTTAGTATCCGATTGAAGGAGAAGCTTAACTGACGCGGTGTCCAGTGTCATTTGGGCGCGCATGAGTACCGTGCTTTAAGTGGTATACCGATGAAGAGGGTACAGGAGCGGGTGTTGCAAGACCGTCTCTCGAGATATATATTCCTATGGGAAAGTATGCGACAGTATACAGTCCAGGCCGAGGTCCACGCAATTGAATCCTGTGCGAACGTATGTCTTGCAGCTGGATACCGTTGGTAAGACCATTGCAATCTTCACAGATAGCCAGGTGGTTTTCAAAGCGGTAAGCAACTTCTCTTTCTCATGGAAATTAGTTCTTAGTTGTCGAGAAACGTTGCAAAAATTAGGCTCGGAGAATAAAGTTAACATGTTTTGGGTCCCTCCAGGACTCCAATAAGGACGTGGTGTCGCACCCATTCAAAACGTGAAAAACCAGCAGATTTTGAGATGCTGAGTACTTGTTGGATCATCATCATCGTGGCACAACAGCTCGACGTCGGGCCTTGGCCGCCTGGATCATTATTATCCAATTACCTCGGTCACGTGACCGCGTCCTCCAATTTTGGAAGCACAGTAGTTGCTCGGCGTCCGCATATACTGAGCTCTCCCAACGAGCTCTCGGTCGATTTTGTAGTCGCTCCGTCGACTCATTCTGGGCTCATTACTCTCTTTGGCATGCGATCATCGTCCATTCGTTGTACATGCCCTACCCATTGAAGTCGTTGTAGTTTGACGATTTTCGAAACTTCCAGTTTATCGTACAGTTCATACAACTCATGGTTGTACTGGATGCGCCTTCCATCTTCATCGCAAACAGCCCCGAAAATTCGCCATAGAACCTTACGTTGAAATCTGTCTAGTATGTTTCCGGAGGCTTGAATTAGGGTCCATGCTTCACAGCCATAGCATAGCACTGGTCGTATAATGGTTTTGTACACGCAGAGCTCCGTGTTTCTGTACACATGCTTCGATTTCATTATGGGGAGAACCGAGAGAAAAGTCTTATTAGCTAACTGTATCCGTCGCTTGATTTCGTCAGTTTCGTTGGCGTCCCTTGACAAGTAGCAACCCAAGTATATGAAGTCGTTCACGAACTCTATGTTGAGGTCCCCCACATTGATGCTCGATTGTGCAGGTGTCCTTGTCGTCGATTGCATCATTATTTTAGTTCTACCCTCGTTGATACGTAGTTCAACTTCTTTTGCAGCGGTATCGAGCGTATGCATAAGTTCTTCTGCGTCGGCCAATCTTCGGGACATGAATTTGATGTCGTCGGCGTACGCTGCTAATTGTGTCGACTTGGTGAGTTGCGTATTGCTGTTGTTCATATTCGCAGCCCGAATAACGTATTCCAGTGCTAGGTTGAAGAGCGTCGGTGCTAGTCCGTCGCCCTGTTTCAAACTAGTGCGTTTTTCCAATATATCAGCTAGTCTTGTGAGACGGAGTTGGTCATCGTCATCCTTATCAGTCGCACTAATTTTGCCGGTATACCAAATTGCAGCGTGATGTTGTACAGTACTCCACGATCGATACTGTCGTTATGCCTGCTTGAAATCGAAAATATGTACATTTACGTGGAATGCCCAGCACTTCTGAAATTTCAGTTTAACCGTAAAGAGCTGATCGGTTATGGAGCGACCAGGTCTGAAACCGCTTTGATATTCGCCAATGATTCGTTCTGCGTACGGTTTTATTCTATTTTTCCGAATTTGTGTCAAAATTTTAAAGGACGTGCAGACTAGAGAAATGTCACTGTAATTCTCACACCGCAGTTTATCTCCCTTTTTGTGAATTGGACAGATGATGCTTGTGCGCCGATCGTTTGGGATCACCTCCTCCTCCCATACTCGCAGCAGTAATTGATGTATGGCATCAACTAGACTCGTTCCACCGAATCTTAGTAGTTCAGCTGGAATCTCGTCAGCGCCCGGCGCTTTATTTCGTTTTAGTGCTCGCAACGCGAGATCAACTTCCTCTACTGTCGGGGGTTGTATGGGTGGGCCTAGATCAACAATATCGTCGGGAGGTTCTTGTGTTGGGATGTTAAATGGTAAACGCAGAAGCTCTTCAAAATAAGAGGCTCATCGATTGTTAATGCCATTGGTGTCACTGGTGATGTTTTCATCCTTGTCCTTACAGAGGTTACTCCTGGGTTGATAGCCGTTCTTAATTGTATTTACTAGTTTGTACGCTTGTCTGCTATTCTTATTAGCTAAGTTTTCGTTTATATTCAGCACCTGCTCGTCAAAGTATTTACGTTTCTCACGTCTAATTATTCTATTCGATATTCGCCGTAGCTTGTCATATTTTTCTCCTTTGGCTCTGGTTCCTCGTTGAATCCTGTCTAGAGGCCACGTTTTTCGCGTCGAGTGAATTTTTGTATTCTTCGTCGAACCAGTAATTTCGCGGTCGCCGGGCGGTCCCACGATTTTCTATGTGACCTTTTTGATGGTACCCTTGAGGTCTTCCCAGAACCCATGTGTTGCTGATGTTGTGTAGCATATTTGATAGTCTTGCCTCAATGGCGGTAGTATATGCCACCGCTGTAGCATCGCTCAAAAGTTTAGCAACCGCAAAGATTTTAAGAGGGCTGATTCTCGATTGCACTGCACTGAGGAAATTCTACATTTGTAGGTCGTCTTCACCAAGTAATGATCTCAATCGCAATTTTCTTGTCGTTAGGAGCGGACATCTAATACACAAGATGCCCATCTCTTGCAAATGAGGACGTGATCAATTTGGTTGGCGGTATGTGCGTCTGAAGATTTCCAGGTCAACTTGTGAATGCGTCGATGCGGGAAACACGTAGAGCTTACGACCAGATCCCTGCCGCAGGCGAAGTCGATAAGTCGCTGGCCGTTGTCGTTACATTTTTCATGGAGACTGTGACCTCCAGTGGTCCCCCGGTGCCAACTTTAATTTCTGACTTTCGCGTTAAAGTCTCCCAGTAGTAGTTTGACGTCGCTTGTTGGAAGTGAGTCGAAGAGAGCCTCAAGGCGGGCGTAGAACTCGTCTTTTACTGCGTCTTCTTTAACTTCAGTGGAGTCGTGCACATTGATGAGTCAGAGGTTGAAGAATCGAGTCTTAATGCGAATCGCACACAGCCGTTCATTTATGGGTTTGAAGTCAGTAAGTGCGGCTTGAGGTGATTGTTCACTATAAATGCTACTCCAAACTCCTTGTGGCCCGATAGTTTGCCACTTGTAAAAATTGTGTGCGATTTCTTGTCATTGATCTCGCTGCCAATCTCATTTGTTTCCTAAACTACAGTAATGCTCAGTTTGTACTTCTCGACCTGTTGAAGGAGGGCCTTCCCGGCCCCCGGTTTGTTGAGGGATCGTACATTCCAGGATCCGAAAGAATAATCCGTTAGTCGTCTGCGTTGTCTTCGTTGTTGATCCGTCCAATCCGAGGCTTTTGTTCCAGGTTTCTTGACGTGGAGTGGTTTTTACAAGGACGAGTGGTCAGCACATCGCGTAGCCGCATTCAGGGGATGGTCGCGGAGATAGCTGCTTCAGATGGTTTAATAAACGTGTTGGAGTTCACACAACTATGTTGCAGGTCCAACTACACAAATCATTCCATCCTACTAAACCTGAGACGCTTAGGCATTAATCAGCCATTCAGGCTACAGCTATCTGTCTTTTTCCAAACTGTCTTATCGCTAAGACTTGACCGTCAGCAGTTTAACAAACTGCCGTTACCAGGGCCGTCCACGAGGAGGACTATGGATAAGTTTTTTTGCCCCCAGGATGTAGGACACTGTGGAAAAGAAATTGTCAAGAGAACCACTTCTTCCAGGTTTTCGGATGTATTGTAAATGGAGAGATCTCATCTGCAAGTAGTGTCTTAATGCCATTTTTTTCACAACGGCAAAATCACTCCCATTACATAAAAAAACACTGACGATATGATGATGAGGCCATCACTTGTGTTTTACAATGGACGAATAACTAAAAAAGAATTACACCAACGCACAGGTGTAATTCGAAACAAATTCCCACACGAATAAAACTAAATGACCGGCATACTGGCCGCATGATTCATTTTAAGGAGAAATGTGCAACTTTGGCAGCGCGATAATAGTTTTATGGCGAAACTTTGTAAAAGAATACTCTATAACTTTCTAATACATTGATGTACAATTAAAAAATATGTGCAATGAACTGAAAAATATGCCGGAATTCGTTGGTTTGCACAAGGGGTGGTGTGGTGTGTTGTGGTGGTGGTATGGGCGTTGAAATAGGCCACAGTTTTTCTCTACTTGTCGCGAAATGCTCCTCCCTTTCGAATTTATCACGATGATATTGTGATGGTGACAAGGCGAATAACTTTCAGGGTGATTTTTATTTATTTATTTATTATCTCCACCACGCGATATTAAGAAATGCCAAAAAGAGTTGAAAAAAAAAAAACTTTTTGCTTAAAATTGTTTGAGGAATTGCATGGTGTGTCTATGTATAGAAAACAAACGAACATCACGACATGCTATCTTCGGTGGAACAAGTTATGATTCGACTACAATTTTCAAGCCTGACATATTTCCCAAGTGCTCCTTGCAATTTGATATAATATATTTTCCCTTGACTCAACTTCTGCTATTACGTGATATTTCCTCTCTACCTCTATTGTTTCTCATTAGAAAATAATGTCAATTGCTGACGTATTGTCCTTATTGAATACATGAATATCGAACGATAAATCACTCGAAACTCCAACGAACATATGTGAAAACCTCAAGAGGATTATCCTTTCCAGAAAATTTAAATCCAACATTTGTTACTGTCAAGAGCACAAGATCTCTCTACTGAGCTTCCAAGAATACTTGTCGGAATAATTTCACCCCAGTGCAGGTCTCAGCCCATTGCTGTCGACTCCTATTCTTACTATTCTACGAGTAACTGGCAATTCAATCTACGAGCTAAGCCCTCGATTCATTCTTTCGTTCTTGCAGAGCAATATTTTTCTTCAACTGTAATAACACCATTTGATTCGTTTGGCATCTGACGTGAACACTTATCTCCCCGGTTTTTATGTTGCCCCGCGAAAATCCAATCAAATCAAATCAGCTTCAGTTCACACGCACTGTGAACAATATCGTGACTCCCGACGAAAAGGAACAGAAGGCTCTTAAATCTCGGTTGCACTGATGCAATCGATATCTTGAACGCGATCCTTTGAATCGGAATCTATTCAAGAAACCAGAGTGAGGGCGTGGGTTTTGTTGAATGAATGACTAAACTCCAGCAACGATGGAACGGTTTCGCGAATGGGGCAATCAGGCTTACTGCTGAGTCCTTACTTCCAAGATTTCTTCCATTCGTTTTTTTTTATTTTACTCTTCAAGGTACAAGCAACTAAGCAACAGATCCTTTCATGCAAATATCCGCTGCTTGTACGTTGCTTTAAGAAGCCAAATATTCTTAGATATTTATTGGAAATCGAGGCGACATAAAACGTGAAGATTCTCTTGCAAATCTTGGAAATAGGCTCGCTTCAGTATACGCTCAGTTCTACTCGATACTGCACCTATCTACAAGTATCTTTTACCATCAAATGGCTTCACGTTCGGTTCTCACACACAAACGGGGTGTCACTTTATTCCTACGGCTTTGAAACGAACGTCCTTGATTTGAATCACTCGAATTTAAAATCAATCACAAATCCCTTCCCGTTCTGCTTTTCACTGGCGATAATCATATTCATATTCTTCATCTCGCGGGTGTTGTCAATGAACGGCGACGAAGAAAATTTATTGGGTTGAAAAGCGGAGGATGGAAATTGAATTTTATTTGTTTGACGGACTGGGCAACAGGCACGCCCGACTTTAACGCTTTAGGGAAAATCTCGAAAAGAGGGGAGATTGCATCCATTTGGAACGGAAATCGACGTGAAAACGTAATAAATCTGGATGCGATATGGTTCCTGTTTTTCTACCATCTTTCTTCGCAGCCTGCTGAGAATTCCGCTCATTTTATCATCAGTTCGTATTATATGATTCGAATAAAATTTAATATTACGATTACAAAAAAGGAAGCATCTTAGCAATGGCAATTTCGTTTGGGAATACATGATTGGATTTTTTTTTTACCACAGGTTGGTGAAATCCGTGATGTTGGAGCTTTGTAAATTTGTGAAATGAAGTTTGATTAGAATAAAAGGAAATGGCATTTGACATGCTTTGAATGTTTCACGGGAATTAATTTTTTTAACTAAGGAGGAGGTTACTTGTGACTTCATCGCAATTAAATTGGGATTAAAGTACGGCATGCGTCTTTCATTGCAACTTGTATTTATATTTAGATAACTCAGATACAAGTATCGATATTAACTTATACTTTATTAACCCTCCATCACTCGCAGTGGAGTGATGTCCGGTTAATCAATTTCATATTTCGATTTTAAACTTTCAGGACCCATTTTTGAGTGGTGGTTAGTTTCAGTCGTTGTTTTTAAGGGTGTCAAAAGACCTCTCTGAAGTACAGTTGTACCAAATAGTATAGATTCTACAAGAGTGATCACTCCATAGAACTTTCGCCTCTGCCAGTAGATTTGGATGTATTGACAAATAGTATAGACTACACAAGGTAGATACACAAGAGAATCAATACATACAAATCTACCGGCGGAGGCGAAAGCTCTATGGAGTGATCACTCTTGTGGAATCTATACTATTTGGTTGTACCCCGCGCGGTTATCGAGGCACCTATTTTGTATAGGAATATTAACATAATTACTGATAGGAGTCGTTATCGAAATACACGAATTTAGAAAACGACTCGATCATCTCATCAATTGAGAAGTAATAAGAGTGATGAAGGCAATGTACTGGAGTGTCGTTGAAGGTGTTTTTAACCCTATGATGTTGGCATAAGCACCTTCTTTTGTATGACGTGAAATCTAGGAAATACAGGTGTCGCCTCAATCGTCATAATGAGGCCAATGTGCTGGAGTGTTGTTGAAGGCTTTCTTAACACTACGGTGTTGACATAAACACATTCTTGGATATGACGTGAAGTCTATGAGATACGGGTGTCGTCCAAATCGGACAATGTACTGGAGTGTTGTTGAATTCGCTTCTAACCCTAGGGTATTGACATGAGCACATTCTTGGACATGAAATGAACTTTTCGAAATACAGGTGTCGTCTGAGTCGCCTTGATGAGGCGAATGGCCTGAAGTGGAGATGGTGATGTTGAATAACTAAATATCTTCCACCATGGTAGAGATGGTGAAAAGAAAAATCTTTAAAAGACAAGTTTAGAAATATTTACTAAAAGTTACACTTTTGACGCGCGGTTGTATTAGCACGCATTTCATTTTACATATGGAATGCGATACCAAGTAGCGATGATCATGACAGAGATAGGCGACTTCTAGACCAAAAGTCGGAAACCAATGACTCACAAAGCAATATCAAACTATATACATATATCCACACTGAATATCGTTTATAACTTTTAGGTTTTTGAGTTGAAAAGTTAACTCAATTTGTTGTATTGCCGCAATCAATCAATTTTAGCGCTGCCTGTGGTATGGCCTCCAGTTTGCAGGCCATACAACAGCCAGCGCTCGTCGTATCAACCAGGCGCATACGGCATGCTGTCCAAAATCTGGCAAAGCAGTTATCTCAGCATGACGACCAAGCTGGGCCTGTTTCGCTCCCTGGTACTGTCTGTGCTTTGGTATGGGAGCAGTACATGAAAAATTTCCGTAAGAGTTACCAGAAACTCATGCCTTCATCGAATTATAAGATTTTTATGGCCCGAAACAATATCAAATGAAAAGCTAAGTCGGCGTGGGGGGCAGATGCCCATCGATGAATTGATACGCAGGCAAAAATGGCAGTGGATAGATCAGACATTGCGGAAGAGTGATAACTGCATTGCTTTGTATGCCATGAAATGGAATCCCATTTCCAACCAAGGCCGACCAAGAAGGGGTCATAAAATAGCATTGCGTCGATCTGTGTCAAATTAGTACATGGCACTGGGTAAGTCTTTTGGGCAGTTGTGCCCCATTGCCCAGAACAGAGTACGATTGCGCGCAGGAGTAGTTGACGCACAATGCTCCACTGGGGGTTAGGTCAAAGTAGTAGTAGTTATATTTGTGTTGAGTTGTTTATAACAATTTTGGTCGTTGTATGCGAGTACATCAGGGAAACAAAAAATTTCAGCAAAATCCGCTTAAAAATATCTTAGTTTTTTTAAAAACAATGTTTTTGTGTGCGAACTCCCTGTATCTATCCTCGTCAAATTGTATTAGTTTGCGGTTCGGTTGAAGGTGGTTGGTGAGCGAATAATGTTTAAATGAAACCGGAATATAGAGGGCTACGCCCGCAATTCGAGGGTTTTGTAGCAAGCGCTTATTTTGGCATGTAAATACTGGCTCCCTGTTCTTCTTGGTACCCCTCAGCTGAATAAAAACACCATAATTAAATGTTTTACCCATGATATAGTATCTTACATGCCAATTCACAAAAAGACTGCATCTGTCACCTCTCAAAGTAATAGTTTTAATACGAGAAGCTGTAGATAGATATGTTTGTATACGAGATAAACTGTCCCACTCTTCGAGATGCTTAACCATTCATATTAAGACGACATTGCAAATTGCAAACTTGTGTAACGGTTTCGAAATTCAGGGCGGCTGGGACAAATTACGGTCTAATATTTTTTCCTCCTCCACTGTTCCCCTTTCTACAAATCTCAAGAAAATGCCAAAACTGGAATGTACTCAACATTACCTTTCTCACGACACCCCACTTTGCTATACTAGTGGATAAGAAAAAATTACCTTAATTTCGCCTCTATGTGGACCCCCCCCTCCCCCCGCTTAAAGTTGGCCAATTACAACACAACGCTATCTCCTGCAAATTATAGCATTTCTACACATTCTCGCCGAATTATGTGTGCAGCTTCAGCCGTTCGTAAGATATTCTATGAACAGACGGACAGACAGGTATTTGACCGATTTTGTAAGATTTAAGACACAAAACCCTAAAAAAATTAACTGTGTGAACAGTTATTGTTAGGATCACCAATCACCAATCTTCACCCTTCCAAAGTTGGTTCATTAAATAACTGCAATTCGCACTACGAAAAACAACATGCAAGTAGTACACGCATATCTATGCGTGAGGCCGGTAGGTGTATTTTTTGTGTGGATAGTGTCAAAATGCATAACTTTAAGTCGATGTACTATTATTAAATATCATGTCATTGTAATGAAACTTAGAGGTATTATTGCCTATGATGTTGGTTATCATCAGCCATCAATATTTTTGACCTCAGGTGTGCTTGAGGGGTGCAGGGGTGTGCTAACTGCAACTATAGAAATGTACTATTATTTGGATGAGATTTTGAAATTCTATTATTTTCGGTTTTCTATGCTAGTGAAATACCGCTTTTCTGTAAATTTTCATATGTCTAGCTATAACGGTCTCGAAATGCAAGGGGGGGGGGGGGGACAAACTCGGACCATATATTTTCCCCTCTCCCTCTTTTCCCCTTTCTTCAAATTTGAAAAAAATTCCAAAAATTGAATGTACTCAACGGTACCTTTCTTACGATACCCCATTTGCCTATACCAAACGAAAAAAAAATTTCGACCTTCATTTCCCCTCTATGGCGACCCCCCCTTAAAGTTGACCTATTACGACGCATCGCTTTCTCCAGAGAATTATAGTATTTCTACATATTTCCACCAAATTTCATGCATGTAGCTTCAGCGGTTCGTGAGATATTTCATGGACAGACAGACAGACAGACGGACAGACGGACGCATGACCGATTTCATAAGGGTTTTGTTTTTATACAAAACCCTAAAAAATCATTATTCTCTCACCAACCACCTTCAACCGAACCGCAAACTAATACAATTTGACGAGGATACGCCATTAGCAGTTTCAAGAAAGAGAAATATTGTGGATTTGACTTAACACCTTACTGGCATACTCATCCTATCTATTTACTCGCATTCAGCGACAAGCCGCGAAAGATTGCTACTTTTTCTTAAAGTCTCCAAGCCGGGGTTCTCTCTCCTCTTCTCTGTAATTTGGCAGTGAACAAACCGCTTGTGGGCCTGGAAGGAGTAGGCTGTAAGGAGATTACATATGGGACGATGTTGTCAGTGCCACCTTGGGCAATCTCCAGACGTTTTCTGTGAAATAATTAGGAATGCACTTTCGATTCTGTAAATTTGGGTAAGTTATAATAGCGTTAGGGTAAATCCGGACAAAATGGAACTTGTGCTCTTTACAAGGCAGTACAAAGTTCCTGATCTCACTCCTCCACTGTTGGGGGGGGGGGGGGACATGGTTGGTTGGTTGGTGATCTCTGATAAAGCAAAGTTTCTGGTTCTAATCCTAGACCAAAAACTTACTGGGAAGCTAAACATACAATAACATGTGAAGAAGGCTACTTTGGCGCTTTACTATTGTAGAAAAGTCATAAGGAAATGAAACCAGAAAATAGAGGGCTACGCTCGCAATCCGAGGGTTTTGTAGTGTCCCATGCCAATAGGAGATGAACTGTCCTACCTTTGGAGATGCCAAGTTAAGACGATATGGCAAATTGCAAGCTTGCGTAAAAAATATTGAAAATAAATCGTTTGAATAATTATAAAAAGTGGAGTCAGCGATCAGCATACCTCCCTCCTCTCCCAGCAATCTTTACCCTTCTGAAAATGGTTAATTCCAATTCGCTCTACGGAAAACAATATGCAAGTATGTTGTACTCGTAGTACTAGTATGTAGTACAAGAGACCTATTATGTGCATTTTTGGTATTTATGATATCAAAGTTGCCAAATCTAAATGAATGTGCTACTATTAAATATTACGTGATTATTACGAAACTTGGAGACATTATTGCACATGGTGTTGATTATCGTTGGCCATCAATATTTTCAACCTCAGACGAGTTTGAGAAATGCAGGAGTGTGCTAACTGTAACTATAGAAGTATACTACTATTAACCTATTTTGAGAAGATATCAAAATTCCATAATTTTTTTGTTTTCTGTGCTAGTTGAAAGCCACCTTCCTGTATGTTTTCAAATTTCTAAGTGTAACGGTCTCGAAATAGTAAGGGGGTGGGACAAATTATGATCTCATATTTTCCCCTCTACCTCTTTTCCCCTTTCTTCAAATTTGATGAAGACGCCAAAAATGGAATGTACTCGGTAGTACCAAAGAATAGAGATTATTGCTAACAAGAAATGGGACTCCATACGAATTAAGACTGCTTGCCTAGTAGTTGCATATGTATTGGATTCCATCAGTACACGAAGGATTAATGCGGAATAGCAAGTATGTTACTCATACAATGAAACGTACAAGGCAGTTGGCATTTGAAGAGCTTTGTAGAATGTTGCCGTCCCTATCCCTCTAAAGGCAACTTTCATTTGATTATTTGTGTATTAATTGGCACTGCGCTTTTGCTTAAATCGTATGAAGTGCCATCCCCCTGGTAGTACCTTCCTCATGATACCCCACTTGCCTATACCAGATGAAAAAAAAAATATTGATCTTCATTTCCTACCTCCTACCTCCCCCCTCCACATCTCTCCCCTCCCACTCCTATCCCACCAATCTCTACTCTTTCAGAAATGGTTAACTCCAATTCACTTTATGGAAAACAACAAACAATATTCAAGTATGCAGTACTTATAGTACGTAGCAAAGGCCGGTTATGTGCATTTTTTGTATGGATGGTGTTAAAATGTCAAAATTTGAATGAATGTACTACGGATATTATTAAATATTACGTGATTGTAATGAAACTGAGAGATATTATTGCCTATGATGTTGGTTATCATTGGCCATCAATATTTTTGACCTCGAGTGCGCTTAAGAGGTGCAGTGGTGTGCTAACTGCAACTATGGAAATGTACTATTATTAACCTTTTCTGACGAGATTTCAAAATTTTATTAATCTAGGTTTTCTACACCGGTAAAATGCCGGTTTTCTGTAAATTTTCATATATCTAAATATAGCGGTCTCAAAATGCAAGGAGGGGGGCGGGGGGGGGGGGGAACTCGGATCACATATTTTTCCCCTTTCTCTCTTTTCCCGTTTCTTCAAATTTGAAAAAAAAATCCAAAAATGGGATGTACCCAACGGTACTTTTCTTATGATACCCCACTTGCCTGTACCAAACGAAAAAAAATGTCGACCTTCATTTCCCCTCTATATGTAGGTCAACTTTAAAGGGGGGGGGACCTCCCCTTTAAAGTTGACCTATTACGACGATCCGCTTTCTCCGGCGAATTATAGTAATTCTACACATTCTTACAAAATTTCAAGTATGTAGCTTCAGCAGTTCGTGAGATATTTCATGGACAGACAGACAGACAGACGGACGGACGCTGATCCTACGCGCATGAGAGCCTGGTTGGAAATACTCTGTAAACCAATCGGCCACTACATTCATAAAACTCGGAAAAATTTTCAATGTTTCCTCTTCTGAACCCCGAATAGCACAGCAAACATTTCGTGTTACGGACCGATTTTTAGGATGACCCCCATCTATAAGACATATCCATGTCAAAAAATCGTGTAGGTTTGAAATTTGGCATAATTGTTAGGGACAATCCTCTGAATATGTGCTCAAAATTTCCAGATGATAGAGGGTCCGGAAGTGCAGGGTAGAGGAGGTCAAAGGTCCCTTTTTCCACTTTTTCTTGATTATCTTCAAAACTGAGGATTCTTCAAAAAAATGTTCCAAGGCTGAATCAAAGTACATAAAATTTCCTACAATATGATATATCATACCATCGACTATACTATAAAATAGCATATTAAACTCTAGACCATAAAATAGTTTAGGGTAAACTGATTTCATCACAAGGAAAAACGGCACGATAACTCCCGATAGAATACAGCTAGCGACATGAAAATTTGGTCAAATATTCCGGTTGATCTAGTTGGTTGCTACCGAAAATAGGTACGATCTGAGCAAAGGTACGCATACCTTCCCTAAAGATATTATTCTTGTAAACATGCCAATAACGTCCCAACGAATATAAGTAGGCTGGTCAAATTCGGGTAGATGACTGCTTAGGACCTTACTATACTGTAAAATAATTTCCATACAAGGTGCCCCACTACCCCCAACTACCCCACTATTCAGATTTTTTTTAGTTTATTCATCATTCATGCCAAATTTCAAAACTAAACGCCTTTTTTTCCTACTTTTCGTTCCTAGCTTGGGCTAATAACTAATAGTAATACTTTGCTTTATCCCTAGTGGGGCATAGTGCATCAACCACTCCTGCGCGCCATCGTACTCTGTTCTGGGCAATGAGGCGCAACTCCTCAAACGGCTTACGTAGCGCCTTTCCCACAGATCGACGCTAGGTTATTTTAGGACCCCTCTTGGTCGGCCTTGGTTGGAAATGGTGTTCCATTTCATGACATGTAAAGCAATGTAGTTAACATCCTTCTGCAATGTGTGACCTATCCACTTAACTTTTCATTTGATATTGTTCTGGGCCAGGAAATTTTTAGAATTCGACGAAGACATGAGTTGACGAAATCTTGCAGCTTTCTAGATATGCTGCTTAACATACTACCGCCTGATAGTTTTCCTGAACAAGTAGCTGCAAATACGGCCATTCGCCTCCGTGAGACTGGTCAGTGGGTAATGTCAAGTGCCGGCCACTCCACTATTTTCAATAACCAGCATATTCCTATAACGATCGACTACACGTTTCCTAAGCTTGCATTCGGAATGAACTTCAAAAACCTGATTTTTTCGTACTGGGTAGATACTGTCCCCGCAGGACGGGGTTTTATTGACTTCTATATGGATATCTCTAGCAGAAACGAAGTAGTGGGTGCCAACATATACTCGGAAAGCCTGAAAGTCAATATTTCGTTCGTTTACCGGATCACTACAGTGTTTTCTAGGCGGAGGCCTCGGCGGTATCAGAAGATTTGTCATGGTTGGGTCTTCACATGGTAACCTCTAGAGACATCACTATACGAGCATGAAGGGATAATCAGGCAGTAGATCTTTCGATTCCATTTTGACCTCATCTAAGTTGATGGAAGAATACCGCTCGTCTCTAGTTGAGCTGGGAAAGTTCTTCAACATTGTGTTGTGCTGGATTCCTGGTAACAGTGGTTTCTCTGGCAATATTGCATGGCTAACAAGATTGGTCGAGCAGGACTAGGGAGGTCGTGTTGGAGCTGGAATGCCCATCGTTGCTTGTAAAATATTAATAATGGCTGATGCGGTTAGCAGGAATAACACTTAATGGAGGACTAGCAGCACGTGCCAAACAGCAAATACAACCTAGCATCGATCCTGGCCGCTATTCCAAGCTTCGGTCAACGGAAAGAAAGCACATCAGCATGTTGTTAGGAGTGGATATTGTCTGATCGGCGAATACGCCATAAGACTTCAACTTCCTTGCAGTAATTTTTGTAGGAGTCGCAATGACGAAGATATGGGGAAAAGATCCCTCTTCTACCTACCTACCCTTCCGTAAGGAGGTATGAGATTCGTGCGCCATTCTTTTTCAGAGATTTGATGACCTAAAACACATGCATCTCAACAAACTCCTTAGTTTTATAGTCAGCTCCAGCTCGTTCAATGATTACTCTCTATTTATGCAGCTTGGTATCTGAGGTATCGCCACGAACAACACAGCGGGGAAGACAACACAAGAACCATAGTGGCCTCCTGTGTTCTCAACCGATTTATTTTATTAGCAATTATGCGTTGGTCGTAGATATTTTTTTGATTTATTGAATGATTCCACACATTCAACAAGATTTCGAATCTGAGAATATGAAGACTATTATAAAGAACGGAAATCAGGTCAAATTTTCAGTACCCGCTTACACACTGTGACATATTACACACCACAAAAATGTTCCCCCGGCTGTCAAATAATTTGTTGTGATTTTCAATCATACCGCAACCCAGGGAGCACAAGCTGATAGGAGAAAGTAGGCAAAGAAAAAAAAATATTGTAAAAAGCTGACACAAATTGCAACTTTCAGTCAGTTAATTTGACAAACGAGGGATAAAAGAGTGTAGGCTATGAAAAAAATGTGTACAAAACACGTATGGAGTGTGTGTGACGAGAGCCTCTCTTCAATACATGTTCCATACTCTCAGTTTCGAATTATATTATTGTGAACTGATTTACAGGGCGTTTGTATTGTATTTGAGCTGCTATCAACAATTTAAGCATCCCTGAGTATCCTTAAGAGCTTATTCACTCACAGTTTAACTAATAATAATCTTCCAACTGCCAGTGATGTCAAGATCATTGTACAGGGTGGCGCAGGGGAAACGAAGGGGTTTGAATAGTCTATAATTCCTTTATTTTTGAATCAATCGAATTTCTTTTTTTTCTTAGTACACTTCATAAATGGGGAATTTTGTTAATTTAAACGTGAAAAAAAACTCGCGTTAATGGTGCCCATTCTCAGCTTAACATTGTCGCGGTCTTTCTAAAACATTTTCCAAGAATTTTTTTCGAGATTTCAGGTATCGCTAAAAATTCTTCTCGAATATTATTTTTTAGTTGGAGTATGGTCTGGTGTATGTGTATGGCATATGAATAAGGCACAAACCATACCCCAACTAAACAATCATATTCGAGAAGAAATTCGAGCGATGCCTCCTGAAATTTTGAAAAAAATCATGAAAACGTCGCAATTTGCAAAGCTGAGAATGGGTACCACTTACGCGATTTTTTTTCACGTTTAAATTAACAAAATTCCCCATTCATGAAGTGTACTAAGAAAAAAAAAGAAATTCGATTTATTCAAAAATAAAGGAATTATAGACTATTCAAACCCCTTCGTTTTTTTTTGCGCCACCCTGTACAATATGTAACAGCTGTAAAAAAAAAATACTTTTATATAAGTTTTGTAAGAGTTCTGACAGGCAAGCGGCGCTATATCCGATCGTTTTATTTATTGGGTCCAGGAAATCGAGTCGTTAAGATCGATCAATCGCTATAACGGTGGTCGCTACATCCATTCATGCGAAAAGACAGATCGAAATTCCACTCCAGAGATTGCGACATAAGCCCTTAAAATGTTGAGTATTGAACATTTGAATGTTCGAATCAAGAATGTTAACCTGACTAGGTTTAACCATCGATGCGACGAATTTGTTCTTCAAAATAATTTCGGTCTGCTTATTTGCACTGCACTGCAACTTGTGGGAGTGTCAAAGATACTAAAAAGAATGAAAGTGAAATGAAGAAACCGTAATGAGAGCTACGTAGTCAATTACATTGGACGAGCTCAAACGATTGAAACTCTCAGAAGCGGCTAACTAGCATTAGCGGCTAGTGAATTCACCTACTTGTAGCTAGTAGGATTGCCCAATGCAATCGACCCTTTAGCGGCCAGAAAACCGTGCGCGTGGCCATGGGTGGAGGGAATTGAGCAAGTCTAGAGTTTTACTAATTCTAATCACATCCTTCCCCACATACCCAAGATCATCCCAGTCTCACATTATTAATGTTGATGTTTTAAAAGTTTGTCCTTTTCTCTACGCCGATGACATTGTCCTGGGTAGCAAAGACATCGTTGCTTTGCAGGCTGCACTGACCAAGTGGTGTAAGATACTGGAGGATCATGTACTGAGTATTAGCATACCAAAGACAGAGTATCTTTGCTGTTCTTTCTCAGATCCAGAGAGACCGATACCATATCTATGTACATATATCTATGTACATTAAAGGAGAGCAGCTGAAGTCCTGTACAAGGTTCAAGTACCTGGGCTCGATGGTCAACAAGGAAGCTACCTGCGATGATGACATCAAACATCGCATCAGTGTCGGTTGAATGAAGCGGCGAGAAAACTTTGGAGTTTTCTGCGACAAGAAGATGCCACGAAAGCTTAAGGGTAAGTTGTACAAAACGGTCGTACGTCCCGCACTCATGTATGCGTCTGAATGCTGGACTATGTACAAGACATACGAAAGAAAAATGACTGCGACCGAGATGAAAATGCTACGGATGTCTGCTGGTGTGACCAAAAAGGATCATATCAAAAGTACCTACATCTGAGGCAACTTTTTTGTTGAGCAACCGATCACTGAGAAGGATTGGTATTACCATGTTCTAAGTCGTCCGCCTGAGAACCCTGTCATGAAGGCACTATCAATGAATTTCCCATTTGCTGGATCCATAGATCGATCAAATGAAGAAGCAACAACAACTTATTAATCTCGGCGATGAAACGATCCAAGACCGAGCTGCCTGTAGAAGGAAGCTGAGATTATACCGCCAGAATGGGCGAAGTGCTAACACCACAGGCATAGCAACGCGAAGCCGCAAAGTGGTATGAAAGGGCAAGGAAGAAGAAGTCCCCACAAGTTTGTTTTTGCATTTATGTGGTATACCACCAGACTTGAGGCGTACTATATGGGACTGCTGGGGAGCGTTCTAAGTCGAATGACATTCGCATCAATAGGCACGTTGTTTTGCGTATTTATCGAGTGTAATGTACGGTAACAAACATGCATTACACAAACAACAAGCAATTTGTCTCAGAATATTTTTCGCTAGGATAAACCGTTTCCAAAGTATAAGAAAAAAGCAGAATTTTTTTCTTGCCGTTTTTCCGAGATTCTGCCGAAAGTTCTCTTCGAATTCACGAGCACTTTCGGTAAAGTCTTTGCACCTCCAAAATGTCTGGCGATTTTTTTTATTATTGGAATATTAGTATTTTTCATATGACAAAGCGGCAGCCTTGGAAAAATGACGTACATAATTTGACGTTTTGACCCATCCTAAGAGGCTTCTCATTTATTCCTGTATTATAAAGAACCGATCGTGAAAATTCTAGCCTTGGTACTTATGCTACCACTAGCTCATCAACTATTGGGCCTGCATCCGTACAAGCTCCAACTAGCCCAGGAGCTCAAACTTAATGACCATAGACAACGCCGTTTGTTCCCTGATTGTGCTTCGGAACGTTTAGAAGAAGACCCCAATTTTTGCTGAAAAATCATCTTTAGCGACAAGGCGCATTTTTGGATGAATGGCGACTATGTTAATAAACAAAATTGCTGTATATTGGACGACGCCAACCCACACGAGGTTCAGCAGTTGGCATTGCATCCAAAGAGTTACTGTTTGGAGCGGATTTTGGCCCGGCAGATCCTTAGTCCGTACTTCTTCGAAAACGACGTTGGTGAGGCCATCATCGTGAACGGCGAGCGTTACAGATCGATGATAACCAATTTCTTTTGGCCTAAATTGAACGGTATGGACGTAGACGACATTTGGTTCCAGCAGGACGACGCGGCGCTACTTGCCACACAGCGAAAGCCACGATGGACATTCTGCATGAACGATTTGAGGGTATACTTATCTCTCGCGGAGGTGACGTGAATTAGCCACCAAGATCGTGCAATTCGACCCCGCTAGGGTTGTTCTTGCGGGGTTTTGTGAAGTCGCAGGTGTGTGCCAATAAGCCGCAATCGACCGATACCCTCAAAGTCAACATAACTCAGGCCATCGCTCAAATTCAGCCGAATTTATGCGGTAGAGTCATTGAAAATTGGACCTCTCGGATTCGTGCCACCGTGCGAAGAGGCGGCGGACATTTGAACGATGCTCCATAAATAATGGCATAAATGGGCCTTTTAATTAACAAAAAAAAAGGAATTTCGTTAATACATCACATAGCTTGTTTTATTCCATTTCAACATCGACACGCCCTTATTGGAAAACCCATCATATATATATCATTTGGTTGGAAATGTGATGTATTGTACTTTGATTTCGCCTTTGGATTTTTTTCCATAGCTTGTCATCGCACGCAGTGTACATATCGATCGCGCGATTCGGAGCATTCCTAGTTGACCGGTCGAGGTATTGTATTGTATTGTATTGGCTCGTGTCTTTGACCAATAGGGCGTTTTAAATTGAGATGATTTCGCACTCCCCTTGCGTGGGCTCCGCAGTTTAAAAGGTTGCGACCCTTAGGGTACCGACATTGATCGCTCGCTTCGCTCGCTCTGAACGCTACAGCGATAAAACGACTATTAGCCAAGACGCGAACCACGATGCGTCGTCCGGTGAGATAGGATTATACCAGCGATTCCATATACAATTAAAAATTTTCCCTTTTCTTGCGATGATCGCTTCCATAGCATGGCACGGTGTAGCATCGCATGGCAAGCAGTGTAAATACCCAGTTGCAGTTAGGCATAGCGAATTTGCATTTAAATCTCTTACATTTTTCGTTTGTAACTCGATTAGAAACTCATTTAAGCCCAACCTAATTTGGTTAATTTCCTTCAAACAAACCCCATTTGTAAATTTATCAAATTTATCAAACATTTTGACAACGGTTTTATAAAATTTATTTCTGTGCCTCTTTTATCTGAAATGCCTATAAGATGTCTAACGAACCACTACATCCATAAACACTGATTGCTTCGCGTAAAAATATTTGCCGATTAGTTTTCTGATTGATTACTCACACCTGGATCCACTTTACGTACATCTAATGAGCCCATCATTAAAATTCAGTTCATTTTGGAATTATCGTCCCCTAAAATTTATCGGCCTACTGCTACTCCCACAGCTGTTTGAGCTGAAAATACCAACAACATTTTGGATAGGATGTCAAAGAGGATACCCCACACACTTTAAAGGTACAACTACCGTATTGAAGATTGCCAACGAATGGCATCTAGTATAGTTATTGTATACGAGTATTACACATACGTACAAATAATTTGCACAACAGATTAGTCCCATTTCGGAAAGGTGACTTTAATGGAGTTTACCGAACAAATAAGCTAAGTAATGCCATCAAAATAGCAGTAAATTTACAGAACGGATTAGATGTGAGTACCTTGAAAGTGTTAGCTGTAAACATTCAGGATGGGCTCCTGAACGGAGATGGAAATGATTTTCATCCGTCGGCCGTTGTGGAATGGGCTTCCATGACACACTTACTGAATGAATGCTCCTTATTGCCAGGCAACCAGGAAAATCGGAACGTTGGGATATCCTTGAAGTGGCATAATTGGAAATGATAAAGCTATGGCAAGGAATGAAATTAACTTTCGTCAATGACTTTTGGGTGTTTGGAGAGAACATGAGAGTCGCATGTTATAGAAGAGTAAATGGAATTGATATTAAATGTTGTATCAACGTCAACGGATATTGTGATTGCTCGGTAGAGTTGACGGCTTTCAACAGGTGGCTGAAAAACTCAACCAAAACAAAATTAAATCATTCAGCGATTGTACCTCCTTGGAATGTTTATATATGAGTCATATTATCCTATAATATGTATACTATAAAAAAAACCAGACCGAAGCTATGTTCAATCTGCTGACTATCAGGGATGGTGGCGGGCCCGAACAAAGAAACACTAACTGTGTGCCAGCTGAATATTCATCATAGTAAAGCGGCATCAGCGATGATGACGAGATGCTTTGATGAAGAGAAACTGGACATAGCTTTAATACAGGAACCCTGGATTTTACAAAACAAAATTAGGGGTTTGTCACAACAAACCGCAAATCTGTACCATGCACAGGTGGACGGTAAAATAAGGACATGCATCCTGGTGCGTCATGGAATACGTGCAGTACAAATGATGCATCTCTGCTCGCCTGATCTTACGGTAGTAATGATCGGCAGTGGTGCAGGATCATTCCTAATTGCATCAGCATATCTCCCTTATGATGCACCAGAACCACCTCCATCAGAGGAAGTAGAAAATCTGGTAAGGTATTGTAAAGAAAGAGATATGGCCCTGATCATAGGCTGTGATGCCAATGCGCACAACACTGTGTGGGGCAGCACAGATGACAATCCCAGAGGACAGCAGCTGCTAGAATTTGTGGAAATGTACAATCTGCTGGTAGCAAACAAGGGGGTCGCTCCCACCTTCGTGGATGCACGAAGGGCTGATGTGATCGACATTACCCTAAGCTCTGTTAATATGCTTGACAGAGTTCAGAATTGGAGAGTGGTGGACAGGCTAACCATGTCTGATCACAGGGCTATCCAGTTTGAAATTCTGTATGGCAGAAAACGGAGTAGCGAACGCAAACGTATAAGAGTGCCAAAAAATACTGATCGTGTTAAGTACGAGACATATTTATTGGAACAAGTCGAGGATATTCAAGACGGAATACCTCGGAATACGGTCGAGATAGAGCGAACAGTGGAACAACTGAACTCCGCTATTAATCGCGCCTTCGAACACGCTTGTCCCTCAACAGTAGTGGACGAAAAGGACCCAACACCATGGTGGAGTAGGGAACTGGAGTCTATGAAAAAAGAGACAAGGAAAGCCTTTAACCGTTACATGAGGGAGAGAGACTCTCACTCTTGGGAACTATACAAGGATAAAAAGAGGGAGCTGAAAAGAACCTTACGTCTTCGGAAACGAAATACGTGGAGGGAATTCTGCTCTAGCATGAAGGATACGTCGGAAGTATGCAGATTACAGAAGATGATATCGAAAGACACTGCTTCGAAAATGGGGCTGATACTCAAAGTTGATGGTTCCATGACAGAAACAGTGGAAGAAACGTTGCAGGCCCTGATGGAGGTACATTTTTCTGGAAGTTTCAAGTCAGACCAACCATGGCCTCAAACTAACATGGGAGCTGGTGGGGTAAGTCAACAAGAAGCTGAGAGGATAATAACTCCAAATGGAGTCAAAAGTGCTATAAACTCTTTTGCACCATTTAAAACGGCTGGAATGGACGGAATATTCCCGGCACTATTACAGTGGGGCATGAGCGCTCTACTAGATAGGATCCGGAATATATTCGTCGCCTGTCTTTCAGCAGGCTACATCCCGAAGGCATGGAGGGAGGCTAAAGTGGTCTTCCTGCCTAAACCGGGAAAGAAAGACTACACAGAGGCAAAGTCCTTCAGGCCGGTTAGCCTTACATCATTCCTGTTGAAAACAATGGAAAAGGTGTTGGTGGACTACCTGGAGAACACCACGCTAATGTATAGTCCTCTGAGTAGGTGCCAACATGCTTATAGAGCAGGCAGATCTACGGAAACCGCTCTACATGAACTTGTTAGAGTTGCAGAGAGAGAGAGAGAGATTAACAATGGCGGGATCGCTATGTCTACTTTTATGGATATAGAGGGTGCTTTTGATAAAATCTCCTTTACCAAACTAAGGAACGCCCTGATTGAGCGGGGGGTTGATTACATTATAATTAAGTGGATCGACTCTATGCTTAAGCAGAGGGCGGTAAATCTTAGCAGTGGATGTGACAGAATACGGGGTAAGGTAGTCCGAGGATGCCCACAAGGAGGTGTTCTTTCGCCTCTACTGTGGAACATCACCGTGGACAGTCTTCTCTGGAAGCTGGACTCGATGGGCGTACACACTGTAGGATACGCCGATGACTTGGCACTCACGGTCAGTGGAAAGTTCATGGACACAATTCTAGGTTGCATGGGACAAGCTCTCAAAGTAACCGAAGAATGGTGTAATGAGCAAGAGCTAACCATAAACGCTAGTAAATCAAACACTATGATTTTTACTCGTAAGAGGAAAGACATAGAGATAACTCCCTTACGGCTCTTTGGTTCGGAAATTAAGGTGTCCAAGGAAGTGAAGCATCTAGGAGTTACCTTAGATGCGAAACTAACTTGGAATGTTCACGTTGATGAAAAGATCCAAAAAGCGAAAAGGATTTTGCATCAATGTAAGAGAGTGTGTGCTCGTAGGTGGGGAATTTCACCTAAAGCGACACACTGGATTTACACAATGATGGTAAGACCTATTCTAGCCTACGCATCAGTGGTATGGTGGCCAAAAGCCATGCAGAATACCACAAAGCAGAAGCTAGATGGGGTACAAAGGATAGCTTGCGTAAGCATATGTGGTGCAATGCGCACCACACCAACGCGAGCAATGGAGGCATTGCTGGGACTGCCGCCGTTGGACTTATTTATAAAGAAAACGGCGGCGCTTTCGGCAATACGCATGGAAAGGGATGCCATGTGGCATCGCTTTGGAACTAGCAGCGGTCATAAGAGCATCCTAGACATTATTCATGATGAGGTCAGGGAGACTCTAATGCCGGTAGAACGCATGAGTAGACGTAGGGTAGTTGAAAGACTACACAAGACTCACATTGCAGATGGAAACATACATAATGAGTGTATGTACAATGACATCAGCATTTTTACTGATGGCTCTTTAATGGACGGTAAAGCGGGGGCGGGGGTTTACTCTGAAGAGCTAAACCTAGCATGTGCGCTTAGTCTAGGAGAGTATGTGTCCGTATACCAGGCAGAGATGCTTGGCTTGTTGCATGCGTTGGACCACCTGCTTGAAGGTCAGGTGCGGGGGAAGAAAATCCTTATTGCACTGGACAACCAATCGGTGATCAGCAGACGAACATAAACTCTAAACTGGTACTAGAGTGTGTCCGGAAGCTCAACACGTGTGCCTCAGAAAATGAGGTTACGCTGATGTGGGTAAAAGGACACATAGGTACAACAGGAAATGAGGCGGCGGATGCCCTGCAAAACAGGGATCTGCGGCAACTTTCATTGGCCCAGAACCCAGAGTTGCTCTGGGGAACGGCATGATTGGAGCGAAGGTTGGGAAGTGGATGGACTCCATGCATCAACAAAGATGACAGGAGCTAGTCACTTGCAAACAAGCTCGGAATGCAATGACCAGCCCTTTAGGCAGGGAAGCGGGAAAGGTACTCAGTTATAAACGGAGTACCCTAAGCTGGATAACTGCCTTGGTCACAGGGCATGGTAATTTTAAGGCTCATCTGGCCAAGATGAAAATCGGGGAAGATGACGTTTGCAGGCTATGCCTGGAGGAGGCCGAGACGGCAGCACACATTGTGTGCGAATGTCCAGCACTGGCTAGCACGAGGTTGAGGATCACAGGCAAGCACACGATAAGTGTAGAAGCCATGAGTGAACTCAGCTTCAAACAAATGCTAGCAATAACACGGGACTCAGTGATGAAGAAAGAGGTCGACAATTATCAGTCGACATCTGGAAGTCACTGATGACCGGGAGGGGGCGAAAAGGGACCCAAACGTTAGTGGTCTGCTTCGGCTATCCCCCAGAGTATATAATAAATAATATGTTCTACCCTAGACTTATACAGACCTAGTGGTGATACCAAAAGTACCAATTGGCAACGACCATTTGCATTAAAAGTGAGTTTCCTATATGACCAGTTTATAGGGGAGGTTGGCACTCATTCAGGACGATGTTGACCATTCTCAAAATCAATTAACTATAATCCCTTCTACAAATTTTATAATTATCCAAGTCGCTAGCTTCATTCTATCTAAAGCTATTGCTTATTTGAACTCTCACTTGTAGGGGTAGGTTTCTTGTGTCGAATCTTGCACGTTTTTAATAACAACCAACTAGATCCCAGTACAAACATTTGACCAAAATATCAAGTCATTAGCTTCATTTTATCGAAAGTTATCGCTTATTTTAAGTTTCATTTGTAGGGGAGGTAGTTGTTCCTTGGGTCGGAGCTGGTCATGTTGAATACATATTTTACTAACTCAGTCTTTCTTTAAACATTTGACCAATATTTCAAGTTGCTGGCTTCATTCTATCAAAAGTTATCGCTTATTTGAAGTTTAATTTGTAGGGGAGGTAGGAGTTAGTTAAAGGGGCCGCCATGCTACCGCACAGCACACTTGGACCACCTCTGGGTCCGTTGTGATACCGCCAAAATCTTCTAATTAAACCTAGGAAACAAACCAGCCTGTGCTAGCAATATAGCGATTGAGCTGCATTACACTCGTATCTTTTAAGTCCTCCAGTTCCCGGAAAAACTAGGAACCCAGAAATTTTCTCCGCCTCGCGGCCAGGGCCGGACAGTGACAAGGAAGATGGAGTAAGCTCTCCTCCTCATCCACGTCATCACAGCTCCTGCAAAAGTCATTGTGAGGAATACGAAGCCTCCAAGCAAGCTCTCCTATAGGACAATGCTCCGTAATAGCCCCCACGACTCTGCCAATGTGTTTCCTGTTCAGTGAAAGCAGTATGGCGGAGCGACTAGGGTCAGGTTTCGGCCAAATCGATTTCGTTTTTTGGCACGTATCGCTGTTTAACCATCTCATGTTTGCCGTGTCAACCGCGATGGCCTTGGTGACAAGACGATGAGGCAGGCATTTTGATGTTTACACGGTCCCCCTCAATAACTTCGGTTGCCAACTCTCGAACCTGCTCATCCGCCTCGCGGTTGCCTGCGAAGCCACAATGGCTCGGTATCCAGCAGATCGTAATATTGAAGAAACCACCCATCTCCCTGAGAGCTAAACGACAGTTCGCTGTGGTTTTCGATGTGGTCAGGATGGATTCAAGTGATCGAATTGCAGCCTGACTGTCCGTGTAAATAATAACGTCCCCCGTGGTCACAACATGATTTCCCAGCCAGGTCAGAGCTTCCAGGATTGCTAAAACCTCCGCCTGCAGGACACTACAGAAGTCGGGAAAACGGAATGACAAGTTAATTCCCAATCCCTCCGAATAGATACCAGCCCCAACTCCGCCGTCGGTCCTAGAGCCATCCGTGTAGATGACCATGGAGTCGGTGGTCATGAGCGTGTTAACACCCCATAGATCCCTCGACGGAATCAAGCTGGTATGGTTCCGGCCAAAAACGAGGTAGGGGTTGCTTGGGTTGGATTTTGCCCATTTTCAATACCAACCAAGTAGATTTTACTAACAACATTCTACCATATTTTTAACTTGCTAGTACCATTCTATCGAAAGTTATCGTAATTAAAAGAATATTTAATTTTTTGAAATTTGTAGGGGAGGTAGGCGTTCCTTTAATCTGATTATGCCCAACTTACTAAAGCCCAAGCAGCTACTCACCTCAGGGTTACGTGCCAAAAATCAGGTATCTACGTCAATTGGTTCAAGAGTTATAGACAAAAAAACCTGAAAAGTAGGGTAGTACGGGGCTCTTTGTAAGAAAATTACCGTTAGTTTTCAACCGATGGATTTTATTTTTTCATGAAAGAATAATTACTACCCTGATGTCGGAAAAAGCTTATTCTTAGGCTCTAATCATGGCCACGACGGGATTAAAAATCGCCGCACCGGTATGATGAGTCATTGGAAATAAGCTACACAATATAATATGTTCGCGCTCGGTGGTCATGTTCGTTCGGTCGCCGCTCATCGTTCTTTAGAATGGAGGTTCGATCCCCGGCGCAAACATAAAAACTGCCTGTGGGTTCTAATAGAACCACCACTTCGTTCCGCGCTTTTCAGTATAAAGACGGCACGGATTGGAGGTGCATGCTATAGCAACTGCACGTCTGAAAAGTTGATACGCTATAGAGACGTCAGGAAGACATAAGAATGCAAGAGATGTTGACGCGCCCATGCCGCTGGAGGGGTCAAGGCAATTAACAACATAAAATATTATTTTGTCTTTATTCCTAGGAATTAGACAACAAATCGCCGACATAAATGTCAAAAGCTAAACTGGATCCCTATCTCGTTGCAATCATCCATTCGAATCCTATGCTCACTTATTACCTTTTCTATATTTAAATCGAATGTGAACGAAAAGGATTTTTGTTCATTATACTCGTATTACGAAAATCTGTGTATTAAAATATCCTATGGTAAATTTGGTAGGAACATGGACATTTGGCTCGTTAGTTACAGTATTATTCTTCCAATCAGTCGACTGCTACGCTCACAAAGCATTTCGGAGAATGGATTTGCATGCATAAATCTAATTTTCAATGCATTCCATACTGCAATTATTATGTAGACCGTTACATTCATAAACGCTATCATCCGTCGAGCATTTATGTTCCATTATCAAACTCACATCGAATCGAGCGGCTAAATTGAAATGAGGACCACCAAAAATGAATGCATGCCATCGCCGTATCATTACCGTGTATGACTGACCGCTCTTTCGTAATAATAATTTGGACGTTGGACGCAACTATTATCCATTAAATAACTTTCCACCATTTTCACATGCTTAATTAAGTTTATAGCCCTGGGCTTGTAACATTCGTACAGGATCTAGAACGTACACAATAATCTCATTAACGGGACGAATTGGGACGTACGTGAAGCGCTGATCGCCTCTAACTCTAAGGCCCTCCGTACATGAGTCGTCTCATATTCGTCTCGTAAACTGTTGGTCTGTGATTCGAACTCTACTTCCACGCAAATAGTGGAGATCTGCACACGGGTTGTCCATTGTTCAGCACGTAAGCGGTGTACTCGTCTGTGCGTCTCGAACCTAGAAATTACTTGGTTGGAACAAGAAAAGTCGGATACCAGAAAGAAATATATAGACGCATTTGTTCATTTGAAAAATGTGTTTACAGAAATTGTGGTGTATTCGTATTCGCGTCGCGTGAATCGATGTGATAGGAGGAATGCACAGGAGTGCTGGTGAAAGCATATAGTATTAACCCTTTATTGAGGCAAAAAAGACCTTTTTGGTCATGAAGCGGGATATGTCCTAATGGGTGTCGCGTGATTCGAATGAAAGGAGGAGTGGGCAGGGGCGCTAGTGAAAGCATTTTAACACTTTGGTGAGGCGAAATTGACATTTTGTTCATGGAGCAGTAAAAATTTGTGATAAAAATACGCTTTGCGATGGTGGAATGTGGTATTTCTACACGCTATAGAATCGAGTAAAATATTGTTGTTGTTGTACTGTGTTATAACAGGGTATTCGATTTTTTTCAAAATTTCTTTTCGATTCGACCATTTTTCCCGTTACAAACAGTTCGCATGATTCGAGAAGCTTAGACACGCGTCTGTGCGTCTCGCAACATGCGAACTTCGATACGTCGATGCGACGTGCTGATGGCCGACTCGTATGTGCACCTTGTGGAGTACGAATCGCAGACGAAACGATTACTGATCCTAATATAAGATGACCAATGGGTGAAAATGTTCTAAACAGCAATCTTGTGCACTGTTCCTTTCATTTCGACTAGGGATACACCCATATTACCCATATGCCGCTTCATGAACAAAAAGGTCCTTTTCGTATCGCAAAAGTGGTGAATAGGTTTTAACCAGCACTCGAGTGCGTTCCTCCTTTCACCTCTACACAGGCGACATGTTGCCCGAATTCCCCCAACTCCAAAATCACCCATGTCTAATACAGAATCGCGTCATAGACGCGCTGAATCGACGGTATTTGGGGTTCCTCGTCGTGTGGGAATGCAGACAAGCCGAATTCGAATCGCAGACGAGCCAAGTATTAGACGACACGTGTGCGGAGGGGCTAAAGGATGCATGGTCGAAAATAATAGCTCCGAGCAGGTTCATTAAGTATCCAAATATGTGGCATGTTTCACATTTGATATTCAAAATCGTTGTAGGTGTTGAAGTGGAATGACTTTCATATCATATCGAAGAGTTGGACGCGAATTTGCCTTTGGCTCTCGTATCGACAAGAATAGCGGAAACCAATTTCCGAACACGCTAATCGATCTCGAATGTTATTCAAAATATTCTCTTTTGCAGATGCTTTCAAATCGACAAGAACTGAAAAATCTTTTCTGTTCAACAAATATTTTCGAAATCGGGCCAACGAGCTTGTCCAAAATAATGTTCAATTTCATAGTGCAGTGATTCCATTTAAATTATTTTGTTTGGACAAATATAAAATACAGGGAACAGTGTTTTGCCCAAAAAAATGTGCATGTTTACGTAATTTTCCAAATTTCCGAATTTGGAATTTCAGTTTTGAAATATTATATCGTCTAGTAGATGAGACTTAAATATGTATTTATATTCGTAAGCAAAAATTGGAATGTTGGGGGAAAGCATCGGCTAATACGAATCATACGTATATGTTATGCATATTGTAAGCACATTTGATTGATAATCCGTGACTATAAATTTATTTCTGCAGTTTATTCAATAATATCCTTTAAATTAGAGCTAATTGGGCAAACAGATAACTATTTAAAACACTACAAAGACTCATGTTCGATAGGATACTGTTTGTGGGTACGTAGATAGGTTTCCTGGCTGCCGTGACTGTCGCACCACACACACAGTGGAGCCAAATTGTAGGATTTATCATACTGTACGATTTTCAGCTTTAAATCAAATCATCTTAAACGTTCATTATAATCATAGATATATATTAAACAGATATGAAATAGGCACAGAGTGGGGGTAAAAATTTGACGTTTGACGTATTCGCGCCTGCGCAGTGAAACACGCACAACACGTATTAATATTTGGCCCAGGGGTCCGAGGAGCGAGTGGCCAAATGCTCCGTAAATGTCAAAATTTTGACTGAGTGGCCGATGGCGTAACGACATCTATCGAACGTGTAGCGACCGCGAGCGAATGGGTAGCAGTGCGCAAGCGCGATTTGTTTCGAAAATAACCTGAAGCACAGAGTGGGGATAGTACTATTACAGATCTGTTCAATTTATATCTATGATTATAATAGTCCAATTTGTTTTGCAGCCATTTCAAGATTATTTAGAAGTTCTTCTGCGTCGTGCAGGTTTCGGTCATGATGTTGATGTCGTCAGCATACGCTATCAACTGCGTGGACTGAAAAGCAGAATGCCGCTGTAATCCGCATTCATTACCCGGATGGCGTATTCAATTACCCGTTTGAACAGCGTCGTAGCTAGTCCATCGCCTTGCTTCAGTCCAGTACGCGTTTCAAAGAAACCAGTCAGCCTGTTTTGGATCCTGACCTGTGAGATGGAGTTATCCGTATTCATCGTCATATTTGTTAACCGTACTAATTTTTCTGGTATACCAAATAGCAACTTGATGTTGTATAGTACTCCACGATCGGTACGGTCGTATGCTTGCTTAAAATCAACAAAAGGCGTGTTTTTTTTTGTACTGCGTGGCAGGTTAATTTGGGGGGTTATCCGAGTTAACTTACACACATTACACAAAAAAAAACATACCCTTGTTGTTTGTGTCTGAAACCGCCTTGATATTCGCCAATGATTTGTAATGGACGGTTTGGTGGACATCCGAAGATGCCCGTGGGGATGGAGCCTAAGGTAACATAATGACCGTGAAGGTCGGGCCGTGCCATCTGGCGAAGAAAAAGGCCTTCAATGAGCTAAGCAGCGGCTTATGCTTGCTGTAGCTCAGTTCGGGAAACGTGGGCGAGGTTTTCGCCGCTCGTTGTCCCTGTCCTTTACATATGAATAAAAATTCATAGACCTTGAGAAGACAACACAAACATGGGAGGTAAAAATGGGGAATAATAAAACAAACGGGGCAATAAGGATGGAATGGGTGGCGGTCGGCGCAGATGCCCTCGCGCTCGCATCGAGATCCGGGTGTAATGGGACCCTCGGCCTCAGGTTTCATACTACCGACAGATCACCACTCATCAGGCGCTGCCTTCGATCTGGCGGCAGAAGCAGCACTATCAGGATATGGTCCATTTCAGGTAGTTCATTACAGATGCGTTAAGTGAACGGCTTTATTCTATTTTCCAGAATTTTTGCGATTATTTTGTTGGACGTTGAGACTAGTGGAGTGCCTCTGTAATTCACACACCGCAATCTATTTCCTTTTCTGCCGATAGGACAGTTGATGCTCCTGCACCAATTTTCTAGGATCACTTCATCCTCCCAAATTCGCAGAAGTATTGGGTGTGCAACTTTGCTTCCGTCGTTTTTTTCCTGGGGAATTAAAAGCTTAATTGTCAAAAAGTACTTACAGATGTATTATTCAAAGTACTGTCCATTGCTAGCGACAACTTCCGCTCATGTCTGAGGCAATTTTTGGATTCCATCTCGGAAAAAGGAAGCGTCTTTCTTATCGCTAAGACTTGGCCGTCAGCGGTTTGACACATTGTCGTTACCAGGAGACGCCCACGAGGAGGACTATGGAAAAGTTTTTTTTGCAGCATATACCTTATAGAATCCTTAGATTGCGCTTCCCCTATACTATTCCATTGGAAAAGTGGCCGGAACATTTGGTTGAACCTTCTGGTGGTGTGAACGTATTTGTCACTGTCGGTTCTGACATTTCAGCCTGAATTTATGTCGCACTAGCCAATTTTTAAATTATTTAACTGACAGATTAGACAATATAGTATTTCAGCCTTACTGCCAATCACAATTTAGACCACTTATGTAGCTGACAGATACAATTTAGAGCAATAATGTCTAACCATATGTTCCGACACTTCTGAAAACGTCTAAGTTATTCTATAAGGTCTATGTATGGCAGCTATGATGCAGTAGTCCGATTCAATTGGCTCCGACATACACTCCGCGACAAACGTTTAGTTTCAGTATTATTTTGATTCATACTACAACTTCTATGTGTTCCAGCGGTACATATAATAGTTGATATATTGCATTTAATAGACCGGTTCCACCAGATTTTAGCAGTTCAGCTGGAATCTTGAGGCACCCGCTGTTTTATTTGAATTCAGTGACTGCAAGGCGAAATCAACTTCTTCTACTCCCGGAGGTTGTGTATTGGGGCATGTCTGTAAGCTTCGTTCTTTGCATCAAGTTTTTTTGGCATTCTTCGTGGAACCAGTCATTTCGCGATTGCTGGGCTTTATGTCCCATGACCTTCTCTGCGGCCTCGTTGATAGAGTTTTTTAGTTGTTCCCAAAACTCGTGTACACCTACGTTGGCGATGTTGTGTATCATATGTGTCAGTTTTTCTTGAAGGGAGGCTGTATGTGCCAGCGCAGTAGAATCGTTCAAGAGTTTGTCAACCTCAATGAGGGCCAATTCTGGAGTGGTGCACCGAAAATTTGTAATTTGCTCCTCGGCATGACCAGCCACCCTTCATACTTGAAGGCCATCTTTTGCTTGTGAGGACGTATTCAATCTGGTTGACGCTGCGTGTATCCGGGAATTTCCAGGTTTCTTTATGAATGCGTCGGTTTGGAAGGCACGTCTAGCTTACGACAAGGTTATTGCTGCATGCGAAGTCGATAAGTCGCTGACCGTTGTCATTGCATTCCTTGTGGAGTCCGATTCCAACTCTCGTTCCTAACTTTCGCACTGTAATCTCCTAGCAGTATTTAGACGTCGTTTGTTGAAAGTGAATCGAACAATGTCTCCAGGCGGTCGTAAACCTCGTCTTTCACTGCTTCTTCCTTCCCTTCAGTGGGAGCGTACACGTCGATGAGTCAGAGATTGAAAAATTGGTTTGTTCAATGAGCGTACGTTACAGGATCCGAAAGAGTAATCAGTTGCGTGGTCTTAGTTGTTGATCCGTCCAATCTGAGACTTTTTTTCTACGTTTCGTGACTCGGAGTAGTTTTCGCAAGGATGGGTTATCGGCCCATCGCTAAACCCCTTTGGTGATAGATGATCTATCTGTTTACGGATAGATGATGTTCTTTTGACAGGAAAAAATCTGGTGTAGATAAAAAATCCTATCGGTGTACAATGGAGCCCGGCTATTTTAGGTGTAACCACTACTCTGAAAAGGATGCATATAAAAACACGTTTGGGATAGAAAAAACGTTATCCATTTTGGTATAAAATAAAATATAAATAAATAAATATTACTTGTTTTGTATAACAAATTGAACACCAAGTAATGTTTAATAGAACTCCGAAAAAAATGAAAAGTATCCGCAGTGCGTAATTTAATTGTTTCCACGTTAGATAGGCATTGAAATCCACTCGGTGATGCTAATGTACATGTATCTGTTTCCTGTGCAAATTTATTTTTTTAATTACAAATTGATTGAATTTTTTTTAATTAATTGATTAAAAAATTAATAATGCGACAATAGTTTATTGAAGAAATGTATTAACATAAATATTATTCTTTCACAAAAATTTTGCAAAGGACAATATTGGATAAACTATCACAATTCAAATAAAAAATTTCCATCGGTTCTTTGTAATGTAAATAATCGAACTGCTTACAAAATAAAGCCTTAGTACTTTAAAATATTTTATTGTTATCAATCTATGGCCGAAAAATCCACCTCTACTTTTTTCGTCGTAAAAGGTTTCCTATACTAATTGCGATTTGCGAACTCTTTTTCTAAAGTAAATGTTTAAGAAACTTACGTAGTTGTCTCGATTTTGGTAGGGACACAATTTCGGAAATTTCGGTTTTCCCTATGAAACTTTATGCTCCTGGGAAAAAAAATTTCAGACATGTTTTAATATTTGTGACACACTGAATTCACCAATGAGCACGTCTTAAGAATAAATAAATTGCCCAAGCTGGGTTGGCTCCGATTAAAAATTTAAAAGTTTCGTCGTCAAGTTGAAAGTTGTCACATATGACTGAAATTAGCAAGTTCTCGCAGTTGATATTAAACTTTTCAATACCTATTCCAATACCCTTCATTTAGTGAGCAAGAGGGCTCTTTGGCTTAGAACGGTTTTGCTGCAGAATCAAAACGTCGCCGAGGCCAGGGCCACTAACCCCTAGAAAACCACAGCAGATTTTCATATTTAAACTTGCACTATCACCCAGCAAATCCAACGCAAATCCATTAAATTGAATCTTCAAGCTCATTTCGGACGCCTGCGCCTGTACGTACGAAACACATTACGTGTTAACAACCTATGCCCTGAATCCCAAACCTGGTTGAATCTACTGAAATGTGTAAAAATAGGGACTGAACATTTCACATAGTGTAGTACTTCATAATTAATTGCTGTAATGTATATTTATACTTGCGAGTACATGCTCCTATGAAATGGATATAAGAAATATCTTTCTCTTTGCGTTCCATGAGCACGAGTTTTTGTACTTCACTAAAACTCACTTTAAAAAACCTTTTCGTATTGCGGGAATGAAGTCGCTCTTTGCAATGAGTAAACAAATGACAACTAATCACGAAATTGTCATAAAATCGAACGGTGTCAATTTGATTCCCACTCGGATAACTATTTAAATACAAACACCAAATGGTGTTACTTCCGAAATTCTGAAATATTATGAGATAAACATGATTCGACTAGTATAAATAGTTATCCGCTCGGAGTTTTTGATTGAACGGAATAGGCGTAAATATTAAAATTAAAAATTTTGAATACCATAAAAGGTATCGATAGAATTACACCCAAATGAATTTCAGATTTTAGACTCCGCACAGGTGCAGTTATAACGGATACAAACAACCTCATTTGGATAAAAAAAAAGTCATATCCTACTGTTGGTGTTATTTCGCACCGCTGTTTCTGTTTGTATTCTCAGCCAATTCAGGCTTAACATAACTTCCCAAGTAACATTACGCCATCAACTAGATGGAATAAAGCGTGTTCTCCATGAACTACCTTAAAGAATCGTAATAGTCTTAACAAGAGTGATTATACGTCTTGATCCTTAGGACAGAAAGATGAAACCCGCTGACACGGTGTGTCTTGAATCAATATTGAGCATAGACTTGACTAGGGTAATTTAATTTACTGGAGCTTTTGAAAATACCCACATTTCTCATTTCTAATAGTTCTCCTCCATCTGCTGCGATGTTAGCAACGACATTTTGTCTACCTTTTTGTACTAACATAAGTGGGTTTGTCTGGAATCAAATGCTATTCGAATCAATATTGAGGACATGACTTGACTAGGGTCATTCATTGGAGCTTTTGATAATAGAAGGTTTACGCTCCCTGTCGTAAATATCGTAAACGTTGTATTCGTTGTGAACTTCTGTCATCCCCATAGACAGAAGAACAGAAGTTTACAACTTTATGAACAATAAGACGTTTACGATGTGAGCATGAATCCCCTTAATGTCTACATTTACAATTACCAACTGTTTTCGCTTATCTGCTGCGGTGTTAGTAACCGACTTTTTGCATTGCCACTTGAACTTCCGAACGAGCTCACGATCTTCCTTTCATCCTTACTCTGAAAATGAGTTCTTTCAGTCTCTGTTTAGGCATGCAGTACAGTCGTATTTGTTGTTAAGGTCTACCCATTGTACTCATTATATTGTAGTTTGGCGATTTTCAAAACTTATAGCTTATATTTCAGTTTTACAACTCAAGGTTGTATCGAATACTGCCGAAAACTGCTCTAAATAAATATTCACCAAGGGAACTTCCGCTTGAATATGTTCAACATGTTGTCGAAAGCTTGGGTTAGGCGGCTTTCACATGAAACGCACGATACACGATACTCTAGCAGAGAGCACCAGTGGCGAGTTCTATACAAATGCAATTTTAAATTAATCGTTGCACATATACAGCTCGCTCGCCACTGAAGCTTTCTGGTAGAATCTCGTGTATCGTGCGTTCCGTGTGAAAGCCGCCTTAGGGTCCAAGTTTGCCAAATATAGAGCCCGAGTTTCGTTTTTCTGCGGCCGACATTCGACAGAACCGAGAAAAAAATATTATTTGCTAGATGTATTCGTTGTCCAGCTGGCGCCCTTTGAGAGGTTGCTACCCAGGTACTCGTATTTGAAGTCATATACGAAATCGAGGCCGCGGTGCCTCGATTTACTAAGCGAGAGGTCGCGGCATCAATTGATGCGGCGAACATATTCGAGCAGTTGCTTTTCTCGTCAGCCTCCAGACGACTAAGCGGCGAATAAGTTCATTGATTTGATAAAAATTAATGAAGTAAAGGCGTGATACCGACTATGTCCAGCTACCATCCTCTCGTAAAAACAGTCTTGAGAATGAAGTGCGTTATGACACTTCGTAGTTCATACCCCAAACTAACCCTGGCCACAAACTGTCGCACACGAACATTCTGCAAACGGACAAGTTTTTTCAGTTTTGTGAGAAGTGTTTGTGTGTGACGGCGTCGTTAAAACGCTGCTTAGTATCCTCCTCATTCGACTCTTCTCCATGTACTCGAATGACATCACGCCCTTGTATCAGAAAAAAATCGCCCATAACCTTTTTGATCGAGTGCGCCGACTTCGACTTCTTACGAATATAGTTACTACTTTCTCAGTTCACTATTTTGAATTTTTATCTTAGTGGACGCAAGCTCCATCCTCAATGGACAATGTCTACAATATGTCCTTTCTCTAAAAAGCACTGCAAAGCAGCCTTGGATTGGAAGTCACCATGTTCATTTTGTCGAATCCACCAAGATTGGTGGATATAAGCTATTCCTATCGCTCTTCGAGGATTTGTTCGACCGTAAATACCTGGTCGATAATAAATCAGCTAGGTCTAAAGCCGCCTTGATATTCGTCAAATCTCTATTCAGCGTAGAGTTTTATCCTCTTTTTTAAAAAAGGTTCGTTCTCCTTTTGTAGATAAAGTAAAGTAAAGACTAGTGATATGTCTTTCTTTATTTCTCTTCCTATGAATGATTTCTAGGATGCTCCTGGCGACAACGTCTGGAACTATTTTATCCTCCCAGATTCCCAGATGCAGTTGTATGGCTTTTAATTTTAGCATTGTTGAGTGTGTTCCATTCACGAAAATAGGATACTCAGGGCGTAGAAGTGTAACTGCTCCGTGAAACTGACAGACCACGTCAAGAACCTGGAAATAATACTTAACAGTAAGTTACTCTGGGCAGATCATCTTACGGTAACATATTAAAAAGCTTGAAAAGTTGTATGAATTTTGTAGGCAGTATGGAGGCAGGACATGGGGTACTAAGCCCCGCATAATTTTCTGAATCAACAAAGTGATTATTCGTCCCATTATTTAATTTGGAGAGTTGTTTGGTGGAACAAAACGACCACCTTAGCCAGTAGGAAAACTCTCATTTAAATACAAAAGCTCGCGTATTATACTTTAATAGAAGCCATGTCATGACTCATGGAGGTTTGCTCCTCGGCGAGATCAATAACTGCCTGTGGGTACTAATAGAACCCCAACAGCGCTCCGAGCATGTCAGTATAAAGACGTCGAGAAAAGAAGCAGACATGCTATTGAAACGTCAACAAGGCATAAAAATGCAAGAGAAGTTAACTCGCCCATGCCCCTATGCGTCAAGATAATTAACAAAACGAAACAATGCCAAAGCGCCAAGGGCCTAAGTTGGACTGGAGTACTTCGGCTCGTGAAGCTTTGAAATTGAAAACGCAAGACGTAAAACATGTGATTCACAAATTATGCTTAATCTGAGACAAAACAGCTAGCTGCTAAGTTACAGTAAGCTTAACATGCCATCTGACCACCAAAGAGTTGCGTTTCGATCTCTCCTTCTGATCAACTGTGGGGGATAGCGTATAGTGTACGCTGTAAGGAGTCCTCTGTCCTAACACAATAAAATGGTTTATAGTATATGCACACCAGAGATCTAAATCTAGATAGATTTGCGAATCCCGAAACATATGCACACCATCCGTTTCTTCTTCTCCTTCAATCACCAATGTTTAGTTGGCAGTTGTGCTGTCGTTCACTTACATGGCAACAGGTAGACAATGGTTTAGGGTTCGCCATTTACATGCGCGCACGTGTGCGTCACTGAATTTTATAGTAAACAACTGTCTTATGATCCCTTCTTCTTTTTCTTTAACATCGATAATCCGCTAGAAAATATTGCATGCACTGTAACGAAATATGGTGGAAAACAAATGAAGGGGAAAATACAAGATTTGGGACGAGATTTGTTTTAAATCTTGTTCCAAATCTAAATTAGGAAATCTTAATAAATATATAATAAATCTAGAAGATTTGCTCAAGTCTCTAGATTTATCCAAATCTCCTGTAGCGTGCATAAGCTCTTGCGAATGGCCCCAAAACAGAGCTCGCTCGAGTGCGGGCATTTTTGTCCTGGGGCACAGAGTCATTTTCACTAAAAAATTTTTTGTTTTCACGGCATTGAAGTCCGACTGAAATTGAAGGGAACGAACAAGCAGACGATGTTGTCAGACGGGTCTCCTTCATACATTCCTATGCCCTTCTGGCGTCTAAACATTTGTCAGGTGAGGAAGCAAATAAGAGACTGGGAGCTAGAGAGTGAAAGTGAGAGAGATAATAGAGAGCTGCTCACTGTGAGAAACTCTCCCGGTTCTGAGGCAATCTAAATTATTCATTGCAAGTTACTTCCCTAGTCGTATCTAGAGCAAAACTCAATTTGAGCATAAGCGGTGTCATATTTTTTTTATAACACAGTTCATGCCAGCTGCCGTTTTTGTTAGGTCGATGACGAAACACCACAGCACTACTTTTGCGAATGTGGAGCTCTTTTCCGCCGAAGAAAAGAATGTTTGGCATTGCCTATGGCTTCTGCGCAGCCAAGAACATAGCCTCGATTAAACCTGGCCACCTCAGCTAATTTTTCGAAAAGAGCAGGAAGGATCAACAGATCTATGGCGTCTCTCTTGCATCAGGGTAATAGCACAAAAGGCAGATTGTCGCACTGGCTATGGCTCTCCATTGGACCACAGCCTATTCATCATCTTATATTATTTTAGCTTACTAGCTAACTGTTTTAGGGTGAAATCGACTTTCTGATAATATTGAAAAATAAAGTTTTGATGCGAATAACACACATCCTTGCATTGAAGGGTTTAAAGTCAATCAGGTCCGTAATTCTTGAAGGTGAACGCGACTTCAAACTGTTTCACGATCACACTTTCTAAAATTGTGCGATTTTATGTCCAATATCTTATTGCAAAGCTATTTAGTTTGCAGTATTGCAGTAATGTAGTAGTCCGGATGGCGGAACGGTTAGCACGCTCGCCTTCTACGCACTGGGCCCCGGTTCGATTCCTACTCAATGTGGTAGTTTTCGATAAAAAAAAACAAGCTAGCCTTCGGCTGACTTATGGTGCATTTGCTACTTTGAAATTAGTAGTAAAATTTGTTTCGATTTCACTATTCCTATGAGAGGTATATGAAATAGTGGGCCCATTTCAACCAAATTTAGGAACATGGTTTAATATGATTAAATAATATGGAATTTCGAAAAGATATCTTCAGAAATAAAAAAGTTTTTCCAACAAAAACTTGCTTTTGGAACGGTCGTTCCTATGACAGCTATATGATAAAGTAGTCCGATTTCAACCAAATTCGGGAATATTATTTCGCTAAAGATACTATTGATTAACGCCGAATTTGCAAAAGATATCTTTAGAAATAAAAAAGCTTTTCTCACGAATTTTTGGACCGGTCGTTCCTATGGCAGCTATTTGACGTAGTGGTCCGATTCCGTTGGTTCCGACATATATACAGCGTGCAATAAAAAGAAGGCTTTGTACAAAATTTCAGCTGGATAGCTTTGAAACTGAGGGACTAGTTTGCATAGAAACAGACGGACAGACGGACAAAACTTAATCGACTCGACTCGCCTCATCATACTGACCAAGAATATATATAGTTTATATGGTCGGAGATGCTTCCTTCTGTGTGTTGCAAACTTCATGACAAAGTTAATATACCCTATCACATCCGTGAAGGGTATAAAAAGGGGATTTACGTGTCGGACTATGAGCCAACTCAGCTGTTAAATGAAATGAGATGATGCTAACTCATCTCGAGGCCATGGTTCAAATTGGACTGTTGCGCCAGTTATTTTTTATTGCAGTAATGTGTAGTTTGTATTGTTCGACCTATTCAAAAAGCCTCCGGTTTGTACAGGGAGCGTACATGTCATGACCCGAAAGAATAGTCCTTACAGCGTTTGCATGGTCGTTGTTCTTGATTGTTGATTCTTATTCCCATCGAAGGTTTTTTTTATCAGATTTCATGTCAAGTTGAATTGAGTTGAATTATGAGTTTTCGCCTTACCGTTTAGCACTGTTCCGGGACGGCCTCGGTTGCAGTTGCTTTAGGGGGTGGGTTCTCATGGCAAAATTCACATAACAATGTTATAGGTCTGAATAAGTAATTTCTCCAGAGACTGTAATCATATTTGCGTCACCCAAACTTTCTTACCGTTTCCGGCAGGAACTTTCCAGCGGTTTTTAGGGTCCGCCCACATGGTATTGAAGAGCTCCCCTCACCCTCTCCGTATCCCCCTAAATGAGTGGGAGGTGTATGCTAGCAACATGCATCGTCCGAAGCCAGTTAATGCTAACGAGACATCATCGAAGTCTCATGGTAATAGTAGATGCGCCATGTCCCACCAGAATTTGGGGCAGACTCATATTATACAATATGTACATAAATGTTTGTTTTTGCTCATGAAGCCTAATACTATATTTTTCTTTATTTTCAGGTAAGTCGACCAATTGAATTTGTAAAAAATGTGGAATATTGCGGGTAATCATTCAGAAAAATACTACTTGTTTATTTAAGAGCTTAGTGTTGGTCCCAAGATAGGACAAGTCGATTTGATTTGGTTGCTATACCTATATTAGGATATCTGTATTTTTTAGCATCTTAAGATGCTACAAATAATAATTATTATTTGTAGCGTTAATAGAGATTTGTAACATTAAAAAAATAATCAAAATATTTTACATACACAAACCAGAAAATGTGTGCAGTCCTGTAATTTATGTAACTCCGATGCGAAGAATCACCAACTCCGCAGGAATTATTATTAGCATTGTTAGCAGTATCTTATTGCTCTACGAGATTCGATACTGGAGATTCGATCCTCGGCACGAACAAAAACTGCCTGTGGGTACTGATAGAACTACTACTGCGCGCGTTTCGATCTTGATAGACGGCACGGATAGGAGGTGCATGTAGCAGTTGCACGCCCGAAAAAGTAAATATACTATCGAAACGTAAAGGCATAGAAATGCATGAGATGTTGACGCGTTCATGTCCCTGGAGGTGTCAAGGCAATTAACAACATTGCAGGAGAAGCAGCATCTTTTTTTTAGTGCATTTGAATCGGTTTTCCAGACAGAAAGGTAACTAAATTAACAGTTGCTAAATTACAATTTTAGCAGCTTTCAGAGATAACATATGCAGCTCCTATTAGCACTAGACTTCGTGATGCAGCTGTGCATACATAATTTCCACGCTTTCTTAGATAAACAAAGATTGAATATCTCTAAAATAGTTGAACACCCATCTGCGTTGGGCCAATAACGGCCTATATGTTAGATGTTTTCAAGATTTGAGCTTGGCTCCGAGAATTTCCTGCTCTAGATGTTCCCGGGTTCATTCTTCAAATTCTTGACAAAAAAAAAGAAACAAACACAATTCTAACAACTTCATTATATTTGCTTGATTAAATGACTATACACTCTTTTCATACTTCTGGACAATAAATACAATACAAACATTGAATTGCTAGACAATGGAAAAAGGACCATTATCTTCGCTAAAATTTACCAACAATGGTATGACATAGGAATAACAACGCCATAGTCTGAAATTCGCGTCCCGCATCGCTCGAGGATGAATAGAGTAATCAACTTAGACAAAGGCCATTTCCTCTCAAATCATTCAGCAATAAATGTAATCATATTGCGAATTGAATTGATGATGTCCTCACTGCGGCCCACAGTAAAAAGAACGCCGACCATTCGACTAGGGAAAAACATGTCGTTGAGATTATCGGCTTCCCAGCTCTTAGTCGCGCTAGTCCTTAAAGCAACAACAACAAATAGCTCTGGATGTCGTCGGCTACACTAACGTTGCAAGACATGACATCACGTCAGATGCCAACACAGTACAGTGTCTAGCCAAACACAGTAATAATCATCGAGGCATAAGAAAACAAGAGCATCCTTTGCGCCAGTATTCGATACAATAGCCTAGGAAGCATCTTAGAAGCCTTATCCTCATCGATTTTTCTTTAAGTATATCTCATCCAGCCAAGGGTTGAGATGCTTCGTAGATAATGTGGTGGTTTTGTTAGTCAAGAGCAACAATATCTTTTGTATATTATCTCAACTATGTCACCAAGTAAAGTGGAAGACAGAGAAAAAAAGTAACTTCCTTTGCTCAACGTCCTTAAAATTATGAGAGTCATTTCAACGGTTTTCTGAATTTTATTTTCGGACCGACATAAAAAAATGTTTTGTCGTATTCAGGCGAGTCATGTCTTCTTATTTAGGCCTGAGGGTTGTTTTGTGATGAACAGGCGTCATACTTTTATGTGTTCCGAGAAAGGTCCAAGCAACCCTTCCCATGAAAATACTTGCTCATTGCCACAATAAAGTTCCCACGCCAATATCAACCAACTTAAATACACAAAAATGGCTTCATTTTCGTCAATTACTGCAAATAATCATCTCCTGCAAATGGCGCCCTTGCCCACCCCAATATTACCAGTAACACATGTGTACCTAAATTTCAATCGTCATCTTTTTGAAAGAAAATGAAACGCATGAATATGAAACTTCAACAGCATTTAATTGCTTCCCGGCCGTTTCAGCGAGAGTAGGCTGCCATTTAGGTGTTAAGTATTTAAGTAGTATGAAAAAAGTCGCATCCTGACAGGCTTCCATAATAACACGCCAAGTGAAACATCAATGGAATCACCACCTGTTAAGCAGACAATTTGTAAGAAGCTCTTGATATTATTGCCACCTTTTAAGTTGGCAAGGTGTAACGTGAAGAATTTGTGAAGATGGGCGAAAGCATGGAAGCGCAACGTTTTCGGTCCTTACAAATTACACAGCTTGACAACTTGACAATTTTCCGAGCGACATGCTGGTAGAGGTGGTGAACGTTTATTTTGGGACAGGAACTCCGCCATCCGTGTATAGTACATAATAGTCGGCGAAATGACGAACAAGGAGGTGCCTGCAGAAACGTCAGTCAGTCATATTGAAGTAGTCGTATAGCTACCGCATATAGCAACAAAGCGCTAATGTTCACGAGGGAACCCGTAAAAAGGATGATGACATTTTTACAAGCCTCAACACGACAGTGTCAAACTAATTCTCGGATATTCCCTTCGGTATTATAATTAAAGGGAAGAACCAGTTCAGCAGCAAATTGCCAACGAGTTCATCGTAAAGAGGATATATTGCTGGCACAGTTACGGTCGGTTGTTATTAGCAACATAAAGTTGTCTTGCCTATGCACGAACACTGTTCCTGCTTTCTGCCTGCTATCCTTGCCCGTGCTCCAGTTCAAGGAACAAATAACGAGCCGACTCAAAAATACCTTTAATAAGGATGATGGGAATTTTAGTCTTCAACCATCTCAGCGTTGTGTATTTTATTCAACCAGTTTTCAATATTTCCTTTCTAGGGTGGCGGGTGAATTATTGAAATATTTTGAGTGCCAAAAATGGTCTGCTTTGTGAAGATTCCACAAATTGCTCTAGGCTAATGACTCGTTGTCGGTTTTGTTAGGTAAATGTTCTCGGAATTCCGTCTTGGATTAATTCCGTTTTGATTTTGAATCTTTAAATTTTGCCTAGCAAGCACCATGTCTGTGCCACCAGAGCCAATGTGATTATTCCACCCTCCCGCGTTGCAGGTACAAGCATGGAAATTTGATTTTGATCCACTTCGGGTCCCTTTTTTCGTCTTGCTCCTAAAGTTGATTATGCGAAAACATACAAAATATTGCGTTCCTCTCTTATCGAACCCTGGCGAAAGATTTTAGAGCAAGAAAATAGAAAACATACTCGTACTCGTTATACAGATTCTGGCTTACCCGTGCGTGCTACTGGGCTACCAACTCAACTGCTTGGTACTGAGACTGACGAGCCTCAGATTCTTCCACTTCAATGAGAATTTCACGGTTTCGGTTGAAGAGGAAGCACATTGAGGGCAAAATAGCAACGAAGGAATCGGAAGCGGGGTCGCTTTTGTCAAATGAAGTCGTGGAAATGAAAAGCGGGATTTGTTATTTATGATCAAATAAGAGAATGCCGGAAAGATTTTCCTTATTAGGATTCTTATATTTCGTGTAATGCGAAAATACCTGAAACCAATCATCTAAAGCAGCGTACCTTGCAAGAACGACTATGAATTGTAATATTTTCACTTTGGGGCCATGACTTTCTTTGCACTGGGTAATAGGGTTAATGAGAAAATGTGTGCTTAATGGGTACATTGCGTGGAATAAGATATTAATACGATTTTTATTATATTTATCATTAAATCTTCTATGGTGTTTTCTGTCCTATATTATTACATAATAACGGTTCATATAGTTGCATAGATAAATCATCTGTAAAAACAGCAGATGAACAAATAAATTCATAATAAAATTTCATAAAAAGTAGCGATGTTCACCTTTACTTTAGGTCCGTCCCATGCACATGATAGTTTTAGTTTCAAACTATTTATTTTATTTAGTAGTCCGGATTGCGCAACGGTTAGCACGTTCGCCTTCTACGCACTGGGCCCCGGTTCGATTCCTACTGAATGCGGTAGTTTTCGATAAAAAAGGGGATTTACGTGTCGGACTATGAGCCAACTCAGCTGTTAATTGAGTACCCATTTATGGGGTAAATAACTCGGTTGAGCGTGTTGCTGATCACACACCTCTGCAGAAGACCGTCACGATCTAGATGATGCTAACTCATCTCGAGGCCATGGTTCAAATTGGACTGTTGCGCCAGTTATTTATTTTTATTTATTTTATTAAGACTGCGAATTTTAAGCTTTTATATCTTATGTGTCCCTTATTTCCCGATTATTGGTTTCATCACTCCGTCTTCGAAAATGCCTTTGTTGGTTAGGTTTGGTTTCGATTTCACTCACTGCATGACTTAGGGTGTGTTTATGTTGGACCTTCGACAGATGGTAAGAGTAGCGCCGATAGTGATACATAGAGCTGTTTATGTCCCGTGGGGTGACGGGCTTAGAATATGCACCCCTAGGTGAGTCCTACCTTGATATCGTAAGAGGCGACTAAAAGGACCGATCACGTGCAGGCAATAATAACACCTCTAGATGAGCCTGCGGCACTATTCGACATCTTTAAGACCTCCCACAGGTCAGTGTGTGTGAGTGGGTTGCCGGGTCTGGAGACCAGCGCCGGATGTAAAAGGAAAGTCCATATAAATTTATTTTCCACACACTAGTGCCACCCAACTCCACCTTTCTCCAGATAGGTGTAAAAGAATGGGCGTAAGGCCTTGTGGAGGGTCGGTCCACAGTCGATGCTATCCAGTGCATGCGTGTTACGATGGAAAAGCACCGTGATGCACGGACGGACCTGCACTTTGTGTTCATCGATTTGGAAAAATCCTTCGACAGAGCTCCTCGTGATCTGATATGGGTGGCCCTAAGAGCACTTAAAGTCCCTGAGGCATATGTAAAGATGATACAAGACATGTATGATGGGGCAACTACTAAAGTTAGATGCACAGCTGGAGAGTCTGAAGAATTTCTGGTTAAAGTCGGAGTTCACCAAGGCAGTGTATTGAGTCCCTTGCTCTTCAACATCATCATGTTCTATTTATTAACACTCATCTCTGATGGCCTGGAAATATCCCTTCTTTTCGCCGATGACGTTGTTCTGGGTGGCAAAGACATCGCTGCTTTGCAGGCTGCACTGACCAAGTGGTGTAAGATACTGGAGGATCATGTACTGAGGATCAGCATAGCAAAGACTGAGTACCTTTGCTGTCCTTTCTCAGATCCAGAGAGACCGATACCAGATATCTACATTAAAGGAGAGCAGCTGAAGTCCTGTACAAGGTTCAAATACCTGGGTTCGATGATCAACAAGGAAGCTAACTGCGATGACGACATCAAACATCGCACCAGTGTCGGTTGGATGAAGTGGCAAGAAAACTCTGGAGTCTTCTGCGACAAGAAGATGCCACGAAAGCTTAAAGGCAAGTTGTACAAAACGGTCGTACGTCCCGCACTCATGTATGGGTCTGAATGCTGGACTATGTATAAGACATACGAGAGTAAAATGACTGCGACCGAAATGAAAATGCTACGGATGTCAGCCGGTGTGACCAAAAAGGATCGTATCAAAAGTACCCACAACCGAGGCAGCTTGTTTGTCGAGCAACCGATCACTGAAAAGCTCGAAGATCGTCGTATGGATTGGTATTGCCATGTTCTAAGGCGTCCACCTGAGAACCCATTTATGAAGGCAATATCAATGAACGTTCCATTTGCTGGACCCAAAACCCGAGGCAGACGGAAACACACGTGGATCGATCAAATGAAGAAGCAACAACAACGCATAAATCTCGGCGATGAAACGATCCAAGACCGAGCTGCCTGCAGAAGGAAGCTGAGATTAGTGAGATTATACCGCCAGAACGGGCGAAGTGCCAACACCACGGGCAGAGCAACGCGAAGCCGCAGAGTGGTATGAAATGGCAAGGAAGAAGAAGAGCTGTTTATGTCAGAGCAACGCATTCGCTCTCTCTTTTCTTTTGACCTTTGATAAGAACTGCTCTCAGCGACGCTCTAAACGTTTATCGCGCACCTCCAACATAAACAGCTCTACGCAAAAGCACGAATCCATTTCCATCAGCGTTGCACTTATCGTTTGTCGAAGCTCCAACATAACCGCACGCTAAGAAAGTCCTGTCCAAGTCCAGACCAAAACACTCATATTGTCTTCAACGGTATCCAGTGCATTGGTCACATCACGCCAATTCAGGATATATCCGTGTTTACTAGATTTCACCTCATGTCCAAGAAGGTCCTTTTGTCCTGCCCAAAGGACCCAAAATGCCTTCAACAGTGCATTGACTCCGTCAACCCGATTCAGAGGATAGCCATATTTGCAAGGTTTGGTTTCTATTTTAGTTCATTATCAAGATGGTTCTCTACGGTACTGCTGAGAATCACCCGAGGAAGCTACGTACCAGATTTGAAAAATACTTGGGAGAACGAATTAGATAACGCCCAGCCGAGAAGCTCTCTGATTTGAACACGGCAGAATGTTCCGTTAATTTAATCGAAAAAGCCGTTTGTGAGTAAGAATCATCCAAGAAAACTACAACCAAATTTGGTAAGATCGGACCACGGGATGTGCCCGGACAAACGACCATACAGCATGTATTGGACTATGTGCCAGTCCATTATGTGAATGTATTGGACGCATAAAAAATCTACAGTCTCTTCGCAAGTATCAATGCGAAATATATGCCAGGCCTTGTTATGGACCAAGAGACGATGAAACGATGGTGCTAATAACTAGATTAGGTGGGGCATCGAAAAAGAGTCTAAAGCCGAATATACACCATCCGGAATTCCTGTCCGGAAAAATTGATGAGGCCCGGCCCTCCGGTTTGCCTGAATATAGAATACACCACACACCATCCGGAATTCCTTGAGGAATTCCGGACAGGCCGCCTCAAGCCGAACTGTCCGGCCGCGTGACTAGAATGAATTGTCATTGTAGTTTATTTCAATATGCAAATGTGTTAGGTGTACAACTTTGCTGGAAACAAAGTTGTACAACTAGTATCTGAAACACGCGGCCGGACAGTTCTTGAGGCGGCCGGAACGTGTGTGGTGGAGGCCTGGTGGGAACGATTTTCCTTCCGGCCGCCTTAAAGGCCAATCTGGCCACCTTCAGGCGCTTATTTCAATAGACAAATGTACTCGTATTAGGTGTACAACTTCACTTCCGCCGTTTTCCGACACAGTCGTCTGTCGGAAAACGGCGGAAGCAAAGTTGTACACCTACTATCTGAAACATGCGGCCGAACAATTTGCCTTGAGGCGGCCGAAACGTGTGTGGTGAAGGCCTGGTGGGAACGATTTTCCTTCTGGCCTGAAGGCGGCCTGAAACGACCATACACGATCCGGAATTCCTCAAGGCTGTGCCTGATCAGTTTTTCCGGACAGGAATTCTGGATGGTGTATGTTCGGCCTTAAAAGTCCTAAAGTCCTAAGGCCAAAAGTTTAGTTTATTAATTGTGTGGCTGGCGGAAACTTTCAATTCGTCCAGATTTCCGATTACTTCAAATTTCTCATTGGTTAGGACTCATTGGGTTCGTAAAGAAAAAGCATATATAATCTCGAACGCATTTTAAACAAAGGGTTTTTAGAGTAACATTAAAGACTGTACCGAGGGTCGGTCTATCAGAGGAGAGTTCGCAGATTCGAACCTTACTACAATAATATTTGGATTACGACCGCTCTTGCCTGCTACCAGTCGACTCAGCTGGAAATTGATTTGATGAGCATAAATGGGGTGAAGGATGAATATCATACTGACTACTCCCCACAACCTCCAAAGTAAAGTGCTTTGTTCAAAGTGTACGCAAAAAAAAAAGAATAAATAGAATAAAAAGCTACTTTACTTTTTCACTGAGAGCTACAAAAATATGAGCGGCTAGAAAACCTCCACAGGTGAGTGAAACCATATAAACTACTGATATGAGACGCTCAACAGCATAAAATGACCTGCCCCTTCTACAGTGTTCCTTGCAATGATCCTCGAAATGGGAGCTTTCCAGGAACTCGGTGTAATTGGCTAGGTGTTAAGGATCTTCAAGGGAACCGACTAAGACTTTGCTGAAAAGACTGTGCAGGCTCTGCACCACCATCAGACGAAAATTCCATCAACGAGATGTACAACGGCACAAGCTTGCTCCATACTGATGTAGGCAGAGTTTTTTCCTCTCATATCAATCAGAGTCTCGTGCTTGAGGTTAACAGCATATAAAATACAAATATTTATATGCTATCTCACGATCCAAGAACTAAGCAAAACTCAAAAGAAATGGTAACTGTCGTCGATCGGCTTATTTACCCTACACGCTGTGGTGCTGCCCTCGGCGCAGCGTTGTACTACCCGATGGTGTTCATGGGGAAGGAGCCGGAAGTTTGCCAAAATAACGTGAAGCGAATGCACCACAACGACCTAAGCAGCGGCACACGCTTGTTCTAGCTCATTCGGGAGATGTGGGCGGAATTTTCGCGCGCTCGTTGCCCCTGTCATTAAACAGATAATATGTATCATGTGCGTTGAGGGGTAGACAATCACAACAAAGGATGAAACTGGATCCCACCGACTCAGAAAAACTTCTTAAGAATAAATGCAGGCAATGGCCGTCGACTGGCTCATGCTATATGCTCCGGGCCCATATGGAAGGATTCTTGCCCTCTGAATCTAAATACATGAAACCCAGCCAATGAGGTTCCGTGACACGGAAAATGTCGGAACCTCCCACAGTGGCACATTTGATGAGATTATCACCTCATCTCATTGTCAAGCCGAAACTCCGTGAAGGAAACGCCGATTTTACAATTCGAAACATAATATAATTTATTCAACAATAATAATGGTAACCAAAGGATTAAAATATTAGAAAATCAATACGAGAATTAACCTTCCTAAAGAAATCGAAAATAAAGACTAAAATTTTACGAAGAAGAAATTGAAGGCTTGAATAAAAGATAAACTGAATGGTAAGTTAGTGTTTTATACACTTACCAGAATCTGCCGTAGCCGTCGCTGAACCGAAGCTAAACAAAACTAAATCGATATAGGCACAAAAAAAATTTTAATGAAAAGAAGATAAAAATAAACTAAACTATTTTCAATTACTGGTCGGAAGGACAATCATCATCATCGTGGCGCGACAGCCCGACGTCGGGCCTTGGCCGCCTGAAGGACAATACCCTTCAAAAAAAAAAAAGCAAAATTTCGTTTCGGAAAATCTCCTCCAGAAGGGAGGCTGTAACACTTAGGCAAAATCATCGAAAGCACGTCAATTTGATTCCGAAAAAAACAATATTGATGGCTCCTCCGTCGCTACTGCCACTCACTCACACCAGTTATGCCTGGTGCCTTCACAAAAGGTATAGGCATTAACACAACTGGACTCGTAGCTGAATCGTTACGCACATGAACTTTGTTCGCTTCACATAACATAAAGCAGATTCAATTCAAATTGACGAGGCTTGTCGTTCCCCTTTCCTTGGAAAGACATTGTTCCTAGAACGTTTCATAGGAAATTCTCGAAAAAATCTTGCGACCGACCCACGGATTTGTAGCATAAATATCTCGACAATCGACACTCCTGCGGTAAGGCTCAATTAACATTGCCGCATGAACCGGATGAACCGCATGCTTTCGCGCCACCACCATCTACTTTTGAGTTGGTCGCCAATATGGTTTGCTCATGCGACTCATCCGGTTCATGCGGCAATGTAAATTGAGCCTAATGCGAGCATTACGCGCACGTACTAATCTGCAGGATTGGTCGGACATCAACCACTGATACGCGAACCGTATTCATACAATTTTCACTCGAGAAAAGCAGCCAAACAAGTCATTCACTACCGCCGCGGTAGTAGCCGAAGGCTAGCTTGTTTACTCTGTAGTGGTTGTACTGAAACTCAAATTTTTCGGATATACATATACAAGTATGCCTTAAAACCAATAGGCTTCGCATTTTTTTTAAAACACTACTTCCTAAATGAAAATAAATGAACTAGGGTATACTTATCTTAGGCCAGTTAAATTAGGCCAATTTTGGGGCTTTTTAATAATAATTACGGAAAGATCTGGAAATAATTTTAATCCCTTCCAGAGATACTGAATACATTTAAACTGAGTTTGCACGGTCGTAGAAGGTGAGCTTAACTTTTGGAGGGTGAAAATCCTAGAAATTTGAGCCCTTTTTTTGATATTATCGTTATAACTCCTAAACGGTGCCTCAGATCGAAAACACTTGCACGAGTAAATTAAATATTATTAAATTCTGCGTTCAATGCATTGCTCAAAGCTGAAATTCGGTTCAGTAGCCTAGTCAAAATCGATAGTTAAAAAATGACAGCTTTCGAGGGTTCTGAGAAAAATCACACTTTATCGCTTTTCAAGCTTACAGATCTTTGCAACGGATGCTCCAAATGAAAAAGCTTGTCTGTAAAAGTTGGGGATAATTTGATTGTAAGCCTAACGTGGCCAATATTTTTCAATTCAGGCCATTTTTAGAGTAGTTATGAGCAAAAATTCAAAAATACCGGCTCATCGCTTTATGCCTTTAAAGCTCTATCACAGTAAGGATAACAGCTACAAGTTTTATTTTAGTCTCAAATTGTAGATAAATTACTCTAAGTTTTACAAGGTTTTTCCTAGGACCAATTTAGGAGATACTAAAAAGAAACAGGACATCCCAAATAATTAGGCATATTTGTTGTTGTTGGTGGCGGGGTCTGTGGTGCTGGGGGGGGGGGGGGGGGGGGGGAATAGAAAACTCGAATTTTTAAACAATGTACCAACTCAAACAATATATAAATGAAACCGGAATATAGAGGGCTACGCCCGCAATCCGAGGGTTTTGTAGCAAGTACTTATTTTGGTATGTAAGTATCGGCTCCTTGCTCTTCTTGGTACCACTTAGATGGATAAAAAAAAAAAAATGTCTGACCCATAATAAAGTATCTTATACGCCCAATCATATTACGTTATTGTAATGAAACTTAGGACATATTATTGCCTATGGTGTTGGTTATCCTTGGTCATCGGTACTTTTGATCACGGGCGTGTTTAAGGGATGCAGGGATGCGCTAACTGTAACTATGGAAACAAACTATTATTAACCTATTTTGAGGAGATATACAAATTCCATTATTTCCCGTTTTATATACTGTTCGAAACCCACCTGCCTGGAAGTTTTCATTTTTCTAAGTGTAACGGTCTGGAAATGCAAGGGGTTGGGGGGGGGCAAATTACGATCTAATAATTTATCCTCCCTCATTGTTCCCCTTTTTTTTTCAAATATAAGTAAAGTAAACTCAACATTACCTTTCTCACAACACCCCACTTGCCTATACCAGTCGATAAACAAAATTTTACCTTAATTTTGCCCTTCACCCTCCCCTCCCCCGCCCGTTACAGTTGGCCAATTACCACACATCGCCCCCTACCAATCTTTACCCTTTCATAAATGTGATTAACCATAATATGTAACAATAACTGCGATTCGCACTACGGAAAACAACATGCAAGTAGTACTCGCACCTTTGAAGCCGGTAGGTGTATTTTTTGTGTGAATAGTGTCAAAATGCCTAACTTTAAGTGAATGTACTATTGTTAAATATTACATGGTTGTAATGAAACGTAGAGGCATTATTGTCTATGGTGTTGGTTATCATTGGCCATCAATATTTTTGACCTCGGGTGTGCTTAAGGGGTGCAGGGGTGTGCTAACTGAAAAAATATAAATGTACTATTATTAACCTTTTTTGATGAGATTTTGGAATTCTATTATTTACAGTTTTCTATGTTAGTAAAATGCCGCTTTTCTGTAAATTTTCATATCTCTAAGTATAACGGTTTGGAAATGCAAGGGGGGGTGGGGAAACTCGGATCACATGTTTTCCCCTCTCCCTCTTTTCCCCTTTCTTTAAATTTGAAGAAAATTCCAGAAATGGAATGTACTCGACGGTACCTTTCTTACGATACCCCACTTGCCTATACCAAATGAAAAAAAAATTTCGTCCTTCATTTCCCCTCTATGGGGACCCCCCCTCAAAGTTGACCTATTACGACGCATCACTTCCTCCAGAGAATTATAGTACTTCTACATATTTTCACTAAGTTTCATACATGTAGCCTCAGCGGCTCGTGAGATATTCCATGGACAGACAGACAGACAGACGGACGCATGACCGATTTCATAAGGGTTTTGTTTTACTACAAAACCCTAAAAATGGAAACTACCTTAATTAAAGCAACCAGTGTTATAACAATTTGACTGACCAAAGTAATTTAACCAACCTTTGCAAAATCACCGACTATCCTCTAGCTATACTCTAGCCAAATAAGAGCTTTAGGTTTATTTTATTGGGAGTTCTAGAAACAGTTAATTATTTGTCATATGTATGTTAATTGCCTTGCATGGGCGCGTCAACATCTCTAGTATTTGTATGTCTTGTTGACATTTCGATAGCATGTCTACTCTTTGGAAGGGCAGTTGCTAACTTGCACTTCCTATCCGCGCCGTCTTTATACTGACAAGCTCGGCGCAGTGTGAGAGTTCTATTAGTAGCAACAAGCAGTTTTTGATCGCGCCGGGAACTGAACTCTGAGTCCTAGATTAGTATCGTAGAATGGTGACCGAACGACCACGGCCAACCAGCGCGACAATATACAGGGTGTCCCGAAATGGCTGCACAGTGCCACTTAATTCCACGTGCTATTTCCAAGATGTACAACTAAAAAACTTTATTTCTGATTTTTGTAGGATCAATTTGTAATTGAAATCCATAATTATAGCTGAGATTTGGTGTTTAATTGACAAACCTAGCTTGCGTAATTTTTGAGTTATTGCGTATGTACTTGTAGTAATGGAATATCGACACGGTATAAATGTACCAATCAATGAAAAATCCCCGTCTTCCTACATTTAAACGCCCGCAACTACTAGAATCTAGGATAAGATAATGTTTAACGGCATTTGATCACTAAGAAATAAGGAATTTTTTCTGATGTAAGACAAAATATTTTTTATGCAAAAATTCAGAAAAAAGTGTTCGAAAATAACATTTTTTTTTAGAAAAATCCAAAAATTAATTTTGAAGTGCCATAACAATTCAACCCTTCGTCTGATTTCGAAAAAAAAAAACTGTTTGATGTAATAGAGGGAAGCATTAGCTGTGTTACAATTTATGTAAGTGTTCTAGCCTCAGTGGTTTTTGAGATATGGTGTTTTTAGTAACGCGAGTCAGGGAATTTTTGAAAAAAATGTAAATGCAGCTAACATGTTAAGATTTCGGCAAAATGTACCTTAATAATTTTGTTGTATATTGCATGTGGAATCATGTGGCACTGCCGGTGTGCGGTCATTACGGGACACCCTGTATATATATGACATGTGTATGAGAGGTAGGCATTCCTTTCTGGTCGGATCATGTCCATTTTCAGTACCAAGTAGGTAGTTTAATTACCGGTAGTATCGCCGGTGCGCTCAAAAATGCGAATCCAACTCGTTAGGGTTTTGTATTAAAAACAAAACCCTTGTGAAATCGGTCAAATGTCTGTCCGTCTGTCCGTCTCTCCATGAAATATCTCACGAACGGCTGAAGGTACATACATGAAATTTTGTGGAGTATGTAGAATTATTATAATTCGCCGGAGAAAGCGATTCGTTGTAATAGGCTGACTTTAAGGGGATGTCCCCATAGAGGGGAAATGAAGGTCAAAAAAATTGTTTCATCTGGTATAGGCAAGTGGGGTATCATGAGAAAGGTAACACCGAGTACATTTCATTTCCGGTATTTTCATCAAATTCGAAAAAAGGGGAAAAGAGATAGAGAGGAAAATATGTGATCCGAGTTTGTCCCCCCCCTTGCATTTCGATACCGTTATACTTAGAAATATGAAAATTTGCAGAAAAGCGGCATTTCACTAGTATAGAAAACCGAAAATCGTAGAATTTTGATATCTGATCAAAAAAGGTTAATAATAGTATATTTCTATAGTTGCAGTTAGCATACCCCTGCACGCCTTAAGCGCACCCGAGGTCAAAAATATTGATGGCCAATGATAACCAACATCATTGGCAATAACGTCTCTAAGTTTCATTACAATCACTAAATATTTAATAATAGTACATTCATTTAAAGTTAGGCATTTTGACACTATCCACACAAAAATTACACCTACCGGCCTCATAGGTGTGAGTACTACTTTCATGTTGTTTTCCGTAGTGCGAATTGCAGTTATTTAATTAATCATTTTTGAAAGGGTAAAGATTAGTTGGGGGCACTGCGTCGTAATTGGCAAACTTTAAGGGGTGGAAGAGGGGAGGGGTCCACATAGAGGCGAAATTAAGGTCAAATTATTTTTTTATCGACTGATATAGGCAAGTGAGGTGTCGTGAGAAAGGTAATGTTGAGTACATTCTGTTTTTTCGCATTTTCTTGAAATTCGTAGAAAGGGGAATAGTGGGGGAGGAGAAAATATTAGTTCGTAATTTGCCCCCCTCCCCCCCGTGGCATGAGGCTGTTAGAATTATGAAAACTTACAGGAAGGTGGGTTCCGAATAGCATATAAAATGGAAAATAATAGAATCTGTATCTGTAGAATCTCTGTAAAGTACTGATGGCCAACGATAACCAACACCTTAGGCAATAATATATTCTAAGTTTCGTTACAATCACGTAATATGAATTGGCATGTAAAATGTAAGTGGGTAAGACATTTTAATTGTGTTTTTTTTTGTCCATCTGAGTGGTATCAAGAAGAGCAAGGAGCCGATATTTATATACCAAAAAAAGCGCTTGCTACAAAACCCTCGGATTGCGGGCGTAGCCCTCTATATTCCGGTTTCATTTTTCTTTTTATTCTGGGCTTGGTGCTGTTGTGTCGTTCGATGTGACGGCTTCGGTATCGGCGCGGTGATTGGAATTGGGAATATGTTCTGATTTTCATGAATATTTTTTTTAGCTAGCGATTGGCGGTTTTCCTAAAAATTTTCTTCATGCGCAATAACGAAATACCTAGGAAAACCGCCAACCGCTGGCTAGAAAAACCGCCCATACAAAGCGATACTTAGAATCGATGTAGACTTGCAATTTTTCGCAGCTGCGATACCGTACTGACGGTGTGAATATACGCATTATGAAATTGGGTGAGGGACACATTACTGCGGTGCGGTGCTGAAACATAAGTTTTCTTATATTCAGACGTAAACAATCCTGGAAAATACTGTGAATACATGACCTCCTTCAGAGGATAGCCGCCTTACAGCGTTTTCCCACTTACCGATATTTTCGCGGGATGCCGGCCGACATTCTTAAGCTGCAAACGCATAGTGTACGCTGAATGCTTAAAACGGGGAAACTCCGTACACCAATAATACACGATACGACGATCGTGTATCGGGGACATCTCAATTTGTGCTCGAAAATTTGCTAGGTAAGTTTGCTTTTCCCCAATATACGAGCACAATATCGTACATTGAGCTTTCACTACAAAACACAGGTTGTTAGAAGCCCCTTCATTTGCAGGAATAACTGACTATGTCCCGATAGTCCAGAAGAATAATAATTTTGCCTGTTACATGTACGTACTCGTATGTTTTTAATTTCGTCTGCATTATGATCCTCTTGTGCAAATGATCTTACAACTGACTTCACCTTGCCAACTCCTTTTCAAATACTTGCCCTTTGCTATGAGGTGTTTTGACTCTTATTTATATTAATGATTTGAGACTTAGGCGGCTATTACACTATAAAAGTTCTTTTACAAATATCTTTGACGCACAATATTTTAAAAGAACTTTTATGAATGACATTAGCCGCGTAAGAGGAAAGGTGTGCAAGCTTGTATGAAAAGTACTTGAAACAAGCAACGTTCATGTCACAAATCTTTTCTTAGGCGGCTATTACACTATGAAAGTTCTTTGAAAATATCTTTTATAAAAGATATTTGTAAAAGAACTTTTAAAGTGTGTTAGCCGCCTTAGCAAATGGGGTCTGAGTAAAATTTATTATTCGAACGTCATTTCAGTTTTTAGAGAGAATTTGCCTTATCTAAATAATTGTGAAAGTTAATGTACATGTGCAGAACTTTCGTATACAAAGAAAGCCTCGTACAAAATCGCTCAGAGTCACCGTGGGGAAATTGAATTGTACCCGATACACGATCGGCGTTTGTGTTTGTGGATCATTGTACAACCTAAATTGCATAGTTACTAAGTGAGAACCCGGTCGTTAAGAAACGGTAAGCGTGGCTTTCTCACACGGCGCCGCGTGCCATTTCGAGAGGTATTTTTCAAGACGGATAATTTAAGTCAATACTGATGACGTCGATGAGAGGAAGGCTACTTGATCGTGATGCTGTTATCTTTGCCGGCATCCAAACACATCCGTATTTCCCCGAGTTTGGCCAGAAAAGTAACGGGAGACGCCCAACTGCTTTAAAACTTCTTATTAACGCCCATTTCCATCATCCTGTTGAACGCCACAAAACATATGTAGTTTTACCTGGAAGTGACGCTGTTTAATCGTTATCGCTTGAATCAAGAGTCTTGTCGCTCAAGACAATAGTATGTTTCATAAGGGAAGTACACCCTAATCCTTGCTTGGAATAAGACGCGAAGTCTGAAATGATTGCAATGAAGGGGGCTATTTAATATGGTGATAACTGGTGGTGATGAAAGCTCATTAATTATGTGTGCCTTTCAAATTCACAGACGAAAAGAGATAGACGAAAACCTCGAACGAAATCAATAAGTTCTGACTTAAGGATCGAATAATCAGAAATGCCATAGTCGCACCACTGAATGTTGGAGCCTGTTACCCCAAGGATGAAATGCATTGATAATATTAGCCATGTATAAAGTTAGATACAAATGCCTCCAGGGGTGTTGGTTATTTTCCACTAAGTCTTTGCAAAGGTGGATGAAATCCATGACAACGATGCTGTGACCCGGTAGTTTTGATTCAACCGATCACCTTTTCGTTAAAAAGCGACATTTTGGCATACAGTCTAAGGTCACCTGAAGGTTGATCCACCAGGATAGCGGAACAGGGCTGACGACGAAAGTTTCCGCTACATTTGGTTCAGGTTTTGTACGATATGATAAACTCATTACTTTGGATTTATGAGAGATCTAGTTACCCGAAGTACATAATTAAATGAGTTTTACCTTTTATCAGAAACTCAAATAGTGACTGTTTGCAAACTTTTCAGTCTACCTGCATTTAAATCAACAAAATGAAATGGTTCCTAACAATTCCATTTAATTTATATTCTACTCTGTCTTGATAACTGAACTAGGTTAGGTTAGGTTAAAGGGCTGTCATGATTATCCACAGCACACATAGACCACATCTGGGTCCGTTGTGTTACCACATGGGATACAGAAATCCCTGACCATCCTATACCTCGAACCAACCTGAGCACACAATCGAACGTTGTAACTGACCAACGTCAATGTTTACCAAGTCCGCCAACTCGTTAAAATAGTAAGAGCCAAGAATTAACCTCCTCAGACTCGTCAAGCCTGAGCATCCACAAAGAAAATGGAAGGTACTCTCCTCTTCCTCCTCATCACCGCAACTTCTACAAATATCGTTATACGGCAGCCTAAGCCTCCTGGCGTGCTCTCCGATTGGACAATGCCCAGTGATGACTCCAATGACAGCACCGATATATTGTCTCCTCAACGACAGCAACTTAGCAGAGCGACCCACGTTCAACATGGGCCACATCTGTTTAGTTAAATTACATGTGCCGCTGCTCAGCCATCTCGAGTTAGTCCTGCTGACCGCAGCCTGCATAATGGCGAATTTGCATGAGTCGAAAGGCATTTCAACCGTGCAGCGAGTACTTTCAGCTTCAGGCGTTGTACCCCGACGAGCCAGTTCGTCAGCTCTAGAATTGCCAACGAATCCATTGTGACCTGGAATCCAGCACATAGCAATATCGCAGAAGCTACACAACTCCGTTAGCGATATACGGCACTCCAACACAATCCTCGAGGTAGTAAGTACGGATTCTAGCGATCTAATCGCAGCTTGGCTGTCTGTCAGAATCACAATGTTCTTCACAGATAGGACATGGCGCCCCAGCCAGGCCAAAGCTTCCCAAATTCCTACCAATTCCGCCTGAAGAACACTACAGTATTCCGGCAGTCGTACCGATAGGTTTAAATTCAGTGTGTCGGAGTGAACGCCCGCGCCAACTCCACGATCGGTCTTAGAGCCATCGGTGTAGATGTATATCGTGTCTGATCTTGTAAGCCAGTCTTCAGCCCATTGAGCTCGTGTTGGAATAAGGCATTTGAAGTTCTTGTCAAACAACGGCTTTGCCAAAGCATAGTCCGTAGATGCCGGGATATCACGATTTCTCAAAATTATCGAGTGCCCGCTATTTAAAGTCAACCATTGACCTGTCTCGAGGAGATCCCAGACGATTGGCGCAGAAGCATCATCTGTCCAATTCATAAAAAGGGAGATAAACTGCGGTGTGAGAATTACAGGGGCATCTCACTAGTTTGTACGTCCTATAAAATTTTGACGAAAATTCTGGAAAATAGAATAAAACCGTACGCAGAACGAGTCATTGGCGAATATCAAAGCGGTTTCAGACCTGGTCGCTCCACAACCGATCAGCTTTTCTCAGTCAAACTGATACTCCAGAGGTGCTGGGAATACAACGTAAACGTATACCAAATCTTTGTCGACTTCAAGCAGGCATACGACAGTATCGATCGTGGAGTACTGTACAACATCATGCTGCAATTTGGTATACCAGCAAAATTAGTGCGACTGACAAAGATGACGATGACCAACTCCGTCTCACAAGTCAGGATCCAGAATAGACTTACTGATCTATTTGAAACACGCACTGGTTTGAAACAGGGCGATGGACTGGCACCGACGCTCTTCAACCTAGCACTGGAATACGTTATTCGGGCCATGAATATGGACAACAGCAAGACGCTACTCATCAAGTCGACACAATTAGCAGCGTACGCCGACGACATCAACATCATGTCCCGAAGATTGGCTGACGCAGAAGAACTTCTGCATACACTCGATACCGCTGCAAAGGAAGTTGGATTACGTATTAACGAGGGTAAAACTAAAATAATGATGCAATCGGTGACAAGGACACCTGCACAACCGAGCATCAACGTGGGGGACCTCAACATCGAGTTCGTGAACAACTTCATCTACCTGGGTTGCAACCTGTCAAGGGACGCCAACGAAACTGACGAAATCAAGCGACGGATACAGTTAGCTAATAAGACTTTTTTCTCGGTTCTCCCCATAATGAAATCGAAACATGTGCACAGAAACACGAAGCTCCGCGTGTACAAAACCATTATACGACCAGTGCTATGCTATGGCTGCGAAGCATGGACCCTAACTCAAGCCTCCGAAAACATGCTAGACACTTTCGAACGTAAGGTTCTACGGCGAATTTTCGGGGCTGTTTGCGATCGAGATGGATGGCGCATCCGGTACAACCATGAGTTGTATGAAATGTACGATGAGCTGCAAGCCTCGAAAATCGTCAAACTACAACGACTTCAATGGGCAGGGCATTTACAAAGAATGGACGATGATCGCATGCCTAAGAGAGTAATGAATGCAGAACGAGTCGACGGAGCGAGACTGCGAGGACGACCGAGATCTCGTTGGGAGAGCTCAGTAGGTGTGGACGCCGCGCAGCTGCTGGGCTCCCAAAATTGGAGGACGCGGTCACGTGACCGAGATAATTGGAGGACAATGATCCAGGCGGCCAAGGCCCGACGTCGGGCTGTCGCGCCACGATGATGATGATTGACCTGTCTCACGAATCCGTATGGCCGTACAAGCCGCCATCTGTTCACCTAGAATATCCAAGGGGAGCAAGTTGAGCATCATGTTCATAGCATCAAAAGGAGTCGTTCTAAGAGCCCCACTGATCGCCACACTAGCTGTCCTTTGCACCTTCCCCACTAAATTACGGTTAATCGTTGTACTAAGTGCATTCCACCAGACAACTATACCGTGCAAGAGGATGGGTCGTATAACCGCCACATAGAGCCAGTGTAGCACTTTCGGTTGCAGGCCCCACTTTTTACCGATAGCCCTCCTACAGGCGTAAAGTGCAATATTAGCCCTATTTACGCGTTCCTGAATATTTGGCCTCCATTTTAACTTCCTATCTAAAATCAGACCAAGGAAATTTGCCTTGTCAGTGAACGTCAATCTCGCCCCCTCCAGGACAGGAGGCTCAACAGGTGGAATTGTATGTTTCCTTGTAAATAAGACAAGCTCCGTCTTGCTGGGATTTACCCGAAGTCCGCACTCCGCAGCCCAGTCCACTAATAGGGAGAGGGCATTTTGCAGTACTTCACTTAAAGTGGTAGGAAACTTACCCGAGATAGCGATAGCAACGTCATCCGCGTAAGCTGTCACTTTGCAACCAAGCGCCTCCAATTTGAGTAGAAGACCATTGATAGCGGTGTTCCATAAGAAGGGGGAAAGGACTCCACCCTGCGGAGTACCTCTATACACACGCCTACTTTCAGTTGAAGCGCCTAATTTGGTACAAATATTCCTGGATGTTAACATCTGATTGATTAGTTTACAGAGCGAATCGTTTATGCCCAAACCTGATAGCGCATCGGTAATTGCCTGAGGTCTAACGTTATTAAAAGCACCTTCTATGTCCAAGAAGGCAACCATAGTATACTCCTTTAAACTCAGAGCCTTCTCAATATAGTGCACTAAAGAGTGCAGGGCTGTATCTACAGACCTACCCCTCCAGTAGGCATGCTGTGACTTTGACAGAAGTTCAGCAGGTATACTGCTTCGCAAGTGTATATCTATCAGCCTTTCCAGCATCTTTAACAGAATTGAGGACAGACTGATGGGTCTCAGGTCATTAGGACGTGAGTGAGAACTTTTACCCGTTTTGGGAATAAAGACCACTTTTACTTCCGACCACTTATGAGGAATATAGACTAAGTCTAAACAAGTTGTAAAAATAATTTCCATCCAGGGATAAATAACGTCGGATAGGTGCTGTATATCGGCCGGAATGATGCCGTCAGGCCCCGCGGATTTAAAGGGCTCAAAGCTAGAGAAAGCCCAGAGAATTTTATCCCTTGACAAAATAGATGAGGAAGCACAGGGAGCTGAGACGTCTTCTTGAATATTCTCGAGCTGCCCGACCTCCGGTGAGCTGTCTGGGAAATGTGTCGCTAGCAGGACGTCAATTGTCTCCTTACTAGAGGACGTCCACATTCCATCGGGCTTCATAAGGTAGCTATGAGTTGATGGATTAGAGGCTAATATTTTACGAAGTCTGGAGGCATCGCTAACTTTGTCGATGCGTTCGCAAAACAATCTCCACGAGCATCGTTTCGCGTTCCTGACTTCTTTCTTAAACCTTCTCAGATGATTTTTGTAAATACACCAATCCGAATCGTTCCCTGATGATTTCGCCGTGTTAAAAGCCTTTCTGCATAGGATTCTACATTCAGTTATCAGCGGACTCCACCACTCTGGTTTTTTGTTACCATTGGGTCTGCGAGCGGGGCACGCTTTAGTAATAGCTTTATTTAAAGCACCAGTTAGGGTACTCACCATTTCGTCCAACTCCCACTTACTACTCGGCTGTCCCGGAAGAGGTGGTAATTCTTCCAAAAAGGTTTCACGGTGGGTGACCCAATTAGTTCTTCGTCTATTTATAATAATTGGATAATCCGTTATGTGCTCATCAATCCCGAATTGGAGATAGCGGTGATCAGAGAAGGAATGGTCCGAAGAGACGCTCCAACCCCGCACCAAATGTTGAATATCCTCCGACACAAGGGAGATGTCAAGGACTTCCTTCCTATTTTTAGTAATGAATGTGGGTTCACCGCCAACATTACAAATTAATAAATTTGTCGAGATGAGGTAGTCGAATAAAAGCTCACCTCGTTCGTTTGTATCGGAGCTTCCCCACACTGCATGGTGAGCGTTCGCGTCACAGCCAAGAATAAAATCAATCTTTTGCCTATTCGAGACTGCAATAGCTTCCCTTAGATTTGTATGGAGGACGCCTACATGGTCATGCGCCAGATAAGCAGAGGCTACCCAATACCGTCTTTCGTTAGTTTCTAGACTAATAACCGCCGTATCTCTATCACTATAAGCCGCGACAAAGAAGACATGTAGCGCATTTTTCGCAAGTATACACGCTCGGGGTTTCCCGAACTAAAATGATAAAACTCCGAGCAAAGAGACACGCCCGTCGATGCGATAATTCATTATTTTACCTTTTAATTGTCCTAGCTATTGTCCTCCTAGACGGGAGTCATGACGTTTGAATCCTGCAAATAATTCATAATAAATTAAAATCACCCGCTCAACTGTCCCCAGCGTCCCATTTTCCGACTACCACACTCATCGGCGAAGGACTTCTTTCTATCCTTTAATCAAATCATTGTGTTCGTACAATACACCCTATCGGATATGCACCTGCGAAGTCTGTCATATTTAGCGTAACACGCTCCACTCGAATTGCATTTTTCAAACCAATGCATGGTATGTGATGTGATGAAGCACCTGTTAATCCCTGAAATAGAACAATTTCCCACCGTTCTACTCTGATGAGTGCCGCACACCACCATCGCCATGCACCAGGGCGCCTATTGTCTTCAAGGGTCGTCGTAGTAGCGTTGAGCGCGAGGCTTTTTCCACGTCAATGCTTTTTCGCACACACCCAAGGGAAGAAAATGAAAATGCAACTTATCTTTATTAGTTCAGGGATTCGGATCGTTTTAGACGGGACGACGAAAACGTCGGAAAATTTTAGTCATAAGTGAATTAATGTTTAAGTGCGATCCTCCTATGACTTTTCCCATATTTTTTCGTTCTGTCAGTTTCCACAAGCACCCCACCAGTTCAGCCTGCGTAACCCTTCGTGCTCAGTGTCTTGCTGTGGCGATTAGTGAAACGTGATATGTTAGAGCATGTATACGATTTCAATATTTGTAATTGATAGGAGCAGAGCAATACAACATTTCCAACACATGTGACATACATTCAAAATTGCATATGACTGGAGCTGACGTGAAACAATACGAGGCCATGATGTTAACATATAATATGCTTCATTGCGTCCATGAAAATGTTGTTAGAATTTTCATTGAAGTGTAAATGAGCGGCTGGATGACTATTAGAAGGAAATAATAAAAAATTCACTTGTTCAACTTTAAAATTACATGTTTGACAGTTGGATATAAAGAATATTTTGGGACATTTTTAGTTTCCGGGGCTCCAATTTTACATCGTATCTATGTTAATACAGACCTGAATTGGCCGAATCTGAAAAAAATTGAGCGAATTCGCTACGGTTAGAAGATATACGCTCTTGGTCTCTAAAAATAATGGCAAAATATACAAAATTAATCGTATGTTACAAGCTCATCCCGGTCGCGATCTTAACTAAATATTTCCCCGAAAGCTAATCCAAACGCTGTTACACGCAGAGCGAACGAAGCTAAGGTTCATGTTCGCGCGTATATTGACGGTTGTGATCCCTTAAGCGCGGTGACAAACAATCTAAGTTGAAAGTGATCACCTCGGGCTCCGGAAACTAAAAGATTGCCCGCCCAGATTGTAGTTTAGTCCATATAACCTCATTTATTTGGTTTCTGATGTCTGCAAGACCGCAAGCGACCGTGGTATAGGTTCCAGTCGGCTGTTCTCGGCTCTCGAAATCCTTGCCTGTTCATCAGGGGTATGTTTAGTCTTCCTGTTTACAGCCTCTCTGCACACGTTTACAGTTCTTGAAGAGCACCTGTATGATGCTTGAGCCAAAATGGCCGACCTACTGTCGACGCACATAGTCGTAATCCCTTGAATGAACTGGACTTTGCTCATTGCTGATACGCGTATAGCATATACAATAAGTCCGACTGAAATACGGTGGCATAGTTTGGCAGTCTATACTATACTTTCTCAGGCCCAGACGCCGAGCCTATTCCAGTGTCAGTGTTTCGACCACCCGTATATATCAGGCCGCCACCGTTATTGACAGCTACGCTGCTCTTCCAGCCTCCCCTTCACTTCCTTTCGAGGAATGTTCCTTTGGCCACGTGATCCGTATTCTGCTCAATATCTATGCCGTATTGTCTCTGATATGCTGTCAGAATACAAAAGTGGCCGTTTTGATTTGAATTGTGCCACATACCTGACCTTTTGGCCGTAATCATTATGCAGACCAATCTCGTTAATTCCTTCACATTGGCTTTGTTCTCGATGGCTTTTCACCACACAACCGCTCCATAGTGATGCCTACACTGGGCCTCACTATACATATAAATGTGTAATAGACCGCCTATAGATCCCATGTGAGTGAGACCTCATATACCAAAGTAGGCCGATCGATTTGTAAAGGGGCCTGACCGAGTCTGTGCAGTACTCGTACGCCCCCAGAGCATTTTCCTGTCTAGTGTTAGGCCTAAATATTTAACACTGTCAACAAGGTGTAGCGTTATTTCGTTGCGGGTGGGTATGGTAATTTCCGACACGCTGTTTTCTTCTGAAAGGTATTAGTTCAGTTTTTGTCCGGTTTGCATCAAAACCATCTTCACTGGGTCAGACTTAGATCTGGTCTAGTGCCGGTTGCATAAGGTTTCACAAGGTTTGTGATAAATTATCTCTCACAAGCGTCATAATATCAGCGGCATATGCTACCACCTCAAAGCCTCTGGCTCTTAACCTGTATAGTATTTCGTTAACCGTCACCTCCTTGCAGCGTTCCTGTTCTAGCTGTCTTCACTTTTTTAACTCCTAAAAAGTGGTCTCGATTTTCCTATTCCTGAGCAAATCCGACGCCTAAATTGTCAGGGCTTAAAGTCAAACCTGTATGCAATTTAAAATGTAAGTATTCTTTTGAAAGACGTGCGCGCGTTATTTCAAATAATACTTATCCTTTTTGACGGGATTTTGTAAAGCGTAATTGTGATTTAGCGGAATTTTGAACTGACGGGATTTTCAATTGACGGGATTTTGAATGGCGAAATTTCAGGTTGCGAATTTTCACCATTTCTACCAGGACAAGAGAATAGAATATAAAGAACCAAAACCGGTATCATCATCATCGTGGCGCGACAGCCCGATCGACCATTTTGCCATTAGTAAAAGATTCAAGAGTTGCCTCCTGGACGTGCGAAACAAGAAGGGTGCCGATATTGGGATGGGAAGAGACCATTATCTTATGATCGCTAATGTTCGATTGCGTATTGCAGCCGTGCGCCGCCCCAGCGACGAAAGATCCAGGCCCCGCAAATTCAACACCGCTCGACTAAAAAATCCAGCTGTCTTACAACAATATAATGACCATCTTGCGCAAAAAGCGGCTGAGATAACTAGTCACCCAGATAGTGACATAAACGAAAACTGGGATGCCATAAAAAATGCGTACATTGATAGCGCAAATACCATCCTTGGCCCAAACCCGGATTGCCGGAATAAGCCCTGGATGTCCGACGCTTCATGGCAGCGGATTGTTGAAAGAAAGGAGCTGAAAGTTCGTTTGGCTGCAGCATCAGACGACAATCGAAGCAGCATCGAACTCCTTTACCGTCAGAAAGCTCGAGAAGTTCAGCGTAGTGTGCGACGCGATAAAAGAGTTTATGCCAATTCTCTTTTAGATCAAGGAGTTTACAGGTGGTCGTAACTCCTGCCAACATCCGGTGAAAGATAGTGATGGAAAGCTACTTATCTTGGAAGAAGATCAAATGAGGCGGTGGAAAGAACACTTCGCCGCGGTCTTGAACCGTGTAACCTCTGGTGAAGTTCCCCCTCATATAGATAATTTAGCTAACCATCAAAATGTGCGTATACGGTCCACTGCCCCGACTAATGCCCGGTTCACATTATTCCAGTCCAGTAATCCAGTCCAGCGATCCAGTCCAGTGCTGGACTGGATCAAATCGTCTACATGATTCCAGTCCAGTAGTCTGGCGAGTGTGTTGTTGATTCGGTAACTATAGTAACAATGATTTTTGGGCGAGCTGGAATCAAAAAGTAGACCGACAATCCAGTCACTGGACTGGATTCCTGGATTGAATTGCTGTCCAGTGCCGGTTCACATTATTCCAGTAGCAGTCCAGCGCTGGACTGGATTACTGGACTGGATTGGTTACTGGAATAATGTGAACCGGGCATAAAGAGGAAATAGTCACTGCAATTATTGCACTAAAACGAGGAAAGGCCGCCGGACTTGACGGCATCCCTGCCGAACTTTATCAAGCAGCGCCAAGCGTAACTGCCGATTTGCTGCACCCACTTGTTGATAAAGCGTGGAATACAGAGACCTTTCCCACTGAGTGGAAGGAAGGTTTGATCATCAAACTTCCAAAGAAGGGTAGCCTCACAGACTGTAATAATTGGAGAGGCATATGTGTGCTTCCTGCCGTTGCCAAGATAATAGCTAAAATCGTCCTGGAAAGACTAAAGGCCCACTTAGAAAGCACAATTGATGAAGAGCAGGCTGGCTTTCGATCCGGATTCTCCTGTGTCGATCACATTAACACCTTGCGAATCATCATCGAGCAATGCGCTGAATACGATTCTCTGCTTCACTTGCTTTTCATCGATTTCGAAAAGGCTTTCGATAGTGTGAACCGGGATTCTATATGGGCGGCCTTGCGCAGGAGAGGCATCCCTGAGAAGCTTGTGGCTATTATTAAGGCAACCTATGACGGCGCGAAATGTCGCGTTCTGCATAAAGGTAAGGTGTCGGGGGACTCTGAGATTCGCAGTGGAGTTCGGCAGGGGTGCATCCTCTCACCGATCCTATTCCTCATTGTGATCGGCGATGTGTTGCATGCAGCCCTATCCAGACTCGACAGAGGAATTCAATGGACTTTGACATCTTATCTACAACATCTTGACTACGCTGACGACATATGCCTACTCTCCCACAAAATCATGGATCTGTCCGCAATGGCGTTAGATCTCGAGAGGGAGGCAAGCAAGGTTGGGCTAAAGATTAATACCAACAAGACCAAGGTTCTTAGCCCGCCGTTGCGAAAAAGAAATCCGACACCTATTGCCATCAATATTAATGGGCAGCCTGTGGAGAAGGTGGACAACTTCGTCTACCTGGGTAGCATTGTTGCCGAAAATGGTGGTACGGAGCAGGACATCGCTCGTCGTATCAACCAGGCTAAACGCGCATACGGCATGCTGTCCAAAATCTGGCAAGGCAGTTATCTCAGCATTAAGACCAAGCTGGGCCTGTTTCGCTCCCTGGTACTGACAGTGCTTTTGTATGGGAGCAGTACATGGAAAGTTTCCGTAGGAGTTACCAGAAAGCTGCAAGTTTTCGTCAACTCATGTCTTCGTCGAATTTTAAGAATTTTCTGGCCCGAAACAATATCAAATGAAGAGCTAAGTCGGCGTACGGGTCAGATGCCAATCGACGAATTGATACGCAGGCGAAAATGGCAGTGGATAGGTCACACATTGCGGAAGAGTGATAACTGCATTGCTATGCATGCCATGAAATGGAACCCCATTTCCAACCAAGGCCGACCAAGAGGGGGTCCTCGAATCACATGGCGTCGATCTGTGGCAAAGGAGTGTCAGGCACTGGGTAAGTCTTTTGGGGAGTTGCGCCCCATTGCCCAGAACAGAGTACGATGGCGCGCAGAAGTAGTTGACGCGCTATGCCCCGCTAGGGGTTAAGGCAAAGTAGTAATTATCTCGGTCACGTGACCGCGTCCTCCAATTTTGGGAGCCCAGCAGCTGCGCGGCGTCCACACCTAATGAGCTCTCCCAACGAGACCTCGGTTGTCCTCGCAGTCTCGCTCCGTCTCCGACTCGTTCTGCATTCATTACTCTCTTAGGCATGCGATCATCGTCGATTCTTTGTACATGCCCTGCCCATTGAAGTCGTTGTAGATTGACGATTTTCGAGACTTGCAGCTCATCGTACATTTCATACAACTCATGGTTGTACCGGATGCGCCATCCATCTCGATCGCAAACAGCCCCGAAAATTCGCCGTAGAACCTTACGTTCAAAAGTGTCTAGCATGTTTTCGGAGGCTTGAGTTAGGGTCCATGCTTCGCAGCCATAGCATAGCACTGGTCGTATAATGGTTTTGTACACTCGGAGCTTCGTGTTTCTGTGCACATGTTTCGATTTCATTATGGGGAGAACCGAGAAAAAAGTCTTATTAGCTAACTGTATCCGTCGCTTGATTTCGTCAGTTTCGTTGGCGTCCCTTGACAGGTTGCAACCCAGGTAGATGAAGTTGTTCACGAACTCGATGTTGAGGTCCCCCACGTTGATGCTCGGTTGTGCAGGTGTCCTTGTCACCGATTGCATCATTATTTTAGTTTTACCCTCGTTAATACGTAATCCAACTTCCTTTGCAGCGGTATCGAGCGTATGCAGAAGTTCTTCTGCGTCAGCCAATCTTCGGGACATGATGTTGATGTCGTCGGCGTACGCTGCTAATTGTGTCGACTTGATGAGTAGCGTCTTGCTGTTGTCCATATTCATGGCCCGAATAACGTATTCCAGTGCTAGGTTGAAGAGCGTCGGTGCCAGTCCATCGCCCTGTTTCAAACCAGTGCGTGTTTCAAATAGATCAGTAAGTCTATTCTGGATCCTGACTTGTGAGCCGGAGTTGGTCATCGTCATCTTAGTCAGTCGCACTAATTTCGCCGGTATACCAAATTGCAGCATGATGTTGTCGGTACTCCACGATCGATACTGTCGTATGCCTGCTTGAAGTCGACAAAGAGTTGGTATACGTTTACGTTGTATTCCCAGCACCTCTGGAGTATCAGTTTGACTGAGAAGAGCTGATCGGTTGTGGAGCGACCAGGTCTGAAACCGCTTTGATATTCGCCAATGACTCGTTCTGCGTACGGTTTTATTCTATTTTCCAGAATTTTCGTCAAAATTTTATAGGACGTACAAACTAGTGAGATGCCCTTGTAATTCTCACACCGCAGTTTATCTCCCTTTTTATGAATTGGACAGATGATGCTTCTGCGCCAATCGTCTGGGATCTCCTCGTTCTCCCATACTCGCAGGAGTAATTGATGTATGGCATGAACTCGACTCGTTCCACCGAATTTTAGCAGTTCAGCTGGAATCTCGTCAGCGCCCGGCGCTTTATTTCGTTTTAGTGACCGCAAGGCGAAATCAATTTCCTCTACTGTCGGGGGTTGAATGGGTGGGCCTAGATCAACAATATCGTCGAGAGCTTCCTGTGTGGGGATGTTAGATGGTCGGTTTAGAAGCTCTTCAAAATAAGAGGCCCATCGTTTGTTAATACCATCGGTGTCGCTGATGATGTTTTCATCCTTGTCCTTACAAAGGCTAGTCCTGGGTTGGTAGCCGTTCTTAATTGTATTTACTAGTTTGTACGCTTGTCTGGTGTTCCTATTAGCTAAGTTTTCGTTTATGTTCAGCAACTGCTCGTCAAAGTATTTACGTTTCTTAAGTCTAATTATTCTATTCGATATTCGTCGTAGCTCGTCATATTTTTCTATTCTGGCTCTGGTTCTTCGTTGAATCCATTGTCTGTAGGCCTCGTTTTTCGCGTCAAGTGAATTTTTGCATTCTTCGTCGAACCAGTCATTTCGCGCTCGCCGGGCTTTATATCCCACGACCTTCTCTGCGACATCCTTGATGGTACCCTTCAGTTCTTCCCAGAACCCATGGACGCCTGTGTTGCTGATGTTGTGTAGCATAGGTGATAGTTTTTCCTCAAGGGCGGTAGTATACGCCACCGCTGTAGCATCACTCAAAAGCTTATCAACCGCAAAGATTTTGGGAGGGCTGATTCTTGATTGGTGCACTGAGGAAATTCTACATCTGTAGGTCGTCTTCACCAAATGATGATCTGAGTCGCAGTTTGCTCCTCGATAATAGCGGACATCCATGACACTAGACGCCCATCTCCTGCAAATGAGGACGTGGTCAATTTGGTTGACGGTATGTGCGTCTGGAGACTTCCAGGTCTGCTAGTGAATTCGTCGATGCGGGAAACATGTAGAGCTTACGATTAGATTCCTGCTGCAGGCGAAGTCGATAAGTCGCTGGCCGTTATCGTTACATTCTTCATGGAGGCTGTGGCCTCCAGTGGTCCCCCGGTGCCAACTTTCATTTCCGACTTTCGCGTTAAAGTCTCCCAGCAGCAATTTGACGTCGTTTGTTGGTCCGGTATCAACTCTTTGAAATAAATCCCGTAGAATATCTTCCTGGACCACGAGCAAAACAAATGTATATACAAATCAAATTTATTATCTATGATGTCTGAGTTTCATAACTCCCGTATCATTTCCAATTGACTTTAATGTTAAAACATAATAACCCGTACTTTGATGTTACTCAATTCCATGCAGCGTATTTGGGAAGATTTTCTGATTAGGCCAAACGCATTCAATATAACAGACTGTACTCTTTCCGCCTACTATTATCCAACACTGGCAACTTATCACTCTTTTTACTTCTTCTAATAAAAAAAAATTAACTCAATAGCCGAAAATTAAATTATTCGAATAAAAGAATTCAATTTATTAATTTTACAATTCTATCTAGTTTAACCTGCTGTCTAAAGCAAACCGTCGCGTCGTTATCGTGGCACTACACGCCAACGTTGCGACGGGACGGGCCACTTCGAACATTGTCCTCTAATAATTTCGGTCAAGTGACTGCGTCTTTCAATTTTAGAAGCAGTTGTTCAGCGTCAGTATCTACTGAGTCTTCTCAACGAAATTTCGGTCTTGCTCGTAGCCTTGCTCCGATGATGCATCCTTTCATATTTATTTAGGCTTGCGGTTATCGCCCATTCGTTGTACACATCGTTAAAGTCATTATAGTTTGACGATCCTCGAAACCTCCAGATTATCGTACAGATTGTACAGCTCATGGTTGTACCGTTGGTAAACTGCTCCGAAGATTCGCCCGAAGACTTTCCCTTCGAATGTGTTTAGCATGTTTTCAGAGGATTGGCTTAGGGTTCAGGTTTCGCAGCCAAAGCATAGCACAGGTCATGCGATGGTTTTGTATATGCGAAGCTTCGTATTTCTTGCACATGCTTCGATTTCATTATTGTAAGAACCGAGAAAAGTCCTATTTTTTATCTGTTTCCGTCACTTGATTTCGTCTGTTTCGCTGTCGTCCTTTGACAGGTTGCTACCCAGGTACATGAAGTCGCCTACGACTACGTTTTGGGTTTTTTTTTAGCTTAATTTTCTCTCAGTATTAACCCTGACAATATTTGGTGTAAGTTTGTTCAGGTTCAGGTTAGTTCAGCATTGGTTAAAAAGCCGCTACTATAACCCTGTATTCGTCCAAGAGCGCTATTGGTAGAAAGTTGGGTACTGCAACCAAACGTTGTGTATTGGCTTCACCTATCTGTTGTTCGCCCCATACTTATCCATGATCAGTGGCGTATTTGGGAAAATGACAAGGTGGGGGTTTTTCCGATCGATAACGCTAATCGCCACCTTTCCTCCGGTTAAAAGTTTGTCGAAACGATGAACTCAAACAGCTGATACCGGCTGCCGAGATTTTGGAAACTAGAACTTTTTACTTTTTCACATTCAAATAAGAACAATATTGCAATGGCTATAAAGAACAACCATAGAATAGAATGGTACAGGGGGCAGAATACCGAAAAATTGTTGATTTTTCGACTGAGTTGTCATACTTTGAGGGTTGCGATGCGTTACCATCCATCAGCCTGGTAATGAGGAATGAAAATATGTGACCGGCATTTTTCCCTTTCGGGAAACTAATGTTCCGGTTAGTTAATCGGCAGTCTAACCGGACATTGAGAAACTATCCCTAATAGTGTACAAAGGATGTTGGAGTATGTAAATGTATGGTTTATGTAATAGGGTAGCCAATCTAGACAGTCTCTCTTTGGTGGGTGGAAATAAAATTCCGGCGAATGGAATTAATACCCGGGTGTTTCGAAAATTACCGAGGATAACGTACCATGAGTGGGCGACCGGTAGCGCAGTGTGTTGAGGCATCAGTCTCATGTTTGACTACCGGCGTTTCGGGTTCGAATCCCGTCCACGACAACGTTCGTGGCCATGGATGTGCAGGAGCTGTATGCTGGCAACTGCATTCTCTGAAACCAATTTATGCCAACGAAACGTCAACTGGGCCACATGGAACAGTTGACGCGCTATGCCCTACAAGGGGTTAGAGCAATTGAGTGAGTTATAATTAGGTTTTTCGTAATGTAAATTAATTAGAAATAATTCCCAAATTGTCATTTTAATCCCTAAATTATTTCTTTGTTGGAACTATTATTTACAATACTGCATGACTTCAGTAATAAGCTTGATATGGAGTTACGTTTGCGGCGTTTAGTCAAAAAGCAATAGAACAAATTCTAAAGCTATGTGGAAGATTTGTAACGGACGGTTTGGTGGGCATCCGAAGATGCCCGTGGGGACGGAGCCTTAGGTAGCATAATGACCGTGAAAGTCGGGCCGTGCCATCTGGCGAAGAAAAAGGCCCCTCAACGAGCTAAGCAGCAGGTAAAAATGGGGAATAAAAAAAAATAGTCGATAAGGACGGAATGGTTGGCGGACGGATCAGACGCCCACGCAGTCGTATTTGGGTCCGGGTGTAATGGAACCCTCACCTCTGGTTTCGTACCACCAACAGATCACTACTCATCAGGTGCTGCTTCGATCTGCCAGTGGGAGCAGGACTACCAGACCATAATATGGTTCATTATAAGGAAGCTTCTACGAGGCCTGCCAAGAAGAGAAGCTGAGGACAAAGTGTGCTGCTAAAAATAGAAAAAAAACAATAGCGAGCTGGGTACCGGAATCAGCCGACAACCATTGTAGAGGGGAAAAATTAGGAAAGCAAAAAAAAAAAAATACTACATTTCCCAATTATTCAGACGATCAACAGGTTACAAAGAATTCTGAGGCCAGCAGAGGCGGAACACTGCATTCCTTGCCGTAATTCACTTATAAACTCTGTAAGCTGCTGAGCAGATGAATAATAGAAAAATGCAATACTGTGTAAATAAGTTTTTTTTAAGTTACTTAGAAGGACAATCCTGGCAAACAAAAAGGTATCTAGGGCTCCTCCGCGCTTCGTCCGGTCACCGAAGATGCTCCAAATGCCGCCAATTCAAAGCATTTATGGAGGCCTTAAATACGTGGCTAAACCACAAAAGACAAACACAACACCAGGATTGCCTTGATGAACTGATTCTAAAAGGATAATCTGCTCTATAGGAAGAATTGGGGTGCTACAGAGGAAAGCACAGATACTTGAAGGGAAAAGACATACGTGAAGTAAAAATGGCTAAGTCCTAAGACTTAGAGCAAGTAGCCTTAATGTGCTTGTTGGAATACAAATCGGTGGAAGGACTAAAAAGGAACCCTAAGAGGTTCTTCTTAGTCCTATTCTGTACCAGAATCGGGCCCCACGTTGGGCGCCAAATATGTAACGGACGGTTAGTTGGGCAACCGAAGATGCCCGTGGGGACGGAGCCTTAGGTAGCATAATGATCGTAAAAGTCAGGCCGTGCCATCTGGCGAAGAAAAAGGCCCCTCAACGAGCTAAGCAACGGCCTATGCTTGCTGTAGCTCAGTTCGGGAGATGTGGGCGGGGTTTTCGGCGCTCGTTGCCTCTGTCCTTTACGTATTAACAAAAATTCATAGGCCTGGGGAAGACAACACAAAGAAGGGAGGTAAAAATGGGGAATAAAAAAAAATAGTCGATAAGGATGGAATGGTTTGCGGACGGATCAGATGCCCACGCAGTCGAATTTGGGTCCGGGTGTAATGGGACCCTCACCTCTAGTTTCGTACCACCAACAGATCACTACTCATCAGGTGCTGCTTTGATCTGCCAGTGGGAGGAGCACTACCAGACCATAATATGGTTCATTACAGATTATTATTGGATTAGAGTATTTATCTCGTTTTTAATGGTCTTGGAAGAAAAATCACAAATTGCCTATGGCATTGACTCGACTAAACGCGGAAAACATATCTCCATAATCGTGCTTAGTAATGAGGTCACGCGCTTTTGAAAATAGTTGTTTAACATGTAGTATTCAATTCAGAGCCTATATTTGTCATTGCGGTCACCTAATTATTTTCCAGAATTTTCGTCAAAATTTTGTAGGACGTACAAACAAGTGATATGCTCTGTAATTCTCACACCGTAGTTTATCTCTTTTTTGTAAATTGGACAGATGATGCTTCTGCGCCAATCGTCTGGGATCTCCTCGTCCTCCCATACTCACAGGAGTAATTGATGTATGGCATCAACTAGATCCGTTCCAGCGAATTTTAGCAGTTCAGCTGGAATCTCATCAGCGCTCGGCGCTTTATTTTGTTTTAGTGACCGCAACGCGCTATCAACTTCCTCTACTGTCGGGGGTTGTATGGGTGGGCCTTCATCAACAATATCGTCGAGAGCTTCTTGTGTGGGGATGTTAGATGGTAGGTTCAGAAGCTCTTCAAAATAAGAGGCCAATCGTTTGTTAATGCCATCGATTTCGTTGATGATGTTTCCATCCTTGTCTTTACAAATGCTAGTCCTGGGTTGGTAGCCGTATTTATTGTAATTGTATTTACTAGTTTGTACGCTTGTCTGGTGTTCCTATTACCTAAGTTTTCGTTTATGTTGAGCAACTGCTCGTCAAAGTATTTACGTTTCTTACGTCTAATTATTCTATTCGATATTCGCCGTAGCTCGTCATATTTTCCTCTTCTAGCTCTGGTTCCTCGTTGAACCCATTGTCTGTAGGCCTCGTTTTTCGCGTCAAGTGAATTTTTGCATTCTTCGCCGAACCAGTGATTTCGCGTTCGCCGGGCTTTATATCCCACGACCTTCTCTGCGACATCCCCTTGGTACCCTTGAGTTCTTCCCAGAATCCATGGACGCCTGTGTTGCTGATGTTGTGTAGCATAGGCGATAGTCTTTTTCAAGGGCGGAAGTATACGCCACCGCCGTAGTCATTAATCTCGCTGCCAAGCCAATTTGTTTCCTGGACTGCAATAATGCTCAGTTTGTACTTTTCGACCTGTTGACGTAGGGCCTTCTTGGCCCCCGGCTTGTTCAAGGAGCGTACATGGCAGGATCCGAAAGAATAATCCTTTAGTCGTTTGCGTGGTCGTCGTTGTTGAGCCGTCCAATCCGAAGCTTTTGTTCCAGGTTTCTTGACATTGATGGGTTTTTGCAAGGACGAGTTGTCAGCACGTCGCTTAACCCCATTCAGGGGATGGCCTTGGAAGATAGCTGCTTCAGATGGTTTAATACACATTCTGGAGCTCACACATCTATGTTGCAGGTCCAACTACGCAAGTCATTCCATCCGACTAAACCTGAGACGCTTAAGTGTTGGTCAGCCATTCAGGCTACAGCTATCTGCCTTTTTCCAAATGTCTTATCGCAAAGACTTGGCCGTCCGCGGTTTGAAACACTGCTGCCCCCCCCCGGTTGGAAATATTGCCGCAGATTTATTCAAATACACATACCGGACTGTGGTGCAAAAAGAAGTTCCACTAACCATAACTAGGTCTACACTAGATCTCGAGTGCAACTTCTGGTGTAAAAAATATACTTCTGTTAAACATGGCCTTCCGGTTAATTTTATGTTGTATATTAAATAATTATAACTTGGTTGAAATGTAAGATAATGTCGACTGTTCGAAAATAGTAAATGATTCGAAAACTCCTCTTTGTACCGCACTCCGGTGCGTTTATCTGAATTAATCTGTGTAAATTTTTCAATTGTATTGTATTTGCGTTCGAAGAAATAACGCCTGCGGTGAAAAAAAACAACGCTTGCGGTGAAAAAAGCAACGCCTGCGGTGCAAAATGCAACGCTTGCGGTGTAAAAACGAACGCTTGAAGTGGAAAATATGCAACGCAATTGAATTTACACATGCGTTTCTTCACGCAAGAGAAAAGTGTTAAAAACACACATTTCTCTTGTGTTAAAAAAGCGCGTGTATAAATAGAGCCTAAATGGACCAGGAACTACAACCATGCAAAAGACGAACCATTTGCTCGATTTTTTACCACTTAAGCGACAAATTTTCTACCTGTCAGCAACACACTTCGGTAGGCAGAAAAACTTTTTCTTGTATGTCTAATCCAGTACTATTCGATATGTATCTATTAGAACTACAATATTTGCAAATGACTTTGTTTTTTCTTTTTTTTGTTCGTCGGCTCTTAGACTATTACTACTATTTGCCTCCTGGTGGGGCAAAGCGCGTCAACAACTTAGTTGACGTTTCGTTAGTATGAACTCGTTTCGGACGATGCATGTCGCTAGCATGCATCATAGTCATACAAAGCAAAAGAATAGAGATTGTTTACAAGAAGTGGGACTCCATACGAATTAAGAGTGACTGCCTAGTAGTTACATATGTGTTGGATTTCATCAGTACACGAAGCGGTAATGCGGAATAGCAGGCATGTTACTCATACGATGAAACATACTAGGCAGTTGGCATTTGAAGAGCTTTTTAAAGTGTTGTCGTCCCTGCTTGAATCGTATGAATTTCCATCTCAAGTAGTCATTACTTTATGGCCACGGTTTATAACGAAGTGTGAGCATATCAAACATGCGGTTCAACGAGGTGATTATGATATTATGTACTTCAGTCTGAAATCTTCTAAAAGGAGGAAACGTTTAGCGCCTCAGTTACATATACCGGGGTGTGAGGTGCGTGCAATCCCCCTGTAAGTACTGCAGTGTTTTTCAGGCAGAGGTTACGGCCATTTCAAAAACTTTAGGCCGAGTTTATCCAAATTGCGGCAGCCGCCGCGGTTTACAAATTTACATTCAATTTAAACGCAATCTCGCCGCTCTACATACCGCGGTTTGTTAAATTCAATCTAAATTTTTAAACCGCATGTGATCCCGCAGCTTCTTAACTCAGCCGTAAATTGGCTGGGACGACATGTCATAACAACGTATTAGGGATATTGTAATGTATACAGTAAAATACCGCTAATTAAAATGTATCGCCAATGTACAACTAGATTTTCCTCACCTGACAATTTGACGTTTTCATTTATTCCATAAAGTACCTCCACATCGATTGTAAGTTCTATAATTCTCTGGAGAAAGCGATGCGTCGTAATAGGTCAACTTTAAGGGGAGATCTCCATAGAGGAGAAGTGAAGGTCAAAAAAAAGTTTTCGCTTGGTAGAGGCAGTATAAGAAAGAAAGGTACCACTGAGTACATTCCATTTTTGGCATTTTCATCAAATTTGAAGTAAGGAGAAAGGAGGGAGAGGGGAAAATATGTGATCATAAGTTGTCCCACCCCTCTTGCATTTCCAGACCGTTACACTTAGAAATATGAAAACTTACAAAAAGGTGGCATTTTACTAGCATAGAAAACTAAAAATAACGGAATTTTGATATCTTGTCAAAATAGGTTAATAATAGTACATTTCTATATTTGCAGTTAGGACACCCCTGCATCCCACAAACACATCCGAAGTTAAAAGCATTGATGGCCAACGATAAAAAACACTATAGGCAATAATATCTCTAAGTTTCGTCATAATCACATAATATTTAATAATACTACATCCATTTAAAGTTAGGCATTTCGACACTATCCATACAAAAAATACACCTACCGGCCTCATGCATATACAGGGTGTCCCAAACCCCAACGTCAACCCGGAAACCGGTGATAGGCCAAGTGGTGGCAGTTATCAGAAAAGTATTAAAAAAAGTCTCCGTCAATTATTTTGTGACTTATAGACATTCAAAAAAGAATTGGAAAAATCCATACCCTGCGATGATTTTTTAAGTACTGTTATTACAAATTTTCATTTTCCTTTATTTTTTCTTATGAAACAACCCTGACTAACTGTTCTATAAATCACAATCTAAAAGTAAAAAGTTACTGTATTGGTTTTAAATAAAATATGACTTTTTTCACCAATTTTGTACTCAAAATTATCACTTATCCCAACTTCAACTGACTGCACTGTAAAAAAATATACCACGCGGTTTTGGCAAGTAACTGTAAAAGATGGCGCATTTTGTCCAGATTCCAAAATGGTACGATACTTCCCATATTATCTCTTAATTGAGGTGAAAAGAAGTAATAATCTCATTTAGGCAAAAGTGTAATTTATTGAACAAAAAAATCAATTTACAATTAAACGTTAGAACTTCAATTTACAACAAATGTTCAAAATGTTTGCCTTCAGCTGCAATGCAAGCACGACATTTTCTTAAAAAGGATCGAGTTATAAGCCTGGTGAATCTTCCGGAACTAATGGCTTTAGCGGCATCCGCAATTTTTCGGCGGAGTTCCTCCAAATTTTCTATTTCTTTCGTGTAAACCTTTTCTTTTACCGCTCCCCAGTAAAAAAAATCGAGGGGATTTAGGTCAGGTGAACGTGCCGGCCACGAAATTGTACCAGACCGCCCTATCCACCTCTCGGGATATTCTCGATCGAGGAACTCTCTTACTGTACGGGCATAATGCGCTGGGCAGCCATCGTGCTGATACCACATATTTGAAAAAGTACTGAGTGGCACGTCTTCCAATAAATTGGGTAAATGATTCATTAAAAAATCTAAATATGTCTCGGCACTTAAGTTCTCCGAAAGCTCGAATGGTCCAATAATTTGGCCATTTAAAATCCCAGTCCACATGTTCACTTTAAAGCGATGCTGTGCTCTATATTGCCGCATTAAATGTGGATTTTCAATGTGCCACTCGTGTAAATTGTGGAGGTTAATGTAACCATCTTTAGAAAATGTGGATCCATAGAATTTTGTCAAAGAATCGGGGATCTTCTCTGTACTCACGCAACATCGTTTGACAAAATTGTACTCTCTGCGGATAATCTCGAGGTAGCAGACTTTGGACTCATTGAACATGGTACGGGTGCATCTTGTTTCTCCGTAGTATTCGTTGCGTACTGTACTTTTGGGTACTCCTGTGCTACATTCAATTGCACGTACTGAGGCACTGGGGTCTTGTTCGACTGCTTGTAAGACTTCCTCCTCGTAGGGCATGATGAAATTTGGCTCTCCGTCATGTGGTGTGGAATTCGACCCTCTGAGAATGACTGGTGTACGTTTATACATATTCGGTGATCCGGATAACGTTCATAATTTCGGTATCCTCACGATAAAGTCTGGCTGCAGCACTAGCATTGCATTTGCATTCCCCATAAATAAGATGCATGATAGCATATTCCCGCGCACTGTATCTGTATGGCATAATGGCAGTTAAATGCGTCCTGTAATCAAATTGTTACTGAATCACTAAATCATTCATAAGGTTACATGTGCTACATTTGGAATCTGTACAAAATGTGACATCTTTTACAGTTACTTGCCAAAACCGCTTGGTATATTTTTTTTTACAGTGCGTGCAGTCAGTTGAAGTTGGGATAAGTGATCATTTTGAGTACAAAATTGGGGGAAAAAAGTCATATTTTATTTAAAACCACTACAGTAATTTTTTAGTTTTAGATTGTGATTTATAGAACAGTTAGTCAGGGTTGCTACATAAAAAAAAAAATAAAGAAAAAATTAAAATTTGTAATAACAGTACTTAAAAAATCATCACAGGGTATGAATTTTTCCAATTCTGTTTTGAATGTCTATAAGTCAAAAAATAATTGACGAAGACTTTTTTAATACTTTTCTAATAACTGCCACCACTTGGCCTATCACCGGTTTCCGGGTTGACGTTGGGGTTTGGGACACCCTGTATATGTAGGTGCAAGTACTACTTGCATGTTGTTTTTCGTATTGCGAATTTCAGTTATTTGATTAACCATTTTTGAAAGGGTAAGGATTGATTGGGGGCAGTGATTCTATAATGATAATTATTATTCATAAAATTTCTCTTTTTAGGGTTTTGTAGTAAAAATAAAACTCTTATAAAATCAACCAAATGTCTGTCCGCCTGTCTATTGAATATGTATCTGACGAACGGCTGAAGCTACACATGTGAAATTCAGTAAGAATGTGTAGAAATGCTATAATTCGCTGGAGAAAGCGATGTGTCGTAATTGGCGAACTTGGTGGGGGGGGGGGGCACTTAGGGGCGAAATTAACGTCAAATTTTTTATCGACTGGTATTGGCAGCGTTGTGGGGTGTCGTGAGAAAGATAATGTTGTATACATTCCATTTTTGGTATATTCTTTAACTTGAAGAAAGCGGAACAAGGGAATCGGCATGTAAGATACTATATCATGGGTAAGACATTTTAATTATGGTGTTCTTATCCATCTGTGTGGTACCAAGAAGAGCCAGGAGCCGATCATTACATACCAAAATAAGCGCTTGCTACAAAACCCTCGAATTGCGGGCGTAGCCCTCTATACCTATATTCCGGTTTCATTTAATATTTGAAAAGATTGTTCTCTGAATCTGTCAATATCTAATTTCGACTGCTATAGCCAAACATTTCTGGATATCAAACCTTACAAATAAAATTCTCATGTTCATTTCACCCACACCTACGCAGTCTAACGAAAATATTTTCGCACAAGTATACCTACTCCATTGTCCGTCCATATTGTTTGCAACCCTAAGCACGGTTTATCTGAAATTCTCTGCCAGGAAAGTATCAAGGTTCATAATTTTCGAGAAAGATGTGAAACTGAATTCAGGTTGACAACTAATATGGCATAATGGTAGAGGTCTTCTTTTTTCCACCAATGAAAGCAGCATTAAATTATTTAGGTAATGGAATTCGTTACAATGTTTACAAACTGAAATTTGTCGGCGAAGGCAAAAGTGTATTGATTTTTGAGAAGGTCGGGATTATTTTTACATACATACATATGTACGTAAGTGTCACCATACACTGTCGAACTCGAACATGGTACAAGTGGACCGGGTTTCTTCACGTTTACGTGAAGTGTTTGTGTGTGTCTTGAGCTATTCAGAGGACATTTGTACCAAGTTCGTGCTCGAGTTCGACAGTGTGACCCTTAGGCATAATTTTCGCTTAAAAACACATTATTGAAAGTACGATTACTTAGAAAACAAGCAAGGTTGACTTAACACTTGGATAAACACGGAATTGTAGCTGTTTCTTCTTAGTATTCGTTCGAATTTGTTATTGCAGTCAATCGACATTTGTAAAGTCCTTGAATGATGTTTTCACATCTTTCTGTTAACGAGCTGCACCTTTGCTTTATTTTTCAAAAATACGCCTGCTTTTCATTGAAAGATATTCAATTATTTTTTTCACTGGTGTTGAATTATAATGATATAAATCGGCAGTTTTCATATCGCCCAAATGCAAAACCTACTCAAAGTGTTTTGAGATTTTTGGTAAATTGATTATATTTGTTGTTTGGTTGCAAAATGTTAAGATGAAAATGCAGCTATTTTTACAGTTTAGCTGCGTTCGTTTCACTGGATTTCTGTATATTTCCATACAAAACGATAGACCGGTTTTGAGCCAGGTCTCGTATGAGATATCATCGGATCAGAGTTGAAAGTGAATTGGTTGAACGTAAACTTGTTTCGCCCCTATCTAAATGTATACTGGGTGAGTCTGCAATTCGCCCCACGCGGCGATGCATCTGTATGGTGGCTGTATCAGTTCGCTCGCAGTAGATCCGTTGCGTTGTTTTCACTCATGATCGGTGCGAGACCGAAATACAGTGGAATGGACGCGCACTATTGTTTTCTTGACAATGCTTTTACCTGACTCACCCTCGAAAATGCAATAAGGTTCTCCTTGAATTATTGTAACGAGCACGGTTGGCATACTAGTTTGGACGGTAAGCGACATAAATGGACGCCACTTTTCAAAATATGATAGAGAAATTCCGTTTGGTACGAATGTTGGTGGGGCCAATACTTTCATTTAAAGAGATGGAGCCACCTTGGAGCCCGCGGCAGAGAAAATTTGAGCCTTTTTTTCAATTCTGCTCATAACTTCTAAACGGTGCCTTGGATCGAACAACTTAATAGGATTTTAATTAAAGAGCGTCAAATTCTACATCCAATGCATTGCTCAAAGTTGAAATTCGGTTTAGCAGTATAGTCAAAACCGATAGTCGAAGTACGTCACCTTTCGAGGCTTTAGAAGAAAATCACACTTTATCGCTTTTCAAGCTCACATATCTCTGAAACCGATGCTACAAATGGAAAAACCCGTTTAGCAAAAGTTGAGTTTCTATTTCAAGTTTAACTATCTCAATACTTTTCAAATCGGCCCGTTTTTAATGTAGTTGTGAGCGAAAATGCAGAACTGGTTTATTAGCGATTTGAGCGTTAATAGCTCTATCTCGATAAATATAACAGCTAAAAGTTTTGGTTTAGTCACAATTCGTAGATATTTTAACCTTGTTTATAAAAGTTTTGCTAAAAAAGAGCTTTTTATCTTAAACTTATTTAATAAGAAAGTTTTTTTTTTATTAATAACAAAATCTGGAAAAATGTGAACATCTTTTGAACTAATGGTCGTATGGAATCATACTCAAAATGACCAAATACATTAAGAATCAACCTAAAACCGGCATGAAAGCATTTTATTTTTAACTTACTCAACAAAAAAGCTCATTTAACTAATAACAAAATCTGGAAAAATGTGAATATCTTTTAAACTGATAGACATATGGAATAGCGGTTGGTTTCATTTGACTCAGAATTACCAAATACATTAGGAACCCACTTAAAGTATGGTATAAGTTGCTTGAGCTTTGAAATTATGGAAGAAATTAAATCATTTAATTGACTAATTATTTTATTAATTAAACTAGTCTGACAAAAAACTTTGCAAAACTTTTATAAACAAGGTTAAAATATCTACGAGTTGGGGTTAAACCAAAACTTTTAGCTGTTAAATTTATCGAGATAGAGCTATTAACGCTCAAATCGCTAATAAACCAGTTCTGTATTTTCGCTGAAATCACTAAAAAAAACGGAAAATAGAGGGCTACGCCCGCAATCCGAGGGTTTTGTAGTGTCCCATGCCAATTGGAGATTAACTGTCCTACTCTTGGAGATGCTTAACCATTCATGTTAGGACGGTATTGCAAATTGCAAGCTTGCGTAAGAAATATTGAAAATAAATTGATTGAATAATTATAGAAAGTAGAGTCACCGACCAGTATACCTCCCCCCCCCCTCTTTCCCGCAAATTGAAAATGGTTAACTCCAATTCGCTCTACGGAAAACAATATGCAAGTATGTTGTACTCGTAGTACTAGTATGTAGTACAAGAGACCTGTTATGTGCATTTTTATACCCTAGACTTTTAGTATAGGGTATATTGTTTTTGTCACGACGGAAATATGTAACACCTTAAAGGAGGCTCCGGAGGTATAGCAATGTACATATACCTATATAAATGATCAGGATCACTTCCTGATTCAATTAAGCCATGTCTGTCTGTCTGTTTGTCTGTCTGTCTGTCTGTCCGTCTGTTTGTCTGTCTGTCTGTCCGTTCGCACGATAACTTTCGATAGAATGAAGTTAGAGACTTGAAATTTTGGTAAAATGTTGGAAGTATAATCTACTTGGTTGGTATTGAAAATGGGCATGATCAGGCCAAGAGAACGCCTACCTCCCCTATATATGTAAAATAATTAAATATATCTATAACTCCCGATTAAATAAACATGAAAAGCTCTAGCTTTGGTAGATAGCTCGTGAGAATAATCTTCTACTCCCTTAAAAAAATAAAATCGATCAGTTGAAAACGAATGGTCCGTATCACACACGTCCAGCCTTAAGTTCATTAATTACTATATAATCAAATTAAGGTACTGAATCAAATAAAGACTATCGAGAAAAGTAACTGTTGTGACCTTGGTAAAGCGATGGTGTACCCATCAAGCTTCCGCGGCCGTCGGAAATACAATAGCTTTTCCGAAGTCCCTGATCAGCTGCATATTACCTGATCAGGACTTTGGGTTGGGAAGCACTAGTTTTCTTTTTGTCAATCACCAAGCTTACCTCAAAGTAAGCGCTTCCTCTGCATGTTGAACTACTTTGTAAAAAAAAAGAACATTGCTTGGGAACCTTTGTAGTTTTGTTTAAGTCTGCAGGTTATTTCTTTCCGATGATTTGTTGTTGCATTACTCGTAATTCTACCCTCAATTGATTTTCATATCGTCCACAGCAAGGCTTCTGTTTCTTACGAGTAGATCAGGGCCGGCAGCAATAAAGTAGGCCCACATTTTTGTGGTACGATCATTATCCAGAACGTTTTACTAAGCAACAAGGAAACTATATGAAAGGTTTTGCATCCGAGCTCATGATATAACATTTAGGCTCCCTTTAAGTTAGCAGGATTTGCAACCGGAGAAATGTATCAGCTTTTGCAAGCGGGTTCAATGGAATTATAATAAGTTTTGCACCGTTTGCAATTTCTAAACCTTTTTTTAAGAAAGTTAGTTTGTATTCCAATCAAGTTGCAGCCTGAGACAAGAGTCCGAAGCGTATATACCCTAGACTTGTACAGACCTAGTGGTGATACCAAAAGTACTAATTGGTAACGACCATATGCATGAAAAGTGAGTTTTCTATATGGCCAGTTTATAGGGGAGGTTGGCAATCATTCAGGAGGATCTTGACCATTATTAAAATCAATTAACTAACCCATTCTACAAATATTTGTCGAATTTTTCAAGTCGCTAGCTTCATTCTATCGAAAGTTATTGCTTATTTGAAGTTTCACTTATAGGGGAGGTAGGGGTTCCTTGGTTCGGATCTTGCTCATTATTACCACCAACAAATAAGATCATGCTACAAACATTTAAACAAAATTTCATGTCTCTAGCTTCACTCTATCGAAAGTTATCGCTTATTTGAAGTTTCATTTGTAGGGGAAGTAGGGGTTTCGGAGGTCGGATTTTACGTATTTTCAATATTAGCCAACTGGATTTTATTACAAACATTTGACCAAAATTTTAAGCCGCTAGCATTATTTTATCATAAGTTATCGCTTATTTTAAGTTTCATTTCTAGGGGAGGCAGGGGTTCCTTAGGTAGGATCTAACCCATATTGAATACCAACCAACCCAATCTCAATTTAAACATTTGACCAAAACTTCAAGTCGCTGGCTTGATTCTGTCAAAAGGTATCGCTTATTTGAAGTTGCATCTGTAGGGGAGGTAGGGGTTGCTTGGGTCGGATCATGCCCATTTTCAATACCAACTAAGCAGATCTTACTAACAACATTCCACCAAATTTTCAACTTGCTAGTGTCATTCTATCGAAAGTTATCGTAATTAAAAAATATTTAATTTTTTGAAATTTTGTAGGGGAGGTAGGCGTTCCTTTGATCTGATTACGCCCAACTCCAGCAGCTTCCCACCCCAGGGTTACATGCCAAAAATCAGGTGTCTACGTCAATTGGTTCAAGAGTTATAGTCAAAAAACCCGAAAAGTAGGGTAGTACGGGGCTCTTTGCAAGAAAATTACCGTTAGTTTTCAACTGATCGACTTGATTTTTTCAGGAGAGTAAAAGATTATCTTCGCAAGCAATCTATCAAAGTTAGAGCTTTTCATGCTTGTTTAATCGGGAGTTATTAATACATTTAACTATTGTACATATGTAGGGGAGGTAGGCGTTCTCTAGGCCTGATCATGCCCATTTTCAATACCAACCAACTAGATCATACTTCCAACATCTGACCAAAATTTCAAGGCTCTAGCTTCATTCTATCGAAAGTTATCGTGCGAACGGACAGACAGACAGACAGACGGACAGACGGACAGACGGACAGACGGACAGACGGACAGACGGACAGACAGACAGACAGACAGACAGACATGGCTAAATCGAATCAGGAGGTGACACTGAGCATTTATATATACACATTGCTATACCTCCGGAGCCTCCTTTAAGGTGTTACATATTTCCGTCGTGACAAAAACAGTATACCCTATACTAAAAGTCTAGGGTATAAATACAAAAAACCCAAAATAAAACCAGGCCGAAGCGAAGCTTCGGCCCGGAGTCTGAAGCGTATATACCCTAGACTTGTACAGACCTAGTGGTGATACCAAAAGTCCCAATTGGCAACGACCATATGTACTAGAAGTGGGTCTCCTATATGGCCAGTTCATAGGGGAGTTTGGCACTCATTCAGTGGGATCTTGACCATTCTCAAAATCAATTAACTGACCCATTCTACAAATATTTGTCGCAGTTTTCAAGTTGCTAGCTTCATTCTATCGAAAGTTAACGCTTATTTGAAGTTTCACTTGTAGGGGAGGTAGGGGTTCCTTGGGTCGGATCTTGCCCATCATTGCCACCAACCAATTAGATCCCCCTACAAACATTAAAAAAAAATTTCAAGTCTCAAGCTTCACTCTATCGAAAGTTATCGCTTATTTGAAGTTTCATTTGTAGGAGAAGTAGGGGTTTCGTTGGTCGGATTTTACGTATTTTCAATATTAGCCAACTGGATCATACTACAAACATTTGACCAAAATTTCAAGTCGATAGCTTTATTTTGTCGTTAAGCTATCGCTTATTTTAAGTTTCATTTCTAGGGGAGGTAGGGGTTCCTTAAGTCGGATCTTACCCATCTTTAATGCCAACTAACTCAATCTCACTTTAAACATTTGACCAAAATTTCAAGTTGCTGGCTTCATTCTATCAAAAGTTATCGCTTATTTGAAGTTTCATTTGTAGGGGAGGTGGGGGTTCCTTGGGTCGGATCTTGCCCATTTTCAATACCAACAAAGTTACTAGCAACATTTTGTCAAATTTTCAACTTGCTAGTATAATTTTTTCGAAAGTTATCGTAATTAAGGGAATATTTAATTTTTTGAAATTTGTAGGGGAGGTAGGCGTTCCTTTGATCTGATTATGCCCAACTTACAAAACCTTAAGCAGCTTCTCACTTCAAGGTTACATGCCAAAAATCAGGTGCCTACGTCAATTGGTTCAGGAGTTATATACAAAAAACCTGAAAATTAGGGTAGTGCGGGGTTCTTTTTAAGAAAACTACCGTTAGTTTCCAACTGATCGATTTTATTTTCCCAGGAGAGTATAAAATTACCCTCATGAGTAATCTACCAAAGCTAGAGCTTTCCATGTTTCTTTAATCGGGAGTTATAGATACATTTATGTGTTTTACATATGTAGGGGAGGTAGGCGTTCTCTTGGTCTGATCATGCCCGATACCATCCAACTAGATTACACTACCAATATTTGACCAAAATTTCAAGGCTCTAGCTTCATTCTATCGAAAGTTATCGTGCGAACGGACAGACGGACAGACAGACAGACAGACAGACGGACAGACAGACAGACAGACAGACGGACAGACAGACAGACAGACAGACATGGCTAAATCGAATCAGGAGGTGACCCTGATCATTTATATATATACATTGCTATACCTCCGGAGCCTCCTTTAAGGTGTTACATATTTCCGTCGTGACAAAAACAATATACCCTATACTAAAAGTCTAGGGTATAAAAAAAATCGTTTGGTCGGAACAAAAGCAACTTTTTGGGTCTGAAGTGACACCAAGCCAATATGGGCTCCTTCTGATTCGAGATGATGAACTCAGTGCCTTGGAATACTTTCAAGGTATGTGGCGCCGTTTTGGACAGAAGAAAAGGACCTTTTTTGGGCAAGAGGTGGAGTCTAGTGCAATACGGATATCTTTCAAATTGGGCTGATGAGATCAATGCGTTGAAGTACTGATGAAGGGGTTTTGAGTCCTTTGGGCAGGAAAACAGCCCCATTTTTAACATGAATTGAAACAGAAACCAAACCTAGTAAATATCGCTAATTTCTGGAACTGGGTGATAATACAAATCCTTCGAACGTAAGGGATATACATATTTGATGTAAAGGACTAAAGAGAAATAAAGGACCGAAAGGACATAATGGCCACGAAGGAAACTCAAAGTTATGTGAAAGGCACATTTACACTTGGATGTGCGCCAAACTTCTTTGGGAACAGCATTTTCCAAAGCAAATTTTAGGCAACTTGAAAGCAAATGTAACAAAATGAAAATGCATTTGCATTGCGCGGGCTTAGAGTCGCGATGGACATACTACTCACTACTACTCAATTGTTCTAACCCCTTGTGGGGCATAGCACGTCAGCTGTTCCGTGTGTCCCAGTTGACGTTTCGTTGGCATACATATATTGGTTTCGGAGAATGCAGTTGCCAGCATGCACATCCATGGCCACGAACGTCGTCGTGGACGGGATTCGAACCCGAAACGCCGGTAGTCCAACATGAGACTGATGCCTCAACACACTACACTACCGGTCGCCCCCACTCTTTTCATATCATTGACTGCCATTATGTTGAATGTTCCTGTCCAGGGAGTGTCAACCTTAACAGAGAAGATTACAACTAATAATGACATTACCAGCAGAAAAGTGATCCTTGTTGCACCATAGTCTTACTTACTTACTTACCATTCTACCCTCGTGGGCCAAACGACATTTAACACCTTGGTTGCTATTCCCCTATCGCGCTGGTGCACAATTTTCCGATTATATTTTGAAGCAATCTTAAAGATTTATGAACTTGTACTTGCAACGTAGAATGTCCTTTTAATTGATACCTGGAGACCGCTCTAAGCACAACTGATTCGAATAGCGTGTCGAATAATGTGTGTCCATTTACATATTCGCTTTATTCGTGTTGTCTATACGAGTATACACGCGCGGTAATAAGTAAGTGCAGACGTATTGAGTTTGATTAACGAAAACTGGAAGGCCAGGCGTTGTTCTTTAATACATTTCTACAAAATAAGACAAACACTCCCATGACGGCGATATTGAGTCGCTACTTTAACATTTTAAATATCACGCCAAAAACTAAATCACATTTTCCAATGTCATTCCATTAATGTGCGCTTCACATCCCTGTAAAGAGCTCAAAGCTATACCCCGGGCAGTTATAAAGCCACTCCTACGTCTTTAATCAAATTTGCGAAGGAATAAAAATGAGACTAGGAAGAATCTCATTTCACACATGACGGTCTTTTTTTCTAATGTTCTCGATGTCGGTTTTCGATTCGCCTGCAGGACATGCAAGATTTCACCTCACAGTACTCACCTCTCTAGCAGTAGAATATCGCAATGAATCTTTTATAATCGAAGACCGGATCTTGGTCCAGTTTATTCCATACATCAGTTGTACGTATTGGACGGGTGATTTCAAGTCAACTTTCGGTAGCAATGAATGACTAGACTAGGGATAATGCGGGACAAATCGGAAAGTTAGAATTAGGATCCCATGTTATCTGAAACCAAGTAGTTTTTACCTTCCGAAGTGGCAGTTTTCAAACCAAATCGAACCGTAGCGCAATACCCATTTATCCAAGGTGCCACATTTACACCAAGCTCACGTACATTTAAAAGAACTGAACAAGAGGACCTGATAAATAAAAGCCAAGACGGCGACGGCCGGAAACTAAGTTTACACATCGTTGAACATATCCCTACTGGACGTGAGGAACTTGCTATGTAATTTCAACTTTTCAAGACTCAGGTGGTGCGGTTATGACAAAGGTCAGTTTCGATTTCTTCTTTCCTTAAAATGAACTGGCCTGGATGGATGGATGGTCGGTCGATTGGCCACCTTGTCCATTTTATTTTCCATGGTTTTGCACCTTCGTAAGATCTACCTTTCTGGTGTAATTCTTATCACCATTAACCCTTCATTTACAATTTACACTCGGCATTGCTACATGGATCTGGTGGTAACTTGTCCGTCGTGGATGGAGTTACATGACCAGACGTTGTTTCACATTTGTGGTTATGACCTGTTATGGCTCTTTCCTTTCCGCTGTCGGGGCCTGGCTGGCCATGTATGCTCTACATAACCAGAAATACGAGAACGAGGACAAACGAGCTACATCGATCTGCATGAACCAACGTATCTTTCAGAAGGCGGATGGTGACTTTAAGATGACCTCTTTGATGTCACGTTCCAGGATGTGGTCAACTTTAAGGAAATTATATCTCTTTTCGGGTGGAAGCAAAGAATCCGGTACATACTTCCTTCATTGACGTTGTAAATCATCTCATAAAATATTAACGAATTCGTTGCTTGTCGCTCGTAATAATTCAGGACGATACGTGCCTTTAAGAGAATCAATGGATACGAACATCTCCTTTAATAAATCCTCGACAAGTGGCATGAGTGGAAGGATGTTGAAAGGTCTGGCATCGACCAAAGTGAAAACATTCAAAACAAAGTGCGGAATTTGCTATTTTGGTAAGTAAATTTATGCTTCAGCACAGCGCTGGCAGTTCGTTGGATGGCGAGCTATTTCGACGTTTTCCAGAACCATTTGTTGGACGAGGACATGTGCGGGAGAAATATCGAATTGTAAAATTGTATCACGTTTGCAATATGTACTGTCGTACTTACACTCTTAAATTGTCTTTGGCGCGCTAGTGAAAGTGTATTCCACACATTTTCGGGGCATTATGTAAAGCATTCCTGACACGGAATACAAATAAGGTGCCAAATTATGTTTTTCGTTGTATTTATCTGCATTTTATTTTTTGTGGTTGGGCGGGAGTATACCGAGTATGTAGGGAGTTGCTGAAATGTGCTACTGTTCTTAGGCTTTTTTTATATAACAAACACGTGAATTTGACACATTATAAATTTGAATTTACATATTTTCTTTTTTGTGAATAGTTGCAGCTCTTCTCATCAGTTAGTATCGCAAACCAAACCAGGGCCTTAGAAGTATCCAAGATATTTCGTATACCCTTTTGACAGAATACGAGTATGAAAGTACATTTGAATTCGATATGTAATTTGCACCTAATATTTCATTGAAATGGGTTTGGTTGTTTCGTTAAGAGATTCTGATTTTTAGGGTTTTGTAGTAAAACAAAACCCTTATGAAATCGGTCATGCGTCCGTCTGTCTGTCCGTCTGTCCATGAAATATCTCATGAACCGCTGAAACTACATGAAATTTTGTGGGAATATGTAGAATAATTATAATTCGCCGGGGAAAGCGATTCGTTGTAATAGGCTGACTTTAAGGGGAGGTCCCCATAGAGGGGAAATTAAGGTCAAATTTTTTTTTCATCTGGTATAGGCAAGTGGGGTATCATGAGAAAGGTAACACCGAGTACATTCCATATAGTGTGTCCATATAGAGGCGAAATTAAGGTTAATTTTTTTTTATCGGCTGTTATAGGCAATGGAGGTGTCGTGAGAAAGGTAATATTGAGTACATTCCATTTTTTCGCATTTTCTTGAAATTTGTAGAAAGGGGAACATTGGGGGAGGAGAAAATTTTAGTCCGTAACTTGTTCCCTTTCCCTTGCAGTTCGAGACCGTTATACTTATTGTAGAATTATGAAAACTTACAGGAAGGTGGGTTCCGAAAAAAATGGAAAATAATGGCATCTGTATATCTTCTCAGAATAGGTCAATAATAGTTTATTTTTATAGTTACAGTTAGCACATCCCTGCATGCCTTAAACACGTTCGAGGTCAAAAGTACTGATGGCCAACGATAACCAACACCTTAGGCAATAATATGTTCTAAGTTTCGTTACAATCACGGAATATGTAAGACATTTTAATTATGTTTTTTTATGCATCTGAATGGTATCAAGAAGAGCAAGGAGCCGATATTTAGATACCCAAATAAGTGCTTGCTACAAAACCCACGGATTGCGGGCGTAGCCCTCAATATTCCGGTTTAATTTACTGATCACAGTAGGAAAGCCATCGTATTTCTGACAAAACACGTTCGCAGGAGAATGTTGCGAATGGTGAAATGGAAATGTTTGGAGGGCTTGGCAAAGGGTTGGAACAGAACTCGTTTCTTGGTTAAGTTTTTAAAGTCTTATTTCTACACATAACGTTCATGTGAATCGATTTTGCACATGTTCTAGGAATCACAGCCTAATTTTTGTAACTGAAATGTGTGGTAGTATAAGTGGTGGCTGAAGCCGTCACATCCCCCAGGTTAACAAGAAAGGCCTCACCCAATGCTCGATGTCTGGCCCTAGCAAGGGCCAGGCATTCGCAGAGGAAGTGAGTGAGGGTTTCTTTCTCATCCTCATTCAGGCGGCTACGGCAATGCGGATTATAAGGGATGTCAAGCCTTATAGCATGTTCTCCGATAGGCCAATGTCCTGTAATGACCGCCGCGCCGTGGTGACATCTCTACGGGACTTGGTCAATAGCTGAGATGTTTTCTTTCTGTCTTAGGAGGGCCATATCTTCCTTCATACGGCGCAGGTGGGCAGATTCAGCCGTTTGGAATCCACAGCATTGAGGTAGTGAGAGGAGATCTTGCTCTTAACAGTCCTCAGCGAAATACAAACGGATTCCGCGTGAGAGCATTCTAGGACGGCCCCCTGCTGGCCAGCTCGTTGGCTTTTTCGTTTCTCTCAATGTCTCTATGACCAGGCACCCAGAGCAGGGTTATATTGAACCGTCTGCCAAGGCGAGTTAACTCTTCCCCACACCGCTCGACCAGTTTGGAGGAAGTACTTACCGAGTTCAGTACCGTGATAGCGGCCTAGCTGTCTGAGCAAATGGGAATGTTCTGGTTATCTGGTATATCTCTGAAAGTGAGACACGCCTTCATAATTGCGAGCGTTTCCGCCTGGAAAATGCTGACATAGTCCGGGAGGCGATAACTCTCCGAGACATTCAGTGCTTCAGTAAAGATCTCTGCACCGACGACGCCTTCCATTTTCGACCCGTCAGTGAAAATCGTGATGTCAAAGTCCTTTACCACCTTGTCGCGCCTTCAGCCCTGGTGGGGAATTTTTCAGAGAAGCTTCTGTCAAACCTCAGTTTGGGCACAGTGAAGTCTGTCTTTTGGTTTGGCAGTCCAGGCTCCCGAGTCTCTGAGCCTGATTGCACTGTCCGCAGCTGTTTAATAAAGAGGTCTATTGGTGGAAGATGCAGGATCACGTTTAGCGCTTCGCTCAGGCAAGTTTGCATGGCACCTGTAGTACCAAGAAATGCCGTCTTTTGCACCCTGCCAAGTTTTGTTACTTTGTATCCTTTAGCAAGTGCTGGCCACCAAACTAACGACCCATATGAGAGAATCGGACGGACTATTGCTGTGTACATCCAGAGAAACGTATTTGGCTTAAGACCCCTTCAGGGGTTTTCTTACAGGCGTAGAAAGTGATGCAGGCTTTCTTCATCCGCCCTTCAATATTCAACTAACACCTAGATACTTTGCGCTGGCTGATAGTTGGAATAACTGACCATTTAGTTTAGGGAGGGTAAAATGCGGTGCTTTGATTTTAGTGGTAAATGGCATCAGTTCAGTTTTGCCTAGATTAACGCCCAGTCCACATGTTGTCGCCTAGGCGCTCACCATATCTAGAGCCCTTTCCATGATTTAACTTATCACGGAGAGGCAAATTTCTGACACCTATTGCCACATCAATCGCGTACGCAACCAGCTAAGCAGCTGATGACTTTTTTACATTTTTCACTGAAATACTAAACGAGGGTTGCGGTAGCTCGCTGAGTTGAGAGTTGATCTCTAATTCGAGTGGTGGCAGGTTGAAGTTCTGCTAGCAAAAGGTTTTTTTTTATGAGTAATTTGAATAATATATTTTAATATAATTATGTACCAGTACACTCAACGCCACTCCGAGATCTGGTTCACTTATCTGCACCGACCCAGATCACTGGTGGTACTATCATTGTAATCGGACCAAGTCGAGTGCGGACTGAGTAGCGAACGGACCTGCACCGGAACAAATCAAAAATTTAATACGGAAGTGAAACCGGAATATAGAAAGATACGCCCGCAATCCGAGGGCTTTCATCATCATCATCGGCGCGACAGCCCGACGTCGGGCCTTGGCCGCCTGGATCGTTGTCCTTCAATTATCTCGGTCACGTGACCGCGTCCTCCAATCTTGGAAGCCCAGTAGCTGCTCGGCGTCCACATATACTGAGCTCTCCCAACGAGATCTCGGTCGTCTAGGCAGTTTTGCTCCACCAACTCGTTTTGCATTCATCACTCTCTTTGACATGCGATCACCGTCCATTCGTTGGACATGCCCTGCCCATTGAAGTCGTTGTAGCTTGACGACTTTCGAAACTTGCAGCTCATCGTACAGTTCATACAACTCATGGTTGTACCGGATGCGCCATCCATCTCGATCGCAAACAGCCCCGAAAATTCGCCATAGAACCTGACGTTCAAATGTGTCTAGCATGTTTCCGGAGGCTTGGAGGTATTCCAGTGCTAGGTTGAAGAGTGTCGGTGCCAGTTCATCGCCGTGTTTCAGATCAGTGCGTGTTTAAAATAGATCAGTAAGTCTATTATGGATCCTGACCAGTGAGACGAAGTTGGTCATCGTCATCTTTGTCAGTCGCACTAATTTGGCCGGTATAGCAAATTGCAGCATGATGTTGTACAGTACTGTCATATGCCTGCTTGAAATCGACAAAGATTTGGTATACATTTACGTTGTATTCCCATCACTTCTGGACTATCAGTTTGACTATAAAGAGCTGATCGGTTATAGAGCGACCAGGTCTGAAACCGCTTTGATATTCGCCAATGATTCGTTCTGCGTTTGGTTTTATTCTATTTTCCAGAATTTTCGTCAAAATTTTATAGGACGTACAAACTAGTGATATGCCCCTGTATTCTCACACCCCAGTTAATCTTCCTTTTTGTGGATTGGACAGATGATGCTTCTGCGCCAATCGTCTGGGATCTCCTCGTCCTGCCATACTCGCAGGAGTAATTGATGTAGGGTTTGCAGCAAGTGCTTATTTTGGTATGTAAATATTGGATCCCTGCTCTACTTGGTACCACTCAAATGGATAAAAACACCATAATTAAAATGTCTTACTCATGATATAGCTGTACTGTAGATAGATATATATGTATACGAGGTAAACTGTCCTACTCTTCGAGATGCTTAACCATTCATGTTAAGACTACATTGCAAATTGCAAACTTGCGCAAAAAAAATAATAATAATAGAGTCAGCGACCAGCCTAACCCCTCCTCTCCCACCAATCTTTACATTTGCCACTTTGAAATTAGTAGTAAAACGTGTTCCGATTTCACTGTTCCTATGGGAGGTATATGAAATAGTGGGCCGATCTCAACTAAATTTAGGAATGTGGCTTAGCCGTCAGTATGATTCAATAATGTGCAATTTTGTAAAGATATCTTCAGAAATGAAAAAGTTTTTCTGACAAAAGCTTTCTTTTGAAACTGTCGTTCCTATGACAGCTATATGATAGAGTAGTCCGATTTCAAACAAATTCGGGGGTGTGATTTCACTTAAAATACTATTGATTATGTATTGTGAAATTTGAAAACAATATCTTTAGAAATAAAAAAGTTTTTCCCACAAAGACGAATTTTTGGACCGGTCGTTCCTATGGCAACTATATGAGATAGTGGTCCGATTTCAAACAAATTCGGGAACGTGATTTGACTAAAAATATTTTTGATTAATGTGAAATTTAAAAACGATATGTTTAGAAATAAAAAAGTTTTTCTCACAAAGACCAATTTTTGGACCGGTCGTTCGTATGGCAGCTATCTGACTTAGTGGTCCGATTCCGTGGGTTCCGACATATATACAGCGTGCAACAGAAAGAAGACTTTATTGAAAATTTCAGCTTGATAGCTTTAAAACTGAGGGACTGGTTTGCACAGAAACAGACAGACGGACAAAGCTTAATCGACTTGTCTCATCATACTGACCCAGAATATATAGTTTATATGGTCGGAGATGCTTCCTTCTGTGCGTTGCAAACTGCATGGCAAAGCTAATATACCCTATCACATCAGTGAAGCGAAGGGTATAAAAATTGGCCTTAATGTCGCCTCCATGTGGACCCCCCTTAAAGTTGACTAATTTCAAGACATCGCTTTCTACAGCAAATTATAGGTTATTATGCTCATTCTCACCGAATTTGATGTGTGTAGCTTCAGCCGCTTGTGAGATATTCAATGGACAGACGGACAAACAGACATTTGACCGATTTTGTAAGATTTAAGACATAAAGAAATTGTATTAATAATTATTGTTAGAATCACCATCCCAACCAATCTTTACCTTTCCAAATTTGGTTCATTAAATTAATGCAATTCGCACTACGAAAAACAAGATGCAAGTAGTACTCGCACCTATGCACGTAGACGGTAGGTGTATTTTTCAAATGGATAGCTTCAAAATGTCTAACTTTGAATGAGTGTATTATACCATCATTAAATATTATGTGATTGTAATGAAACTTAGAGATGTTATTGCCTATGATGTTGGTTATCATCGCCCATCAATATTTTTAACCTCGGGTATGCTTAAGGGGTGCAGGGGTGTGCTAACTGCAACTATAGAAACGTACTATTATGTATTAACCTTTTTTGTTGAGATTTCAAAATTCTATTAGTTTTAGCTTTCTATGCTAGTGAAATGCCGCTTTTGTGGAAATTTTCTTATTTCTAAGTATAACGGTCTCGAAATGGAAGGGGGGGGGGGGGGGGGGGGGCAAACTCGTATCACATATTTCTCTTGCCGTTTCTTCAAATTAGAAGAAAATGGGATGCACTCGACGGTACCTTTCTTACGGTACCCCACTTACCTATACCAAACAAAAAAAATTTCGACCTTTATTTCCCCTCTATTTGGACCCCCCCCCCCCCCCCTCCCTTAAAATTGACCTATAACAACGCATCGCTTTGTCCAGAGAATTATAGTACTTCTACATACTTTCATGTTTCATGCATGTAGCTTCGGCGACTCATGAGATATTGGACAGGCAGACAGACGGACGGACAGACAGACAGACACAGAGACAGACGGACGCATAACCGAATTCATAAGGGTTTTTACTACAGTTGAACATTGTTATACAAAACAAGTTGTATTATCTAAATTCGCATGCTCAATTAAAAGAATTATTCTTGCTCCATCGTTGAACAATGTTTGATTCGTATCTTTATACTCTTCACGGATGTGATAGGGTATATTAGCTTTGTCATGAAGTTTGCAACGCACAGAAGGAAGCATATCCTACCATATAAACCATATATATTCTTGGTCAGTATGATGAGACGAGTCCATTAAGCTTTGTCCGTCTGTTTCTATGCAAACTAGTCCCTCAGTTTTAAAGCTATCGAGTTGTAATTCCTTCTATTGCACGCTGTAAATATGTCAGAACCAACGGAATCGGACCACTACGTCATATAGCTGCCATAGGAACGACCGATCCGAATATTCGTCTCTGTGAGAAAAACTTTTTTATTTCTAAAGGTATCGTTTCCAAATTTCACACTACTCAATAGCATTTTTAGTCAAATCATATTCCCGAATTTGGTTGACATCGGACTATTCTATTATACGGCTGTCATAGGAACCGTTCCAAAAGCAAGTTTTTGTAGGAAAAACCTTTTTATTTTTGAAGATATCTGCACGAAATTGCATATTATTCAAACAATATGTTTGAATTGGGAGCTAAGCCATGTTTCTAAATTTGTTTGAAATCGGGCTACTATTTCATATACCTCCCATAGGAACAGTGAAATTGGAACAAGTTTTACTACTAATTTCAAAGTTTCAAATGTACTATAAGACGAAGCCTAGCTTGTATTTTTATAAAACTGTTCAAGGTTTTTTCGTTTAATGTTTCAAATTTCCCCTTTAAAAAATCACGCGCCAGGGGCGTTTCGCCCCTTCTGCAGCTCCCTCTCGACGGCCTTTCTCAAAAGATTAGGGAAAATCGCAAGCCGTGGTCTGGAAATGCATGGAAAGTCCTATCCGTCGAAACTATTCATAATTAATTGACCCTATGCTTGCACAACTCGAAACGTTTATTCGTGCAAAAGGGGAAACAACAAGTATTAGATTATGGTCCCAAGGAACCTGTTACATTTATATAAAAAGAAACTAGTTTTCCCTTTTTCGCAGATTTAGTGGAAAGACGAGGTTAAAACTATGTAATATCGCAAATTGTCGTGTAGTATTTTTCTACCCACCGACCCTTGCTTGTGTAGTAACCGTCAGAATATGGTGTCATTTCTGTCGGTTACATTTTTTGAATTGTTTTTGCCGCCGTCGTGATCTCGAACTTGACTCGGCACTGCGTCGACCATTTTTTCTTTAGGGAAAGAAACTGCCTTCCGGTAGGAGAAAGTTTGGTGTAATTATTTAAATATTACCGCGATCACGGTAGTAATATTTTTAATAAATACACCAAAATTTATCCTACCGGACTGGTTGAAAAAAAATCCGAAAAATTTCCCTGGCGGCCAGAACAGAAAAAAAATGTTCGAAAACAACGCCCCCTAGGCGGGCGGATCGGGGGATTCTACCGCATGGTCGAGGGGTTGTTTCCTGACCGCGGGTGCGAGCACAAGGAAAAGAGAAAAATGTCGTGACCGAGCGAAAAACGGCAGTGGATTTTGAGGAAGAAAATTGGCTTGGCGCCAAGTGGACAGTGTATTCGTTAGGTGCTGGAGCATATTTGTGATTGCCGCCGCGAAAAATCGGGCACTTCGTGACCTTTAGTAGACTCTACACACCAGACACGTATGCGAAAGAAAAAAACGAATTCGTCGCGATAATTAACGCCGCCGGACCGAAAATTGTGCCTTAAAACTCGAAACACGAGCTTTTTGCATGCCGTTCGTACGGTCAAATGTGTGTCGCACTGCTACTAAAAACGCAAAGAAATATCTTTTCAGGGGATTTGAGAGTTCGCTGGTGAAGCAGAAAGGTGTTCTAGTTTTTTGGGGCTGACAGGCGGACAGGGAACGTGTCGCGGAAAGGAAAGGGAGGAAAAACGAGAAAAATTAAGTGATGAGCGTGTACAAATAATAAAAAAAAAAAAAGTAATAATAATACATAATAAAATAAATAAAAATAAAGAAATGAAATAAAGGGAAATAATATAACCTAAATAAGTAAACGTGAAAGCAAAAGTGCGGTAGGTTGTCATTAAGTGGCCCCAAAAATATCCCCCCACAATTTTGGATACGCATTTCATGTTTTGTGTTCTGCCATAGCGCAGAGCACCCAGGTAAGCGTTTTTTTTTTGCTATGTTGTGGAGGCCATAGCAGCCCTATGTTGGCATGGATGCTCCGCAGTGAAAGAGGCGCCGATAACGGTTCACCGTGTCCATCGCCGTAAGCCGACATTAGTAGCCGCATCGTGCTACCTTCGGTGAGCACACACACACACCCACACATGCACACAAACAACGAAGGCCCATTGCCATCCGTCGGAATGCCAATTCCACAAACACTACATCCACGCTCTTCATGAGGAACGATATGGAATTAGTCAAATTCCATATTGTTTGTTATTGACAATTTGCATCTACCGGTAAGCTGTGGACCATCGTGTCAAAGTACATTGGTGACGTACAAACGAGTGTGATGTAAAAGCAGGATTTTTGGTGATTATGTTTGAGTGTGTGCGGCAGATGATCAGATCATCAGATGAAAATACGAAACGATTGGAAATGTTAACTTTAGTAAACAATTGTCTAAAGTTTACTTTCGGATCAACAAACTACCTCTTTGCAAGTGGCTTGCAAATTCGAGCCATAGATAGTACGGCATTGAAAGAGTATTTTCCATTGGCCGAACAAATTACATACAAGTATTTTGTGGGTCGCAAAGCTATGTTCGATTCTGATTATAATTTTGCGAATGCGAAGTCTTAAGTTTTGCATTTCGAGGCTGTTTCTTAATATTACACTAAGATAAAAGAAATCTTTTAAAACAAACAAAAACAAAAAAAAAAAAGAAAAAAAACTAAAAAAAAAAAAAACAAAAAAAAAAAAGTTACATATTAAAATTTCATGCGCATATCCAATTGAATTAATTTTCTTACGCGTAGGTTTTGGATTAAACAGACCCATGAAGGGCTAAGTTAAGATTGTTCCTCCCTCCCCCTCCTCTCAGCTGCGCATAAATTGAATTTAACTTGGGAGATCTCTCAAATTATTGCGCCATGAAATCTCACGGTAGGGAGGGTTGTGAGCGCGGGGCCCATGTCATCTGGGGCCCATATATGAGCCGCACAACACCGTAGGCTCACACAACCTGGAAGGGGAAAGGATCTGTCCTGAATGGACGGTTTCCTTTTCTGTTTATCTGGCCTTTGTGCTTTATATGAGTAGTTTGACTGATGCAGTCCTTTGTCCCTTCACGGGAGTTTGTTGTTGTTTGATGGGAGTTTGCCGTTCTGACGTGCACCTTCAGTTCCACCTTTGCTATTTTCTTTTTGCGAATTTTGCTTGTGTCTCTTTTTCGTGTCTCGGGCCTGATGTGCGATACTTAAGTTGTACGCTGATGACGGAGGCCAATAGCTGCGTGACTCACCCCGCAACTCCCGATAACTGAGCTGGTCTGCCAGCACACATCACCTGCAGCGACTTGGAGAGGATTTTTGCACCCTTGGTGCCTTTCGGCCTTCACGGCCAACCAATACTCCTCGTCCTCCGGCGGTCATCACTATAATTGGCGCCCAACGTGGGGCCCCAAAATATGCCGTTATTCGTCCTTTGACGACGAGGACTCATTACCACCTTGAGTCCTCACAAAACTGTGGTCCCACTGCATCAGTTCTAAAACTTTTCAGACCTTTCGGTATTCGGCTTTACGCCAATGGCCCATGCAGACCATAGAACTGATGTTCCTCACCCTTCCCATCCTTTTAGAGTAGCATATCCTTCGCCCCCCACCCAACAGGACGCTGATCTACTGGTGTTGTCAAATATGGTACATTTACCATGTGGTGTCTGCCTTCCTGTCTTCTTTTTGAATTCTCTGGTTGGTAGGTTTCCGATTAGAAGACTAGGAAGACAGGAAGAAACAGCACCACCTTTCTGTAGTGGATCAGTCGCCTTTCTCAACAAGAATTTTTCACCCCCCCCCCTTGTAATCACTAGCCGGACCGTCCTTCCTTCTAACTTGGACTTCGCCATTCTCTCGGAATGCGAGAATTCTATGAAATGGGCAATGTTGCCAGTAGCATGACTTGGTTCCGTTTATGGTAAACGACTAGTTAGGAGAAAGATGGCGATCGCGGCTATATATTTTGTTATTTGATACTTAATTTTCTCGCCTCCAGGATGGATGGATTCTCTTTTCTTTCAGGTTGTAGCAATCACTCGTTTTTTTTTGTGTTTTGGCATTATTATTTGCTATTACGCGCAGATGGAGAGAGAGGGATGAAGGGAAGAACTTTATGGATTGGAATAGTTTGATATTGAGATAAGTAATTGATATATACTTATACCTATAATCGACGTACACAAATTATATACAACAATTTTTGGTACTCTTTTTTTTTTGGTAAAGTTGAAGAAACCTTGTGATATTGATTTGTTTTGTTAGGAGCATCTACCCCTTTTCTTGGAAAATTAGTATAGACTTACGTTCTCTTTCTTTTTTTTTTGTTTTGCGCTGGAGCTCAATTGAGACGCAGATTCCGTTCTTAAGGCTACACGTGATACTGCTGCAACCATACTTAAAAATAAATTTTGGGGTCAGAAGTACTTAAAGGCCCTGATCGCAAAACCTGTCAACGTTTATTACTCTTAAACTAGTTTATGAAAGGTATGAACTCTCTTAATTACCTATGTCGATTGATGCTTTTTATTCTCTATATATAAACTAAGACTTCTTTTATATAATATACGTTTTGTTGATTGGTCACTTAACCGGAAGTGTTCAGGTTCGACCTAATTTGTTGAACTATCTATTAGCCCTTTCTATATGATATAACTATAAAATAAATTTTGATTTTTAGCTGGATGTTCTGACTGTGAATTAAATTCAGAGGTTCAGCACCAATATATTTTAGATTGGCATATTGAAGCATTGAGGCTATTAGCAGATTCCTAGTTCCGTTGTTGAATTCAAATATCCTGCTGGGACTTTCAAAATTTTTTCTTGTACTTAGATTTAACTAATATACTATAAACTTTCTTCCAACGTTTGGGTTTCGGTATACACTGAGAGACCGAAGTTAACAATTGCGGTGTACAGCGCACCTGCTTAAAGACACTTTGACGTTTAACAAGGACTAGAAGCATCTTCAGTCCTCACGCTTTTATCGAATTTATTTTATATTCAACTGGATAGTACGAATTACTACATCACATAATGCCCTTAGAACGCAGCCCCGACCCCGCCAGACCGGGGGACGCGTCTGGAGACGATTTGACGCGTTGCACCATCTGCCATAACGAGATGCGCCCGCTCGAAGATTTGGTAGCTACTGCGTGTGGTCATCCCTACCACCAATCTTGCTTAAACAATTGGCTTGGAAACGGCAACACTTGTCCAATCTGTCGTAAACGAGTGGAGCGCGCGCAACTGGTTCCTTGGTTCCCTGCGTCAGTGCCTAGGGCACTGAATGAGCCCAACCCGCCTGATGTGGAACGATACAATCGCCCTACTTCGCCAGCTCCGTCTAGAGGAGCAGTTTCCAAACGATATAGGCCCCTAACTAGATCCCAAGCCAGAGCAGCAGCGAATGCTTCTGATGCGCAACTAACACGCGGTACAAGCGCTAACTCCTCGGCACAATCCAACAGGTCTGATAACCACGAAAATGCAGACTCAAATGCTACACGCAGGCAAGAAGGAAGGACAGCTCAGCGGCGTTCCGAAGACCGCATTCTGGAGCAACTAGTGCCTAGAATACAGACCCTTATTGTGTCCACTATCCGGGAACAACTTGCAGAAGTCAGACAGAGCCCAATAACTCCAGTACCCGAATCAAACCCGCAAGTGCCAGTAGGAAATACGCCGCCTGGGCGACCTCCGGTTGATCCACCTCGCACGCATAGGATTTATGATCCCAGGGTTGACTTTCAAGGACAAGGGCCTTTACCTTGGGTTCCGGAACCCAGACCAGATCCTCCCGTTCGACCGCCATTGGCAGGTCAATACAACCGTGTCGTAACTCCAGCCCCAACACCGCCGAGGCATTATCGCGGCCGAACCACGCACCAGCGGCATATCAACTGGCGAGCAGGCGATGTCGCTCAGATTCTGGCGTCATGGCATCTGAAATTTAGTGGGGAAGACCCCAATGTCACCGTTGACGATTTCCTGTACAAGGTCCAAACGCTTACTGAACAAATGTTACATAACGATTACGCAACCTTGGTAAACCACTTCCATGTGCTGCTCGTGGGGAAAGCTAACGATTGGTACTGGCGATACCACCGTGCACACGGGTCCTTAGAGTGGGAGTTCATTCGCGAGTCACTTCGCGACCAGTTTCGTGATCGACGGACAGATCTGGAGATCAGGGGCTTAATACGAAATAGGCAGCAGCGTCACAATGAGTCCTTCGACACATTCTACGATAGTGTCCTCCGCCTAACTGACCGATTGGCTCGTCCCATGCCTGAACAAGAGCTTTTAGAAATCTTGAAACAAAACCTACGTCCAGACCATCGCTGGGATGTTTTACATCAAGACTTCATATACTCCATTCGAGGTCTACGTGCCTTCGTTCGAAAATCGGAAAATTTCGAAGAGGAGATGAAGCGATGTAATCTATCGCGTCGGTTTGTACGTCCGTACATATCGGAGATAGCTCAGCAAGATCTAAACCCTTCACGTGATGATGTAGATGAAAACGCTCTGCAGGAAGAGTACGACGAGGCTCCTGTAATTGCTGAATTGGTGAAACCATTTGTTTGTTGGAACTGCCGGCAGAAAGGACATCGATACGACGAATGCTCTGCTGAACGAAGACTGTTCTGTTATGGCTGCGGTGCAGCTAATGTCCTGAAGCCCCAATGTCAAAAATGCAGCAGGCCAAAAAACACGACGGCGAGGATGCATACCAGCTCGACATCCTCCAAAGGGACACAGTACGACCCAATGCCGTAAATTCGTCATTTTCTAGTCAAGGTACTCCAAACGCATCTTCTTTCTTTAATGAGTCAGCATTGTCACCAGTTACGACTGCGTCACCGGAATTGTCAGTTATACCAAGCGTATCTTATTCAACTGATGTGTCTTGTTTACCGACTCAGACTAACGTACCAGACTCGTCATTTGCACCGGATAAGCCCCAAAAACTACCTGATGCGTCGATGTTACCTGCTACGACTTCACCGGCTAAGGCCAAGACAATTTTATTATCGGATTGCACAACACCTGATGGTTCATTGTTACCCATGGGATCATCCCCTGCTTCTTCTCTAGACTCCACGGCGAATGCGTTGGAAACCACACTATGCTGCACTGACTCACGACCAATTAAGCTAATGGTCTCGCACGCGGTGCAGACTGGTTTACCAGACACAGGACCACCTGCGCAAACCACCCCGGTGTCTTGCTTGAAACCTTTGAGGCCACTCGTACCATACCACATGCGTCTGAAAAATTATGAAGAAGCTCGCAAACGTATTTTTGGCGTTGAAGAACTTGCCAAATCTAAACCGAAATTTTCCACACTTCGGCGACGGCAGTTCTGGAAAAATGTAAAAGAATCGCGTCGACAAATTTGCTCAGCAATTCTGGTGGATCAGCCGATGGACGATTTCAGACCGTACGCTAAGGTTTCACTTTTCAGTGAAGAAGTCGTTGGGTTAATCGACACCGGGGCTTCACATTCTTGTATGGCGTCGCATTTCGCCAAGAAATTTTTGGAGAATGGTAAACATCCGTGGAAGCGTTTTAAGCTCACCATATCAACGGCGGACGGAACCGGACATTCCACGCTAGGTCAAGCAACAGGGGACATCACCTTCCGAGGGATTAAGAAGTCTATGACCTTTTTGATAATCCCTACGCTAAGCCAGAACTTGTATCTTGGGGTAGATTTCGTCCGCACCTTTAATCTCGCCTCGGATTTATTTTCTATCGAGAAGCAATCAGTCACGCCCATTATTAGCGAACTTGCTGTCGAAGACAATCGCCACCACTTGTCAGCCGAACAGACTGCAATCATCAATGACATCATTTCCAGCTTCCCTTCCTACGCCAAAGAAGGACTAGGTCGAACGAACCTCATCAAACATCACATTGATGTAGGTCATAATAAACCTGTAAAGCAACGACATTTCGCAGTGTCACCTGCGATCGAGAAACTGTTATTCGCGGAAGTGGATCGGATGTTGGAAATGGGTGTCATTGAAGAATCACAGAGCAGTTGGGCTTCACCCGTGACGGTGGTTGTTAAACCAGGCAAGATTCGCCTATGCTTAGACGCCAGGAAGGTCAATGACTTAACCATCAAAGACGCCTATCCGCTTCCTCTAATAGATGGAATTCTAAGCCGGCTGCCAAAAGCCGAATTCATAAGCAGCTTAGACTTAAAGGACGCCTTTTGGCAAATCCTTCTTGACGAGGATTCGCGCGATAAAACCGCGTTCACGGTTCCCGGACGCCCTCTCTACCAATTTATCACCATGCCGTTTGGGCTATGCAATGCGCCTCAGACGATGCAGAGACTTATGGACAAGGTCATCCCCCCTGACATCCGCCATCAAGTCTTTGTATATCTGGATGACCTCTTGATAGTCTCTTCAACGTTTGAGGAGCATTGCACCCTGCTTCAACGGGTTGCTTCCTGCTTGAGAGTCGCCGGCTTAACGATAAACGTGGAAAAAAGCCACTTTCTTATGAAGGAGGTTAAGTATCTGGGGCATATCATTGGCCACGGTACCCTTAGAACCGATCCTGACAAGGTAACAGCCATTTCAAACTTCCCGCTACCGAAGTCTGTACGACATCTAAGACGCTTCTTGGGAGTTTGTGGGTGGTACCGGAGGTTCATTCCCAATTACTCTGCGATGACAGCTCCACTAACGGATATGTTACGCAAAGGTCGTAAATTTTTGTGGACTGACGAGGCGTTAAACGCATTCAATGTGCTCAAAGAGAGCCTCTCTTCTGCACCCGTCCTGCATAGCCCCGATTTTTTGCGCCCATTTTCCATTCAGTGTGACGCAAGTCAAGATGGAATCGGGGCCGTCCTCGCACAAATTTCGGACAACGGTGTAGAAGCCCCTATCGCGTTCATGTCACAAAAATTTACGACTGCACAGCGTAACTATACCGTGACGGAGCAGGAATGCCTTGCAGCTGTGACAGCCATAAACAAGTTCCGAGCATATGTCGAAGGCCAAGAGTTTGAGGTTGTGACTGATCACGCCTCACTCAAATGGTTGATGACCCTAAAGGACCTACACGGTCGACTGGCTCGATGGGCCCTCAAGCTGCAAGGGTTCAAATTTTCCATCCGTCATCGTAGGGGAACTGAAAATCTGGTACCAGACGCCTTATCGAGAGCCTTTGATAATGATATTGCAGAAATTACTGTCCAAGATGACACGCCCTTGAGCATTGATTTAAAATCACCACATTTCCAGTCGGAGGAATACCTCGACTTGATCAAACGTATACAAGAGAAACAACATCTTCTCCCGGACCTTAAAATAATCGATGGATATTTGTATAGGCGTACTGAACATGCAACAGGGAATGCTGTTCAAGAGGAACTCGCCTGGAAACTGTGGGTTCCAAAAGGTTTAACAGGAGATCTTATCAAGAAGGCTCACGACCACCCACTATGCTCGCATGGAGGTGTAGGCAAAACAATATATCGTCTCCGATCTCTGTTTTACTGGCCCAAAATGACCCAGCAGGTCAATAACTACGTTACTCAGTGCGATACCTGCAAGGCAACCAAGGCTACGAATCACCCATTACGACCACCAATGGGTACACTTTCAGTGCCGGATCGCGCGTTTCAACGGGTATACATCGATTTAGTAGGTCCATATCCTCGCTCTAAGGCGGGAAATGTGGGAGCTATCGTAGTTCTCGACAGTTTATCGAAATATCCCTTTATCGAGCCAATAAAGAAACTCACAGCAGACGTCGTCGTGGAGTTCTTAGAGAACAGGATTTTTCATGTATTTGGAGTGCCCGAGACAGTAGTCTCCGACAACGGGGTCCAGTTTAAATCGCACACCTTTAACAGTTTACTCACGAGATATGGGGTGAAACATTTCTATACGGCACTTTATTCCCCACAGGCCAACGCATCCGAGCGCGTGAATCGCTCGTTGGTGGCAGCTATCCGCGCCTATGTTAAACCGGATCAAAAAGACTGGGACGTCAAAGTATCTCACATCAATTGTGCCCTACGGTCGGCTTACCACTCAACCATAGGATTTTCACCTTATTTCTCTTTGTTCGGGCAAACCATGTTACTCCATGGTAGCTCTTACGCGATTTTACGCCAATCCAGACAACTTGATGATCCCACTGCCGTTGTAACCGCTGAGGCGAAACTTGAATTAGTTCGGCAAAAGATCCAAGGTAACATCAAAGCCGCCGGCCAAAATAATGCTAGAGTTTACAACCTTAGATCAAGAATCCCAAGCTTTAAGATCGGTGATCGGGTATTATATAGGAACTTCGCTCCTAGTAAAGCGGCTGAACATTACAATGCAAAATTGGCACCCAAATTTATAAATGGCCGGGTCAGAAGTCGAGTGGGAGAATCGTGCTACGATATCGTTGATATGCAAGGTAAATATGTGGGAAAATTCCACGCGAAGGACCTGCAACCCTAGAACTTTTTCTTCAAATCAATGTTCAACATTCAATTGTATCTTTGCAGTGAATGAGCACATCAAGTTGGATCTTTATACATTACACTGCCAAGATCCATTTGTGATGTAATATCGCAAATTGTCGTGTAGTATTTTTCTACCCACCGACCCTTGCTTGTGTAGTAACCGTCAGAATATGGTGTCATTTCTGTCGGTTACATTTTTTGAATTGTTTTTGCCGCCGTCGTGATCTCGAACTTGACTCGGCACTGCGTCGACCATTTTTTCTTTAGGGAAAGAAACTGCCTTCCGGTAGGAGAAAGTTTGGTGTAATTATTTAAATATTACCGCGATCACGGTAGTAATATTTTTAATAAATACACCAAAATTTATCCTACCGGACTGGTTGAAAAAAAATCCGAAAAATTTCCCTGGCGGCCAGAACAGAAAAAAAATGTTCGAAAACAACGCCCCCTAGGCGGGCGGATCGGGGGATTCTACCGCATGGTCGAGGGGTTGTTTCCTGACCGCGGGTGCGAGCACAAGGAAAAGAGAAAAATGTCGTGACCGAGCGAAAAACGGCAGTGGATTTTGAGGAAGAAAATTGGCTTGGCGCCAAGTGGACAGTGTATTCGTTAGGTGCTGGAGCATATTTGTGATTGCCGCCGCGAAAAATCGGGCACTTCGTGACCTTTAGTAGACTCTACACACCAGACACGTATGCGAAAGAAAAAAACGAATTCGTCGCGATAATTAACGCCGCCGGACCGAAAATTGTGCCTTAAAACTCGAAACACGAGCTTTTTGCATGCCGTTCGTACGGTCAAATGTGTGTCGCACTGCTACTAAAAACGCAAAGAAATATCTTTTCAGGGGATTTGAGAGTTCGCTGGTGAAGCAGAAAGGTGTTCTAGTTTTTTGGGGCTGACAGGCGGACAGGGAACGTGTCGCGGAAAGGAAAGGGAGGAAAAACGAGAAAAATTAAGTGATGAGCGTGTACAAATAATAAAAAAAAAAAAAGTAATAATAATACATAATAAAATAAATAAAAATAAAGAAATGAAATAAAGGGAAATAATATAACCTAAATAAGTAAACGTGAAAGCAAAAGTGCGGTAGGTTGTCATTAAGTGGCCCCAAAAATATCCCCCCACAATTTTGGATACGCATTTCATGTTTTGTGTTCTGCCATAGCGCAGAGCACCCAGGTAAGCGTTTTTTTTTAGCTATGTTGTGGAGGCCATAGCAGCCCTATGTTGGCATGGGTGCTCCGCAGTGAAAGAGGCGCCGATAACGGTTCACCGTGTCCATCGCCGTAAGCCGACATTAGTAGCCGCATCGTGCTACCTTCGGTGAGCACACACACACACCCACACATGCACACAAACAACGAAGGCCCATTGCCATCCGTCGGAATGCCAATTCCACAAACACTACATCCACGCTCTTCATGAGGAACGATATGGAATTAGTCAAATTCCATATTGTTTGTTATTGACAATTTGCATCTACCGGTAAGCTGTGGACCATCGTGTCAAAGTACATTGGTGACGTACAAACGAGTGTGATGTAAAAGCAGGATTTTTGGTGATTATGTTTGAGTGTGTGCGGCAGATGATCAGATCATCAGATGAAAATACGAAACGATTGGAAATGTTAACTTTAGTAAACAATTGTCTAAAGTTTACTTTCGGATCAACAAACTACCTCTTTGCAAGTGGCTTGCAAATTCGAGCCATAGATAGTACGGCATTGAAAGAGTATTTTCCATTGGCCGAACAAATTACATACAAGTATTTTGTGGGTCGCAAAGCTATGTTCGATTCTGATTATAATTTTGCGAATGCGAAGTCTTAAGTTTTGCATTTCGAGGCTGTTTCTTAATATTACACTAAGATAAAAGAAATCTTTTAAAACAAACAAAAACAAAAAAAAAAAAGAAAAAAAACTAAAAAAAAAAAAAACAAAAAAAAAAAAAGTTACATATTAAAATTTCATGCGCATATCCAATTGAATTAATTTTCTTACGCGTAGGTTTTGGATTAAACAGACCCATGAAGGGCTAAGTTAAGATTGTTCCTCCCTCCCCCTCCTCTCAGCTGCGCATAAATTGAATTTAACTTGGGAGATCTCTCAAATTATTGCGCCATGAAATCTCACGGTAGGGAGGGTTGTGAGCGCGGGGCCCATGTCATCTGGGGCCCATATATGAGCCGCACAACACCGTAGGCTCACACAACCTGGAAGGGGAAAGGATCTGTCCTGAATGGACGGTTTCCTTTTCTGTTTATCTGGCCTTTGTGCTTTATATGAGTAGTTTGACTGATGCAGTCCTTTGTCCCTTCACGGGAGTTTGTTGTTGTTTGATGGGAGTTTGCCGTTCTGACGTGCACCTTCAGTTCCACCTTTGCTATTTTCTTTTTGCGAATTTTGCTTGTGTCTCTTTTTCGTGTCTCGGGCCTGATGTGCGATACTTAAGTTGTACGCTGATGACGGAGGCCAATAGCTGCGTGACTCACCCCGCAACTCCCGATAACTGAGCTGGTCTGCCAGCACACATCACCTGCAGCGACTTGGAGAGGATTTTTGCACCCTTGGTGCCTTTCGGCCTTCACGGCCAACCAATACTCCTCGTCCTCCGGCGGTCATCACTACAACTATCGTTATGCAAATACATAATTTTGGCCAATTCATTTATAATTTTTTTGTTTTGCTCTGAGATATTTTATTTTAATTTTGCTTTTGTTAAAAGTCATTTTGTTGTTATATAAATTAAAGGATTATTTTAATTTTACTCCAATTTTTTTTTGTGATTTGCTTTGTATAAATAATTGCGGCGACACGATCTTGCCTGACCTTGGGAATTAGGAACAGCGAAAGTTTGGCAATTTAACTAACCTAACTTTAACATGACGCGCTCCGTAGTCATCAAGTCTCAAGCACTACTCTACGATCTGCATCTAGAGAACATGGATTCGATCCCCGGGGCGTCAATAAAAACTGCCTGTGAGTATTATTAGAACTCCCTCAGCGCTCCAAGCTCGTCAGTAAAAGATGGCTCGGATAGGAGGTTCATGTTACCAACTGCAATATCCGAAATCTATATTCTATCGAAACGTCAATAAGGTATACATATGCAAGCGATGTTGACACGCCCATGCTCCTGGAGGGGTCAAGGCATTTAACATTAACATGGTGGCGGTAGCCTGGTCATCATTGTACCTTGCACCGCAGATGTTTTTTTATACCCTAGACTTATAGTATAGGGTATATTGTTTTTGTCACGACGAAAATATGTAACACCTTAAAGGAGGCTCCGGAGGTATAGCAATGTATATATATAAATGATCAGGGTCACCTCCTGGTTCGATTTAGCCATGTCTGTCTGTCTGTCTGTCTGTCCGTCTCTCTGTCTGTCCGTCTCTCTGTCTGTCTGTCTGTCCGTCTGTCTGTCCGTTCGCACGATAACTTTCGATAGAATGAAGCTAGAGTCTTGAAATTTTGGTCAAATGTTGGTAGTATGATCTTGTTAGATGGTATTGAAATTGAGCATGATCAGGCCAAGAGAACGCCTACCTCCCCTACATATGTAAAATAATTAAATGTATCTATAACTTCCGATTAAAAAATTATGAAAAGCTCTAGCTTTGGTATATTGCTAGTAAGGGTAATCTTATACTCTCCTGGAAAAACAAAATCGATCAGTTGAAAACTAACGGTAATTTTCTTACAAAAACCCCGTACTACCCTACTTTTCAGGTTTTTTGTCTATAACTCTTGAACCAATTGACGTAGACATCTGATTTTTGGCATGTAACCCTGAAGTAAGAAGTTGCTTGGGTTTTCGTAAGTTGGGCATAATCAGATCAAAGGAACGCCTACCTCCCCTACAAAATTGAAAAAATTAAATATTACTTTAATTACGATAACTTTCGATAGAACGACACTAGCGAATTAAAAATTTGGCAGAACGTTGGTAGTAAAATCTAGTTATTTGGCATTGAAAATGGGCAAGATCCGACCCGAGGAACCCCTACCTCCCCTACAAATGAAACTTCAAATAAGAGATAACTTTTGATAGAATGAAGCCAGCGACTTGGAATTTTGGTCAAATGTTTAAAGTGAGATTGAGTTTGTTGGTATTAAAGATGGGTTACATCCAACCTAAGGAAACCCTACCTCCCCTAGAAATGAAATTTAAAATAAGCAATAATCTACGACAAAAAAAAAGGTAGCGACTTGAAATTTTGGTCAAATGTTTGTAGTAGGATCCAGTTGGCTGATATTGAAAATACGTAAAATCCGACCAACGAAACCCCTATTTCCCCTACAAATGAAACTTCAAATAAGCGATACTTTCGATAGAGTGAAGCTAGAGACTTGTAATTTTGTTTAAATGTTTGTAGGGTGATCTTATTGGTTGGTGCCAATGATGAGCAAGATCCGACCCAAGGAGCCCCTACTTACCCTACAAGTGAAACTTCAAATAAGCAATACCTTTCGATAGAATGAAGCTAGCGCCTTGAAAAATTCGACAAATATTTGTAGAATGGGTTAGTTAATTAATTGATTTTGAGAATGGTCAGGATCCTACTGAATGAGTGCAACCTCCCCTATTTACTGGCCATATAGCAGACCAATTCTTAATGCATATGGTCGTTGCCAATTGGTACTTTTGGTGTCTCCACTAGGTCTGTACAAGTCTAGGGTATATACGCTTCGGACTCTGGTTTTTTGCGCATTTTTTTCGCTCCTAAGTCTCTAGACAGTCTGGAATATTAATAATTATTCAAATTTTTGTTAATTTCATAACATAACACTCTCACCCATACAGTTCGAAATAATGGCTACAGTCAGCAATTAGCATCATCTCCAACTCGTCATCAATTTCACTGGGTCCGCTTCCATTCCGGACGGACGTTCATTATAATACTTGGCAGAATGAATTGCCGGAACAGCTTCTCCGAGTCAAGTAGGCGAAAGGCAAAATTATAAATTGTGAATTTGGCCAGTGTTTATGAGCTGGATCATCGCCAAAGTTTCCATTTCGACGACTCGCTACGATAGAGAGCAAGGAAGACGAAACGAAGCCCAAATGAAAATGAAAAAATAAATATATCACGTACAGACTTCATATACTAGAGCATACTAGAATTCCTAGACAACTTTGTCCGCAAGTGGTCGCTACGATGATGAGTAGGACGACATGGGAAAATAGAAAATTCGAAAATACTTTCCCAAATCTCCGTCGTAGTGTTCCCAAACTCGTCGTGTGTAGATGCGATTAATGTCGACGTCGCCGTCTTTTCGATCCAGAGAGATGCGGCCATATCAACTTTGCTCTGATGAGAGGCATCTATAAATTTTCAATTTGTGTTGTTTAACTAGGAACGGAAGTCCTTGACACAGTTGGCCTGTGATGATTTCGGTTTTGTGCAATTAATTTTAAAACCAGAACTGTGTTGATATTCAGCATGAAGTTGAATGAAAACAAACGTTGACGTACTTCGCTTACGGAGTGTAGCTGGAAAAGTATCCTAAAGAAACCGATACACTACTTAAGAACTCAAAGTCGTCAAACTAAATATCTAAATGTTAATCTTTTGATAGTAGTCAGAAAGAAGTATTCTTTCAAGGTTTCGCCCCCATATCGCCTTTACTTCTTTTCGTAGAATTTAATTTCCAGCTTAACAAATCGTCGATTGTGAGTAAACTCCCACGTTATCTCACCTCTCAATTTTGTTACATAAACAAGCACTGAGTCACTGTTCAGATTAGCAAAAACGAGCCAAGGTGCCAAAGCAAAACGTGCCATTGCCCATGAGTAATGAGGTTCTTATTGTTTGTTCCGTTGCTTCCATGTCGTGCCTTTTCACAGGTCACAAGCATCTAATCCAAATAATATATGGAAAGGAAAAAAGCAACCGTCAGGTGAATGTTTCTTGTTAATTTATTTATTTCTTATTTTCCGACACATGATGCCATTGTCTCTTCCGCCTAGGAGCATCCCGGGAATTGACTAAAGCAACAGAACAAGTATGTGTAGTGTAGGCCGTTTTACCTTCTTCTTTTGGCTTCCTTTTGTGCAGGCTTTTCTTCTTGCGTAAGTACATACATACATTCGTTCCGCTAATATTAAAAGGGTCCACATAGAAATCAGTAGACTGGAACGAAATAAACTTTTCACACGGGCAAGAATTATTGGAGGAAATTCTTGCCAAATGACCGTTCTTTTATCTTTAATCTTTATTTTTTGTGCTTCTTGGACGGTGTTATGGAACACTGTGTATATTTTATGAGTACAACTGGCTTCCAGAGCCCAACAATTGGCTCTGAATAGGAATATAAAGTTAGGAGAGTGCTATCTGGAGTATGAAGAGAGGTTTTTAAGGAAACCTCCCAATAAAATTGAATTTAATGCGTTATATCAGTTGATTTTTTCATCTGCAATTTATCAATGTGGAAATTCATTGAATTTTCATGATAATGGTAATAATTGAGGAAACTTGGCACCAGCCCCTGAAGACACGGTACACTGCGGCAGGGCACACAATCAACAATAATTGGTACGAGTATAAACGAAATCAGAATACAGGACAGTCGCGAAAATATCAAACAATAAAAACGAAGCCAGTTGAAACTTTGGAGATTGTTGAAATTATTGAATCGAGCAAAAAAACGTAATCAAATATAATCTATATCGAAATACAAGTTGATTTATAATGAGAATTGATTTATTTTCAAATATAAATGTAGTAAATGAAAAGAGCGCATTCATTCTCTTTCTCTTGTTCCTGTTAAGCCCTTGTGACCGTTAACCACGCCGACTTTCCACCTCGTCCTGTTCACCGTGCTTTCAGCTCGCTTCCGATTTGCCTATTGAGGCACCCTCTCTCTCAATTGATCTTTTCCAGGTGCTACTAGATCGTCCAACACGGCGACTAGTGTTGGTTCCCTGCGGGTTCCAATCGAGGGCCTGTTGAGCAATGTTGTTAGGCCCCTTTCGAAGAGTGTGACCTATCCGTTGCCACTTTTGCCTTTTAATGGAATGAAGTGTCTATCCTGTCCTGACCAGAAATAGTAAATATCTAAATGTTAATCTTTCCACTCTTTAGGGTCTAACGACGACCGTTAGAAATGACCTCCGGCCACCGTATGTATAGGATGCGTTGAAGACACTGGTCACAAAAGTTTGCAATCTAGTTGTCATCTTGTTGGTCACTTTTCAAGTTAAACAGCCATAAGCACCGATTTTACGTTAGTATCGAAGGTCCGAAGCTTGGTGTGTCTAGAAATGTTGCTGTTTTGCCAGAAAGAAGTCAAATTGAAAAAGCAGCCCGAGGCTTATTGATGTGGGACTGTACATCAGCACCTGCTCCACCATCTGCTGTAACTACTCTTCCGAGGTAGCAAAAACTGCCCACTTTTTTGTCCGCCTGCCCCGATACAAAGATTTCGCTCGGTCGTCCTGGGCCCAAGCTCAAGTACTTAGTCTTGGCAGCAATGATTTTTCGCCCCGCATTACGACTTACGCTGTGCAGAACATCGGTCTTTGGGCTACATGATCCAATTTATTTGAAAGAAGACAAATATCGTCAGCACAGTCCAGGTGTTGAAGGTATTTGAACAACTTTCATCTAATACCCTTGCTCTGGTATGCAGGAAGCGCGCTGCGTAGTACGTTGTTAATCGCAATCAAAAACAAGCTAGCCTTCGGCTAGCTTGCCTGAGGTATGATACCCTTCACGCTTCTCGTGAAGGGTATCATACTTTCGTTGTGTTTTGTGGTACATTTGCCTTTTTGAAATTAGTAGTAAAACTTGTTCCGTTTTTACTGTTCCTATAAGAGGTATATGAAATAGTGGGCGATTTCAACCTAATTTAGGAACGTGGCTTAGCAGTCAATACGATTGAATAATATGCAATTTCGTAAAGATATCTTCAGAAATAAAAAAAGTTTTTCCGACAAAAACTTGCTTTTGGGACGGTCGTTCCTATGACAGCTATATAATAGAATATTTTGATTTCAACCAAATTCGGAAATATGATTTTAATAAAGATACTATTGACTATTGAGAATTTCAAAAACAATATCTTTAGAAATAAAAAAGTTTTTCTCACAAAGACGAATTTTTGGACCGGTCGTTCCTATGTCAACTATATGACGTAGTGGTCCGATTTCAACCAAATTCGGAAAAGTGATTTAACTATAGATACTATTGATTGGTGTGAAGTCTGAAAACGATATCTTTAAAAATCAAAAAGTTTTTCTCACAAAGACGAATTTTTGAACCGGTCGTTCCTATGGCAGCTATATGACGTAGTGGTCTGATTTCAACCAAATTTGTCAATGTGATCTAACTATAGATACTATTGATTCCTCTGAAATTTAAAAAAGATATCTTTAGAAATAAAAAAGTTTTTCTCACAAAGGCGAATTTTTGGACCGGTCGTTCCTATGGCAGCTATATGATGTAGTGGTCCGATTCCGTTGGTTCCGACATATATACTGCGTGCAATAAAAATAAGGCTCTGCACAAAATTTCAGCTTGATAGCTTTAAAACTGAGGGACTAGTTTGCATAGAAACAGACAGACAGACGGACAGACGGACAGACGGACAGACGGACAAAGCTTAATCGACTTGTCTCATCATACCGACCAAGAATATATATATGTAATTTATATGGTCGGAGAAGCTTCCTTGTGTGCGCTGTAAACTTCATGATAAAGTTAATATACCCTATCACATCCGTGAAGGGTATAACAATACTTATGATAAAATGCAGCTTTGTCTCACTCCGCTATGCACCTCGAAACGATCTGATAGCTTACCGTTGGGTAAGACGTGACATTGGGCTCCCTCATAGAACTATTTGATGATGGATACTATTTTATCTGGCATGTCTCTCTTACGTAAAGCCCCTCCGATGTATTCCCGGTCAACGCTGTCAAACGTCTTCTCGAAATCGACGAGCATGAGATGTAATGGGGATCTCCACTCTGCGGATTGTTCAATAATAATTCGGGGATTGTTGATGTGGTCGCTTCATAACAAGCCCTCGCGAAAGCCGGCCTGTTTATCTTTCAATGTGCGGTCAACTACACTAGTCGGCATAAGTATTTTGACGAAACCGTTTTGTGACTATTGAACCTAGCTTTGCTTTGTATCGTTAACTAATGGTGTGAAAATGGTGCGCAAAACAAAGAATCTATTTTTAGCTCTATGCATGCCAAATTGTACACTGTTTACCGTTTGCATTCTCTTTCTGCGGATAAGAATGCATGCAGACAACGAATTTTTACGTGGCATAAGTATTTTGACGGAATCTTTCTGTAAATGTTTTTATACTTTCGAGCACGTGAAAACCAAACAACTTAAATGTGTGTGTATGTGTTTAACTTGAATTGATATTAAACGTTGATAAAAAAAAATAAAAGTTGATTAAAAGTTATTAAAAACCATGGGTAAAACGGCTGAATTGAGTTTAGTTATCAGATCTTCAATGATAGCAAAGTTTAACGGAACGGCAGTAAAAGACATTGCAAATGAGTTTAATGTGTCGCGTCAAACTGTGCACTATCAAATTAATAAGTTTAATAAAAAGCATAACGGATTAAGAAACTTAACGAGATCCGGTGCTAAGCGCAAAACAACGCCCACTCAAGACCGAGTCCTTCTACAGGAATTAAAAAAAAAAAATTTTTATGAAGCCTCAATCTGCTGCAGAACAATAGAATTTGACGGCCAAGAATCCAATCAGTGAGCGCACTGTCCGACGACGTTTAAAGGAAGGTGATTTTAAGACAATTAAATCTAAGGACGTGCCGTACATATCAAAGGCAAACAAGCTTAAAAGATTGGCCTTCGCAAAGGAACATCTGCACAAGCCTAAGGAGTTCTGGAGAAGCGTTCTATGGACAGATGAAAGCTCCTTTGAGTATAACTCATCAAAAAAGAAATTTTGTGTAAGATTGCCAAAGGTAGTAAGACAAAAAAGACGAGCCGTTTGTCAAAAAGTGAGCCATGGTGGAGGCTCTGTTATGCCTTGGGGATGTGTTGCGTATAATGGGCTGAGTGACTTGGTTCCTATTACCGGCTCGATGAGTCAACGTCAATATTTGAGTACTCTAAATGATAATGCATTTTCTTCCGGAGATAGGCCTTATTGGGGAATCATTTATCATGCCTCATGCCACAAATCCCGGATGATAACTAACTTTTTGAAGGATGTTGGTGTTACCACTTTGGACTGGCCACCTCAAAGTCCAGATTTAAATATTATAGAAAACGTCTGGCCTCTTTTGAAACGCAAAAGAACAGTGTCATTAAATTAAACCGGAGAGGAGACAATTTCTGAGGTCACTTTCCTTTGGAAAGAGATATCTCCAAAGATTCTTCAAAATTTAGTGGACTCAGTACCGACACGCCTCCAGAAAGTTATTGAAGCCAAAGGAGGTTATACATTTTACTAAATCCTTCTTAATTTCTTAACTTTTGTTAAGTTTAAACTTTGTTTCCTTAGCATTACATACTTGTCAAAATACTTATGCCAACACATGAAATTACTAATTCATTTATATCTTTTTAAGTTTCTATGAAAAAACATTTGTTTGCTTATTTTTAAGTTTGTGTTAGTTATAAATAAATAGGAAAAAATAAACAAGAGTTCTTTATAAAGACATTTAAAAGTTAAACTTAAAAATGCATCATTTCTATTTCGTCAAAATACTTATGCCGACTAGTGTATATGTTTGATCCGGTTGAAGATAATTGTTACCATTCGTTTGGAGACTGCTGGGAGAAGGCAAATTCCACGCCAGTTATTACAGTCCTTCAGGTCGTCTTTCTTCGGGATCTTAATAATGACGCCCTTCTTCCACTCTTAAGGGAGAATTTCGGTTTTCCAACAATCTTGGATAAGGATGAGAAGAATATCTGCAGTAGCATTGATATCCGCCTTAAATAGTTCCATCTGCCCCGGGGCTTTACCCGCATCCATCGATTTCATAGCCGCAGTTACTTACAGCTTGGATGGTGGGCTGGTATCACCTCTGTCTGTTTGCGGAATATTTTCTGCTTTTAGTGAAGATGAGAGCGAATGTCCGAAGGTGTTGTTGAGGATCTCAATGAAGTGCTCTCTCCACCGTCGCAGTTGGTGTTCCTGGGTGACCAGCAGCGACTCGTCTTTATCTTTCACGGAATGATGAGTTGCAAAAGATTTTCCAGTTAATGGTTTAATAAGTTTGTAAAGAGTTCCACGGTAAGCCGCTTTTCTGCTTTCTCCGCTAATGCGTTGATATTATTGCGTTTGTCCCGTCTTACGCTTCTTTGTACGCCTTTCTGAAGAGAACGGTATTCAGCTCTGAGTTGGTCTTTGGCTGAGTCGTTAGTAGCTGAGTTAGTTTGTTCCTTAACTCTCTTGCGTGCTCAGATTAGAGACCACATAGAGTCGTTAATGCATAGTCTTCTACCGCGCTTAAATCTGCCCACAAATGTTTCACTACATATAATAAATGAGTCCTTAGCGGCATGCCATCTATCTTCAATTGTAGGATACTCATAAGGTGGTGGTGCCTTAACTCTCCCGTGCAAGGCACGCCTTATAGATGGGGTTTTTAAGCTTTTGCACATTAAAACGTTGCAAGTTTCTTGCATTTTGAGGGCGCTGGATCGCTGCCAATATCAGCACCCTGCTTCGTCCTGACGTTTAAGAGACAGTTCCTCCATGTCCATGAAATGCCTATAGGGTCAATCTGGTTTTCTGTTCTGCCATACGGAGAAACACAGGTTGTTAAATGGCAACGTTTGCGCTTGAACAGGGTACCGCCGATGACGAGTTGACGAGAGTTACAAAACTCCACGAACTTCTCGCCAATTTTTGTTCCTGTCGCCTAGACCATGATTACCCATTAGGTGTTCCAAGCCTATGTTGTCAGACCCGACTTTGGCATTGAGATCCTCAATAATAATTTTTATGTCAACAGTCCAGATCAAGAGCTGAACAACAATCGCCCGCGTTACACTAACAGCCTGTTCCGTGTGGACAAATTTTATTAGTGCAATGCGTGCAATTTTTATTCTCCTCTGAACTGAACTGTTTAAAAAAACCTGCCTTATTTCTGAAGAAATCCATCTCTATAAGATGGGAGAGAAACTGACCTCTCGAAACACGGTCATCATAAGGTGATCGAATTGAACCATTTGAAACTTGGTACTAGGTTGTGATAGATATCCGCACTGACTCTTAGCCAATCGGTTTTTTTCTCAAATACGGTACGGCATCAAGCTAGAGGCAGGCCGTGCCTTTTCATGGCAAGTATTTGGTACCCGATGAACGAATTGGGCATTGAGAGACAATGGTAGTCCACACAGATCCGCACCGAGATCGGGCTCGCCCGTGGAATCCACATCACCAGATGCACATCATCCAGATTCATCAACTTTTATCGAACACCGCGTGGTCGGTTGATAGCTGGGCTCGGTAAGAACAAATGTGGTTTCACTAATTTGCTTCCGACACACGGCTCAGACTAGGTGCGAAATCCTTCCGCAGACTTTGTCAACTTTAAATACGGATGAAGGGTGACATTTTTCTTTTTCTCAGGTTGGTGTCCAATGTATTTCCGCCACGGCACCAACATATAGGAAAATAGTCTGCATTGGACACAACAACTTAAGTGAAGTATTTTGGCTAGCAGACAAATTGAACTGATATGCCTGTACTATACCAGTTCGACCAGTTCCATGAACTCGACACTCGGTGCGCTGGTCGTGTGTGAACCGGCCTTTACGTTGTAATCGATAATATAATGTTATAATGTCCATCAAGGTGTCGGCCGAATATTGGCGATCTCCGGTAATTAAATTGGTAGAATATCATCAATGTCTGCAGGCAAATAGATAAATGACAGCATTATCTACGTTTATAATGTTTTTTTTTCATATTGCATATATGAGCACTAATGTCTACATGATTATGTATTTGCCCTTAGGCTTAAAGTACGGTTGGCCAGACATCTGTATCGACTAAGATCCTAGCGTTCAGGCAACGACCCATAGGTTTTTACCATATTATGACACCTGGGATCTGGGCAGAGACAGTGGCGTGGCGTGATAATTCAACTAGGGGAAGCAATTGGTATTAAAAATTTACTATTATTATGCTTTCCACAAATTTACTGCGTATTAATTGAACCCCTCTCGTTAGCTACTTTTAACATTTCTAATATAAAAGCACCCAGGAATCACGAACGGGGACGTGAGAGTAGGTATACTGTATTTTATCAGCATTTTAATTCCCATGCTACCAATATATAATAATTTACTTTTAAATAAATAATTGTAAAAATTATATGTTGGTAGACTTATCAAAAAAGCAAAGCTGTAACTATAAGTATATAAATAAAGCATATTCGAATTATTAGAACTACTATAACAATAACAACAATAGCAAAAAAATTGCAAAATAAATATCTATACACTCATAAAGAAAGTAATCATGTTCAGCGAATCAAAATTTGAATAATAAAAACAATAACAATACAATAAAAATTAAAAATAATTCAACTATTTACTATTTAAAAAATCACAGTTAGTGAGTAAAATAAAATAATAATAATTGGGCAATAAATATATTACAAGTCAAAATAAATAATAAGATCCGTACATACTATTATTTGTAATTTAATTCTATTCGTCTTTCTTTTTTTGCGAATTCATCTATAATATCTGTATAAAAACTTTGCTCACACAAACATGATTTAAGGAAAACCTTTTCAATTGACATTATTGCCAAGTCGCTAAGCCGTTGTTCGCCTGTACAATTTCTAAGATACGTTTTAATCCTTTTTAAGCAAGAAAAACTGCGCTCTGCGGACGCACTGGTTACTGGTAATGTTAAAACTAAACATATTAATTTATAAAATTGTGTGAAGCTATCTTTTAATTTGTTATTAATGAAATAGTTAAAAATACCTTGAAAAGATTTTCCCTGCAAATCAGAATCAGAATAAAGCACAATGAGTTCAGTCTTTAATGAAATATGGTCAAATATATCAGCATAAGTTTTAGTTAAATTTAGTAAAAGATTGTCCGGAAATGTTTTCAAATATTGGTTAAATTTAGAAGAATCTAATAGGTTTAAAAATGTGAAACTTGCTAAGGATGAAAATCTTGAATTTATTTCTGCGGTAATATTATCTATAATTTCGACATAAATACGTGTAAAGAATAGTTCAACATTTTCATTACTGTCAACAAGGCACCTGGCTTTTTTCCGGCGTTGTGGAGTTTCGCAAATAGATGTGGTTTGGGTCCAAATTTCCGTGAAACTATTTCTTAACGATTGAAGTTGATTTTCAAAATCTGTAATTTTTTGAATGCAGTACATTATATCAGTTTGTTTACTTTGAAATATATCGAAAAGTACGTCGGTTTGTGGAAAAATTTTAGAAAAAACATTGAGCAGGAAAACAAACTGAAAATCTGTAAGTAAAACAAGAAGTCCCCTTGCGCTATTAACGGTCTCGCCATCCCACTTTCCACTCTCATTTTCAATGATATATTCAAAGAGTTCTTTTAATTGATCTAAATTATCAAAAATGGTTAAAACTAATCGACCATTAAAAGTCCAACGTGTTGGAGCTAATTTTGGAAGCCTTTTTTTGAGGAATAAATCTAGTGCAACTGTTCTCTTTGTTGAATGATTAAAAAATGTTGAAAAACAAGTAATAGATTGAAAAAAAATTCGACATTCGCGTATTTTATCGCATGATTTAGATAAAACTAAATTTAACCGATGAGCGAAGCAATGAATATATATTGCGTTTTTATACACATCCTTTACACGTGTTTGTAATCCAGTTATTTTACCAGACATTACCGAAGCCCCGTCATAGCTTTGACAAATAAGTTTGTTACCGCAATTGAATTTTTGAACAACATCTAAAACATGGTCAAATAAACGCGACGCAGTCTGATCATCAGAAATATCTGTAAAAGTTATGAAAGTTTCTTTAACCTCACCGGAAGGAGTAATGTAACGAAAGGTTGTTGAGAGTTGAGAACGACATGAAACATCGGTTGTTTCATCTAATATTATTGCTATAAATTTAGTTTGCTGAATTTCATTATAAATCTGTTTTAATAAAATTTTAGAAATGCTACTAATGAGATCGTTTTGAATATAATTTGATATTCCGGAAAAAACAGTCGCTTGCTCCAAGTGAGCTCGCAAGTCCGGATTATATTTAGCTAAAAGATTTAAAAGTTCAACGTAATTTCCCCTATTGCAAGAATTCACATTTTCATTGTGACCACGAAATGCCTGTTCTTGACATCCTAAATGGCACACAACGTCAATTAGCATTTTTAGTATATCTCGATTTTTCGAAACTTTCTCATTGTGCAATATTATTGAAGATCTATGTTGGCTACTTAATAATTCTTCAATTCTAGGACCGGAACCGAACTTGGAAAGAAGAAGTACTGACTTTAAATGATCAACGCTTTTCGTACCATGCCTGTCCACAGCTTTATGTAAATTATTTAAGTCACAAAACCCGGTAATTCGCCAAACATTTGAATCATTTGAAAATAACAAGCATGGCCAACAAAATAATTTTTGCTTGGTCTTACAACCGGTAATCCATTCCGTATCTTCATAAATCTTAGCAGTAAAATGCCTAGTACATCTTTTTGTTTTAGAAACAATTTCCAAAATCGGTTTCGGTCGACCCTTTTCGATAATGTCTTTTTTTTCTGCGAAAGATCGAGATCCAAAAGACAATCGAAAAAGATCATCAACAACACAATATTGATCCATGCTACTTTAAAAACAAATCAAAACACTATAAGTAATTATAAGCACCTAGACCGATTAAAAAACCCCTTCACCTTTTCACCAACAAAAAGCACACAAATCGCACTACACTAAAGCACTACACTAGAGCAAATGAGTTTTAAATTTAACGGCTCATTCAATTCCTTGTGACGTCAATGACTTGAGGCAGTATTACCATCTCCCACTTATTTTTTCTTGGAATTTTCCGTTAAATGGTTTTCGATTAGATATAAGTTATTGAAATATGCATAAATATCCCTATAATTGAGTTCGTCTCTTACTAATACTCGTATACACTAATAATTCTATGCGAAATCACTTCTTCTCGAATTTACCAATAATAATTTTTAACCATGAAGCCATTATATTTCAAATCGAAACTTTTTCCACAATTCAATTCCTATCCTACTCTGGTAACCCTTGTGAAACTCATATAGCACATCACATACGCATTGCAACACAGCAAATATTTTCAGTCCACAAGAAAATACGAACAAAGAGGAAATGGGAAGAAAAGTTCCCCAGCGTCCATGCGCCAGCAGCTCCGCTGCAGGCAAGAATTTCCTCTACTACATGTGAGGGGAACTTGGAAGCAAATTCCTGAGTGCTTCCAACCTACCGTGTACGTGAATTTTTTTTTATCGCGACACAGTAGGTTTACTGGGGAAAAAAATAAACGCTCATAGATGCAAATTTTGATATGCTTCCATGTGTCTTCTTCTTGGTGTGGTGTGGTGGTTTTCGCGGTGTTACCAATTCGGCTGTGTAAGATATTCGCGATTAGTTTCTTTGGAACTTTTATTTACATAGACTGTGCCGAAGAGTTTTTTTCGCGACTTTTTTGCGCGATTCAGAAAAAATTATTTAGAAAATTTTCCACCAATCGCCAAATATAAGGGAAGCAATGCTTCCCTTGCTTCCATGGACGCCACGCCACTGGGCAGAGATTAGCTGGCCATACACACATGTTCTATCATCTGCAAACGTGTGGCACCTGGATCGCCCAATGATTCGCCGCGTTTGCTTTCCCCTGGAAAATCGCGGCACCTGGATTACCCAATGATTCGCCGCGTTTGCTTTCCCCTGGAAAATCGCGGCACCTGGATCGCCCAATGATTCGATTCGCCGCGTTTGAACGAGTAAAATTAAGTAACTTTGTGCGACCAGATGATTCGTGGCGTTTTCGGTTTTCAGATGAAAGACCAACAACAATTTGTATGGAGACGGTGTCTAGTTGGGTGTGTTGTGATTTTGCAGATGATTCGCCACGACTGAATTATTATGGGTTAATGAGAAGGAAGGGTCCACGTAGATATTTTGGTCCTACTGCAGGTGTGCATCAGGGCAAAAGAATTTTTTCCAGCGATGAAGAGATATATGGGCAAGATGGGTGTCGCATGACGGGGTGTTGAAACCAATACGTTAGATTGCTGCTGAAGACATTTTGAGTCCTTTTGACATGCTTTGCAAGGAAAGCCCGACCAGATGAGTATTTCCCCATGAAAACAGGGTGGTCATTCTGGGGTGGACAACCCCAAGTTTTTTTTTCTTTTTTTTTTGACTTCAGATTCGAAATCAGCGACCCAAAATTACCTTGTAGTTAGAACCAGCCCGATCGGACGAGTATTTCCCCATGAAAACAGGGTGGCCATTCTGGGTGGGCAACTCAAATTCTTTTTTTTTCTTTTTTGACTTCAGATTCGGAATCAGCGGGTTTGACGCACCCGGTGGCTCGCTGTGAGTTCCTCGTACGCAACTTCATGAGACTCAGTCTCCGATTTTAGTGAAACTGCATATTTATGTAGGGCGAAGTCATCGACTGCTTAGTAGCGCGTATTCCCATCATGAGTACGAATTGCAGCCTGACGTCGCTTAGGCATGCTTATTAAGAGACGTTTGACATCCTCCTGAAAAACTTTCGCTAGTTCGAACTTCTGGGTTTGTTCCAGCTCTCGTAAGGAGAGTTGGAACGGGTTCTGATGCATTGTCCCAGCTGGTTCTATAAAATTTCTATGGGATTCAAATCTAAGCTGCACGCTAGCTAAAAAAGAATGTCAGTGTTATTGGCAATGGGCAATTCACGCACTATGTTTGCTTTAAGAGAGGGCTCCATCATGCATCAAAATGAAATCCTGTCCACCAGCACGTGCTCTTCCAGTTAACATGAAGGCTTAGTACTTCGTTGCTGTATCGCTGAGTTCCCAAATTTACCATTGGCGATCACAACTAAATCGCTTTTGTTATTTAAAGAAATAGCGCTCTAGACCATAATGGATCCACCACCAAAAGATTAATTCCTTTGACCCCTTCAGGGGCCCGGGTGCGTCAAAATCTTTTGCATAGCTATGCCTTGTTGACGTTTCGATTGCATATTTTTCGGATAGTGAAGTTGCTAGCATGCACCTGCTAATGTCGGTTAAAGGGCACTGGGTAGGAAACGTTCGTTTCTTTCTCTCCAGACTCTAGCTCGACCATAATTTCCACACAGGTAAAATCTTGTTTCATCAGAAAAAGAAACTTGCCCCCAATGTCTTATACTCTAATTGCGGTGGTTTCTGGCGAACCGATGTCGGACAATTTTGTGTCTTCTTGTTTATCGCGGAGCTTTTACCGGATATCTGGGATACACTTTTGTTTTGTTTTGTTCTTGGTGGCCCCTGAATGTCTCACTCTAAGCCGACGGCTCACTTCCCGGAATCCATGGCCTTCCTTTAGTAATGTCACTGCGCTACACTTGCCAAACAATATCAAACTTTACGGAAAACTACACAGCGGACTGGCAGAAGTATCGGAAATAGCAAGTGTTTAGTTCTATGTAGTCATATTTACCGTTATGTTGATAACTAAGATTTTAGCATTTGTGTTACGTTTCACTTTTTCTGCACCTATACCAGTAACTACAGTCTCCGCTTCCTTATTCGCATTAAATGGAAGAATTCGACTTTTTTTTTAAATTGCCCTTTAATTGTTTTTCTGTGTGTATTCTAATTTTTGTGTTTGCTCAAAATTTGAGAAAATTCACTTCGATCAAGGAACTGAAATCTTTAATCGTTGGTTGACATATTTAGAATAATAGGCTTAACGTTCGTCTCAGACTAGAAAACAATTTTTTCCCATTTGACATCCACATCCTATGGATAATCGCAATCCATTCAGAGAAAAGCCCTCTAGTGACGCAAAGACAATTTACTTGTCAAACTATCACAATATTACGAACCTACTTGAGGTCTTTGAAAATCGCTCAAACTCCTCGTCTTTCTATAGCGTTTTTGTATTCTTTTGTACATAGCTCATGTCTCGTATGGATAACTACTAATCCGCTCTTAAATTCATCCTCGAACAGGATATATTGGAGAATTTAAGACAAATTCCATGTCCACTGAATCGATCCTTTTATCTTGTCGGCGTAGTTGGCTTTGTGTTCATTGCAAGAAATCCATTTCTTGGGGATTTTTCCTTGCTCACAATCTCAATCCGATATGTATTATGCCCTTTTGGACTGTTGTGCCCGTCCGTCTTATCCACTCGAATCCCTTCAGACTTGGAATGTTGCTTTTGGCTTTCTTCCGTGCTTTTTTGTTCTTCGATAGATAATAATGGATTTGTCGGTTTCCATTCATGTCCAGTACTCGTATATACGTACATATTTATATATAATGTGTATTTTCTTTCCCTATTGAAAATTGTTTCATATTTTTTCCTGTTTTCTTTTCAGATCATGAAATATCAGAGCAACGCGACCACAAAGTTTTATTATCCTGTCCGATCGATTTTAAAGCATGTGGAGAATTGCACTCAGTGAAATGGTTCAAAGGAAGCTCTCGAATAGCTGTGGTGTCCGGCGATGGCGAAGTAGCCTCAGTAACCGATGAATATATGAGCAGGTACGTTGTTGAATGAGTTTCAGTGAAAATATCCTTTTGAAAAGAAGCTTTTTCTCTTATATAATCGTTTTTATCATAACTGATTTATGTCATTCATGACTGGATGCTGGTACTCTTTTCGATTGATTTTTCCTGGCATGTTTATCTCACCGACATGAGTTTTTTTTTTTTCAAGGAATTGAGTTTTTTATAGGATTAAGGAGTATGCAACAAAATCTAAAAAAATCGACTTTACTTTGATTTAATACCTGAACACCCTTACGAACTTACCCCCACTGGAACTGTTTCTAATTAACGCAGCATCCAAATGTGCATTAAGACTTAGGGAAACGGGGCAATCGAAACATCAAACTGCTTTTCGAGAATACAGACCTCATCTAACCGGTAATTGACTCCAAGAGAAACTTCCGGGTAATCATACCAAAAAGGGACTTCTACTCTACAGGCGAAAACAGACCTCAGAATTCCCTAAACCTCTATACGGATGGCTCTAAGACCGAAACAGGTGTTGGAGCCGCAGTTAATTCGCCGGAGCTCCTACACAATCTATCGCTCCGACTGCCGAACGAGTGCAGCATCTTCCAGGCGTAGGTGGTAGCGCTACAAACGGAGCTAGTCTCAACAACACGCAGGATGGGCAACATCTGCATTCACTCAGACAGTCAGGCTGTGTTGAAAACGCTGCAGTCGACCGTGCTGAACTCCCTCAGAATTCTTCAGAGATTGAGAGCCCTTTAAGGAAACTGGAACTCCGATGGATACCAGGCCACAGCGGCTGCCTTGGTAACGATATTGCGGATGAAATCGCAAAGCAGGGAGCTGCACTGGATGTCACAATGGCAAAAGCAACTCCTATTCCGATATAAACACTAAGAAAAAAATGGACTCTAAGATGATGCAACTGGCCAACCAAAATTGGAACAGAACCATCAACTCCAGACTAACGAGAGAACTCTTGAACTCATACAACACTAAGAAAACCGATGTACTTTTAGGGCTCTCTACGGGTAAATGTGCAATTCAAGTGGGCTTATTAACGGGTTACTGCCTGATAGGTGAGCACGCACACAGACTGGAACTGATCACAGACAGCGAATGCAGAAATTGCAAGCTGCCAAATACCAAAGAAACTTTGGAGTACCTCCTGTGCGAATGCCCGGCACTCGCAAGGACAAGACATATATATCTTGGAGCCGACTTCCCCGTAACCTTAAAGGGATTAACACAATGAATCTTCTAAGATTCGCAAGCGCGACGAAAACCTTCGAGCTCAACAAGGACTTGTTGATTACGACTGATACCAACACCTAACGATCTCTGTTGTTTTCTTTGTGACATCGCTATGGACCCAAGTGGTCTATGCGGGGCCGTGAGGCCGCCACCTAACCTAACCTAATACCTGAAATGTAAAATGACTTTGAAATTAGAATTTTTTTTTATCAAATCTGGCGTGATAACGTCTTAATTTTTTTCTTTTTTTTTCTTTTAATTAGTCTGTATATTTTTACCATCTACTATAAATATATGTTAAGTGTAGTTGATAAAGAAAATATTCAACATACAATCGCGTTCGGCCCTCGACTAACTGGTTGTAGCAGTTCGATTCTTTGTGCTGCTCGCCGTGCCATCTGGATGTAGCTCCGCCGGTCACAATAGGCTTTTTCCAGAACCCCTTCAAATAAATGTTGCTAAATGCCAAACTGGGTTGCCGCTGTTGTAACCATAGCGAGCAGGCGAGTGTTCTATGGCTCTTTTCTGAGTGTAGGAACTATTTAAGTGTGGAACTCGTCTAGCGAGCGGAGCCCACACAAGCTACTTTTGATTCTCAATATGCTCTCGTCTGTGCTTCGAAGGTTTACTAAGTATGAATAATTGTAGTGCGTAATAGATTCTTCACTGATGGCAACTCATTTGGTATTTTTGCATACGAATTGGACTCCTGTATCTGATATACATCATCATCTTGGCGCGACAGCCCGACGTCGGGCCTTGGCCACCTGGACTGCTGTCCTCTAATTATCTCAGTCATATGACTTCTTCCTCCAATTTTGGAAGCCATTCGTTGCACATTCCCTGCCCATTAAAATGGTTGTAGTTTGACGATTTTCGAACCTTCCAGCTCATCATACAGTTCATTCAACTCATGGTTTTACCGGATGCACTATCCATCTCGATCGCAAACAGCTATCGAAATTGGCCGTAGAACGTTGCGTTCGAATGTGTTTAGCATGTTTCCGGAGGCTTGAGTTGGGGTCCATGTTTCGCAGCCATATCATAGCACAGGTCGTATGAAGGTTTTGTATATGCGGAGCTTCGTGTTTCTGTGCACATGCTTCGATTTAATTATGGGGAGAACCGAGAAAAAAGTCTTATTAGCTAACTGTATCCGTCGCTTGATTTCGTCAGTTTCGTTGGCGTCCCTTGACAAGTTGCAACCCAGGTATATGAAGTCGTTCACGAACTCGATGTTGAGGTCCCCCACGTTGATGCTCGGTTGTGCAGGTGTTCTTGTCACCGATTGCATCATTATTTTAGTTTTACCCTCGTTAGTACGTAATCCAACTTTGTTTGCAGCGGTATCGAGCGTATGCAGAAGTTCTTCTGCGTCGGCCAATCTTCGGGACATGATGTTGATGTCGTCGGCGTACGCTGCTAATTGTGTCGACTTGATGAGTAGCGTCTTGCTGTTGTCCATATTCATAGCCCGAATAGCGTATTCCAGTGCTAGGTTGAAGAGCGTCGGTGCCAGTCCATCACCCTGTTTCATACCAGTGCGTGTTTCAAATAGATCAGTAAGTCTATTCTGGATCCTAACCTGTGAGACGGAGTTGGTCATCGTCATCTTTGTCAGTCGCACTAATTTGGCCGGAATACCAAATTGCAGCATGATGTTGTACAATACTCGTACTCCACGACTGTCGTATGTCTGCTTGAAGTCGACAAAGATTTGATATACGTTTACGTTGTATTCCCAGCACTTCTGGGGTATCAGTTTGACTGTAAAGAGCTGATCGGTTGTGGAGCGACCAGGTCTGAAACCGCTTTGATATTCGCCAATGATTCGTTCTGCGTACGCTTTTATTATATTTTCGAGGATTTTCGTCAAAATTTTATAGGACTTAAAAACTAGTGATATGCCCCTGTAATTCCCACACCACACTTTATCTCCCTTTTTGTGAGTTGGACCGATGATGCTTCTGCGCCAATCGTCTGGATCACCACATCCTGATGTATGGCATTAACTAGACCCGTTCCACCGAATTTTAGCAGTTCAGCTGGAATCTCGTCAGCGCGCGGCGCTTTATTTTGTTTTAGTGACCGCAACGCGAGATCGACTTTCTCTGCTGTCGGGGGTTGTATGGGTGGGCCGAGATTAACAATATCGTCAAGAGTTTCTTATGTGGGGATGTTAGATGGTAGATTTAGAAGCTTTTCAGAATATGAGGACCATCGTTTGTTAATGCTATCAGTGTGGCTGATGATGTTTCCATCCTTGTCCTTAGAGAGACTAGTCCTGGGTTATAAATTATACTCGTATTTATTAGTTTGTTCGTTTGTCTGGTGTTTCTATTAGCTAAGTTTTCGTTAATATTAGGAAGTTGCTCGTCAAAGTATTTACGTATCTTACGTCTAATTATTGTGTGCGAAATTCGCCGAAGCTCATCATATTTTTCTGTTTTGCCGTTGGTGGCTCGTCGTCGTAATCCATTGTCCATAGACCTCATTTTTCGCGTCAAGTAAATTTTTGGATTATTCGTTGAACCAGCCATTTCGCGCTCGCCGGGCTTTATATCCCACGACCTCCTCTGCGACCTCTTTGATGGCACCCTTGAGTTCTTCCCAGAACCCATGAACGCCTGCGTTGCTGATGTTGTGTAGCATAGATGTAGGTCAAGAGCGGCAGTATACGCCACCGCCGTAGCATCGCTCAGAAGTTTTTCAACCGCAAAGATTTTGGGAGAGCCGGTTCTTGATTAGTGCACTGATGAAATTCTACATCTGTAGGTCGTCTTCACCAAGTGGTGATCTGAGTTGCAGTTTGCTCCTCGATAGGAGCGCATATCTAATACACTAGAAGCCATCTCTTGCAATTAAGGACGTGATCAATTTGGTTGACGGTATGTGCGTCTGGAGATTTGCAGGTCTGCTTCTGGATGCGTCGATGCGGGAAACACGTAGAGCTTGCGGTCCGAATTCCTGCTTCAGGCGAACTTTCCGTTTTTGTTACATTTTTCATGAAGAATGTGGCCCGCAGTTCCGTGTGCCAACTTCCATTTCCGACTTTCGCGTTAAAGTCTCCCAGCAGCAGTTTGACGTCGTTTGTTGGAAGTGAGTCGAAGAGAGTCTCAAGGCGGGCGTAGAACTTGTCTTTTATTGCGTCTCCTTTAACTTCAGTGGGGGCGTGTTGATTGATGGGCCAGAGTTTGAAGAATCGAGTCTTAATGCGAATCGCACACAGCCATTTATTTATGGGTTTGAAGTCAATAATGTGCGGCTTCAGATTATTGTTCACTATAAATGCTACTCCAAACTTCTTGCGGCCCGAATGTTTGCCACTTGTAAAAATTGTTGCGATTTCTTGTCATTGATCTCGCTGCCAAGCCCATTTGTTTGTTTACTGGGCTGCAGTAATGCTCAGTTTGTACATACTTTTCGATCTGTTGAAGGAGGGCCTTCTCGGCCCCCGGTTTTTTGAGGGAGCGTACATTCCAGTTTCCGAATGAATAATCCTTTAGTCGTTCTTGTGGTAGTCGTTGTTGACCCGTCCAATTCGAGGCTTTTTATCCAGGTTTCTTGAAGTGGAGTGGTTTTTACAAGGACGAGTTGTCAGCACATCGATTAACCCCATTCAGGGGGTGGCCTTGGAGATAGTTTATTAAACATGGTGGAGTGCACAGAAATATGTTGCAGGCTCAAATACACAATTTATTTCATCCTACTAAACCTGAGACGCTTAGGTGTTTGTCAGACATTCAGGCTACAGCTATTTTGTCTTTTTCCAAACTGTCTTATCGGTAAGACTTACCGCTGCCGTTGCTAGCTTGCACCCACGTGGAGGACTATGGAAAAGATCTTGTGCCCCGTATCTGGTATACAGCCGATAAATACGATGCGCAACAATAGAAACCCAAGAGAAATAAACAAAAATGACAAAACTATTTATTGTGATAATGGAATTTACATGTTTACGGCATGGCGATACACTTTAGCGCTGCATGCACCGCTAGTGGCGAATAATCATGTTACTCGTCCCGGAGTGACAATGCTGATCGTGGCAATTGTTGAATCCGAATTGGGGCGAGCGTGTCGTGTGAGATGGTTTATGATGCAAAAATAATGGTTGATGATGCAAGGATGACGGTGTCCATGGTGGCTGAAGATGAGTTCGGCGGTGCAGCAATGAAGGCCACGTGGCGCCGGATGTCGTGCGGGACGTAACTCAAGCTGGGCGAAAATAAACTTGCAGCGTGGCAATGAGGGCCACGAGGCGCCGGGCGTGCTGGGCAGGATGTCGTTCATGCCGGGTGTGACGTCTTGCGAGCGGTGTACTGTGCGTGTCGAGCGGGTGGGGTACAAAATGTCATCGGAGCGTTGCGGGGCGCAGTGCTGGGTGTTAATATGCGGTGTGAGACGAGGAGCTATGCGCGTCGAGGCGCCGGCCGTGTGTGTCGATTGTCGAGGCACCGTGATTTGCCTGCGTGCGGTGTACCGTGACGCAATTACTTGGGGCGCAGTAGAAGGCGCTCCGCGTGCTGGGAAGCGTTGCATGTGACGATTAAGCAGCGTGGTGGTGCAGCGGTTCGACGTGTCCGGAGCGGGCCGCGTTGGCGCGATTCTTTGCAGTACGGCAGGCATGATATGATAGCTGTATCATTCTTATGCGGCATTAAATTTTACCGCGTGGTCGAATGATGATTAGCTGTCGTGGCGATTGGGGCCACATTGTCGGTGGGTGTGATGTTGTTGTGTGTTGCAGTGTGTCTGTGTGTTACATGTTTAATAACGTTTCAAGCTCCTCGGTGTCAAGGCCAAGGAATGCAGTTGCTTCAAAGGGGTTTTCCCACAGCGACCTAGAGGTAAGCTGTGTGTTGGTGCAGCTGGGCAAGTAAAAATATAGTCCATGTCGTAAGGTGTTCTTTTGCAGGCTGTTATGGTGGTTCTTATGGAATCCTCTTCTCTTCAGGTGATATGGCTGGTGGTTGCGCCAAATCTACTGCACTTTGTTTTAATCCCGTAATTCAAGTATGCACCTCTTGATGAAGTAATGCGATGGCAGATTTGTAAGTACTATCGACGAAGGGATCCGTTTTATAACCCTGGGCATCGCGCTTAAGGTCCCACATATCACGTCGAACATGTCTCGGTGGCGGAGTCTTGTCCATAAGATGTAAGCTAGGGTGGTCCCTCCGGTGGCAGCCTACCAAATATTGCTTAGCAAGGAGCTTGTTGTGGGCTTTGACTGGCAGGTTGCCTGGTGTAGATGGTCTTGGGGAGACATCAGGAGACAACTAGTGACAGTGCGGAGAGCAGCATTTTGGCAAGTTTGTATGTGCTTCCACTGTGTGTCACATAGGTTCTGTGACCACACAGGACCAGCATAGTGGGCCACAGATATTTCGGCCGCTTTGTATGTACTACTACTACTTTGCTTTAACTCCTAGCGGGGCATAGCGCGTCAACTACTCCTGCGCGCCATCGTACTCTGTTCTGGGCAATGGGGCGGAACTTCCCAAAAGACTTACCCAGTGCCTGACACTCCTTTGCCACAGATCGACGCCATGTGATTCGAGGGTCCCCTCTTTGTTGGCCTTGGTTAGAATCAGTAGCGTTTCCTTGCCTTTCCCCATCTGCTACCGGCCGAAGTAAGAATTTTATTACCACGCCACGCTTCCTGTTATGCTTATAGTTGTGAGATGGGCTGATGAAGTTACCTTACTGTCCAGGGTTACCCCAAAGGATTTTTGAAAGATTTGTGGTGAGAATGCATTTGTCGCCAATATAGATTTCAAGCTGCGTTTTTACTTCTTTTGTCCAGGTGCTAAACAGAGTTGCAGATGATTTCGATGCTAACACGGTTAAGTTCTTGCTTTCAAAGAACTCGTTAAGTTCGTTGAGGTAACCACTAATCAACTCGCACATTTGATTGATATCGTTCCCTTTTGCCAGAATTGAACAGTCGCTGGCATACGTAATTAATTGGAGATCATCAGGAAGTGTTGGAATTCCTGTTAAATACAGATTAAACAAGGTGGGAGATAATACTCCTCCATGGGGAACACCTTGTTTAATTTTCTTAAGCTTCAATTTGCTGTTCCTAAATTCCGTGTAATATTACTTGCCAATCAGATAGTTGGCGATCAATTTGACGTATTGTGTTGGAAGGGATGAGCAGTCTACGTCAGATAGAAGCGATGAATGGTTGACTGTGTCGAAGGCTTTCGACAAGTCAAGCGCCACCAAAATGGTTCCATGGCATGGGCGGGCGTGGTTAAGGTTATCGTGAATGCGGGATGTAATGGCATCCAATTCCGTTATTGTACTGCATATCCTTCGAAAGCCATGCTGGTGATCTTCTATCAGGATGCGGGCCGTATATCAAATCATCAAGCAATTTAGCATCTGGTGATAATGCAATGGACCGGCAAGATTCATCGGGTTTCGCATTTTTGCCCAGTTTTAAAATCGCCGGGTGTATCGTCGGGCGAAGCGTGAAGCGTGACGGATGGGGCTGTGGCTCATCACTGTGGGTGCGTCAGACGGGGCGCAGTTGTTGATAGGGCATTTACGCTGCTGTTGTTTTGGGCGCGAAGCCGAGTTGGTTGTGGTGTCTGTGACCCGGGACGCGAGGAGTCGAGGTCGGTGTGTTGAGGATCTGGATGTTCCGAAACGCAGTGTGTGCTGAAACGCCGTTTTTTGGTATTTGCGTCGTGAGCGGGTTACAGCGGCTCTTGTCGTGAGCGGTCGGCAGTGGCTCGTTGCAGTGCAGTGGACATGATCGCAATGTCATCCTTATGCAGAAAACGCGTAGAAACATAACTAATAAATTTTTATTACCGTCAGAGATGGTAGCATACACTTAAGCATTCAGGTGCGGTGTCCGAAAAACAAGAGCTGGACACGATCGAAGTTTACATATACGGAGTCACCAGTTTAGCGCACGAAGTTGACTCCTGCATCTGGTATATGTATTGTACATCTTAAGTCAAATGTCGCTAATAAATACTATGCGCAACAATAGAAACCCAAGAGATAAAAACAACAATTACAGCACTATTTAATGTGAAGACGAAATTTACATGTTTACAGTATGGCGTCTCGACCTTGACTGATTACTGTCAACCGTGTTACCCATGATTCAAAAATAGAAGGTTACACAACGCGCAGGTCCGTTATTCAACAAACCGAATGAAAGAAAAAGCTCCTGACGTCACAGTTTTAATTTTGCATATGCGCGCATGCATTTTATTCGAGATTTCATGGTTTTTGAAAGAAAAATTTATTTCAAATCTACAGTTTTATTTCGATTTTGATGAAATTTTTAATTTTGGACCTCCACAACGAGAGGAAGGTTGCTGTTTATAAGGCATTTTGATAATCCACCCCATGCTTCTTACCAGCCTACCTCAAAAGAAATACATTTACATTTTTTTATACTGTTTTATTCTTATCTTGACGAAATTTTGTATATTTGACCATCAAGGTTAGGAGAATGTTCACCTAAGATAAAAAAAACACCCTCATCCTCCTTCCCACCCCTAAAAGCAAATCTGCGAATTAATCTACAGTTTTATTTCGATCTTGATGAAATTTGTATATTAGACCTTCAAGGCAAGGGGTCCACATCGGATTTCGGATTTTCGGAACACCCCGAATCGCCTTATCATCCCATAAAGGAAATCTGCAAGTTTATCTGCAGTTTTATTTCGATCTTGATGAAAGTTTGTATATTAGACCAAGGCTAGGGGAAGGTTAATGTTTACAAATCATGCACAAAAAAACACTCCTGTCCCCCTTCTCACCCGAAAATTAAATTTCAAATTTCCTTTTAGGGGTGAGAATTGGGGTTGGGGTGGTTTTCCGAAATCCTATGTGTGTAGACTAGCCACCTTTTACATAAGAGTGGGAAGGGGCATGAAGGTGGTTTTTTGAAATTTTATGTAAACATTAACCTTCTCCTAGTCTTGGTGGTCCAATTTGCAAAATTTCATGAAAATCGGATTAAAGCTGTAGATTTATAAGCGAATTCTCTTTCAAAAAGTATGTGGTTTCATATTAAAATCATTGAAAGCTTTCAAAAAGTGAAAAAGTTGCACACTTCTTTGCGTAACCTTCTATTGTTGAATCATGCGTGCTACCAGATGGATTTACTGTAGTTTCGAGTAGTCATGGTCGCCACATGGTCACAAGGCTAGGATAAGCTAGATGGGGACAAAGTAAAGTTGTGGGAACCACCACATTGATGGCAGTGCAGCATAGCAATCGTCAATGGTTGCGTTCCTAAAAGGCAACCACTGAAAAGTGCTTAGTGATGCATAATAAATTGTTCTAGAAACGCTTGTGCTAAGCAAAGCGCCTTCACTTTCAGCCAGCCTAATTTGTTTGCACTTTCTGGCACAGCGTGATTTGTGGCTTGTGGAATCGGTCGCGACCTGGGTCCACCGCGGAAACCAGTGGTAACGTTTAGTGCGCTCAAATCGTGTGATGCTCCCTTCCCCGTTGAATGCCCGCAAGTCACAAATGCCAAATTGAACATCGCATTTGACAAATGAGACAGTATGCCGTCTCTAAATCTCAAAATTATCACAATTTACTGCTCAGCAATTCTAAAGCGCTGTACTATACTGTTTTTCTTTATCTGCCAGTAATACATTGCGTATAACTGTGTATGTTACCGTAAGTAAAAAAAAACTGTACATCACTTAGCAATTATCTAATGGCCTAACTTCAAATGAAGATGACATCCTTATCCTATATTTAAAATTCGTTTTTTTGTCCTTCTGACTAACTTGTCTTTTAAATTATTCGGATTTCTAATAAATTTTATTCTCGGGAGTCGCTCCTTCTTCTTCTCGTCCTTGTATGACCTGCGGTAACGACATTCAATATTCTCAATACAAACTTAATGATATCATTTTTCTTTTAATTACTGCAGGCTGGGGGCCATTTCCAATCTCTGCGGTAAAAGCGAATTCAAATTGGCATAGATTTTATTCAGGTTAAGAAAATTTCAATGGCTGTCTTTTAGCTATAGAATATTTTAACTTAGAGATTTTTGCGATGGATGAGTTACAACACATTACATGTTCTGGACTCGACTTTCACACTTGTCGCCCCAAATTTTCTTTGGAATGTCGTTTATGTGCCTGTATTATTTGGTCCATATTTTCTACAAAAAGAAAAATTGGCCAGACTTGCTTAATTAATTCAAGTGTTGTGGGGCCCTCACACATAACAAATAAAGGAAAAATGTGAAACGAGAGCATACTGTTAATTTTTGTATTGGCTTTAATGACTATACCTATACATAGCAAAAATAAACCCGAATATCGTACCGATGGATTTTCAAACATATCGAAGGATAGAGAAGATTGGTAAAGGGAGGGGCAGTGGGTCCGGAGGAGGAAAGTTTGTTGACCTAAAACCTACGAGTCTTGACGATCAACTTTGATCCAGCTAACAAAACAAGTTGTGCTGGATGGCCTCATCATCAGCTTCGCAGAGGCGATAGCTGGCGTCTAAGTTATATACTACATATACGAGTACATATATATCGCGCTCGGTGGCCGTGGTCGTTTGGTCACCGCTCTACGATACTAATCTAGAGCTCGGAGTTCAAATCTCGGCGCGATCAAAAACTGCCTGTGAGTACTAATAGAACTCCCACAGTGCTTCGAGCTTGTCAGTATAGAGACGGCGCAAATAGAAGGTGCAAGCTTTCAACTGCACTCCTGACAAGTAGATATGCTATCAAAACGTCAACAAGGCATAGAAATGCTAGAGAAGTTGACGCGCCCATGCCCTTGTAGGGGTCAAGGCAATTAACATGCATATCTATTTGCACCCACCTTCCCTCCACAATATCCTTCAAGCACACTATACCACATTAGTTACATACCGCAAATTATTCCACCCTATAAAAATAAATTCAACGTCTACTTCTCGTACATGTTAGCGAATCTCCTTTAAGAGGCTAAATCAGTGTGACACTTTCAAAAATTTGATTTTTTTTGTCTTTTTCAACAGTTTATACTTTCAAGAATATCCTGTAAAAATCCAAGGCCGTTTATACTTCAAGAATATCCTGTTAAAAATCCAAGGCCGTATCTATAATACCCCCGTATGGCCTTCTAAAGAGCAACCGTTCGCAGGTATAAAATGCTCTATTTGCCTGGACGCGGAGCTCTGACGTGTTGTTTCCTGTATCTTTCGGCAGAATAAACGGTACATAATTAGGAGGGGACCCTATTTAAGCTAGACATATTTTATATCTATAAGGCCATTTGAAAACAGCGTTGCCATTTAACAGGTATTCAGGAGTCGTTCAATGCAGTTCGTTAAATAAATCTTTAACGCGTTTTTCTCGAAATGAGATTTTTCAAATTTGCTGACAGTGTAACTCAAAGAGCAAGAAAACCGACTTTTTTTCATAACTACGCCATTTTGTTAGATTTTGATATTTTTCGAAAATCGAAAAAGTCATTGTACAGGAAATACCTTCCAGTTTAACGACATTTTTTTCCTTTTATGGTTTTAGCTACTTAGTCGGCCGGAGTCATGTCAGCAGTGGAGGAACTTTTTTTTTGGGTTTCTGAAGGCAGCGCATAAGTCGCTTGGACCCCGATACTTTTCTATGAAAAAACTAAATAATATAGGTCAAATATAGGCTATGGCACGATAGACCTCCTATGGTCGCAGTGCCCACCATGAGGGTCAGTAGCCGCGCCTCTTTTTCTATTCTATTCTATTCTATTCTATTCTAGGTCAAATATAGCCAAATACGTTCTTAATTTTCCGAAACATTTAATTGAGTACTTGAGCGTTCACACTGGTATAGCCCATGATACAAGGAATACAAGATATGGAATTGCGCATGCCGGCTCTCTGAATACCTACGTCATTGGCGAAATTGAAAAAACATGTCAAGCAGAGCTAGCATTGCAATCCTCACGACAGTATCGCTTCGCTTGTTGAGGGTGGCAGCACGCACACGATGCAGCGGTCTCTTGTGTGGGCTTTGTTTGATATGTGTGTTATTTGAGAAGCGAATTTCCTTTTGAGTTTATATCGCAATCATCTCAAGCGGAGACCGCTGCACTGTGCGCATCTTTCGCCGTGCGCGGCCTGCACCATGCGCGTCCTTCACCGTACGCGTGCTGCTTCCTCAACAAGCGAAGCGGTACTGTTGCGAGGATTGCAATGCTGAGAGTTATGAACCATGATACAAGGAATTGCGCATGCCGGCTCTCTGAATACCTACGTCATTGGCGTGATGCGCAGAAAAATACGAAAATGAAACACATGAATGCCTTATCTTGTATTCCTTGTATCATGGGTATAGCCCCTTAAAACCATGTTGTGTCGGTCGCTTTTTATATGAATGGCCTCTCAATAAACATTTTCATGTTTCTTGATCCTGCTGCACGTGTACTCGTACTCATTTGCCATAACCCCTAGTGGGGCATAGCACGTCAATTATTCCAGGTGGCTTAGTTGATGTTTCGTCGGCATAAATCAGTTTCGAACGATGCACGTTGCAAGCATGCACCTCCTGCTCCCATTTAGCCGCCTATACCTGCGATAAGTCGCGAGGTGTTGTAGCTTATTATAACGCCCCGCACCACAGGGGGAAGACAACACAAACATCCATGGCCATGAACGCCGTGGACAGGACTTGAATCCGTAACGACCATAGTCAGACATAAGACTGACGCCTCTATGCATTGAGCTAGCGGTCGCCCCTCGGTCGCGTAAGGATGAAAGGACTTTCTTGACATTAAAGTGGTATGTAGACAAGACGAAACACCGTTATATGACTGGGTGTATTGAGGCAAATGCACTAGACTACTGTTGCTCGCATTTTAAATCCTTTGGCAAGGAAATAGGACATTTTTGGCAATGAATTCATATATAGGCAAGATGGGCATCATATGGCTGGGGGTATTGAAGCGAATGTACTAGACTACTGTTTGAGGCATTTTGAGTCCTAGTCCTTCGGCGGGGAAAAAGGAAATTTTTGGCAAGTGTTATATAGGCAAGATAGGTATTGTATGACTGGGGGTGTTGTGGCGAATGCACCAGACTACTACTGAAGGGATTAGAAGTCCTTTGGTGAGGAAAAAGAACTTGATATTTGCTTAGTAGATACTGTGCCTGTTGGTCAATATATATATGTATATATAGATACAGTATATTGCTCAACAAATGTTTTATATTTTGGTCAACAGATATTGTATCTGTTACTCAATAAATGCTGTATCTGTTGGTCAATACAGACTGTATCTACTGTTGATCAGTAAATTAATCAGGTCGATAAAAGCTACTTTTTCACAGAAAATCATAGACAACTTAAAAGCAAATAGATCAAAATTAAAATGGATTTACGTGGGACGGGTTTAAAGTCCTGATTAGCATCATGGCTCTTTTTGTTTCATTTAAAACATAAAACTCATTTGATTAAGCAAAGCACCTTTTCAATTACCATTGTAAACAGAAGGACAAGTAAAAGCTATTCTAGCAATCCCATTAAAAAGTTCCACCGTATTCGTCAGTTCTTTTCATTTCCCACCGTATATTTCCAACTTTCATTCGACTTACATACATGTACAATACATTGGAAAATTTAATTTACATTACACAAAGATGTAATCATCACCTCACGGTGTATTCCCCTCACTTTCTCGCATTCTTTTTCTTCGATGGTTTCCCGTTGCTTATTTTTGCCAAGGAAACGGCCAATAAACGAATCCATAGTTCTCCGGAGCTACTTCACTCAGTGACACTACCACCTACCAATTCTAACTACCACTTTCCGTATTTCTATTTATGTTTGCCTATCACATTTCCCAATACACAATTCAATCATATTCCTTTCAACGAATCGTTTCTCTTTCTTTATATTCATTTTCGCAAAAAAAGGATGTCAATAGACCATTTACCGAAGGGTCCTATTACGAGTCTCAGCATAAAATCGCTGCAGATAGCAGACGAAGATGTCTACACCTGTGAGAGTACGTTCCTTGAACCGAGAGAAACTTGCGATACATCAGGTGTATTTCGGATCGATTTGAAAGTGGAAGGTAAGTCTGAAGTCTTGTGCCTTTTTTATCATTCTGTGTTTCGGAGCCTTAAAAGTTTTCAGGAAGAAATTGCATCAGATTGTATCTAATGTTGTTTCAGATAAAATAGCTGTAAGAATACAAGATCCATTGGAAATTGCATTTCACTTAGTTTTCTGTTTTATTTCTTTTGTGAATGCTCTATAGTGCCGCCATCTGCTGTACATATCATCGATGAAAGTGGCAAGTTCGTGAAAAATGGTACGAAATACGGGCCATTACGTGAAGGACATACCTTGAGATCGATATGCGAGGTTAAAGCAACACGTCCAGTACCAACTGTTGCATGGTATCGTGGTGGAAAGCGATTGACAGGTGAGTGCTATTTTTCAACATTCCTTCTTAAGAATTGAATTCCGGGGAATTCGGGGCCAGCGCTATGTTAAGTTATATGAAAGAAAATTAATTGTTGAAACATAAAACAAAGGGAAAGGGAAAGGAAACGAAACAAAAAACACTTGGAATTCAATGATACTTGGTCTATTTCCGTCCATATGGTCGCAACTTGAATGAGGCGGCGTACTCGAAAATCAAATATTGTGTACCAGAAATGAGAGGATTGTAGAAATACCTAATGAAAATTACATATTAGTAAGGTAACCAAAAATATGCTCTAAAAGTCATTTTAGATGCCACTACCCTTAACAATATTAAAAATAAGCTCTTTAAAATTTAAAATAAACTTTTATATAATACTTATTCGTTTTCTCTAAGATTCTGACTGCAGCTCACTTCGCATTCTTGAAGACTTTTGGCTGACGAAAAGCAGTATTGAATTTTAATAAAGATCGGGGGATTGTCATTGATATCATCCCATTATGACATCTGTCAGTGTTTGGCCGTATCAAAACGAGTTTGCGAAAATAACTAAAAACAAAATTATAAACTTTTCATCATCATCATCGTGGCGCGACAGCCCGACGTCGGGCCTTGGCCGTCTGGATCGTAGTCCTCCAATTATCTCGGTCATGTGATCGCGTCCTCTAATCTTGGAAGCCTACTAGTTGCGCGGCGGCCGCATATACCGAGTTCTCGGTTGTCCCCGCAGTCTGACTCTGTCGACTCGTCGTCCGTTCATTACTTTCTTTGACATGTGATCATCGTCCATTCGTTGCACATGCCCTGGCCATTGAAGTCGTTGTAGTTTGGCGATTTTTGAAACTTCCAGCTCATCGTACAGTTCATTCAACTCATGGTTGTACCGGATGCGCCATCCATCTCGATCGCAAACAGCTCCCGGAATTCGCCGTAGAACCTTGCGTTCGAATGTGTCTAGCATGTTTCCGGAGCCTTGAGTTGGGGTCCATGTTTCGCAGCCATAGTATAGCATTGGTCGGATGATGGTTTTGTATATGCGGAGCTTCGTGTTTCTGTGCACATACTTCGAATTAATTATAGGGAGAAGCGAGGCAAAAGTTTTATTAGCTAACTGTATCCGTCGCTTGATTTCGTTGGCGTCCTTTGACAAGTTGCAACCCAGGAATATGAAGTCGTTCACGAATTCGATGTTGAGGTCCCCACATTGATGCTCGATTGTGCAGGTGTCCTTGTCGTCGATTGCATCATTATTTCAGTTTTACCCTCGTTGATACGTAGTCCGACTTCCTTTGCAGCGGTATCGAGCGTATGCAGAATTTCTTCTGCGTCGTCCAATCTTCGGGACATGGTGTTGATCTCGTCGGCATACGCTGCGAGTTGTGTCGACTTGACGAGTTGTGTCGACTTGACGAGTTGTGTCGACTTGACGAGTTGTGTCGACTTGACGAGTTGTGTCGACTGTTGTGCTAAGTTGAAGAGCGGCGGTGCCAGTCCATCGCCCTCGACCATCCATCTCGATCGTAAACAGCCCCGAAAATTCGCCGCAGAACCTTACGTTGAAATGTGTCTAGCATGTTTCCGGAGGCTTGAGTTAGGGTCCATGCTTCGCAGCCGTAGCATAGCACTGGTCGTTTAATGGTTTTGTACACGCGGAGCTTCGTGTTTCTTTGCCCATGCTTCGATTTCATTATGGGGCGAACCGAGAAGAAAGTCTTGTTAGCTTACTGTATCCGTCGCTTGATTTCGGCAGTTTCGTTGGCGTCCCTTGACAAGTTGCAGCCCAGGTATATGAAGTCGTTCACGAACTCGATGTTGAGTTCTCCCTTATTGATGCTTGATTTTGCAGATGTCATTGTCGTCGATTGCATCATTATTTTAGTTTTACCCTCGTTGAAACCTAATCCAACTTCTTTTGCAGCGGTATCGAACGTATGCAGAAGTTTTTCTGCGTCGGCCAATCTCCGGGACGTGATGCTGATGTCGTACGCTGCTAATTGTGTCGACTTGATGAGTAGCGTAGCGTCGTATTCCAGTGCTAGGTTGAAGAGCGTCGGTGCCAGTCCATCGCCCTGTTTCAGACCAGTGCGTGTTTCAAATAGATCAGTAAGTCTGTTAACGATTCCGGCCTAAGAGACGATGTTGGTCATCGTCATCTTTGTCAGTCGCAATAATTTTGCCGGTATCCCAAATTGCAGCATGATGTTGTACAGTACACCACGATCGATACTGTCGTGTGCCTGCTTGAAATCGACAAAGATTTGGTATACGTCTACGTTGTATTCCCAGCACCTTTGGAGTATTAGCTTGACCGTAAAGAGCTGGTCGGTTGTGGTGCGACCAGGTCTGAAACCACTTTTATATTCGCCAGTGATTCGTTCTGTGTATGGTTTTATTCTATTTTCCAGAATTTTCGTCAAAATTTTATAGGACGTACACTAGTGATATGCCCCTGTAATTCTCACACCGCACTTTATCTCCCTTTTTGTGAATTGGATAGATGATGCCTCTGCTCCAATCTGGGATCATCTCGTCCTCCCGTAATCGTAGGAGTAATTGGTGTATGGCATTAACTAGACCCGTTCCACCGAATTTTTGGCAGTTCATCTCAGCTCGGGGAGTGCAAGTTGATTTGGTGTATACCGATTTCTCGAAGGCTTTCGATAAAGTTGATCGCAACATTTCGAAAATTTAGGTATACAGTCGACTTTTCTTAGCTGGAAGAGATCCTACATAAGTGGACTCAATTAGTGAAGTTAAACGGCTGTACCTGCTCTGTGAAAAGATGTTCATCGGGAGTACGACAAGGAAGCCATTTAGGGCCTGTATACTTTTTAGTGTTTGTAACTGATATCATCCAAAATTTTGAATACGTGCGGGTACGGCAGGTCGCAGCTGATATGAAAATTGCTATGAAAATTGGCAACGTAAGCAACTGTGTCAAAATGCAATGCGATTTAGAGAAATTGCAAAATTGGTGCCGCGATAATAATTTGAATTTAAATGTGAGTAAATGTAAAGTTTCGAGCGCGTTTAGATTAAAGCACTCCTCTCTTTTATGAGTACACCATAGCGAGTAGTGTTCTTGAAATGGTCTCTGAGATATCCGACCTTGGTGTAATTTGTGATCAAAAGCTTTCATTTCGATCAGATATTTATTTCATTTTATTAAAAACGAATAGCATGTTATGGTTTGTTCAGGCGGCCAAGGCCAGACGTCGGGCTGTCGCGCCACGATGATGACGATGATGTTAGGGTTTGTTAAACTTAACGCGCGTGAATTTAATGATCCTTATACTTTAAAAATTTTGTATTCTTCATTTGTTCGCTCGATTCTCGAGTATTGTTCAATCGTGTGGAATACATTTTGAAATATTCGTATGGAACGTATAGAGAGAATGCAGCATAATTTTACTCGCTTCGCTATTTACCAAATTGACTGGCATTTCAAGCCTGACTATAGTACTCGTTGCTCCTTATTCGGTTTACAAATGTTAGCATCTTAGGATCGCACTGAACGCAATGTTTATAATAGGTTTGCTTTGCTCTCATATTTTGTGTGAAGATATAAAAAATATTTTGTAGTTAAAGATATTTCACACAATTTGCGGCGTAATGATCTTTTTATTCAACCTTAGCGTAGCGTAGAGTCAATTATGGTCTTAATGAATCAGTTACACGGTCTATTATCCTACATAACAGCTTGAAGGATAAAGTTAATTTTCACTCTATTAATAAACTATTTTTTAAAAGAGAATGGTTAGTTCAAGTTAAAAGGGTTGCTTAAGCACACTTAGGCCACCAATAGGTCCGATGTGATACCCCTGGACTCAGCAACTGAGACCAACTCACTCGTTAAATCAGCCTGAGCACACAATAAAGCGATGTAGCCGACCAACACTTACCTTTTTCAAGTTATCCAGATCGGCCAAGAAGTAGCAACCAAGGAGGTCTTTCCTAAAACTCGCCAAAGCCAGACAAGTACACAGAAGTTGAGAGTTACTTTCCTCCTCTTCCTCGTCCCCAAAGCTCCTCCAAAAATCCTTATATGGAAGACGAAGTCTCCTGGCATGCTCCCCAATTAGGCAATGTCCAGTTAGCACTCCTACGACAGTTCTTAGATTATTTCTGTTTAGCACTAGCAATCCAGAAGAACGTTTGGGATCCAGTTTGGGCCACATCTGTCTAGCCTAATGACATGTACTGCCATTGCTCCATCTGATGTAGGCTCTATCATACGTCGCATCTTTGATGGCCAGTTTACAAGCAGTCAACGGCATCCTGGTGCAACGTAACGGCCCGCTGATCTCATTGATCGTGCCTGCTCGAGCCAGTTCGTCAGCCTTGCAGTTACCAACATAACCACTATGCCCTGGCACCCAGCACAGAGAAATATTACAGAGCCTTCCCATCTCTATTAGGGAGTTGCGACAAACCAGTACTGTCTTCGAATTTACCAAGAAAGAGCTAAGCGATTTAATCGCCGGTTGGCTATCCGTGTAGATTACAATGTCCCTACCAGATATATCGTTTTGCGACAACCAGGCTACAGCTTCAGATATTGCCGTAAGTTCCGCCTGAAAAACACTACTAAAGTTCAGGAGTCGGAACGACAAGCTAATATCCAACTCTTCCGAGTATACGCCAGCCCCCACTCCTTCGTCAGTCTTAGAACCATCAGTGAAAATCGTAATGGCATCTGATTCCTGAAGAGCGATTACAGACCAATCATTCCTAGAGGGAATCAGGCCTGTAAAGCCCATTTCGAACAAGTATTTCGGGGGGGTATAGTCCGTCTCCTCGGGAGTATCAAGGTTGATCAATATAGCCGAGTGACCTGTGGTTGACGCCGCCCAATGACCGGTTTCACGGAGGCGAACAGCCGTATTCGCCGCCATCTGCTCCGCGAATGCCCAAGGGAAGCAGATTCAACAGAGCGCCCAAGGCTGCGGTCGGTGTAGTCCTTAGAGCTCCCGTGATGGCAATGCATGTCAATCTTTGGATCTTCTCCAGCAGGGTTCTGCAGGATACAATCCTAAGTGCCGTCCACCAGACGATAACCCCATGTAACAGAATAGGGCGCAAAACCGATAAATAAAGCCAGTATAAAATACTATCCTCGGTTGTAAGCCCCATTTCTTACCTATGGCCTTCTTGCACGAGTATAGTGCAACAGTAGTCTATTTAATACGTTCCTAGATGTTCAACTTTCAGCAAAGTTTTCTACCACCACCCTGGGGAGTACCCCTGTTCACATGTCTGCGTACAGATGATGTGCCGAGACTAGTGGAGATAACGCGAAATGTAAGCATCATGTGTATTAGTCTGCACAGCGAGTCATCTCCACGAAGACTTGAGAGGGCATCCAAAATAGCTACAGGTTTCACATTACTGAAGACACCCTCGATATCAAGGAAGGCCACCATCGTGTACTCCTTGCAGGTAAAATACTTTTCGATTTGACCCACCGGAGAGTGTAAGGCAGTATCCACAGATCTACCCTTCCAGAGGGCTTGCTGGGAGGCAGATGGAAGATCCGCTGGGATAGTGCTCCGCAGGTGTATGTCAATCAAACGCTCTAAAACCTTCAGCAGAGTCGACGATAGGCTGATGGGTCTAAGGTCTTTCGGACTCGTGTGAGGGCTTTTACCCTCTTTCGGTAAGAAGATCACTTTAACCTTCATATTCGAGGAATGTAAATTAATTCAAGGCAGGCTTTGAAAATCGAAGTGTCTAGAAGGACTTCGATCGTCTCTTGACTCGAGGTTGTCCACGTACCCTCATGCTGTACCAGATATCTTGGCATGTTGGATTTGTAGACAGGATTTTCCGTAGTCTAGAGGCTAGAGTCTAGAGTCTATTTTGCGAAAGCATCGATAGGTCCAGCTAACGATGCTTTCGCAAAATAGTCTCCACGAACTACGCTTGGCCCTTCTCAGTTCCTTTTTATAAAGACCGAGTTGACCCCTACATGTTACCCAATCTGAGTTTTGTTTTGGAGATTTAGCCCTATTAAAGCATCTTCTACATGTGGCCCTAAGCTTGCTAAGCTGAGCACTCCACCACGCCGGCTTAGTTATACCCCTTTGTTTACTAGCAGGACATGATCTTTCAGCAGATTTCGTGAAAGCCCCCGTTAGGGTCTCTACCATTGCATCTAACTCCTGCGTGTTGCTCGGCTGACACGGTAGCGGAGGTAATGTATTCACAAAACACTCCCTGTACTTACCGCAGTCAGTTCCTTTCCGATTTACAATTACTGGTTTGGCCTTATGTTGCTCGTCCAAGCTAAATTGAAGATAATGATGATCAGAGAATGAATGCTTAGGAGACACCCTCCGACGCAGATTCTCTGTGAATTGGCTGCTCCGCGAATGCCCAAGGGAAGCAGATTCTACAGAGCGCCCAAGGCTGCGGTCGGTGTAGTCTTTAGAGCTCCCGTGATGGCAATGCATGTCAATATTTGGATCTTCTCCAGCAGGGTTCTGCAGGATACAATCCTAAGTGCCGTCCACCAGACGATAACCCCATGTAACAGAATAGGGCGCAAAACCGATAAATAAAGCTAGTATACTATCCTCGGTTGTAAGCCCCATTTCTTACCTATGGCCTTCTTGCACGAGTATAGTGCAACAGTAGTCTATTTAATACGTTCCTAGATGTTCAACTTTCAGCAAAGTTTTCTACCACCACCCTGGGGAGTACCCCTGTTCACATGTCTGCGTACAGATGATGTGCCGAGACTAGTGGAGATAACGCGAAATGTAAGCATCATGTGTATTAGTCTGCACAGCGGGTCATCTCCACGAAGACTTGAGAGGGCATCCAAAATAGCTACAGGTTTCACATTACTGAAGACACCCTCGATATCAAGGAAGGCCACCATCGTGTACTCCTTGCAGGTAAAATACTTTTCGATTTGACCCACCGGAGAGTGTAAGGCAGTATCCACAGATCTACCCTTCCAGAGGGCTTGCTGGGAGGCAGATGGAAGATCCGCTGGGATAGTGCTCCGCAGGTGTATGTCAATCAAACGCTCTAAAACCTTCAGCAGAGTCGACGATAGGCTGATGGGTCTAAGGTCTTTCGGACTCGTGTGAGAGCTTTTACCCTCTTTCGGTAAGAAGATCACTTTAACCTTCATATTCGAGGAATGTAAATTAATTCAAGGCAGGCTTTGAAAATCGATTCAATCCGGGGGTACACCACGTCTATCATATGTTGTACATGCGCTGGAATTATACCATGTGGACCAGCAGACTTGAAGGAGTCAAAGCTAGCTATGGCCCATTAGAATTTTTCTTTCGGAAGAAGTGACGCAGAAACTCATGGCGCCACATTGATTGTAGAGGTAGTTTCCAGTGAGATAACAGAAGAGCTATCCGGAAAATGAGTGTCTAGAAGGACTTCGATCGTCTCTTGACTCGAGGTTGTCCACGTACCCTCATGCTGTACCAGATATCTTGGCATGTTGGATTTGTAGACAGGATTTTCCGTAGTCTAGAGGCTAGAGTCTAGAGTCTATTTTGCGAAAGCATCGATAGGTCCAGCTAACGATGCTTTCGCAAAATAGTCTCCACGAACTACGCTTGGCCCTTCTCAGTTCCTTTTTATAAAGACCGAGTTGACCCCTACATGTTACCCAATCTGAGTTTTGTTTTGGAGATTTAGCCCTATTAAAGCATCTTCTACATGTGGCCCTAAGCTTGCTAAGCTGAGCACTCCACCACGCCGGCTTAGTTATACCCCTTTGTTTACTAGCAGGACATGATCTTTCAGCAGATTTCGTGAAAGCCCCCGTCAGGGTCTCTACCATTGCATCTAACTCCTGCGTGTTGCTCGGCTGACACGGTAGCGGAGGTAATGTATTCACAAAACACTCCCTGTACTTACCGCAGTCAGTTCCTTTCCGATTTACAATTACTGGTTTGGCATTATGTTGCTCGTCCAAGCTAAATTGAAGATAATGATGATCAGAGAATGAATGTTTAGGAGACACCCTCCGACGCAGATTCTCTGTGAATTGGCTGCATCCAGGGTTTGTTTCAAAATAGTCGGTGGAATATCACCATCATGTGGTAAGTAGGATGATATCAACCAGTACTGCCTCTTTTTTAACTCCAGGCTGACCACCACAGAGTCCGCATTGCTGAAAGGCGATACCAAGAAAGCACTTAGACTTTTCCTTACAAGAATACAAGACCATGGTTTTTTCTGATCTTTAACATAGAAGATATTATAATCAGGAGGCCCCAGTCCTTTTACAACGTCACAAACAATCCAGGTTTCCTGTATTAAAGTAATATCTTCTCCCTCTTGTGTAATACGGAGAAGAAGTGCAGCTGAAGCTGCCTTACAATGATGTAGGTTAACCTGCACAAATTTGACCATTACCGCAACGATTTCACCGACTCCACCACAGTAACGTTGGTCTCCCCCTCGGCATCGGATGCAGACCGGTCAGTGTCAGATTCAAACAAGCCACGAAAGCGCATGGAATCCGAAGAGTCCTCTAAGTTATTGAAGTCGGAGGCAAGAGACAGACCGTCGTCTTCTGCATCCTGTTCGCTAGAGTTGGCACTTCGGAGGGTTTTGCTCCGCCCTTTAAGCACTCTTCTTCCTCCATTAGGCTCGGCGCAGTAGCTCTGCTAAGAGAGATGCCCTTATAAACCCTTATTTTGGGAAGCCAAAGCAATTTCGCCTTTTGATCTGGCAAGATGCTCCAATGATTCGGTGTTTATGATGAATACCGCAGATCGAGAGAATATTTTGATAGGTTTCCATATCAATTTAACATTCTGCTAGAGTTCGCACTCGATGGATTGATAAGTCACTTACGCATAAGTAAGTAAAGTGATGCAGAGGAGCCCAGTCCCGGGATGAAAGCTTCTGTGATGCATATTACTTACCCGTTCGACATTCTACCATAACCCTTTGTAGGGCATATCGCGTAAACTATTCCCATGTAGGTTAGTTGGCGTTTCATTAGCATAAACTGGTTTCGGTGCATGTTACTAGCACGTACCCCCTGCCCATTTAGCCGCATTCCTGCGACAGGTTGGGAAACTTTGTGGCTTATTGTTACGCCCCCCGCCAACACATACTGATGGCCATGACGCGACGTGGACGGGACTCGAACCCGTAACTTACCGGTCGATGACTATACTTCATATTATATATGTTCCCTAATATCATAATTATGTACACAAATAATTATTATTTATTCAAATGGAACCACATTAATGTGATGCTACAATATATCCCGAATTAAAGCCATTATAATCTCTCCCATAAAACAACTCATTCCGCCTCCATTTCATGATCTTTTCAAATTCCCAAAACAACATGAAAAGCAGGAAATGACTCCCGAAAAATATGAGAAGGTATTTAGTAAAACACCTGGCTGTTAATGTAATATTATCCCATTTTCTCCTACATTAAAAACTAGATATCGTTCAAAAGATATTATTGAAAGAATACCATCTCGTGTAATTATCTCCTTGAATGGAAACGCAACATAATCCACAACATTGGCTCCCCGTTTTTATCTCTGAACAACGCAAATTAGACGGAAGATACGTGCTGGGCTCAGCGCCAGTGATGGAAGTCCAGGACACTGCCAACATATTGAGGAACGGCTACGTTTTTTTCCATTATCCTTCGTACCGAACAAAAATGCTGTGAAAGACAAACGCAGAGGATGAATGCCGGAGCCGGCAGAATCTCTTTCTCTCGCAAGAAGCTCATTAGTTTTTCCAGTTGGTGCGAAGATAAATGAAGAAAATGGCTGCGATTAATTCTATCGCAGGTTTTTAACACAAGAAGCGAATGACGGGAGAATTTGTTTCTTATTTCATTCTGAAAATCTATGGTGAGTGCGATGGCCTTTCATTTCTGATAGCTTTCACTTCATACTCGACGCCTGACCCCCATCATGATTGTCTTTAACAGTGCATTGAATCCGTCGTCGTGTGAAAAGTTCTAGTCATTGATGATCTGGTATAATCGAAGTGCTGAAAGGGATACTAAATTGAGGTAATAATGGCCCAAGAGCCTTGCTCCATGATCCAATTGTCTGCTCGTCATAGATATCACTGCGTTTTGCTAGAAAATAGGGAAGAGAACAAGAGGCGGTTATCACTTTGTTACCATGTAATCGCCTTCGCTGTATTATAGTTGGAACATTTTTATGATTCCTTTTGTAAGTCTGTGCATTCAAAGATTCCATAGCCAGCGAAAGGACGATGTCATTTTACGTCCTCTCGATATTTCTAGTGTTATGGCCATCATCTATTCTATGTAGACTCATTGACAATATGGACCACTGGGTACATCGTATTGTCCTCGGAAATCCTAAGGCCGAAATTCATTCTTTTTGATTTTTTCTTTCCAGATTCCCTCCATGTGGACGAAGAGAATGGACTTTTTTATGTTAAATCCGAACTATTGCTCATAGTGTCTCGTCTCGAGTTGGGTAACAACATCGAATGTCGTGTGGAGTCACCGTCCCTCGATGATGAAATTATCAGCAACTATCTACTTCTGGATCTGGAAGGTACGTATTGAACCTTGTTCAGCAATTCATATACAGACTTATATTGTATATAGCTATTGATGTAATCCGGACAAAGGCGGAACGGATTTTAACCTTTTGCCGTTGTAAGTTGTAATCGCCTGCATGCGTGCGAACTGATAAAATTGTTCACTTTGTGCTGAAGATTTTGATGTTGTGTATGATTGCTGTTCCATACTATACTCTTTTATTGTCCTCTGTCTAACAGAGAATTGATCCATTAAATCTTTTCGTCGTCTCCAATCAATCTGCTTTGTACTTTTTCAGTTCCACCAACTGATATCAATTTGACTGGTGTTGAGCATCATACGGTTCAAGGTACAAACGTTTTACTACAATGCAAGGTAAGTTCGTGTTATAAAATTCAGATATCAAAACTAGATTTAAAGATATTTACTTCATCGACAGTCCGAGGTCGGCGCCTTGCATGGTTTTTCTCTATATACCTATATGTATCTCGATTAAGTGACCGTGTCCTCCCTTCGCAAGCCCAACCGATCTTTGGCGTCAGGATACTAAGTCTTTCCAGCGAGCTTTAGATCTCGTCTCAGCCTCTCTCCGCTGATGTGTTCATTCTATATTTCGTCAGGCATGCGGCTGTTGTCCATTCATAGTACCTGTTCTGCCCATTAAAGTCGTTGTGGCCTGTCGATTTTCGAAACTTTCAGCCCATTGTACAGTTTGTACAGCTCACGGTTGTACCCGATACGATTTATTTCCTTTGCAAATTGCTTCGAACATTCGCCGAATAATCTTTCGTTAGAATGTGTTTAACATGTTTTCAACATAATAAGCGCATTCGATTCGCCTTCGTACAAATTTGCAGACCGGTCTTTGATCCGGTCTGTTTTTGGACCTCAGTGGATTTGTGCTGCTGGGCCGTGCCACTACATGCACAAAGTTGTGGCCCTGATATCTGTCTGACAGTTCTCGAACGTCAATTGGCTGTCAGAGAAGTCATGGAATTTAAAGAGATGTGTGTGCTGTATAAGTAAATTGTGTATTGCATGTTTGAAAAATTAACATGTTGTGAACAGGATACGTGCACAGAACACGCATTTCATTCAATTAAATAGGATTTAACCTGCGGCTGTACGCTTCTCTCGTTCCGGGTAATTGACAACTCCCATCACTTTGACGTTGTCTTCTTCTTATTTTAGTAAGTACTACCAACTGCTAGATTTTTGAGTTCTATTCCGTTTTATTCATTCATGATCCAGACCAAAATGAATCGAATACAGCTACTATGGCACAGGTCATATGATTGGTTTGTATGTGCCCAACTTCGTGCTTCTTCGATTTATTGTAATTATTGCTAGTTGTATCCGTCGTTTTATTTTGTCTGTTTCGCTTGCGTTCTTACGCAGGTACCCTGGTATCCAGGTATTTGAAGTCGTCTACGAATTCGATGCAGAAGTCTCCGATTTTAATGTTGGGTTGTGCTTGCAACACTAGGTGTGTTTTTTGAACATTTATCTGGTTGCAGTTGTACCAGCAAAACGCGCCTGTAAGTATCATCATCATCATCGTCGCGCAACAGCCCGACGTCGGGCCTTGGTCGCCTGGATCGTTGTCTTCCAATTGTCTCGGTCACGTGACCGCGTCCTCCAATCTTGGAAGCCCAGTAGTTGCGCGGCGTCCACATTTACTGAGCTCTCCCAACAAGATCTCGGTCGTCCTCGCAGTCTCGCTCCGTCGACTCGTTTTGCGTTCATTTCTGTCTTTTGCGTGCGATCATCGTCCATTCGTTGCACATGCCCTGCCCAATGAAGTCGTTGTAGTTTGACGATTTTCGAAACTTCCAGCTCATTGTAGAGTTCATACAACTCATGGTTGTACAGGATGCGCCATCCATCTCGATCGCAACCAGCCCAGAAAATTCGCCGTTGAACCTTACGTTCTAATGTTTTTAGCATGTTTCCGGAGCCTTGAGTTAGGATCCATGCTTCGCAGCCATTGCCATAGCACTGGTCGTATAATGGTTTTGCACACGCGGAGCTTGGTTTTTCTGCGTATATGCCTCGATTTCATTATGGGGACAACCGAGAAAAAATTTTTATTAGCTAACTGTATCCGTCGCTTGTCGTCGTCAGTTTCGTTGGCGTCCTTTGACAAGTTGCAACCCAGGTATATGAAGTCGTTCACGAACTCGATGTTGAGGTCCCCCACATTGATGCTCGATTTTGCAGGTGTCCTTGTCGTCGATTGCATCATTATTTTAGTTTTACCCTCGTTGATATGTAGGAAAACTTTTTTTGCAGTGGTATCGAGCGTATGCAGAAGTTCTTCGGCGTCAGCCAATCTTCGGGACATGATGTTGATGTCGTCTTCTTACGCTGCTAATTGTGTCGACTTGATGAGTAGCGTATTGCTGTTGTCCATATTCATAGCCAGAATAGCATATTCCAGTCCATCGCCCTGTTTCAGACCAGTGCGTGTTTCAAATAGATCAGTAAGTCTATTCTGGATCCTGACTTGTGGGACGGAGGTGGTCATCGTCATCTTAGTCGGTCGCACTAATTTGGCCGGTATACAAAATTGCAGCATGATGTTGTACGGTACTCCACGATCGATACTGTCGTATGCCTGCTTGAAGTCGACAAAGATTTGGTATACGTTTACGTTGGGAATACCCCAGCACTTCTGGAGTATCAGTTTGACTGTGAAGAGCTGATCGGTTGTGGAGCGACCAGGTCTGAAATCGCTTTTATATTCGCCAATGATTCGTTCTGCGTACGGTTTTATTCTATTTTCCAGAATTTTCGTCAAATTTTTATAGGACGTACGGACTAGTGATATGCCCCTGTAACTCTCACACCGCAGTTTATCTCCCTTTTTGTGAATTGGACAGATGATGCTTATGCGCCAATCGTCTGGGGTCTCCTCGTCCTCCCATACTCGCAGGAGTAATTGATGTATGGCATTAGCTAGACCCGTTCCACCGAATTTTAGCAGTTCAGCTGGAATCTCGTCAGCGCCCGGCGCTTTATTTCAATTTAGTCACCGCAACATGAGATCAAGTTCCTCTACTGTCGGGGGTTGTATGGGTGGGCCTAGATCAACAATATCGTCGAGAGCTTCTTGTGTGGGGTTGTTAGATGGTAGGTTCAGAAGCTCGTCAAAATAAGAGGCCCATCGTTTGTTAATGCCATCGGTGTCGCTGATGTTTCCATCCTTGTCCTTACAAAGGCTAGTCCTGGGTTGATAGCCGTTCTAAATTGTATTTACTAGTTTGTACGCTTGTCTGGTGTTCCTATTAGCTAAGTTTTCGTTTATATTCAGCAACTGCTCGTCAAAGTATTTACGTTTCTTACATCTAATTATTCTATTCTATATTTGCCGTAGCTCGTCATATTTTTCTCTTCTGGCTCTGGTTCCTCATTGAATCCATTGTCTGTCATTTTGCGCTCGTCTGGCTTTATATCCCACGATCTTCTCTGCGACATCTCTGATGGTACCCTTCAGTTCTTCCCAGAACCCATGGACGCCTGTGTTGCTGATGTTGTGTAGCATAGGCGATAGTCTTTCCTCACGGGCGGCAGCATACGCGACCGCCGTAACATCGCTCAGAAGCTTATCAACCGCAAAGATTTTGGGAGGGCTGGTTCTGGATTGGTGCACTGTGGAAATTCTACATCTGTAGGTCGTCTTCACCAAGTGATGATCTGAGTCGCAGTTTGCTCCTCGATACGAGCGGACATCCATCACAGTAGACGCCCATCTCCTGCAAATGAGGACCTAGTCAATTCGGTTGACGGTATGTGCGTCTGGAGACTTCCAGGTCTGCTTGTGAATGCGTTGGTGCGGGAAACACGTAGAGCTTACGACCAAATTCCTGCTGCAGGCGAAGTCGATAAGTCGCTGGCCGTTGTCGTTACATTCTTCATGGATACTGCCTTCCAGTGGTCCCCCGGTGCCAACTTTAATTTCCGACTTTCGCGTTAAAGTGTCCCAGCAGCAGTTTGACGTCGTTTGTTGGAAGTGAGTCGAAGAGAGTCTCAAGGCGGGCGTAGAACTCGTCGTTTACTGCGCCTTCCTTAACTTCAGTGGGAGTATGCACATTGATGAGCCAGAGATTGAAGAATCGAGTCTTATTGCGAATCGCACATAGCCGTTCATTTATGGGTTTGAATTCAGTAATGTGCGGCTTGAGGTGATTTTTTATTATAAATGCTACTCTAAACTCCTTGCGACCCGATGGTTTGTCACTTGTTAAAATTGTGTGCGATTTCTTGTCATTGATTTCGCTGCCAAGTTAATTCGTTTCTTGGACTCCAGTAATGCTCAGTTTGTACTTTTCGACCTGTTGAAGGAGGGCCTTCTCAGCACCCGGTTTGTTCAGGGAGCGTACAATCTAGGATCCGAAACAATAAACCTTTACTCGTTTGCGTGGTCGTCGTTGTTGATCCGTCCAATCCGAGGCTTTTGTTCCAGGTTTCTTGACATGCAGTGGTTTTTGCAAGGACGAGTTGTCAGCACGTCGCTTAACCCCATTCAGAGGATGGCCTCGGAAGATAGCTGCTTCAGATGGTTTAATAAACGTGCTGGAGTTCACACAACTATGCTGCAAGTCCAACTACGCAAGTCATTCCATCCTTCTAAACCTGAGACGCTTAGGTGTCGGTCAGCCATTCAGGCTACAGCTATCTGCCTTTTTATAAATGTCTTATCGCTAAAGCTTGGCCGTCAGCGGTTTGAAACACTGCCGTTACCAGGGGGCGCCCACGAGGAGGACTATGGAAAAGGTCTTTTGCCCCATTGGCATGATATGACATTTAAAAGTTTAACCCGAATTAAGAGGTTCGTTTTTTTGAACAACGGGTTAGGGTAAGTTATCTCAATGTTATCTCAAAATATTGTGGAATCGATCGTAATATTTTAGCATAGTCCTTGAAAAAGGATGTACCGCTTTGAAATGTCTGTACTTCTTAAAGTTGGTCCACAGTTGGTGCATTTCGGCCTTTTTTCTGGTTTCGTTGCGCAGTTATTGAAACAGTGGAGGCCATAACATTCCACGCACCGCGGTTGGGCATGACACTTATTTGCGGCATGCTCGAATTATTGACAATTGTGGCACTGGGATTGGCTACTTTTTGACTGTTGGGCTTCTACTTTTATGTTGGAAAGGCCACAGATTCCCATGATATTATAGATTTCGATCTCTGTCCTTGGGAGGAGAACTTTGACCAACTTCGACCTCTCAATGTTTTTCAGTTTTAGTCTGAAACTCTCGATGGGGTGAAAGCCTTGTGCTTTGAGATCTTCTTGAATATCTTCCGGAGGGACATCCTCCAGACCGCGGATAATAATATTAAGGTTCTTATCCTCCGGCAGGAGATAAGTATGATATTGATTCCTCTCTGGATGCCCAAATAGGCCTTCTTGGCTGTCTCGTACTGCTTGCTATGTTGTTTAAGCAGACGGCTTATTGTCCTCCACTTGTCAGGTTCCCTCAGAATGATGGGAACCGGTTTGTTTCTGTTTTGTGCTGTCTCCTACGACGGCTCAGGGAAAGTTGGTTGGGGTGTGGGAGAGGCCCTAGTCGATTTTGGGGGTGGGTGTGGCTTTGGCACCAGAACGGGCTTCGGAATTTGCTTCCGGGGCCAGGCTGTGGACTTCTGTGGTACCGGAATATTGGTCAGTGTTGGTGCGCTCTTTCGGCACAGAAGGCTTGTTATTTGGCTTATTGGCTATTATTTCTTGTTTTTCCCCCCAGGCTAATTTTAGCTCTTCTATCTTGGCTGAATCCAAATAATCCTTAGTAGAAATATAGCAACTTTGGCTATCTTCGTTTTTTAAATTCACCGTTCGTTCGCGATAACCTTTTTACTGTTACATATCTTTTTTAAATTCTGAACTTGTGTGCTATCTCCCTCTTTCCTGCTACACCACATTTTCGCAGTTTGTCTCTGCTAGATATCACTCACTAACACCACTGTACTTTTGGGCACTCACTGTACTTATGAACTTGCGCCGGCTTGACGATGTTGGCATTTCGACGAGTCGGAACGTGCTGTGCACTACAAACAATAATAATCTTCACTTTTATATATAACGACTTTGAATGTGGCCACTTCGGTTACTCTTTCCGAGGTCCCACGTAGGCCTGTTCCTAAAACCGGTCCACCGGTTTAAAACCGGTCTTCTGTTAGTACCGGTCCCGAGATTCCCAAGTACCGGTTTCGGAAAAAAACAATCATTAAAAAAATCGGCTTATGGTCATAAAAACCGAGTCATGACCGGTGAAAAAAACTCATTAAAAACTCGATTCACCAAAAAACCGACCGACTTGCTAAAAACCGACCGGGTCCGATGAGTTAAGAACCGACTCATTAAAAACAGACCGGCTCCGATGGGTTAAAAACCGACTCATTGAAAAACCGATTTACCAAAAAAACCGACCGAGTACTTGAAAACCGACTTGTTAAAAACCGGTCGGCTCATGGTTAAAAAAAACCGGGTTAAAAGCTGGCTCCTTAAACGACCCATTCACAAAGAAAAACGACCAAAAACCGACTGGCTCTGACAAGTTGAAAACCGGTTTTTTGGTGAATCGGGCTTTTAATGAGTCGGTTTTTAACCCGTTTTTTTAACCATGAGCCGATCGGTTTTTAACAATTCGGTTTTCTCGGTTGGTTTTTTTTGCTTAATCGGTTTTTAATGAGTCTGTTCTTAACAAGCCGATTTTGAGTACTCGAGTACTCGGTCGGTTTTTTTGGTGAATCGGTTTTTGAATGAGTCGGTTTTTAACCTGGTTTTTTTTTAACCATGAGCCGGTTTTTAGGGTTTTGTAGTAAAACAAAACCCTTATGAAATCGGTCAAATGTCTGTCTGTCCGTCTGTCCGTCTGTCCGTCTGTCCGTCTGTCCATGGAATATCTCACGAACGGCTGAAGCTACATACATGAAATTTTGTAAGAATGTGTAGAATTACTATAATTCGCCGGAGAAAGCGAATCGTCGTAATAGGTCAACTTTAAGGGGAGGTCCCCATAGAGGGGAAATGAAGGTCGAAATTTTTTTTTCGTTTAGTACAGGCAAGTGGGGTATCATAAGAAAGGTACCGTTGAGTACATTCCATTTTTGAAATTTTTTTTAAATTTGAAGAAACGGGAAAAGAGGGAGAAGGGAAAATATATCATCCGAGTTTGTCCCCCCCCCCTTGCATTTCGAGACCGTTATACTTAGAAATATGAAAATTTACAGAAAAGCGCCATTTTACTAGTGTAGAAAACCTAGATTTCTAGAATTTTGAAATTTCATCAGAAAAGGTTAATAATAGTACATTTCTATAGTTTCAGTTAGCACGACCCTGCACCCCTTACACGTACCCGAGGTCAAAAATATTGATGGCCAATGATAACCAACATCATAGGCAATAATATTTCTAAGTTTTGTTATAATCACATAATATTTAATAATAGTACATTCATTTAAAGTTCGGCATTTTGACACTATCCACACAAAAAATACACCTGCCGGCCTCATTGGTGTGAGTACTATTGTACTATACTTTCATGTTGTTTTTCGTAGTGCGAATTGCAGTTATTTAATTAATCATTTTTGAAAGGGTAAAGATTTGTTGGGGGCGCTGTGTCTTAATTGGCCAACTTTACCGGGTGGAAGGGGGGGGGGGGGTCAATTAAGGTCAAATTTTTTTATCGACTGGTATAAGCAAATGAGGTGTCGTGAGAAAGGTAATGATGAGTACATTCCATTTTTTTCGCATTTTCTCGAAATTTATAGAAAGGGGAACTGTGGGGGGGGAGATTAGTTCGTAATTTGACCCCCCCCCCCCTCCCCCCCCCCCCCCTTGCCTGCATTTTGAGACCGTTATACTTAGAATTGTAGTCCGGATGGCGCAACGGTTAGCACGTTCGCCTTCAACGCACTGGGCCCCGGTTCGATTCCGGGGATTTACGTGTCGGACTATGAGCCCACTCAGCTGTTAAATGAGTACCCATTATGGGGTAAATAACTCGGTTGAGCGTGTTGCTGATCACATACCTCTGCACAAAAAAACCGTCACGATCTAGAAAATGAGATGATGCTAACTCATCTCGAGGCTGTGGTTCAAATTGGACTGTTGCGCCAGTTATTTATTTTTTATTTATTTATACTTAGAATTATGAAAACTTACAGGAAGTGGGTTTCGAAAAATATATAAAATGGAAAATAGTGGAATTTGTATATCTTCTCAGAATAGGTCAATAATAGTTTATTTGTATAGTTACAGTTAGCACACCCTTGCACGCCTTAAACACGTTCGATTTCAAAAGTACTGATGGCCAACCATAACCAACACCTTAAGCAATAATATGTTCTAAGTTTCGTTACAATCACGTAATATGAATTAGCATGTAAAATGTAAGTGGGTAAGACATTTTAATTACGTTTTTTCTATCCATTTGAGTGATATCAAGAAGAGCAAGGAGCCGATATTTATATACCAAAATAAGCGCTTGCTACAAAACCCTCGGATTGCGGGCGTAGCCCTCTATATTCCGGTTTCATTTTAATGATCCGGTTGACCGCTAGGGAAACCGGTTTTCATAAAATCCTAAAACCGGTTTTGAAATCTTAGAACCGAACAGGTCTAGTCCCACGTCTGTCTCAGATTCATCTTTGAGACTCAGTACTGTTTAAAAGAATCGACCCTCATTATTGTCTTACTATTGGCTATTCGTTTTTAGGGTTTTGTAGTAAAACAAAACCCTTATGAAATCGGTCATGCGTCCGTCTGTCTGTCTGTCTGTCTGTCTGTCTGTCTGTCTGTCTGTCTGTCTGTCTGTCCATGGAATATCTCACGAACCGCTGAGGCTACATGTATGAAATTTAGTGAAAATATGTAGAAGTAGTATAATTCTCTGGAGGAAGTGATGCATCGTAATAGGTCAACTTTGAGGGGGGGTCCCCATAGAGGGGAAATGAAGGACGAAATTTTTTTTTCATTTGGTATAGGCAAGTGGGGTATCGTAAGAAAGGTACCGTCGAGTACATTCCATTTCTGGAATTTTTTTCAAATTTGAAGAAAGGGGAAAAGAGAGAGAGGGGAAAATATGTGATCCGAGTTTGTCCCCCCCCCCTTGCATTTCCAAACCGTTATACTTAGAGATATGAAAATTTACAGAAAAGCGGCATTTTACTAACATAGAAAACTATAAATAATAGAATTCCAAAATCTCATCAAAAAAGGTTAATAATAGTACATTTCTATTTTTTCAGTTAGCACACCCCTGCACCCCTTAAGCACACCCGAGGTCAAAAATATTGATGGCCAATGATAACCAACACCATAGGCAATAATGCCTCTACGTTTCATTACAACCATGTAATATTTAACAATAGTACATTCACTTAAAGTTAGGCATTTTGACACTATTCATACAAAAAATACACCTACCGGCTTCAAAGGTGCGAGTACTACTTGCATGTTGTTTTGCGTAGTGCGAATCGCAGTTATTGTTACACATTATGGTTAATCACATTTATGAAAGGGTAAAGATTGGTAGGGGGCGATGTGTGGTAATTGGCCAACTGTAAAGGGCGGGGGAGGGGAGGGTGAGGGGCAAAATTAAGGTCAAATTTTGTTTATCGACTGGTATAGGCAAGTGGGGTGTTGTGAGAAAGGTAATGTTGAGTTTACTTTACTTATATTTCCCCCCCCCCCCCCCCTGCATTTCCAGACCGTTACACTTAGAAAAATGAAAACTTCCAGGCGGGTGGGTTTCGAGCAGTATATAAAACGGGAAATATTGGAATTTGTATATCTCCTCAAAATAGGTTAATAATAGTTTGTTTCCATAGTTACAGTTAACGCATCCCTGCATCCCTTAAACACGTCCGAGATCAAAAGTACCGATGGCCAAGGATAACCAACACCATAGGCAATAATATGTTCTATGTTTCATTACAATCACGTAATATGATTGGGCATATAAGATACTATATTATGGGTCAGACATTTTTTTTTTATCCATCTAAGTGGTACCAAGAAGAGCAAGGAGCCGATACTTACATACCAAAATAAGTACTTGCTACAAAACCCTCGGATTGCGGGCGTAGCCCTCTATATTCCGGTTTCATTTTAATGTATTCTGGCGCCCTTGTAACGGACGGTTTGGTGGACATCCGGCGATGCCCTTAGGGACGGATTCTAAGGTAGCATAATTGACCGTGAAGGTCCGGCTGTGCTATCTGTCAAAGCAAAAGGCTCCTCAACGAGCTAAGCAGCGGCCTAGGCTTGATGTAGCTCAGTTCGGGAGACGTGGACGGGGTTTGCGCCGCTCGTTGCCCCTGTTCTTTACGTATGAACAAAACTTCAAAGGTCTGGGAAAGACAACACAAACAGGGGAGTAAAAATGGTACTATAAAAAAATGAGGCGATAAGGATGGAATGGTTTGCGGACGACACATATTCTCTCGTGCTCGACCTCTGGTTTCGTATCACTGACAGGTCATTACTCATCAGGTGCTGCCATAGATCTGCCGTGGGAGCAGCACAACCAGAGCAGAATATGGTTCATTAAACCATCCGTGTATCAGCTCCACATTTTGCTAGCTTTGGAAAGAGGATTTTCCATGAACTGCTGTGATTAATACACAGAACTGAATTTACCCCTACTAACAACGGGAAATCCAATCTATATGTTTTATTTCGTTATAGGTTCAAGGAGCTCGTCCTGCTGTTACAGTATCATGGTTCAACGCTACTCACGAAATTGATATTCGACACAATGACGCAGTACAAATCGAGACAAAATCCGTAAGTAATACAATATTTATTCTTTCTTCTAGAAAGAATTCCATTTCTTTCTAATCTTTCGTCAGATTGAACAACGCGATGGCACATATGAAACAGTCAGCGATTTAAGATTTGTCGCAACCAGATACGAGGACGGATTGAAATTCCGTTGTGAAGCGCTGAACCTTGTCATGCGAGATAGAAAGGATAAGCCCATGCAAGAGAGTTTGGTCCTAGAGGTGCTCTGTAAGTGCTAACAGAACCATTTCTAGAAAATTTCTTAAGTTTTTCATATTTTTTTTTTTGTATAGACCCACCGGTTGTATCGGTGAAACCAGAAAATCTTACCGTCCAAGAAGGGAAGGAGGTGTTGTTGTTCTGTGATTACGAGGCAAATCCTGCCACGCTTCAAAGTGTAAAATGGTAAGTTCCACATATCAAAAGCATATCATCACATCATACGACTATGTTCCATCACAATTCACAATCATTGAATCTACCCTTATGTCAAAATGTGTATCAGAGCAATTCCCTCTCCGAAATCCCAATCTAATTAAGTTTTCGAGTGAAAATCCTTCTGTGTTCGGCGACCGCAGTATCTAGTCGTCAAACCGTATCTGTCGGTCTCTATATCTGTAAATCTTTTCTAACATAGTGAGAAATAATTGGAAAGCAACAACTGCCTGTTCTCGTAACATCTCCGTCGCTGTCAGCCTCGATTTGGCCAAAATGAAACTCCACTCCTGTTCTGGAAGTTTAATTGAATTTTTCATTAGGCTTTGCTTTCCGCGAGTATTGTGTGAAATTTATACACTGAACAACGAACGGAGACAGACATTTCACTTTACGGGCTCCGAGGATTTTCGAATGGAGGTGGAACCATAGTTCTAATGGCTTAAGCCGCAACTAATTAAAAGCAAATATATGCGCTATCCCGTGTTGAGGGCTCGTGCTGTAAAAAGAGCTCCCCCGCCAATGCACGTTTCGAATCCTTTTGGATGAGTTCCCGGAATGTTACATACTGACTTACGTTTAATCCCTATCGTGAATCCTTTTCGTGGAAATTGAGTGTTGTGTATAGTTCACCCTTTATCGTATTATCACGGGTACGTCGTTACGGGGGTACTAAATTCTCTGAAAGCATGCTCGAATGTATGGTTTGGTAAAAGGATTAGAGCTACATATCGTTTTTTTTCTGTAACTGAATTTCAGGTATGAAAATGGTAAATTAGTTAACCTTGAAGATCCTAATCGCTACGAGGGCGGAAATCCTGAAAGCACGGCCTTGCTGATAAAGAAAACAACACGGTTTGATGACGGTGTGTACACTTGCGAACTGGCGAATAATATCGGAGCCGAGATGTCAGATAATGAGATCTATTTGGAAGTCCAATGTAAGTATGTATGTATTTGTTGTGCTGAGTTCCCCATGCATATTCGATACCCATTGACGCGAACGCGAGTTGTATCGGGCAAATAGTGGGAGGACGTGGCCTATGGCTATGACAATATAGACGAACTGTGGGGTATCCAATCCATTCATTAGCTGGTAATGCCATCAGCAATTATTGAAATCGATGATTAGGGGAGGGCTTAGATCAAGCTGTTTGCCCATTGTATCGGTTCAATATTTAATAAACATGTACACAGGCAATAATACTCGTAAGTACATATTAACGTCAAAATGATAATCAGTACAGCTCAACTGTAAATAATTGGGGTCGTTCCGCCTATTGGAACTTTATTCTAGCGAATATTCGTCTATAATGGTAACTAATCTATTCTAAATAAGTTAGTTGAGAGATTGCATCAACGGAAACTTTGCTTTGAAGTGCTTTTGAGACCTCTCCTAGTCCTGGTAGCGGTTACTTTCAGGAAACAATGTATACTCTATCGTAACTAAAAGCCTACGAGCCATCCACCAATGAAAAGCAAATATAAGAATCTAATTTCCAACTTACATAACTTGCTACTAACTTTGAAACTTCTTATCTGTAGTTGCACCGGTTGTGAACCTAACGATGGACCCCGACACGCCAATGATTGAAAACGACGAAGGCAACGTGACGCTCTATTGTAACGTTTTGGAGGGAAATCCACCGACTTTGGGGAAAGTTCGCTGGTTTCTCGGTGGTGAACTTCTCAAAGAATTGCCGGAATGCCCGTCGAATGTAAGATATTGAAATTGAATTGAATGCAATTTCTTGCAATCCTTTAACCTCCATTCCTTTGACGTTAATTCGAATATCACCAACAGGGCAACGATGAACTGTGCAACATTGATCCCAGCAAGTTGCTCCTGCAAAATATCGGACGTCAGTTCCTGGGCAACTACTCGTGCGAAGGATGGAATTCAGCTGGTTGGGGCGCCCGTAGCAAAGAGAGTGAATTGATTGTAAGTTGACATACAACCCTGAGTGGGTGAAATTGATACTTTTAGTGTTGTTGTTTAGTTACTAAAGCAATTAATGTATCTGTTTCGGGTGTAATATGAACAGGTGTACTATGAACCGGGCAATGCAACTATTCACCACAATCCGCAGATAGCAGTCAAGAGGAAAAGCGTGAATTTTACTTGTTCGGTAGATGATGCTGGATTTCCTGAAGCAACCACGTAAGTATTGTGCAACTACAACGAGCTGTTAATGAAACATTGGCTCACTGTTTCGGCGGTTGTTTAATCAAGAGTTCATCGTTCCACGTACAGGTACCATTGGCTGCGGGGTGGACGCGTCGTACACGAAGTTACTTCCAATCTTTATACTGTGGATCCAGTCGGATTGGACTCTCGCACCAACTTCACATGCTACGCTTTTAATGCGGGCGGAAACGGAAATTCAGCTACAGTCTTACTCGATGTTCATGCTGCTCCCACTTTTATAAATGCTCTTATGCCCTACACGGGAGTGTTGTATTCAACGAATAATGCTTCGCTTACATGTCGAGTGGAATGCGTTCCGGAATGTTCTATATCCTGGTTCAAGGATGGCGTCGGCATTGATAATACGTCTGACAAATACTACATCAGTCAAAAGTATTTGGAAGCTGAACCGGCTACGGGCGACTTCGAGAGTGTGCTTTCTGTTTTGGTAAATTCTATTGAATTCATCCTCTTTTCTGTTGTTTATGTTCAGTGTAATCTCCCACATACAATGTCTTCTTCCACTAGAATTTTAATATGTCGGCATGGCCTCAGGGAAAATTTGATATTTACGGGGATAATGCGAACTATTCGTGCGTTTCGACAAACAACAGCGCAGGACTAGGAGTGCGAAGCGCTACATACTTTGGAATAGAATGTAAGTAGCTGGATACACAGACAAATATGCATAAGTAAGCAAGGCTTAACGCTCGATGCTACCCGGAGAAAGACAACGAATTAAAAAAAAACTCTACTCCATTTCATTAGATCCGCCTGAAAATACAACTGTTTCCAAGGATGTTGTTACCGTCGAAGAGGATAACATACCAGAGCGGATATTATGTACAGCTAAAGGAAATCCGGGTAAGTTGAATTGAAATTCTTTTCATTGTTGAATAACTTAGAGCAGTTAGTTCTCTTGGCTTCTGCGAACGTTTAAAGTACTCGTATGATGGAGCGAATAGTTTTGAGCTCTTGGGAAATCATAAATTTGAAAACTCATCATGCATGATGTAGAGCAAATGCAGTCCTAGGACTGCTTTCAATTGTTCTAAGTCAGGAATGTAATTGCGGGGGAATTTGTTTTACGAAGTGTTATAAGTTTTGTAGAAGTAGCATTAACTGGAGGATCTGAAGCGAGAAACCCACTTTCTTGTAAGTTAACGTTGCACTGGATGGCTGAAAGGGATTGAAGTTAGATACTTTTTAATTTAGGTATATTCTAAAGTGTACGGAAAAATAATTTAATGGCCGGGCCATTCGTGGCAATCCTTCTGAAGTGAACAAAATCGATTAAAGTTTTTGTTAATGGCGTAGGAAAGGTGAAAGGGGAGAAACATTTTAAACTGTCAATTTACAACCTAACGCTAATTTTAATTACTCGCGGCCAAAAAAAAGCGAAAAATTTCACTCGTAGTAAACTATCCGAAAACCGGAAATCAACCATTAACACCGTTTCATTTGCCGATTTTTTGTTGGAGTATCGGTCGATAATCGTAAGTACTAGCTAGGCGATTCGCACAGTGCGCCCCTTAAAGCTTTATACGGGGATGCTCCGTACACCGGTAATAGACGATACAACGTTCCTATATTGGGGACAAGTAATTTCTTTCATTGCATCCATGGTTCAAGAATACAAGGTTACGCAAAGAAGCTGGCACCTTTTCGGTCTCTCTGCGCATGACGTCACGGTTTCATTTTTTGAAATACTTTTCGAAAGAGAATTCGCTTACAAATCTACAGTTTTAGTCCGCCATAAGATTTCAAAAAACCACACTCATCTCCCTTCCTACCCGTAAAAGGAAATCTGCTTGTATCTCTACAGTTTTATTCCGATCTTGATGAAACTTTGAATATTAGACCTTCAAAAGGCTAGGGGAAAGTGAATACATAGGTTTTCAAGAAACCACGCCCATCCCCCTTCTCATCCTTAAAAGGCAATCTGAAAATTTATCTACAGTTTTTGATGGAATTTTGCATTTTATACCTTCAAGAGTAGGGCAAGGTGACTGCCTACATAGGATTTCGGAAAACCTCCCCAATCCTCCTTCTCACCCCTTAAAGAAAATTTGTAATTTAAATTTCGGGTGACAAGGGGGATGGGGCGTTTTTTTTTATCTTTTGTAAACATTAAGCTTACCCTATCCTTGAAGGTGTAATGTACGAAATTTAATCCAGATCGGAATAAAACTGTACAGTATACGAGGTGTGTTCAAAAAGTAAGGTGGCTTTATATTTTTATGAAAAAATATTTATTTATTCATCAATGTTTATATTGTCCCCTTCAAAGTAATCCCCCTCAGATACAATGCACTTATGCCAACGCTTTTTTCAGTCCTCAAAGCACTTTTCATAAGCACTTTTTGGTATAGCCTCGAGCTCCTCCAGCGATGCAGTTTTTATTTCATCTACATAACGTTGCAAATCTCCGTCCTTTCGTAGGTCTTTTCAGTTTTGGGAACAGGAAAAGTCGCAGGGGGCCAAATCCGGTGAATATGGTGGCTGAGGCATGATTGTCGTTTTGTTTTTGGCCAAAGAATCTTTCACAAGCAACGATGAATGAGCAGGTGCATTATCGTGATGCAAAAGTCATGCATTATTTTCCACAATTCCCGACGTTTTTTTCGTACTGCTTCTCGCAAACGGCGCATAACTTCAAGGTAATACTCCTTATTGACCGTACGACCTTGGGGTAAAAACTCCTGATGCACTACGCCACGGTAGTTGAAAAAAAAACAGTGAGCAAAACTTTGACATTTGTTCGGACTTAGCGTGTTTTCTTCGGTCTTGCTTCTCCTGGGTGCTTCCACTGGGACGATTGGGCTCTGGTTTCGACGTCATAACCATATGCCCATGATTCGTCACCAGTTATGACCCTTTTGAGCAAATCAGGATCATCAATGACGTCCTTTAAGAGCTCCTGAGCTCATGCGACGGTTCTTCTGATCAAAATTCAGAAGTTTCGGAACAAACTTCGCTGACACACGTCTCATGCCCAAAACATCCGTAAAAATTGCATGACACGAGCCGACTGATATGCCAACATCCTCAGCGACTTCTTTTATGGTAATTCGACGATTTTCAAAAACAATTTTCTTCACAGCTTCGACGATATCTGCTGTTGTTGACGTGCTGGGGCGTCCAGAGCGAGGTTCGTCGTTGGCATCTTCTCGGCCATCTTGGAAGAGTTTGTACCACTTGTAAACACTTTTTTTTACTTAGAGCAGACTCACCGTACGCCACTGTCAATATTTCAATATTGTTTTAGAGCACTTGATTCAATTTTTCACACAAAATTTGATGCAAATTCTTTGCTCTATTTTTTATAATAATAGAAAATCGCCGAGCACAACAAAACACGTCTAACCTTTTTATCTGTCAAAAACAAACGAAGTATGCTATGTACTTGAAATTGTGAACATATGTTCGGGACATGTGTACCGCCAACACAACAACAGCAAAAAATCGATAATCGAATGTACGTTGCCCGCGAAATTTGAAAAGTCACCTTACTTTTTGAACACACCTCATATATTAGGTGTACAACTTTGCTTCCGATGTTTTCCGACAGTCGTCTGCATCGGTGAGGACTGGTCAAAATACGTAGTTCAAAACTCTCACAAAGTGAGTTTGAACGTCTGTGAACCTATCGACATCCCCGCATTAGTAAAAGTTGTTCGCATTTTTAATAAGATTCGCGATTCAAAATGACTGTTTTCGAGCCAAGTTCTCGTCATTTGCGGGAAGCTTTGATCTTCTGCTTCCATTTGAAAAAAAAAAACCGCGGCTGAGGCTCATCGAATCCTCTCAGATACTTTCGGTGAGGTTGCTCTGAGTGACAGAACATGTCGTGAGTGGTTCTAACGTTTTAAAAGTGGCAATTTCAAAGTCGAGGACAAGCGTGGTGGTGAGAGAGAAAACATTTTCAAAGACGACGAATTGGAAGCACTGCTCGATGAAGATTTGTGCCAAACGCAAGAAGAATTAGCTGAATCACTGGGAGTCACTCAGCAAGCCATCTCGAGACGCCTCAACGCCATGGGCATGATTCAAAAACAAGGAAATTGGGTTCCGTACGAGTGAAAACTGAGAGATATTGAACGGTGATTATTTGCATGCGAACAACTGCTTCAAAGGCAGAATCGGAAGGGATTTCTACATCGCATCGTAACCGGCGGCGAAAAATTGGTCCGTTACGATAATCCCAAGCGCAGAAAGTCATGGGGAATGCCCAGACATGCCTCGACGTCGACGGCGAAACTGAATATTCACGGCGCCAATGCTTTGCACTTGGTGGGACCAGCTCGGTGTGATATACTACGAGCTACTGAAACTGAATGAAACTTTCACAGGAGATCAGTATCGAACGCAATTGATGCGTTTAAGTCGAGCATTAAAGGAAAAACGACCACAGTACCAAGAAAGACACGACAAAGTCATCCTCCAGCATGACAGTGCTCGGCCACACGTCGCAAAAGTGGTCAAGACATACTTGGAAACCCTGAAATGGAAATCTTGCCCCAGCCGCCATACTCCCCACTCCCCAAACATCGCTCCATCCGATTACTGTCTGTTTCCTTCCATGGTGGAGGGCCTGGCTGATCAAAATTTTCGTTCGTACGAGGAAGTGGAAAAATGGATCCAAACGCCTTCTTTTCGAAGATGAAATCCGAAAATTGCCGGAGAGATGGGCGAAAGTTGTCGCTAGCGATGGACAGTACTTTGAAAAATACACCTGAAAGTACTTTTTGACAATTAAGCTTTTAATTCCAGGAAAAAACGGCGGAAGCAAAGTTGTATACCCAATATATTCGCAGATTTATTGTTAGGGGGTGACAAAGGGAATGGGGTGGTTTTTTGAAATCATACTTATAACCCGCAGTCTTAGAGGTCCAATATAAAATGTTTCATCAAAATCGGAATAAAACTGTTGATAGATTTACAAATTTCCTTTTAGGGGTGAGAAGAGGGAAAGGATAGTTTTTCGAAATCCCTTGTAGTTACCTTTTCCTTGCCTAGAAGGTCTCATATACAAAAATTTCATCAAGATCGGTATAAAATTGTACATAAAATCGCAGATTTACATTTAGGGGTGGGAAAGGGGATGAGAGTGTTTCTTTTTTATTTTATCTTATGTGAACATTAACCTTCCCCTAATCTTTGAGCACCATATTCAAAATTTCGTCAAGATTGGAATAAAACCGTATATAAAAATGCAAATTTCTTTTGAGGGTGGATATTCAAAATGCCCTACGAACAGTAACCTTCCCCTTGTTGAGGTCCATAATTAAAAAAATCATCAAAATCTAAATAAATTTGTAGATTTGAAAGCAATTTTTCTTTCAAAAAGCATGGAATTTCGTACAAAATGCACGCGCGCATATGAAAAATTGAAAGTGTGACGTCATGAGCTTTCTCTCTCGTTCGGTGGCTGAATAACGGATCTGGCATTGCGTAACCTTCTATTCTTGAATCATGCATTATATCGGTCCGCGAAGCTTCTTTGTATGTGGAAGTTCAGTACATTTACAGTTGTTTTCAAAATTATTTACGCAAAACGAATTGCGAAGGAAAATTGAAATGAAATTCAAAAAATTTCTTTAATAATAAATGTTAAATATTTCGAAACGGAGTTTTGCCAAAACGTTTTTTGCAAAGTTGAGAATCATTTGATAAAACCAGAATTTGGCGATCTGAAGGAAAAATAATGAAGATATTGGCACATTCAAAACCGAGATAATCGGTGAAATGGGAAAAGATTTTCGTGGGGTTATCTTCAGTTATTACTGTAATTAACCCCACGCCCCATGCAAGCGGCCCCAATCGTTGACAATATGATCGATCATGGCCCCAATACATAATCTCCGACGGTAGGAGTCACTCAAATCAATTAAAGCGCCGGGTGCAGACGAGATTCCAGCTGAACTACTTAAATCTGGTGGAACGGGTCTATATTAAATGCAATACTTCAACTAAAAATAAAAAAAAAGACACCTGGCGCAGTGAAGCCAGAGGAACTGATTTTTGATTTGGGTTAATTCGGGATCATTTATGAGTTTATGTATAATTATGACATCGGTGGGATACTTAACTGCACTTATTAGTACCAGGTGCGGCTGCGGAATTTTGTATTTCGATATTTGCGGAGATAGTTTCAGACTTTTTAACTGTTCGATTGATTTTACTAAGTTTAAGTTTATTTAAATATGACCATCCCAATATAGTTTTGTTTCGTCGAGCTCAAAAAGATTGTATCTAACTAGAAATGAAAATTCCCATATTAGCATCAAGTGCGAACGATGTTGATTGATCGATAGTTTTAGGGAGACGACTTTAAGGGACATTATCACGAAATTCAATGTGAATATCACGAAAAATTGTCTGCCTGGTTTGTTGTCTATTATTTGAAGAATGTTATGATTGATCAAGGCGAGAACATTGTCATGTCAGCACAATCTTCGGTTTTGGAATAATGATTAAGGTCTTCGAGTTGCTAGGTTATGTTAAAGTGTAAAACAATATTATTTAATTTGAAATGATAGCTTATCGTCATTGCTAAATGGAGAAATAATCGCTCTATGTTAAAATTTAATTCCGTTTTCTAATATCAACTTATGAGTTCCAGAATGGGGAGTTGCTGACGGTCAACTGTTTCGAGTCCAAAATATCAGCGCTTACATATTTGAGAACTCTGGACCGGCGGCAACCGTGTCACTGTAGCTCAGATCCATTTCAAACGAGTGGATATTCTAATAGTATGTTAAAGGATTTGGATTTATTTCGGGCAGCGCGACAGAAAGAAAAACCAAATTCAAACTCGTATGTCGTCAACATCAACTAAATGCCTTTCGTGTAGGTAAAGCTTTGCTTATTACTTTTTGCTGTTGTATTACTGTAACCTTTCGACTGTACTGTGGATTTTCCTGAAACTGCACCGGAAGCTATTCCTCCTAATTTTCATCAATTAGATTAGTTTCGCTCAACTAGCTTTTTCCGTTATATATTAATTGAGTTCACAAAATTTAGCCGTTATATAGCTGTAATTTTGGAACTGATTCATTGATGTTGCTGAAATTAAATAGGAATCCAGTCTTGATGATTGCCCACAAATTAGAAAAGTTTCACTCAACTAGTTTCTTGCGTTGTAAAGTTATTTCGCTTAAAAAATTTTGCCGTTATGTAGCTGTAACTTTTGAACCGTTTCATGTATTTTTCTTAAATCAGATAGGAGTTGAGTCCTCCTTAACATCCACCAACTGGGTAGGTTTCGCCGAGCTATCTTCTTCCGTTATGTAGTTATTTTGTTTATAAAATTATGCCGTTATATAGCTGTAACTTTTTAACCGCTTGGATTTTTGCTAAAATTCAATAATAGGCTAGTTCTTATTGACATCTACTTATTGGGCAAGTTTGGTTTAGCTAGCCTCTTCCGTTATGAAGTTATTAGGCTCAGATACTTTTGCCGTTACATAGCTGTAACTTTTTAACCGCTTTATCGATAGTGCTGGATTTCAATAGCAGCCGGCTCCCCACTGACATCTATCAACTGGAAAAGTTTCACCTCGCTTATGACTTCCGTTCGACTGTTATCGTGTCCACAACATTTTGCGGATATATACATATATATATATATATAAAGGACACTAAAAAAATCGAATGATGCCAATCGATTCCTGGGGTCATGAAACGTAAAGAAAACCAGCTCCGGGGTCGAAACTCGTTATTGAAGGAGGGTCGAATAACTGATTTTTTCTTCAAAAATCAGTTAAAAACATGCTAGCCTTCGGCTAGCTTGCCGAAGGGTAGCTTCACTTCGTTGTGACTTATGGTGCGTTTGCCACTTTGAAATTGGTAGTAAAACTTGTTCCGATTTCACTGTTCCTATGAGAGGTATATGAAATACGAGGGCTGTCTTTTAAGTTTTGCATACATGAAAAGCGAGGTTGCCACGAATTAAATGTCCCTACTAAACATTAACCTGCATCCTTAGTTAACCTAAATCCAAGATGTTACTGCGATAGTAGCAGCCTCAGCGAAGTGTGAAAGTCGTCGAGTTATCCGAATAATGAAATTGAACCGAGAAAATTTTCACGCAGTAATTTTTTACAACTTCCGAAAACAATTATCTCAAAAAGTATGCCTAAGTTGGTTTGTGTTTTCGGCAATGAAGCACCCCACCAGTCGACTATTTTTCGTTGGTATGCAGAACTCAAACGTGGACGGGTGAGTCTTAGTGACGATCCATGTGCAGGTGCACCAAAAATGGCAGTCACCCAAGAAAACGTCGATACTGTGCGCAAGCTCATTACGGAAGATCGACTTGTGACATATCACGAGATTAAGGCATCATTGGGGATTTCAAAGACCCTAATTAAAAGAATTTTGTCCATGAATAATTGTGTGTAAAAAAATATATTCCCGTTGGATACCGCATCCATTGACCGAAGAACAGAAAGCAGCTCGGGTCAATTGGTGTCAGAAAACTTTAGACCGCTTCAACACAGGAAACTCTTACAACGTGTACAGCATCGTCAGTGGTGATGAATGGTGAATTTACGGTCGTCTGTTTGGGTGTTCCAAAATGAAGAAAAGCCGAGAAAAGTCAACCGTTCTCGAAGTGTCTCCAAAAAGATGTTCTCGACATTTGTCTCAAAAGCAGGTCATGTAACAACAATTCCTCTGCAAGATCAAAGAACAGTTACTGCCGATTGGTATACAACCATTTGTTTGGCAGAAGTCATCACTGAGCTTCGAAAAACTAGCCCCGAGCGGCGAATCGTTCTCCACCAATACAATGCAAGTTCGCATACAGCTCGCAAGACAATTGAATTTTTAAAGCAACCAAACGTCGAATTGTTAGACCATCCTCCGTACAATCCCGACCTAAGCCCTAACGATTTCTTTACTTTTCCGAAAATTAAGATCAGACTGCGTAGTCAAAGGTTCCAGTCGCCAGAAGAAGCAGGTGCCGCCTTCAAAAACGCAATATAGACTGTTCCAACAAACGAGTGGAATATCTGCTTCCAGAGTTGATTCGAGCGCATGCAAAAGTGCATTAATCTTCGTGGAAAATACTACGAAAATCAATAAATTCTTTAAAAATTATGTACTGTACACGCAAAACTTAAAAGACAACCCTCCTAGTAGGCCGATTTCAACCAGAATGTGGGATATGGTTTGGCAGTCAATATTTTTGAATAATATGAAATTTAGTAAAAGATATCTTCAGAAATAAAAAAGTTTTTCTAACAAAAACTTTCTTTTGGAACGTTCGTTTCTATGACAGCTACATATATGATAGAGTATTCCGATTTCAACTAAATTCGGGAATATGATTTAACTAAAGATAATATTGATTAATGTGTGTAATTTGAAAAAGATATTTGTAGAAATAAAAAAGTTTTTCTCACAAAGACGAATTTTTGAATCGGTCGTTCCTATGGCAGCTGTATGATGTAGTGGTCCGATTCCGTTGTTTCCGACATATTTACAGCGTGCAATAGAAATAAGACAAAATTTCAGCTCGATAGCTTTAACACTGAGGGACTAGTTTTCATAGAAACAAACGCTGCTTTATAAACTATGCACATATCGTGTGCATCCCCTTACCGCCGAGAGCAACGAAATTTGAAAGCGTTTGCTTGCACGCACTAGCCGGTTTCTTTCCACAAATGGTTGGAAGGGAGATGTCTCTAAAGAATTCGCATAATTTGAGAAAAGGCTCAAACATCATGGGAGCAAAATTGTCTGGCAATAAGAATAATTGGTCAAAACGTTACTCAATCGAATTTTTCCGCCCGTTCGTCTGTCTAGCCATCCGCATGTAGTTTGGCTGTTAGCCGGCAGTTTGTCCGTCCGACTTTCACTTTGGCATTTTCAAGCGCTTTATTTGCAACTTCGGTAGGCAATCTAATACTTGTGATTTGGATACCCCCTATGCCCTTCTTATAGACTCCACCGCGTCAAGACGAATATCGACCTCCAGCCATTTTAAGAAGGCCTCGCAGATATCCTTGATGGTTATCTCGGACGTTTAGCCTAATTAACGTACTTTTACTCTGCATTCACACATATTTAGGTGTGGGATCGCTGAGCTTAAGCAGCACATGTGAGATACCGATAAGTGTAAGGCATTGGTCACACGGGGATACTCAAGTCTCCAATACTGGGCGGCTGATAGACGGAGACTTGGAATCTCGAGTCTGTAGTCGCCCGTCATCTTCACACGGCCGCTCTTCAAGTCGCGAGTTGTGCATGTCGACTGGCTGAAGTGGTAATTGTATACGGCTGTTGCTTGGGATCCTCGGGGTTGGCTTGCTTGTGGGGATCTTGTGTGTACATGTCGAGATGTTGATAGCGGTAAAGGTTGACGTTGTGGACGGCAAGGAGAATATTTATTTATTCATTTATTTATTAAAACACCAATACATATTGACATAGATTTTCAAAAATAATTACAGTGTGTGAGAACTCCTTTTAAGCATGTGCTTGTGTAAGGAGCGTAGATATTCTAATATGCAGTATATATGTTATTGACAATATGGTTTTCGGATTGCCTATGGATGTGCGGGGTCGACTTGCTTGGGGTACTATCGTTGTACATATCGCTGTCGTATATGCCCAGGCTATGAACGAAATCGGGTGTGTGTTCATCTTTTTCTTTAAATATTTGGGAGTTGAAACGGATCGCCAACAGCTTCATGGAAACCTGGACTTGCACCTGTACGGTAGATCTTGTTGGTTAGCTTTGAAAATAGACGTGATCCAGCTAAGGGAGCGTCTACCTCCCCTTCATATGTACCACTACGCTTCGCCCGGTCAAGTGGAAATGTTCCTTTTTTTAAAGAGTGCATTGGTGCAATTGCATTGATGCAATTGATGGTGCCATTTTTTGCTCACCTGAAAGCTAAACTATTTTACTGCTTCATTTCAGGCCTTCTCCGTCGCATTTTTCCTGGAATAACCTCTTAACTTAAAATTATATTATTCGGGGGATTTGTCTACTTCCGCCACTAATTTTATAATAAACTCCTGATCACTCATAGTTTTGTAGTCGAAAGTAAACGGGTGCGAAATTAACTACGAAGCGAACTCCTTTATTGTGAGGTGAGCGCTGAATGGTAATACTCCAAACAAGTCGACCCCGTACATTCATAAGCAATCCGAAAACCATATTTTTCTTGCCGCCTACAACGTCAACCTTTATCGCTATCAACATGTCGACATGTGGACGCAAGATCCCCGCAAGCAGGCCGCCGCTGCGGATCACCAAGCAACAGCCGTGCAGAATGACCACTTCACTCAAACGACATGCACAACCAGCTGGCTGGGCGATTACGCGGCTCGGAGACTAGCATGTCGAATCTCCTAGCCTTCGGTCGCGCAGTTGTCGAGTATCCGCGACTGGAATATCTCCGTATGAGTGCCACCGTCTGATTACACATGCCAGATCTTTTAGTCGCCGGTTAGCGCAGTTGTTCGGGGATTTGAGTATCCCCGTGTGAGTAGTGCCTAAGTATAAACCAAGTCGTTTCAGTTAAATGCTATTTCGGGTAAAACATAACAAGGTTTGGGTTAATAGAGTCCGAATTGTATTTAAAAAAAGAAACAATCAATTTATACCATGGATCTATTTCATAAGTCCAGTCAACCACTGTTATTTTCCGGATGCGCTTATAAACGACAGACTGCATGCTGAATCAAGGTTCAAGGTCATTCTTTTGAGGGAATCCCAAATCGTTCACTGCACTTTCGGACTCAGATTTTCCAAAACAGATCTCTATCGGTGTAATAACCGTATCACATAACATGGTAATTAAGAAAACTCTTCAATTTTTGAAGGTCACTTCAAAGCGAATTTTAAAACATACAATAAATATAATTACAATGTCGTATAAATGAAAATCAACAAAACTAATTAGCCGATTAAATTGTCCATTAATTACAACCATTCTGAAATTCAAGTTCAACGAACAAGGTCTGCGTATCACGACCAAACTACCGGAACTGCACAAACATGTGACCGAAGATACTTTCGACAGTATTTAGTCGAGATTTTTGCTAACTTTTAGGCAGTTCTTGCCCATCAATCTTGTGATCAACAACGTTACATTCGAAAAACATGAGGACAGTGATTTTGTTCTTTTCGTTTATTTCTTTAATACTGGCCGCGCCGACTTACTATGGTGGTGGTGGTTACGGATGTGGTTATCCCGGCGGAGGATATGGTTGCGCTTATCCTGGAGGAGGTCGACCTGGAGGTGGTTTTCCTGGCTATCCGAATTATGGAGGTGGCTATCCGAATTACCCAGGCTACCCAGGAGGTGGTGGCGGTTTTGGAGGCGGATTCGGTGGTGGTTATCCCGGAGGATTTGGATTTGGTTTCGGTCGTTACCCTGGCTTTGGACAATATCCGGGAAATGGATATCCCGGTTTCCCATCATATGGCAGTAATTATGAATTTTGTATCTTTTAAATGTGCTCTTCTGAAAATATCAACGTGATCTCTCCCTCGTCTATAGATAGAGGACAGGCACAAGCACAAGCACAGGCTTCATCCTACGGAGCCAGTGCAAGCGCTTCATCGTGGGCTTCTTTGTTCGGATGAAAAATCAGTTGCTTTATTAGTTTTATCAATAAGAAATTAAGTAAAAAAAAGTACAATGTATAATAAACAGCAACGATTGACTGAGTGATGATTTGTGTAGATAAACCGAAATTGTTAATAATAGTGTATTGAATAAAATAGTGATGTACTCGTATACTATCATGTTTCTACTTGCTTTGGCCTAATTTCGCTTTGAATTCTTTCTTATCGTATCTTATATTTAATACCTTACCTTGCCACTGAACTTCCATAGAATTTTTTAAGCATTTCTAGGATGGGATTTTTCACATCCGGCCTTACGATGTAATACCAGGGGTAGTAGTCCTGACCTGCTCCTCTTGCGGATCAGGTAGACCTACTCTGAGTCCGACAACGGACTAGGTTCAAGAAACTAGGTTCGCAGACCTACTCCCTTTATGAAACGAATCTGTCGTCCGTCAAGGAGTTGCAGATGGAGTGAAAGAACACAAGAGTGGGTGAACTAGGTTCGTCGAAGTCTGAGTCGTAATCGTAAATAAGAGAATAGAGAACTGAACTACTGATTAGATTAGAAGACATATCTATCTTACATATCGCTATATTGCAGTGTAGAATGAAATGGATTGTATTTTAAATTGGATTTTATTTATATCAGGTGGAGTGGAGTTTTTAGACTTTTATTGCACTGTTATATTAGGTAAGAGGCGGATAAGAGTATGGTATTTGTGTTGGATTGGGTGCACTTACTTATTGATTTACGTTATGCTTCGTTTACACGTGAACGCTGAGCTAAACACCTAATATTGAAAAGTTGCATTGAAAAGCACCAACAACAAAAAGATACCTTTTCGTTCTTACATGGCCAACATTAATTCACGAGCATTTGAGTAGGCCTGCTCCTAAAACCGGTCCACCGATTTGAAATCGGTTTTTTGTTAGTACCGGTCCGAGATCCCTAAGTACCGGTTTCGAAAAAACCGAAACATTAAAGAAACCGGCTTATGGTCATAAAAACCGACTCATTTGCAAACCGATTCACCAAGAAACCGACTCATTAAGAACCGAGCTAAAAACCGACTCATTAACAAAACGATTCACTAGAAACTAACTCATTACAAAACGAGTACTCTAGTACTCAAAAACTGACTCGTTAAAAACGGACCGGCCATGAGCCGAACCGAGTTTAAAACCAACTTATTAAAAAACCGATATATCAAAAACCAGTGAGGAAATCTTCGAATATTTTTGGCACAGTACAGCACGGAATTATTCAAGAAAAGATTTCAGCATTTGATTTGAGTGTGATTTGGTACGTGGTATGTCCACATTTTCGGTCGTCAAAATACATGCGTCCAAAGTTGAAAAAATGCGAACGGCACCATGAAATAAGGCATTTGGAAACTAGCCATTGATGGACAATTTCGGCTGCACGACCACTTTCGATTCGCATTTAGTCTTCAATTTCGTTTAAAAACGTTTAGTATGTTCATGGCTATTTTCGCTTTCCTTCGCATACCTGATTTCGATTTGAAACCGAAATTGTGCATAGGCAAAAAAAAATGCTAGGGCGAAACGGATGCAGGTACATATAGAAAGAGTGAAACGGGCGACCTAAGGCCATATGCGGGGTAAGAATGGGCAATATCGTTACTTTTAAGTAACAAGTAACGATTAGTTACTTCTTTGAAAGTAACACTTACTTTTATTTCGTTACTTTCGTTACTTTTTTTTTTGTAGTAAAAACAAACCGGCAACATTCTTTCAATAGTAAAACTATAAGAAACAACGAATTCATGACAAATTTTTCTGATGTTTGCAGGATATTTCTAGAATAAATAATAAAATGAACTGTAACTTGTAAATATCGGCGATATATTTGTATTTGGCGGATGTTGAAAAGTGAAAATGACCTTGCCTGGTATATGAATTTGAATATTTCTCAATTCGTGGAAGCATACATGCGGCTATTATTCTATTTTGACGATGTAACTTTTTAAAACCTGAAAGCTTATGGAGAAAAAACTACCAAAAACCCGTTTCGTTACGTACGCAAAATAGATAGTGTTCACTGTTTCTTTCGAATTTAGAGAACCAAAAAATTAGATCCTTTTATCACCGAAATGATACAGTGTTAGACCCCTCACCCTTGTTTCAGAGTATATAGGTATAATCGATTTTGTGTCCGTCTGTTCTGTATCTCCAGAATGGCTGAACCGATTTTGATGGAATTTGGTGAGAATGTCCACAATTACTACAATTCGCTGACTACTACTACTACTACAATTAACAATTAATTTTGAAAAAAAAAGTAGTGGGGTGGATGCTCCTCAGCCCGCATGGAGGGTTCTTAAGGGGGGTGAAAATGGTGTCAAAAATGCGAAATTCCCTATATGTAAGTTTTTTTGTTGCGGACGACGGCCATCGACACCATACAACGTATATGCAGCTTTCTGGAAACTCCTACGGAAATTTTCCATGTACTTCACCCATACAAAACTACAGGCAGTACCAGAGAGCAAAAATTATCAACTACTCTGCCAGATTTTCGACAGCATGGCGTATGCGCATTTAACCTGGTTAATAGAACGAGCGTTGTCCTGGTCCTCACCACCATTTTCGAGACAATGCTGTGCAAGTAGACGAAAGAATCGAATCGAAATACGCCTACCCTACACCAGGGACTGTTGATTCACAACCCGCAGTATCGCCTAAAGTGTGCATGGACAATTTCGGCTTGAAACGAGCTGGGGTAGCTTCGCCGTAGGGGGTTGCGACCCGCCACATTTAGCCCTAGGTCGCCCATTTGACTCCGTCTATATGTCCCCGCATTCGTTTCGTCCTAGCATATCTGGAACCAGCATTTTTGGTGGTCTATGCTTCCAAATCGAAATCAGGCATGCGAAGGAAATCGGAAATAGCCATGTACAACCTCAATTTCGCTTTAGACCTAAAACCGGTCATGAAATCTTATGTGCCGACATTTGGATCGTTCCCATCTCTTGGATTTATTTATTATAATAGCACCTAAGTTAATTCCCAATCCCGGATCCTATCATCTTATCTTCTATCATTTGCATCGCAAAGCAACGCAACACCTATTCTAAGTTGAACAATTCATATAAGTACGATTGTGCTTGCACGCAATCCAATACCATTTTCTTATCCAATCCATCATAGGCCACGACCACCCACAACACAATAAAAGACGAAAAGCTTGACTCCACCCAACATCAATAAAATCCAATTGAAAATTTACTCCACTTCATTCTACACCACAATATAGCGTAGCGACCTCTTATATGTGACATCATCTAATCTAATCAATAGTTCAGTTCTCTCACCTACTTTTCTATTCCCTCAGATTTAAACGATCTGATCTGATCATTTCCGATACCGACACACGGAACTATCTAGGGACGCGGGAGCGTCCCGCCCCGCCAAAGAAAAACAAAAAAATCGAAAAAAAAAAAATTGAAAAGCGACCAAGACTACAATCCTTTTTACGGCTGAGGAGTTTTTCTTGGCGGGGATTTTTTACAACAGAGTTGTTTTTGTGAGATTAAATCTACTGACCTGATTGCCCGTCGACCGTCAGGTCAACACCAGTCTGGGAGTTAGAGTACTTCAAAGGTTCGCGAACTGATGCTTTGCAAACAAAAACTAATATATTCAGACATGAACCACGGCAGCGGCTTGAAGATGTGTTGCCGATTTGATCTTGAGACATTCATCATTAACGACATTCTCAATTGGTCCCACACTTTAAGTTTCTGGCGGACTGCAGTCAACGATTTTAAAGGGCGTTTTCCATTTCACAACCAGCCGTTAGACCACGCATTGAATCGCCTATTAGACCAGCCATTAGGCCACGCATTAGGTCACGCATTAAACCACGCATTAGGCCACGCATTAGACCACCTATTAGACCACGTATCAGAGCAGCTTTGTAAGTGGTCTATTGCGTTTTCGTTTAATTGATCCAGTATTCACCCCTCGGCGCAAGTATTTTGATACTTTGCCTTAACCCCTAGTGGGGCATAGCCCATCAACTACTCCTCCGTGCTATCGTACTCGGTTTTTGGCAACGGGACGCATCTGCCCCCCACGACTTACCCAGAAGATTCTTTCGCCACAGATCAGCGCCATGACTTTCTAGGACAACCCCTTGGTCGGTCCTCATTGAGAATAGGGTCCCATATCATTGCATGTCTTGTAATGCAGTTATCACCCTTCCGCAATATGTGGCCTATCCACTGCCATTTTCGTTTGCGTATCAATTCCCCGATTGGCATCTGACCCGTGCGCCGACTTATGTAGCTCTTCATCTGATATTGTTTCGGACTAGAATATGCTTACAAGTCGACCAAGACACGACTTAACGAAAACTTGCAGCTTTCTGGTAATCTTTACGGCGACAAAGATGATTCGACCTCCTTAAATAAATACATTAGGGAACTTGACTGGTCCGACTGCTTCTCAACAAAAAACATCAATTTTATAAGCGAAAGCATTGTAAATATTAAATGGCTCGGAATTGTTCACTTATCCCTTATAGTTTCGAAAACCCTAAACCGATCACTACCCCCTGGCTAAACAACCATTAGGAATAAGGAAGCGGCTTTTCGTGCCTATCAACTATGTGGCTCTGCTGAACTCAAAAATATTTAGAAATCCGCACGTATCGCCTGTAAATCTACTTTCAACATGGCCAAATACAATTTTGACAAAAGCATCAGGCAAAAAGTGTTTATCCAAAGGAAGGGTGACAAGGGCTTTTGTTCGCTCGTAAAAGCAGTGAAAACTAACTTTTTCATCCGTTCCAGTTCTTTTGTATTATGACCAAGTGTACAGTGAGGATAAGGCCAATCTATTTGCGGAGATCTTTGCCGCAACCTCGTGCCTCCCATCAACAACTCAAAAACCCCCATCCATCCCACTGTGTGACTCAAGGCAAAATCCCCTACATTTTCGTACAAGACAGGTATTTAAAATTCTTTTAAGACTCGACATCTCCAAATCCGCGGGACCTGATGGTATATCACCTATAGTTCTCAAACATTGCGCATTCTCGTTAGTAAAACCTCTTCGTAAGTTATTCCACTTATCCTACTTCACAGGTATGTTCCCATCTGAGTGGAAAATTACTAACATACAACCAATACCCAAAAAGGGTGATACCAGTGATCCCTCGAACTACTGGCCAATCGCACTTACATCAATCTTGTCAAAAGCTTTTGAAACTCTTGTTAATTCTCAATTTATGAATTATCTAGATTCACACCATCTTATAAGCGATCGACAGTACGGATTTCGATCTGCTCGCTCTACTGGGGACTTATTAACATTTCTCACCGAGCGTTGGAATCGCTGTATTAATCAATATGGTGAGGCCAAAGTCATTGCTCTAGATATCTCCAAAGCTTTTGACAGAGTTTGGCATTTAGCACTCCTGGCTAAACTTCATGCTTTTGGTATTGATTCCAAGCTCATCAAATGGATTGAAAGTTTTCTCCATGACCGTTCGATCCAAGTCGTCCTTGACGGAGTCGAATCGAGTCAGTATACCATTAATGCCGGAGTTCCGCAAGGCACTGTCCTGTCTCCAACCCTCTTTCTCCTGTTTATCAATGACCTTTTGGGTATAACTTCCAACCCAATACACAGTTTTGCTGATGACAGCACTCTTGTCTGCACTTTTAGTACCGTGACCGAATCTCATAGGAGCACAACATCTACTAATCGGGATCGCATGTATGATTCATTAAATGCGGATATTTCAAAAATCATCGCTTGGGGCGAAGCAAACCGTGTAGTGTTCAATTCTTCCAAAACACAGAGCTGTCTTATTACCAATAAAGTATCGGCTCCACACACCTCACAGTACATCCTCGTCGACGGTGTGAATATTTCTGACTCACCAGCGCTTAATATATTAGGTATTACCTTCTCGAAAAAGCTTAACTGGACTGACCACATTTTTTTCATTGCGAAAAACACAATGAAATGTCTGGGCTTCCTAAATAGATGAAAAAAAATTTTCACGCCATCTGATTTAGCGCTAATGTACAAGAGTCACATAAGACCAAGACTCGAATATAATTGCCATTTATGGGCCGGTGCGGGTCGCACTGCACTGTCGGCATTGGACAGAGTTCAACGAAAAGCTTTCTGACTTATTGGTGATGACGTTATAACTTCCCGGATAGAGCCACTTCAGCACAGACGTGACGTTGGTTGTCTATCACTTTTTTATCGATACTTCACCCGCCGCTGCTCTTCTGAAATAAGTAGTTTAATTTCCGATGTTACATTTCCTGGACGCAACACCAGGCAATCAAGTCGTGCCCACCATCTTACCATCGAAACTAATGTCAGTCGAACCGCAAAATTTTATGACTCTTTCGTATGCAGAACAACTCGAATGTGGAACACTTTACCATCATCTGTTTTCCCCTGCAGTTACGACCTGCAGAAATATAAACAAAATGTCCACCGTCTTACCTTAATTTCCTCACCTACTAAAGCTATGCTATTGCATTAAAGGGTATCCCCTAAGCTTTGGTGTTAACATAACATAACATGTGCTGCTCCCATACAACAGCGCAGACAATACGACGGAGCGAGGCAAGCCCAGCTTGGTCTTAATACTGAGACCACTGCATTGCCAGATTTAGACAGTATGCCGAATGCGCATTTAGCCTTGCTGATACGACGAGCGATGTCCTGCTTCGTACCCTCATTTTCGGCAACAATGCTATAGGTAGACAAATTCGACCACTTTTTCCACATGCTGTCCATTGATGCTTATAGGATACTTGCATTTCTTCTTTTTTCGCAACGACGCGGCAGGCTTAGCACCGTGGTCTTGTCGGTGTTAATCTTGAGCCATTACGTTTAGATCCGTGATTTTGTGGGAGAGTAGGCATATGTCTTCAGCGCAGTCAAGATGGTGCAGAATTCCCTCTGTGTGGTCCGGAAAGGGCTACATGGAACACATCGCCCATCACTATGAGGAATAGGATCGTTGAGAGGATGCATCTCTGCTCAACTCCACTCTGGATCTCAAAGTCCCCCGACACCTTACCTTTATGCAAACCGCGGCTTTCCGCGCTGTCGTAGGTTGGCTTAATAATAGCTACAATCTTCTCAGGGATGCCTTTCCTGCGTAAGGCCGCCCAAAATATGCCGTTAGCTATACGGGCCGCTTGACAGATATGAAACATTTACTAAAATAACCGTTAATCGAAGTAGTATAGCTAAAAATTATGGGCCACTGAAATAAATAGAAGTTGTGGCATGGGTCAAAATAATACTGAACCTAAGGATTTGTCGCGGAGTGTATATGTTTCTTGTGCAATTATTTTTATTCGTTTTCAATAATCTATCAGAACCAAAGCCAAACCATTGTAATTTATCGTCGGTAGCTCTACCCTAAAATTCCTAATCATCGATCCTATGCAAACTTTGAACTTTTCACCCAAAAACCCATAAAATGTCCACAAAAAACTTTTTTGGTTCTCATCGACATGAGGGAAGTGTTGCCAAAATTTATTGCATTCGGTCGGCATTGTTCCACAGGCTTTCAGCTCCATTCATTAGTCACTCTTCCACTCTACTAAGAACTACATAAAAGCAGAGCCATGTAGACATGAATCCTATTAGACATACTCGTACTATCGATAATATTAATTTAAAACTTTCCCAAAGAACATTCTAATTTACGAATTTGACTTTTCTTTGCCCCCCATGCGCTTGTTCGGATCGTCCTGGCTGCTGGTCCTGTGCAGAACCCTTGTACGAATGGCAATTTAATGGAAGCACTGTAACCAGAGGTAGTGCCTTAATAATAAATCACAAAATGGCCAAGTCAGATGCAGGAGGGTATGAGTGTATTGCCTTTAACAAGCATGGACGACTTTCGGCAGTCACAAATATTACAGTGACATGTAAGTATGGTGCTCAGTTTGAAGTCTCAGCCATAAGTGTGGCTGTGCTTGGAAAGTTGACTTTTGTCAGATACAGCCTACAAGGTGTTATCCATCTTCCTAGATAAGCCCACATGCGAGATAATCAGGAAAGAAATCGATGACGAGGACACTTTGATTTGTACAGCAATCGGCAATCCAAAGGAGGTATGTATGATTCGCTGACGATGAAACTACAATAACAAAGCGAAATGTTTCGCTATACCTGCTCAATTATTGATAAATAAATTACAGGCAAGCTTTCAATGGTCGATTAAATCGGAAAACGACTCGACGGAAGTGAAAGGAGGAATAACAATTGGCGAATCGAACTATTTAGTCCTGGACGACGAATTCTCCGAATCGCGAATTTATCGGTGCGTAGCAAACAATTCAGTTGGAGCCGGACCGTATTGTGAAATTGAAGTTGCCGGTAAGTTATTTTTTAAGGGATATTGAAAATATTTTTCTTTCTCATTTATTTGATTATGTAGATTACTCATCAAAAATTGTCTTTATTTGCAAATTGCACTATTTGAAAGAAGAGTCTTACTCGTTTATTTTACATTCTTCAATTTAGTTAATTAAAAATTGCTTTATTTCACACGCTTACCGCATACTAAAAAACGCTGACATAGTAAGGCCTAAACGTAAGTAGTAGAGCACAATAATTCAACACCTTCATTAAGTACGTACTCGCATTAAGCGTCTACAGCATAATAGTTCGCACCCTAAAACCGAAAATATGTAGCTCCTAGTCGCGACATGAATTCATTGCTTTCTGACACACAACATTAATAACTGGGGTGAGCTATCAATGTTTCAGATCAGCGAATCCAAATAAAGTATTGTAGTACATTGGTGAAACATAGCGCAACACATGTGGGTATCACACACCTCTTCCTCGCCACTCGTTCAAAGGAGCAGCAGATATTAAAGTTACGATGGATACGCAGGATAATAAATAAGGGCAACCACAAGCAAAATTGAATGTGTGCTCAACAATAATTCTACAACTTAATTTATTGCTTTTGTCTTTATCTTTTCGATATTCGATATGTAATCGGCTTGATAAGAGTCCTTCAGGATGTTATTTATGATCCGATACATTCGTCTCGACTACCGACGACTATTACATTTCTACCGACCAGGATAATACTATTTGTGGAATAGTCGTCGCTTGAGAGACCCACTTGAATCAGATAATTTGTGACTGCTTAACTTTTTTGGCAACGGTTTGGATGCATCTTGCGTGCTATGGAACGAGAAAGACGTGAAATTAAGACATTCTAGTCGAATGGACATCGTATCGACAATATGAAATATAATTCTGATTTCAATTAAAGATTCGAAGAAGCCTGATGACCAGCAGTAGGATACACATGCTTTATAGGGGACGGAATTCCTTCGAGAAAACAAACAGCCTCTTTTATGTGTTTATCTTCTAATCAATTTTATGTCTATCAATGGGAGATTTGCCCGTACAATAAACAAGCACCAGAAGGACTTTGGGTTCGGCTTATTGAAAATATTTGGACGATACGTGAATTAAGTAGATTGCTACTGAATTCATCTTGTTGAATTGTTTGGATTTCATTATTACAATCACACATCTGTGTGTATTTGAGTGGAAAATCGAATGTATTTATGTTTAAATTCAGATTGCAATGGATTGTGTTGTACTGAATTGGTTTGATTTGAATTGTCCTTAGATATTGAATTAAATGCATTTGAAATATATAGGGATACGTATGAGAGATTTGAAAATTGATGTGACTGAATTAATCTTTCTTGATACCATGACAACATTTCATCCTATTCATTAATGTTTGCTTTGTATCTTCAATTTCTACTGCATTTGTAGACAGGGCCGTCGAGAGAAAATCCGGTTCCGGGACTCAACTCTGAAAGGGCCCCATAATATGATATAATCAGGGCCGTCGAGAGAAAATCCGGACAGGGGCTGAACAAATATTGGTCAATTTACTGAATGTCCCATATATGCTGACGATTTCAAATGCTTTTAACTGTTTTTTTATTTTTTTATACTTTATTTTTATTGTATAATTAAAAATAATATCCCTTGCTTAAAAAAGCACAGTCTCAATTTGCAAAAAAGGAGCACTTGAACAAAATTTCCTTTCACTGGCGATATTGCTCTGAAACAATGCCTTTTAAATTGAATTGTTTGGGGCTTATTTCTGTACATTTTGTCTGTCAAATAATCCTAAATAAATTTGTCAGTTTCCATCAAATCATATCAATATTCTGTAGAAGATACCCTGGCAACCATATCGTACCGTCATTGGTTAGTAATTGATAAATTCATCACGACATACTCAGCTAATTAGCTGACGACTTTTTTTCATTTTGCATCGAAATACTCAACGAGAGTTCTGGTAGCTCAAGAGTAGATAGTTGATCTCTAATTGAATCGGTGGCGGTTCTGTTACGAGCAAAATGTTTTTTTTTTCATAGTCACTCAGTCCACTTAAGGCCACTCCGAGACCTGGCCCTTGTATCTGCATCGACCCATATCACTGGTGTTACTATCTTTGTAATCGGATCAAGTCGAGCGCGGACCGAGTAGCGACCGAACCTGCACCGAGCCAAATCGAAAATTTAACACGGAAAGAAAGAAACTGAAATTTGCATGCGCTCAATTAGAAGAACTATTCTTGCTCCATTCTTGAACAATGTTTGATTCGATCTTTTTTTTTACAAAACTGACCAACTTTTTTCTTTTCATGTTTCAAATTTTCGGGCCCCTTTAAAATCACGGGCCCGGGAAATTCTACCTCTTCGGCACCCCCCTCTCGACGGCCCTGTTTGTTGATTTAATGTAGAAATTGGACTCCACTGCTGGCATCCCTACTCGTATTGTAGCGGTTAGCCCAACTAGTATCGTTCTAAGTAAATTCGAGCAAAGTAAAAAAAAAAATACTTTTTACGAAACCTCTAAGGGGGCACTGGAGTCGACCACTAAGCACAAAATTTTCTTCTTCAAAGAATCGCGTGCGGTTCAATCTATTATAATTCAACGTTCTAACAAATCAAATTAACGATTTTTCAGCTTTAGTTAACACTTACTTAAATCAAATAATTAAAGAAGATACGTTACGCAGCAAACACGAATACACTACGATACTTTAGTTTTGAAGCCCAGTATTCACATTTTACAACAATAATATGCCTTAACACTTAGTGCCGCATAGTGCGTTAGTGGGAATGGGTCCCATTTTATAGCACGCCTATCAAAGCGGATTTCACGTTTCTGTCAAGTCTGACCTATCTACTGTAGTCATGGTATCACCGGCTCCTCTTGCGGATCAGGTCGACCTATTCCTAGTCCGACAACGGAGTAGGTTCAAGAAACTAGGTTTGCAGACCTACTTCGTATATGAAACGAATGTGCCGTCCGTCATGGAGTTGGAGATGGAGTGAAAGAGCAAAAAGGTGGGTGAACTGGGTTCGTCGAAGTCTGAGTCGTAATTGTAAATAAGTGAATGGAGAAGTGAACTGACTGACTGACTAGATTAGAAGACATATCTACATATTGCTAAATTGCAGTGTCAAATAAAATGGATTGTATTTTCAATTGGATTTTATTGATATCAGATGGAGTGGAGCTTTTATGGCCGATTTACATTCATATATTCGGCGAGAATGCCCGAGGCAAGTAGCCTGGGTGAGGTGCGCATATTCTCACCCGAGTACGAGTCAGGTTAATTGAAACCACTCACGTAACCCCCTACCAGCTTTTTGCAGACTGATTGGAAGTTCAGAATCTCTTCATTCTTTGTTTTTCTTTTTTTTGCTACTTTGACTTCAAATTCGCAATCAGCGACCCAAAAAGTCCCCTACCAGCTTTTCCCAGCAAGATTGACCGTGTTTTTGCAGAAAAAAAGGTTGCTGCTCAGAAACTCCTTAATTGTTTTATTTTTTGCAATTCTGATTTCAGATTCGGAATCAGCGGTCCAATCAACCACCTATCAATTTTTTCCAGCAAGATTGACTGTGTTTATAAATAAAGTGTTGCCATTCTGGATGATAGTCCGGATGGCGCAACGGTTAGCACGTTCGCCTTCTACGCACTGAACCCCGGTTCGATTCCTACTGAATACGGTAGTTTTCGATAAAAAAGGAGATTTACGTGTCGGACTATGAGCCCACTCAGCTGTTAAATGAGTACCCATTTATGGGGTAAATTACTCGGTTGAGCGTGTTGTTGATCACACACCTCTGCACAAGACCGTCACGATCTAGAAAATGAGATGATGCTAGCTCATCTCGAGGCCATGGTTAAAATTGGACTGTTGCTCCAGTTATTTATTTTTGACATGGATATGTCTTATAGCTGGGGGTCATCCTAAAAATCTGTCCGTCACACGAAATGTCTGTTTTTCTACTCGGGGGTCAGAAGAGGAAACAAGCCCATTGAAAATTTTTCTTTTCTGGTTGTGCATGTCGTTTGAGTGAAGTGGTCATTGTGCATGGCTGTTGCTTGTAGATCCGCGCGGGCGGTGCGCTTGCGGGGATCCTGTGTGTACATGTTGGGATGTTGATTTGATAGCGATGAAGGTTGACGTTGTGGACGGCAAGAAATAACATAGGGTACGGGTGAACGGTCGGACTTTCAATGACCTTCAATTTCCGCCATTCCCATTCATCATTTAATAAAATAGCCCGTGTTGTACTATCCGAATCACTAGGGTCCCAGAAAAGGTAGCAAGTAGTCAGTTCGACTAACATTTGGACATGCGCAGACGCAATTTGAGAGTGTGCACATTACATAGTTCCCGCCCCCCGAAGATAGAGAGCGAAAGCCATCGCGGATGAAGTTCATTCTATCCAAATGGTTGTGCATTTGCAATGGCGGCGATTTGAGGTCTGACTGGCCCACAATGTGGGCCCCCACCACACATGCAATAAACATATCATAACACAAAATGGCGGATTCATACTGCGCGAGTTAAAATCTCCCAATCCCCGAGAAATATTCGTCGCAGGATGTTATAGTTCCGGGCAGCTCATCGTGACATAATGTACATTCAGAGGTCTGCAGAATATCAAATGCCCCCCCCCCCTCCCTTCTGCAAAAATTCCAAAATTTTTCTTGTGCATTCTCTTTGTGCGTGTGTTAGAATTTGTTTACTTTTGTTAGTTTCCCTTTCTGTTTGCAGGACACAATCGCATAGAGTCGCACGCGTTACTTGAGAAACGGATTGTGTGTGCCGGACTCGAACTGTTGATTAAATGGGCGGGATGAGGCGGATAGTGTGGGAGCGATTTTGCAATAGATACACAAACACAATACACGTCCGATTGGGAAAAGCTGGTGGGTAGCGTGATTGCGATTAGCAGAAACTTATTCAGAGAAATGTCGATAGGCTGCAGTCTGCAAACTGTAATGAACGGGTAGATAGAACAGGGTGCACGAGAGGAGGTGAATATTGCACACACGCGATGCAAACGAAAACGAAACGATCCCGCGAGAGAAAGGAGCCCAAGCGGACAGGACAAAGCAAAGCAGAATTTATGACGAGTGTCTACACTGCCACCAGATACATGGGTACATGGATATGTCTTATGCCTACCGAAAGCGTGGGACGAGTTTTTTCGAATGATTTCATCCAGTATAACTATACTGGGATCTTTATAAAACTTACGTCGATATCTTCAACAGAACAGGTTCCACGCAGTCGGTAGTCATAGACATATCCACGTTCCGATGTATCAGCATGCAGTGTAGATACTTTGTATCTTTTTTTAGCGAAGTGATGTAGGAATCTTCAAAAGATACTGCTGTGCTTGAGCAAGTATGCCGAATTTTTACCGACTAAACCCAAAAAACACCTCCTCCGTCGTTCGCCCTTCGAGACTACCTTTCGACATTACTCCGCAGGGATGGCTCTGGCTGATCAGCCATACGATTTGTAGACTTACGTCTGGCTTCTTCTTTTTGGAGCTTTTTGTGGATTGTACATACCGTCCGGCTCACTGCGTCCCAATCTTGTTGTGATTTATAGGTTTATGACTCTCCCCAGATCCGCTTCTACACCTTGACACCTACTCCTTAGGCTCGCAATCTCTTCGGTCTACCAGTAATTCTCGCTCCGTAGATTTGAAGACATTCTTCTTGGCATGGAGGCGTCACATGCTATTGCTAAGTGCTTTGCAATCTGCGCGGTCCTCTGTTCTGCCGGTCCTACGATGGGCCCGCTCTGAAGCAAGAGTTCACTGAAAGTTGCCTCATCAAAGTTTTTAACGGACCATCCCCGTGTTGGGAGTCTTCCTTGTACTCGGCGTGTCTCACCAGCTATTATAAAGAAGATTGCCTGGTGGTCACTGTGGGTATAGTCTTCGCTGACGCACCAATCTACGTTTGGTGCCAAAGAGCTACTGATGAACGTTAGGTGAATAATAGAGCCTGCCTTTTCTTTCCTGAAGGTATTGCTACCACGTGAGTTCATTTGGACGGTATCCAGTTGTCAAATGCGTCGAGAATTGCCCGCCCTCGGGCATTTGCTTTCGGCTGCCCCATTCTGTCGCCCACGCGTTAAAGTCTTCCGCAATGATTACCGGGTTGTGTATACTCGCGTCATGCACCAATCCGTTGTTAGTGGTCTTTCAAATTCTGCCAGGTCCAGTCGTGGTGGAGCGTAGCAGCTGTACTCATATATACCGTTGATCTTCGCCCTTACGACGCCGCTCATCGTTTCTAACATACCTTGCTGGAAAGCATGGCTTCCACACGCCCAAATCGAGCTACCCAAATTTTTACCTGACCTAACCTAGTTTTCCTCCGACAGATCCGCCACTGGCATTAGATGCTTTAAGCGCTGTTCGCTTATGGTAGGACGGAGTTGATTTTTAATCAATTTCAACATGGAAAAGCCCATTTTGCAGATGCAGAAGACACAGGAAAAATATTTTTTTGCTTTGTAGATTATGTAATCGATGGGGAAACTTGTTTCATCTGAAGTCTTTCTTTTCTTTAATTAGCGCTGCGCTGCATGAATGTACCCACATTTCCGCGGGGCGGGAATTTCAAATTTCCGAAGAAAATAGATTCCGCAATGTTTGAGGCCCCTCCGCCGCATTTTGCGGAGCTGGGCATATGGATGGCATGCCCCTGAAACAGACAGAAGTCAAATAACAAGCTGACCCTGATCATTTCCATATACCTATATATTGCTGTACCTACGAAGCTTCTTTTAAGGTGTTACATATTTTCGTTGTGACAAAAACAATACACCCTATACCTTATAAGATCTAGGGATAAAAATGGAAATTAAATTACAAATTATGGCTAACAATTACAATATTTCACACAATATGGGATACAAATATCAGTTCATTCATATTGGGATTCTTCAAACTGATCGAGAGACGGACTAGTTTGCATATCGTGACTAGCTCTATAGAACGAAAAACACACACATATACGTACATGTTTTTGACATGGATATGTCTTATAGTTGGGGGTCATCCTAAAAATCTGTCCGTCACACGAAATGTCTGTTTTTCTACTCGGGGGTCAGAAGAGGAAACAAGCCCACTGAAAATTTTTCTATACTGGTTGTGCATGTCGTTTGAGTGAAGTGGTCATTGTGCATGGCTGTTGCTTGTGGATCCGCGCGGACGGCGCGCTTGCGGGGATCTTGTGTGTACATGTTGAGATGTTGATTGACGTTGTGAACGGCAAGAATGAATGTAGTGACCGATTTAAAATAGCACCCATTGTACTATCTGAATCACTAGGATCCCAGAAAAAGTAGCAAGTCAAGTAGTCAGTTCGACTAACACTTGGACATGCGCAGACGCAATTTGAGAGAGTGTACATAGTTCCCGCCCCCCGAAGATGAGCGAGAGCGGATGAAGTTAATTCGAGCCAAATGGGGTGATCCAGCGACTGTGGTTGTGCATTTGCAATGGCGGCGATTTGAGGTCTGACTGGTTCACAATGTGGGCCCCCACCACACGTGCAATAAACAAATAGAACAAAATGGCGGATTTATACTACGTGCTATAAACATAGAACAAAAGCTCCAAATACGGTACGATGTATTAGCAGCATAAATGTTGACTTTCAATAGGGCGTGTCTATCTGTCTCATGTGGTTGCGTCAAAGAGGATTGATAATTCTACAAGAGTCATCACTCCATATAACTTTCCCCTCTGCCAGGAGATTTGTATGTATTGACAAATTGTATAGACTTCACAAGAAAGCTGACTCCGCCTCCGGCGGTAGATTTGTATGTATTGATTCTCTTGTGTATCTATACTGTGTAGTTTATACTATGTTTATACAATTTGTCAATAGATACAAATCTCCTGGCAGAGGCGAAGCTTCTATGGAGTGATAACTCTTGTGGAATCTATACTATTTGGTTGGGTGTTCAATCTCAATAGAACGGGTGTATCCGGTTCATATGGGGACGTTAGTTTTCAATGGGGTATGTCTCTCTGTCTCTTAAAGGGGGTGTTAAGTTTGATTTGGGGCGGGTTTATCGGGAATTGGTACTTGGAAGACAGGTTATTGGCTTTTGGTGGGAAATGATACAAAGTATCTACACTGCATGCAGATACATCGAAACATGGATATGTCTTTCGCTACCGACTGCGTGTAACCTGTTGTGTTGAAGATATCGACGTAAGTTTTATAAAGATCCCAGTATAGTTATACTGGATGAAATCATTCGACAAAACACATCCCACGCTTTCGGTAGGCATAAGACATATCCATGTTTCGATGTATCTGCATGCAGTGTAGATATTTCTTTTATTAGATAGCCCGTCGCGTCGGTCAGTCCCTTTTTCGCCAACTAAATCCAGAAAACGAATGGAAAACAGAAAAACCTCATATGCCTAGTTCTTATATGTTGTTAGGCCCATTGGTGAAGTCCTTTTTGGGTTGCATTGCATCCCGAAATAAATCGTTGTTCTCATACATCTTTTTGGACGTATAATTACAACTGGCGGATATAAAACGCAGACAAGGAGCAAAACAAAATGGGAATAACCATCTCTCTGATGCCCGTACGATTTTCGGACACGAACTAGACCTAGTGTAGTTCTTATTGTTGTCCGTCCGTCGTCCTTTTTGCATGTGGCAGACAAGGCACTTGGGAAAACTCGTAAACGAGCTGTGTTTTTTTTGCAAATTTTTATTTGAATTCCATTTCCTTTTTCTGTTTTCAAACTTAGAGGTTGGATTCACATGGAATGAAATACAATAGCAATTTTGCACCCCAAACATACATAGTCTTTATTCCATTCCAAGTGATGGCATAGGAGCGAAGAAGTGCCTGGCACATAGCTCATCGCAACGATAGCGTCCTCTACTGCAATCACTGAGAAATATAGTATACGAGTATGTATATTGTCCACAAGATAGTCGTCGTTCCGCCTTGACTATTGGCTGTAGCTGTATGGATTTGAAATGCGGTACCAACTGCTGGGAAAGATTGTGTAGTCTCCTATCGAGAGAGCATGCAACTGTGTAACCAATGTTTATTGAAGTGTTTACTGCTCCTTCATACAGCCAATTCGTTGGAGGGTCGATAGTGAATGCAGCCGGTATTTAAGGCGTTCCAGATAGAATAATCCGACTAACCACTTGTTTCCATAAGAAAGGACTCAAATAGCTCTTGTGACAATTGTAAGAAAAAAAAATCACTAAATGGGAAGAAAATTGGGTCGCTTTTTCGCCATCAGCCCTCTTAACGTTCAGTAGATTTGACAGGACGACGACGCGACATACGTACCATCTCCTTCGCTGTATGATGGTGGCATCTTCACTACAATTGCGTTACACATCCTACGCTTTGTTGTTTTCATACTCTCGCAATGTCGGTTTGAATGTGTGGATGTGTAAATATAGACAGTCACTCGCGGAAATGCTATTTCAATTTACAACTAAGATAAGCGTGTACGTAAGCTTCCTTGGAACGTTGTTTTTGCGGATTTCGCTCGTTAACTGAAAAGTTGTACCCTTTATCGTTAAAACATAAACGGAAAAGTTTGAATGCCGAGAATCTTGGGTTAAGTGAAGCTGTTCGAGTTTACCAATATATGTAAATGAAATATTGATCAGTCACCATGCGAAGCATATTATTAAGCGTATCCAAACTTTAACCTTTAAGTATAGACGTAGTACGTAGTATGTGATACCAACAGACTCCGCGACATTGCACATTTCCTCTAATTGCACATTTCCACCACTTTCGGCTCATGGTTTTAGTTGTGAACTAGCTAGTGCTCGCTACGCTCGCGAAAAACTTGGCACTACTTAGTCTAGAGTGTAATTTAAGTTTACAAGGGGAAGAATTACTAACACACGCACCCCGGAATTCTTTCCTACTAATCCTACTAATATTATAAAATTTATATGTATATTATTTAATTAAAGCCTATTTGTTTATTCTGACGTATAAATTATAATACTGTAAAGTTTCATCAAAATCTGTTTAGTAGTTTTTGCGTGAAAGAGTAACAAACATCCATACATCCTGACAAACTTTCACGTTTATAATATTAGTAGGAAGTAGGATACAGAGTACAGAAAAACTTAGTCTGTGAGACTCCACCGACACGATTGCCAAATAAATACATAAAATGTAATTTTTGGTTGTGGAGACTCCAAAAATTGTTTGTGTCGGCTGCAACAAGCCCGTACTCCTGCAATACACTCACACTGGAGCCCGGCGAAAAAAGCAACTGTTTAATATGTTCGTAGCAAGAGTCGAATATGCGACCTCTCGAAAAGTTTGACATTTTAACCATTCCGAGGGACTCTTAACTCGTATAGCACTCAATTGCTGATACAGAGGCCCCTCCGAAATATTCCCAGCCAGACAAAGAATTGAAACTTTATCGATCCTAGATTGGAAAATAACTACTAAGAAATTGATGATTATATCGATGAAACGTCGAAGACATTTGTATGGGCTTCGCCGCTTTTGCGATACCGAAAATGATTACAAAAATCGAGCCAAAATCGATGTCTGCAGTCGATGTAGAATCGATGACTGTAGCCAATGTAGCATCGACACAGAGATCGAATTAAGATCGATGACTGTCGTCAACGTAGAAACGAAACCGAGATCCAATAAGGATCGATGACTGTAGAAAATGTTGAAAATCGATACTTAAGCCTGGTGTAGTGTTCGCCCGGGGCGACCGGTAGCGCAGTGTGTTGAGGCATCAGTCTCATGTTTGACTACCGGCGTTTCGGGTTCGAATCCCGTCCACGACGACGTTCGTGGCCATGGATGTGCAGGAGGTGTATGCTGGCAACTGCATTCTCCGAAACCAGATTATGCCAACGAAACGTCAACTGGGCCAGATGGAACAGTTGACGCGCTATGCCCCACAAGGGGTTAGGGCAATTGAGTAGTGAGTAAATGTGTTGTCAAATCTCTTGGAAAATTCACGCGAAACTTTTCATTGAAAAATTTATTTTGAAAAAGTTTAAAAATTTTGTATTGATTTCACGGCACTTAAACTTATGCCAGGCTTATCGCTTCGCGTGAAGGGTATCATACCTTCATTGTGTTTTGTAGTTCATTTGCCTTTTTGAAATTAGTCGTAAAACTTGTTCCGATTTCACTGTTCCTATAAGAGGTATATGAAATAGTGGGCCAATTTCAACCAAATTTAGGAACGTGCCTTAGCTGTCAATACGATTGAATAATATGCAATTTCGTAAAGATACCTTCGGAAATAAAAAAAGTTTTTCTGACAAAAACTTGCTTTTGGGACGGTCGTTCCTATGATAGCTATATGATCGAGTAGTCCGTTTTCAGCCAAATTCAGAAATATGATCTCGCTTAAAATACTATTGATTAATGTGAATTTTGAAAACTATACCTTTAGAAATAAAAAAGTTTTTCTCACAAAGACGAATTTTGGACCGGTCGTTCCTATGGAAGCTATATGACATAGTGGTCCGATTTCAGCCAAATTCAGGAATGTGATTTAGCTAAAGATACTATTCATTAGTGTGAAATCTAAAAACGATATCTTTAGAAATAAAACAGTTTTTCTCACAAAGACGAATTTTTTGACCGGTCGTTCCTATGGCAGCTATATGACGTAGTGGTCCGATTCCATTGGTTCCGACATCTATACTGCCTGCAATAAAAAGAAGGCTATCTACAAAATTTCAGCTCGATAGCTTTAAAACTGAGGGACTAGTTTGCATAGAAACTGACGGACAGACGGACAAAGCTTAATCGACTCGACTCATCATACTGACCAAGAATATATATAGTTTATATGGTCGGAGATGCTTCCTTCTGTGCGTTGCAAACTTCATGACAAAGTTAATATACCCTATCACATCCGTGAAGGGTATAAAAACAAAACAGACCAGTTGTTGATGATATGACAATAAGCGTCGCCGAATATACTTTAAAATACATAAATTAAAATTTCTGGCAAATTGCTTACAAGAATCGATGTATGATCGCAGACATTTGTATTCCTTTTACGTCAGAGACCAAATGAATTCAAAGATCGATATATAATTGAAAACATTTGAAATTTTCCAGCTTTGGAGATAAACCGATGAATTGAATCTCTATAAAATCGAAGACTTTTCGATTTCACTACGTATCGGAGACAAATGTCTTACTACTTTGACTTAACCACTAGTGGGACATAGCGTGTCAACTACGTACTCCTACGCGCCATCGTACTCTGTTCTGGGCAATGGGGCGTAGCTCCCCGAAAGACTTACCCAACGTCGACGGCAAAACCGATTATTCACGACGCCAAGGTTATGCTTTGCATTTGGTGGGACCGGCGCGGTGTGGTATAATACGAGCTACTGAAACCGAATGAAACTATCACAGAAGGTCGATACCCAACGCAATTGATGCGTTTAAATCGAGCATTAAAGGAATAACGACCACAGTACCAAGAGAGACACGACAAAGTCATCCTCCAGCATGACAATGCTCGGCCACACGTCGCAAAAGTGGCTAAGACATACTTGGAAACCCTGAAATGGGAAATTTTTCCCCACCCGTCGTACTCCAAAGACATCGCTCCTTCCGACTACCATCTGTTTCGTTCCATGGCGTACGGCCTGGCTGATCAGAATTTTCGTTCGTACGAGAAAGTCGAAAAATGGATCCAATCATGGGTCGCGTCGAAAGACGCCTCCTTTTTCCGAGATGGAATCCGAAAATCGCCGGAGAGATTGGCGAAAGTTGTCGCTAGCTATGGACAGTATTTTGAATAATGCATATGTAAGTACTTTTTGACAATAAAACAGCCTGATTGCTTTTAATTCTAGGAAAAAGTGGCGGAAGCAAAGCCGTACACCCAATAGTTTCGGAACACATTGGAAATGAAGTGAATTTTGTCTCAGATTAGGTTTGGTTGATAGGAGATTGTCAAAACTCAAAAGGCACGCTTTTTTTTTAACCCACATCAAAAACGCTACTTTTTCGGCATGGGGTGCATTTGCACCCCATCAACAAAATACGAACGATATTGTGATAAGAAAGGTATATTTTCCCGTTATTTTGCTTGCGGTGAACTGTATTCTTTTTGTTGGTAGTTACTGTTTAGTACGAGTATTATGTGTTGCGCAGTGGAATTTTACAGTGAAAAGTAATACAATGTGGAGCAATTGAAACAAAAAAATATACCCTATACTAAAAGTCTAGGGTATAAAAAATCAAAAAACATGAAAAAGGCTGAAAAAAATTTTACATTGTGAAATAAAATTGATGTGGTTTTACGTTTACTTTTGATTAGATAGCTGAATCCAATAGAACCTTGAGACGTTTTAATCGTAGCAGTGATGGGGGATAGCGGGGACAGATATCAATTAGTGTTGTAATTGTTAGGATTAGTTGACGAAGAAGAAGACCCCTTTCATGTCGGTGGTTATGATGAAGACGTTGAACTGAATCATGCATTAGAACCCAAAAGGGAAAACGGCAAGAAAGCATATCGTCGAGCTTATGATTCAATGTTTGAGTTCTCTGATAAAATGGTTTTTGTGTCGTATGTTCCGAAAATGAATAAACAGGTTGTTTTATTGTCGACACACCACACGAGGAAAATACAATTGGGGCTGAAGGGAAACCCGAAATCATATGCGACTATAACAAAAATAAAGGAGGAGTTAATGTTTTGATCAAACGGTATCAACTTATTCCTGTGCTCGCCAAAATCGACGTTGGCCGATGATAGTATTTTATAACTCATTGGACGTGGTTGCCCTGGCATTCGTCATCATTTATAAAAATGTTGATAGATCAATTGAAAATCGAAACTCTTGGTATTGAAATGATAAGTTGAAACAGCTTGCAAAAGAATTGATTGAGTCGGAACTAGAAAATCGTTCAGATCCTTCGAATCACCAAGTAATCAGCAGGCTTGATGCCACATGTGTCCATGAAGTGGAGAGAGAAAAGCCAGAAATGCATGCGATACTTGTTCAAAAATGGCTTGCCCTCGTCACATACCGCCCAGAACTACCTTCATCACAAAATTTATTCATCAAATGTTCTTAGCTTTTACGATAGATCCTGATTAATTTTTTTTTTAATCTTCCCAATTACTTTATGTGATATATACCCACTTATTATACATATATGTTTTCATTGAAAAAAATATTAATCTTTTTGGGGTGCAAATGCACCCCAAAATGAAAAAGTGACAAAAATTTTTCAAAAAACTCTGCAAATTTCAGAAAAAATCCCACGGCCAAGAGAACACCAAAAAACAATAGAAAACATAAAAGAACTACGATTGGGGTAAACCCCAATCATGCAATACTCTAGATGAATTTGAACCTGGTTTTTGAATCTAACTGATATTGTTAATTAAGTGTTAAGTACAAAATTTCAGCCCGATAAATTGTATAGGTAATGAGTAAATTGGCTTAACGTATTTCATGAAATAGTGCAGTTTGTATGGGAGGGGGTAGAAGGAGGGTGAGGATTACAATAAATTTTATAATGTAGGTTAAAATTATCATAAAAGTGATATATTCAAAATTTCAAAGCAAGATGTTTTATAGTTTCTGAGAAAATCTGATTATTGTAAATTATCAAAAATGTGTCATTTTGTATGGGAGGGGGTAGACGGAGTAAGGGTAATCGATTAATTTTTTTGAATCTAACTGATATTGTTAATTAAGTGTTAAGTACAAAATTTCAGCCCGATAAATTGTATACGTACTGAGTAAATTGGCTTAACGTATTTCATGAAATAGTGCAGTTTGTTTGGGAGGGGGTAGAAGGAGGGTGAGGATTACAATAAGTTTTATAACATAGGTTACAATTATCATAAAAGTGATATATTCAAAATTTCAAAGCAAGATGTTTTATAGTTTCTGAGAAAATCTGATTATTGTAAATTATCAAAAATGTGTCATTTTGTATGGGAGGGGGTAGACGGAGTTAGGGTAATCGATTAATTTGTTTGAATCTAACTGATATTGTTAATTAAGTGTTAAGTACAAAATTTCAGCCCGATAAATTGTATACGTACTGAGTAAATTGGCTTAACGTATTTCATGAAATAGTGCAGTTTGTATGGGAGGGGGTAGAAGGAGGGTGAGGATTACAATATGTTTTATAACATAGGTTACAATTATTATAAAAGTGATATATTAAAAATTTCAAAGCAATATGTTTTATAGTTTCTGAGAAAATCTGATTATTGTAAATTTTCAAAAATGTGTCATTTTGTATGGGAGGGGGTAGAAGGGGTGGAGCGATTTAGCCCGTTCACGAACTTAGCCTTCATTTTTTGTCAAAAATAACGTGTGCAAAATTTGAACTTCATAGCTCAACGCGTTCTCGAGCTAGAGAGGTCACGGACGGACGGACGGACAGACGGACAGACGGACAGACGGACATCCGGTTTTGAGATATTCGAGTGATAATATGAACTTCTGTATCATTCATTTTTTTCTGCGAGCCTTATTTCTTAGCGTTACAAACTTTGTGGCAAACTTATAATACTCTCAGATTTCATCTAGAGTATAAACAGTTGAACTTAAAGGTACTGAAGACCCCAGATAGAAAAAAATCGACGGGCAATATGCGCCTGAAGTCCCACGGTAGGGAGGGTAAAGACGCGCTGGGCCCATACCATCGGGGGCCCGTAGCTTGAGCCGTTCGTCATCTGAAGGCTCTGTATCTGAGAGGGAAAAGGATCTGTCCTGATTGGACGGTATTCCCGTTCTATTGATATTTTCGACCCTGTACCAATTAGTAGTTTGGCTGATGAAGCCCTGTATCCCTTCACGGGACTTTGTATCGATTTCGTCTTTTGGGAATTTGACGTTCGTCGTCACCACTAGCGTTCTCTTTTCTTTATCTCTTTAGCCTGTAGTATATTTCGCTTTTCTTTTGTTGTTTGGTTTACCGGGAAGACGTGCGATTCCTTCGTTGTACGTGAATGGAGGAGGCCGATAACTGCCGTGTTCTACTCACCCCACCACTCCCGACAGCTGAGCTGGTCTGCCAGCGCACGTCACGGGTGGTCATCGGAGAGGGTTTTTGTCACTTTAGGTGTACATAGGCTTTTACGGCCAATCCATACCCTCGCCCTCCGGTCTCCATTGCTACAAGTATTTGCGTGATAACGTCATTGAATCGATGCAATTTAAATTAAACAATTTTTTTTTTAATTTTGTATTATTTTTTATTAGGGTAATTCCAATTTTGACTCGCTGGAGTGTACAAGCGATTCAGTATTGGCCGATGATATGAAAAATACGATACGAATCGTAATATTTCAACAGTAATATGTCTGGTTAATGTTGTATCCAGACAAGTATTTCCCAATGTTGTTGAGGTGTCGGAGACGCAGTCGAGATTAAAATTCCGCTTCATAGATGGTATAAAGTCGGAATTGCTCTTGATGTCAATATTGCGTTCGACTCCTTAATGCTTAAAATCTCTTTTTTTCTTTCTGACATCTCAAAAGTTTCTCCAGCATGTCGATAGATCCTACCACTAAAGCAGCCTTTTTGGAAATTTGCCTAAAAAAACCAGCTCTGGCGATACTACTGCCGCTGCTGCTGCTCCAGTGTAAGGCCCGAACCAAATTGAACGCAGAAAGCAGCAGCAAGGAAGCGAACAATAAAAACAACATGCAGATCTGCTGATCTGATTTCATGCTGTCAGAGCGACAGCGGCGAAATCAGATCTGCATGTTGTTGTTATTGTTCGCTGCCGCTGCTGCTGCTTTCTGCGTTCAATCTGGTTCGGGCCTAATTCGGCAAATGCGTGCATTCTATTTTAATTAGCCTAGACACAGGCGATGCCGCTGCTGCTGCCGCTGCTGCTACTGCTGCCGCTGCTGCTGCTGATGCCGGCATTGAAATTCCGGCATGAGTTATAGATCCTGCGCCTGCGCCGTCATCCCAACGGAAATCAGCGGCTGTTAATTAACACGATTGCAGCGCTTCCTGTAAATGAAGCGGTGGTAATAGTAACATTTATTGGATGGGGGCTTGGCTAAAGCTTACAACGACCGGCGCGGCGAACGGTACAATCTTTGACAACATTTATTGGATGGGATTTAGGATAAAGCTTGGTTAGAATATATAGGTATAATAAGATTTTAAAGGAAAATTTATCACATGGGCGCTGAGATCTCCAAACAGATTTTAATGCATTTCTACTTCCGTCCCGAGCTTTTTCGACATACTCCTCAAAGACGTTATCACGTCAAAAATAGATACTGAGATTTTACAGATGGTCAAAGTAAGCTTGGGGTGCAAATGCACCCCATGCGGTAATCTAGGGTTAACAGCTATCTAGAACAGAGCAGGTTAACACCACACTAACAATTTGATTTGAGCTGCTTTGTCTAAGTTTTCGGGAAGCTTACAGTTTGGGAATCACGTACGAGTATAATTCATTTGCTGTCAATAAAATTTTCGTTTTGTATAATTATATGGAAAAGTAAACAAACAAACTGATTCTGCTGCTGTCAAATGCAACTGTGATAAACGAAATTGATTAATTCTGCATAGTCCCCTAATATTTTCACGAAAACCATTTTCCAATAAAAAAAAGGTAAAATCCAATTGCTGTGGAATGAGGTGAATAGAGAGTGGAACGAACAAACTTCTAGGCACAACCGCTACTGAGTTTTGTTCAAATTCAACCTGGATAAATCACCAGGGCAGAATCTTAATCCACATAGGTCAATGTTGTTGTTGTAGAGTGTGTTATTTCCCTAGTTTGGCTAGCGTCGGAGTAATAAACTGTCAAAGTTCAGACATTCTTACTTTCTCCAAGAAAAAAAAAAAAAACAGATTTATTTACAATAAATAAATATGCAAATATTAGATAAAGTCGGAAAATAGTACTTGTATATTTACAAACCATTTACATCCTATTAAACACTTCAACCTTATTATTCTCACAACAGGGCATTTATCTTGGTGGCAGAGATGGGATAAGATTACGATGATTATCCTAGTAGCATCCGTTCTTGGAGTTCTGCTTGCGGTGATAGTGCTATGCTGCGTGATAGTTTGCATATGCCGAAGACGAAGAAGACGCGATAAATGTGAGTACAATTTTGTGTTAAACTATAATAAAAAAAAAAAAAAAATCGCTACCTACTTCTATATTGTGAAGAAAGTACTATAAAATAATTCATTTGAAAAATTAACATTATTCTCGGATTTTTTTTTAATATATTGGGAAGATTATTATTTTTTTTTTATAAAATATTACATTATTTGTTTTTGTTTCTTTATTTTGTTTTTACTTAATTTCTTTTTTTTATGGTTTCTGAAGCTTCCATGGAGAAGCCTATACTTTGTAAGTTTTCAGACAGTTTTGATTTTTCTACCTATTCTGCCCCCCAGTTTTTTGTGTATTCAAATTTAAATTGATTTCTTCTCCAATCCGTTTATTTCCAATTTTTTTTTTAAGTTTATCCATGCCAATTTTTCGTTGCATGCAATTGCCATATAAAAATATATGAATTTATATTAAGATGCTTCTGTTCTGTTTTAAGACTTGAGGACAAAATTCAGATAAATTGTTTGTTGCATTGGAAAATGTTAAGAGTTTGGTTCAAGTTCTGTGTTTGGGTTGAAGCGTGCATTTCTTTGGGCTATGGTTGAAATTTGTATTGCTAAATTTGAGAATATGCATAAAACTAAAATACATACTGCTAAATATGTTGCAATCTCATTTTATAATGAATGTACATTATCTATATACACATATAATATAAAAAATTTTGTGACTGTTCACTTTTTGCAAGAACGATAATCACCTAGTGCATACCGATCATGGGTAACAATATCATATTGATTTTTGAAAACGTCGTACTTCATCCCACGTAACATTTTCCCTTTAACTTACTCGTATAAATTTTGCATATTGATCATAATACTAATGAAATGTTTAATTAAGACATATTTTTGAACATATATTTTTTTAAACTCTTCTAACCAATGAAATCTATTTACGTTTTTGACTAATGATGGCTTTTTTGTTTTTGCTTCCATTTTTTCGTCCGCTTTTTCATCATCAATCAATAAAACAAATAAAATCAAAATTTCTACTCTTTCAAAAAAAAAATCAACATTTGTCTAATTTTTGTTTACAACGATGCATTTTGCAATGAAAAAAAAATGACTAAAATTTTAAAATGGTTTGATGAATAACATCATACCACATCCCAACAATGGCATAACAAATGTTCACGAACACACTAAAACTATGTAAAATATATTTTAAAAATACATACACGGTTTATTATCATATCAAGATCACACGGATGTTTCAATCAGCGCCACGCAAAGGTAAGATCATTCATGTTACTCCTTATTTTCAGATTAACTTCTTTTAACAATTCAGTTTCACTTTTATAATTTTTTTTATTCATTTTTGATTTGCTAAAGAGACCCGATTTTTTATTGTTTTATCTAAATAATTGTCAATGCACTTTTTTGGTTGCTTTGCGATATTCGTTGCATGTCTGTATCCTAATATGTTTTTGAAGTACTAACCCCACAGTATATAAAATACATGTATGAAGTATCTTAAATTATGTTACTTTATTTGGGGAACACGGATATTATATCGGTTTAATTCTATCCTCCTTCCTCCTTGCCATTTCATACCACTCTGTGGGTTCGCGTTGCTCTGCCTGTGGTGTTGGCACTTCGTTCATTCTGGTGGTATAATCTCAACTTCCTTCTGCAGGCAGCTCGGTTTTGGATCGTATCGTCGTTGTTGTTGCTTTTCCATCTGATTGATCCAAGTGTGTTTCCGTCTGCCTCGGGTTTTGGGTTCAACAATATATTCATTGATCACTGCTTTATCGACAGGGTTCTCAGAAGAACGCCTTAGAACATGGCAATACCAATCCATACGACGATCTTCGAGCTTTTCAGTGATCGGTTGCTCAACAAACAAACTGCCTCGGTTGTAGGTACTTCTGATGCGATCCTTTTTGGTCACATATGCTGGCATCAGTATCACTTTTATCTCGGTCGTAGTCATTTTACTCCCGTATGTCATTTAGTCCAGCATTCAGAAGCATAAATGAGTGCAGGACGTACGACCGTTTTGTACAACTTGACTGCCCTTAAGCTTTCGTGGTATTTTCTTCATGGCCTGAAAACTCCAGAGTTTTCTCGCCACTTCATCCAATCGACACTGATGCGATGTTTAATGTCGCCATCGCAGGTAGCTTCCCCGTTGACCATCGAGCTTAGGTAGTTGAACTTCGCACAAGACTTCAGCTGCTCTCCTTTAATGTAGATATCTGGTATCGGTCTCTCTGGATCTGAGAAAGCACAACAAAAATAATCGGTCTTGGCATAATAATACTCACTCCATGATCCGCGAGTATCTTACATCGCCTGGTCAGTGCAGTTTACTACCTTGCCTTAACCCCTAATTGGGCATAGCGCGTCAACTACTTCTGCGCGCCATCGTACTCTGTTCTGGGCAATGGGGCGCGACTCCCAAAAAGACTTACCCAGTGCCTGACACTCCTTTGCCACAGATCGACGCCATGTGATTCGAGGACCCCTTCTCGGTCGGCTTTTGTTGGAAATGGGGTTCCATTTCATGGCATGCAATGTAATGCAGTTATCACTCTTCCACAATGTGTGACCTATCCATTGCCATTTTCGCCTGCGTATCAATTCGTCGATTGGCATCTGCCCTGTACGTCGACTTAGCTCTTTATTTGATATTATTTCGGGCCACAATATTCGTAGGATTCGACGAAGACATGAGTTGACGAAAACTTGCAGCTTTCTGGTAACTCTTACGGAGACTTTCCATGTACTACTCCCATACAAAAGCACAGACAGTACCAGGGAGCGAAACAGGCTCAGCTTGGTCTTGATGCTGAGATAACTGCTCTGCCAGATTTTGGACAGCATGCCGTATGCACATTTAGCCTGATTGATACGAGGAGCGATTTCCTGCTCCGTACCATCATGTTCGGCAACAATGCTACCCAGGTAGACGAAGTTGTCCATCTTCTCCACAGGCTGCCCATTACTATTGATGGCAATAGGTGTCGGATTTCTTTTTCGCAATGGCGGGCTAAGAACCTTGGTCTTGTTGGTATTAATCTTTAACTCAACCTTGTTTGCCTCCCTCTCGGGATCTAACACCATTGCGGACAGATCCATGATTTTGTGGGAGAGTAGACGTATGTCGTCAGCGTAGTCAAAATGTTGTAGATAATATGTCAAAGTACAGTGAAACCTCTCATAGCCGGACACTCACGGTCGCAGTCTTTTTGTCCGGTTATGGGAGGTGTCCGCTTATAAGAGGTGTTAACCAAAATTCAGTGGAAAACGCATTTCAATAATTTTAATCTGTATTTATTTCAAATGATTAACAAAAAAAGTTTTACACTCATGCTTAGCATACGTATATGTAAACGAGTATGTAATGTCTAAAAAAAATCATTATTTACTTGGATGAGAAAAATTGATCGATTTTCGATTGATGAAGCGTACTTTCTTTCCACTTAAAGTGCTGATTCTCAATCCGACTTTCTGCGTTTTTTAAATGTTGAAAGGTGACATAATCCTCTTTTGCGAATTGCTTCAAACGAGCAATTTGCTTAAGAGCTTCTGCGTATGACTTTATTGGATCGGTATCTTGAGTGACCTCGACATCGGAATTACTTTCGTCCTCAATGTCTATTAGATCTTCAATTCGAGTCTCAAAGTTATTATCTTCAGTGTGTATAGTCCTGTCAATGTTCAAAAATTCCTCTAGACTTTGATTTTCTTGACTACCGAACACATTCTGTAAGCCGAATAAGGTGGACAATGGTAGGTCATCTTCTGCATCGAATTCTGAAAGCTCCTGATTTGTTTCTATGAATGCTGCCTTTGCGAAACAGTTTTTGATGGTTGCTACATTTACTTTGTCCCAAGAGCCTTTGATGAAGAACAAAGCTTCGAGAATATTAATCTTTTTTGATAGTTCCGAGGCTGACTTTGCGGTATCAATTTTCGCAAGAATGTATTTGAGAATTAGTCCTCGGTAGTGTACCTTAAAATTTTGTATCACCCACTGATCCAGAGGTTGACACACCGACGTTGTGTTAGCTGGTAAAAAGAGGATGGTGACATTCGTCAACTTAGAGTCTCTTGGATGGGACGCTGCATTATCCAGAAGCAAAAGTACTTTTCTGTTTTGGATCCTCATTTTGCGATCAAATTGTTGAAGCCATTCAGACATAATCTCGCGCGTCATCCACGCTTTGCGGTTTGACTTCCAATTAACTGGCAAATCTTCTAGGCGAAGATGCTCGAATGCCCGAGGTCGGGCGGCCTTGCCGATAACGAAGAGCATCTCTTTTTCCCCTGCCATGTTTACACAAAATAAGATTGCCAGCCTTTCTTTGGATAGCTTACCGCCATCACATTTTTCAGATTTTAATGAAAATGTTCTATCCGGTAACGCGCGGAAAAAGAGACCACTTTCATCGGCATTATACACATCTTCAGGCTTGTACCCATGTAATATGGAGAGTAATTTTGCCCTGAATTGATCGACGTCTATTTGGGACACGTCTGAAGCTTCACCAGATATACACTTATGTATATGTTATGTTGTGCCTTTTGCTCCACTTTTCCAACCATCCATTCGATGCACAAAATCCAGAACAATTCAGTTCCTCGGCTATTTGCTTTGCTTTAGCCTTAATTATTGGTCCAGAAATCGGAATATGTTGGCTTCTAGCCTTGGCAAACCAGTCGAAGCATAAATCGTCGATTTTCCTTCCTTCTGTTCCCAGAAAACCTCTCTTTTCATTAAAGTTGGCGCCCGACTTCCACTTTCAGCGAATAGTTTCCCGATTTTTCACAATATCTGCGGCCTGAGTCTTCCCAATTCCAAACCTTAAAACAAGAGATGTAATCTTGGTAATTTTTCTAAAATATGACAAATCACCTCTTGGCTAGTTCTCTAACGGATAGCTTTTCTTTTTCGTAAACGTTAATTATATTATTTTTCTCGTTTAGAGAAGTGACAATTTTACGAGGAGCCATGTTGATATTAACACCAATAACACCTTTAAATTAACTTAAAAGCTAAAACACACGCTCGGAACACTAAAATATACCGAGCGGAATCAAAAGACAATAGAAAACCGACTCCCAGGCACAAACGGATGACATTCCAAAACGGGGAACCACCTATTACATTACAATTAACGTCCAGTCATAGTTTAAATGTCTTTAATAAGGGAAATCACCAAATTAATTGTATCTTTATGTGGATCTTATTGCGATAAAATGAGGTTGATGTCCGTTCATGAGAGGTATTTGGAATCATATATACAGAAATATGGTGTCCGTGTCCGTCTATTGGAGGGTCCGGTTATTGGAGGTAAATTTGTTCCCAAATGGATACCTAAATCGTGTGTATAAATTATTTGTCCGGTTATGGGAGGTGTCCGCTTATGGGAGGTGTCCGCGAGTGGAGGTTTCACTGTACATTGAATTGCTCTGTCGAGTCGGGATAGGGCTGCATGCAACACATCGCCGATCACAATTAGGAAAAGGATCGGTGAGAGGATGCACCCCTGCCGAACTCCACTGCGAATCTCAAAGTCCCCCGACACCTTACCTTTATGCAGAACGCGACATTTCGCGCCGTCATAGGTTGCCTTAATAATAGCCACAAGCTTCTCGGGGATGCCTCTCCTGTGCAAGGCCGCCCATATAGATTCCCGGTTCACACTATCGAAAGACTTTTCGAAATCGATGAAAAGCAAGTGAAGCGGAGAATCGTATTCAGCGCATTGCTCGATGATGCTTCGCAAGGTGTTAATGTGATCGACACAGGAGAGTCCGGATCGAAAACCAGCCTGCTCTTCATCAATTTTGCTTTCTAAGTGGGCCTTTAGTCTTTCCAAGACGATTTTAGCTATTATCTTGGCAACGGCAGGTAGCACACAAATGCCTCTCCAATTATTACAGTCTGTAAGGCTACCCTTCTTTGGAAGTTTGATGATCAAACCTTCCTTCCACTAAGTGGGAAAGGCCTCTGTATTCTTGTATTGTGGGTGCAGCAAATTGGCAGTTACGCTATGCGCTGCTTCATAAAGTTCGGCAGGGATACCGTCAAGTCCGGCGGCCTTTCCTCGTTTTAGTGCAATAATTGCAGTGACTATTTCCTCTTTAGTCGTGGCAGTGGACCGTATACGCACATTTTGATGGATAGCTAAATCTATATGAGGGGAACTTCTTCAGAGTTCACACGATTCAAGACCGCGGCGAAGTGTTCTTTCCACCGCCTCATTTGATCTTCTTACAAGATAAGTAGGTTTCCATCACTTTGTTTCACCAGATGTTGGCAGGAGTTACGACTACCTGTGAGCTCCTTGATAATACCGTATAAGGCGTTTAAGTTGTTACTTCTTGCGGCTTCTTTTGCTGAGGCTTAAAGAGAATTCGCATAAACTCTATTATCGCGTCGCACACTACGTTGGACTTCTCGAGTTTTCTGACGGTAAAGGAGCTCGATGCTGCTTCGATTGTCGTCTGATGCTGCAACAAAACGAACCTTCAGCTCCTTGCTTTCAACAATCATAGCATAGTGACCGTGAAGGTCAGGCCGTGCCATCTGGCGAAGAAAAAAGCCCCTCAATGAGCTAAGCAGCGGCCTATGCTTGCTGTAGCTCAGTTCGGATGATGTGGGCAGGGTTTTCGCCGCTCGTTGCCCTTGTCCCTTACGTATTAACAAAAATTCGTAGGCCTGGGGAAGGCAACACTAACAGGGGAGGTAAAATTGGGGAATAAATAAAAATAGTCGATAAGGTTGGAATGATTGGCGGGCGGATCAGACGCCCACGCGGTCGCACCTGGGGCCGGGTGTAATAGGGCCCTCGGCCTCTGGTTTCGTACCACCAACAGATCACTACTCAGCAGGTGCTGCTTCGATCTGCCGGTGGGAGCACTACCAGACCAAAATATGGCTCATTACAGGTGGTTACTTACAGGGCAGCTTCTACTTCGAGGCCTGCCACGAAGAAGAAGCTGAGGACAAAGTGTGCTGCTAAAAAATAGAAAAAAAAAACAATAGCGAGCTGAGTACCGGAGTCAGCCGACAACCATTGTCGAGGGGGAAAATTAGCAAAGAAGAAAAAATACTACATTCCCCAATTATTCAGATGATCAACAGGTTACAAAGAACTCTGAGGCCAGCAGAGGCGCAGCACTGCATTCCTTGCCGTAATTCACTGATAAATTGTGTAAGCTGCTGAGCGCATGAATAAGAGTAAAATGCAATACTGTGCAAAGAATTTTTTTAAGTTACTTAGAAGGACAATCCTGGCAAACAAAAAGCTATCCAGGGCTCCTCTGCGCTTCGTCCGGTCACCGAAGATACTCCAAATGCCGGCAATTCAAAGCATTTATGGAGGCCTTAGATACGTGGCTAAACCACAAAAGACAAACACAACCCCAGGATTGCCTTTTTGAACTGATTCTAAAAGGATAATCTACTCTATAGGAAGAATTGGGGTGCTACAGGGGAAAGCACAGTTACTTGAAGGGAAAATACGTGAAGTAAAAATGGCTAAGTCCTAAGACTTAGAGCAAGTAGCCTTAATGTGCTTTTGGGGATACAAATCGGTGGAAAGACTAAAAAGGAACCCAAAGAGGTCCTTCTTAATCCTGTTCTGTACCAGAAATGGGCCCCACGTTGGCCGCCAAATATATAGCGGACGGTTTGGTGGGCATCCGAAGATGCCCGTGGGGGCCGAGCCTAGGTAGCATAGTGACCGTGAAGGTCGGGTAGTGCCATCTGGCGAAGAAAAAGCCCCTCAACAAGCTAAGTAGCGGCCTATGCTTGCTGTAGCTTAGTTCGGGAGATGTGGGCGGGGTTTTCTCCGCTCGTTGCCCCTGTCCTTTACGTATTAATAAAAATTCATAGGCCTGGGGAAGACAACACAAACAGGGGAGGTAAAAATTGGGAATAAAAAAAATAGTCGATACGGATGGAATGGTTGGCGGACGGATCAGACGCCCACGCGGTCGCACCTGGGTCCGGGTGTAATGGGACCCTCAGTCTTTGGTGTCGTACCACCAACAGATCACTACTCATCAGGGGTTGCTTCGATCTGCCGCTGTACCAAAGTACCAAAGATTAACCATAAGGAAGATACCTCACTTAGTACGATTTAATTTTTAGAACGGGATTCACTCATGTTTAATCTTTGCCAATAATTCAAAGGTAAATTCCCTTAAGAGAGATAGAGACGGCAACACTTCAGTAATGGCAACTGCCTATAAAGTTTCAATGTGTGAGTAACATGCTTGTTAGTTGGCATTACCCCTTCGTGTACGCAAATGAGAACCAACACGTATGCAACTACTAGTCAGTCGCGTTAATTTGTATGAAATAGGCCTTGGCTCCTGGATACAGCTCCTGCAACTATCTCGATTAAGCAACCGCGTCCTCCAGTTTGAAAATCGTAGAAGCTTCCTGCTACATGTGTACACTGAGTCCAAGATCTTCAGTCGATTTCCTTGGGCTTGTCCTTTTGACACTCGTTTCGGGATTCTGATATCGTACGTTTGTTCGACATGGCCAGTCTATTCCATTCCACTTTCCGAAATTTGATGAAATTCGAAGCGCATAGTTCGTCAGACAGTTCATACTACTCATGATTGTTTCGGATTTGCCATATATCTACTGCCTTCGCTGTTTCAAATCCTTCCGCAGGATTTTTCTTTCAAATGCAGCGATCAACTTTTCTTGCGCTTGTGAAGGTTCACGTTTAACATCCAGAGAGTAGCAGCACAATCTTATTTGTGAATTAGTTTTAATTTCATTATAGGTAAGATGGTATAGAACGCTTAGTTAGCTACTGTTACTCGATTCCATGTTTATCGTTACCGTCCTCTGAGAGTTGAGAGAAACCTAGCAATGATGTCAATATCATTTGCGCATGTTTACTATCTGCGCAGATTTTGTAAGTCGCGAGTTTCTCGTGCCTACCGCGTGCGCTTTTCTGACGACATACTCTGGAGCCAGGTCGAAGAGCATGGGTGCGAGCCCGTCTTCCTGTTTCAAGTCTGACTTCGTTCGGAAGCTATGTGTCACCATCGCTTTGTATGCGTATCTGGTATTCGGTATTCTCCATAGTGGCACTAATTTAACATGTCAGTTTTGGTGGGACTTTAAGCTCGAATAGTACTTTATACAAGATGTTACGATCAGTACTATCGTAAGCTTGACGGAAGGCCGATCGGTTTGAACTGAACTAATTCAGACATTATAAGAACGAAATTATCATTTGTCCCGAAAAAAGAGAATTCCTTAGTAATTACGGCCTTAATAATTGCATTTAACAAACTTATGCTGATTCCGGGTAATAGTGCCACACTTCGTACCCCATGTTCCGATTCGAAACGTACAAGAAAAACTACAAAAAAAAACAATTCTGGCGATTTTTCAGGATACCTCAAGTGGACATTTGGGAATAATGTGCTTGGACACTCTGATTTTGGCCATTTCCTGTTTGGGGATATTGTTTTTGGGAATTGGTTGTGTTTTCATTTTAGTGATTTTATGCATAGTTCGAAGTCCGGATGGCGCGATGGTTCGCACGTTCGCCTTCTACGCACTGGGTCCCGGTTCGATTCCAACTGAATGCCGTAGTTTTCGATAAAAAGAGGATTTACGTGTCGGACTATGAGCCCACTCAGCTGTTAAATGAGTACCCATTTATGGGGTAAATAACTCGGTTGAGCGTGTTGCTGATCACACACCTCTGCACAAGACCGTCACGATCTAGAAAATGAGATGATTCTAACTCATCTCGAGGCAATGGTTCAAATTGGACTGTTGCGCCAGTTATTTATTTTATATGCATAGTTATGTTATCCAATTTATACAGATCAAAATAACTAATTTTTCCTTTTATTGAGTATCTTTAGTGATACTACTGTCCATTCTGTTGAAGGTGATGGTAAGAGAGTCGTTCTTAGCGGAAATATAATTGGATCTGCAAGCCTTCTTTAGGGAATGCATGCTGGCAACGTGTATCGTCCGAAACTGGTCTATACCAACGAAACGTCAGCCAATCGATATGTAATAGTTGACACACTATGCCCCACTAGGGGTTAGCGCAAATGAATAATTAGTTTTTTTTTCAAACTTTTATCTTATTGCTTTATTCGGTGGGTGAGTCTCGGTGGGCGAGATTCGATCAGCGTTCCTTAATCTTGCCAAGTGATTTTATCTTTTTTGGCATGTACACATCCAATATAATTGATAATGAATTTCGCTTAACTCGTCCGGCATATTTCATTCCATGCCTCACGTTTCACTAAAAGAGTTTGAGCCACACGGTCAAACATCCTCAGAAAATAGTTTTCTGATAAGTCCACCCAATTTCAGGAGGCCATCTGTTGTACTAGTGAGTTTACCCGGCAGAATAATATCGATCTTAAGGAGCGTTCGTTTATCTCGTAGTAGGTTTCTTCAGACAAAGATTTGTTAGTGTCGGGATTTCAATATGACGATATCCAGAAATATTGTATTGTGTGTAAATTAGTACGCTCAATACTCGAGAAAATACTATAAAGCAATTGGAATAAAGGGGGGTGACTGGTGGCTCAGTGCGTACAGGCGTCAGTCTCATGTCAGGAGGTACATGCTGGCAACATGCATCGTCCGAAACTATGATAGTTTATGCCAACGAAACGTCAGCTAAACCACATGGAATAGTTAACGCGCTGTGCCCCACTAGGGGTTAGGACAAATGAGTACTTCGAATAAACATATATTATACTAATTTTGTATGAAAAATGTAAATTTTATTAACAGATTTAGCATTTATTTCATTCTGAATTGCACTCTCTCTATATCTAAATTGCACTCTTAAATTACATTAGCTTCACCCATCACTATACTTTATAATCTATATACGTGTACTGCAGTACGCTTTTTTTATAATTTCCTGCATATGTCTTTATTTCATGATTTTGTGTTTAGTGTGTTATCATATCAAGCATCCCCACCGCCATCTATACCGCCACAGCCACAAAGTACACCCACTGCTACTCATCGGGCAACACCGGAAATACCGAAAAGTCCACCAAAATGGCCATTACGTCCCGGTGTTATGGTTCACGTAAAAGGCAATACAAAACAAAATATGTGTGCAAATCGGTCCCATTTAGGGCCCGCTCCCTTTCCGGAAGCATCGCAAACACATACCCCTCCTGGGCAGTCGGATATTGCTTCGTCCTCAAGTCAAGCAAGTGCGAATCGAGAAAATCAAGCAAGCAGGCCGTCAACAACATCATCATCATCACTGCAACCATTATGCACTCTTGTTGCACCACTAACACATACTACCGAAAGCCAAGGCGGCCGTGGTGTATCTGCTAATGTTTCGCCTGCTGCTATTAAGCCGGCAGGACAAGATACAATACAGAATGTTGAACGGAAGTCATGCACAGTCAGCACCAGTCCAAATAACAATATTTTAACAGGTGGACGAGATAATGAGGACCGACCTCCACCGCTCCCCAAACGCAACCTCCTCCCTTCGAGTCGAAACTCGACAAACGTAAATAACATTTCAGAGTGCAGCACTAATGAGCTTTTACCCCGTAAATGTAAGAAGCGTAGAAACAGGAGTAGTCTGGCACCCGACAGTGATAATGAGGACGAGGTCGAGGATACCTCAGTGAGACGTCGTCCACTGCAGGTCGCGTTTAGCGATAATCAGCCACAGGATCGTCTCTCAGATCACAATCCAGGGGAAACGGACGGAACTACGAATAGAGGAGGAGCTGGTTTATTCGAACGAATATTCGGTGAGATATTCAGCCGACCGACTGAGAGTGGTCGTAGTCGAGGCGAAGCTGAAACTTCCTCAGATGTCCGTAGCAACAATTTCCGGGATCGTTTACGTAATATATTTGGTCCGACGAGAATATTTAGAAGACAACGTCTGGAGCGTAGCGATTCGGGCGCATCGAACCCATTTGCCACTGAACACCGACTGAAAGGCATTCGATGTTCTGGAGGTGAAACCATACTCAAGATACACTTCTCTGACATCTTAATCTGTTTTCTTGTTTTTATTTCTTTTTATATATGGTTTCTACGTGTGTGACTACCATCCCCTCTTTTTGAATTGTGTTGCATGCTGTTTGCTTTTAAATGGATAATTTTGTTCGTCTGCTGTGTTGATTGCAAACCGTTTTCCGATGTCGTTGTACGTTTTATCCTTTATTTATCTAATTTATTTTAAATTGCGATAAAATTAACACTGAATTAGTCATAACGTACATGAAGACACCTGCGTCGAATCTAAAGATAGCATCATCGTCGGCGGTTGACAGAACGAGTAATTATTCGTCACCTACTGCCGTGATTACTGCATCGTCACGAGATGAACCGAATAACAATGGTACGAGTCAGAGTAAGATATTTGTTTTTAATATTTATATTTTATTTTTAATACGATATTGTCTTTTTGAAAAGTTTGAATGAAATAGAGACGTTTGCTGCTTTTGCGTGTGTAGCGTCCTTAAGAAGCATTTCGTTATGTTTTCACAGCCATGTTTCGCATACGACCGTTTGTTTCGTAGTCGCTGCTTGCAACATTTTGTCAACGTGCTTTTCATAAACACACATTATTGCTAGATAATAAGTTTGCAGCTTGGAAAAGACCATTTTTTAGTTTCCTTGTTTATACTCCTATTATTTTTCGACATCATTACGTTATTCGGATCCTTTATATCTATAAGTTGGATGTATTTCAAGAAGTTTCTTCAATCTTCGATATGCTGGTTCATTTTGAGCTTCTGTACCGCGAGTGCGTATAAATTTTTTTTTATTTCAAAAAATAATTGCAATGCCGATTTGATTCAAATCTCTATCTCCTATGTAAGGGTTCGAGCATTGTTTCCGTTTGTTAAATTTGTAAATTTCGTTATAGGGCGCAAATTTGAGTGAATTATCCAATAAATTTTATAAGGTCTCTGATTCGACTTTTAAAAGGAATTTTTCCCGTAGAAAGGGTCATTATGAAGGTTAGCTTAGGTTAGGTAGGGTGGCAGCCTGAACGGCTCCGAATAGACCGCTGAGGTCCATAGCGATACCACATATATCAGCTACTCATTCCGTGTCGTTGCTAGCCCCTACCAGAAGATTGTCGTTGAGGTTGACGGAACCTGACTCATTGGCGAAGAGATGCTTCTCCAACTGAGTCCTGCGACTCCTTCAAGATCGTTGAAGAAGTGAGCTCTTAGCCACTTTAATCTCCTTCTAGCGAGTGCAGGACATTCGCATAGAAGGTGCTTAAGAGTTTCTTTCGTGTTTGGTATTTGGCAATTCCTGCAGCCATCGCTGGTTATTAGCTTTATTCTGTGGGCGTGTTCCCCTATCAGGCAGTGACCCGTTAGTATGCCCACTAATAATGCACACTGACTTCTGGGCAATCCCAAGAGGCTTTCAGTTTTCCTATTGTCATAAGAATTCCAGAATATTTCCGTTACTCTGGAGTCGTTTGTGTTAAGTCAGTTAAATATGGCCTTTTCGCGCATAATGTCGTCCATCATCTTCTTGCATATTTGTATTGGCGTCGGCAGCTCTTGGGCTGCCCCTCGTTAGAGCGTAGCCCCCTGCTTGGCTAGTCCATCCGCTGTTTCGTTACCTAGAACCCCGCTATGGCCCAGAACCCATCAGAGTTCCACGGTCCTAGCTGATCCCAGAGCTGTTTGGCAGTTTTGCACTGCCTTCGACTTGATTGTGACAGACTGTAGCGCCTTTAGTGCAGCTTGACTGTTGACGATTCAACCCTTTTTCCGGGATGATATCATCACCTCAGCTGCCTTTTGGATCGCAAGCACCTCCGCCTGGAAAATGCTGCACTCATTCGGCAGTCTGTAGGAAAGGTTGCATGGAAGTTCCGACGAGTAGTGCTGCTTCAGCTCCGCCTTCCATCTTGGAGCCATCCGTTTAAAGGTTCAGCGCCTTTCTGCGTCCGTGATCGACTATCGGGATCTGCTCCCTATCAGGTATATTGACCACGAAGTTTGTGTTGAAACCTACTTGTGGTTTCATATACATAGTCAGTTTTAATAGATGGCAGCCTAATATTGCGGTGGCCATATGACCCATCTTTGAAGTGCCCTGCCTCTCTAAGCCTTAGGGTACATTTAGCAGCCTCATTCTTCAGATATAGGTCGATCGGAGGCAGGTTTAGAAGGGTGTTCAGAGAGAGCGAAGATACTGTTCTTAAGGCACCAGTGATCCCTAAGCAACATAGTCTCGGTACCCTCTCCATTTTCTGTAGGATTCTTTTCGTGTTGAGTGCTGTCCATCAGACCACAGCTCCGTACGTTAGTATCGGTCTTACGACAGCCGTGTATATCCAGTGAGTTATTCTCGGCTTAAGACCCCACTTTTTGCCAAGCATGCTTTTGCAGGTGTAAAAGGCGGTGCTGGCCTTCCTGTTTCGTTCCTCAACGTTACGACCCCAGTTAAGTCTACTATCCAGGATCATACCTAAGTACTTTGACAAAGTTAACTCGGAGTCACCCATCTTTGGCAGGATAAATTCCTGAATTCTGGTTCTCCTTGTGAAGAGGACTAGTTCAGTTTTCTGAGGATTTACATTTAGACCTCTTCTATCCGCCCACTTTAGTATCTTACTGAGAGCCATAGTTGTAAGTTTTGACAGTGTGCTCGTGTGCTTGCCTGATACGAGTACCACAACATCGTCTGCATAGGCTTCCGCATGTATTCCGGACAATTCGAGGGATATATGTAAGTAGTCGTTATGAAAAGTTTTGAATGTGCTCAATTTGATACAGCATGTACAATACTATAGAGTAACAACGACTTGGCGGACAAGTCAACAACGACGTTTTTTTTCTACGAGCTATACAGGGTGTACTGCTCCTGAAAGTTAATACTTTAATGGTAGATAGTAGTGTTCAGTTAAGGAAAATTAATAAGACGTGGACATTCTTTCTTTAACCGTTACAGAGTTTTAGCACTTTTTGTAAATAGTTTCAAAAAGCTGGACTTTGCGAACAAAATCGAAATTTGCTACTCTCCTAATCATTTAATCCGGGATTTGACCTCACTTTCTGAAACTACATAAAATTAAATATAAAAGAACTTTTTCCAGTGGTACTTTGAGCTGACAAAACTGCAAAGTTGACAATAGTTGTCTCCTCAATTGATGAGGAGAGTCCTCTGAATACATGTTCATGTTGTTAGGGGATCCGGAAGTGTAGGATGAAGGCCATTAAAGGTCTTTTTTTGCTTTTTCTTGAATATTTCGGTTTTTTAGTGTAGACGTCGATATAATAACAGCTAAAAAAAAAATCGTGTAATTTTTAAATTTTGCTAAATTACTAAAAGAAGTCTTCTGAATATATGCTTCAAAATCTCCGAGGACCACTTTTATTAATTTTGAAATATTTCAAAACTGCACGATTTTTTTCCGTGGTTATATCAATGTACACTAAATAACCGAAATATTCAATAAAAACCTCCTTTACCCTACACTTCCGGATCCCGTTTAAGTGGGAGCTTCAGAGTATATACATATTCAGAGGTCTCGCCACATTAATTGAGCCAAATTTTCAAACCACACACGTTTTTTCCTATTTTTCATTCACAGCTGGGACTTTTAAGTCAAGGTTAAAGGTTTTCCTTTAATACGTAACATTTGCAAATTTTCAAATCTAAATTCTTTAAATTTATATGCCATTCGAAAGCTAATACAATGGGGCAACTCTTGTCAACTTTGCAGTTTTGGCAGGCAAAAGTACCGTTGTAAAATTATCATTTGAATTGCTGATGAAAAATCGAATTTTAAATTTCTTTAAAGTTTGGATAGTTATATAGTTATAGTTATAGGTATACGGTGATCTCTGCAACTGGGAAAAAGTCCGTTGATATGCAATTTTATGTAGTTTTAGAAGTGAGGCCAAATCTCTAAATGATCGGGGGAGTGGAAAATTTTGATTTTGTTCCACTAGTCAAATTTTTTGACACAATGTACAAAAATGCTATAACTATGTAACGGTGAGAGAGTGTCCATATCCGATCTTAATTCCCCTCAAGTGCTATCTACCATTTATCGCGCTCGGTGGCCGTGGTCGTTCGGCTACCGCTCTACGATACTAATCTAGACCTCGGAGTTAAAATCTCGGTGCGATCAAAAACTGCCAGTGAGTACTAATAGAACTCTCACAGTGCTCCGAGCTTATCAGTATCCGTATAAAGACGTCGCGGATATTAGGTGCTTGCTAGCATCTGCACTTCCGAAAAGTAGATATGCTATCGAAACGTCAACAAGGCATAGAAATGCTAGAGATGTTGCCGCGCTCATGCCCCTGGAGTGGTCAAGGGTATTAACGACATTAAAGTATTTACCATCAGGAACAGTACACCACACCATAGGTATTGAGTATGCTAAATTAGCGGACCTTGTTTTTTCTATGGATTCTTGTCTAGGGGGTGAAGAAGACTAGGAAAGTGCAGGGTGCCGATTGATTAGATTAAAATATAACAGGCATTTAAGCTCGATTTGTTCCGGAAATCGCCCGTAGCTGGACTACCGTTAATCGTAGACGGATCTACTTGGTCTCAAATTCTTCAGTCTCTGACAATTTCGCTTTGCACACCCAGGCACTACTCATACGGGGATACTCAAATTTCCGAGCGACTGGGATACTCGTCGACTAAGAGATCTGGCATGTGCAACCAGACGGTGGCACTCATACGGAGATATTCCAGTCGCGGATACTCGGCAACTGCGCGACCGGAAGCTAGAAGTCACCCGTCGTAGTCGCCCAGTCACCTGGTTGTGCATGTCGGCTGACTAAAGTGGGCATTGTGCACGGCTATTGCTTGTGGATCCGCAGGGTCGGCTTGCTTGCGAGTGTCTTCTGTTGTACATGTCGGAATGTTGATAGCGATAAAGGTTGACGTTGTGGACGGCAAGAAAAATATGGTTTTCGGATTGCTTATGGATGTGCGGAGTCGGCTTGCTTGCGGGGTACTATCGTTGTACATGTCGCTGTCGTATATTAGTTCAGGCTATGAACAGAACCGGGTATGTGTTTATCTAGTGCGCTTTGCGTAATGTTTAGTGATAGTAGTAGTGATAGGTTATCATACTCCATTATTAATATTACCTTCGTCAAAAGAAAACAATGAGAAATTTTTTGATACATCTTTACGTCGAAAGGAACACAAATTGCAGATTGTTTGTTGCTGCAAAAGAATTGCAGGAATCTTATTTGATATTCCTCGCATTCTGTAGAATGAGGAAGGACACGTACCAAGACCTTGACCCCTTCATGGGCATGGGTACCTCAATGTTATCAGAAGTCTTTCGTCAGAGCTCACACATTCCTTCATGTTGGTGTTTGTATTACAAATGGCAGGAGTGATGAGCTGCGTTAGTTATTGGTACGAGTCCTTTTTCGTTCTATAGAACACAGGGAATTTCAAATCGGATTCCTGAAATTCTTTTGCAGTACCAACAATCTGTTATTTATGTTGATATGCGTATCCAAAATTTTCTCAGTGTTCTCTTTTGTCGGCGGTAATAATGATATTGGATTATGATATCCTAATCACTGCTACTATCACTAGACATTATGCAAAGCGCACTAGATAAACATACACCCGGTTTATCCCGGCGACACACAAGAACTCCAGCTCGAACACGAACCTGGTGCAAGTGTTCTTCGACTGGCTCCAGATACATGCACGGGCGTCACTCAAATCAGAAGAAAAAGGTACACTTGGTCCATGTTCGTGTTTGACAGTGTGTGGTCGGGGTTAAGTGTAATGATCGCTTCCAGGGCTTGCGTTGGACAAGGGAGTATCGCTCCAGTGATACCCAGGCAAGCAAGGAGTTTTAGCATTAGTGCATCTGTGTATACGAAACCACTAAGCTTGGGGAAATTCAATAGAGGGAACTTGAGAATAGAAAAGGTTCATAACACAAAAGCGGGAACTTACGTCAATGGGCTAGCACTACTAAAGCGAAAAATATATCGGTTGCACCGTTAATTGGGTTCGTACTCGGAAATCTACTCTGTACACATCAAGTAATAGCCTTTAGGCAGTATGAACCTACAGTTTATACATTAATAACTTTGCACCGAAAGCGTAGGTTCGGATTGCCAAAAGCTTAAATTAGCGTGATGCTGGATCCAGAATAGATTTCCGCTTTAGTCAGTGCCAATTTATTCAATATAAATAATAATATATGTAATTCACTACGTAAATGAACTCCTACCCTAAATGAACTCAACCACTCCTAAGTACTTCTGTAATTTGCAGAATTTTTCAAGCATCGATATTGTTCGTTAGTTATGCATTTGAAATGCACAGCACACATATGTACATGTACTCAGATACCATTGAAAATATTTATTAATTTTTTTTTTTTTCAAAAAGGTGAACGATCCCCCAGATTTGAAAATTTGGGGGATTGTTCATCACCCTAATTTCTCGGGTACTGTTTATATGTAACTTTTTCTCCCAAACCCAAATCGAATTTTTGGGGGAATTTGCGAATCATCACTCCCAATTTCGGGAGATTTTACATTGACATCGCTCCAATCCCACACAAGATTTTTGTGTGTGTGGTAGGGAGAGGTGGTCCATTTGATTGGGTAGGAGTTTATTGGGGGAGTTCACAAAGCCGTTTATAGCAAAAAAATTCTTCATTACGAGCTTTTATATCACATTGGGGGCAATATTTTTTTCTTAAACGACGGAAAATCGCTCTAAATTTTGTTTACTGTCAAAAGCGAAAATTCTGTTTGAGATTTCCCAGAGTAGGTTTTCCTTGGTTCGGATTACCTGGAGCGGAAATCTACTCCGAAATGTGTACGAAAATTTGCTTTAAAATTTCCCAGAGTGATTTTTTGCGTAAAGCGGAAATCTACTTAGGGAAATCCCAGACAGAATTCCTTTTTTTGGCAGTTTCAGATTTTGGGGTGATTTTTCGTCTTTTAAAAAATGGTTTGGGGCGGTAGTTCCTTAATTTCGGAGCAATTGCTCGTATGTTTTTCGGACGGAAGTTCCATATAGACTACCGGCCTACATTTGGGGTATTAGCGTGCAAAATTTTGGAATAAAATTTCATACATTTTAGGGCAATAGTTTTAAATGAGCTACCTCCTCGAATTTTGGCGATAGTTCATTTTTATTCTGAATCGACAGGAACTATCGTTAATCGTGCGTTAATTCATGGAGCCGTTAATATGTAGTGTATTTAGTAGATACCTTCGCGATTCCTCTTTGAATCAAGTTCTTTGTAATTTATAATGAGATGATGCTCATTTTAAGTATCGGCCTAACAGTAATACTGAGCAATTTATTGTGATAATCTTGCTATCACGAACAAAAGTTACTTTGAAATAAATAAAAACTGGCATTAAGGATCATGTGACCACAACAGAAGCTCAATCTGAACTAATGCAATTTTCCCTATCTCTACTCCGCGAAAGCGTCCCAGAAAACCTATTCTCTAACCATTATTCCAAGTGAATCATCATCCTTCGCTCCATTTCCTCAATCCCCCTGTTTTTACATTTGGCGATTAGTGAATTCGACCCATCACTTCCAAAATTGACACAAGTGTGTGTCGTGTGTGTGCTCGTTTTGTTTCGGTTTTTTGAATTTTGTATAAATTTAATTTTTTTATAGTAAACAACAAGTCATCTGCATTGGGGGATCCTTTGACCGAACCTGGCGAGTATGAGAATCTACCATTCCACGGTCTACAAACGGCACCAAACAAGGTATATCAATTGAAAAGTTTATTTCTGTTTTTATTACGGCTCATATTTATGCTACTATCCGAATGTCAAATGATGTTTTTTCAACTATTATATACAATTACACAACAATTACAACAACATTAACATTGGCAATCGAACATATAGATAATATGAATAATTGATGGACGTAATTTTCAGTTTAATTAGTTAGTTGGATAATTTTTTTTTCTTTAACTTGCGTAGCGCACAAGCATTGAAAATTATATTCCCAATTTTGTTGAGGGCTTTTGTCCTGGTATGGACTTGGCAGTAGCTACCAATTAGCATAGTCTGATCTATTCGTGGAAATTTACGAAAAACAAAACATTCATATAAATTTCGTGAATACGTATAAAGTATTACACAAGACCTTTGCTTTGATATATTGTAGTTGTAGTGCTAATTTCATATCCCGTAATGACTTCATGTTCATTCACCGGTTGTTTAGGCAATACAAAGCGAATTCCTATTTTTCATTTAGAAAAATTTACCATTCCATAGAGTTTTTGGTAATTTTCCATAAAATTTCGTTAAATTAGTAGAGTTTTTGTTATTTTTTTTATGTTTTTACATTTGAATTAAATGGTTGGTTTCTTAATTACGAGAAATACAATTATTGTCACGATTGGAGCGTATATCATATATTTATTATTATTCATATTTTTTGAGTTTTAAGTAGCTTTAGAAAAAAAACACATGTCGACTGAACGTAGTGTAGTTGTCTATTATAAGCAAGTATATAAATTATACTTATAATACAAAATTAAAAAAAAAATATACATATACAATATATATAGAAATGCATAATGCTGACAATATTTTTAATTGCGATGCCGAGATATATACATTGATTGTATTGTAGAACAATTATTTGAAGAAATTGCGTATTTTTACTTCTTTTTTCCTTGTACTATATGTATCTGATTTCTACAATTACGGTTACTTAATTTTCTTTGTGACATTTGTTCAAAATATCCTTTCGTAATGGATTCAGTGACCTTCCAATTATACATATATTGATTTTAGTGTTTCTCCTTTTTGTTGTTAAAAATAAAACAATTATTTTAGTATTTTCCACTAATTTGTGTATTTATATTGGATATTACATGTTAGGAAGTAGTAACAGTGATTTTACGTTGATACCTGTTGTTTAGCAGATAATTTTGAATTGGATGTTTCGCCTTTTAACTACTGTAGATAATCAGAATCAAGTTTGTAAAAAAAAAGACATTGTAAAAATTTGACCAGATTTTGGAAACGTCCATTCAAATTTGTTGCAGAACATTAGTAAAATTTCCACATACCTCCAAACAATAATACCTATTAACCAAAGAATGCCTATTCATACTTTTATGCTAACAATAGCACTAATCATGCGTTTTTTTTTCTGTATTCCCTCCTAAAATTTTTGCAGTTCGCTACAACGCCGTCCATAAATTTCAATAACTCGAATGTTGTACGTGTTGCACCGCGACCCAAGCAAGTGACTAACAATAATACAAATAATACCAGCAGCTATGCACTACATCAACAACAATCGCATTATCCCTTAACACAATCCACCCTCCTGAAGCAATCTTATCCTTTGTCAACGTCCCAAACGTTGCTTTTGTCCTCCTCCGGTGCAAACAGTGGTCATGGTGGTGTAAATAGTAATAGTGCAGGTAATATGACTAATTGTTCCACGACTAGTGCATCAACGGGCAACGGAGGAGGAAGAGGACACTCGCGACAGTATAGCTTGAGCAATTGCTTCCCAACCAGCTATACGGCCTACTATCAGCAGCAACAGCAGCAAAAGGGCTCGATCTCAAAAAACTCAATTGTCGATAATTCTTTTGCCAGCAATTGTCCGTACACGGTTCAGAATCAGAGTAGCTCGACGTCGAGTCAAAATCCCTTTGTCGTACAGAATTTGCGCAAATTCAATACAAACAGTGGCTGCAGACAAAGCGGCACGCATCGAAAAAAGCCTCCAGATCCGGAGAAAAAATTCTACTCCCTAAAATCGCTCGGCAATCGTAAGGGTGGCGGTTTGCATTTTTGCTCGATAAAACCTTCGTTGTCTAGTAGTAAGTGTAAACGACATCATTCCTTTGCTGGTGGCAGTGTCGGTGATATTGTGACCAGTGGCAATTGCATTGGCCCCACACAACATACTCTTCCGTTCGTAGCACAGCATCATCAGCAAACTGATGCATCCAAAATGAAATTCTACGAGCCGCCTCTCTATGAGAATCTAACAGATTCCATTCAGATTCATGAGAGTAGCCTGGGTGGTAGTCATTCGCATAACACACATGGACAGCATTCGCATGCGAATGGAGACGTCAACAATCTCATGGAACCTGAACGATTGAGTATCTACCGAAGCGATTCAGGAATCTCGAATAGTTCGTACGAATGTGTCACGCCAGTTCCTGCCCCACGTCAATTATTGAAACAGAAATCTTCGTCGTCATCACATTCACAGTCGAAATGCCAAAATCATAGTCCTCTGTATATGAATGTCACGGATAATTCGCGCAGCACGGGAAGGACTTCACCGTCGCAGTTGCCATCGTCCTCATCATCGTTGTCGCAACAACCCCAACAACATGTATCCGCTGCAACAAATAGCAACCACCCAAGTTGTCTAAATGCCTCAAGCAATTTTAACAGTAGCAATAGTAGCAGCAGCAATGGTAATGGTAGTCATTGTAATGGTGCTAATAAATGTAACCAACCCAATAATAACAATTCAAAGGACACTATGCAATTGTACTGCCAACGGCAACCGCAACAACATCCAGACCTAAAACAACACCATCTCCAGCAAAATCAACAACAACTCCGACCACACGAATTACAACATGCGAAACATGGCTCATCTAATCGGAGTCGGTGCAAAAAACGAGCCCAAAATTCCGCTTCGCTTGTAAATCTCGAGGTTTGTCTATTAATTCATTAATATCTTTTTTTGGAATTTCATGTCCGTTTAGTTATCCTCGTGACAATCTTTTGGTTTGATTAAATTCGAGGGGAAATTAGATTTATCAGTTTTTGAATCGGAAGCATTTTAATGAGTTGACCAGAGAGGCGACAGGATATTTATAAAATATTTTTCGACTATCTTTAAATGAAATCAGTTCTTATTTCTGCAAAATACTCGTACATTACGACTGTTATAAATACTTTTTACATGATTACACTGTGACAAAAACATATTTCCCAGAGAAGTAACATGATAACAATTCGATTTTAAAACAGATGATTTTAATAGATGAAAGGATACTTAATTTTCAAATCCTTAATTCTTACGAATTCAAAGATCTGAGATACAAATTTGCTGAAATTTCATTCAGTTTTTGGTTAGTCGTTCACTTCAGTTAGATACATACACCATTCATACATTATCCTAGGCTTCTATTTTAATTTTTAGGGTTTCGTAGTAAAAACAAAGCCCTTATGAAATCGGTCAAATGTCTGTCTGTCCGTCTATCTGAATATCTCACAAACGGCTGAAGCTACATACATGAAATTTTATAGGAATATGTAGAAATAATATAATTAGGGGAGGTCTCCATAGAGCGGAAATTAAGGTCAATTTTTTTTTCATCTGTTATAGGCATTTTTCGTATTTTCATCAAAAAGGGAAAAAGAGGTAGAGGGCAAAATATGAGATCATAATTTGTCCCACCCCCTTGCATTTCGAGACCGTTACACTTAGAAATATGGAAACTCAGCTAGCATAGAAAAATAGTGGAATTTTGATATTTTCTCAAAATACAATAGGTTAATTATATTGTAAAATAGTATATTTCTGTAGTTGCAATTAGCACATACCTGCATCTGTCAAACACTTCTCAGGTCAACGGTGTTATGGCCAACGATAATCAACACCATGGGTAATAAGATCTCCAAGTTTGGTAACAATCACGTAATATTTAATAATAGTACGTTCATCCATACAAAAAATGCACTTAACAAGCCTCTTGTACTACATACTAGTACTACGAGTACTACAGACTTAAAATAAAAAATAATTAACAGGCGCAACAGTCCAATTTGAACCATGGCCTCGAGATGAGTTAGCATCATCTCATTTTCTAGATCGTGACAGTCTTGTGCAGAGGTGTGTGATCAGCAACACGCTCAACCGAGTTATTTACCCCATAAATGGCTACTTATTTTACAGCTGAGTGGGCTCATAGTCCGACACGTAAATCCCCTTTTTTTATTGAAAACTACCGCATTCAGTAGGAATCGAACCGGGGCCCAGTGCGTAGAGGCGAACGTGCTAACCATTGCGCCATCCGGACTTGTATATTGTTTTCGTAGATCGAATTGGAGTTAAGCATTTTTAAAAGGGCAAAGATTAGTGGGAGGGGAGTGGGGGCGGAGAGGGGGTGCGAGAAGTAGGCTGATTGCTGACTCTATTTTCAATAATTATTCAAACAATTTAACGATTTTTACGCAAGCCTGCAATTTGCAATGTCGTCTTAAGATGAATGGTTAAGCATCCCCAAGAATAGGACAGTTCATCTCCTATTGGCATGGGACACTACAAAACCCTCCGATTGCGGGCGTAGCCCTATATTTTCCGGTTTCATTTTCTAATGTTGTGATAACAGGACAACAACTATGAAATCAAGCTTCGATAGGCACGTTCTGGCGCCGACTAAGGGGAGAAGGCTCTTTTTTTCTACCCCCTCAATCCAAAATTGGGGACAACGCCCCACCAATATTTCAAGCACAAATATCGTTTCGCAAGGAAAGCGATCTTGTAATGAACCATATTATGGTCTGGTAGTGCTGTTCTCACCGGCAGATAGAAGCAGCACCTGATGAGTAGTGATCTGTTGGTGGTATGAAACCAGAAGCCGAGGGCCCCATTACACCTGGACCCAGGTGCTACCGCGTGGGCGTCTGATCCGTCCGCCAACCATTCCATCCTTATCGACTATTTTTTTTTTTGATTCCCCATTTTTACCTCCCCTGTTTGTGTTGTCTTCCCCAGGCCTATGAATTTTTGTTAATACGTAAAGGACAGGGGCAACGAGCGGCGAAAACCCCGCCCACATCTCCCGAACTGAGCTACAGCAAGCATAGGCCGCTGTTTAGCTCGTTGAGGGCCTTTTTCTTCGCCAGATGGCACCGCCCGACCTTCACGGTCACTATGCTACCTAGGCTCCGTCCCCACAGGCATCTCCGGATGTCCACCAGACCGTCCGTTACAATCTTCACTTGACTTCTTCGGTCAAACAATCAAACACTTGTTTAGCTGTGAAACATAGGGAAGGAAGGAAGGAGCTTCTAAATATATATGGCCCATGAGGATTGTACCATTGAATCTTGTGTTTTATCAAGACTTGACAGTTGTCCATCCCGATGCCACGTGTAATGAGGAACCGTGTGATATTAGCCCTAACCATAATGGTCATATGATGTATTAGAACTCGTCGTTCAATTTGGTTATGATTCCTGAAGATGCTGTCAAAAATTAACGGATGTTTTGTGCTAGCTATAACGATTTTAAGACGTGGACGGTTAAAATATTTGAATTTAATTAAAATTTAATTCTTCATTATTTTGTGTTATCATACAGAAAATTATTATGGTTCCATCTATAAATGCTTAAAAAATTGACCAGTAACTAACTATAATGCTTCATTCTTAGAAACAAACAAAACAAACGTCATTTCCATACAACGCTGATGATTTGCATGGTCGGGACAAGGACTCGAAAAACCATCAGAAGTAGTCTAGTGCATTCGCCTCATGATCCCCAGTCACCTCGATTTGCCTAGTTATCACTTCATTACCAAAAATGCCTTTTTTTCCTGACCAAAGGCGAGTTAGTTCAGTCAATAATCAAAAACGCTTCTTATATAATATATCCAGAATAATGCTTAGGCTTAATTGTCACTTATACAATAGAATGATATAACAACGATACAAGAACAAAAATGCACCCTTTTTTTATTTAAATGTACCTTTATTCACACCTAGATCATGATATAAGAGACCCTGAAGTGAAATTTATTTTATAAGAAATATGTATATAAGAATAATACAGGAGAGATATAAGAACCTTATAAGAAAGATATAAACTTAGCAAAAAAAATTAATATCCAACAGTGTTTTGGTCTCAAATCTCTCGCACTTAAGTGCTTCCTACACAGCGACCATAACCGCATAAATCGAACCTAGGCCACATCGGTTTCGTTATCTGACACATGGTGTTAATTGCCCATCTTGAGTTGGCGTTGCTAATCGCAGATGAGCTGATACCGTGCTTGTAAGAATCAAGGGGAATGCTGATGTTTCGCTGATTTCGAGAAAACGCCTCCGTTGTCTCTCTTCGAGCGAGCTCGTCAGCTCTAACATTACCGTAAAAACCGGTAAGACCAGGTAGCCAGCGTAGTTTGATTTTGAAGAAATTGCCCATTTCTGTGAGAGACGCGCGGCAATCTGCTACCGTCCTTGCTGTGGTAAGAATGGACTCTAGGGCTCTTATCGCAGCCTGGCTATCCGTATAAATGATGACTTCCATGACCGTGATAGTCCGGATGGCGCAACGGTTAGCACGTTCGCCTTCAACGCACTGGGCCCCGGTTCGATTCCGGGGATTTACGTGTCGGACTATGAGCCCACTCAACTGTTAAATGAGTACCCATTATGGGGTAAATAACTCGGTTGAGCGTGTTGCTGATCACATACCTCTGCACAAAAACCGTCACGATCTGGAAAATGAGATGATGCTAACTCATCTCGAGGCCGTGGTTCAAATTGGACTGTTGCGCCAGTTATTTATTTATTTATAACCGTGATAACGTTACGTCCCAGCCAGAAAATAGCCTCCCTGAATTGCCGATACTTCCGCCTGAAGAACGCTACAGTGATCGAGGCACTGCCCAATAATGTAAAAGCCGACAGACTTCGAATAAAACGTTGATTTTTGAGAGGAGAACACATTAATTTTAGGTGTGAATATATCAACTAGTAGTCCTTGCATTCGAATACATTAGTTAGAAAAGGATACTCATAGTGGGCTGAGAGAGGAATTAATACTAACCCAAAAGTAACACTGTAGCTGTCATATTGCTACATTTGTCACTGTATAAGTTAGAAATTTTTATTTTTTTGTATGTATTAGCTGGTTGGTTACCGAGAGCGGAGAAATATTTGGTTTTTTTTTTGTAGATTTGTATCGATTTTGCCTTATTCGCATAGTTTTGCTGTCAATTCACACTTATACTACATTCGTTCTAAATGCGTACGTGATATATGAATTGCAAGTCTTACGCATACATAAATACTGCGAAATTCAAAATTTTGTCGGCTTTATATTAAAGAGCAGTGGATCGGGAGACGAATTGATAAGTTTATATTCAGTCGTTCGTAGTAGACCCCGGCTCCAACGCCTGCCTCGTTCTTAGATCCGTCTGTGTAAGATGGATAACGAGTCAGACAACAAAGGTCGGTCCGCGACCCACTGGCGCCGTGGTGGAATTTGACTTATGAAATTCCTATCAAAGACATAGTGTGGTGTGATATAGTCCGTTGGGGCGGGGATATCCCGGTTGATCAGTATTGTAGAATGCCCAATATTGATCGTTATCCAGTTACCCGTTTCACGAACGAAGCCGGATAGCCGTGGATGAAGCCAGCTGCTCGGCCAAGATATCAAGATGGAGCAGGTGAAACAATATATCAAAAGCATCGCTAGGAGTCGTCCTAAGAGCTCCACTCATAGCGACGTTGGCTGTTCTTTGTACCTTTCCCAGCAGACTGCGATTAATTGCAATATCAAGTGCAGTTCACCAGACCACAATGCCATACAATAGCAGGGGGCGCACGATAGACACATAGAGCCATCGCATAACTTTCGGCTGTAGGCCCCAGTTTCTTCCAATAGCCTTCCTACAGGAGTCTAGGCCGATGCTGGCTTTTTTCACGCGCTCCTGAATATTAGCCTTCCAGTTAAGCTTTCTCTCGAAGATTACACCCAGGAATTTGGCCTTATCAGTAAGGATCAGTCTGACACCTTCCAGTATTCCAGGAGTTTTTACTGATGGTACTGTATGCTTCTTGGAAAAAGCACAAGTTCCGTCTTGTTGGGGTTGACTTGAACCCCAAAATTTGCAGCCCATTTGGTTAGTAAAGAGAGAGCTTTTTGTAGAACCTCACTAAGTGTACTGGGGAACTTCCCCGAAACAGCAATGGCAACGTCATCCCCATAGACAATCACCCTGCAGCCCAGCTGCTCCAGATCTAAAAGCAGGCGATTTATAGTGACGACCCAAAGAAGTGGGTCGTCACTATAAATCGGAGTGCCTCTACTCACGGCTCTCCTCACGAACGAGGTGCCTAGCTCGGTACAAATAATCCTCGATGTCAACATCATGTAAATTAGCTTACAGAACGGGTTCACTGTCAGGTGAGGTAACGTCTCTATAATAGAGTTCGGTCTGACGCTGTTAAAAGCGCCCTCGATGTCCATGAAGAGGACCATAGTGTATTCCTTATAGGACAGAACTTTCAATATGGTGCGTTGCGTAATGGAGTGCAAAGCCTTATCTACAGATTTGCCCTTCCAGTATGCATGTTGAGACTTTGGAATTAGGCGCGGAGGTATGATACTCCGCAGGAGAAAATCAATTAATCTTTCTAACATTTTAAGTAGTGTAGACAATAGGCTTATAGGTCTGAGGTCTTTCGGACTTACATTCCCGCCTTCGGGATGTAGACCACCTTGACATCTGTCTACATTCTCGGGACGCAAACCAAATCCAAGTTGACTTTTTACCCCAATTTTTCTAACCGTATAGGAGTGGGACAGCTGCGGATAGCCCTGTTACCGGGAGACATGCTAGTCTCTCTAGTCTGGTCAATAGCTTCATATTCAATTTTGGATCTATAACAACAACCGCCTTATAGCTCCAAGGTATTATACGAGGGCTTGATACTACAGTATCTTAAACTATGGGTCGCCAAGCGAAATTTGAGGGTAGCAAAATAATTCTTCCGGTCAATCCACGTGAACCATTTTGAGATTCGTGTTATGTATGTTTTGATATAATTTGGTGGCTATGGAGGCTTTGGTAACGGGTTGAATGGGAAATTCACTGCCACAAAGGCCCCAAACCAAAATCTTTAAAACAGAATTTCAAAAACATAATCCCAAAAACATAAAAGCTCCAAATAAAGGGTCGGCGCGTCTTCTAAGATCATACGTCAAATACAGGTTTGAAAATTATTTTAGATGATACTATGATTTTGTTCACTTAGTTCACATAACAATTCACTTAGGTTAGGTTAGATAAGAGGGTTGCTGATAGCGCAGCTCGCATTATTCCTTCCATTTGGACCCATTTGCCACCCTCCGCTGGCCAATTAGAGCTGCCAGGTGGCGACTCGGCTAAATTGAATTAGCTGATTCAACGAGGCGGCACTAGCCACATTTGATGGCTCGTGAAAGGTGGAAGCACCTAAAATGTGGAGGCTTTCCAATTAAGGCCTGGACACTTACACAAAGTATCTTCGATTGTGTTCTCTCCCATCTCGCTAAATCAAAAGATTCAGCCGACTCTTCTCGATAAATTGACTGATCTGGCAAGGTTTTATTGAAGAGATTTCCTCGGCCAAGGAAAATGTTATGCCGAAGTATTCAGTACGTCTTTGAGACAGCCGTTCGCGCTCGCAAAAGATGTGCTGTGAGGTTTCATCATGGGCCTCGCAAAAGCGGCAGCTAGCGTCTGATATAATATGCATGATTTTAAGGTGACCACTCAGACGCGAGTGTCCCGTTAAAATTCCACAAATTATTCTGACCCTCTTCTTGCTCAACCGCAGCAATTCCAAGGTATGAACGCGTGAGTGGCCGGAAATAAACAGCTTGGCCTGCCTTAGGCCTGGGAGGGGATCCCATTTTGATGAAGCACGTGTGCTTTCCCAGTCCCTTATGTGGTTTCTGCAGTAGCAGAGTGGTATCCCGAAAAACGGTTCTTGGCCATATATGGAGACGTCGGAGGCTCGGTTTGCTAGCCTATCTGTCAGCTCATTGCTCTCGATTCCCGAATGACCAGGGACCCAGTAAAGTGTGAGTTAATTCGTTGAACCCACATATGGAGGACTTCTTGACAAGAATACTACGTCAACTATTCAACTAGATCAGCCGCCTGTCGTAACGCTTAGCAAAATTTTTCAATATTTTAAAGTAAATTTCAAAATCCAATAGTTCATTTTGTTACTTACTGCTACATTGGCTAGTTCTTGATCTATCCGTGACGAGTTTTCCACCGTAAAGATCGAAGGCATTCAACAATTTACGAATTTCTACAATTGACTCAAGTGACAGCAGTGACTTTGTCAACAATAATCAACACATCATCCACTACACTAACTACGACCTACGAGTACTGCGAGAACGAGATTATCATCGATCGCCAACTGAAAGCTCTGTTTATTATTCTTAATCTATATTGATTACGGTCCCTGAAAACAATTCATATCTTATTATCATCTACCATCTTGCGATTGAGTGATTTTGGGATAAAGTGCAGTCATTTGAGTGAGTACTGTTTGAGTGTGTACTGTTTGTGTGAGTACTGTTTGAGTTATTGAGTGACAGCCAAACTTAATACTCTAGTTGAACTAGATTCAAAATGTCAGTAGTCAATTTGTACGAATGCACACTATGCCGAAAAGATTGCAAGCCTAGTGAAGATTTCTTCCATTGCGAATTGTGCAAAAGGCCGCAACATGCGATGTGTGCTGGCTTATCAAGAACGCAAGCACTTGCGCTAAAAGCATCTTCTTCTTCGAAGAGAAATGTGTTTTTCTGCACGACATGCACTGCGAGAGATGATCGGTGGAATGCACTTTCGTCTTTGGTTAATTCACTGAGAGACGAAATTAATCAATTGAAAATCGAAATCAAGCAGAACCAAAATGCAGAATCGGATCCTTTAATTATGGAGGATATCATTTCGGAAATTGATGACCGTAGGAAACGATCAACTAACGTCATCCTCCATGGAATTCTGTAGTCGAATACAGAGGAAGATACGAATAAAGCCCTGGATATAATAAATCGGACGTTACATCCAGCTAATATAACAGCAGCTGACATAAGAATTCTACGTATTGGCAAGCCTAATTCTGGAAAATGCAGACCAATTAAAGTTGTGACCTCAAATTCGAGTCTTCCACTTCAAATAGTCAGGAAAAAAATGATACAACTCTAAAAAATTACTTCAGGGACAATAATATAAATATATCTATGGACCAAACACTTCGCCAAAGGGAACATTTGAAGTCATTAAGAAATACGTTAAGTGACGTTAAGATTACTGATCCGGATGCCACAATCAAGTATTTGAATGGTGTCCCCCGCATTATTCGAAGCCGAGCTGCAAAAAACTAAACATCCCATTAACGATATATTATCAAAACACTCGCGGGATTTGTTCGAAACTAGAAGAACTGCGGACTTCCCTAGCAACATCTCATCACGACGTAATAATCTTAACTGAAACCTGGTTAAAACCAAGCATTTTCTCGCCCGAACTGGGACTTTATAATTACAAAATATTTCGACTCGATCGAAATGCGCGCACATCTGATAAACAAAAAGGTGGTGGTGTACTCATCGCTGTCAAAAATTCAATCAAAGCGTCTGAGATAAAGTATCTACATCATGATGTTGAACAACTTATTGTATGTATTCAAACCGGACGTATGAAATTAATCGTATCTACTGTGTACCTACCGCCCGATAGTTCACCTGATAACTACTATAAACATGCTAAAGAAATTCTCCACTGTGCAAACATCTATCCAAACGCCAAATTTATTGTGACCGGAGATTTCAACCTTCCAACTGTAAACTGGAGTCAAGAGTCGTGGACGCAAAACAATACGAATTTAAAAAGTTCGCATATTATAGATTCCTTTTCTTTCTTAAATTTTCAACAGTTCAATCATATTTACAACCAAAACAATAATTTATTAGATCTGGTTTTCTCAAATTGTAATGAATTAATTATTTCGTCTAATCAACTACCATTTGTAGCGATAGATAGCTACCATCCAGCTTTGGATATTATTGTAAATACTAAATTAACAAATTTCGGTAAAGACAGACCAACGACAGTTACATTTTTGAATTTTAAACGCGCTGACTATAACAGCATTAATGAAGCACTAGCATTAATAAATTGGCAAGATTTAGATCATTTGACTTTGAACGAGGCTATATGTGAATTTTATAATATTGTAAACGACATAATTTTTTCTCATGTTCCTGTTGTACAACGGTATGTGGATAATTTTCCAGTATGGTTTTCATTAGAGCTAAAAAATTTGATCCGCGATAAAAAGCAAGCTCATGCACGTTATAAAAATACTGGCAGTTTTAATGATTATAAACTTTTTTCTGAACTTAGAGCTGCTTGTAAAGTCAGATCGAAAATTGATTTCAAATTATACAATTATAAAATCGAATCAGAGATACCACATAATATGAAATATTTTTGGAGGCATATAAAATCTTTTAAAACTGAAACTGGTTTGCCAGATGAAATGCATTTAGATGGAGTATGGAGCTCTGATTGTAATGTAGTCGCTAATATGTTTGCAACTAATTTTGCGAAAGTATACAGCGAGGTAGTCAATACTTATAATCCCCCTTCACTAAACCTTATGATTAATCTGTCCACTATCTCAATAGATTTCGATTCCCTTGAAAAGAAATTACTTACGCTAGACGTCACCAAAAGCCCTGGACCAGATGGTATTCCACCAATATTTCTAAAATATAGTGCTAGAAGTATAGCTCGTCCACTCCTTTCATTGTTCAACCGATCATTAGAATCAGGAAACTTCCCAAATATATGGAAATCTAGTTATATAGTACCTATTTTTAAAAATGGTGACAAAAGTGATGTTCGTAATTACCGACCAATTTGCATTCTATCATCGATACCCAAAATCTTCGAGAGCCTTGTTACTGATCAAATAACGCCTATTATCCGTCCCGTCATTATACATAATCAACATGGTTTTTGCTCCGGAAAATCTCCTACGACTAATCTCCTCTCATACCATAACTATATTTGCAATTCTTTTGCACGTTTTCAGCAGGTTCACACAGTGTATACTGATTTTACAAAAGCTTTTGACACAATTAATTTTGACCTATTGTTCAAAAAACTAAAAAATATGGGACTGCATGGTCCACTGCTATCCTGGCTAAATGATTATATAAGAGAGAGAACTTTCCTTGTTAAAGTCAAAAACAAATTGTCAAATCAATTTTCGTCAACATCTGGAGTACCTCAAGGGTCTCATCTTGGCCCTCTCTTATTTTTAATATTCATAAACGACATCAATCTTATTTTTGAAAACGTTGAATTTTTACTATTTGCTGATGATTGCAAAATTTATAGAGCGATTTCATCAATAAGTGATATTGAAATCTTGCAATCCAATTTAGATAACCTTTATAGATATTGTGTCGATAATAGCCTAAAGCTTAACACGGATAAATGCCAGTCAATGATTTTTAATAAAACAAGAACAGTTCATCAACATGTTTATACTATTAATGCTACTCCTTTAAAGACAGTTGAGACAGTAAAAGATCTGGGAATTACTTTTGATTCCAAACTTAATTTTTTACTACATATTGAAATGATTACCGAGCAGGCCAGGCGCATGTTGGGCTTCCTTATTAGAAACACCAGACATTTCTCCAATATAAATACTCTAAAAACATTGTATTTCACTCTAGTCAGAAGTAAACTGGAATACGCATCGGTATTATGGAATGCGCATTACCAAAGTCATTCTGATAAACTCGAAAAAGTGCAACATAAGTTTTTGAGGTATATAGCTTATAAAACTCATGTTACACGTCAAATATCGATTATGCAAATATATTATCTATGCTCAATACACACACACTAGATGCAAGAAGAACTTATAATGATGCCATGTTTCTATATAACTTGCTAAATAACAATATCGATTCTCCTGAACTTTTGCGCCAAATATCCTTTAGAGTACCTGCAATTAACACTAGATCCAATGATTTGTTTCAACTGCAAATCTCTAGAACGAATTATCTTCAATTTTCACCTATCGAAAGGCTTAAGATCATTGGTAATAAATTATCCACAAGTGTCGACTTTTTTAATGACAACAGTAACATATTAAAAAATGCTTTGCTAAATATTTAGTCATATTATAATGTAAACAGTTAGTAAAACATTGCTTTAGACATACATTAGAATAAGTAATGAATTTTATTGTTTTTTTTTTTTTTTTTTGGAAGCATTTAAATTGTGAATTTAAAGGACTTTTTGTTCGTTTAATAAATAAATAAATCAATAAAGCCAGTACCAACTTAGAATTGATAGTGAAATTAGTAAGCGCTTTGATAGCTGCCTGACTGTCGGTGGATACCGGAAAAAAAATCATTTTTGTACGAGTAACTTCATTTGTTCTTTTATCTGGGGTCGCGGGAAAATTTCGGACTTAAGAGGGTCGCAAATAAAAAAAAACCCGGCATCATTTAAACATGCTGATTATTTATTTTATTTATTTTCCTTGTGCTCGTCTTGTTGGAGCGCCCAGCCAGTAGTTCTATCTATAACATCAAAATTTTTGCAGTGCTGTGCACTTCATCTGGATCTCAATACTTTGAAAACTCTTTTGGACTGAAATCAATATTAAACCAGTCGTTGTCATTGAACAATAACCAAAAGTCGTAAACGGTGAGTTAGTCCTAATCCAAGGCACAGTTGACTTTTCGTTAGCATATATAAGTTTTGGGATGATGCAAGTTGTTGGCATACACATCCTGTCCAATGTAGCCACCTTCTACGACATGCCGGGAAAGGTCGTGGCATTATCCTTACGCCCCCAACACGATAGGGGGAATTTCCACCACAACCAAATTACCGCTCGGCGGCTTGACTTGATTAGCATTGTTCAACGACCACTGCTGTTTCAGGGAGCACCCACAAAAAGGACTATGGAAAAGGATTTCTGCTCCCGATTCTGTATTTACCACTTTGAAATTAGCAGTAAAACTTGTTCCGATTCCACTGTTCCAATGAGAGGTATATGAAATAGGGGACCGATGTCTTCCAAATTTAGGAATGTAGACAGACAGACAGACGTGAAAAGCTTAGTCGACCCATCTCGTCAGACTATTTCTTACTTCGTGAAAGGTATAAAATGTGAAAAAAGAGTATTGTTCGAGCGGTGTTGGGCTAACTTTCTCGGAATGCATCACTTTTTCGAAGTGACAAAGCTGAAATTCGAACTCAGCACCCCTAAATACAATACATAAACCAAAATTGAGGAAAAGACTTCTGTATTTCTCCGTTAAACCACGCCAACACTAGACTCTTAGGCCTGCGTGAAAAATATATTCGACCTAATCGTAGGTCGAGTATATTTTTACTCCCACATCACACACATATTCTGACTAACAATAAGGTATGGTATGCATAATGAGGAATATCTTCGTTTTTGTTTGGCCTCTAATCAATCCTACCGCTTGTAGGAAGATTAAATGTTGATTACTATCGAACATTTTTAACGTTAAGTTATAACGCTTCCAATATTTAATAACTAAATTAACTTTAATAGCTAAACCTGGTATATCTAGTGTTATAATCAACATAGTGATCTAGTTTTACAAATACTATACGAGTATACCAGTTTACAAACTAACATTAAATGGAACTACATAAACGAAATTCGATTGCCAGTGTAATATACGAGTATGAAGAGACTATAATTCCAAATACGTCAGTCGGCATATTCGGATACTTGACACGCTTTTCCAAAAAATATCAAAATCTCAAAATACTTATGATCTCGAAAACAACAAACATTATTACTCTGGATAACTACTGCAGTAAATCATGATGAGATAGTAATCTTATGCGCCCCATAGATGTATGTACCAATTGCTCGGACTGGTCGAGCATCAACAATTGACACGTGATGCATAAGCATACAATTTACACTCGACCAGCTAAGGTAGTCGCTGATTTGACTCTTTACACTTATGCGGAGCGGGGTGGCGTCGGTAGTGAATGCCTTGCTTGACTACTTCGCTCGAGTGTAAATGTATGCTTATGGTTCGCGTGTCAATGGTTGATGCTCGACCAATCCGACCGATTGGTACGTACTTCTATGGAGCGCATTACTTAACTCTTAAAATCTCTCTTATCATTTAAATCATTAAAATCATTTAAATTATTAAACAAACCAAAAGAATGTCACGACTAAAATTGGAAGGTAATACTTGGTACCTCGACTTTCGACAGAATCTTAGGTACGTACTTCTTGTAGTGCCAAATGGTTTTCTTAGTTTCCAGCCTGTAGCAAGGAATATTCAATTTCAGATTTCGGATTCATGCTTCCTGTGTGAAATGTATCGTCCCATATAGAATAATTGCTTTTAGTTTATTGGTAAATAGGTATTGATCAAAACTGTCAACGAGTCAAAATTTAAGCTTATTAATTATAATATTTAAACAAAAATGTACGTTTCGTTTTTAACGTCAATGTTCATTCAATTTTACGTTATATCTGGCTTGACCATTTATCGTCATTCTCTAAGACACGGACAATTTATTGACAATTAACGTTGGCACTACGAGTATTATGGACTTATGATGTCGGTAATTTTAACGCTGCTTTGACACTGCTCTCTCGTACGCAAAAATACATTGTGTCGCCGAACATAGGCTCTGGATTTCGGATGAAAATAAAATGGTAAGACCTCACAAACTAAATCGTATTGTGTCTTACAATTCTCCCTCTGTGTAAGGTTGATTATGAGCTATGTCAAAAATACTCGTCTTTTTTGCCTCGTACATATCATGGAAGATGAAGAAATTTACAAAGGTAAAGCTAATACAGAAAATACTGTCACCGAGAATTATAAATGTTATCTATATTTTTTTCATAAAAAATCACTATCTACTCAAAGTTTTGTTACTAAATTGAGATTGGCATGTATTGCCATCACGGGGGCTCTAAGGACTACACCGAACGCTGCCTTGGGCGCATTGTTTCAATCAGTTCCCTTTGGACATTTCCGCAGATTTCAGCGATTACGGCTGTTCACTTTCGGGAAACCGGTCATTGGGCAGCTTCAACCAGGTCACTCGGCTGTATTGATCAACTTTGATATGCCCGAAATGCCGGAGTATACTACTACTTTCCTTAACCCCTAGTGGGACATAGCGCGTCAACTACCACTGTGCGCCACCGTACTCTGTTCTGGGCAATGGGGCGCAACTCCCTAGAAGACTTACCCAGTGCCTTAGACTCCGTTGCAAAAGATCGACGCCATGTGATTTTAGGACCCCATTGGTTTGAAATGGGGTTTCATTTCATGGCATGCAAAGCAATGCAGTTACGTATATCACTCTTCCGCAATGTGTGACCTATTCAGTGTCATTTTCGCCTGCGTATCAATTCGTTGATTGGCATCTGACCCGTACGCTTACTTAACACTTCATTTGATATTTTTTTGGGCCAGAAAATTCTTATAATTCGACGAAGACATCAGTTGACGAAAACTCGCAGCTTTCTGAAGCTTAAGGAAACTTTCCATGTACTGCTCCCATACAAAAGCCCAGACAGTACCAGGGAGCGAAACAGGCCCAGCTTGGTCTTGTTGCCGAGATAATTGCTCTGCCAGATTTTGGACAGCATGCCATATGCGCATTTAGCCTGGTTGATACGACGAGCGATGTCCTGCTCCGTACCACCATTTTCGGCCACAATGCTTCCCAGGTAGACGAAGTTTTCCACCTTCTCCACAGACTGCCCATTAATATTGATGGCAATAAGTGTTGGATTTCTTTTTCGCAACGGCGGGCTAAGAACCTTGATGTTATAATATATAATTGTAATATATAATTAATTAATCTTTAGCCGAACCTTGCTTGCCTCCCTCTGGAGATCTAACACCATTGCGAACAGATCCATGATTTTGTGGGAGAGTAGGCTTATGTCGTCAGCGTAATCAAGATGTTGTAGATAAGATGTCAAAGTCCATTGCATTCCTCTGTCGAGTCCGGATAGGGCTGCATGCAACACGTCGCCGATCACTATGAGGAATAGGATCGGTGAGAGGATGCACCCCTGTCGAACTGCGAATATCAAAGTCCCCCGACACCTTACTTTTTGCAGAACGCAGCATTTCGCGCCATCGTAGATTGCCTTAATAGTAGCCCCAATCTTCTCAGGAGTATCTATTCTGCGCAAGACCGCCCATATATAATCCTGGTTCGAAAGCCTTCTCGAAATCAATAAAAAGCAAGTGAAGCGGAGAATCGTATTCGGCGCATTGCTCGATGATGATTCGTAAGATGTTAATGTGATCGACACAATAGAATCCGGATCGAAAGGCGGCCTGTTCTTCATCAATTTTGCTTCCTCCTTTAGTCTTTCCAGGACAATTTTAGCTATTATTTTTGCAACAGTAGGAAGCACACAAATGCCTCTCCAATAATTGTCCTTTTTTGGAAGTTTGACTATCAAGCTTTCCTTGCACTCAGTGGGAAAGGGTCCTGTGTTCCACGTTTTATTAACACTAGCTTTCTGACTATAAAGAAGCTCTCAATGCTGCTTCGATTGTTGCCTGTCGCTGTAGCTAATCGCACCTTAAGTTGATTAAACAATCCGCTGCCATGATGCTTCGGATATCCAAGGCTTATGCCGGCAATCCGGGCTAGTGCCATCGATGGTATCTGCGGTGTCAATGCACGTTTTTTTGATGGCATCCCGGTAAACCGCCAAAAACCATATAAAATCTATGTTTGGATATGACTCCCATATTTGGGCAGGTGGACGTGGCATACTTGATACTTGCTAACCACTCAACCCCGGCCCCTAATCTCCTTTTTGCTAAGGCTAAGGCTTGCATAAAAGGGAGTTACCCTAACGCTTTGGCAATTGCATAAAAAATATCGTATACGGTCGCAGTGCTTGCACCATTGAGGCTTAACCTGACTTAATAAAAAAAAATTAAACCGGAATATAGAGGGCTGCGCCCGCAATCCGAGGGTTTTGTAGCAAGCGATTATTTTGGTATATAAATATCGGCTCCTTGCTCTTCTTGATACCACTCAGATGGATAAAAAAACATAATTAAAATATCTTACTCGCTTACATTTTACATGCCAATTCATATTACGTGATTGTAATGAAACTTAGAACATATTATTGCCTAAGGTATTGGTTATCGTTGGCCATCAGTACTTTTGATCTCAAACGCGTTTCAGGCATGCAGCGGTGTGCTAACTGTAACTATAGAAATAAACTATTATCGACCTATTCTGAGAAGATATACAGATTCCATTATTTTCCATTTTTTTCGGAACCCACCTTCCTGAAAGTTTTCATAATTCTAAATATAACAGTCTCGAGCTGCAAGGGGAAGGGGACAAATTACGAACTAATATTTTCTCCCCCCCCCCCCCTTCCCCTTTCTACAAATTTCAAGAAAAGGCGAAAAAACATTACCTTTCTCACGACACCTCACTTGCCTATACCAGTCGATAAAAAAAATTGACCTTAATTTCGCCTCTATGTGGATACCGCCCTTAAGTTGTATTAGTCAGCCCCCCAATCTTTACCCTTTCAAAAATGATTAATTAAATAACTGCAATTCGCACTACGAAAAACAACATGAAAGTAGTACTCACACCTATGAGGCCGGTAGGTGTATTTTTTGTGTGGATAGTGTCAAAACGCCTAACTTTAAATGAATGTACTATTATTAAATATAACGCGATTATAATGAAACTTCGAGACAATATTGCCTATAGTGTTGGTTATCATTGGCGTTCAATATTTTTGACCTCTGATGCGTTTAAGGGGTGTAGGGGTGTGCTAACTGCAACTATAGAAATGTACTATTATTAACCTTTTTTGATGAGATATCAAAATTCGACGATTTGCGGTTTTCTATGCTAGTGAAATGCCGCATTTTCTAAGTTTAACGGTTTCGAAATGCAAGGGGGGGGGGGGGGACAAACTCGGATCACATATTTTCCCCTCTGCCTCCTTTTCCCTTTTTTCAAATTTGATAAAAATACTAAAAATGGAATATACTCGTTGTTACCTTTCTCATGATACCCCACTTGCCTATACCAGATAAAAAAAAAATTTGAACTTAATTTCGCCTCTATGGGGACCTCCCCTTAAAGTCAGCCTATTACAACGAATCGCTTTCTCCGGAGAATTATAATAATTCTACATATTCCCACAAAATTTCATGTATGTAGCTTCAGCGGTTCATGAGATATTTCATGGACAGACGGACAGACAGACGGACAGACGGATGCATGACCGATTTCATAAGGGTTTTGTTTTACTACAAAACCCTAAAAATTGAAATGCGCAATTGATATTATCGAATATAGAATATTAACAGCGCTATACATAAGTCCTAATTTTTGTAGTCCTCCAGATTTAGTTCATGCACAAGCTCTGTGTACTCCAGATGGCGCGACGGTTAGCACGATCGCCTTTTGCGCACTGGGCCCCGGTTTGATTTCTACTGAATGCAGTAGTTTCTAATAAAAAAAAAGGGATTTGCCTGTCGGACTATAAGCTCCCTCAGCTATTAAATGAGGTATGGGGTATTTACGGGGTAAATAACTCGGTTGAGAGTGTTGCTGATAACACACCTCTGGAGCGACCGGTAGCGCAGTGTGTTGAGGCATCAGTCTCATGTTTGACTACCAGCATTTCGGGTTCGAATCCCGTCCACGACGACGTTCGTGGCCATGGATGTGCGGGAGGTGCACGCTGGCAACTGCATTCTCCGAAACCAGTTTATGCCAACGTAACGTCAATTGGGCCACATGGAACAGTTGACGCGCTATGCCCCACAAGGGGTTAGGGCAATTGAGAAGAAGAAGAATCTCGAGGCCATGGTTCAGATTAGACTGTTTCGCCAGTTATTTTTTTTTTACAAGCTCAGCGAAATTCAAATAAAAACATCTAGTTTTTGTCTTATAATATTGCGATAAAAAATCAAAAATAAAATGTTTGTCTTAAATAATGAGTTATCAAGTAACTTCGTCTGTATGATTAAAAAGAAACTTATAATACGAAAAAAGAAACAGAATTATACTACGCAGTTCGGTTAAAGGCAGTCTTTATAAAGAAGCAAATGATTATAGAATGGCATGAAGAAGGGGTCTAACGCTTAATCAATAATGAGTTCAGCCTCCAGGCTTATCTATTCTGTGCAATATTGATTAATAAAAATAAATTAAATTTTTTTGCCACAATAGGGAAGCCTAGGCGTGGCAAAGAGTTAAGTACCTAATAAAACTTGAATTTATTTAAAAAAAAAAAAATTTTACTTTATGGCGGCGGAAGCGGTGAATTGCCCCAGGCCCGGGGCCTCTTTAACCCCGAGGCTTGAAATACGAAAAAAAAAATCCGCTTCACACGTTTCTCATCTTGAATTCAATAGTGAATTCAATAAAGAAAGAGGAATGCATTTTCCTGTCCAGATGTTTTCGTCAGTTTTCTTTCAACATTCTCTCGCGAGTTGATTGAACATTTTATTTCGTTCAGATTTCGAGTTGATTTAAACATAATTAAATCTAACGCTATCAAGCTAGCCGGTATAGGCACACAATGCTAGTGTTGACCAAAGCACGAAATATTCAAATTCGTTTCTCTAAAATCACAAGAATTATAAACAAAAAATAAGAAATATGAACCAATCGTTCTTACTTTCAACGTTAGGTTAGGTTATTGGGCCTGCCATGAATACCACGGCACACTTAAACCATAGCTAGTGCCGTTGCGATGCCTTTGATTCGTAACACTAGACCTCCGCGAATCATTTGAGCCAGCTAGAGCTCAGCAGGTGAATGTCTTCCCCAGCGAAGTCCTCCTGGAGCGTAAAGAAGCTAGATCCCAAGATTGGCCTCGTTTTCCGTGAGAGTGACGGACAGGCACAAACGCTTTCCTTTTCCTCCACATCACCGCAGTTTCTACAGTAATCATAGTGAGTAGCTCCAGGTCTTCTAGCATGTTCCTTCACCAGACAGTGTCCAGTGACAACCCCACAGTAATACTTAACTGGCTTTTGTTCAGCGACAAAAGTCTTTTATATTTAGCGGGCTCCATCTTAGGCCATAGGCTTCTGCCCGTTTGACATACCCTGCCATTTTCCCACCTAAGGTTTGCTTTCAGGAGTGGTGCCGAGAACATCACGAGTTTGCAGGTGGACATCGATATACTTAAATGCCTATAAGAGTCGTAAAGCTCCCCAGTGGACCCACTACGCGCGAGTTCGTCCGCCCTACAGTTACCAACGAAGCCACTCTGTCCCGGTATCGAGCACAGTGTGATGTTGAAGTAATCCCCCATCATCATAAGAGCCGAGCAGAGGTGGTTGTCACAGATTTCAATGTGACGATCCAGCCACGCCACGACTTCCATAATTGCGGAAACTTCCGCTTGCAAAACACTGCAGTGATTTGGGAGACGTCCTGATAAACAAACGTTCGGCCTGGTAGAGTACACTCCTTTGCCAACCCCACCGTCATTTTTGGAGCCGCCCGTGTAGAAATAAATCGTGTCTGTCAGTACAAGCCCTTCATTCATCCAAAGACTGCGTGATGGGGTCTTGACTTTGAAGTTATTACCAAAGACGTACGACGCCACCGCGTAGTCTGTCGAAGCTGGGGTTACCCTATTGTAGAGGATTGATGAGTGCCCCGTTCTTGATGCAGTCCATTGACCAACCTCCCGCAGACGTATGGCCGTGTTAGTAGCTACTCCCTCTCCTAGAATATCGAAAGGTAGCAAGTTGAGTAAAACGTTCAAGACAGCGGAAGAAGTTGTCCGTAGCCTACGCTGATAGCTACAGTAGCCGCTCCCTGAACCTTCCCCAGCAGAATTTGATTTGTCCTGATACTAAGGGCTTTCCACCAAACGATCACTCCATATATCAGTATCGGTCTTATCACACCAGTGCATCATTTTAGGCTGTAAGCCCCATCAATTCTCTACAGCCTTTTTGCAGCAGTGCAGTGCTATAGTCGCTTTATTGACGCGTTCCTGAATATTGAGCCTCCAGCTCAACTTCTTATCAAAAAAATTTCCCAGAAACTTAGCCCTATCGGAGAAAGTGATTACTGCACCTCCAATCGATGGAGGTTCGATTGGAGGGATCCTTTGTTTCTTTGCTCTGTTTGACGGATTCACGTCAACACCGCACACATCAGTTCATCTGCGGATCATTGAAAGGGCACTCTGCAGGAGTTCACTAAGAGTGCCAGGGAACTTACCAGGCACTGTCACGCTCACATCATCCGCGTAAGCAGTGATCTTGAACCCCATCCTCTCCAGGTCCATAAGCAAGCTAACGATGATCCATACGAGAGGTGAGAGCACGCCACCCTGTGGTGTACCCCTGGAAACCCTCGTACGAACAATACACGCCCAGTTTTGAAGAGACGATTCTATGTGTTAGTAGATTAATAAGAGTGGTGAGCCGTACATCCATCCCCAAGATAAGCAGAGCTTCCACGATTACCTCCGGTTTAACATTAATGAATGCGCTCTCTATATCCAGGAAAGCACTCATGGTATACTCTTTGATGTTCAATGCGCTTTCAATAAAGCTAGTGATAGAATGTAGAGCGGTGTCGACCGACCTCCCCAGTAAGCATGTTAAGAGGCTGATAGCAGATGCTGTGGAATGCTATTTCGTTTATGAAGATCAATTAATCTTTCCAATATCTTCAGCATAATCGAGGAGAGACTGATCAGTCTCAAGTCCTTAGGCGTCGCGTGCGAGATCCTTCCCGTTTTAGGGATGAAAACTATAACGGACGGTTTGGCCGGCATCCGAAGATGCCCGTGGGGACGGAGCCTAAGGTAGCTTAATTGACCGTGAAGGCCGGGCTGTGCCATCTGGCGAAGAAAAAGGCCTCTCAACGAGCTAAGCAGCGGCCTATGCTTGCTGTAGCTCAGTTCGGGAGATGTGGGCGGGGTTTTCGCCGCTCGTTGCCCCTGTCCTTTACGTATTAACAAAAATTCATAGGCCTGGGGAAGACAACACAAACAGGGGAAGTAAAAATGGGAAATGAAAAAAAAGTCGATAAGGATGGAATTGTTTGCGGACGGATCAGACGCCCACGCGGTCGCACCTGGGTCCGGGTCTAATGGGACCCTCGGCCTCTGGTTTCGTACCACCAACAGATCATTACTCATCAGGTGCTGCTTCGATCTGCCGGTGGGAGCAGCACTACCAGACCATAATATGGTTCATTACAGGTGGCTCGTTACAAAACCACTTTTACCTCTCTCCACGCGTGGATAATATCGACCAGATCTAAGCAGGCCTTGAAAATGTTAACGTTAACTCATATAATGCTTCGTTTACACATGAACGCTGAGCCAAACACGGAACATTGAAAAATTGCATTGAAAAGCACCAACAACAAAAAGATACCTTTCTGTTCTTACATTACCAACATGAATTCACGAGTATTTGACTCGTGCCCATCTTTTGTAGGAACGTGTCTGGCTCAGTGTTCACGTGTAAACGAAGCATAATGCTTCGTTGAGTCTATATGATATTATTATTGATATTATTCGAACTAGAAAAATCTGTTATTTCTAGGGTCGAGGTACCATTAAATGACACTAGCACATATTATTCCTATATAATTATTAATTCAATATCGTAAATAACCAACTAACCAAACATTTTTTATATTTCTTTTTTTTTTGCTTTGCTTGGCGAATTTTCTCCCAAACTTACAGCATGTCTCGAACACAAACAACAATCCATTCCTAGCAGCCGGAACGTCATCGTCGTCAGGTTTCAATAGTTTAAACGAGCAAGGAGGTGGTGCATCATCATCTTCGTCGTCCTCGACAACAACAAATCGTTGTCGACCGAAATCATCCCATCACCAACAAATACTTGTGCCAAAAGATCACTCTCAATTGGTGTCATTAAATGCCACAACCACATCATCACTATCATCACCGTCATCGAAAGCTTTCAAACCTGTGTCTAACCACCATAAGACTAGGATCAGTAACAAGCATACCAATAGTGCTAGAATAGCTGCCAATAGCTATAGTAGCAATTATAATAGCGATAACAATCTAACCGATACTCACCACTATAATGCCGATTCGCTGCAGTCGCATAGTTATCACAAATCCAATGGCTACATAATTCGCCCCATGAAGTTACCTTTGCGGAAACATCACAGCTTTCATTTCCAATCATCACAGACTGTAGCCGGATCGTCGTCCCATAAAAGTAGTAAGCATAATCCCAGTAGTAGTGTTTGTGCTTATCGAGCTAATTACAAAACCAATGGCGGCCCGCTGGTCTTCAAACCACTCCTCAATGAGAATAGTTCTTTTAAGCCGATCACACCGGCGAACGGTAGTAATTGCAACGGGATTGATAGGGAGGGTAGTAAAACGCCCAGGATATGTGGAACCAGCCTGAAACGCCACATGTCCAATGTCGAGTCCTACGACGGCAGTCGATACAGAAAACATTCACTAAGCAGTCCAGGGCTCAACATCAAAGATGACGAGCTTTCGGGAAACGAAGATGACGACGAAGATAACATCGGAATCGATGACGAGGACGATGAGGATATCGACGAAATCATTATAACGCAGGAGGAAGATCCGCCTTCTTCATCTTCCAATAGCACTATAGTGGGCAAACGTTTGGTCTATGCCGATCTTGCCTCGCTCACTCCCAGTGGTCGCTCTACTCGCAATTTGAGAGCGGCGTCGTCAACAGCAGGCGTGGATAGTCATAGTCGGGATCGTCCAATTGTTCATGAGTTTGACGATTTAACGATCAATTCGGATAGTGAACAGTTTCGAAGAACTAGTCGATTAGGACGACCCTTGCCATATGTTGGGCCCGCGGAAAGTGGAGGCTACGAGACGGATCGCGCGTACGAAGCAGCCGTTGTAGGGACGCCAATTAAGCGGCGCGCTCAATATGCTTCGCTGAAATACAATGAGGTCAACATTTAAAACGTATGGTTCGTGGACAACGGAAGGCGATAAGTACAGGTCTAATGTGCTAGTAGATTGTAATAAAAAATAAAACATTATACACTCTAGAATTTTTAAATAGGACATAACATGTGATTCTTTATAGGGTAAAATAAATCATAACGATAGAATTATTATACATAGAAAAAACCAAATATGTTTAGGATAATATTTGCCAATGGTAGGAGGATAGTTGATAGTCAAGAAGTCTTGTACGGATCTCAGCGCCGTAGTGAAGGCATGGTCAAGGATCGCGTGCTTTTCTGTATTTCTGTGGTTTCTTCTCTGTTTCGTGTAGTTAAAATCCATCTATCATTGTTATCGAAGTATACATTTTTTTGACAATTTATTTTAAGTTTTGTTTTTATTTTGTATCATGGTTGGATCACGTTATAGAAATTATAAATTAGTTTCTTAATTAATAATGAATGAATGCGAGGTTACATATTTCTAACGCCCGCATTGAGAGTTCTCACCTATTGCCTTTTGTGGTAATGGAACTATTTCAAACAACGCAAAAAATGAATTATGTTAATTTAAAACTATATCGTCTATAGCACTTATGAAAAAAAATTGTTACGCGATGAAAAATGGCCGAAGTTTGCAGCTATCATCTTCAAAATCACAACTTCACCGCGCTTTTCTACGATACTACTCGTTAAAAGTGAATTTCATCTGAGAAATCACGGCTCGCGTATTTCTAAACTAAGTTTCCCTCCTCCGTCTATCATCTCTTTGATCTCATACTCTCTATAATTGCCCATTTCCAAGTGACAGACTTTTCTAAATGATGGAACGTGTGTGTATAGCCAGTTATGGGTGGCTGTTAGTGTCACCATATACTGTCGAACTAGAACTCCAACACGAACCTGGTACAAATGTCCTCTGAACAGCTCAAGACGCGCACACACACACACACACTTCACGTAAACGTGAAGAAAACCGGTCCAATTGTACCATGTTCGAGCTCGAGTTCGACTGTGCATGGTGACACTTAGGCTCGAATTACAATTGCATCTTTTCGACGCAAAGTTGACGCGTCGTTTTCCTGCTTTGCTTTTGCGTCAGAAAAACGCAAAACTGTGTGTCACATTACACTTGCGTTTTTTCGACGCAAAGTTGACGCGTCTTTTTGCTGCTTTGCTTTTGCGTCGGAAAAACGCAAGTGTAATGTCATAAGCAGCGCGGATGTTTCCCCGTCTTTTAGCCGACAGAGTGTGCTGCTTAAAAAAAAAAGCGAACTGGGCACCAGAGTCAGCTGGTAACCGTTGTAGGGGAGACAAATTAGCGAAAAAAAAACTACATTTCCCCATTATTCAGATGATCAACAGGTTACAGAGAATCCAGCGGCCAGCAGAGGCGCAACATTGCATTCCTTGCCGTAATTCACTAAACTATGTAAGATGCTGAGCACATGAATAATAGAAAAATCCAATACTGTATAAAAGTTTTTTTTTTAAGTTACTTAAAAGTACAATCCTGGCAACCAAAAAGGTATCCGGGTCGCCCGGTCACCAAAGAAGCTCTTAATGTTGGCAATTCGAAGCCTTTGTGGAGACCTTAAATACGTGACTAACCCAGAAAAGACGAACACAAAGCGAAGACTGCATGGTTAAACTGAATTTAAAAGGAAAAACTACTCTATAGGAAGGAGGGGGTGCTACAGAGGAAAGCACAGCTACTTGAAGGGAAAATACGTGAAGTAGAGATGGTTAAGTCCTAAGACTTAGAGCAAGTAGCCTTAATGTGCTTGTGGGAATGCATAACGGAGGAAGGACTAAAAAGGAACCCGTAGAGGTTCATTTTATTGGGTGTACAACTTTGCTTCCGTCGTTTTTTCCTGGAATTAAAAGCTTAATTGTCAAAAAGTACTTACATATGTATTATTCAAAGTACTGTCCATCGCTAGCGACAATTTTCGCCCATATCTCCGGCAATTTTCGGATTCCATCTCGGGAAAAGGAGGCGTCTTTCGACGCGATCCATGATTGGATCCATTTTTCGACTTCCTCGTACGAACGAAAATTCTGATCAGCCAGGCCGTGCGCCATGGAACGAAACAGATGGTGGTCGGAAGGAGCGATGTCTAGGGAGTACGGCGGGTGGGGCGAAATTTCCCATTTCAGGGTTTCCCAGTATGTCTTGACCACTTTTGCGACGTGTGGCCGAGCATTGTCATGCTGGAGGATGACTTTGTCGGGTCTCTCTGAGTACTGTGGTCGTTTTTCCTTTAATGCTCGACTTAAACGCATCAATTGCGTTGGGTACCGATCTCCTGTGATAGTTTCATTCGGTTTCAGTAGCTCGTAGTATTTTATATTACACCGAGCTGGTCCCACCAAATACAAAGCATAACCTTGGCGCCGTGAATATTCGGTTTTGCAGTCGACGTTGATGCATGTCTGGGCATTCCCCATGAATTTCTGCGCTTAGGATTATTGTAACGGACCCATTTTTCGTCGCCGGTTACGATGCGATGTAGAAATCCCTTCCGATTCTTCCTTTGAAGCAGTTGTTCGCATGCAAATAATCGCCGTTCAATATCTCTCGGTTTTAACTCGTACGGAACCCAATTTCTTTGTTTCTGAAACATGTCCATGGCCTTGAGGCGTTTCGAGGTGGCTTGCAGGGTTACTCCTAGTGATTCAGCTAATTCTTCTTGCGTTTGGCACAAATCTTCATCGAGCAGTGCTTCCAATTCGTCGTCTTTGAAACTTTTTTCTCTCCCACCACCATGCTTGTCCTCGACATTGAAATCGCCACTTTTAAAACGTTGAAACCAATCACAACATGTTCTGTCACTCAGAGCAACCTCACCGTAAGTATCCGAGAGCATTCGATGAGCCTCAGCTGCAGTTTTTTTTTTCAAATGGAAGCAGAAGATCAAAAGTTCCGGCAAATGACGAGAACTTGGCTCGAAAACAGACATTTTGCGTCGCGAATCTTATTAAAAATGCTAACAACTTTTACTAATGAGGGAATGTCGATACGTTCACAGACGTCCAAACACACTTTGTGACACTTATACTACATATATATGTATAATAGTCAAGTTCTTGACCAGAAATTGACCCCACGTTGGGCGCCAAATATGCTATGGAACATCCGAAGGAGTGTAGTGTAATGATCGTGAAGGTCGGGCCGTGCCATCTGGCGAAGAAAAATGCCCCTCAACGAGCTAAGCGGCGGCCTATGCCTGCTGTAGCTCAGTTCGGGAGACGTGGGTGGGGTGTTTGTCGCTCGTTGCCTCTATCCTTTACGTATTAATAGAAATTCGTAGGCCTGGGAAAGACAGGGGAAAAAATAGGGAACAAAAGAAAATGAGGCGATAAGGATGAATTGTTTGGTCGACGGTTCACTTGCCCTTACGCTCGCATTGGAGTCCAGGTGTAATGGAACCGTCGGCCTCTGGTTTCGTACCGTATTATTATTCACCCGGTGCTGCCATCGCTCTGCCAGAGGAAACAGCACTACCAGACCATAATATGGTTCATTACACTGCAGCAACCTGTGGGCAGACAGAAAAGTTGGCTAAACTGGTTTACTTTAGCGTAATATTATATACATATGTAATCAGCATTTACTTACCTTCTTACTAACCACATTAAGTTTGTCAGCCAGAGATTAGAAGTCTATCTCCTCTACCACCAAACAATCGGGATCAGTCATCATCCATTCGCTGAACATCCTGAGATCTCCGAACGTTAATCGGAACTCGAATTTCGAACATTAACGTCCCAAAGACCTTGAATTTGACCGATAAGGCTAAGATCCGTAGTGCTCTTAAGGTATTTGCTCCTCTGAAAATTTATACCGTAAATCTGTTGGATACAGAAGTTTCTACGCAAATGTACAGACCTGGATTCTTCTTTGTTCCTTCTTCAAAACCATTTAGTAGGACTTGTAAAACCTGCAGCCTTATGTGCCTCGGTGTATACATATACATAATCGGCAAATCTCATCATGCGTTTTGTTTCTATAGTTTATGTAATAGACGGTTTGGTGGGCATCCCACGATCCCCGTGGGGACGGAGTCTAAGGTGGCTTAGTGACCGTGAAGGTCGGGCCGTGCCATCTGACGAAGGAAAAGGCCCCTCAACGAGCTAAGCAGCGGCCTATGCTTGCTGTAGCTCCGATGCTCTAGTTCTAGTTTCGTTTCACCGACAGATCACTACTCATCAGGTGCTGCCTTCGATGTGCCGGTGGAAGTAGCATTTCCAAGATATGGCCCATTACATTTGACTTGATCAATTTGGAACTGTCTTTAAAAATCAGAATCTATGGACGCTGCGAGCTACAACCAAAAAATTCGGTGCGCCTTGAATTGAAGAAATTCCCGGAGGTCAGACTCTACTGCCCAACAGTCGTACATCCTTTGCAGCGAAAAAAATTATTGGAACTCAACCTTTATGAAGAAGTTAATCACACATATTTTGTCCGTTACTGACAGCTTCATTGTTTCAAGCTATGCATCAACGTCACTAGCTAGCAGTATTTATTAGTCTCAAGAGGCATGCATCTATTAAAAGTACGACTTATTTTTTTTTTAAGAAAAACATACAATGAAGAACGTACATTGCCATGAACCACTGTTAGGTTGGGTATAAGGGCTGATGTACTTACCACAGCACACATATACTAAAATGGGGCTCGTTTTGTAACTTTCAAGGACTCATCATCCGAGAATCCTAATCATTGAACCACACATAAATTCAAATGGAGTTTAGCAGTTCAGTGAAAAAGTGGGATCCAAGAAATGTCTTTAAGCAATACACTCGTCCTTGTCCTCGTCACAACAATTTATACAGCGGTCAATTAAGGAGTTGCGAAGCCTCATGGTATGCTCTCCAAGTATGCAATATCAAGTGGTGACTCCCATACCATAGTTATAATATGTTGCCTTTTCACCGACATCTGTTAGCAGTGCAACTAGAATCCAATCTGGGCCAGAACTGCTTTGTTGAAAGGTATGTTTTACTATTCGTTATCTAGAGTGGTTTCTGCTAAACTTTAGATCTAGTGTGGAAATAGCAATAGGTGTATAAATCTTCTGATGATTTTGTGCAGCATCGCTTGTTACTAGCGAAACTATTGTGACCCAAAATCTAGCACATAAAATGCTAAAAGAAAGCACTCATCACCGTATGCATTGAGGGTTATTCCACCATGGTCATCGGCGAAGTGAGACCCAGTTCGAGGGATTTAATTATAGCTTGGCTGTGAGAAATATTCAGTGTGTTGTATGGTGAAAATTACGAGTACAATATCTCTTGCTCGTATCACGAGACACCCCAGCCAGGTCATGGGTTTTGCAATCGCCGTAACTTTGGCTTGGAAAAGATTGCAGGATTCAGGAAGACTGGAGGAAAAATTTAGGTAAAGCCCATCAGAAAAAATCCGGACCCTTAATCCTTCATCCATCTTGGAGCGATGTGCGTGGATTTCTATTGAATTAGGCATCAAACGCGAACAGACTGAAATTTCGCCTTATAAGCAAAAACAAGGCTAGTCCCATGCAACATTCGAGACTCGACTGGAAGTGTCTTATACACACTTGTGAAGAGAACAATATCTGTTTGTTCGGATTAGCCTTTGCTATACATATAGTTATCAGCCCAAATGGTTTGTTGTCAGAGGGAATTCTGCAAAACCTCACTAAGAACACCAGAAAATTTATCTAATATGACATATGCATTGAACGAGCCAATGACGTAGGTATTCAGAGAGCCGGCATGCGCAATTCCATATCTTGTCTTCCTTGTGTCAAAGGTTTAACCTATGATACAAGGAAGACAAGATATGGCTCGTTCAATTATATGAATACTTAGTTTTCGGCTTTTATTTATATTCTGTAACTATTAATCCTAGCAAAAAACTTTCTGAGGTGAAATTGAAGGTCGCTCAACTTTTTTCTATCTTAAATAGTTTTCGAAATAACCTTATTCAATCCATTCATTCGCACGAAATTGAAAAAAACCTATCAAGCAGAGCCAGCACAAGAGCATTGCATTGAAATCCTCTCCTCACGACAGTATCGCTTCTCTTGTTGAGGGTGCATCACGCACACGATGCAGCGGTCTCTTGTGTGGGTTTTTCTTGGTATGTGTGTTATTTGAGAAGCGAATTTCCTTTTCTGTTTATATCGCAATAATCTCAAGCAGAGACCGCTGCACCGTGCGCGGCCTGCACCATGCGCGTCCTTCACCATACGCGTGCTGCTTCCTCAAGAAGCGAAGCGATACTGTCGCAAGGATTGCAATGCTGAGAGTTATGAAACACCACTCTCTCAAGTGTATACGAGCCATTTACGTGATGCGCTGAAAAATACGAAAATGAAACGCGGGAATGCCATATCTTGTCTTCCTTGTATCATGGGTTTATCCCAGTGCATGCTTTGAATATAGCAATCGTTATTTTTAAGCGGCATACACATTAAGCAACCTGGTTGGCAACGGTGGTTGCAGACACACGAAGTTGCATTAAAATAAGCCCTGTGTAGGCAAGTTGCTGGTTGCAAAAACAAGTTTGGCAACGGTTGCAAGAATATCAAAAAATTTTGATTTTCGTGGGAGTGGCTTAACGGATTGCCAACCACTGTATACTGTGTGTAGTGATGTTGGCAACGGGACTCAGGAAAAATCATTTTAAGTGCCGAGTTCGAAGCGACAACATGTCGATATCAATGTGTGACGAGTGGACAGCTTCACTTCACGAAAGCAAACTTCGAAATGATAAATGCATTGTCGGTACCAACCGTAGTTGGCAACATGTTGCTTGTCTGTAGTTTTGTGCTTTCAACCACCGTTGCCAACCAGGTTGCTTATTGTGTATGCCGCTTTACTTTAGTACTGTACCATATTTTCATAAAGATCGATTTGTAAACGCAAAGGACGACAGAGGATCAAGTTCTCCAAGTTTTGCCTACACACTGTCTCATATCCACAGAGATTTTGTGGTCTTGATTGAAATATCCATTAGTTGTTCTGATCAAAGTGATATCCAAGTATTTGATATGTACTTGAATATTCGGTTTTTTATTCGCTGTTCGAGCGAGCGGCAGCTCAGTGCGTAGAGGCATCAATCTTATGTCTGACTACTAGCGTTTCGGGTTCGAGTGCCATCCACGATGACGTTCGTGGCCATGGATTGTGTTGTCTTCCCCTGTGGTGCGGGGCGTAAAAATAAGCCACTACATTTCCCGACTTGTCGCAGGTAGGCGGCTAAATGGGAGAGCTGGAGGTGCATGCTGGCAACTGCATTTTCTGAAATTAGTTTATGCTAACGAAACATCAACTGAGCCACATGGAACATTTGACGCGCTATGTCCCACAAGGGGCGATTGAGTATTGATTTGTTATCAGATTACCTTTTACGGAATAGCGGGGGAAACGTTAAGGTTATGCCGTACTTGGAATTTTTTTTAAATTTTCAAACACAGTTCTACTACTCAATTGCCCTAACCAAAGAGGATTGATAATTCCACAAGAGTTATCACTCCATATAACTTTCCCCTCTGCCAGGAGATTTGTATGTATTGACAAATTGCATAGACTTCACAAGAAAGCTGACTACGCCTCCGGCGGTAGATTTGTATGTATTGATTCTCTTGTGTATCTATACTGTGTAGTTTATACTATGTTTATGCAATTTGTTAATACATACAAATCTCCTGGCAGAGGCGAAACTTATACGGAGTGATAACTCTTGTGAAACCTATACTATTTGCCCTAACCCCTTGTGGGGCATAGCGCGTCAACTGTTCCATATGGCCCAGTTGGCGTTTCGTTGGCATAAACTGGTTTCAGAGAATACAGTTGCCAGCATGCACCTCCTGCACATTCATGGGCATGAACGTCGTCGTGGATGGGATTCGAACCCGAAACGCCGGTAGTCAAACCTGATACTTACGCCTCAACACACTGCGCTACCGGTGGCCCCACAGTTGTGACTCTCGAAAATTATAAGTAGCAATTTTCTTGGCTCTGGAGTCATTTAATTATGATTTTATTCAAGCCTATTTGACTTAGCGAATCAAAGAAACATCATCGACATTAATGAAAATTAATTCATTTCATATTTCGTTTTTTTTTTCGTTTTCCCTTATTTTAGCTAAACGACGGCGACATCACTAGAAGAAGTAATACGTATATTTACTGATTTTATTACAATTTCATATTTTTCCATCACAACAATCTGGATAAATACTTTCGCCAAAGAAAAAAATCATTAAATATAAAGTTAAAAACGAGTCGTTGTATCTAATACATGTGTACGTGTCTGTCTGTCATATTGTCATTATGTATCTTAATTTAAAAACAAATGAAAACGCTGCTAAATCAACAAAGTGAGTGTCTGTATGTCATGTTGCAAGGTCGAATTACGCGATAGGATGAGGTAATTGATGTATTTCACTCTTTTCTTTTCCGTAATGTACAATTTGAAATTAATTTTATTTTCATTAATTTGTAAATTATTCAGTTGTACTTTAAAAAAAATTCTATGAATATTGTTTTCATTTGACATTCGTATATTTGCTTTTTTAACGTTTCTTTGTTTTGTTTTGTGTCAAACTAACCTATGAACAATTCATGAAGAATGCAATAATTTCGATGTTGAACAGAGTTTCTGAAGAAAAAGAACTAGATCTAAAAATTTTTTACAGTTTAAATGGAACGAGTCTTTTTTTGTGAGATTTAAATAGCCACCTTTGGGATATCTTTTTGATGATTTTTTGCTACGTTGCATAGTGTCTTTTGATAGCCTTCTGAACTCACTAAAAATTGTCCCATTTGAAACAATGTGTACATAGGACATGAAGAATACCACTAATACTTTTGATATTGCCCTACAAACACCACCCTGAGCATTAAGCGATCCACAAAACTTCTGCGAAACAGATGAAACCTGATTCAGGGGGCGTTACATCCTAGGCTAACATCCATAAAATTTTAATATGTATGTGTGTTGAACGCCTACATCTTTCTTAACCAAGCAAACGAACTAATAACACCATTATAATACTGGGTTTTTTCTCGGCCAACATATTTTGCCTCGCTATTTAATCCTTGAACACGAAGATCCAGCAAATTTGATTTTATAAAAGAAGTTTTATTTCTTTATTTCGTATTAGCCATTAAGTCCCGCAGATTTAGCCGATGACTTGGACTATGCCGATGTTGATTATCGCTCATATGGCCCGATCAATTACAAGGCTGCTTCAATTTATGCTTTGGTCAAAAAGCAGAAGAATAAGGATAATGGTGCACTGAAAGAAGTTAAATAAAATAATAAAAAAATATATAAATAATACAAAATATAATAGATACACACAACATTTTTGGTAAAGTCTCAAATAGAAAATATACAAAAGAAAGCCTAACAAAACCCATTAAAAGATACGCTGTAAAACAGGATTGTGAAAATATTTATGAACTTAATATGAAAACCCATCACATGTATAAAAGAGAATATGAAAAGAAAAACTTGTAAGTAACTAGATATTAGTCTTACAACCTAGGAGAAAAAAAACAGCTGCCAAATTTCTTTTTTTTATATAGTCCACAATTTGTAAAGCTCGATTCACATAATATAGACACATTTATGCATATGTATTTACAATAATACAAGCACTCATCAATACTCCAATAGACAATTTAAAATTTTATATACATACATATGACATAAACGTATAAGATTAGATTCAGTGCAACAACCACTGACGTGTAACGTCCAATAGTAGAACATGATGTCAGATGAAAAGATAGTTGGTAACAACACAAGCATTTGTTTACATCAAGCGACAATTCTAACCCAAAAGTACTTTTTATTGTCTTTTTAACAAAACAAAAAATAAATACAAAAAAAATGTTTGTTTGAAATTGTCTTAAGATGTTATTTGAAGGAAAATAAAAAACTTCATACGCCATTTTGTTTTCGTTAAAACTAATTTTTAATTTTCAATTTACATGTTAAGAATTTAAAAAAAATTGCATTTCTTTTTTATGTGCATTGTTAATTTTGGTTTAAAATTTAAAACGAATTAAATATGAACGATATTCTGTATCGAGATCTAATTTTTAAATTATTAATTTTTGAATACGATAAAACTATAAAACGTAACCATTTTGAACGCAAGAAAAAGGAAACAAAGTCACCAAAGCAAACTTATATGTGGAACTTTTACCAAATCGCTTTATTGGTTTTGTAAAAAAATTCTAGAAATTTATTTGTAAATTATCTAATACTATGAGTATGTGTATTTTGCCAATACTTTAACAATTATACACATTTTCAATACTTGATTAAAACATAATTTCAAAAGGCATAAATGGATTTAAACTACTAGAATCTTTTAAGTGAATAGCATTAATGATCAATCGAACAATGTAAATAAATAAAAACAAATTAACAAGTATAAAAAAATCGAATTTTTCAACTAAGAGAATAAATTAAAATTAAAACTAAAATTTATTGTGCATAAATCGAATTTAATTTGTTTGAGCAAACGAAAGGAATGCACCGCGCAATTATTGCAACTTAAAACAGAAGAAAAAGAAACGACTGGTTGATTTTCGCGACTTCAGTGCATATTTTGAAAACGAATAGAAATGTATACCAAAAAGAGAATCATTAGGGAGAATTGAAAAGAATGTTTATTTTATGTTAATAACTATTAATATTATATAAATTTGTTCATTAGATGAGTATATAAACACACGCATCTGTTTGTATGTAAAAAATAAATAAAATTATATTTATTATGATTATAGTACATTCAATCTTTAACAAAACACTGAAACAGAACTTCAAGAAAAAAACGGAGAATGAAATGTTTTTATTGATGAAATAAAGTTTTATTTAAGAATAAATCAGATTTTTGTTTTGCTGATGGAAATTATTACTCGTGCTTTAAAAGAAATATTTGTTACGGAATGTTAAGGTGAGTATCAGTGTAGTCATTTTTGGCCCGTCCCATATAAAAAATATATGAATACTAGCTGCGAGAGCCCGCTTCGCTCACAACTTGACACTAACCTTGACTATTTTTTCATACATAATTAATTTGTTCTCCGCTTACTCAACATCACGACGATAAGGTTAAACTTAAGCTAAATTAAAAGTAACTTCACTTTCAGTCGGGTACCTTTGCTTAGTTTCGGCGGCTCAAATTTCTCAGCAGAATTACAGGGACGCCGACTTTTTATGTTAATTTGTGAGATTTGGAAATTAATTTGGAAGCCCAGGTGGGCTTAGGGAATTTAAAATTTTAACCGGATAATGGATAGCATCTTCTTGATCCATTACTCGGTAGATTGAGCTATATTCAACACATTTCCCAGGGACGCGTTTATCGGAGATGCCTGGTCGTTTTTGAAATACACAACATCAAATATTTTGGAGAATAATCTTCCCTTCTTCTTCCGGATACATACCGTCACCAATTTTCAGTAACAAATCTGAAAACTCTTGGGCATTTCGATTACCCCCATTTCGCGCCCGCACATTGGTTGACCAATACATGGGTATGACAATGCGCCATAGATGTGAGCTTTTTAGACATGCCCTAATTTCATCAGCGCTCATTCCTCGGGGTTTTACTGGTAAAGTTTACCTAAAGTCGCCACCGACTGTAATACCGCCCATAGGCCGGTCGTTTTGTTTGATGTCACGTAATGTTCTATCTACTGATTCAATCGCTTTCCGATTCGCCATAGTGCACTCGTCCTATATTATTAAGAAACAATCGCACAAAACCCTGGCTTTGTTACAGTTCCTGGAAACGTTACACGTTGTTCTACTCCATAAACCATTTCCCAATATTTCAGCCAACTGCGCTGAACTATAGTTGATTTCTGCTGCATACTCACTATTAATTCGTTCCCCACCTGAAGTTGGTGTGGGCATACTGTATTAAGAGAGAGAATTACCCCCTGTTACTGTCTCTTGGATAGCCAGCAACCATCGATTGAGATTACTCTCGCGTAATCTGTCAGTCCCCCGTGATTGTTGCGGCATGCATCCCCGAAAAAGTCTTCAGCAAATTTATTTTGATACTTATGCCACAACTCCGCTGCATCCGAAAGACCACAAAATACCACTAATATGGTAAACGAACGACGCAAGCGATGTGAACTATCGCTGACACATGCTTCAGCCAATGCTCCATCCCAATGCTGATTTGATTACCATCTAGCAAGTGACGTGCCCGGCAAGCAGCCTGATAAGTATCGTATTAAAAATCGTCAACCTTTCGCAAATCAGCAAAAGTAGTAGGACCCCGTACTGTATGAAGTAGTAACCGTAAGTAGTAGCATTCGAAGTTGTTCGGATGTATTGTGTAAAGTCTTTCCAGGACGTGTTCTTTGAGAATGCCAGGCACGCCGTTTGTTATACGTATAGTATGACGGAACTTCTTTGTATGACAGTGTTTTTGCGAAATCGTCAACTTGATAAATTGGAAAGAACAAAGTAGTTTGTGGCGGACTTTCAATTTGCTCTGTCACATTTTCAGAGTTAAAGTACACCCGCTCCCCAACATCAAGATGCATAACTGGTGGAAATCTTTCATGAATAGGAAAGCTCAAAACGCTTCAAACCGCCTCAGAAGAACTTATATAGCGACCAGATTGGAACCTACTGACTTCGCCGTATTCATTATTTCTTAACTCAAATGTTGCCTGATCACTAACTTTGTTGACGTATTTTTTTGTGAGATGGAAGTCCAGGTGCGCTTAGGGAATTTAAAAATTCAACCAGATAAATGTTAAGCATCTTCTCGATCCATTACTCGATTGATTGAGCGATATTCAACACATTCCCCAGAAACGCATTTTAATATTTCAGCGTTTGTCGCAGATGCCTGGTCGTTCCGGGGAGTCGAAATAGCTCTCCTGCAAAGCCTAGAGTTTTCATGATCAGTTAATTTTGCAGGGTCGCCTCTTCTTCGTCCGGACACGCACCGTCGCCAGTTCGCCGGTTAAATGTATGCGCAACAATTTGTATTCGCTAAATTAAAATAATGAATACTGAAATGTCAAATCTATATACACTGAACGTAATCAGACCTAAAATACACATTTTCATGAATATCTCGACTCCAGCGCCACCTATCAAGTCCAAATTTTGTCAACAGATTTATTATTATTTAAATAATATATGTTGTGAATTTGTGCCAAATTAGACCATAAATAAGAATTTTGTAAAAAACTCCCAACTAACAAACTCTCAAGAGTTAAAGGCTTACCGCTTACGAAAAGCCCTCATAAGACTTTAGTAAAACTCACCGACACTCCTATAACGTAACTCTTGGGACAAAACTTAAATTCACTCTCGCAGCACCATTCTGATGAGAGTTTAACTCCACTAGAATTAGGGAAACTTTCACTCTTCTAATAGGATCATCGCTGCAATCTTATTGAGCCTTTTTTAAAAGACTTAATCTCTTGAAAAGTTATACTCGCGTAGATAGCCCCTTATAAGAGCTTGAATGTAAAATTGCTTGTCATAATACTCTTATGAAACTCAAAATACTTGATCACTCATGCGGAGGGTATTATGAGCTCGAGGATTGTTATTGACTCGCATAAGTAGCCCGCTGTAAGAACTTAAGGAGCTTGAGTGTAGAATTGCTTGCTGTAATACTCATATGAGACCCAAAATAATAGATCACTCATGCTGAGAGTATTATTGTTGAGTAAACGTCAGTGTAGCTGACATTTCGTCAAAGGTGGAAAATACGATACGATACGGTACGATAAAGCAGTATCATTCAAAATGGGAAAACATGGATAAGAAAAAAGTTAAAAGATCCACTATTTTCCGCAGAGAAGTTCCAAATATAAAAAATGGTGCAATCAGGATAGTTTTGGACCAAACAACTGCAATAGTAACTATCAAACGCGCTGCGCATCCTTCGATTGTCCTGCCTTAAGCCCATAGTCATGATGACATACATCTCAAATTATGCAAATTCCACAACAGCTACTGCATGTAAACAAATGTAATTGCCCTCCGCGAAAAGCCGACGAACTCATTGTAGAGTCTGCATAAATTATTCTGGATATGTACGACGATGAACCGAAGATCTATTTCCCCATGAGCAACATTAAATTTTTGATCAGTTTCGTCAGCGATGCAAGGAGAAACAATTGGTTGTCGTTGAATGAAATTGAAAACAAATGAGTTCAATTGAAATGATGCACATCTGCCCCTGACCCCGTGGTAATACCCGACAGATAAATACGTCCGTCCGACCACGTCTCCATGTATTTCGGCCTTTACATTCTAATGGTTGTTTAGAACGTATTTGGTGAAAAACGCACTCATATGTGCGTCCTTTGTCCTTTCTCAAAAAATGAGAAATTTTTCTTTCTTTCTATAATATCTGCTTCCTTGAATTTTAAATTGTCTTATTGCGTTACGTTATGACAACGAGAAAAAGGTACAAGGTTCAAGTCGCATTACGTATGAGATTGTTGAGAATTAACACCTCGCCATAAAACCCTTTTTAAGACCCACTTGCATCGATGCATGTGTGATTCAAAAAGGGTTTTACGACGAGGTGTTTCTCAACAATCGTTTGCTTCAATAGTTTTAAAATGCCAAATTGTATGAAAATTTTGTATCTGTGGTCTTATGATGACAAACGATTGTTATGATTGATCATTTACTATGAGTGCGTTCAGAAGGTGGCAAAAGAGCAGAAACCGCTCGCGAGCGGCTCTGCAACTGCTCGCGAGCAGCTCCGGAGCTGCTCGGTTTGGAGTCTGCACCTGCTGAACGCTACTTCACCAGCTGACAAATCGACCAGCTGAAAGCTGACGATGACAATTTTAGACGTCAAGTGCCGAAAAGTGGAAAATACATGAATCCCACGCTGTCCATTACAAAAATCACGAACAACGTGAAAGCAAATTCAGAAGCACCCGAAAACCAAAGAACTAGAAGCCGAAAACGGTGAAAACACAACAACCAATTTGATAACTGTCAAAACTCGGAAACTCGCAACATGAGCGTGAGGTTGAAAAAGAAGAAGAAGAACCTGAACACTGAGCACTGATCAGTGAGCAGAAATATTTCTTGCTCGGTGAAATTTGATCATGATCACCCGAGCGGAAGTTGCTCAGTCACTTCTGAACCCGCTCGTTCTGAACATGTTCGCTGAGCGGAAGTTGCTCAGTTCCTTCTGAACGCACACTATGTCATGTGCCGGTTTTGATAACAAGAGCTAAAGTCTCACTATGCAATCCGAACTCTGAGAAAAAGAGTTTATTCCTTACAAAGAGATTTGCATTATCTTTAAAAGACTGGCACTTTCATAATCTGATCATTAGTTTCATAATATTCTCATAAGAAGTATTGATCTATTGCTGTCATTGGAATAAACAAATTTAAGCTCTTATACGGATTTTTTTGATTTCATAAAAAGAGGAGTATTTTCATAGCGAGATTTTCATTTTTATAAGAAAGAACGACCAATGGCGGCCATATTTTTCTCCGATTGGAATTTTTTGAGTTGAAATATGACTTTTGACTTATGATTAATAAGCGTGATTTCGCATGGAAAATAATGATTAGTGATTTCTAACGTCATAAATATGTCGTTGCGCAAATTTTATGCCAACTATTGAGGCGGAACACAATTTACATATTTTTCAAACAGTAAATTTTTTCTAGAAAATTCTATAAATGCCGATTATTTTCATGGCGCTTTGCATTTTATCGAAGCAAAATGTCTATTATTACCAATAAAATTTCAATCACATGAACTTTTTCGCTCATATGTGTGAAGAAAATGCAATGTTCTTTAATATAATATTATCATACGAACTTTGTAACATACATGTACCATCGAAAATATCCTATAATGTATTTGTTCTCGCTCTTCGAAACACAAATTTTTTTTTTTTTGTATATCGTTCTCTTTCTAACAACAATGATCAAGAAAAATTACAGGAGTTTATACCTCTACTAACAAAAATATTATACTTCTTATTAGAGTTAAAATGTACTCGTATAAATAGACTATTTGTTTCCTTATGAAACTTGTGTAACTCCCAAGAGCAGAGTAACAGTGTTGTTACAAGGTAGCAATAGATATCATAAAGTGCGCCATTTAATTCTTCTAAGAGTCTCGTAAGTTGCTTACAGTACTCTACAAGGGTGAAATTATGGGAGTGTGATTCTCAAAGGCAATCTGCCTTCACTCTCATAAGTCTCTCTTAGTGTGTTAAGAGATCAAAATTGTTCGTTGGGCCACTCCAGTGCCACCTACCGAGTCCAAACAAAAGTTATGCAAATCGGAGGACCAAACGAACATATGGTGTGAATATGAGTTGAATAGCTTCAGTGGTTCAAGAGTTATGGCGGCAGCAACATATGCACAAACGTTTTTATATATATGTATATACGAGGTGTGATCAAAAAGTATCCGACTTTTGTTCATAAAATCAACGTTTATTATGATATAATTATTTAATACATATCCCCTTCAAAGTAGTCCCCTTGGGCTGCCACACACTTCTCCCAACGCTTCTGCCACTGTTGGAAGCATCGCTGGAAGTCCTCCTTCGGTATGGCTCTCAGATGGTCTGTCGCATTCGACATAATGTCCTCTCTGGTCTGAAATCTGGTCCCTTTTAGTGGCATTTTCAGCTTTGGGAAAAGCCAAAAATCGCAGTCATGGGTTTATGGATATGACCCAGAAACCAAGCTCCAGTCAACACAATGGAAGCATCCTTCATCCCCGAGGCCCAAAAAAGCAAGGCAAGTCCGCAGCAATGTCAAGGTCATGTTAACCGCCTTTTTTGACTCCAGTGGCTTGGTACATCACGAGTACGCACCACACGGCACCACAATCACCAAGGAGTACTACCAAGAGGTTCTGCGTCGCCTTCGTGACGCAGTGAGACGCAAGCGCCCGGATCTTTGGACAGCAGGCAGTTGGAAGCTCCATCATGATAACGCTCCCGCACACTCTTCACACCTAATTCAGAACTTCTTGACAAAACACAGCACACCAGTGGTTCGTCAACCTCCCTACTCTCCTGACATGGCTCCGTGCGATTTTTGGCTTTTTCCAAAGCTGAAAATGCCACTAAAAGGGACCAGATTTTAGACCAGAGAGGACATTATGTCGAATGCGACAGACCATCTGAGAGCCATACCGAAGGAGGACTTCCAGCGATGCTTCCAACAGTGGCATAAGCGTTGGGAGAAGTGTGTGGCAGCCCAAGGGGACTACTTTGAAGGGGATATGTATTAGATAATTATATCATAATAAACGTTGATTTTATGAACAAAAGTCGGATACTTTTTGATCACACTTCGTATTAAGATTAAGATAAGATGGACGGGCATATAGTCAGATGCATGCTGTTTGTTTGTTTGTTCGTTCGTTTGTGCGTTTATCCGGGAACTTCCCGTATTCTGATCTTAACCAAGTTTGGTATGTAGATCCTTTGTGTTCCTCCTCTCCCAAAGCACAAATCAGGGACCGCAATTTTGTTCATCAACTGGACTAACGGTAGATTCTGTCTTGTTTTAAATAGAGTAAGAGTTAGTATTTTTTTTTAAATTTCCTCCAGGCATTGCCTGTGGGCAGATTTCAATCAAATTCTGAATGTAGATTCCTTGATTTATTATAAGTACCAAACGGTGATATTTTGGTCCTTCTTTGTCCAGAATTTTAACCCTTTCACGACCAATGGGACATATATGTATGTCCCATTTATATTCTTCGCCTCCTCTCTCCGTTTTTAATGTGAATCAAGTCTAATGGTATTATTCCGATACAAAACAAATGCGTTATGTACAATTCATCCAATTCATCATCATCGGGCCAAATATCCCAATCAATCCTACTGTATGAGCCCAAAGTCAAAAATTCATGTTTCTTTTAATGTTTATTGGCACGCCATATTTTGATTCTTATTTATTTTGTTACATGAAGCGTTATGAAATATAATGTAGCAATCTTCAGTCTTTACGAAAATATTAAAATGTTTTGAATGTTTGAATTGCTTTTCTTTCAGGAAGACTTTTAAGAATGGGACACCGGTGTCCCATTGGTCCTTAACGGTGAAAAAGTAGGACTTTTTTATCTTGTTTGGCAATTAAAAAATTACGGAAAAATGCAAAAGTATTGAGAAAAAATTGTTGTGTTATATGGATTAGGAATGGTAAATGGTAAATGGATCCTTCTTTGGGTGTTGAGCTGCATTTAGTTTTCCGACACGAATAGGAATTAATTAGCTGTGTCGCCAATTGCGAATGGAAATCGAGAAGCGTTATGGATATTGGATTCCTGTTTTTCTTGCATATTTTATCGTATACAATAAACGAATTATGCACACCTATATCCAGTAGGTAGAAAAAGAGACGGAGGTAGAATCGAGTTCTTGATTTTCGGCTGAATAATAGGACAGATATAAAAAAGGAAGAAAATTTAGAAATAATTCACTGACTTTAAAAATATATAAATAAATTACCTGGTTTTGATCCATAAGATCAACACCTCCCATTCCTTTATTATTTAGTGAGATCATTTCTGGGGGGGCAAGAGGCCTTTTCCATAGTCCTCCGCGTGGGCGCCCCCTGGTAACGGTAGTGTTTCAAACCGCTGACGGCCAAGTCTTAGCGATAAGACATTTCGAAAAAGGCAGATAGCTGTAGCCTGAATGGCTGACCCACACCTAAGCGTCTCAGGTCTAGTAGGATGGAATGACTTGCGTAGTTGGACCTGAAACATAGTTGTGTGAACTCCAACACGTTTATTAAATCATCTGAAGCAGCTATCTTCCAAGGCTATCCTCTGAATGGGGCTAAGCGACGTGCTGACAACTCGTCCTTGTAAAAACCACTCCAAGTCAAGAAACCTGGAACAAAAGCCTCGGATTGGACGGATCAACAACGACGACCACACAAACAACTAAAGGATTATTCTTTCGGATCCTGGAATGTACGCTACCTGAACAAACCGGAGGCCGAGAAGGCCCTCCTTCAACAGGTCGAAAAGTACAAACTGAGCATTACTGCAGTCCAGGAAACAAATTGGCTTGGCAGCGAGATCAATGACAAGAAATCGCACATAATTTTTACAAGTGGCAAGCCATCGGGCCGCAAGGAGTTATGAGTAGCATGTATTAGGTAGTAAACAATCACCTCAAGCCGCACATTACTGCCTTCAAACCCATAAATGAACGAATGTGTGCGATTCGCATTCAGACTCGATTCTTCAATCTCTGACTCATCACTGTACATGCCCCCACTGAAGTTTAAGAAGACTTAGTAAAGGACGAGTTCTACGCCTGCCTTGAGACTCTCTTCGACTCACTTCCAACAAACGACGTCAAATTGCTGCTGGGAAACTTTAACGTCAGAAATGAAAGTTGGCACCGGGAGACCACGGGAGGCCACAGTCTTCATAAAGAGTATAACGAAAACTTCCACCGCCACACCGTCAACCAAATTGATCACGTCCTCATTTGCATGATATGGGCGTCTAGTGTGACGGATGTCCGCTCCTACCGGGGAGCAAACTGCGACTCAGATCATCACTTGGTAAAGACGACCTACAGATGTAGAGTTTCCTCAGTGCAACAATCGAGAATCAGCCCTCCCAAAATCTTTGCGGTTGATAAGCTTCTGAGCGATGCCACGGGGCGGTGGCATATGCTGCCGCCTTTGAGGAATGACCATCGCCTATGCTACACAACATCAGCAACACAGGCGTCCATGGGTTCTGGGAAGAACTCAAGGGTATCATCAGAGATGTCGAAGAGAAGGTCGTGGGATATAAAGCGGGCGAGCGCGAAATGACTGGTTCGACGAAGAATACAAAAATTCACTTGACGCAAAAAACGAGGCCTACAGTATATTACGCTTGTCCTTCCACAGTAGTGGACGAAAATTATCCAACACCATGGTGGAAACTGGAGTCTATGAAAAGAGAGACAAGAAAAGCTTTTAATCGTTATGTTGAGGAAGAGAGACTCTCACTCTTGGGGACTATAGAAGGATATAAAGAGAGATCTGAAAAGAATCTTACATCTTCGGAAACAAAATCATCATCATCATAGTGGCGCGACAGCCCGACGTCGGGTCTTGGCCGCCGGAAACAAAATACGTAGAAGGAATTCTGCTCTAGCATAGAAGATAGGTCGGAAGTATGCAGATTACAGAAGATGATATCCGAATCGAAAGGCACTGCTTCGAAATGGAGCGGATAACCAAAGCTCATGATACCATGACAGAAAGTGTGGAAGAAACGTTGCTGTCGCTGATGGAGGTACATTTTCCTACCAGTTTCAAGTCAAACCAACCAACCATGGGCCCAAACTAACAAAATTGTTGGTGGGGGGGAAGACGACAGGAACCTGAGAAGATCATCGTGGCGCGACAGCCCGACATCGGGCCTTGGCCGCCTGGAACCTGAGAGGATAATAACTCCAAATGGTGTCAACAGTGCAATTAACTCTTTAACACAATTTAAAATGGCTGGAATGTACTGAATATTCCGGGCATTATTACAGTGGGGTGCGAGCGCTTTACTAGATAGAATTCGGAACATATTCGTCGCCTGTCTTTCAACAGACTACATCCTGAAGGCATGGAGGGAGGCTAAAGTGGCCTTGCTGCCTAAACCGGGGAAAGGGACTATACAGAGACAAAGTCCTTCAGGCCGGTTAGCCTTACATAATTCCTGTCGAAAACAATGGAAAGGGTGTTGGTGGACTACCTGCTAATGTACAGTCCTCTGAGTAGGTGCCAACATGCTTATGGAGCAGGCAGATCTACGGAAACCGCTCTACAAGAACTTGTTAGAGTTGCAGAGAGAGAGAGAGATTTTTGACGGCGGGATGGCTATGTCTACTTTTATGGACATAGTGGCTGCTTTTGATCAAATCTCCTTTACCAAACTAAGAAACACCCTGACTGAGCGGACGACTGATTTTATTATAATTAGGTGGATCGACGCTACGAGGGTAAGGTAGTCCGAGGATGCCCACAAGGAGGTGTTCTTTCGCCTCTACTAGGGAAGATCACTGTGGATGTGCCAGAATACGGGGTAAGTTAGTCCGAGGATGCCCACAAGGAGGTGTTCTTTCGCCTCTACTATGGAAGATCACTGTAGACAGTCTTTTCTGGAAGCTAGACTCGATAGGCGTGCACACTGTAGGATACGCCGATGACTTGGCTCTTACGGATATGGAAAGTTCATAAACACATTTCTAGGTTGCATGGAACAGGTTCATTTGTCGACTTATCCGATCGAAAGTGATTCTCAAACATAAAATTTATGCGCGTGAACGATTCAATTTCGAGTCATGGGCTTCATTCTCCAATGAGAGTGACTTACTCTCTACACACACGTCGAACCAAATGGCCCGCAACCACCACTGAACTCAATAAATTTCAATAGATCGGCGGAAATAAGTAGACTTTTTTTTCCGGACGTTCTATGAAGTCCATGGGGACGGAGCATTAGTGTTATCACACACTGTCGAACTCGAACTCGAACACGAGCCTGTCCTCTGACACACACACGCACTTCATATAAACGTGAAGAAAACCGGTGCACTTGTACCAGGTTCGTGTTCAACAGTGTGTGGTGACACTAAGCTAGCATAATGACCGTAATGGTCGGGCCGTGCCATCTGGCGAAGAGAAAGACCCCGCAACGAGCTAAGCAGCGGCCTATGCTTGCTGTAGCTCAAAATGGGGAATAATACAAACAATGAAGCAATAAGGTTGGCATGGTTGCCGGACGGCGCAGATACCCTCACGCTCGCGTCGGGGTTCGGGTGTAATCGGACCCTTGGCCTCTGGTTTCGTATAACCGATAGATCAGTACTCATCAGGTGCTGCCTTCCATCTGCCGGTGGAAGCACGATCAGACCAGAAGATGGTCCATTACAAATTCGTGTCGCGTCGGTGTGAATAACTCCTAAGTCGCCATGTAAACAAACTTGCGAATCCGCCGCGAGTCATTCGCGGTCTTTCTCTTTCTTTTGAAGGTGCTTCAAAGAGCGAAACGCGTCAAGAGAAAAAATAAAAGTAGTGGTAAGGACAAAGTAGAAAAGTGAGTTTGTGAATTTAAAATAAATAAATCCAGATCAACAAAATTGCTTAAAGAAGTGAATTAATAAAATAATGTACTTCGCAAAGAAATATACAGTTTTCAAGACATGTTTGCGAATGTTCTTTAAATACTATACCATCACTGATTGTAAGTTGGTGGAACGAATTCAAAGTGAATATCGCCCCAGGCTGAGATCAAAGCGAACAAAATTCTCGTGTTGCCATTAAGAAATTAAACTTAAAGATCCTGAAGGGGACTTTGACGTAAGTACGAAGAATATTAATAAGGGATCGGGTAAACTATAGGTATATGCACCACAATGAAGCTGGTTCATTTCGAGTCAGAAAGGGATGACGCTCCGCGTTCAAACGAGCTCCAAAAATATTATTTCATAGAAATTTCGAAAACGTGTCACCAAAGGCAAATTCTGATTTGTAAACGAGTACGGTTTTGATTTGCACCTTTGACGTCGTCAAACTCGATTTTACCCTACAGACAGTTCACGTGTGTGAGAGCTAATTACCGCGATGGGTAACGAGGACATTATTTGCCCAAAAATGCTAGCTAATTACATATTAGCTTGTAGTGCTGAAAGATTGCTGCTACTTCATGTGTAAATCAATTGAAAAATGGATATGATGAGGCAACTACCAACTTTTGCGGTCAGAAATTCATTTACATTGGAAACCGTATTATGCAGTTCCTGTCCTGCAACAGCAACAGAAAGCATCGTACTTGGCATATAATTTGACTGTACAAATTATATGCTAAGTAACTGTATGCTGTAACGGAGGCGGTCGATAAGGACATTTTCTCGTTAAGAGTCCTCCTAGGTTTGACGGAAGGTAGAAAAACACCTTTCCAATCGGGTTTAACATTGGCGAATACGGCCGAATTTATTCATACAGAAATTTATTAATTTCAGTTGGTAATTAAGTTATTTGACTTGGAAAATTATTTATTTGATTAGGAAATTTGTTTATTTGCTTTGGAAGTTTATACGAGCCGAAATAAATACGCTCCCAGTCAAAAGATTATGGAAAAGAAAAAAAATCGCAGGAAAAAAGTGGTTCCAAAGGTACCGAAAGAAAAACGCCTGTCCTCTGTAAAATCAAAAATCCAATCGCTCTTTTTTAAATCGCCGGTAGCCAGTCCCATCATTTGTTGGTTACATAAACCTTCCAAAGATACTCAGAAAGGGTTGCCAGCGTTATTTATTTGGATTTTTCTTTTTAATTTCGAAGGGCATATTACACTATCGTTGACCTTATTTGACTACACTTCATTCCAGCAACAAGCAGAGTTCCTTTGATATGTTAGAATAGAGCCCCCAAGCCCACTCTACGCGTACAACCATTTATTTCATTATTGATGACTTTGGCTTGTAGCAGATACTCTAAATTACACATAAAAATGTTTTTTTTTTTGTGTAATTATTGATTCAAAGACAGCCGGTTTAAAATATTAAGGCACTTTGAAAATGTGTTTTTAACCAAATTTTATTTCTGTCCATAAAATAGCAGGAAGACGACTACTCGTAAAATTCACCTTGTGGTTGACAAAACCAATTGACCTCCTTCAAACCAACCACTTAAACGTTTCCCCCACCACCCCCTTAAGTTTTATATACAGCCATAATCATAAAATTGCTGCCAAAGTCAACGAGCAATTTCGAAGGGACGTAATTAAAAAGATGATACCCAAATATCGCCCTTTATTCATTCAGAAAATTTCACCTCAAAGCGGCAAACTTTTTAGGTAAAAGATATTTTATGGAAGTTTTGAAGACTTGCTTAGGTATCTCCCAATCGAAAGTATTCAAGAGGAACTGGTGCACGTAGCTAGGAAGTGGTTTAGATGCCGCTATCAATGTCAAGTGCCTCTCAGATTTCTTGAGCAAAGTATTTATTTTTGAGTAGGGCATTTTCTCGCTGAGGTGTAATTCATTGAATTTGTTTTGAGAAAAAATTGTTAAAAACTATGGAACCACGAGATACATGGAGTCTAGAAGCTATTTTTTCATCCATTTATGATTAGGGTTTTGTAGAAATAACAAAACCCTTATGATATCGATCAAATGTCTGTCCGTCTGGCCAAGGAATATCTCGCGAACAGCTGAAGCAACATGCATGAAATTTGGTAGAAATATGAAAGATTGCTATAATTCGTGGCTCGAAGCTTTTCATTGTAATATGCCAAATTTATAGTGGAAAATGGTATTTTTTACCTTTCTCGAAGTAGGGTTTCCTCGTATGTATATAAACGAGCCTCTCTAAATCGCTTCGAGAATTGGGTATTGAAAGCGGCGGCTCGTACGATATCCGAGAAGTTCACCGCGACGTTTGAGGATTGCTTGATAGGACAGAAGTTGGTTTTAGTGTTTGTGTTTGTTTATTATATACGATAGGGAAAATGTTGAGGTCTGTCGGACCGACAGTACGATTTCCGAAAGGCGGATTCCAATGTTGGCTCAATCATGTCAGTGACTGACCTGGCAGGGCATGCAATGTGCGAGGAGGATATTAAGAACTAGTCATGGTTGCCAATTCGCGAGCCTACTCTTTTTCACCTACTCCGTATACCGAACTAGGTCCGCAATCGAAAAATGAACAGGTCGAAAAATGATCAGTTTCGGAGTAAGAAAACGAACCTAGATCATTTGATTCTTTTAAGTTCAGGTCGGAATCGGAGCAGTTTGATCATTTGATACTTTTAAGTTCAGGTCGGAATTGGAGCAGTTTAAAAATGAACAGTACTACTTTGCCTTAACCCCTAGCGGGGCATACCGCGTCAACTACTCCTGCGCGCCATCGTACTCTGTTCTGGGCAATGGGGCGCAACTCCCCAAAAGACTTACCCAGTACCTGACACTCCTTTGCCACAGATCGACGCCATGTGATTCGAGGACCCCCTCTTGGTCGGCCTTGGTTGGAAATGGGGTTCCATTTCATGGCATGCAAAGCAATGCAGTTATCACTCTTCCGCAATGTGTGACCTATGCACTGCCATTTTCGCCTGCGTATCAATTCGTCGATTGGCATCTGACCCGTACGCCGACTTAGCTCTTCATTTGATATTGTTTCGGGCCAGAAAATTCTTAAAATTCGACGAAGACATGAGTTGACGAAAACTTGCAGCTTTCTGGTAACTCCTACGGAAACTTTCCATGTACTGCTCCCATACAAAAGCACTGATAGTACTAGGGAGCGAAACAGGCCCAGCTTGGTCTTGATGCTGTAATAATTGCCCTGCCAGATTTTGGACAGCATGCCGTATACGCGTTTAGCCTGGTTGATACGACGAGCGATGTCCTGCTCCGTACCACCATTTTCGGCAACAATGCTACCCAGGTAGACGAAGTTGTCCACCTTCTCCACAGACTGCCCATTAATATTGATGGCAATAGGTGTCGGATTTCTTTTTCGCAACGGCGGGCTAAGAACCTTGGTCTTGTTGGTATTAATCTTTAGCCCAACCTTGCTTGCCTCCCTCTCTAGATCTAACGCCATTGCGGACAGATCCATGATTTTGTGGGAGAGTAGGCATATGTCGTCAGCGTAGTCAAGATGTTGTAGATAAGATGTCAAAGTCCATTGAATTCCTCTGTCGAGTCCGGATAGGGCTGCATGCAACACGTCGCCGATCACTATGAGAAATAGGATCAGTGAGAGGATGCACCCTTGCCGAAATCCACTGCGAATCTCAAAGTCCCCCGACACCTTACCTTTATGCAGAACGCGACATTTCGCGCCGTCATAGGTTGCCTTAATAATAGCTACAAGCTTCTCAGGGATGCCTCTCCTGCGAAAGGCCGCCCATATAGAATCCCGGTTCACACTACCGAAAGCCTTTTCGAAATCAATGAAAAGCAAGTGAAGCGGAGAATCGTATTCAGAGCATTGCTCGATGATGATTCGCAAGGTGTTAATGTGATCGACACAGGAGAATCCGGATCGAAAGCCAGCCTGTTCTTAATCAATTGTGCTTTCTAAGTGGGCCTTTAGTCTTTCCAGGACGATTTTAGCTATTATCTTGGCAACGGCAGGAAGCACACAAATGCCTCTCCAATTATTACAGTCTGTGAGGCTACCCTTCTTTGGAAGTTTGATGATAAAACCTTCCTTCCACTCAGTGGGAAAGGTCTCTGTATTCCACGCTTTATCAACAAGTGGGTGCAGCAAATCGGCAGTTACGCTTGGCGCTGCTTGATAAAGTTCGGCAGGGATGCCGTCAAGTCCGGCGGCCTTTCCTCGTTTTAGTGCAATAATTGCAGAGACTATTTCCTCTTTAGTCGGAGCAGTGGATCGTATACGCTCATTTTGATGGTTAGCTAAATTATCTATATGAGGGGGAACTTCACCAGAGGTAACATGGTTCAAGACCGCGGCGAAGTGTTCTTTCCACCGCCTCATTTGATCTTCTTCCAAGATAAGTAGCGTAGCTTTCCATCACTATCTTTCACCGGATTTTGGCAGGAGTTACGACCACCTGTAAACTCCTTGATGACACCGTATACGGCGTTTAAGTTGTTACTTCTAGCGGCTTCTTCTGCAGACGCTAAAAGAAAATTGGCATAAACTCTTTTATCGCGTCGCACACTACGCTGAACTTCTCGAGCTTTCTGACGGTAAAGGAGTTCGATGCTGCTTCGATTGTCGTCTGATGCTGCAGCCAAACGAACTTTCAGCTCCTTTCTTTCAACAATCCGCTGCCATGATGCGTCGGACATCCAGGGCTTATTCCGGCAATCCGGGTTTGGGCCAAGGATGCTATTTGCGCTATCAATGTACGCATTTCTGATGGCATCCCAGTTTTCGTTTATGTCACTATCTGTGTGACTAGTTATCTCAGCCGCTTTTTGCGCAAGATGGTCATTATATTGTTGTAAGACAGCTGGATTTTTTATTCGAGCGGTGTTGAAATCGCGGGGCCTGGATCTTTCGTCGCTGGGGCGGCGCACGGCTGCAATACGCAATCGAACATTAGCGATCATAAGATAATGGTCTCTTCCCATCCCCTTATCGGCACCATTCTTGTTTCGCATGTCCAGGAGGCAACTCTTGAATCTTTTACTAATGGCAAAATGGTCGATCTGATTTTGTGTTCTGCGCCGATCAACAGAGGACCAACTGATTTTGTGATGGTCCTTATGCTCAAACATAGTACCACCGATGAAGAGACTGTGAAAGTTGCAGAACTCTACAAATCTTTCACCGTTGTCATTACGATCACCAAGACCGTGTCTCCCCATCACTTGTCTGAGCCCATAGTTATCAGCGCCAACTTTCGCATTCAAATCACCCATAACCATTATAATGTCACCTTTAGGTGTTCTGCTCTGAACGGCGTTTAGTTCTTCGTAGAAGGAGTCTTTTGCCAAGACATTGTCGGGTTCAGTAGGGGCATAACATTGTATTATTGAGATGTTCCTCATTTTATTCCGGAGCCTGGCGGTCAAGATCCTGTCAGAGACCGGTTCCCAGTATAAGAGACAGTTTCGCGCGGCTTTGGTTAAAAGGAGCCCCACACCTGACTCACGGCGACTACCGGTAGCTTTACCGGAGTACAACATTACAGTGCTGCCCGTTGGAGAGATTAATTCTCCGCTGTTCCACCATCTTATCGCACTAACTCCTAAGATATTTAATTTGTACCTCAGAAATTCACTCTCTAATTGAAGAAATCGTGCGTTCTGGGGACCTTCTGATCCATTGTCCAGAAGAGTACGCACATTCCAGAATCCAATCTTTGTCATTGTACGATAGCTAAAAGTCGTAACGGTTGAGTCAGTCCTTATCCGAGGCATAGTTGACGTTTCGTTAGCATATAAAGATTTCGGATAGTGCAAGTTGCTGGCATACACATCCTGTCCTTTGATTGTCGGTTTTAACGACAGGCCCTCAAAGGGAAAGGCCGTGGTATTTTGACATGGATATGTCTTATAGCTGGGGGTCATCCTAAAAATCTGTCCGTCACACGAAATGTCTGTTTTTCTACTCGGGGGTCAGAAGAGGAAACAAGCCCATTGAAAATTTTTCCGAGTTCTATGAATGTAGTGGCCGATCCTCAGTCAATCCGAGTCAGTCATCAAAGGGAACTCACGAAAATCGAAAAACTTCGCATCATGAACTGACTAAACAACCAGGCACCCATAAAACAAGTCAACATCATTCAACTGCCATCCCCTCGTGATTCAAATCTGCTCACAACACCAGCCACATCCAGACAACCTGTCTCCCTCACTCGTGCACAGCGCTATGGCTCCTCCTTCACAGCAATCTTTTTGTTTTCATCAATTAGTCACTAACCTGACTCAGTAAGAAAATCGTTGGGGTAGGTCGGGAAATAGCTTCAACTTCACATCCACACACACATACACACACACTCGTATGCACCCAATGGAGAGACGGTTGAGTCGAAGAAGTTCATTGGATGGGCGTTGCTTCGTCATCGGCGACAGTGCGAAAGAGATGCTTGCTCCACGGACCTTGGACTACACTTCCGCGGCGGATCCACCCCTTTCTTGTGATGGCCAATCCCATCCAGCCGACTGAAATCAGTGTCACCAAGGTCACCAACGTGTTTTTCCCGTGGATGTAAGGAACTTACGACCGTACTTGTATCGCGCATACCGCGTACTATCACGATCGATGATATATCAACTAACAGTGCACAATTCTGATTTAGTGAGGAGAATAGTGCAGATGATGCAGTTTGTGCAGCGCAGATAACGTAAACGTTAATGCAATAAAATTGTGTTGTCGCGCTTACAGTCTTTAGACTTAGACGAGTACTATCTATGTAAGTATCTAATAGTAAGTGTGTTTAGCTAGACCGCGGCTTGACGCGATCGATCGCGGATTGACGTACTAACGAAGCACAGGCGCATATAAATATGTAGAGTGTATGATCGCTTGATCCACACACGGGGCAACGGTTGGGTTAATTTGTATTCTCCTGTACACTATGCGGGACGGTATGTCTTGAAAATGATACAAAGTATCTACACTGCATGGAGATACATCAGTACATCTTATGCCTACCGAAAGCGTGGGACGTGTTTTGTCGAATGAATTCATCCAGTATAACTATACTGGGATCTTTATAAAACTTACGTCGATATCTTCAACACAACAGGTTCCACGTAGTCGGTAGCCAAAGACATATCCATGTTCCGATGTATCTGCATGCAGTGTAGATACTTTGTATCATTTTATCACGTTTTTTCTCTCTCCTGCAAAATAACAAAAATGTTAGTTACGCCCTTTCTACATTAGAGCGACGAAATGCAACTTCAAATAAGCGATAACTTTTGAGAGAATGAAGCCAGCGACTTGAAATTTTAGTCGAATGTTTGAACTGAGATTGATTTATTTGGCATTAAGGATGGGTTAGATCCGACCTCCCCTAGAAATGAAATTTTAAATAAGCGATAACTTACGACAAAATGAAGCTAGCGACTTGAAATTTTGGTCAAATATTTGTAGTAGGATCCAGTTGGCTAATACTGAAAATACGTAAAATCCGACCAATGAAACCCCTGCTTCCCCTACAAATAAAACTTCAAATAAGCGATAGCTTTCGATAGAGTAAAGCTAGACACCTGAAATCTTTTTTTAAATGTTTTTAGGGTTTTTTTCACACCCCACACCACAGGGGTACCTCAACCAAATCATCGCACCGCCATCACTGGCGGCTTGAAGTTGGTTGGCAATGGTCAGTGTCCACTGCCGTTCCAGGGGGCGCCCACGTGGAGGACTATGGAAGAGGAGTTTTTGATAATATGTTGATCCGTCTGTCGCAATCGGAGTATGATCAGATCAGATCGTTTAAATATGGGGAACAGAAAAGTAGATGAAGAACAGATGGTGTGATATATACGATTGATGGTCGCTATTGCTACGATATATTGTAGTGTAGAATGGAGTGGAATAAATGTTCAACTGGATTTTATTTATGTTAGGTAGAGTGAAGCTTTTCGTCCTTTGTTGTGTTGTGAGTGTTGAGTGACCGTGGCCGATCGGTATGGTGGATAAGAATATGGTACTGGATTGGATGCATGCTCATTCGTACTTATACTTACTTATATGTATTATTTGTCTAACATAAAATAGGTGTTGCGTTGCGTTACGATGCAAATGATACAAGATGATAGGATATGGAATTGGGAGTTAAGGGGCTATTCCAGTGTGAAAGCTAAAAAGAAACTAGAAACTAACTTCAAGAAACTAGGTTCGCAGACCTAGGTCTGCGAACCTAGGTCCGTTGCCGGACTCGGAGTAGGTCGACCTGATCCGCAAGATGAGCAGGTCATATCATGACTGTTAAGAACGCTTTTAACTCCGCGAGCTGGACATCCATGCATCTTTGCAAAAGACTGGCGCACCTGATTATTTGCCTGGATTTATCAGGAGCAACCTATCATACCTCACGGCAGCCGAGTGACTCGTTCATCAGCAATGGCCAAGGACTACCAAATTCCTTCAACGTCAGCAGGCGTTGCTACAGCAACAACAACAATAATAATATTTTGGATCTGCCCATGACGAGCTACGTCGGGGAGGCGCAGTACTGCCAACCCAATACTGAGCCCTCCAAGAAGCGCTGGGACCAAGTGCTCCTTGGAGCGTGATTCTAATAAAAATGTGATTAGACTCCCTCATTTGGACTCGCCAGGAGGTCTCCGGGACCCCCTTTGTCGGGGTGTCGGTGGGACAGCTTGCAAACGCTATCTGCGTTATCTCTCGCAGGAGCATGTCCCCGTTAAAGCGAGAGAATTAGCAGTCAAATATCCGTAAATGTACCCCTTCCGAAAAGGCAGAGATCAGAAGAGGAAGGAACCCCTGGTACACAAACCAATACGGATGCAAATAAAAAACAGAAGACTGCAACCCCTGGTTCCCAAACCAATACGGATGCAAATAAAAAACAGAAGACATGCTTGAAACACTTATCTGTTCGTCGCGGAAGCATGCCTCGGCCAGCTCCGTCTTCATCTTACGCAGTCTCATCTGGGCGCAGCCCCATACATGCCCTGGCTCCTCATGGTTGCAACCACCAATAGACAGGACTTTATCCTCCGTCACAGCGGCACCACCACCAAGTTACGCTGGTGCCACTGAACTGGCATCTGTCGGATAGTCCGGAGCATTATACGCGATGGTGGCAGTATTTGTGAGGGTAGCCATTCTTGCGTCAGATTATCCTGCGACCATGACCCCGTCCGAACAAGCGACTCTTGTTCGCGGCGTCATAATTATGAGTATCTCTACCATCTCCGGTCGCAGCATAAGCCCTCAATTTGGCAGCATCCGTTTCCGACCAGGGTTCCTTGTGGTGGAATGTGACGACAGAGAGACCGTTGATTGGCTTATCAGCATAACTCCCTCTCTCCAGACATGAGAAGGTGGCTCACTACGAGCAGATACAGTAGGAGATATTCCTCGTTTGTCTGTTGCTGCTGTCTACTTCGCTAAGTCGTTCAACATCGCTGCCACCGCTGCTATTGACCTCCTTGGCCGTCAAAATCCCGCTACAGGACAATGAGTGGAGTTTTATCAGAGCGCTCAAGGACGGCGAAGGTCTCTCTACCATCGTATCCATCGACCCTGGGTCAACAGAGCATGCCGCGAGACCCGATTCCCTGCTGTCATATCGCTTCGGGAAGATTCAAGTTTACCAAAAAAAACTGGCAGGCTGTTGCCAGTCAGATGCGTGGCACCTCTAGAGACCACACGAATGCGGCCACTATGGAAATGGAGTCCGGCGGCACATCCGGTATCTGATCAACGCGGGCGAGTGCCGGTGAAAGCAGTTTACCAGCGACTACCCATCTATTGTACAACTTCAAAACGCACTTACCGCCAATACAAACATCAACGAGCCCGTTCCTACGTGTCGTCGCGACACCCACCACTGCAGAGACAACTATGGATGCTTATCAATCTACCACTAATACAGAATCCGCGGTTTCCGTCCAATATATGGCCCCGTCAACCATCCCCGCAGAGCCAACGATGGAGCTGGACCAACCACCACCCTGCTCCATTGACATATTACCGTGCGTGTGCCTTTCCTCCGAGACGATGGCTCAGACTAATAGCCTAAGCATTGGCGTGGTTCAATCGAAACTTCACCACGCTAAAGCCGCTTCGGATTCTCTCCCAGCTAGATTCGTCAAGGAAAACTTAGGGGTAACCCTTATTCAGGAACTATGGCGGAAAAATGGAATCGTTTATGGATTAAATGTAAGTACCTCTGCTCTCGTATATGATAGGGGTGAAAGCCGCCCGAGATCGTGCATTATCCTAGCGAATAGTATTACAGAGTTCACCACGGGTGATACAGTGGCAATAGTAATTGGCGCCATTCTTAGAGGTTCCCTCCAGCAAATATTTGTCGTGTCCGCATACTTCCCCGGAGACTTTTCGGTCCCGTCTGAAGAGCTACAACAACTGGTTGAACACTGCGGAGCCAACAGCAAGAGCCTGTTGATAGGATGTGATGCTAATGTGCATCACACAGTATGGGGAAGTGCCGATTCAAACAGTAGAGGTGAGTACCTCCTAGCTAATATAACTAGCTTAGACCTTAATATTCTTAACAGAGGAGCCAGTCCCTTTTTCATCACTAGGTCAAGGCAAGGAGTCTTGGTTCTAACTTTGTGTAGTTTCTCGCTATTTTAACGAATATTCAACTGGCATTTCTCGGACGAACTTCCTTTTCTGATCACTTGCGCATTCGATTCGACATTGCAGACAAACGAAACGTATCGGGTACTCCAAATCATTGCGGGAGAAGCTCCCTCTGATAAATAACGCAACCTGTGGGTGGCTGGGTCTTCAAAGACTCACCACGAATATCACCAGAGCCATTTTGATAGCATACGAAGAAAATTGTCCTTTAATGTCCGTTAAAGACAACAGGGGATTTCCGTAGTGAAACACTGAACTCTCCCGCCTAAGGAAAACAATTAGAAACTTATTCAACAGGGCCAAACGCAACCTTGAGTGGGACCTATACCGTTACACTCTCACAGAATATACTAAGAGGATTAGAGATGCCAAACGTCGTAGCTGGATTCTGTGAAAATGTCAGCAACACCAACAAAGCTGCTAGACTACACCGTGTCCTGGCAAAGAAAGGCTCTAATCTAGTAAGCATACTAATTCACGGTAATTGTACAAAAGACACCGGCAGTACGCGTAAGCTCCATCTGGGCACTCACTTTCCTGGATGTAGAATTGTTGTAGATGATGAATATGAATTGAGGTGCCAAGATATCCCTCACAGAGCCAAGCGTTCTGACTTGATGGCAGCACCTAGAATATTCACTCACGACAAAGTAAATTTACCGTTCGTAGAACGAATCATTGGCGAATATCAAAGCGGTTTCAGATCTGGTTGCTCCACAGCCGATCAACCCTTTACGGTCAAACTGATACTCCAGAAGTGCTGCGAATACAACGTAAACGTATACCAAATCTTTGTCGACTTCAAGCAGGCATACGACAGTATCGATCGTGGAGTACTGTACAACATCATTCTGCAATTTGGTATATCGGCCAAATTAGTGCGACTGCCAAAGATGAAGATGATCTACTCCATCTCACATCCATAATAGACTTACTGATCTATTTGAAACACGTACTGGTCTGAAACAGGGCGATGGACTGGCACCGACGCTCTTCAACCCAACACTGGAATACGCTATTCGGGCTACGAATTTGGACAACAGCAAGACGCTACTACTCGACACAATTAGCAGCGTACGCCAACGACATCAACATCATGTCCCGAAGAATGGCCGACGCAGAAGAACTTCTGCATATGCTCGATACCGCTGCCAAAGAAGTAGGACTACGAATTAACCAGCGTAAAACTAAAATAATGATGCAATCGACGACAAGGACACCTGCACAACCGAGCATCAATGTGGGGGACCTCAACATCGAGTTCGTGAACAACTTCATATACATGGGTTTCAACTTGTCAAGAGACGCTAATGAAACTGACGAAATCAAGCGACGGATACAGTTAGCTAATAAGACTTTTTCTCGGTTCTCCCCATAATGAAATCGAAGCATGTGCATAGAAGCACGAAGCTCCGCGTGTACAAAACCATTATACGGCCAGTGCTATGCTATGGCTGCGAAGCATGGACCCTAACTTAAGCCTCCGGAAACATGCTAGACACATTTGAACGTAAGGTTCTACGACGATTTTTCGGGGCTGTTTTCGATCGAGATGGATAGCGCATCCGGTACAACCATGAGTTGTATGAACTGTACGATGAGCTGGAAGTTTCGAAAATCGTCAAACTACAACGATTTCAAAGGGCAGGGCGGGGCAGCAAGTTGTTACAAATGGCGGATTTAAATTGAATTATCCCAAACAACGATTTCAGGTACCCCAAAAATATGAAACACCATCTGGTCTAGAAATTTAACTATCACATCCGCAGTGAACTTCTTTACTGGTTCAATGAATGGAAATTGTGACAGACTATCAAGAATGACTATTGCTCCCACATTCCCAGTTTTAATACGTGGATACGGTCTTATAAGATCTATGTATAGCCGTTGAAACAGCCGATAAGGAATGGAAAACGAACCAATAGGAGGTCTTAAGGGTCTATTAGAGCCTTCGTCGATTTACAAGTCTCACATTGCGACACATAATCTTTTACCTGTTGGTTGAGTTTGGGCCAATAAAATCAAGAACGTAATCGGTAAAGGGTTTTGCCACTTCCCCCATGTGCGCATTGCGGGTGATCGTGAGCCTTTGCAATTAATTCCCTCGTATGTTTGTGTCGGACCCATAACTTTCAAGCCAAGTCTTCCTGCAGGCTATGACCAGTAGCATATTCGGCACGTCTATATACGAAATTGTCAACAACTTTGAGGTCCGGCAAGTGTTATTGCTCTTCGCGTACCCTTTTAATAAGAGCGCGATATTCGTCGGAATTAAAATATGGAGAGTCAAGGTCAATGTTCAGTGAGGTGTCGTGCAGAACTAGCAGTTCGGACACTTCGATGTCGTGTACCCTGGAGAAAGCATCGGGTACGACCTACTCGCTGCCTTTACGGTGACTGATGGAAAACTGGAAACCTTGCAACTTGAGAGCCCAGCGTGCTAAACGACCCGGCAGGTCTCTGAGGATCACAAGCCATTTTAAAGAAGCGTGGTCGGCAACAACTTCAAGTTCTTGACCTCCCACGTAGGGTCAGAATTTTGAATAGCTGTTACCGCGGCAAGGAATTCCTGCTCCGTTACGGTGTAGTTACGCTGCGCGACATGTATGCGATAAGGGCTTCCGAACCTTCTTCGGTAACTTGTACAAGCATTGCCCTAATTCCGTCTTTATTCGCATCGCTATGGATGGAGAATGGGCAGGAAAAATCGGGGCTGTGTAAAATGGGTGTCTGTCTAGTTGCCTTGACCCGTCCAGGGGCATGGGCGCGTCAACATCTCTAGCATTTCTATGCCTTGTTGACGTTTCAATAGCATATCCACTTTTCGGAAGCGCAGTTGTTAGCATGCACCTCCTATCCGCACCGTCTTTATACTGACAAGCTCAAAGCACTGTAAGAGTTCTATTAGTACTCACAGGCATCGATAATCGCGCCGAGATTTGATCTCCGAGCTCTAGATTAGTATCGTAGAGCGGTGACCAAACGATCACGGCAACCTAGCGGAGCAGTCATGGCAGAGTAATTTGGCACGAATCTTCGGTACCACCCACAAACTCCGAGGAATCGTCGGAAGTGGCGCACCGATCTCGAAAGTGGGAAGTTGGTAATCGCCTCCACTTTAACGGGGTGTGTCTTAATGGTCCAATGACCAGCTACATATACTAAGTATTTGACCGACGTCATTATGAAGTGGCTTTTTTCCACATTGATTGAGAGTCCCGCATCACGAAGACATTGGGCTACTCTGCGAAGAATGCTACAATGCTCCTCAAACGTCTCGGATACTACCAGCAGGTCGTCTAGGTAAACAAAGACCAGATGACGAAGATCTGCTGGTATAACTTTATACATAAGTCGTTGCGTTGTCTGTGAAGCATTGCATAACCCGAAATGCATCGTCACAAATTGGTCCTGGAACCGTGAATGCAGTCGTCGCACGCGACTTCTCATCGCGCGGTATTTGCCAAAAGGCATCTTTTAGGTCGATACAGCTTACGTATTCGGATTTAGGCAGCCAACTGAGGATTCCGTCAACAAGAGGTAAAGGATACGCATCCTTCACGGTGACGCTATTTACCTTACGAGCGTCAAGGCACATATGCACCTTTCCAGGTCGGACAACCAATGTAACAGGCGAGGCCCAACTACCCTCAATAACCCCCATCTCTAACATGCGGTCCAACTCCGCGAAAATAAGAAATAAAGTGTGAAATAAAGCCCGGGCCACAACGCGTCCGAAATCTCATATATTGTAATTTCCCTCTCATATACTCGTCCGACTGTATGATCGGAGTATGATCGGAGTATGATCGGATAGGTATGTCCCCGGCATTAGTCGAGTTTGTCTGTTCGTCCGTCTGTCTGTACTTTTCATGTTTTTGCCAACAACTCTTGTACAAATTAACGTAGGGGATTGATTTTTGACTGGTAAACTTCGGATGAGAAGTTGACTTGAAATTTTGGTTCAGTGTTTGTAGTGTGATTTGCGGCATCATGAAATAATGCATACGGAGATAGCCCATGCATGCACAATTTCAGGTTGAAACTGAGTGTGTGCATCTCTCTCTCTATCTCAATTGCCCTAACCCCTTGTGGGGCATAGCGCGTCAACTGTTTCATGTGGCCCAGTTGACGTTTCTCGGCATAAACTGGTTTCGGAGAATGCAGTTGCCAGCATGCACCTCCTGCACATCCATGGCCATGAACGTCATCGTGGACGGGATTCGAACCCGAAACGCCGGTAGTCAAACATGAGACTGATGCGTGCATGCATGCACTATTTCGTTCTATTTCGCGCAATATCGTTTTAAAACGAAAGTGTGCAAACACTCAGTTTCGTTGTTCCTCGCATGCACTATTTCCTTTGGAAACCGATAGGTGGCCTTCACACGAAACATGCGATACACGAGATTCTAGCAGAAAGCATCAGTGGCGAAGGAGCTTTTGCGAGTGCAATTTTGAATTAATCGTCGCTCATGCAAAGCTCGCTCGCCACTGGTACATTCTGCTAAAATTAGGTGTTACCGCCATCGCACCTATAACGAATGAGGTGAGCCTTTATGTTTGAGCGATATTGACGACTATGAGCTAAAAGTCTCTTGTGTAGACCCCGCTCGCTACGCTTGCTCTGCGCTTACACACACAGCCCTCAGTATCGGCAGGTGCCTCGATAGCTACAGCTACAGTAAGCACACATTGTCACTCATTTCTTAAATTTTTGCCCATGGTTCGCAGAATCTGGGGAATACGAAATGTATGTATAACCTGTAGCAAATTCTTCTATGACATGCTTATAATGTCAGTGTCAGTGTTTCTACAACTTAATAATGAGACTTTTTTTTGGAATTTTGGGCATTTATTCATAGATTTATTCATATAACTAAATTATTATATACGAATTATATTATACGAATCTTCTTCGAGTAATTTCGTCAATTCTTCGTCTTCAAACTTTTTTGGCTGGCCAGGTCGCTCTTCGTCGGTAATGTCGAAATTATCATTTTTGAACCGATGAAACCACCGAAAACACTGTGCACGCGAAAAAGCATCGTCACCGTAAACTTCCACGAGCAAGAGCTGCAGTCTTCTTAGCAAAATAATGTCCAAGTAAAACTTCCCGCAAATGTTGTTTTTTTCGTGAATTTTCGAAACTTTCCATGGTCCGGTAAAATACGTTGTCAACAATCAACACGAAATGTTTATACTGACATTGACAGCTTATGAATACAAACTTCAAATGGTATGTATGTCAAAGATGGACTACCATTGGTTTATCGGTGTTGCCATCTCTAAAAAAAGTCTCATTATTAAGTACATATACTACTGTGTACAAATATAACCCGGAATTTTGTTTTAATTTTTGAAATCCTTATTTATTAAATTTATTAAATCTATTTCATCGCCTTCGAAGTAATCCCCTTCGGCTGCAATGCACTTATGCCAGTGAATTTTCCACTCATCAAAACACTTTGAATTTGAAAAGTCCTGTTTCGGTATGGCCTTCAGCACCTTCTTCGATTCGGCTTGAATCTCTTCTATCGTGTCAAAACGGCGTCACCGGAGCGGTCTTTTCATTTTGCTGAATAGCCAGAAGTCACATGGAGCTAAATCAGGCGAATACTGCGGTTGCGGAACAATATGGGTGGAATTTTTGGCGAAATGGTCACGAATAACGAGTGCAGTGTGAGATGTTGCGTTGTCATGGTGCAAAAACCAAGAGTTTTCTTTCCACAAATCCGGCCTGTTAAGGCGAATAGCTTCACGCGAACGCATAACACTCAAATAATATTCCTTGTTGACAGTTTGGCCCAATGGAATTTATTTATAATGCACAACACCACGATAACCGAAGAAAGCTGTCAACATGACCTTAATTTTTGAGCGAACTTGGCGCGATTTTTTGGGTCTTGGCTCACCTTTGGCACGATATTCACTTGATTGATCGGTTGTTTCGGGGTCGTAAGCAAAAATCCATGTTTCATCGCCCGTAATAATGCGTTTTATCTTGTCCTGATAGTCGGAAAGCATTGTTTCACACACATCAATGTTTATGGAACCGAACGAGATTTGACTTTTTTGAGGCACTAAACTTCCTTCAAAATGGTGTTGACTGTTCCATTTGAAATGCTAAGGATATCAGCTAGCTAGTTGTCAATTGACGTTTTCTTTAGAACCAATTTCTTAATTTTCGCGACGAGCTGTTCGTCAGTTGATGTTCTTAGTCGTATTTGATGTGGTTCGTCTTCAACGCCTTCACGACTCTCTTTGAACATTTTATGCCATTCGTGTACTTGTCTTTTAGACATAGCCTGTTCACCGAAGGCTTTTTGTAACATTCTAAGCGTTTCCGCAGCAGAAATATCATTTCTAACACAAAATTTAATCGAACTTCTTTGTTGAATATTTTTTGACATGGTAAAAATCGTAAAAGTTAATTTTGGTTGTTACGAAAACGAGCGTCACTCTTCAACTGATCAAGATATTAACCTAAAATTTTACACAGATGGCAGTAACAGTCCTACCAGCTTAAAAATAAAAAGATGCCCAACGAAATGTCCACGCAGTTTAAATTAAGAATTCCGGGTTATATTTGTACACAGTAGTATATATTGAACTTGCTACATACTTATATAGTATACTAGCTGCGCTCGCGTTGTTCACTTCGCTCACAACTTGACACTGCGTTTATCGCAGATGCCTGGTCGTTTTTAAGATACACAACATCAATTATTTAGGAGAATAACCTTCCCTTCTTCGTCCGGATACGTACCGTCACCAATTTTCAGTAACAAATCTGAAAACTCTTGGGCATTTTGATTACTCCCAACTCGCGCCCGCATATTGGTTGACAAATGCATGGGTATGACAATGCGCCATAGATGTGAGCTTTTTAGACATGCCTTAATTTCATCAGCCCTCATCCCTCCGGGTTTTACTGGTAAAGTTTGCCTAAAGTCGCCACAGAGAAGTAATATAATACTGCCCATAGGCCGGTCGTTTTGTTTGATGTCACGTAAGGTTCTATCTATTGATTCAACCACTTTCCGATACGCCTTAGTGCACTACTCCCATATTATTAAGAAACAATCGCGCAAAACCCTGGCTTTGTTACTGTTTATTGGCTATGGTTTTTCTGCTATACCAGTGCAAATATTCATACAAAATTGCACTGGATAAGTTCTAGTGTAAGTTGAGTGAAGAAATTTTGATTGAAAAAGCAATTATAATATTGCCACATTTGCAAAAAAAAAATCAGGAGGTACCAGAGTCCGAAGCGTATATACCCTAGACTTGTACAGACCTAGTGGTGATACCAAAAGTACCAATTAGTAACGACCATATGCATTAAAAGTGAGTTTCCTATACGGCCAGTTTATAGGGGAGGTTGGCAATCATTCAGTAGGATCTTGACCATTATCAAAATCAATTAACTAACCCATTCTACAAATATTTGTCGAAATTTTCAAGTCGCTAGCTTCATTCTACCGAAAGTTATTGCTTATTTGACGTCTCACTTGTAGAGGAGGTAGGGGTTCCTTGGGTAGAATCTTGCTCATTATTACCACCAACAAATAAAATCACGCTTCAAACATTTAAACAAAATTTCAAGCCTCTAGCTTCACTCCATCGAAAGTTATCGCTTATTTGAAGTTTCATTTGTAGGGGAGGTAGGGTTTCCTTTGGTTTGATCTAACCCATCTTAAATACCAACTAACCCGATCTCACTTCAAACATTTGACCAAAACTTCAAGTCGCTGGCTTGATTCTGTCAAAAGTTATCGCTTATTGAAGTTGCATTTGTAGGGGAGCTAGGGGTTGCTTAGGTCGGATCTTACCCATTTTCAATACCAACCAAGTAGATCCTACTAACAACATTTTGTCAAATTTTCAACTTGCTAGTCTCACTTTATCGAAAGTTATCGTAATTAAAAGAATATTTAATTTTTTGAAATTTGTAGGGGAGGTAGGCGCACAGAGCAGGTATACTAAGAGCAGGAACTCAGAACAGATTTATTTTTAAAGCAGGATGCAAATAATCCCACGCACACAAATAAGCCTCACCACTCTAGAAGCAACGGCTACAATTTAAAGTAAACCGACCTTTAGAGTGATAAGGACAGCAACACATCAAATCAACTGTGTCTGTTGATTAAAACGCCCAAGCTTCCTCAGTTGCTATTGTATGCGTGACATGGTTCCTCAATTTCATATGTGTGAGTTACCATTTTCGGCCATTGCATTCGTGCATTTCCATCTTTGGGGGCGAAACGTCTGTGATGAAAAAATGATTTATTTGAAAAATTTTACAAATTTTAAAAACACGCTAATAGCACCTCCACCACTTTAGATAAAATCATTCTACATCATAATTCATATGCCATAAATCATATATAATACTAAATCATAGACCACATAGCATGTTTTTTCTTTCCTGACATCCTAAAATGCGACCATAAAGATTCAGTTTCCGATTTTTCATCACACACTTTTTATTCATTCACTTGCTACAAGCCACAGCCACAAAGATTCACCCACCCGCACCCACAAAGATGCTTGATGACCATCCCACAATTTCGCATGGTTCCCCTTACCTGACGAGCGCACGGTCGCCTTCTTTTCACAGTTTATCAGCGTTCATGTACATTTGCCAGAGAGGATCAAACAGCATGCGATCTCATTGATAATGCCTCCAATACGAAATGGGTTTGCTATCCGTTGCCATGCGAAGTTCACTCCGATTTTAGAGGCCCAGCCAGGCACAATGAACGCGGATATAAGACCCCCATAGACAATGCAATTCATCGTAAGACGACAACGCTATTTATCGTCGGATTAATCTAACGATGGATCGCCACAAAATATTTCGCGGCTAAAATTATATGGAACTGTAGAAACAAAACGACAACGATAGGCGCATACACTCTGCGATCGAACTGACGATCACAATATCGCCAGATCGGCGTCGACTGATCGCTAGGTGGATGGGGGGCTTTAGTTTTCACTTTTTGCACATCCATTGTGTACCGATTAGTGAACGCAACACATACGCAAGTGAAATACTATGGGCAACCTTTTCTTAATTTATACTGAGTTCCAACTCTGTTATATTTTTCCTCTATGGTAGGCGTTCCCTTGATGTGATTATGCCCAACTTACTAGAACTTAAGCATCTTCTTACTCCAGGGTTACATGCCAAAAATCAGGTGTCTACGTCAATTGGTTCAAGAGTTATAGACAAAAAACCCGAAAAGTAGGGTAGTACGGGGCTCTTTGTAAAAAAATTACCGTTAGTTTTCAGCTGATCGATTTTATTTTTTTAGGGGAGTAGAAGATTATCCTTACGAGCAATCTGCCAAAGCTAGAGTTTTTTATGTTTATTTAATCGGGAGTTATAGATACATTTTTTTTGTAGTCCGGATGGCGCAACGGTTAGCACGTTCGCCTTCAACGCACTGGGCCCCGGTTCGATTCCGGGGATTTACGTGTCGGACTATGAGCCCACTCAGCTGTTAAATGAGTACCCATTATGGGGTAAATAACTCGGTTGAGCGTGTTGCTGATCACATACCTCTGCACAAAAACCGTCACGATCTAGAAAATGAGATGATGCTAACTCATCTCGAGGCCGTGGTTCAAATTGGACTGATGCGCCAGTTATTTTTTTTTTTTTATAGATACATTTAATTATTTTACGTATATAGGGGAGGTAGGCGTTCTCTTGACCTGATCATGCCCATTTTCAATACCAACCAAGTAGATTATACTTTCAACATTTGACCAAAATTTCAAGTCCCTAGCTTCATTCTGTCGAAAGTTATCGTGCGAACGGACAGACAGACAGACAGACGGACTGACGGACAGACAGACAGACAGACAGACAGACATGGCTAAATCGAATCAGGAGGTGATCCTGATCATTTATATACATACATTGCTATACCTCCGGAGCCTCCTTTAAGGTGTTACATATTTTCGTCGTGACAAAAACAATATACCCTATACTAAAAGTCTAGGGTATAAAAACCCTCGTCAATAATAGAATAATTTCATAGTAACGAACTTTTGATCGTAGCAACTACAGTGAATTCATAGCAACAATCTTTCGCTCGTGGCAATTATAACAATTTCATTTGTTTTTCTATATTTTTTCTTTTTACTCAGTGGCCTTCTTTGGTTCATGCACAACAACTTTGCTAAAGATCATCACATGATCAAATGCATAGTTTACGATTCTATAAAGGACAAACAACAAACAAACAAACAAACATTCATTTTTATATATAGAGATAAGAACGAACGTATGTTGTTTATAACACTGGTTGTAGCTGTCAAAGTGAACTATTGTTTACACTAATCGGTCCGACTAAAATATTCTCGTTTTCTTTATATTAGCCCATTTTTTCTCATTAAAAGAGGTTCAAATCTTTCGAACAGTGTTAAGTGATAGCTGGTGTTGGAGTGCGTTCTGTCTTCTTCGCACTAAGTTTGTTTCAAGAAGCTGTTCTGTGAGACAAAGAGCGTTCAGAGCGTCTTACTATAAGCACATTTTAGTTCAGGCACAATCCATATCTTAGCTTATACACATTTTGTGTTATAAAGTGTGTGTGTGACATTTCCCTTACCAGTTCATCTCGTATTATGCAGTGCGTGCCGTCTAAAGTGTCAATATACTTTATTTGAATTATTTATATTTATTCAATCGATTGACCTTTTGTCACTTTTATCATGTCCGTAATTAGCCTAAATGATTGCTCTTTCTGCGACAAAGTCTTGAAGCCCGGTGATGATTACTTTTCCTGTGCATTTTGTAAGAGAAGTGAACATTCTGACTGCGCCGGACTAACGAGGTCCCAAACATTATCATTACGGTCTACTGCAAAACAGCAACTTTTTGTGTGCACGACATGAACTGAAAAGGATAGGATGATCACGTCGTTGAATAATGTTTTTACTGAGCTTAAGTCGGAAATTGCCGAGCTCAGAACTGAAATAACTGTATTAAAATCCTCTAAAGCTGCTTCAACGAATATGGAGGAAATAATTTCTGAACTTGAAGATCGTCGGAAAAGATCGTCTAATATTATTATTCATGGCATCGTAGAAGGAACCCCAGAAGCGGATCACGACAAGACAATGGAGATAATAAACACTATGGCACCAACCATGAGCGCTCAAGCTAAAGATATTAAAGCTTTTCGTATTGGGAATCCTAACGCAAATAAACCAAGACCAATAAAAGTAATTCCTTCTAACTCATCCGTGGCATTTGATATCATCAAGGGCAAAAAAGACAACGCTGCGAAACAATATTTGCGCGCGAATAGTTATAATGTTGTTTCTGACCTGACCTTTCGACAACGTGAACATCTGAACTCCTTAAGATCTCAACTCAATGAAATTAAAAAAAATGACCCCGATGCGACAATTAAATATCACAATAGTGTCCCTCGCATAATTCATGGCCGTTCCTCAAAAAACTAGAACTTAATATATGTTATCAAAACATGCGTGGTATTCGTACTAAATTACACGACTTACGACTTGCACTATCAACAATTTCTTATGATATCATTATTTTTACTGAAACGTGGTTAAACAATAAATTTTATTCTTCCGAACTCGACTTAAGTAATTATAATATTTATCGATGTGATCGTAATAAGTTAACTTCTAATAAACTAAATGGCGGCGGCGTTCTCATCGCAGTTAATAAATTACTAAAATCTACTTTGCTTAAATGTAAATATTATAATGTGGAACAGCTGATATGGTGCATTCAAACTAAACCGGTTCGTACAATTGTCTCGACTGTCTACCTTCCACCGGACGCATCGCCCGATCTCTACCAATTTCATGCAGAAGAAATATGTAACACTTCGGAAGCTTTTCCCACAGCGAATTTTATTGTAACTGGTGACTTCAATTTAAGTAATGTTAATTGGACTTCGAAATCTTGGTCTGTTAATAATAATAATTCTAAAAGCTCCGAAATAATTGATGCTTTTTCCCTTTTAAACTTTACTCAATTTAATCCCATTAAAAATGTAACCAATAGTCTCCTTGATTTAGTTTTTTTCGAATTTAGATAATGTTAATGTTTTTCAAGCTACACATCCTATTTTACCTATTGATTTATATCATCCTGCGTTAGAGATTATTGTAAATTTACAAATTTTAAATGCTAAAGTAAATAGAACATCTTCTAATTTTCTGAATTTTAAAAATGCCTATTATATAAATATTAATGATGCCTTACGTTCAATTGACTGGTCCGAGCTAGAAAATCTACCATTAGATGATGCAGTGTCTTTATTTTATAATGTTTTAAATAATCTAATTACAATACTTTATACGTTCCTAGTACTCGTTTAAATTGTGACAATTTTCCCAATTGGTTCTCTAGTGATTTGAAAAAATGAATTCAAAAAAAGAAATGTGTTCATTTAAATTATAAAGCAACGGGTAATTTAAATTATTATACGGAATTCTCCATGCTTAGATCAAAATGTAAACAGCTTTCTAAACTTGATTTCCAACGCTACATTTCCAAGCTAGAATCTCAGGTTCCTACTAATATGACGTATTTTTAGCGACACATTAATTCTCGCAAAACAGACGGCGACTTGCCTGATACCATGCATCTTAATGGTGTAAGGACCTCAGACAGCTCAATAATTGCTAATTTATTCGCTGAAAATTTTTCAAAGGTATACAGCACTGATAATACCTCGTATGAGCCTCCCTTACTCAATAATGCTTTTAGCTTATCCAGTCTTTCAATTAACCTGGATTCTCTTATAGAAAAACTGTTTACGCTAGACATTTCTAAAAGTGCGGGACCTGATGGCATTCCTCCGATTTTGTTAAAAAATTGTGTCGAGAATGTTGTACACCCACTTCATGTCCTTTATAATAAATCTCTAGCTTCTGGACACTTTCCATTCATATGGAAAGTAAGCTATGTTCTACCGATTTATAAATCCGGTGACAGAGCTGATATAAGAAATTATCGTCCAATTAGCATTTTGTCTTGCACCCGAAACTTTATGAAAGTATTGTAACGGATATGATAACTCCTTTAGTACGACCTTTGATTATACCTAACCAACATGGGTTTTGTGCTGGAAAGTCCACTGCTACTAATTTAATCGTGTACGAAAATTATATTTATAAGTCATTTGCCAACTTCTCACAAGTCCACTCTATATACACAGATTTGAAAAAGGCCTTTGATAAAATTAATTTCGATATTTTGCTAAGAAAACTACGGAATTTCGGTTTCTTTGGGTCTTTTTTAAATTGGATAAATGACTATGTATATTAGAAATCGTTCATCAATTGTTAATGTTAATAATAATTACTCTGAACCATTTTGTCCAACATCAGGTGTTCCGCAAGGCTCCCACATAGGTCCTTTATTATTTTTAATTTTTATCAATGATATAGTTAACGTTTTCCAGAATGTCGAATTTTTGCTTTTTGCAGATGACTGCAAAATCTTTAAAAAAATAACCTGTAACGATGACATCCTAATTCTGCAATCTAATTTAGATAACTTCTTCAACTATTGTACCTGGAATAATTTAGAGATTAACCTATCAAAATGTCAATTCATTGTATTGTATTTAATCGAAGTAGAACTTATTTTCATTACACTTATTCCACCGATAATGTTACGCTTACGCAAGTTAACTCAATTAATGACTCAACTTTAAATTTCTGTGAACATATTATGGATATTTCCGAACAAGCCCGTCGAATGCTAGGTTTTATAATTAGAAATTCTTCCGAGTTCCGTAACATACATGCACTTAAATCATTATATTTTTCACTGGTCAGGAGTAAATTAGAGTACACGTCTGTTGTATGGAATCCATTTTATAAATCTCACAGCAATGCTATTGAAAAAGTTCAGCAAAAAAAGATATATGGATATAAAATCCCATTTGAGAATATTAATTATTCTTGTATTCAGTCAACTTTAAATATTAATATCCTTGAAGCTAGAAGAAGTTATTATGATGCAATTTTTGTATTTAATTTAGTTAATGGTATAATTGATGCCCCTGACATACTTCAAGAAATCCCTTTTAAAGTCCCAACTAGAAACACAAGGCATCATGAACTTTTTTGTCTACATACATTCCGAACTAACTATGAGTCAAACTCGCCTACGGAAAGATTGAAAGCTATTGGAAATCTGGTTTCTAATCATTTGGACTTATTCAATTCGAATAAAGATATATTGAAAAAATTCTTACTAGATTTATTTGAGTGATTTTCTTTTAATTTTGTTTTCTAGTAATTTAAGCGTTTACTTTGAATTTTAAATATTGAATTGTTACTTAATAATAATAATAGTTAATTATAATATGTTTACCTAGTATATTCACTATAAGACAGCCATTTTTTATGTTTTTATATATAAAGGACACTTGTCCGTTTACTATTAAATAAATAAATAAATAAATAATTTATTTGAAAGTTTGCTTGTGAGCCGGAATACAAATTCGAACACTATTTGTATTCACCCGCAATTACAATATTGGAAGTCCTTACACATTCTATAGCTACGAGCAAATGAATCACTGAATAAATACTACCATTATTACAGTTTCAAATAAAATAAATCTTAAGAATTTTCAGTTATCGATGGAGAAAGTATAAGACAGCCTTATCGACCAGATATCCAAATGCTATAAAAAAAGCCATGTATGTACATTGACCCCAAATTAATGCAGAAGGATGTACATATGAAGTTGACAGAGGCGGTATTTTTAAAATTAATTGCTTCTTGGAAGAACTGGGCGGATAATTGCATATATGATTAGGATAGCCTGCACTTTTTTTCATATACGAAACTACTGTAAGTTCTGTTGCACAGTAGACATTTTCTTTCTTTTATTTACTCCCACTTATCGATTCTACACGATTTTCAATATGCATAAAAAAACCGACGACCCTTGTCAGTTTAGGGATTGAGGACGGAAGTAGGACAAGATGCTATAAGTGAAGTATACATTTAAAATAAGCGGGGGTTCTGTCTTGAACTAGGTGCATACATATCGGTTCGATAGTCAATTTATAACCACATGAGATTCCTTGGCGAAGAACATGTTTTTACATGGATGAACTGGCAACTGGCTGATATAATAGCGCTTCAGTTATTTTTCAACCAGATCTTCCCTGCTCCCTGCAGTACGAGAAGGAAACCGTAAACTCTCATTTGTTTGCAATATATGCGACTTCATTCGAAGAACATTCGTAACAATTTGACTTTTCAAAACTGTTGCATTATTTATCAGACACTAACGTTCTACCCAGACATATCAGCGAGGACACAGTTCAGAACGTCTACAGCCACATAAATGGTTGCTTCTCGGCGGAAATGGAGACAAGTTAGCGGCTCACAACATCTTTGCGAAAACTTTAGGGAGTTTTCTTTTGGGAAGGAAGTCTTAATTGTATAACGTTCTGTACAAATGCTTTCCCATAAATAGTTAAAAGTTTGCCTAGCGAACACACTGACAGAGAAATATTAGCAGAATGAATAAGTTACGATTCCTCCGGTGGTTGTTTGAAAACGAGTATGGTGGTTGCTGTTAGTGTGAATTGAATTATCTGGAAATTTCACGATAAATCATGAGTTATGCTATCAATTTCAAATTCTATTTGCACTGTTCATATCGTTAGGTGCATTGGGTTAAGTAGTTGTTGGTTGATGGGTGTAGAATTATCACATCCAGTGAAAGATCGGTGGTTCCGCCCAGGTTTCGTCCAAAGTATGTTATGTTTTTTTCACTGATCGACTAACCCTCGGAGGACACTGGGGCCCTGTGAACCCCAGAAAAGTTTCAATCTTAAATTGAAGAAAAAACTTTGGACTGCGCATGATCACTTGTTGCCAATTATGTGTTTTTTCCAAGATTCTAATAGATATCCGTCCACAACTCGCACGGAGTACAATTGTACTCCATCAAGTATTACTTATAATTCTTGAAATATTTCACTGGTTGAGATAAAATAATGGTGGTCTTTGACTTTATGACCCATTTTTATGAAGTCTGGTTTGGAAACAAGTTAATTTCATAAATTAAAATAGTAAATTATAAATATTAAAAGAAAAAAGAAAATATAAAAATTTAAATAAAAACAAGCTAGCCTTCGGCTTTGTGTTTTGTGGTACATTTGCCATTTTGAAATTAGTAGTAAAACTTGTTCCGATTTCACTGTTCCTATAAGAGGTATATGAAATAGTGGGCGATTTCAACCAAATTTAGGAACGTGGCTTAGCAGTCAATACGATTGAATAATATGCAATTTCGTAAAGATATCTTCAGAAATAAAATAAAAAGTTTTTCTGACAAAAACTTGCTTTTGGACCGGTCGTTCCTATGGCAGATATTCCATAACATGGATTTCCAACTATAAAAGGCAGATGTCACCGAAGGAAAGAAGAAGTATCATAGTAAGACTCGACACTCAGTGGATAGCTATAAAGCGGAAAGGAGATGATCGTTATCTCGTTATCGTTAACAGATAGTTCGAGCTAGTTTTGACGTTGGTTGTTTGTACACGTGTGTAGTTTGTTTTGTAAATAAAGTGTGTGTGTTTTTCAATCGAAGTGTTTTCATTATTCAGTACAAGAATATCTAACCAACCTGGTTTCGTTCTGGTTTCGCTCATCAGAGGAAACATTACAGTATGTATACGAGATCAACTGTCCTACTCTTTGAGATGCTTAACCATTCATGTTAAGACGACATTGCAAATTGCAAACATGTATTAGGAAAAAATAAAAATAATAGAATCAGCGACCAGTTAACCCCCCCCCCCCCCCCCTCCCCTTCCTCTCTCGCCAATCTTTACCCTTACAGAAATGGTCAAACTAAAATTCGTTCTACGAAAAACAATATGCAAATATGTAGTACTCGCATCTACATATCGATGGTTAAGCGCACAAATGTGTTAAGTGCTCTTTTGGTCCAAAATAAGTAAACTGCATTTTCAATTCTCCAGTATCATAGCTATTCTAGTGCAAAAATTTTATAAGTATCTGAACATTAATAACGACACAAAACACGATTCAAATGGGTGTTAACTGCATAAAAGTGAATAGTTAGTGCAGCAAATGTGTTAAGAGCACTTACAACACGCACTGCTCAGAAATATAACGTGCTTATGCACAGAGGTGGTAACAGCATAGCACTTACCACATTTGTGCACTTATTTGATGATAATATTATGATTTTGTCTGCATAACACACTGGAGATGAAGGAGATGGTTGCAATTTTATGAGTTCGTTTGCGAGTTAATGACCCAAAAGAATTGAAATTACAAATTTTCAACATTTAGTAACAACAATAATATTGTTTTTGCCTCAGGGGAGGTCAGGATGAAAAATGTGTACAACGATGTTTAGATGTGTACCTACATCACATGTGGCCAAACCTATATGCATTTTGTATGAACAATGATGCAATTTAACTGATTTACTTCGCATTTAAACTTTCTCTTGATATTTTTCAAGCACCAGTGTGAACAGTGTGTTCTTTTTACACCTCGTATATATAGGTATTAATATATACGAGGCCGATAGGTGCATAAGTGCCCAAATTTAAATGAATGTATTATTATTAAATTTTACCTAATCGACGAAACGAAACTTAGATATATTATTGCATGCAGGGGTGTACTAACTGTAACTATAGAAATAAATTATTATTAACCTATTTTGAGAAGAAATAAAAAACTCTTTATTTTCCAGTTTATATGCTATTTTGAATCCACCTTACTGTAGTAAGTTTTCATATTTCTATGTGTAACGGCCTCGAAATACACGGGGGGCTGGGACAAATTACGATCTTAACCCTTCCAAAATTGGTTTGTTAAATAACTGCAATTCGCACTACGAAAAACAACATGCAAGTAGTACTCGCACCTATGCATGAGGTCTGTAGGTGTATTTTTTGAATGGATAGTGTCTAAGTGCCTAACTTTAAATTAATGTACTATTATTACATATTATGTCAGTGTAATGAAACTCAGAGATATTATAGCCTATGATGTTGGTTATCTTTACTCAATTGCCCTAACCCCTTGTGGGGCACAGCGCGTCCACTGTTCCATGTGGCCCATTTGACGTTCCGTTGGCATAATCTGGTTTCGGAGAATGCAGTTGCCAGCATACACCTCCTGCACATCCATGGCCACGAACGTCGTCGTGGACGGGATTCGAACCCGAAACGCCGGTAGTCAAACATGAGACTGATGCCTCAACACACTGCGCTACCGGTCGCCCCAGTTATCACTGACCATCCATATTTTTGACCTCGGGTGTGCTTAAGGGGTACAGGGGTGTGCTAACTGCAACTATAGAAATATACTATTATTAACCTTTTCTGATGAGACTTCAAAATTCTATCATTTTTCGTTTTCTATGCTAATAAAATGCCACCTTTCTGTAAATTTTCATATTTCTAAGTACAATATAATGGTCTCGAAATGCAAGGAGGGGGGGCAAACTCGGATCAGATATTTTCCGCACTCCCTCTTTTCTCCTTGCTTCAAGTTTGAAAAAATTTTCACAAATGGAATGTACTCGCCGGTAACTTTCTTACGATACCCCACTTGCTTATACCAAACGAAAAAAAAAATTCGACCTTCATTTCCCCTCTGTGGGGATACCCCCTTAAAGTTGACCTATTACAACGCATCGCTTTCTTCAGAGAATTATAGGTTTTCTACATATTTCCACCAAATTTCATGCATGTAGCTTCAGCGGCTCGTGAGATATCTCATGGAGAGACAGACAGACAGACAGAGAGACAGACGGACGCATCACCGATTTCATAAGGGTTTTGTTTTTTACAAAACCCTAAAAAAAACGGAAAGATGACGGTTTTTGAACTTTTATTGCAATTATATCTAAATATTAAGTTCTACTAAGGAGGAAAAAAATAATTAACGATATTGTCAAAATAAATATGTAAATATTTTTTCTAAGAATAATAAAAATAAATAACTGGCGCAACAGTCTAATTTGAACCATAGCCTCGAGATGAGTTAGCATCATCTCGTTTTCTAGATCGTGACGGTATGTCTTGTGCAGAGGTGTGTGATCAGCAACACGCTCAACCGAGCTATTTACCCCATAAATGGGTACTTATTTAACAGCTGAGTGGGTTCATAGTCCGACAAGTAAATCCCCTTTTTTATCGAAAACTACCGCGTTCAGCAGGAATTGAACCCAGTGCGTAGAAGGCGAACGTGCTAGCCGTTGTGCCATCCGGACTTACAACTCTAAGAATACTTGAAAAAAAAAATAAATCTACTCCATCAAGACAAACGGCGACAAACTCGAAATAACTCGAGAATCCAATAACGGTTTAAATCAAAACTTCTTCTTCTTAAGCATAATCTAAAAAAAAGCTACAGGAGACCTCAACCCCCTCACATGCGTGTGACCAGACTAATGATTTCTTAAACGAGTACAAATGTCAGTCAAAAAAGTGTAGGTAGGTAGCATTTTTGTAAAAACGTTTACTGAAAACCGTCAATAACAATTTACTCCGAGGAATAGAGTCTGAAAAGGTGACCTTACCTTACAAAAGGTTCAGTAGTTCTAATTTGTTGATATGTTATGTAGGTCCGTCCCGTAGTTCAGAATCCAAGATTTGTTATACCCTAGACTTATAGTATAGGGTATATTGCTTTTGTCCCGACGAAAATATGTAACTCTTTGAAGGAGGTTCCGGAGGTATATCAATGTATAATATATACTTAATTGCCCTAACCCCTTGTGGGGCATACCGCGTCAACGGTTCCATGTGGCCCAGTTGACGTTTCGACGGCATAAACTGGTTTCGGAGAATGCAGTTGCTAGCATGCACCTCCTACACATCCATGGCCACGAACGTCATCGTGGACGGGTTCGAACCCGAAACGCCGATAGTCAAACATGAGATTGATGCCTCAACACACTGCGCTACCGGTCGCCCGAAATGATCAGGGTCACCTCGTGGTTCGATTTAGCCATGTCTGTCTGTCTGTCCGTATGTCTGTCTATCTGTCCGTCTGTCTATCTGACCGTTTGTCTGTCCGTCCGTCTGTCTGTCTGTCTGACTGTCTTCTCGTTTGCACGATAACTTTCGATAGAATGAAGCTAGAGCCTTGAAATTTTTTGTCAGATGTTGGTAGTATGATCTAGTTGGTAGAAAATGAATATTGGCATAGTCCAGCCAAGAGAACGCCTACCTCCCCTACATATGTAGAATAATTAAGTGTATTTGTAACTCGCGATTAAATAAACGTGAAATGCTTTCCCTCTGGTAGATGGTTTGCTATCAAAATAGAATCGATGGAAACTAACGGTACTTTTCTTACAAAGAGCCCCGTGCTACCCTAGTTTTCAGGTTTTTTGTCTATAACTCTTGAACCAATTGACGTAGACACCTGATTTTTGGCATATAGCCTTCAGATGAGAAGTTGCATCAGTTTTAGTAAGATGGGCGTAATCAGACTAAAGGAACGCCTACCTCCACTAAAAATTTCAAAGAAATAAATATTCCTTGAACTACGATAACTTTCGGTGGAATGAAGCTAGAGACTTGACATTTTGGCAAATGTTTATAGTAGAATCTAGTTGGTTGGTGTTGAAAATGGGCAACATCCGGCCAAAGAAATCCCTACCTTCCTCCCAAATGAAACTTAAAATAGGCGATAACTTACGATAAAATAAAACTAGCGACTTGAAATTTTCGTCAAGTGTTTGTAGTAGGATTCAGCTGGTTGATACTGGAAATACGTAAAACCCGACCAACGAAACCCCTACTTCCCCTACAAATGAAACTTCAAATAAGCGACAACTTTTGATAGCAATAAGCTAGAGACTTGAAAATTTGTTTAAGTATTTGTAGCACAAACTAATTGGATGGTGGCAATGATGGGCGGGAACCGACCCAAGGAACCCCTACCTCCCCTACAAATTAAACTTTAAATAAGCGATAACTTTCGATAAAATGAAGCTAGTGACTTGAAATTTTTGTCAAATGTTTGTACTAGGATCTAGTTGGTTGTTAAAAATGCGCAGAATTCGATGAAAGAAACCTCTACCTCCCCTATAAGGGAAACTTCAAATAAGCAATAGCTTTCGGTAGAATGAAGCTGGCGACATGAAAAATATGACAAATATTTGTAGAATGAATTAGTTAAATGATTTTGAGAATGGTCAAGATCCTCCGGAATGAGTGCCAACCTCCGCTATAAACTGGCCCTATTGACAACTCACTTTTAATGCATATGGTCGTTGCCAATTGGTATTTTTGGCCTCACCACTAGGTCTGTACAAGTCTAGGGTATATACGGTCTTCGGTCTGGTTTTCATCTATTATAGGCAAGTGGTGTATCTTGAGAAAGGTACTAATGAGTGCATTCCTTTTTTGGCATTTAATCAAATTCGAAAAAAGGGGAAACTAGGTAGAGGGGATTATATAAGATCATAATTTGTCAGACCCCTTTACCATTTCGAGACCGTCACACTTAGAAATATGAAAACATACAGCAAGGTGGCTTCCAACTAGCACAGAAAACAAAAAAATTATGAAATTTTGATATTTTCTCAAATTATTATAATATATAAATTTGCAATGGGCGACGACACATGCCGTCGGATCTTGTTTCGTTGACACTCAATGCATGATCTTGCTCATTCGCGGCAATTTTTGTTGATTGATGGCCATACATATCTTTTCGTTACAAGTTTTTGTGATGCTCGGGCGCCAGGATGCGCAAGAGAATATAACGAGTCGAAAACCTGTTTCCTCAGCGGCTCAGGAACGTATGGCCGGACTATACCCGACGAAGTGTCGCAGTACAATGGAGGGCCGTTATCGAGATGAATAGCCTTCAGGTTTAGTGATGTTGTCTTTTTCAATAGCAGCTTTAGTTCAGAATCCAATTTTTGCGTGTCGGCTAAATCTTTAGTTGTTATAGGGGGAGAAATTGCTTCAATGCGTGATAACGTATCGGCTACGATGTTGTCGTCTCGTCTCGTCTCGTGTCGAATGACACTTATAAACTGGCCAATGAAATCGAGCCTTCGGAACTGCCATGGTGTTGCTCGTTCAGTTCGTTGTTTGAACGCATGCTGCAAAGGCTTTTGATCCGTATAAATTGTAATATGACGTCCCTCAAACACGTGCCGAAAATGTTTAACTGCATTGAAGTTCGTGAAGTTCTCGATCATAAGTTGACAGCTTTTGAATAGATGGCGTGAGTTTTCGACTAAAAAACGCCAGAGGTTGCCACTCGTTATTGACCCGTTGTTGGAGAACTGCGCCGATTCCGAATTCTTACGCGTCGGTAAAAACTGCCCAATCAGCATTATTGTTTGGGTGAACAAGCAAGGTTGCATTAGCGCGTGCTTGTTTGGCGGAGTCGAAAGCAGCCTGGAGTTCTTGTATCCAGTTCACCGGAAGAGATCCCTTAACGTTAGGACCTTTTAGAACTCTATTAAGCGGCGATAGGATTTCTGCACCATTCTTGATAAATTTCCTGTAGAAATTAATTGTACCGAGGAATCCACGTAGTGATTTGACATTTTTCGGTGGTTCCATTTGAGTAATGGCTTCAACTTTATCCGGTAGCGGCTTGATCCCGTTTTTGTTGATAAGATGACCTAGAAACTTGACTTCGGGCTGACCAATTTGGCATTTAGACACGTTAATCACAAGTCCATAATAACGAAATCGTTGGAAATGAGTCCTTAGGTGCTCCTTGTGTTCTGCTTCGTTGCTGGATGCGACGAGTATGTCGTCGATGTACGAAAAGACAAAATCTAGGTCGCGCATGATCTCGTCAAAGAATCTTTGGAACGTTTGGGCGGCATTTCGAAGTCCAAATGTCATATAAAGAAATTCGAAAAGCCCGAATGGAGTGATAATTGCGGTTTTTTCTATGTCCTCTGGACTATCAGAAGGCCTGCAGATGCCCAGTTCAATCATTTTTTTGAACTCGTCTTGTGCGATCTTCAGATTTTGAGAAGACAGACAGTGCACTTTACATTTAACCGGTGGACTCGAAGTGGTTTTAATGTGATGCATGGTTGCAAATTTTTTCTCCCTGCTATACGTCGTGTCCGGTCGTGTTATATCTTCGAATTCTCGCAATAGTCGAATGAATTCTGAATCACCTTCTATTGCCTTGATGGTATCCATTGCCATCGTGCGACGTAAACTTGCTTCCGCCGTTAAGTTGGTTATGCCGTCTCGTGATCGTTTACGTTTGAGGTCGACAATCAAGTCAAAATGAATCAGGAAATCGGCCCCAATAATCGGTTTCGTGATATCAGCTATAATAAATTGCCACGTAAAGTCTCGTCGAAGTCCCAAATCGAGCGATTGATTAATCAAACCATATGTTTGAATGATCGACCCATTTACTGCGTGCAGTTGGTAGCCTATGGGGTTACATTGAATTTTGTTGAGCAATTGGCGGGGATATACTGAGAGATCTGAGCCCGTGTCTATGAGGTATTGTGTCCCAGCGGCTCGATCTCTAATGAACAAGTGGCGTGACATAGCCCGAGAATCACTATCCGCCTCAAGTGATTCTGGGTAGCGTTTCCTTGAAACTTACAGCCAGGTACGCATAAATTTGCTGGGCTGCCGAATTTGATATGATAATGGCACAAACTTGTAGCAGTGTTAAGGCGCCGTCGCGACTGGCTTCTACGCTTTGTGGCTTGACTGTTTCGAGAATTAGTACGGCCGCGCTGTTGTTAATCCAACCGTCTTGACAAAGCATCAACTTACAGTGTCAGTGCACTTATTTGATGCTCCAATGACGACTGCGCTGAAGTTGATATAGAAGCGATTTGACTGTGCACTATTTCCCTTTTTCATAAAGCGTTGCATTAGTCTGAACAGCAGGAAGAGCCCGCGTTTGCTCGAGTAAGCCAGACAGCCATTTTGAATTGACAACGAGCTTGTCGACGTCGGGAACGAGCGTTTTCAGGTGCCGCAAAAATTGTGAAGGTGTTCTATCGCCAATGTCTTCTCCGTCTAAAAGTTGTTTTAATTTAGCATCATTTGACTTAGAAAAGCGCACAATCAACGCTTCGTTTAGTGTTGAATATGGATTAAGGGAAGGTGTATTGATGTAAATATCCTCGACTTCAGCGGCGTATCGCGTATCAATTACGGAGATCGTGCGGTTGAATTTTTCACTTTCTGTCACGACACCGCTAATCCTGAATTGAACTTCCAACTGCATAAACAATAACGCGGGTTTATCAGGGTTGAAACTAAGCGCCTTAAATGCAGTGGAACTAAGAACGTCCTTAAAGTATTTGGAGTCGTCAGATTTGGGCATTTTAAATATTGTGGGCTTACTACACCGGAATGTGCAATACACTATTAATGGTAACGCGGAAAAAAAACACAATTCGGTAATGAGCGGTCGCGTGAATTGATCACTCATGTCGGGGTCACCAGGCGAAACAGTTGAATTCGATTATAGTCTGTTTATTATACTTCAAACTTGACAATTTTATTCAACAATTCACAGTCGACTCCGGGAACAGACTGCTCGATCCTCTATCGCCTCGCTTGGGTCGGCTCTCTCCAAAAACCATCGCTGAGACGTATGTTTGATTGTGTGCGGTCGCCACATATATTCTTGGTCACTATGATGGGACGAGTCGATTAAGCTTTGTCCGTCTGTCCATCTGTCTGTCTGTTTCAATGCAAACGTTTCCCTCAGTTTTAAAGCTATCGAGCTGAAATTTTGTACAAAGCCTTCTTTCTATTGCACGCTGTAAATATGTCGGAGCCAACGGAATCGGACCACTACGTCATATAGTTGCCATAGGAACGACCGGTTCAAAAATTCGTTTTTGTAAGAAAAACTTCTTTATTTCTAAAGATATCGTTTTTAAATTTCATGCTAATCAATAGTATCTTTACCAAAATCACATTTCTGAATTTAATTGAAGTTGGACTACTCTATTATATAGCTGTCATAGGAACGACCGTTCCAAAAGCAAGTTTTTGTTAGAAAGAAGATGTTAGAAGATATCTTTACAAAATTACATATTATTCAATCAGATTGACTGCTAAGTCACGAACAGTGAAATCGGAACAAGTTTTACTACTAATTTTAAAGTGGCAAATGTACCATAAGATACAACGAAGGTACTTTCGGCAAGCTTTTTTTAACTATCTCTAGTTTTTACTTAATCCGGAACAATCTTAATAAGTTAGACTTTGACCACTTGAAAGGCGTTATGTCGTCCACAATTTTCATTGAATGAGATTCAAAAGTCTAAATCCTCAATTCGCATGTCATTTTTCTTGTAAACCAAAAAAAAAGTTTAATTAGCAGGCACCTTAGAAAATTCAAGTTTACTAAATATTAAAATGTACAAATGGCGAAGGATTTCGAAGCCTATTATTCTTTTCTTTGTTTTGCATGTAGTTTAGGGAACCAACAACTTAAAGATGAAAATGGTATTTCGAAAAGATTATGTCAATGCTGATTTTCCGTAAATTCACATAAATTGCAATATCAAAACGACCATAAAAAATTTACGGCTTCGCAAAAGTTATACAGCCCACCCATTCTCAGCTTCGAATACGTGGCCTCGATAAGGATAATATGAACTTTCGGTAATAAATAGAACATAAAAATCGCATTACAATACCACATTTAAATGACGTAATTTTCATTCTGGCTCTGTTTTAGTATTCATCGTTTGTTCTCCATTCATTGCAGTAAAAGCAAATGTTTGAACAATGAACATGGTTATCGTCAAAACAACAAATGGAGATACTGGAATTCAATATCCTTGCGAAATGACGCTTGAACAGGCTCGCAATTGATACCATTGTTCACATCACTCAACAAAACCCCAAATCGAAAAGAGAAAAATCAAAAAGCTGTTATTTTCCCCATCCTAGTTGAAAAGAGTAACCTGGTTTGAACAACTGTTCCCAGCATGGATAAAAATGTTGCAAAAAGGATAATGAGCATAAAAACACGACAATTCTGAAATCTTGTGTTTCAAGGCACGTTAAATCGGGGGCAAGAAGAACTGCCGTTGTCGTATCACTCATTAAAATGTGCAGGTTGAAGAAAAAAGAAAATTTTCCGATACCGACAAGTATTTGAGTCAGTTTGTCGTTCGCATTCCGTCTCTCTACATCTGGGACAAATCGTACATGTGCAAAATGAGGTTGAAAGGATACGAAGAGTGAATTTGATTGTTGTTGCAATTAAAACTTTCCGGCGAGAGCTGGTCTGGAGTTGCACAAACGGTACGTACGCCGCCAACTCGAGTAGGCAAATTCTAAATCTGAGGACGCCCCATAAATGGGATAATGCTGCAGGCAATATCACTGAAAATTCTTCTCGTCCTGGCACGGTTCAGACAATGATATTCTCGTTATGAAATATTAGAGATATGAGAGTGAAGTGCGCCAGATGAAGTAAGCCTTTTCATAAACAGGTATGTGGTTTAAACTCTAAGGTATACAGATGCAAACTTTATTTTTTGCCAATTGCAAAAGCATACTCCTTCCACATGATAGACTTACGATTCCCGATGACTACAACTCTATTACCTATGAAGAAAATTGCCTTGCATTCATCCCGGAGATGCTTTCAATCTAGAGACAGAATGTCTGGGGCAAAGCTTCCCTTCAAAATGGTTGCAAGGCTCCTCGCTCAGATGAGTTTCGAGGTCCCCATTAAAAAAAGGGAGTGTTCTAGGAACTTGTGGCATCCTTCTGCAGCAGTGAAAGAGTGTATCGGATTTTCTAACTGGTCTGGAGTCTACTCGAAAGTAGGTAGCACACAAAAAGGCTTTCGTCCGCAATGGGAATGTAATTGTACGAGTAAACTGGGTAGGAACACTTCGTAAAAAGGTAAACCGAGATACTTTATTATTTATTTACATATATAGCATGGAAGAAGCTTAAAGTATTACATACTCGTAGGTACTTGCAATTGATTGTTATTTTCATTGATATTTTTATGTGTAAACGTCTTATCGAGCGGTACGCTGTAAAACCGTGTAATATGTAGAATGCATAAACAGCTTTAGTATGCCTTAATGTGAATTCTCGTTAATGTAGGTACATGTGAATCCAGGCGGCCAAGGCCCGACGTCGGGCTGTCGCGCCACGATGATGATGACATGTGAATCCGCAACTTTATGTATTCAGTCCTTCAATTTATGTACACTGCAAAGCGTGCACTAGCATAGCCCATCAAGAGCGTATTGGACACATGAACGTGGGGTCCCGGGCTCAACTGACCATGTTAAAGAAATTGTATCTGCCTGAAGTCAAGCTAGAAATGACGTGGACTGACCGGCTGAACATTAAGTCACAGATCACAATCTTTTTATTAAAATCACTTATACTTGTAATACACTAATTCTTAATTGGTACTGCTACATACTATACCACAACTGACTGGGGAGAGGTCACGTATCAATACCGTTTTTATACCCTTCACGGATGTGATAGCGTATATTAACTTTGTCTTGAAGTTTGCAACGCAGAGAAGGAAGCATCTCCGACCATATAAACTAAATACATTCTTGGTCAGTACGATGAGACGAGTCGATTAAGCTTTGTCCGTCTGTCTGTCTGCTTATATGCAAACTAGTCCCTCAGTTTTAAAGCTATCGAGCTGTACAAAGCCTTCTTTCTATTGCACGCTGTATATATGTCAGAACCAACGGAATCGGACCACTGCGTCATATAGCTGCCATACGAACGACCGGTCCAAAAATTTGTCTTTGTGAGAAAAACTTTTTTATTTCTAAAGACATTTTTTTCAAATTCGGCACTAATCAATAGTATCTTTAGCGAAATCATACTCCCGAATTTGGTTGAAATCGGACTACTCTATCATATAGCTGTCATTGGAATGACCGTTCCAAAAGCATGGTTTTGTTAGATAAATTTTTTTATTTCTGAAGATAGATAGATAGATAGATATAAAGATTCGAGCTACTTTCCCAGCAGGAAGGCACTGCGACCATAAAGATCTATTGTGCCGTAGCTCATTAATCCAAAAGACCGTCCACCCTTCTAATAAAGGGCAGTAAGTCTTTAGCAGGAATCAACCTGAATTCTGCAGTGCTGATAGTAGCTTGCCCGAGGAGTGACATCCTAAAACGCGCGATGGCGGGACATTCGCACAAAATGTGCTTGGTCGTTTCCACGTCCTCCAGACAAAGACGGCATTCAGTCTCGCTTGACAGACCCATCTTGTTCAGGTGATATCTGACCAAGTGATGGCCAGATAAGTACCCCACTAGGAGTCTTAGGTGGGTTCTACTCATTCGAGTAGTACCCTTGTGACTGAAGGGCATTATCAGCTCCTTTGATTGACGAAGCCCTGGAAGGTTATTCCAGTACTGTTGACGCAATCGTGCAAACCAATCAGTGATCCGCAGTTTGGCCGAGGCCAGTCCAAAGCCACAGTAAGGCTCAGGTCCATGAAAACGACTGGATGATCCTTGTCTAGCAAGTTCATCCGCAGCCTCGTTCCCCTCAATGCCCTGGTGGCCAGGCACCCAACACAAGAAGACTTGGTTATTGGTTGCCAACAGTTGAAGGAGATTGTAACACTCCTTCACCAGTTTTGAAGAGACCTTATATGAGGAGAGCGCTTTTATAGCTGCTTGGCTGTCTGAGTAGATAGCAATGTGAGCGCCGCGAAGTCCAGTTTCCAAGATTACCCTGGCGCAGACCTCAATGGCGTGGATCTCAGCTTGAAAAACGCTGGGCGAGATTCCCATTGCGATCGAAATCCTGGTGTTGGGTCCAAAGACACCTGCACCAACACCCTGTTCTGTTTTAGACCCATCGGTGAACCACTTGATACATCTAGGGTCTGGACAGGGTGTGCCATTTACCCATTCAGAGCGGTTAGGGATGAGGGCTGAATATTTTCTGCCGAAGCAAACCTCCGTGATCATGTAATCTGATCTCAAGCAGATCTGCACGTCAGGAATTTGATTCAGAATGCTCATGTGACCGCTTTCTTCACTACGCACGTCGGAAGTTAGACGAAGTCTAAGAGCATTTAGAGCTGCTGATTCTTGAATGAATATATGCAACGGAGTAAGTCCAATAATCGCCTCCAGGGCTGGCGTAGGACAAGTGCGCATAGCTCCAGTGATGCCAAGGCAGGCAAGGCGTTGAAGCTTGTTGCACTTCAGTAAGACAGAAGATTGCTGAGTTTTCGGCCACCACACAAGCGCTGCGTAGGTCACCAGCATGGTGTATAACCACTCAATTATCTTTGGGGTGAGCCCCCATGTCCGTCCAAAGAAACTTCTGCAAGCCCACATTGTGCGTGTGGCTTTTCCAAGTACATTATCTATGTGAGTATTCCAGGTGAGTTTCGAGTCTAGAGTTACCCCGAGGCATTTAACTTCAGTGGAATAATCTAAGGTCGTGCCACCTAACGAAATTGGATCCAAAGTTATATTTCGTTTTCGTGTGAACGGCACAACGACAGTTTTCTGTGGGTTTACATGTAAGCCCACAGCCACACACCAGCGTAGAACTATGTCAAGGGCCGACGTCATCACCTCAGTGATGGTAGATTCGAATTTGCCCCTGACTATGATAGTTAAATCATCCGCGTATCCGATAGTGAGATAACCGCGCTCATTAAGCATGGAAATCAGTTCGTCTACGACAAGGGACCACAAAAGGGGTGACAGAACGCCACCTTGTGGACAACCCTTTACGGCATTCACGCAAATGGATGTACTGCCTAGAGTTGAGTAAATATCCCGTCCACGGAGCATGGCGTCTATCCATGCAATGGTAGCGGGCGGGATGTCTCTGAGTTCCAGTGCTCTGAAAATGCACTCGTAGCCAGTATTATCGAAAGCCCCCTCAATGTCAAGAAACGCGCACAACGCTATTTCCTTTTCACTGAGGGACTTTTCGATTGTACTGACAAGGCTATGCAAGGCGGTTACTGTTGACTTACCCTTCGTGTACGCGAATTGCATACGATGTAGGGGGATTGACAGTTCCATCTTGTGCCTGATATGCAAATCAAGCAACTTTTCCATGGTTTTAAGGAAGAAGGAAGTAAGGCTAATCGGTCTATAGGATTTGGGCATATGTTCCGGCTTATTGCCCGCTTTGGGTATGAAGACCACATTAATTTTCCTCCAAGGTTGTAGTATGTACCCTAGGGTGTAACTTGCCCTAAAAAGTTCGATTAGCGGAGTTATTATGATCTCCAAGCTGTTTTGTAACAGAGCGGGGAAGATGCCGTCTACACCGGGAGCTTTAAATGGCTCAAAGGATTCTATCGCCCATTTTACTTTGTCCATGTCAAAGATGACCCCCGATAAACTGCGAGCCCGGCTTACGGGAACCCGTTGGGGCCTCGCAGTTGGGCAGGGGTCACCATCAGACAGTACGGACCCAGGGAAATGGGTCTGAAGAAGCAACTTTAATGTTTCTTCTGGACCTTCAGTATACGAACTGTCTGGTCTCAATAGAAGGCCGACGTCGTTAGCTGAGTCTTTGGAAAGGGCTTTGTGAAGGCGCGCCGCTTCCGGTAGCGACTGAATGCTTTCACAATGTCTTTTCCAGCATTCTCGTTTGGAATGCCTAATGAGTTTGTTGTACTCGGTGAGAGCAGTTCTGTACTCATCCCACCTATTGAAGCGCTTGGCTTTGTTGAACATCCTCCTAACTTTAGATCGCTTGCGGGCCAATTCCTCGTTCCACCAGGGTACTTTTCGCCCCGACTCCACCGAACGTGAAACGGTACTATCTCTGTAGGAGGAAGTTAAAATTTCATTGAGCTCCTCAGCTGCAATCTCAATTTCCCCTGTAGTGCTTATGGGGCTGACCAGTAGTTCCGCTTTGGAGCTAACTAGTTCACGGAATTTAATCCAGTTAGTTTTCCTTGGACAAAAAGTATCCGAGCGAATGTCGGATTGTCCTAGGATGTCAAATCTGATGTGTCTATGATCTGAAAGAGACACTTCGTCCGACACGTGCCAGTTCGCAATGAACCTGGAGAAGAAACCGCTAGCAAGGGTGATGTCGAGTACCTCTGCCCTTGCCGCAGTGACAAAGGTAGGTTTGCACCCCCTGTTCAGGACATTCATATGTTTACACATAAGATAGTCAAGAAGGCGCTTACCTCTGTCGTTGATGTCGCTGCTACCCCACACCGTGTGGTGTGCGTTTGCATCGCAACCGATCACATAATGCCGGTTTGTACGTCGACAGAAGTCAACGAGCTGCTGAAGATACAATATCTCTACGAAATTCCATATTATTTAATCATATTAATTGCTAAATCAAGTTCCTAAATTTGGTTGAAATCGGCCCACTATTTTATATACCTCTCATAGGAACAGTGAAAACGAAACAAATTTTACTACTAATTTCAAAGTAGCAAATCCAGCATAAGTCATAACGAAAGATGATACCCTTCACACGAAGCGTGAAGGCTGTCATACCTTCGGCTAGCTTGTTATTACAAAATTATTGCTTACAAGGTATCTGTCTTGGGGGCAAAAACTCCTCTTCCATAGTCCTCCGCGTGGGCGCCCCTTGGAATGGCAGTGGTCACTGACCATTGCCAACCAACGTCAAGCCGCCAGTGATGGTGGTGCGATGATTTGGTTGAGGTACTCCTGTGGTGTGTGGTGTAAAAAAAATACCACGGCCTTTCCCTTTGAGGGCCTGTCGTTAAAACCGACCATCAAAGGACAGGATGTGTATGCCAGCAACTTGCACTATCCGAAATCTTTATTTGCTAACGAAACGTCAACTATACCTCGGATAAGGACTGACTCAACGGTTACGGCTTTTGGCTATCGTACAATGACAAAGATTGAATTCTGGAATGTGCGTACTCTCCTGGACCATGGATCAGAAGGTCCCCAGAACTCACGATTTCTTCAATTAGAGAGTGAATTTCTGAGGTACGAATTAAACATCTTAGGAGTTAGTGAGATAAGATGGTGGAACAACGGAGAATTTATCTCTCCAACGGGCACACTGTAATGTTGTACTCCGGAAAAGCTACCGGTAGTCGTCGTGAGTCAGGTGTGGGGCTCCTTTTAACCAGAGCCGCGCGAAACTGTCTCTTATCCTGGGAGCCGGTCTCTGACAGAGTCTTGCCCGCCAAGTTCCGGACCAAAATGAGGAACATCTCAATAATTCAATGTTATGCCCCTACTGAACCCGACAATGTCTTGGCAAAAGACTCCTTCTACGAAGAACTAAACGCCGATCAGAGCAGAACACCTAAAGGTGAGATTATAATGGTTATGGGTGATTTGAATGCGAAAGTTGGCGCTGATAACTATGGGCTCAGACATGTGATGGGGAGACACGGTCTTGGTGATCGTAATAACAACGATGGAAGATTTGTAGGGTTCTTCAACTTTCACAGTCTCTTCATCGGTGGTACTATGTTTGAGCATAAGGACCACCACAAAATCAGTTGGTCCTCTGTTGATCGGCGCAGAACACAAAATCAGATCGACCATTTTGCCATTAGTAAAAGATTCAAGAGTTGCCTCCTGGACGTGTGAAACAAGAAGGGTGCCGATATTGGGATGGGAAGAGACCATTATCTTATGATCGCTAATGCTCGATTGCGTATTGCAGCCGTGCGCCGCCCCAGCGACGAAAGATCCAGGCGCCGGAAATTCAACAGCGCTCGATTAGAAAATCCAGCTGTCTTACAACAATATAATGACCATCATGCGCAAAAAGCGGCTGAAATAACTAGTCACCCAGATAGTGACATAAACGAAAACTGGGATGCCATAAAAAATGCGTACATTGATAGCGCAAATACCATCCTTGGCCCAAACCCGGATTGCCGGAATAAGCCCTGGATGTCCGACGCTTCATGGCAGCGGATTGTTGAAAGAAAGGAGCTGAAAGTTCGCTTGGCTGCAGCATCAGACGACAATCGAAGCAGCATCGAACTCCTTTACCGTCAGAAAGCTCGAGAAGTTCAGCGTAGTTTGCGACGCGATAAAAGAGTTTATGCGAATTCTCTTTTAGCCTCAGCAGAAGAAGCTGCAAGAAGTAACAACTTAAACGCCGTATACGGTGTCATCAAGGAGTTTACAGGTGGTCGTAACTCCTGCCAAAATCCGGTGAAAGATAGTGATGGAAAACTACTTATCTTGGAAGAAGATCAAATGAGGCGGTGGGAAGAACACTTCACCGCGGTCTTGAACCGTGTAATCTCTGGTGAAGTTCCCCCTCATATAGATAATTTAGCTAACCATCAAAATGTGCGTGTACGGTCCACTGCCCCGACTAAAGAGGAAATAGTCATTGCAATTATTGCACTAAAACGAGGAAAGGCCGCCGGACTTGACGGTATCCCCGCCGAACTTTATCAAGCAGCGCCAAGCGTAACTGCCGATTTGCTGCACCCACTTGTTGATAAAGCGTGGAATACAGAGACCTTTCCCACTGAGTGGAAGGAAGGTTTGATCATCAAACTTCCAAAGAAGGGTAGCCTCACAGACTGTAATAATTGGAGAGGCATTTGTGTGCTTCCTGCCGTTGCCAAGATAATAGCTAAAGTCGTCCTGGAAAGACTAAAGGCCCAAGTAGAAAGCACTATTGATGAAGAGCAGGCTGGTTTCCGATCCGGATTCTCCTGTGTCGATCACATTAACACCTTGCGAATCATCATCGAGCAATGCGCTGAATACGATTCTCTGCTTCACTTGCTTTTCATCGATTTCGAAAAGGCTTTCGATAGTGTGAACCGGGATTCTATATGGGCGGCCTTGCGCAGGAGAGGCATCCCTGAGAAGCTTGTGGCAACCTATTACGGCGCAAAATGTTGCGTTTTGCATAAATGTAAGGTGTCGGGGGACTTTGAGATTTCGTGGTGGAGTTCGGCAGGGGTGCATCCTCTCACCGATCCTATTTCTCATAGTGATCGGCGATGTGTTGCATGCAGCCCTATCCGGACTCGACAGAGGAGTTCAATCGACTTTGACATCTTATCTACAACATCTTGACTACGCTGACGACATATGCCTACTCTCCCACAAAATCATGGATCTTTCCACAATGGCGTTAGATCTCGAGAGGGAGGCAAGCAAGGTTGGGCTAAAGATTAATACCAACAAGACCAAGGTTCTTAGCCCGCCGTTGCGAAAAAGAAATCCGACACCTATTGCCATCAATATTAATGGGCAGCCTGTGGAGAAGGTGGACAACTTCGTCTACCTGGCTAGCATTGTTGCCGAAAATGGTGGTACGGAGCAGGACATCGCTCGTCGTATCAACCAGGCTAAACGTGCATACGGCATGCTGTCCAAAATCTGTCAGGGCAGTTATCTCAGCATCAAGACCAAGCTGGGCCTGTTTCGCTCCCTGGTACTATCAGTACTTTTGTATGGGAGCAGTACATGGAAAGTTTCCGTAGGAGTTACCAGAAAACTGCAAGTTTTCGTCAACTCATGTCTTCGTCGAATTTTAATAATTTTCTGGCCCGAATCAATATCAAATGAAGAGCTAAGTCGGCGTACGGGTCAGATGCCAATCGCCGAATTGATACGCAGGCGAAAATGGCAGTGGATAGGTCACACATTGCGGAAGAGTGATAACTGCATTGCTTTGCATGCCATGAAATGGAACCCCATTTCCAACCAAGGCCGACCAAGAGGGGGTCCTCGAATCACATGGCGTCGATCTGTGGCAAAGGAGTGTCAGGCAAGGTAAGTCTTTTGGGGAGTTGCGTCCCATTGCCCAGAACAGAGTACGATGGCGCGCAGGAGTAGTTGACGCGCTATGCCCCGCTAGGGGTTAAGGCAAAGTAGTATGTTCGCGTGTGTTATGTGTGTTAATTGCCTTGACCCCTTCAGGGACATGGACGCGTCATCATCCCTTGAATTTCAACCATTGTTGATATTTCGACAGCATATTTACTTTTCGGATATGCAGTTACCAGCATGCACCTCCTATATCCGCGCAGTCTTTATACTGACAAGCTCGGAGCGCTGTGGAAGTTAGTTCTATATCTTCATTCTGTAGATCGCAGAGCGGTGACCGAACAAACACGGCCACCGAGCGCGTCCAAAATATAATATCCTCGTAGTAACCTTTAATTCCGTAGTAGTGTCACACATGTGAATCTTTTACAAAAAATTAATTGCATTTCATCTTTATCGTGACTATTTCTCAGAGTAACAATTTTGAGGCTGGGGCCTGTGTTATACATATATTGTTTTGAAAATATTAGTACTAATAGAACTCTCACAGTGCTCCGAGCTTGTCAGTATAAAGACGGCGCGGATCGGAGTCGGAGGTGCATGCTGGCAACTGCACTTCCGAAAAGTAGATATGCTATCAAAACGTCAACAAGGCATAGAAATGCTAGAGATGTTGGCGCGCCCATGCCCCTAGAAGGGTCAAGGCAATTAACAACACCAGGTTTAGTGGTTGTCGATTAATTACATGAAAACTATTAATAAGAAAATGGCCGTACTCTCGTGAATAATCCAAGTACGAGTTTACGCGAAATTGCCTTTTATAATACAATGTGTTATATTGAAAAGTTAGAAAATTGATGTCTGCAACAAATAACATATTAATCGCGAACAAAAGATAATATTTTTAACCTACAAACTTATAACTAACATATCGCACATGGAGTTCCATTTTAGGGCACGCAGTTTTCCGATTCCAAGCAAATGTAAACAATTGGTCCACTAATTGGAAAATGTTGTAGTGTGTCTGAAAAGCAAATATCAAGTGGAATACGAAACAAGGCAAGTGACTGTCAAGGACCAATGGACCTTTCACAAGTTTCCAATAGAACTTTCATGACGGTTTGACTCGAACGGTCAATGCCAATTTCCGAAGCAGTCGATTGTCTAACTGGAAAGGTGGGTGCACAGTAAAGCCTAAACGAGATGTATTCCGAGATAGGCTAGGCAAGCCACTCAAAGGAACTAATAGGCGCGTCTACATCAGGACGAGTTAAGTGTTTTTGGGTGATGACTAGAACCGGCTGTCTACAGTAATTTGTTTACTTTTAATTACTTTTGTTTGACATCGGATTTAATTAACTTTCTTTCAAGTTGTTCTGAAGGGATTTCATAGGAAACATTAAATACTATTCTTGGGTCAAATGCTCGGCATTTTTTAAGTGAAATTAAAAGGAAAGAAACATTATGCACAATATTATGTTGTCCATATTTGTAATAGATCCTATTTGGGGCTTATTGACGGATGACGATCGATTAGATACAATGTGTTGATTTGGATAATCCACACACACCAGGCGAATTTTAGCGATAGAGTTTTAGCCATAGTTGAGTAAGAGGGTCTGTAACGGACGGTTTGGTGGGCGTCCGAAGATGCCCTTGGGAACGGAGCCTTAGGTAGTAAATGACTGTGAAGGTCCGGCCGTGCCATCTGGCGAAGAAAAAGGCCCCTCAACGAGCTAAGCAGCGGCCTATGCTTGCTGTAGCTCAGTTCGGGAGATGTGGGCGGGGTTTTCGCCGCTCGTTGCCCCTGTCCTTTACGTATTAACAAAAATTCATATGCCTGGGGAAGACAACACAAACAAGGGAGGTAAAAATGGGGAATAAAAAAAAATGAGGCGATAAGGTTGGAATGGTTGGCAGATGGCTCGCTTGCCCTCGCGCTCGTATTGGGGTCCAGGTGTAATAGGACCCTCGGTCTCTGGTTTTGTAGCACCGACAGATCCTTACTCATCAGGTGCTGCCATAGATCTGCCGGTGGAAGCAGCACAACCAGACCAGAATATGGTTCATTACAGGTCCTGTACTACAATGTGGTTGATTAAAATGGCTAAATAATTAATCAACGAAATGCATCGAAAATGAAGTGGATGCTGTTTAAAAGAGAGCTATTTTTTGTCGGTTAGTTAACCGGTTTCTCAATGTTCGTTTAAATTACCGATTGACTAACCGGTACATTAATTTATCGAAGGGCCTAAGCCCAAGAGGACACAACGCATCGCCACCCTCACAATATCGCAATACTGTAGTAAAATCAGCTATTTTCCTTGGCAACTCTCAGCATTCATTTGCAACTGAGTTGGTTCGAAATCCTATTCCATCTAGAACTCTGTTCTTTATGGCCAGTGTAATTGTGCTCATTGGAATGCGCAATCGTAAATAGGTCCAGCTGTCAAAACTCATCAGTTGTTTCAGTTTACCGTGCCGTTCAATTTTTGAGCTGCGGTTGGCGTTTACATTTAATACCGGACATTGAGAAACCGGCCCAAAATATTTTATCCCTGCAATCATTAGATCTTGACGATAGCTTCGATTGACACTTCAGCCAAATTTGTAGCTTTACAGTGGTTATACGAAAGTTGTGGATTGCATAGAAACACTTAAACTGGCGGTGGCCCTCCTCCGCCGCGCTCGCCACGTCGTAAGTGTTCAACGCAAGAAATTTTCTTTTCCTTCGCTCATCGAGTGGTGTTACTGAAATTTGGCTGCAGCTGATAAATTTGGACATGCAATGTCAAACTCTAACATTTTTTTTTTAATGCAATGCAGTTTTCAGAACGACACCGAACCCCTGGTTTCGTCTACTCTGCGTTTTCGCAACGTTGCTGTTAATGGACTGAACACATTTGCCTCCTCGTTACTTATAATCCAAGTAATAGAAGCCAAATAACGGGGGTTACCGTGCAAAAGGTGCGGTGGTTGTGAATTTTTGATATGTTGTATAGGCAGGTGTAGTCCGGATGGCGCAACGGTTAGCACGTCCGCCTTCAACGCACTGGGCCCCGGTTCGATTCCGGGGATTTACGTGTCGGACTATGAGCCCACTCAGCTGTTAAATGAGTACCCATTATGGGGTAAATAACTCGGTTGAACGTGTTGCTGATCACATACCTCTGCACAAAAACCGTCACGATCTAGAAAAATGAGATGATGCTAACTCATCTCGAGGCCGTGGTTCAAATTGGACTGTTGCGCCAGTTATTTATTTTTATAGGCAGGTGGGATAGTAAAAAATCCAAGTTTGCGTCACTCTATTTCCTGTATTCCCGCCGCCATCTTGGAAAAGCCGCCAAAAATTCGCAATTTTCTTAGTTTTTCGCCTATAACTTCGTTCCAATCCATTTAACCACAAAATATGTAAAGTCACTTTTTGTAGAGTGCAAAATTACAAAGTTTTTTTTGTATGATCAATATCAACGGAGCTTCAGCACCACCAAAAACAGCAACATCAATAACTGGGAATTTTTCAGTTTTTCTTCGCATTTACGTACCAATAAATTTGTAATGCTGCGTTATGGCGTCAAAGTCATTCAAATATATTTTGTAGAGAATTCAATTGCCTACAAAATCTAACAGCATGTGGAGACGAGGCCAGCTAGGGTCATTCAAGATAGTTTGGATGTATAAGCTATACGAGTGATTTACCAAACATCCACCCTACACGGAGGCTATTTTTATTATGAGCATTAACTCTGGAATTGTGGGCAGCAATCTGGCTCAACAAGCTGGAATTGATAGGGAATCGAGAATCATTATGGTCGATCCTTTGGAGAGGTTTCCTTTAAAAAGAAGTTTAAAGTGGTGAAATTAGGGTTTGACAGAAACGCATTAAATGTAGTGGAGTTAGTTGCAGTGGACCCAAAGCAATCTCAAGATGATCTGAAAAATTATTTGTACTATGAATTTGAACCATTTCCTATGCTCGTTTTTAACGAAGGGCACACAATCATCATTTTGCTCAGCAGGGTGATTCTAAACTCCCGAAAAATTGTTGTGTTGTTGTAGTTGAGGGTGGATATTTTCTGCATAAGGTTGTTTGGAGCAGAAATGCAACATTTGATTGCATTTGTTCCGGTTATTTTAAATATATTCGCAAGCACTATGATAACGCTGTAAAAGTAGTTTTTGATGGTTACCTGGAGGAATCTTCACTGCAGACCACCAAGAGCGCTGAACGGGCACGGAGGTGCAACACAAACATGTTACCTGACATTCTGCTTGACAAAACAATAACAAACTTAATACCTCAAGAAAAGTTTCTATCGAATGAACGTTACAAATGGTAACGTAACGCTTTATAGCACTTCTCATTACTGAGGTTGAGGCTACTAACATAAACGCCACTCAAGCAGGCGAAGTTGCTGTTGTTTTAATAGTAAACACTGCCAAACCGATGGCTTCAGAGTATGAAGTAGTGGTTATTATTGGAGATCGACTTGCACGTTTTGCTCACTGGAACTGCATCCACGATCAAAAGCGTATACTTTCGAAAACCGGGGAGAGGAAAATTACCGGAAGTTACGTACAACTGATCATTTCTTAAGTATGATAGACAGGAGAATGTTCTGCTTCTTATGCAATAACTGGTTGTGACACTACTTCTAATATCTTCGGTTTTGGAAAAATCCAGTTTTGCCGCTTGTTCCAAAAATACTCACAACTAGTTAAAGAAGCAGAAAAGATTCGCAATCCTGATGCCACAGCTGTGCAAATTTTTGAAGCGGGAGAAACAATCTAGAACCCATCACAACTGAAAGGAATGCTGCTCCACTAAAACTTCTAAGAATTATTTCTTGTAAATGTATCTCAGAATGCATGGGAGCCTGCGGCTGCAGGAGAGCGGGTCTAAACTGCTCCCATTTATGCCACTATTGCACCTGGACGACGAGGAAGAAAACATCGGCCTACTCTCGTTGCCAGAGTCATTTATTCAATCTGGACCTTCAACTGCCCCTTAATAAAAACAATTGCATTCGGATACAACTCCATCAAATTACCCGAAGGTATAATAATGCAACTTTATACGCAAAATATACACACTACATTGGATTAAACATTGAACATTATGGATTTAAAACTGTTGCTGCCCTAAATTTGAAAAAGTAATTTTATGTTTTTTTATTAATTTACTCTCTTTCTGTAGATTCTGCAAGTAAAATTTATGAAGTATTTTATTTTCCAGGAAATTGTATCCTCTATAAGACAAAACGTGTATAACGCATCGGTACAGAGTTATTGGTATATAAATGCGAAAAATACTGAAAAATTCGCAGGGACTTTAATTTTCGCTTTTTTTTGGTGGTGCTATAACTCCGTTCGTATTGATCGTAGAAAAAACAACTTACAAAATAAAATTTGTAGGAAATTTTGTTCTCTACAATAAGAGATCATACATATTTTGTATTTTTAATTGCAGCGTACTTATAGGCGAAAACCTGACAAAAGTGTCGATTTTTGGTGGTTTTTCCAAGATGGCGGCGGGAGCGCAGGTGGTGGAGTGACACAAACTTGGATTTTTTCCTACCCCACTTGCCTATATAACTTATCAAAAATTCAGAACTACAGCACCTTTTGTAAAGTCAAAGCTTTCTGTTCATTTGACTAATAGGTTAGTTAGCAGTTAGGAGGATGCTAGTTTAGGCACCAGGGATTTTGAGATAGAAAGTTTTGCAGACCTCTTGATTTCTATGTACCTTTATGTATTTTGGGCTGGTGAACACATATCTGATATGTATTCAGATATGGACCAAAATAATGCAAATTTTTTGGTTTTTGACCCATATTTCCAAAAGTACACACCCTATAGAAAAAGTCGGTAACTGTTATTTAAAGTACACTAAATTTTCTAAAATTTGATACAAAATTCAGCTCAGTACGTTCAGAACCTACTGAGAAGCAGTTCTTCAAAATTTGTTAACAAGTCAGAAAGTTAACCGCGCATATACATATGTATGTATATCTTTGTAAATGTCGTGAAAGGTGCTCATCTTACGTAGTAAATCAACATTTAGGTATGATTTGCATTGCATTTCTTCTTGTGATGAAAACAGTAAATTTATTCAATTCAATCTTTATTTCTTATTGTAACATAATTTGACTAACAATTTATTTGTTTAGATACCGGCTATGGCCTTAACTCTATAATATTATATACTGAGCCAATCAGTTCAGTTAACTTAGTTCTGGTAACTAAGTGGCATTCAATTAAGTGAAAAATATAAACTAAAACCTTATAAACAAAGAGAAACGAACTAACAAACATAAATGATAAAATACCTTAACTTACGAATTAAGTCTAAGCTTGGGTGTCTAGGATATGATTATACATTTTAGCTATTAACTAACGTTCTAATGATGTTATAATTACTATTTGAGCACGTTGCCAAAAATTAAGTTGTACTTTTATTTACTATTTAATTGATGATAAAAATTTTGTCTCGTAGTGTAATCTATTAGTTGAATAGAAGAAGGGTTTAGCCTGGTTGATACGACGAGCGATTTCCTGCTCCGTACCACCATTTTCGGCAACAATGCTACCCGGGTAGACGAAGTCGCCAGCCTTCTCCACAGGCTCCCCATTAATATTGATGGCAATAGGTGTCGGATTCCTTTTTCACAGCGGCGGGCTAGAAACGTTGGTCTTGGTATTAATCTTTAGCCCAACCTTGCTTGCCTCCCTCTCGAGATCTAACGCCATTGCAGACAGATCCATGATTTTGTGGGAGCGTAGTCGAGATGTTGTAGATAAGATGACAAAATCCATTGAATTCCTCTGTCGAGTAGGGATAGGGCTGCATGCAACACATCGCCGATCACAATAAGGAATAGGATCGTTGAGAGGATGCACCCTTGCCGGACTCCACCGCGAATCTCAAAGCCCCCCGACACCTTACCTATATGCAGAACGCGACATTTCGCGCCGTCATAGGTTGCCTTAATAATAGCCACAAGCTTCTCAGGGATGCCTCTCCTGCGCGAGGCCGCCCATATAGAATCCCGGTTCCCTATCGAAAGCCTTTTCGAAATCGGTGAAATAAAAGTGAAGCAGAGAATCGTATTCAGCGCATTGCTCGATGATGATTCGCAAGGTGTTAATGTGATCGACACTGGAGAATCCGGATTGAAAACCAGCCTGCTCTTCATCAATTGTGCTTTCTAAGTGAGCCTTTAGTCTTTCCAGGACGATTTTAGCTAATATCTTGGCAACGGCAGGAAGCGCACAAATGCCTCTCCAATCTTTGGAAGTTTGATGATCAAACCTTTCTTCTACTCAGTGGGAAAGGTCTCTGTATTCCACGCTTTATCAACAAGTGGGCGCAGCAAATCGGCAGTTACGCTTGGCGCTGCTTAATAAAGTCCGGCAGGGATACTGTCAATTCCGGCGGATTTTCCTCGCTTTAGTGCAATAATTGCAGTGACTATTTCCTCTTTAGTCGGGGCAGTGGACCGTATACGCATATTTTGATGGTTAGCTTAATTATCAATATGAGGGGTAGCTTCACCAGAGGTTACACGGTTGAAGACCGCGGCGAAGTGTACTTTCCACCACCTCATTTGATCTTCTTCCAAGTTGAGTAGCTTTCCATCACTATCCTTCACCGGATGTTGGCAGGTGTTCGACAACCTGTAAACTCCTTGATGACACTGTATACGGCGTTTAAGTTGTTACTTCTTGCAGCTTCTTCTGCTGAGGCTAAAAGAGAATTCGCATAAACTCTTTTATCACATCGCACACAACGCTGAACTTCTCGAGCTTTCTGACAGTAAAGGAGTTCGATGCTGTTTCGATTATCGTCTGATGCTGCTGCCAAACGAGATTTCAGCTCCTTTCGGACATCCAGGGCTTATTCCGGCAATCCGTGTTTGTTCCCAGGATGGTATTTGCGCTATCAAAGTACGCATTTTTTATGGCATCCCAGTTTTCGTTTATGTCACTATCTGGGTGACTAGTTATCTCAGCTGCTTTTTGCGAAAGATGGTAATTATATTGTTGTAAGACAGCTGGATTTTTTAATCGAGTGGTGTTGAATTTGAATTTGATCTTTCGTCGCTAGGGCGGCGCACGGCTGCAATACGCAATCGAACATTAGCGATCATAAGATAATGGTCTCTTCCCATCCCAATATCGGCACCATTCTTGTTTCGCACGTCCAGGAGGCAACTCTTGAATCTTTTACTAATGGCAAAGTGGTCGTTCTGATTTTGTGTTCTGCGCCTATCGACAGAGGACCAACTGATTTTGTGATGGTCCTTATGCTCAAACATAGTACCACCGATGAAGACACTGTGAAAATTGGAGAACTCTACAAATCTTTCACCGTTGTCATTACGATCACCAAGGCCGTGTCTCCCCATCACATGTGTGAGCCCATAGTTAGCAGCGCCAACTTTCGCATTAAAATCACCCATAACCATTATAATGTCAGCTTTAGGTGTTCTGCTCTGAACGGCGTTTAGTTCTTCGTAGAAGAAGTCATTTGCCAAGACATTGTCGGGCTCAGTAGGGCCATAACATTGTATTATTGAGATGTTCCACATTTTGGTCCGGAACCTGGCGGTCAAGACTCTGTCAGAGACCGGCTCCCAGGATAAGAGAAAGTTTCGCGCGGCTCTGGTTAAAAGGGGCCCCTCACCTGACTCACGACCATTACCGGTAGCTTTACCGGAGTACAACATTTCAGTGCTGCCCGTTGGAGAAATAAATTCTCCTCTGTTCCACCATCTTATCTCACTAACTCCTAAGATGTTCAATTCGTACCTCAGAAATTCACTCTTTAATTTGAAGAAATCGTGAGTTCTGGGGACCTTCTGATCCACTGTCCAGGAGAGTACGCACATTCCAGAATCCAATCTTTGCCATTGTACGATAGCCAAAAGTCGTAACCGTTGAGTCAGTCCTTATCCGAGGCATAGTTGACGTTTCGTTAGCATATAAAGATTTCGGATAGTGCAAGTTGCTGGCATACACATCCTGTCCTTTGATTGTCGGTTTTAACGACAGGCCCTCAAAGGGAAAGGCCGTGGTCAGTAACCACTGCCGTTCCAGGTGGCACCCACGCGGAGGACTATGGAAGAGGAATGACATTATAATAGATAGATAGATAGATAGATACTTTATTAGAATTCATTGGTTGTGTTTACAAGATATTTTTCAGAGCTACATACTAAATACATACGTCTTTTCATCTTTAATATAATAATTTGCTTATGGCTGAGTATATTTTATTATTTGTTTTGAATAATTCACAAGGAAAATTCACAAAAAACCTTGTTTCTAGATAACTTATAGCTATAAATAACCTAACTTAAACCTACATTTAAAGCTACTCTTAATGAGAAAATAAATTGTATTATGGAAAAATTTGGCTTCAAGCAGTATTATTTGAATTGGCATTAAGGGGGTGATTTGCTATTCTGTTGTGAAATTTGCTAGTTACCTTGTCTATCACGTCTCGGATGGGAGTGACTCCCGCGATTCGATGTAATTGGTTTGTTGAAAAATACCAGCGCTTGTTCAGGATGATCTTAAGGCACTTATTCTGTTGAACTTGCAGTCGGGCTTTATGGTACTCGGCACAGTTTCCCCAAACTGCGGCACCATAAGAAATTATTGGCTGCATAACCACTTTATAAATTAGTAGTTTGTTGTAAGAATTCATTTTAGATTTCGAGAGGGAATAGGGATCGCAGGCATTTGGTGACTTTTAGGCATGTGCTGTCCAGATGGTTCTTATAAGTGAGTGATTTGTCTAGCTTTAGACCTAAGTACACAATTGTCTCATCCCAGGTGACATCGCGTCCTAAGAAGTTTATGTCTCTGCTTGGCAGATTGCTTCTTTTACGTTTCTTTGTGAAGAAGATAGCGTTGTTTTTTTCAGAATTTATCTTAATTTTCCACCTGTAATAATATTGGTAGAGCTGCCCTAATTTGCTTTCTATTGTATTTAATATCATAGCTAGATCACTCGACTTCGTATAGATGCATAGGTCGTCCGCGAATAGCGCCAGTTCGCATCGATCATCGCATGGGATGTCGGATATAAATATGTTCAAAAGCGTGGGGCTTAAGCATGAGCCTTGAGGTACTCCTGCGGGGATAAGTTTAGGTGTAGAGAAGGTTCTATTTACCCAGACACAGAAGGATCTGTTAGATAAGAACGATTGAATTATTTTTATGATGTATAGTGGAAAAGAAAACTTTATTAGTTTGAAGACCAAACCCTGATGCCAGGTTGTGTCGAAAGCTTTTTCGATATCGATAGTTACCATCCCGACAGAATTCCTTTCCGCAAAGGAGTCCTTTATGTAATTGGTTACCCTGTGTAGTTGATGGATGGTCGATAATCCTTTTCTGAAGCCAAGCTGTATTTTAGGGATAATTGCATTAGTGTTTAAAAAGCTCTGGATTCGGCTAAGTATAATTTTTTCGAAAATTTTACTTAAGTTTGATAGTAAACTTATAGGTCTGTAACTTTTGGGGGAGTCGGAGGGTTTGCCGGATTTCAGAATTGGAATGGCAACAGCTTTTTTCCAATCAGATGGAAAGTATCCCAGTTTTAAACAGGAGTTAAGGATAAATTTTATGAATACAATTGTCTTTTTTGGTAGTTTTTTCAAGACAATGTTGGGGATTTTGTCAATTCCGGGGGACTTACGGGTTTTTAATTTTTAAGGATATTAATAATTTCTTTCGGCTTGCACATGCAGTTTGTAGGTAGGTCTGAGTTTGAAGGCAGTTTATCTACTGTATTGTGGACTAGGTCGTTATTAATCGGATTGCCCATTTGTTGGGTTGAAAGATGCGCGGAATAAAAGTTTTCGGCGAGGAGCTTGGCTTTCTCAGCGTCTTGGTAGACCAGTATTCCATCGTTGTTTCTCATGGGTGCCGTATACCGATTATGTTTGTTTTTTAAAGCTTTGTTTAATTTCCAAACATTGGAAGAGCCTTCACGAAGATTTGCTAAAGTTCTATTCCATGTGTGGTTTTTCTGAATGACAATTTTCCATTCAATGACTTTTGAAATATGATTTACTTGGAGTTTGATGTTTCTATCCCGGGTTCGCTGCCATTGTCGTCTTAAGGTGTTCCTTTGACGAATCATGGACCTAGTTTCTGAGTCTATTTCAGGTGGAAGTATTTTAGGAGTTAGGACTGTGGTTGGTGCTGATTGAGCTATCGCTGTCCAGATGTTGATGCTTAATGTAGTGATCATTTCATCTACTTGTGTACTATCGTTGATGCTGCTAAGATCAAGTAGATTTATCGACGATAACTCGTCGAGAATTTGGTGAAAGTGTAGCCAGTTCATTTCTTTAAAGTTAAAAACTTCGTCTTGAAAATACTGTTGGGTTGAGGGTTGACAGTTTATAGTAGTTAATACAGGTAGGTGTGTGGAAGACAGTGCATTTAGAATGGAGGGCTCTGGAAATTGAATGTTTCCGTTTGTAATTATGAGGTCAAGGTACGATCCTCTGCCCTGCGGTGAATAGAAGGTTGGCTCGTTAGGTACATTTATTAGTAATATTTCGCCTGGATGAGAGATCGTAGAGAATATTTCCCGCCTTGTTAGCTTTCGCACAATTCCAAAATCGATGCCTCGCGTTAAGATCTCCACACAAGATGAGCTTTTGGTTCGTGATAGTGAGTGCCTTAATATCATACTCGAACATTTTAAGTTTATCTCGGTTTAGCTTTGTGCCCGGAAAATACGCGCCTATGATTTTAATGTTCTCAATGGTTAAGGTAACGGAGATTGTTTCGATAACTTTGGTTTTAATAACTGACACTACCGAGTGCTTAATATTTTTCCTAACACAGATAGCAACACCGCCCCCTCTTGAGCTTATTCTGTCATTCCTATAGATACAATAGTTAGAATTAAAAGATACAAAGTATCTACACTGCATGCAGATACATCGGAACATGGATATGTCTATGACTACCGGCTGCGTGGAACCTGTTGTGTTGAAGATGTCGACGTAAGTTTTGTAAAGATCCCAGTATAGTTATACTGGATGAAATCATTCGAAAAAACACGTCCCACGCTTTCGGTAGGCATAAGACATATCCATGTACCCATGTATCTGGTGGCAGTGTAGATACTCGTCATAAATTCTGCTTTGCTTTGTCCTGTCCGCTTGGGCTCCTTTCTCTCGCGGGATCGTTTCGTTTTCGTTTGCATCGCGTGAGTGCAATATTCACCTTCTCTCGTGCACCCTGTTCTATCTATCCGTTCGGTACAGTTTGCAGACTGCAGCCTATCGACATTTCTCTGAGTACGTTTCTGCTAATCGCAATCACGCTTCCCACCATCTTTCCCAATCGGACGTGTATTGTGTTTGTGTATCTATTGCAAAATCGCTCCCACACTATCCATCTCATCCCGCCCCTTTACTCGTAATCAACAGTCCGGGTCCGGCACACACAATCCGTTTCTCAAGTAACGCGTGCGACTCTATGCGATTGTGTCCGGCAAACAGAAAGGAAAACTAACAAAAGTAAACAAAACATTCCAACACATGCTCAAAGAGAATGCTCAAGAAAAATTTTGGAATTTTTGCAGAAGGGGGGCGGGGGGCATTTGATCTTCTGCAGACCTCTGAATGTACATCATGTCACGATGAGCTGCCCGGAACTATAACATCCTGCGACGAATATTTCTCTATTTCGGGGCTTGGGAGATTTTAACTCGTGCAGTACGAATCCGCCATTTTGTTTTATGATACGTTTATTGCATGTGTGGCGGGGGCCCACATTGTGAGCCAGTCAGACCTCAAATCGCCGCCATTGCAAATGCACAACCATTTGGATAGAATGAACTTCATCCGCGATGGCTCTCGCTCTCTATATTCGGAGGGCGGGAACTTTGTAATGTACACACTCTCAAATTGCGTCTGCGCATGTCCAAATGTTAGTCGAACTGACTACTTGCTACTTTTTCTGGGACCCTATTGATTCAGATATGTAGTACAACGCGCGCTATTTTATTTGTTTGGATTCCAGCCATTTTGAACATTTTGGAATTTTTGCGGAAGGGAGGCATTTCATCTTCTGCAGATCTCTGAATGTACATCATAACATATAACATCCTGCGACGAATATTTCTTTATTTCAGGACTTGAGAGATTCTAACTCGCCTAGTATAAATCCGCCATTTTGTTCTATTTGTTTATTGCACGTGTGGTGGGGGCCCATATTGTGGGCCAGTCAGACCTCAAATCGCCGCCATTGCAAATGCACAAACGCAGTCACTGGATCACCCGAATGGCTGGAATGAACTTCATTGGCTCTCGCTCATCTTCGGGGGCGGGAACTATGTACACTCTCTCAAATTGCGTCTGCGCATGTCCAAATGTTAGTCGAACTGACTACTTGCTACCTTTTCTGGGACCCTAGTGATTCAGATAGTACAACACGGGCTATTTTATTAAATGATGAATGGGAATTGGCGGAAATTGAAGGTCATTGAAAGTCCGCCCGTTCACCCGTACACTATGTTATTTTTTGCCGTCCACAACGTCAACTTTTATCGCTATCAAATCAACATCCCAACATGTACACACAGGATCCCCGCAAGCGCACCGCCCGCGCGGATCTACAAGCAACAGCCATGCACAATGACCACTTCACTCAAACGACATGCACAACCAGAAAAGAAAAATTTTCAATGGGCTTGTTTCCTCTTCTGACTCCCGAGTAGAAAAACAGACATTTCGTGTGACAGTTAGATTGTCAGGATGACCCCCAGCTATAAGACATATCCATGTCAAAAAGTTTATCATTTGGTTGAAGCCATGTTTCAGTAATTACAAGTATGTCAATTCCTAGTCTACTTACAAAATCAAATGTTTCAACAATTTTATTTTTCAAGCTTTGAGCACTCCAAATCATTAGCTTAATCATTTATCCGTATAGGAATTTTAATGCCAGTTTAACAATAGTGTCATACTGCTCTGTTTTATATTTGCATTTTGCTAGATTTACAATCACCTCCGACGATATCTGCAGGAGCTCGTCGGCAGAGAATAAGTCTTCACTTGTATTGTTTGTAAGCAATGGGTTTCGTCTTTTTGTTATTTCACTGAAAGATACGCTGGTTGTGTATTGAGACTTCTCAGGCAATTTCGAAGAGTTGGGCAGTCTTGGGAAGTTTGTCTCCGTGTTATGGGGTAAGCTGATCGTTGGGTTTGGGATCGTTTGGTGTCTGGTTGTTTGTACTTTAGATTTGATTTGTAAATAATTTTCTCTGCTTTTGCAGCTTTTGTCGTTGGCAAAGTGATTGAGCCCGCAGTTTGCGCATTTTATTTTGTCGTTTTGATCCTCTTTCAGTAAACACTCAGAGTGCGTATGATCACCACTACAGATTAGGCATTTGATCGGCAGGTGACAGTGTGACGATCCATGTCCGAACATTGGACAATTCCGACATTGTGTTGGGCCGGCACTTCGCCTGGAATGGTAATCCCAGCGGACAATGGTGTGCATTATGCTCTTGTGTGATCGGAGTTCACTTAGTTTAACGCCTGGTTGAAAATATAACAAATATCGGACGTCATCTTTATGTTGATTTGACGTGAACTTTTTTATATTATCACATTTGGTTCCAATACTATCATTCAAGTATTCCTTCAACTCCGCGCAAGGCATATCATGCAGCCCGGATAAAATAATTTTTGTCGGCCGCAAATCCGATCGGCGATGAGTGAGTGAAGTTCACCTTTTTGGAGACGAGGTATTCGCAGGTTTTGTCGTATTCCTTAGCAGAGGTTAGGAATAGTCTACGGCCAATGGACATGATTTTTATTTCAAAGTCGACTATTTGCAGTTCACCCATCATTGCAACTATCGACTCCCTGGGTAAAATGGGAAAGGTGATGGGGGGACTTTTACCTTCTTGGCTGTAGAAGGTGGGACGTTGGAGTCATCACAGTCGTTGGAGTCAATGTCTGCAAGCAGTTGGAATCGGTTTCTATAGGTGGATGTTGGTATGGGCGTTTGATCCACTCTTGGGATTTTCAGCTTGTCTCTTAGCAACATTGTCGGGGAAGTGACCCCGATGGATCTTTTCCGAGACTCCGATGTGTCAGATATAACTTTAGCACAAACGTAATATAACGCGAATTAAAAGTAAGAGAAATAGGGTAATAGTCACAGACTCAATTGCAAGAGAATAGCCACAATTTCACAATTTGATGGGCGCGACCAGTGACACACACGAACCGCACGGCCAACCGGCACACACAAGACTGACATTATAATAGTTATGAGGCATTTGAATGCAAAATCGGGCACTGATAACTATTGGCTCAGACATGTGATGGAGAGACTCGGTCTTGGTGATCGTAACGGAAACGGCGAAAGATTTGTAGAGCTCTGCAACTTTCACAGTCTCTTCATCGGTGGTACTATGTTTGAACGTAAGAACTTCGACAAAATCAGTTAGTCCTCTGTTGATCGGCACAGAACACAAAATCAAATCGAACACTATATTGCTATAAGTAAAAGATTCAAGAGTTGCCTCCTGGACATGCGAAATTAGAAGAGCACCGATATTGGGATGGGGAAAGATCATTATCTGATAATAGCTATAATGTACGATTGCGTATTGCAGCCGTGCGCCGTCCTAGCAACGAGAGATCCAGGCCACGCTATTTTAGCACCATTCGATTATGAAATCCAACCGTATTACGACAATATAATGACCCTTTTGTGCAAAAAGCAGCTGAAATTACTAGTCAGCCAGATAGTGACATAAATGAAAACTGCCATAAAAAATGCACACATTGACAGCACAGACACGAATTTTCCACAGCAAATAATTCCGCATTATTTGGAAGATAAATTGCCCAGATGATACAATGGCGATTCGTCCATACGACAAAATTTATAGATTATTTGCCGCTTTTTCAATAATTTGGGGATATCCCTCAGGCGAAAGAATCGCGATACGATTCCAATTCGCCAATCTATCGCCAAGATGGTATTTCGCCAATTCACAATAAATAGAAAACTCATTGTCATTGTTTGTGGACTAGATAGCTCAACAGTTAGCACTATGGACTCGCAAATATGGGAACCTGGTTCCAATCCTGCAAGTATTCGTTGCAGAAAAGGACGAAATATAAATTATAAGCGCCAAAAAATATGTAAGATAAGAAGAAAGGACGAAAGATATTGATCTAATAAAAAAAAAGCGATAATAATTTTTGTTCTGTTCACTCTCATCGCCAAAATTTCTTCTACGTGACATTTTGTCAATTCGTCAATTTATCCCCTCGTGATGCACTTTCTTGCTGCCGACTCGTTTTGAAAAAGTTTTTCCTGGAGGTTTCGCTTTCGGTAACTATTTTTTCCGGAAGCGAGTGACTCCCGCGATAACATGGCGATATCCCCGTCGATAAATTTATCTTTCAAGGCGAATGGCATTCTTATCACGGAAGATAGAATTTGTTTGCTGGGTCTATATAGGAGTATATTTAATAAGATGATAGCTCCCAAACTTTGCCCTCCGATCTCCAACACTATACATCCTTGGCACAAACCCGAATCGCCGGATAAAACCTTGTATGTCCGACGCTTCATGGCAGCGGATTGTTGAAAGGCAAGGGCTGGAGGTCCGGTTGACTGCAGCATTAACCGAAAATCGAAGCAGCATCGAACTCTTTTATGGTCACAAAACTTCAGCGTTGTGTGCGATGCGATAAAATAGATTATGTTCATTTCTAGCCTCAGCAGAAGAAGTAACAACTTCAACGTCGTATTCGGTGTCATCAAGGAGTTTACAGGTGGTCGTAACTCCATCATACGGTGAAGGATAGCAATGGAAGGATACTAATCTTGGAAGAAGATCAAATGAGGCAGTGAAAAGAACACTGCGCTGCCCCGTTGAACCTGTGTGACCTCTGGTGAAGTTCCCCCACAAAAAGTAATTTAGCTAACCATCAAAATGTGCGTATACGATCCACTTCCCCGTCTAAAGAGGAGTTAGTCGCTGCAATTATTGCACTAAAACGAGGAAATTTTGCCAGACTCGTGGGTATTCCTGCCAAACTTTATCAAGCAGCGCCAAGCGTAACTGCTGAGTTGCTGCACCCGCTTGTTGATAAAGCGTGGAAGTCAGAGACCTTTCCAGCTGAGTGGAAGGAAGATTGATCATCAGACTTGCGAAGAAGCGTAGCCTTACAGACTGTAATAATTGGAGAGGCATTTGTGTGGTTCCTGCCGACTTGCCGTTGCCAAGATAATAGCTAAAATCGTCTCGGACAGACTAAAGGCTCACTTAGAAAGCGCAATTGATGCGCGTTGTCTTGATTAACACCTAGCGAATCATCGTCGAGCAATGCGCTGAGTACTATTCTCCGCTTCACTTGCTTTTCATCTATTTCGAGAAGGCTTTCGATAGTGTGAACCGGTATTCTGTATGGGTGGCTTTGCGCAGGAGAGGCATCCCTGAGAAGCGTGTGGCTATTACTAAGGTCAACTGTCGATGGCGCGAAATGTCACATTCTGCATAAAGGTAAGGTGTCGGGGGACTTTGAGATTCGCGGTAGGGTTCGGCAGGGGTACATCGTCTCACCGATCCTATTCCTCATTGTGATTGGCGATGTGTTGAATGCAGGCCTGTCCGTACTAGACAGAGGAATTCAATGGACTTTAATATTTTATCTACAACATCTTGACTACGCTGACGACATATGGCGCTAGATCTTGATAGAGAGGCAAGCAAGGTTGGGCTAAAGATTAATACCAATAAGACTAGGGTTCTTACTCCGCCATTGCAAACAGGAAATCCTACACCTATTGCCATCAATATAAATGAGCAGTCTGTGGAGAAGGCTGACAACTTCGTCTACCTGGGTAGCATTGTTGCCGACAAGGGTGGCACGGAGTAGGACATCGCTCGTCGTATCAGCCAGGTTAAATCTGCATGAGGCTGCTCAGAATCTGGCAAAGCAGTTAGCTCAACATTAAAACCAAGCTGGTCGTGTTTCGTTCACTGGTGCTCTCTGTGCTTTTGTATGGGAACAGTTCATGGACAGTTTCCGTAAGAGTTACCAGAACGTTTTCGTCAACTCCCGTCTCCGTCGAATTCTAAGAATTTTCTGACCCGAAACAATATCGAATGAAGAGCTAAGTCGGCGTACGAGTGTAAAAGAGTCCTGCTAATGATTTAAGAAAAAAAAAGAAAAAATTATTACCGGTACGGCATACTATAACATAGAGAAACTAAAATGTTTCAACGGAGTCACTCGAGGCTGAGTGACTTCGTTGAAACATTTTAGTTTCTCTTTCGATGTCACATCACTTTTTCTAGTGCTATAACTCGGTTATTCATAACCAAATTTAACACCTAAAATGTAAATGACATTCCAAAATGTGCTGTTGACATCATTTTGCACATTTTCAATAGTACTCATATGCATTAAAAAAATCACCAGAGTTACGTTGAATTATGGTTCTACCCTGGCAATTGCGAAAGGTTTTCGTATTTTTGGCATCTGCCTCCATTCGCTTCGGATGCTTAGACTTACATAATGAAAACTTTCCCCAAAACTTTCCCTAATTTGGCACGCACTCCCAGTCAACGGTGTCCATGTAGTGGACCGCACAACGGGGGCAAATAAGTGCAGCTCCATTCACCGCATCCATATAACTTTTCATCGTTGGTTCTAGTTCACAGTTCGACTCCTTTGAATGGATGAATATTCATTTATGGAGGATGTCAAAAGCCAAAGTTTTCCATGCGAAACTTTTTGTGGAAATACTCTCCATACATGTTCGCTTACATACATGTGTCCCTTTGACACATTTCGTTTACATATGGGCTTGTGGGGAGATAAATGCGGTGGGCAGGTGACATGATGAACCAGCGTCCATAATATGAACATCGACTCATAAGGGATGCAATGCTGAGGGATGTTTTTCACGTCGGGAGAAAATAATTTATAGCCGTGCTCATAATGAATTCACTTCGGAGAAGTTTGGGACAATGAAGGTGGTAGCGTTGGCGAGTCCAATGTCGAGGTCCCCCTAACTAATGAAAAGTTGGTCCTGTCCGGTCTGTACAAACCGAAATTTATGGGCCTTTGCTAGCAAATTCAATTTTCCTAATTGATATCCTTGCATTCATTCATTCATTCATTCAACTCGTCTATTCATTTATTCCCGATTGCGACAATTATCACATGGGTCGTTCTATAGGTGGATCGAACGTGTCCTGCTGTGTCGCGTTTTATCTGCAGTTTTCCAACGAAATTGGTAACCGAATCTATTCAAGTGTATCACAGTAAAGTGCCGACATGATATATGGCAGGGCAAAATCGGTAATGGACATCAACAAGAGAAGTTTCTGATTATAATGCAGACATGGCTGCTGGAACCAGCATAATAATTAATTGACCCACGTATTTGTGGATCAACTATTGGTTTCCAAATGGTTTCATTTTAAACTGAATACAGCATGACAATACATTATTTTCGGGTCAGAGTATAAGGACCAATGAATGGAATTTGTTTGATTTGTTTGAAGTAAGAAAAGCATGTCAAAATATTATGTACTCGTACATGTATCGACAGCAGTTTATTTCAGCAGTGGACACCCAACATACGTTCAGCATTGTCTAATAAACAATTCATCCTTCATACTCATATTATGAGTATGAAGGCGTCGGCTTTTATAAATTAGTTCAACTGCAGCATTGAATATTATGCTCCAACCAGAATAAACGCAGATTGCAGTAGCATCGGCAGCGGCAGAGAAATGTCAAAAAGCATGCATTTCCCATACGCGACCTAGATTGAACGCAGCGGCACCGCCAGCGGCGAAAGCAGGTCTGCATGTTGTTGTATTTGCTGCGGCCGCTGCTGTTAAAATTAAAGAGGAAAGATGCGCAAAGCTACTTTGAATATAGAATATTAAAAAGCTGCCGCTGCTGTTGCTGCTGCTTTCTGCGTTCATTCTGGTTCCGGCATTATTCAATTGCACTCGCTTTCACTAGGAAAGATCTACCCCGAATTCGGCTATTTCGGGGTAAATACACTCAGCGGCACGGATTATGGCCCAAGCGCATTAAAAGAAAAAAGAAAATATTAAATTGAAATCTTTTTTTTTTACATGAAAATGTTTGTTTGGGAGGCTATTCGTATAAAAAGCAACAGAAAACAGCGACCAGATAAATCCGACCAAAAATACGGTCAGGAAAATGGGATGGTTAAAAGAGATTCGCTAGCATTTATGAGAATGAGAATTACTCAATTGCCCTAACCTCTTGTGGGGAATAGCGCATCAACTGTTCCATGTGGCCAAGTTGACGTTTCGTCGGCATAAACTGGTTTCAGAGAATGCAGTTGCCAGCATGCACCTCCTGCACATCCGTGGCCACGAACGTCGTCGTGGATTCGAACCCAAACCTGCAACATAGTTGTGTGAACTCCAGTAAGTTTATTAAACCATCTGAAGCAGCTATCTTTCGAGGCCATCTTCTGAATGGGGTTAAGCCATGTGCTGACATTGTAAAAACCACTCCATGTCAAGAAACCTGGAACAAAAGCCTCGGATTGAACGGATCAACAACGATGACCGCGGAAACGACTAAAGGATTATTCTTTCGGATCCTGGAATGTACACTCCCTGAAAAAACCGGGGGCCGAGAAGACCCTCCTTCAACAGGTCGAAAAGTACAAACTGAGCATTACTGCAGTCCAGGAAAAAAAATGGCTTGGCAGCGAGATTAATGACAAGAAATCGCACACAATTTTTACAAGTGGCAAACCATCGGGCCGCAAGGATTTTAAAGTAGCATTTATAGTAAACAATCACCTCAAGCCGTACATTACTGACTTCAAACCCATAAATTAACGGCTGTGTGCAATTCGCATTAAGACTCGTTACTTCAATCTCTGGCTCATCAATGTGCACGCCCCCACTGAAGTTAAAAAAGACGCAGTAAAAGACGAGTTCTACGCCCGCATTGAGACTCTCTTCGACTCACTTCCAACAAACGACGTCAAATTGCTGCTGGGAGACTTTAACGTGAAAGTCGGAAATGAAAGTTGGCACCGGGGGACCACTGGAGGCCACAGTCTCCATGAAAACTGTAACGACAATGGCCAGCGAATTATCGACTTCGCCTGGAGCAGGAACCTAATGGTAAGCTCTATGTGTTTCCCGCATTGACGCATTCACAAGCAGACCTGGAAATCTCCAAAAACTCATACCGTCAACCAAATTGATCACGTCCTCATTTGCAGGAGATGGGCGTCGAGTGTGATGGATGTGCGCTCCTATCGAGGAGCAAATTGCGACCCAGATCATCACTTGGTGAAGACGACCTACAGATGTGGAATTTCCTCAGTGCACCAATCAAGAATCAGCCTTCCCAAAATCTTTGCGGTTGATAAGCTTCTGAGCGATGCTACGGCGGTGGCGTATACAACCGCCCTTGAGGAAAGACTATCGCCTATGCTACACAACATCAGCAACACAGGCGTCCATGGGTTCTGGAAAGAACTCAAGGGTACCATCAGGGATGTCGCAGAGGAAGTCGTATATTATAAAACCCTGCGAGTGACTGGTTCGACAAAAATTCAAAAATTCACTTGACACAAAAACGAGGCCTACTGGCAATCGAATAAAATAATTAGAAGTAGGAATCTTAAATATTTTGACGAGCAATTGCTGATTATAAACGGAAACTTAGCTAATAGGAACACCAGACAAGCATACAAACTAGTAAATACAATTAAGAACGGCTACCAGCCCATTACTGGCCTTTGAAAGAACAAGGAAGGAAACATCATCAACGACACCGATGGCATTAACAAACGATGGGCCTCTTATTTTGAAGAGCTTCTGAGCCTACCATCTTACATCCCCATACAAGAAACTCTCGACGATATTGTTGATCTAGGCCCACCCATACAACCCCCGACAGTAGAGGAAATTGATGTCGCGTTCCGGTCACTAAAACGAAATAAGGCGCTGGGCGCTGACGAGATTTCAGCTGAACTGCTAAAATTCGGTGGAAAGGGTCTAGTTTATGCCATACATTAATTACTTCTGCGAGTATGGGAGGAAGAGGCCAATAACATCAGTGCGTCTCAGGAAGTAGGCGAGCGGTGGAGCTGCAACATAGTTGTGACAACACCAATACGTCACACCCAGCTGAAAGATCATCAAAAGAACGCACGATCAAAAACGTCATTGGAGAGCTATCTCTGTGTCATAAAAAGAATAGCTACCGGCGACTCTTAGGACAACTAAGGAAGCAACAAGATGACCTGGATCGAGAACGACTTTATCACCAAGCTCCAAAACAGTAGTGCTCTACTCTAGGAAAGAAGACGATACGTCACCCCGAATCGCAGTCGTCGGAATCCTGTTGACTAGGAAGGCACACCTATTTCTAATTGACTGGAAGCCCATCTCCAACCGTATCCTCATAGCCAGATTCAAATTCAGGGTAAGAAACATCATAATAATTCAGTGCTACGCACCGACTGAACTAGCGGCAAGGATGCCTTTATCAACGACTTGGCGACACCGTCGACAAGGCCCCCAAAGGTGACATAAAAATTATCACTGGGGATCTCAACGCCAAAGTTGGGTCTGACAACGGAGGCTTAAAACACCTAATTAATGGGCAATCATGGACTAGTCAACAGGAACAATGATGGTGAGATAAGTTTTGCAACTCTCGTCAACTCGTCATTGGCCTGTTCAAGCACTGCTACCACTTAACAAACTGGACCTCTCCGGATGATAGAGCAGAAAACCAAATTGACCATATAGCCGTTTCCATGACATGAAGAAATTGTCTCTTGAACGTCAGGTCGAAGCGAGGTGCTGATATTAGCAGCGACCACCAACTTGTTATCGCCAAAATACGCTTATGAAAGGCAGCGAATCAGCGCCCTCGAAATGCACGAATCTGGCCACGTTTTAATGTGCAAAAGCTTAAAAATCCATCTATAAGACGTGCATATTCCACCGCTTTGCGCGAGAGAGCTATGGCACCACCACCTTGTGAGAATCTTGCAATTGATGATAGATGGAACGTCACTAAAGAGTCATTTATTTCGTGTGCGGTAATATTTGCAGGTCAATTGGAGCCCGGTAAGAGACCATTCATTAGTGACTCTACATGGTCTCTAATCTGAGCACGAAAGAAATTTAAAGAACAGATTAACTCAGCTGCTGACGGCTCAGCTGCCTTTCATAACTTAGAGCTGAATACCGTTCACTACAGAAACGCGTGCAAAGCAGCGTAAGACGGGACAGGCGAAATTTCATCAACGCATTAGCGGAGAAGGCAGAAGAAGTGGTTTACCGCGGTGACAGTGGAACTTATTAAGACATTAACTAATAAATCTTCTGCAACAGAACATCCTGTGAAAGATAAAGACGGGTCTCTACTGGTAACCGAAGAACACCAACTGCGGAGATGGAGACAACACTTCATTGAGGTCCTCAACAACACCTTAGGACCTTGGAATGCATCTTCATTAGTAGCAGAAGATATTCCGAAAATAGCCAGAGTTGATACCAGCCAACCATCTAAGCTGGAAGTAACTGCGGCTATTAAATCGATGGATGCGGGTAATGCCCCGGGGATAGATGGAATTCCGCTGGAACTGTTTAAAGCGGATGCCAATACTACTGCGGATATTCTTCTCCCCCTTAACCAAGAGTGTTGGAAAACCGGAATTCTCTCTTAAGAGTGGAAGAAGGGCGTTAATAAGATCCCGAAGAAAGGTGACCTGAAGGATTTCAATAATTGTCGTGGGATCTATTTTCTCCAAGCAGTCTCCAAACTGATGGCTAAAATAATTTCGAACCGGATCAAAGAAACAGTTGACCGCACATTGAATGATGAACAGGCCAGGTTTCGCAAAGGCTTCAGTTGTAGCGACCACTTCAGCACCCTCTGAATTATTATTGAACAATCCGCAGAGTAGAGATCCCCATTACATCTCATGTTCATCGATTTCGAGAAGTCGTTTGACAGCGTTGACAGGAAATACATCTGGAGGGTTTTACGTTGGAGAGGCATACCAAATAAAATAATTTCCATCATCAAGGAGTCCTACCAGAAGACCAATGTCACTTCTTATACAAAGGAAAGCTATCAAATCCTTTCGAGGTGCTTAGCGGACTGCGACAAGGCTGAATTTTGTCCCCTATACTGATTTTAATTGCCGTGTTGGACGACCTAGTAACACCTCGAGAAGATAGTTAAGAGAGAGAGTGCCTCAATAGGCAAGTCGTGGACTGAGCTAAAATCGATGGCGATGAACAGGACGAGGTGGAAAGTAGGCGTGGTTAATGCCCTATGCTCCAAAAGGGGTTAACAGGAACTGGAGAGACGCCTATGCAGTATTTTTGGAAAAATGTAGTGCATCTTCCAGCATCAGTAACAAACGGACAGTCGTAAGCTTTTTAGTGAAACCCGATACGTCCTTTCCGTTTCTGCTCGGTCGATCCGTCTGTCAAATTTGAAATTTCACACAAACTTGATAGACGGACCGACACGGCGGCGTAAAGAGGTACAAACGTATCTATTTTCACGTTCAATCTGTAAGTAATTGTTTTGTTCATTAGCGATCGGGTAGCGAAATACGGACGTTTTTCAATGGTGGCATAAAAAGGATATTTTTCTCGCGGTATTTGAATGAAGTCGCTCAAGCGATAAAAGATTAAGCCTTGGCAAAAAGAAACTGTTGATGAAGTTAAGCTTGTAAGGATGAACCGAGATTTTGGTTAACTTCGTAAAAACATCAAAAATATCGAGGAGGTGCATGCTAGCAACTGCACTTTCGGAAAGTAGATATGTTATCGAAACGTCAACAAGCCATTAGAAATGTTAGAGATTAGAAATGTTTACGCTTGCCTCTGGAGAGGTCAAGGTAATTAACGTAATTAACTCCGAAGGTTTTGAAGAAAAACATCTGGCAAGAATTTCCTTTCAAACTTGGCAAATTAATAATAAATATTTTCGTGTTTAGCGTTCCGGCCCCCGCCAGAAGCTCCGGAAATTTTTTACGTAGTGGAAGTGACTACTCCCATTTCAAATATGACTGATGAATTATTAAAAAAAAGAACAAAAATGCAGTACAGCTCAGACAACAATAAAAATTTTTTAGTAAGAATTTTAAAAGTTCAGACATTTAACTCAGAATTAATAACTGGTGTTTTCACCTCTATCCAATGACTGCCTGGATGCGATGAGACATGCTATGGATAATACTTTTTACGTTCAAATATTCCAATATTTATTTCCAGGCGTCAGCAGAGCGGTTTTTGGTTGATGAAGGGTTTAGGGTTACTCATTTACCCTAACCCCTAGTGCGGTATAGTGCGTCAACTATTCCATGTAGCTTAGCAGACGTTTCGTTGGCATAAACCAGTTTCGGACGATGTACGTTGGCAGCATGCACCTCCTGCTCCTATTTAGCCGCCAAGAAAGATAGCACCTAATATGAGAATATGATTTGGAGATTTTTTTCAAATTAAAGAAAAAACTCTCTCGCTATATAGGCCAATTGCGTAAAGTACTATTTTTCTCTACCACGGGCATGTTAATTTCTACAATTACATCAAACATATTTCCGTACCAGCTGCACGAATATTTGAACAGGTACGTGTGACGTAAATTGAGAATGATCACCCTATTCTCGAAGTCACCACCCAATGTAAAAGTATCATTCGTTCGTAAATATCTCTGAAAAACGAGTATGTAACGTTTGATGGATGCTAATAAATTATTCACAATTCATTCTCCGGCTATTTGAGTACACTAGTCACAATGACAAAAGTCACTCCACTAATGGAACCACATTCTGGAATTCGTAGCTCATCCCTAATCAGATTGACCTTTTGCTCGGCTTATATGGCATATCCTCGTATTCCTCTATTTTCTGCACGTACATATCTAGTGAATTAGTGGTTTATTAGCTTGGGCCATATTATTGGACCATGTCGGTGACTCGTGTGAAATATTAACTGATGCCGGATGTATTGAATAGGTTAGGATTGAATTGATGGAATGCCAGAAACAATAATTCCAGTACATTCCGGCTGCAACAAAAAATAAAAGTGCTTACACGCTTTTCCCAGCATACAATGGAATATAATACAATGGTTGGGTAGAGCAGAGTCAGTATGCCAAGACACAATGCTCTTAAATTAATTTCAGGATAAGTCCGAAACCCAAGACTATTTTATTATAAACCGAAGCGTATATACCCTAGACTTGTGCAGACCTAGTGGTGATACCAAAAGTACCAATTGGCAACGACCATATGCATTAAGAATGGGTCTCCTATATGGCCAGTTCATAGGGGAGGTTGGCACTCATTCTGTAGGATCTTGACCATTCTCAAAATCAATTAACTAACTAACCCATTCTACAAATACTTGTCGAATTTTTCAAGTCGCTAGCTTCATTCTATGTAAAGTTATTGCTTATTTGAAGTTTCACTTGTAGGGGAGGTAGGGGTTCCTTGGGTCGGATCCTGCCCATCATTGCCATCAACCAATTAGATCACCCTACAAACATTTAAACAAAATTTCAAATCTCTAGCTTCCGTCTATCGAAAGTTATCGCTTATTTGAAGTTTCATTTGCAGGGGAAGTATGGGTTTCGTTGGTCGGATTTTACGTATTTTCAATATTAGCCAACTGGATCCCACTACTAACATTTGACCAAAATTTCAAGTCGCTAGCTTTGTTTTGTCGTAAGCTATCGCTTATTGACATGGATATGTCTTATAGCTGGGGGTCATCCTAAAAATCAGTCCGTCACACGAAATGTCTGTTTTCCTACTCGGGGGTCAGAAGAGGAAACAAGCCCATTGAAAATTTTTCTATTCTGGTTGTGCATGTCGTTTGAGTGAAGTGGTCATTGTGCATGGCTGTTGCTTGTGGATCCGCGCGGGCGGCGCGCTTGCGGGGATCTTGTGTGTACATGTTGAGATGTTGATTGACGTTGTGGACGGCAAGAATGAATGTAGTGGCCGATTTAAAATAGCGCCCATTGTACTATCTGAATCACTAGGATCCCAGAAAAAGTAGCAAGTAGTCAGTTCGACTAACACTTGGACATGCGCAGACGCAATTTGAGAGAGTGTACATAGTTCCCGCCCCCCGAAGATGAGCGAGAGCGGATGAAGTTAATTCGAGCCAAATCGGGTGATCCAGCGACTGTGGTTGTGCATTTGCAATGGCGGCGATTTGAGGTGTGACTGGTTCACAATGTGGGCCCCCACCACACGTGCAATAAACATGTAGAACAAAATGGCGGATTTATACTACGTGCTATAAACATAGAACAAAATCTCCACATACGGTACGATGTATTAGCAGCATAAATGTTGACTTTCAATAGGGCATGTCTATCTGTCTCATGTGGTTGGGTGTTCAATCTCATTAGAACGGGTATATCCGGTTCATATGGGATGTTAGCTTTCAATGGGGTATGTCTTTCTGTCTCTTAAAGGGGGTGTTAAGTTTGATTTGGAGCAGGTTTATCGGGAATCGGTTCTTGGAAGACAGGTTATTGGCTTTTGGTGGGAAATGATACAAAGTATCTACACTGCATGCAGATACATCGAAACATAGATATGTATTTGGCTACGGACTGCGTGTAACCTGTTGTGTTGAAGATATCGACGTAAGTTTTATAAAGATCCCAGTATAGTTATACTGGATGAAATCATTCGACAAAACACACCCCACGCTTTCGGTAGGCATAAGACATATCCATGTTTCGATGTATCTGCATGCAGTGTAGATACTTTGTATTAATTTTTTAAGTTTCATTTCTAGGGGAGGTAGGGGTTCCTTAGGTCAGATTTGACCCATCTTTAATGCCAACTAACTCAATCTTACTTCAAACATTTGACCAAAATATCAAGTCATTGGCTTCATTCTATCAAAAGTGATCGCTTATTTGAAGTTCTATTTGTAGGGGAGGTGGGAGTTCCTTGGGTCGGATCTTGCCCATATTCAATATCAACTAAGTAGGTCTTACCAGCAACATTCTACCAAATTTTTAACTCGGTAGTATCATTCTATCGAAAGTTGTGGTAATTAAAGTAATATTTAATTTTTTGAAATTTGTAGGGGAGGTAGGTGTTCCTTTGATCTGATTATGCCCAACTTACAGAGCCTTAAGCAGCTTTTTTGCTCAGGGTTACATGCCAAAAATCAGGTGTCTACGTCAATTGGTTCAAAAGTTATAGACAAAAAACCTGAAAAGTAAGGTAGTACGGGGCTCTTTGTAAGAAAATTACCGTTAGTTTTCAACTGATCGATTTTATTTTCCCAGAATTGTATAAGATTACTCTCACTAGCAATATACTAAAACTAGAACTTTTCATGATTTTTTAATCGGGAGTTATAGATACATTTAATTATTTTACATATGTAGGGGAAGTAGGCGTTCTCTTAACCTGCTCATGCCCAATTTCAATACCATCCAACTAGATCATACTATCAACATTTGACCAAATTTTCAAGGCTCTAGCCTCATTCTATCGAAAGTTATCGTGCGAACGGACAGACAGACAGACAGACGGACGGACAGACAGACAGACAGACAGACAGACAGACAGACAGACAGACAGACAGACGGACAGACAGACAGACATGGCTAAATCGAATCAGGAGGTGACCCTGATCATTTATATATATACATTGCTATACCTCCGGAGCCTCCTTTGAGGTGTTACATATTTTCGTCGTGACAAAAACAATATACCCTATACTACCTATATAAGTCTAGGGTATAAAAATCAGAAAGTTTCAAAATCCAACTGAAATTGCTGACATTTTTGGTTATGTCTGCAATAAAATTTATTCCAATAGGTATGCCAACCTTTTTAAAGCCAAATCTAAATTAGTTTTCCAGATAGATCTATAAATACATAACTATGGGTCGTTTTCTCAATATCTGGTTAAAGTTTATCCTATAGATAAACGCTAAACGTCACCCCTCCTCCAAATTAAAAATTTATCGGACGAAAATTCCAAAAGGTGAGATTTTGATAGCTAGAATTGTTTACGTTTGCACATTCAAATGAGACAATTAAATGAAATACTCGAAGAGTGCCATCAACAAAATCATCAGGAGATTTGTGGTTATATCCTTAAGGTAAGATCTAGAAATATTTCGGGTTTTGTGTCTCCTGAGTAACAGTAACTGATAAGAAATGGTCAGGATGCAGAAAACCGGCTATGGAAACGATACTGTGCACAATGCAGGTAGTCGGATGAAATCGGTTTGGGGGAAAGAAATCCGCTATGCAAATACATTGTTAATTTTTTCGGGAGTTGAAATTTTACCGCCGGTGTGAGTACCACGAAAAAGAAAGTTCCTTTGAAAAAATTAATTAGAGCTTGCGGTCAAAATCGCTTGAAATAAATAAATTTGGAATCTTGGCGGCCAACGGTGGTAGCACGCTGGAAAAGTTTTTCGACGACCGAAATAAAAATTTTTCGCGATGCGTGCGTGAATCGCGAACGTGTATAAGATCAACGGTAAAACGATCTTAGAGAACAGTTTTTCCCAAATCGTCGTCGTCAAGGGGGGTCGTTCGTCATTCATACGCACGGCGCATTCTTTTTTTTTTTTTGGAATTTGCCCTGTCGGGTGTTGGTCTCACTGTTGGCACGTCGTGTTCTCATCGAAAGGAGAAACGGGAAAATTCGGAGGAAAACCATTTCGGGTATTGTGGAAAGTGCAAGTTTAGCTGGCCCATGGATCGATCGGTCACAATCCTTTCTCGGCGTAAACGCAAGCAAAAGGAGAAAAAGCAAAAGGAAAGAATACCTCAACGGTGCCAGGCCTGCACCCAAATTTGCTTTAAAATTTTTGCGGGCGTCGAAGAAGCGGTCGCTCGGTATCAGTGCGGTCCGAAATTTCTGGAAATTGTCGACGATTTTGTTGCACTTTTTCCTCGTGCGCAGGGCAAAATCGTTTGGTGATTGGTGAAAGTTTTTTAATTTCGAGTACATATAAAAGTGCCGGGAAAATTTAGGATGAAAGTCTGGTGATTGTCGTGCTCTTGTGTCAAATCTCCTTGTTTGAGTTTTTTTGAGTTTCGGCCAAGTTGTTTGATGTGGCGCACATCCCCTGCCGAGAAAGTTCCAGCGTAGCTAGCTAGCGATATTTCAGATAGTCGGTCGTTGGCTTGTTCGTTGGGTCGGTCGGTGCATAATTGCCGCTCACGGGAAAAGTTTTGTCTGGTAATAACTCAGCCAAACCCCCCCCATGTGACAGGCGATATCTTTTTCGATATAAATTTAATGTGAAGTGTTTTTTATGCCTCCGGGTCTCACTGTGGTCTGGACTCTAAGGACTTTTTCCTTTCAAGTCGGAAAATGTGTGAAAGTTCTTACAACTGCCAAAAGGATCCTGTGGATCTGCGGGAGCACCCGGATCGTGTCATCTGGAAATTTTTTGTAGCTCGAATGGCATTTAACACAGTGAGCAACCACAGCAACGTCGTGACGACAACAACACATAAGCAACAATACAGATCGATGGAAACAGTAGGAGTACACCACCAATCCTGTTGGACCAATGATAACCATTCCCGAACCAGATGAGTATTAATATCACGATTATCGTATCGCTTACAAAAACTCATATCATTGTATATTCAATGGCATTAGTCCCAGTAAGCAAATCAGTTTACGTAGACATAATCCTCCATTATGTACGAGTATCTACCCAAATTTGATTATTGACGTAGTGCTGTCAATATTCTTTCCTCGTTTCAATGCTGCATTTGTCCGTTTTCTCCTGAAATGATACGAACCCCCAAGTATTTCTCTGAGCCTGAATGAAAATGAAGGTAATGGTTTTCGTCCTCGTCGTTGCATAAGTTGCGTTTACTATGTTCCTTCCTATTTGTTGTAATTAGAGACAAAGCCTACGTATGTAGCAAACAAAGTTTGTGTAAAGAGCACGTTCATACCCAATTGTTGAATTTATGTATATTACGAAAATCAATCGGACAAATTAAGTGAAGAGAAAGAAAAAAAGGAAAAAAAGTTGGAAAATGTTCCACAATCCAAAAACAGTTAAAAATTAATGATTTGTCCTTACAATTTCATCTTTTATAGAATATTTAAAACCAATAAATGATAAAAATATTAATATGAATAAATTAATAATAATATTAATTACATTTTAGTAAAAATAAAAGAAAAAACATAAAAGAACTACGATTGGGGTAAACCCCAATCATGCAATACTCTAGATGAATTTGAACCTGGTTAAAGCCAATAAATAATTTTGGTTGCAATCTCGGATGCATCGTTAAGACTTTGTTGATCCCATCACCTCTCAGATTTCATCTAGAGTATAAACACAAGAGATGAATTCTGACAGCATTATAGGTTTCTCACAAAGTTTGCAACGCTAAGAAATAATGCACCGCTGAGTAAATAGGCTTAACGTATTTCATGAAATAGTGCAGTTTGTATGGGAGGGGGTAGAAGGAGGGTGAGGATTACAATAAATTTTATAATGTAGGTTACAATTATCATAAAAGTGATATATTCAAAATTTCAAAGCAATATGTTTTATAGTTTCTGAGAAAACCTGATTATTGTAAATTTTCAAAAATGTGTCATTTTGTATGGGAGGGGGTAGAAGGGGTGGAGCGATTTAGCCCGTTCACGAACTTAGCCTTCATTTTTTGTCAAAAATAACGTGTGCAAAATTTGAACTTCATAGCTCAACGCGTTCTCGAGCTAGAGAGGTCACGGACGGACGGACGGACAGACGGACAGACGGACAGACGGACAGACGGACATCCGGTTTTGAAATATTCGAGTGATAATATGAACTTCTGTATCATTCATTTTTTTCTGCGAGCCTTATTTCTTAGCGTTACAAACTTTGTGGCAAACTTATAATACTCTCAGATTTCATCTAGAGTATAAAAATATGTTGTTTATATGTAACTTCAAAGCAAGCTTAATCTTGAAGAGATACATGAATTTATGTACAGGTCCCAATGAAAATAAAGCACTAATCTTAATTAATTAAAGTTATTTACCCATTTGCTTATGTACATGTACATATTGGAAAAATATATATTAAGCATATATTTATTTATATTAAAAAAAATCGGTTTAGGTCTCCTCGAACTGAATTTGAAATGAGGGGCAAAACCTTTGATTTCTTCCCTTTCCCTCCTCTTTCTCGCCATCTCGTTTGAATTTTTCTTGGGGGTTTCAAATAGATATGGCGCCTTAAACCCATGGAATGAGGGCAAGGTTGCGCCGGGCCCACAGCACCTGGGGCCCTTATAGAGCCGTTTACCAGTTGCAGGCTCAACTGACCTGAATGGGAAGAGGATCTGTCCTGATTGGACGGTTTTCCCATTTATTAACATATTTCTGGCCTGCGTCCCATGTTACTTTGGTTGATGCAGCTCCATGTCTCTGCACGGGACTTTGTTGTTCTTGAGTCTTAGGGAATTTGGTGCATAGATACCCATTATACAATACAATAGTTTTCTCTGTTTTTTTGTTATTTGATCGCGGGTTTGTTAGTATATTTTACATTTGGATTTTGTTTATCAGGCAGACGTGTGATTAATTTTTGTACGATAATCGAGAAGTGCCGTCTTCTTTCCAACCCCGCTACTCCCCACAGCTAAGCTGGTCTGCCAGCACGCGTTACGGGCACTCCTTGGAGAGTGGTTTTTGATACTCTGGTGTCCTCAGGCCTCAACGGCCATCTCAACCCTTGTCCTCCGGTCCCCATTATTGCAAATAGTTAAAGCGCTATGTCCCACTAGGGGTTAGGACAAATGTAATATAGTATACACGTTGGGCGCCAAGTAAGTATACTTAGGCTTCGTTAACTATTTTTCGATTACTTTCTTTTGTAAATTTTCCCTGATATACGAGTATGGTTGAGAATAACTTTAGACAAACTTAAGGAAGCTTATAGTAAGGTCTAAAAAGATTTCGTTTTTAGTGTTTTGTGGCTATCGGTATCCCGCACACTAAGTCGACTGCACATTTCGTTTTCATTTGATTAAATCAAATCACACTGCCCCCACACTGGACGCGAAATATTTTCGACTATTTCTACTGTGAATTTTCAATATCGTAGAATCAAAACAAAAAACCTTAACGTGGCCATAATCTGGTTGATGTCATCATGGATGACTGGCTGAAAAAAGAAATCAGATGGTTGAGAAAATGTCGTGAAATAAATTGGCGTCGATGTGACGGATGACTTTTGGGTTTACTTTTAGTTAGGCTTTTGTGTCTGTTCTGGTAATGAGAAGATAAATCGATAATTTTGGTGTTGTTTTTACACAAATCAAGAGCTCGGTTAACTAAGCGTCCATTTCAAGAAGCAGAGACCTTTCGAAGGGGAATATCCTCGAAATTTCTCGAAGTAAGGAAAACATTGAAGCGATTGTATTAGACCCCTCGGGTTGATGCCCTTAATCCCTCCTCCTTATCTACGTCACTGTGTCGATACCGAGTCGCCATATTGCCGATTCACTTCAAACTATTGCATGCACTTTAGCGCTCGTGCCCACGACAAACTTTTTATTTAGAAGAAAAATGAAATAGTTTTGTCAGACAAATAGAACACACGATTACTTTATGGTTTGGTTTGCTGTGTGCGCGTCTCATAAACCAGCGAGTTTTCTATTTTTTTGACCAAACTATTTCGTTTTTCTGCGAACTAAACAGTTTGCTGTGGGCGCGAGCTCTTAAACAGATATTTTAATATTCACTCAATGTATAAAACTAAATGCACCGTTAAAAAATGGCGAACGACTCACTGTCAGCTCTTCGAACTGGGGAGCTGTCAACTTGACTCGCAGACATGTTACACTATCGGTTTTACCTGCGCCGTAAGTTCGGCGGTATACAAAACCGCGATATAGGGGTGACACAGTAGCGGGCTTTAGAGGAAACAAAACTGCGAAATTACTCGCTAATGTGTAATGAACCATATTCCGGGTTGGTAGTGTTGCTTAGCCATCTTTACTAAACGTATTTTCACTTCAAGTAGCTGTGCTTTCCTCTGTAGCACCTCCATCTTTCCTATAGTGTAGATTATCCTTTTAGAGTCAGTTCAACAAGGCATTCCGGGTGTTGTGTTTGTCTTTTGTGGTTTAGCCACGTACGTAAGGCCTCCATAAATACTTCGAATTGGCGGCATTTGGAGCATCTTCGGTGTCCGAACAAAGCGAGGACGAGCCCTGGGTACCTTTTGGTCTGCCAGGATTGTCCTTTCACGTCAGTTTAAAATTTTTGATTGCCTAGTACTACATTTGTTATTACTCATGTGTTCATCAGTTTACAGAGTTTAAGAGTGAATAACAGCAAGGAATGCAGTGTTGCGCCTCTGCTGGCCTCATGACTCTGTAACCTGTTGATCATCTGGATGATGGGAGATGCAGTATTTTTCTACTACTTTGTAGGCCTCGTATTAGAAGCTGCCCTGTAATGAACCATATTCTGGTCCGGTAGTGCTGCTTCTTTCAGAAGTGATCTGTCGGTGGTTCGAAATCAGAGGCCGAGGGTCCCATTACATCTGGACCCCAATGCTAGCGCGAGGGCATCCCAGCCGTCAACTAACAATTCCATCCTTATCGCCTCATTTCTTATTATTCCCAATTTTTGAATCCCCTGTTTGTGTTGTCTTCCCCAGACCTATGAAGTTTTCTTAATACGTATAGGACAAGAGCAACAAGCGGCGAAAACCCCGCCCACGCCTCTCGAACTGAGCTACAGCAAGCACAGGTCGCTGATTAGCTCGATGTGGGGCCTCTTTCTTCGGCAGATGGCACAACCCTACCTTCACGGTCATTATGCTACCTTAGGCTCCGTCCACACGGGTATCTGCGGATGCCCACCAAGCCGTCCATTAAAAATGCTATTTTTAAAAGCGCACGAATATGATAGTACAATGCCGCAGTGGAAGAAATACGATGTTTCGTGAAATTACCCCATGAAGCCTTACAAAAAGGTATTCTGCTTTAAGCCTGGAGCAGAAAGTGTAGTTTGTAGCTTGTAACGCAAGTTCGTTTGTATAGAAAGGTTGCAGCTAAATGCTAAAGTTCCTAGTTTGAACCTCTGAACTTCTAATTAGAAGCTACAGCTACTTCAGTGCATTAACTGCGGCGACTATTTCCTCTTCAGTTGGTTGGGGCAGTTGACCGTATACGCATTTTGATGGCCAGCTAAATTCTCAACATGAAGCGAAATTCGTCAGAAGTTATACAATACGATTCAAAACCGTGGCTCATCTCAAATGCTCATCTGATCTTTATCTGAAATAAGTAGCTTTCCACCACTGTCCTTCACCGGATCTTGATAGGAGTTACAACTACCTTTAAACTCCTTGATGACACCGTAAACAAAGTTTAAGTTTAAATTGGAATTGTTTGTGACACTTGGTTTCATTCTGCACACCAACTTAGTATGCGTCTGTAGCTTAGCTCGGTAACGCACCGGGCATTTTTTTGCTACTCGAAACACGGTCTCTGCGGTTCGCGCCCCGCAACGGGACCAACTATTTTTTATTCTCAAATTCCCTCTGAATTAATTTCTCCGAGCTTAGTGGTTTCGTATGGATAGTAGCACTCATCAGGTCTTGCATCTTTGCAGCTATCCATGTGTGTGATTCTCACACTTTCGTGGTCGTCTTGCACATGGATAGCTGCAAAGATGCAAGACCTGATGAGTGCTACTATCCGTACGAAACCACTAAGCTCGGAGAAATTAATTCAGAGGGAATTTGAGAGTAAAAAATAGTTGGTCCCGTTGCGGGGCGCGAACCGCAGAGACCGTGTTTCGAGTAGCAAAAAATGCCCGGTGCGTTACCGAGCTAAGCTACAGACGCATACTAAGTTGGTGTGCAGAATGAAACCAAGTGTCACAAACAATTCTAATTTAAATTGAAAATGATTCGCACTTGTACATTTGCAAGAACATTAATACCTAAAGGAAAGTTTAAGTTGTTGCTTCTTGCGGCTTCTTCTGCCGGGTCAGTAGAAAGTTTGGACTGGACTTCACGAGATTTCTGACTGTAAAGAACCTCTATACAACATCGATTGTTGTCAGTCACTGTAGCTAACCGTGCCTTCTGCTGTTTCTTTTCAACGATCCGCTGCCATGATACGTCAGACATCCAAGGCTTAATCCGGCAATCCGGGTTAGTGCCAAGGATGGTTTCTGCGCTGTCGATGTTCGGTTTTCTGATAGCATCCCGTCACGAAGAAGGAGCACGGATGCTATTCGCAATCGAATATTAGCGATCATAAAATAATGATCTCTTTCTACTCTAATATTGACGCCCCTCTTAATTCGCACGTCCAGAAGACATTTGAATCTTTTACTAATGGCAAAATGGTTGATCTGATTTTGTTTCGTGTGCCATTCAACAGAGGACCAACTGATTTTTTGACAGTAATTTTGCTCATCACTGATGAAGAGAGGGTGGAAGTTGCAGAGCTCTACAAATCTTTCACCGTTTTCGTTTCGGTCACCCCATCACATAACTGAGATCATTGTTATCAGCACCCACTTGAATTCAGATCATAACTATTACAATGTCACCTTTTGGTGTTCTGCTTTGGACGGCGTTAAGTAGTTCGTAGAAAGAGTTTTTCGCCGGCGGGTTCAGTTGAAGCGTAGCTTTATTGTATATAAGTATGATGTTGTTTCTTTTTGATCCGGAACCCGGCGGTCATGATTCTGTCGGGGATCGGATCCCAGGATAAGAGAAAGCTTCGTGCAGAAATGATTAAATGCAGACTTGACCTGTCTCACGACCACTACCAATTGTTTTACCGCGGTACAACATTAGAATGCTATACGTTGGAGAGATAAATTCGGCACTGTTCCACCATCTATCTCACTAACTCCTAAGATGTTTAATTTATACCGATAAAATTCGCTCTCTAATTGAAGAAGTCGTGCGTTCTGGGATCTTCTGATCCATTGTCTATGAGAGTCCGCACATTTCAGAAACTAATCTTTGTCATTGAACGATAGCTGAAAGTCGTAACCGTTGAACCAGTGCATATCCGAGGCATAGTTGAGGTTTCGTGAGCATCCGAAAACTTTTATTTTCGGATGATGCAAGTTGCGTCATTGCGCACATTATTTCCCTATTGGAGCGCGTATGTTACTGCACTATTAGTTGTTTGTCATTGCCCAACAGAACAGTATTCGTGACTCGTACTCGGGTGAGAATGTGAACGCGCACCTCGCCCATAGGTGCCTCGGGCATTCGGCGAGAATATAAACCGGCCATAAAAGCTCCAGTCCATCTGATTTCAATTTTTTATTCGACACTGCAATAGCGATATGTAGATATGTCTTCTAATCTAGTCAGTAGTTCAATTCTCCATTCTCTTATTTACAATTATAGCACAGACTTCGATGAACCTAGTTCACCCACTCTTTTGTTCTTTCACTTCATCTCCAACTCCATGACGGACGTTAGATTCGTTTCATAGTAGTAGTAGTAGGTCTGCAAACCTAGTTTCTTGAACCTACTCTGTTATCGGACTCTGAGTAGGTCGACCTGATCCGCAAGAGGAGCAGGTAATACCATGACTAGCCCACGGCCCGTCTCCGAAGCCAATCGGACGGCCGCCCAAAACCGGTGAAAAAATAGCACGTTATACCGTCCGGCCTCTTTATGATAGACGGACCGCTGTGGTGTGTGCTCTTGGATAGAACCTTGTACAATTTTGATGAGGCATTCGTATCCTCAATCGGGGAGGTATATTTACGCTACGATTTTATCTATTGGACGTGTTGTCCTGCCCGTAGAGGAGAGCTATTCCGTACTATTCCCATACACCCATGAAATCCTGACTCCCTTACAACCAGTGCCAGTGTCTCGTAAAATATTTTCATAAAAGAATCGTTCAGTTGACATAAACAGCTTGACGTTCCGTTAACGGATACAAAGTTACGTGCGCCACTTGCATGGGCTCGAAGCTGAAATTATGTTGTTTTTCTCGACGGAAATTTAGTATGAGCAATAAAGTGGAATATAACAAACGGAAAAACGCTCAGTATATTCTGTTGGACACAACATTTTGCGTTGATGTTTTATTGTCTCTGCCCGTGTAATTGAATCGACTGATTGTACATCTGGCGTCATTCGTGTGCCGCATTTTATTGCCTGACATAAAAATCTGACTCCTTCTTACTCCTATCTGAGAGGGAAAACATCATTATAACCGCTCGTCTAGTGAAATATTTAATTGTGTACTTTATGCTGTCGTTTAAGCTTGTAAATATCTTCACGCAAGCTTTGCATGTGTTCACGATTGTTCTGAATCACCGTCATTTGGGTCCTTAATGACCAATGAAGCGAACGTACATTTGATAATTTTAAAATTACCGGATGCCCCAAATGATTTTTATTTTAAGTTCTTGGCTATGTTATGGATTGAACTGCCAGGGATGATAATGAAATCTTAATTAAAATAAAAGGGAGCATAATTGCATCCCGATTTAGTTTAAGATAGAATTAGCTAAGTAACCGGTATATAACGACAGCTCGAGTCCGAAACAATTCCCATGATTTTTAAGTGATTTCTCAGGCATGAGTGTCCAGTTAGGAGACCACAGATGGTTCTAACCTTGTACCGGTTTAACTTTAACAGTTCTATCGATCTGCTTTGTGAATAGCCTGAGATGAAAAGCTTAGCCTGCCTCAGTCCTGGATGGTTGTCCCAATGGGCAGCAGCTTCGCTACATTCCCAGTGTTTGGTGAGTTTCTTTATTATGCAGGCTGAAATTCCGCAAAAGGGCTCTGGTCCACAAAACGGGGTAGCTGCAGCTGTTCTGGCCGGTTCGTCCGCCTGTTCGTTGCCATTGATGCCAGCATGGTCAGGGACCCAGTATAGTGTTACTCAATTAAAAGAGCTTAATCTATGTAGTGCCTTTTGATAAGTACGTACGATCTTAGATGATGTCGTCCTTTTTAACAGAGCTTTGATGGCCGCCTGGCTCTCCGTGAATATTGCCAAACTTTTGTTGTGGTAGCCGGTCTTCAGGCATAACTCAGCACATGCCTCGATGGCATGCACTTCCGTCTGAAAGACAGTGGCAAACTTGCCCATGGGTATGAAAACCTGATGATTGGGACCCACAACGCCTGCCCCGGTTCCTTCATTGGTTTTCGAGCCATCCGTGAACCACTTGATGGTGTGAGGGGGAAGGTTCGCTAATTTTTCCTGCTAATGCTCTTTGATCCATATTACGGCCGTGAACCGTTGGTTGCATGATATTTCTTTCACAAGATGGTCTGATGGAATTTTGTGACTATACTGTCATTAAACCAACTGAGTTGTACTGGATTTAGCTCTACATTAGCAATGTATGCAACTAGTCTACACCTATTGCCATCAATATAAATGGGCAGCCTGCGGAGAAGGTGGACAACTTCGTCTACCTGGGTAGCATTGTTGCCGAAAATGGTGGTACGGAGCAGGACATCGCTCGTCGTATCAACCAGGCTAAACGCGCATTCGGCATGCTGTCCAAAATCTAGCAGAGCAGTTATCTCAGCATCAAGACCAAGCTGGGCCTGTTTCGCTCCCTGGTACTGTCTGTGCTTTTGTATGGGAGCAGTACATGGAAAGTTTCCGTAGGAGTTACCAGAAAGCTGCAAGTTTTCGTCAACTCATGTCTTCGTCGAATTTTAAGAATATTCTGGCCCGAAATAATATCAAATGAAGAGCTAAGTCGGCGTACGGGTCAGATGCTAATCGACGAATTGATACGCAGGCGAAAATGGCAGTGAATAGGTCACACATTGCGGAAGAGTGATAACTGCATTGCCTTGCATGCCATGAAATGGAACCCCATTTCTAACCAAGGCCGACCAAGAGGGGGTCCTCGAATCACATGGCGTCGATCTGTGGCAAAGGAGTGTCAGGCACTGGGTAAGTCTTTTGGGGAGTTGCGCCCCATTGCCCAGAACAGAGTACGATGGCGCGCAGGAGTAGTTGACGCGCTATGCCCCGCTATGGGTTAAGGCAAAGTAGTAACTAGTCTCGCAATTGCCATTTTAGCTTCTGCCTTTATATGTTTATCGACTGTAGGTCGAGCAGTACATCGGGAGCGCTAGATGGACAAGAGCAAATAGCCCCTGCCACCATTAAGCATGCAAGTCTCTGGACTTTGCCTAAAATAATCTTCCCAGCAGCAGCAGTAAATGCTCTTTTCCACCAGACTACTGCACCGTAGTCTAATATTTGTCTGATAATTGCCTTGTAAATCCTGAAGGCTATGGATGGCTCGATTCCCCACGTTTTGCCTGCATATTGCCTACATATCCACAATGCTTTAGTGGCCCTGTCCGCCACCACCCTGACGTGTTCCTGCCAGAGAAGTTTACTGTCGAGGGTGACGCCCAGGTATTTGGTGTAATTTCCCATTGGTAGAGGAGAGTTGTACATTTGGGGGCATCTGATATGCCTGAGATTTCTTCTTCTAGAGAATGGAATGAGAACCGCCTTGGTTGGGTTGACTCGAAGTCCGTTGTCATTACACCATTCTTGCACAATGTAAAGAACTGCTTCAAGGATGTCTGGTAGAATCTCCTCAAACTTTCCTTTAGTCAATATAGTAGCCCTGCGTCGTGAGTTTCCTCCCTGTGGGCAGCCACGGGTGACATTAGCAAAGATGGCGACGCCTTCAATATTGGTGATGATCCTTCTGGAAAAGCATTTGTCCTATCCATTTTGTTAGTGGTGTCAGCATTCTTTTCCTTCAGTGCTCTATAGATGGCTATGAATGCCGTGTTGTCGGAAGCCCCTTCTGCTATATAGGAAAGCAGAAAGAGCAGTTTCTTTAGAATCTATTGTCGCCTCGATTTCCCTCACCAGGCAGTGGAGAGCGGACTCTGTAGACTTTCCTGATTGAGAAAAGAGCGCACAAGTAAAGCTTTTATTTAGGACGCATCTAGCGACAGGTTAATGTTCAAAGTGCAGTGGATCCCAAGTGTCAATTTAGTTTTTCATCATTTTTAATTGTGGTCACGAGATTTAATATAATGAACATATCAGCGAAAATGTCTACGACATATTTATAAATAAACTTGGTAACAACAATCAAATTAAACTGAAAAAATTTAATTTTCCATAATAAAATCACCTGTTAGCGATGCCAACGATATCTATCCGCCACATCTATTATATTGCATGTTAGCTAACCTGCAAAGCTCTGCGGGTTAATTTCAGGTTAAGGCGTTCTTGTAATTGCGTGTTGTTAAGCCGAATTAACTTGCACCGCAGTAAAAAGGAACGCGCCTAATACATATTAAAAAAGGCTTTGTAAAAGGTAGAAATACCAAAACTAATCTTATGGTTCTTCAGAATTTTATTCTTAAATCTTTTCAATCTTTTAAACAGGTACAGTCGCCTCTCGTTAATTCCAACCTCGATAATTCAAATTTTCCGATAATTCCAAGTTGTTGCCCTGTCCCTTCAATAAATCGAAAAATGTTCGTATATTTGTATGTGCTTGCATGCTCTTGATAAAACGAAGTCTTTTTAGCCATTGGGATGAAGATTAACATTCTAGAATTCGAAAAGTTAGTTCCGCACCACTCTATAATTCGAACTTTACCCAAAGTGATTCAACATCCACTATCTCAGTACCGTTAAAAGTTCGCTAGAGACAATTTCTACAATCTAGTATGTATTTCGTTGCCATTTGACCAAAATGAGTGGTGAAAAGAAGTAAACTAGTCTCTCAGTGGCAGATAAAAGAAAAGTTATTGCGGCTGTTGAAAGTGGCTGCAGAAAGAAAGATGTAGCCAAAGATTTTAAAATTCCGCCATCAACGCTATCGACGATCTTGAAACAAAAAAACAACATTTTGCAGAGCACTTTGCATGACAAGTGCAGGCGAATTCGAAAAGGTTTGTTTATTTTTTTTATTTATTTTAGTAGTAAACGTAGCGTATCTGTGAGTACCGACCCGAGCAAAACAAACAACAAATTCTTCGGCACCCTTCCGAAAGGTATATGCCGTGTTTGTTGTCATCGTATTCGCTTCGAGCGGGGCTGCCAGATATGTTTTAGGCCTTGGTTTGAAAGGTCCCTTATAGAACATCCAATTTTATTTTCCACTCTCCCGGATTACAGGCGAATTCCCTCTTCTGGAGGAAAGCTTGATTAAATGGTTGAGACAATGCCAAGAACAAAACGTACCAATGGAGGGGGTTTATTAAAAGAAAAGGCCTTAGCGTTTGCAACACAATTGGGCATTGACAATTTCCATGCTAGTGAAGGATGGCTCACAAACTTTCAAAATTGCCATGACATATCTTTTAAAAAAATATGCGTAGAAAGCGCAAGTGTCGATAACAGCATTTGCACAGTATGGAAAGACGAGCTACAGAGTCTTTTACAAAATTATTCTCCTCGTGATATTTTCAATACGGACGAGACCAGTTTATTTTTCAAATGTCTTCCCGATAGAACTTTAACATTTAAGGACGAGAAATGTCATAGAGGCAAGTACAGTAAAGATCGTTTGACGTTATCGCTCGCGACAAATATGGATGGGACTGAAAAATTGAAACCCCCAGTTTACAAAACCTAAATGTTTCAAGGGGATCAGATCATTTCCGACTTTTTATTTTTCCAATAAAAAAGCATGGATGACCACCGGAATATTCAATGATTGGCCTTTGCACTTAGATTCAGACATGCGGAAACAAAAAAGAAATATTCTCCTCTTTATGGACAACTGTACAGTTCACAATAATCCGCCGAATTCGCAAAATACAAAACTTCACTTCTTCCCTCCTTATACTACTTCAAGGCTACAACCGTTAGATCAAGGAATCATCCAAAATTTAAAAACTCTATACAGGAAGGAAGTGGTTAGGATGAAATTGGAGAGCATCGAAAACCGTGTAGGTCTTAACATCAACGTATTGGCTGCAATGACAATGATCGACAAAGCTTGGAATAATGTGACTCCGACAACAATAACCAATTGCTTCCGAAAATGTGGATTTTCCAAAGACAAAATCCACAATCACCTACACTAGAGGAAGTGGACATGGAAGACATGTGGGGTCGTCTTTCACTTGGACCAAATGATGCCACGTTTGCCGAATTTGTACATTTTGATGATAACGTCGCTGTTTTTGGGTCGTTATCTGATGCTGAAATTTTGGCTGATTCAAGCGAAAATATTGAAATCGAAGAAGAGGACGAAGAAGAGCCAACCCACTATCACATCAAAGGAAGCAAGGCAATCACTACACACTCTCCGTAATTTTATGTTACAAACAGAAGTGGAAGACAATGTATTTCCAGCACTGGTCACTTTAGAAAATGCGATCGACAAGGGACGTTTGTTTGCATTAAAACAAAAAAACATTCATGAGTTTTTTCAATAATATTTTATATCGAATGTAATATGAACTAAACATATGTATTTCATTTACTCTTTCTGAAGAATTCCTTGTTCTGTTTTTATTTTATATGAATTTTGCTTTAATTTTGTATTTTTGTACTCCACTCTGCACTTGAAAAAATAAACTCGATAACTCGAACTTGGCCAAAACTCTTCTTGATTATTCAAACTTGCGATAAATCAAACTCTTGATAATCCGAAACATTTTTATTGTCCCTTGGGATTCGAATTATCAAGAGTCGACTGTAGATACAATATACAATGACTTCAGTAAAGCCTTTGATTTAGTCAGCCACCCACCCACATCTTTGTGCTAAACTTCATTTCTTTTGTATTCACAGCAGTTTATTAGAGTGGTCCAAATCTTACCTCGAGGGTAGAAGTCTTCATGTCAAAGTTAAATGTGAATTGTCAGAGAAGTACATTGCTCGTTCTGGCGTTCCACAGGGTTCGCACCTCGACCCTTTTCTTTTTATCCTATTCGTCAATGATATAGGTCACTTTATAGGCGCACAAAATTATTTGTTATTTGCTGATGACTTAAAAATTTACTGCGAAATTAATGATGAAACGGACTGTGTATTTTTACAACATCTTTGGAATAGACTTGTAGATTGGTGTGAAATAAATGGAATGATAATTAATACGAATAAATGCAATGTTGTTAATTTCACTAAATCTAAAAGTGTTATAAGATATAACTATCATATTGCCAATGTCCCTATAAATAATGCGAGTTTGGTGAAGGATCTTGGCTGGATATCTCACTTACTTTTAACCATCATATTGAATGTGTTGTAAGGAAGGCTAATCAATTTTTAGGTTATATAATTAGAACTACAGGAGATTTTACTGATTTGAATGTGTTATGCCTCTTGTATGTAAATAGACATGGTTAGACCTGTTATAGAATACTATTTACTGGTTCTGCGTTAAATGCCGATCATCTTCTATGGCTATATACGTCAGTAAGCTGAAAACTGCCAACCAGGTCCTAAAGGCGACTTCGACTGAAATAGCCACCATTCAATCGAAGCTTGGCTCAGCCATTAACGAACTGGCACCGCTATTAACTCCTGGCGACCCTGGTCGAGCTGATAACCAACAATATCTTCCACAACAAAAACGACCTCAACGACAGCGTATTCACCAGACTGAACAACAACAACACCAGGAACCACAATTGTTGCCTAATCAACCTGACGCCCCTAGCCTCAACGAGTTACAACGCGAACTCAACCAACTTCAAGTCAAGTTTGCAGCCCTATCAAAACAACTTGGCCCGACTTCAGACAATACTGGAGCTGCTTCCAAGGCTACTGGAGACCTTACAGAGGACGTTACAAGTGACGGTATTGTGACTCGCTCTCGCTCAAGAGCTAAATCGCAATCCGATCTGTCTCTTGACCGGACGTCTGTCATGGCGCCTTTGGAGGTGGCTAACCTGGACGCTACTTCCACTCACTTCGCCGCTCAACCATCATCCTTACCTGCAAACAGTTCGCCGCTTTCCCAACTTCAATTAACACCAAGTCTGCTACTTCCACAAAGCTTTTCACCTGGTCTGCAGAGGCAACAACCATTACCACTACCAGGCATACCGCAGACTCAACATTCGCAAGACCATCAGGAGCAACTACGAGTTTGCACACCTCCAAAGCAGCTGTTCCTATCTAGACTTGCCTACAATACCACGGAAAACGAAATTAGGCAATACATCATCTGCAAACTGGGTTATAAACCGTCAGTTCTTACTTGTAGGAAGCTAACTAAGGATAATATTCCTAACAAGGTGGTAGCTTCCTTCAAGCTAACTATTCCGCACGACTTACTGCTACCTTTCAACGAATCCTTTTGGCCCCCTGGGATTCTAATAAAAGAATTCACACGCAAAGAGGATTTTCATCGCCAAAGATACACCAAAGTTCCAAAATAAGCTGTAGTCTCTCTTTATATTATCAAAATGTTCGTGGATTAAGGACAAAGCTTCATACTTTAAACAATTCTGCCTTATCTTCTCTACATGATGTCATCTGCCTAACCGAAACATGGCTGAACTCTTCCTTTAACAGTGGTGAGATCCTCGAGGGTTACAATATCTTTCGGTGTGATCGAAATTTTGACCTTCTTGGGAAATCGACCGGTGGTGGTGCCCTAATTGCCACACGGAACCACATAGAATGTTCTTTACTATCCAAGACTGACAATCAACCATACGACTGTGTCACTGTCAAAATTGCCACTTCTTCTTCAACATTTCTTCTAATTTCCTGTGTTTACGTTCCATGTGGTTCCGTTATAGCTACCTACGACAGTCTGTTTTCGCATCTGTCTGACATCTGCAATATCTTGTACCCTGAATCTTTCATAATCGTTTGCGGAGACTTTAACACTCCAAGCCTTAGTTGGCCTGACTCCCCGGGTCTTCCAGTTACAGCCTCGTCTCCGTCAATTCTTTTATCTTTCACATCTTTCATGAACTACTGTAATCTTTTACAGTTTAATTTAGTTCGCAATTTTATGGATCGTGTCCTTGACCTTATCCTTAGCAACCTACCTTCGTCCTCCCTCTCCACCTCTTGTGCTACCTTGGCCTATGTCCCGTGTGATCCATACCATCCTGCGCTACTGCACGAGCTCAACATCAGTCTTCCCCCTTCTTGGAGGAATGTCAATGTTAGCCGGTTAAATTTCCGAAAAGCCAATTACGAAGCCATTAACCAGAGACTGTGTGAAATTAACTGGTATCATACCTTTGAAAACCTTAGCTGCGAATCATCAGTCGAAAAATTCTATACGGTTCTCTACAATATCGTCTATGCTTTCGCTCCTTTTTATAAACCGAACCACCGCAAGGGCCCGGTGTGGTTCACTCCACAAATTTACAAAATGATTAAGAGAAAAAATCGGGCTCGCTCTCGATATAAGCGCTCTAAATGTTTCTCTGATCTGGTCTCTTTAAAAAAACTTAGATCTCACACCAAACGACTAATTAAATCCGCACGCGCTACCTATCTGCTTAACATCGAGAACAGCGTCAATAAAAACGAGTCAAAACTTTTCTGGTCCTTTGTCAATAATATGCGTTCTTCTTCTTCATCTCGCCCGTCTTTCCTTGTCCACGAAAACACTACCGCGCAAACTCCTCAGGAAATTTGTCAGCTCTTCGCTTCCTACTTTTCTAGCACATTTCGACAGCCCTCCACGCATCTTACCTCCTACAATTTTTCCCAGCAGGTTGATTTTCTTTCCTCTCTGCCACTTATTTCACCGGCGTATGTAGATCTCATCATTTCCACCCTTAAAGCTAACTCTTCCCCCGGCCCAGATGGTATTCCGAACTACTTTTTAAAACATACGCACAGATCCATCTCACTTCCTCTTGCTATTCTTTTTAACAAAAGCGTACAAGAAGGAGTTTTCCCATATCAGTGGAAAACATCCTTCATTGTTCCCATTCCAAAGAATGGTGACCCAACACTTACTTCCAACTACCGACCTATCTCACTCCTTTGCTGTTGCTCCAAAATCTTGGAACGAATTGTCTATAACCATATTTATGATTCGTTTGGCCATCTAATCAGTCCCAACCAACACGGCTTCTGCAAAAGCAAATCTACTGTGACCAATTTAGTTGAGTTTGTCAATTATGTTGCCAAATCGTTTGAAAACCACCTGGACGTTCATGTAATTTACACTGACTTCTCAAAAGCATTTGACTCAGTTAACCACAAAATTCTACTTGACAAATTGAAAAATTTCAACTTCCCTCCTTATCTAGTTTCCTGGCTTTCTTCTTATATTCTTGACCGTACCTCCAATGTTATATTTCAAAATTCTGTCTCCTCGTCTTTCTGTCCATGCTCAGGTGTTCCACAAGGCTCTATTCTTGGTCCCTTGCTGTTTGCCTTTTTTATAAACGATCTTCCTGTTCTATTTGACTGCCTCTGCTTGCTATATGCTGACGATTGCAAGCTTGTCTCCTCCATATCAGGTCCATCTGACTGTTCTGCCTTGCAATCGGATATTAATGTATTACATTCCTGGTGTTGCTCTAATGACCTTGCTCTCAACGTATCTAAATGCTCTGCTATGGTTTATTCCCTAAAATTATCTCATGTCTTTTTTCCATATAAAATTAATGGCTGTCCGCTTGAGTATGTCCCCTCTACCAAGGACCTTGGTGTAGTCTTTGATTCCAAACTTAAATTTAATGATCATTATGCTGTCATCATTAGCAGGGCCGCTAAACTAGCGGGTTTTGTTTTGCGCTGTTCCCAAGATTTCCGTTACATAAGTACTGCAGTAAACTTGTACATTTCACTTGTTCGGAGTATTATGGAGTACGCATCCGTGGTATGGTCACCTTCTACAACTGTCTCCTGTGAAGCATTAGAGTCCGTCCAACGTAAATTTACCCGTTCCTTGTTTTTTAAATTCAACATTCCCTATACTCCTTATGCTGAACGTCTTACTTTCCTCAAGTTGATGTCCCTTCAGAGCAGACGAATCTTTCTTGATGAATGTTTCCTCTACAAAATATGTAGTGGTTCATTACGCTCACCGTTTTCCCGTGACATTGCTCTTAGGCATCCTTCCTATAATACCCGCACTACCGCCGTTTTCGATCCTCCCACGGCCTCACTGTCTGTCTACAAGAATTCGCCACTACCTCGAATTATGACTAATTATGACAAACTGGAGCTTGGTCCTTTATCCATCTCATTTCTTGCCTTCAAAAAAAAAATTTCTTTATAAAGTAGCTTCGGCGGATCTTTAAATTTCTTAATTTATTTTTTTTTTCCTTTCTCTTATTACCTTGTAACCTTATTATTTGATTCTGTACTATTTTATTTTATTTTTTTTTCTTCTCTCTTTTTATTTTTAAATTGAATTTCAATCTTGATCCTTCATTTTACTGTATTTCTTTTTTTCTTGTTATTATTTTAATTTTGGATTCTTATGTATTACAATTAATTTTCTCTTTGTTAATTTTTCTTACTCACAAAATATTACTGTATTTTTGGGACTATGTCCTGTTCGGTAATTTCCTTCAATAAATAAATAAATAAATACTGTGTAGTATGGAGACCTTATTTTAATTGTTATATTTCTATGCTTGAGCGTGCTCAAAAGCGATTTTTAAGAGCCATTGGCATTAGATTGGGTTATAATTTTGATGATATACCTTATAATCTGCTTTATACACAGTTTCATATCAGTCAACTTGAATTAAGAATGAACTATTTTGATGTTTGCTTTATTCACAAATTACTATGATAAATTGCATAATCGATGCACCTTCCGTCCTTTCTGAAATTCATTACATTCAAAACTGACAGACTTGATTTCATTTTATTTTCAATATTCTCTTTCAGCGTACATAATATACTATTATTATATAATTCTCCTCTTCCCCGTTGCATGAGGTTAATAAACAACTATACACATTCCTATTAATATTTATCAAACAAAATTAATTATTTGCTATAAGTTGTAGTAATATAATGCTTATAAGTACTCATCGAGTACATATGTTACCTTAACTAAACCTTACTTTTTACATGTTTTGTAAATTGGATTTTCCCGTATATTATAAATAAATTAATTATTTAATTAATTAATTTTTTTCCCACGATATGAATATTGCTGACACTCACTGCAGGTATGGGCGGAGGGCGCATCTCATGTTAACTTGTATACCTTAATAATACAAACATATGTATTTTGAAGTCAATGAGTTATACGCATTGCAATCAGAGTAAATCAATATTAAGCAGAAAAAATCGTATTTCCATCCGCTAACATTATTTGCCCAAACACACGGAGTACCCTTAATAAAATGCAAATATCATCGATGGTCCCTAAACTTTTTTTCTTGTTATTTCAAATTTAAAAAGGCTGAATGACTGAACAAAAAACTTTTTTAGTCCCTTTATTTTTCCATCTTGCACATTTTCATTACTAACTAAATATTTGAACAAAAAAAAAAAAAACTCTGAACGTATGCATGTGAATTTACATTTGACAAATGTTCATGTGTTTCGCGTTTCGCATGCAAACAAGGATTCCTGTAGAATATGCGATGCTATTTCGTCGCTCAGGGGCAGGCGAGTACAGAATCCCACTAAGAATTGGATTTGTTTGTTTCGGAAATAGAATCCGTGAATCGAAGCAAATGTTGTGTCGTCCTTTCTTTCAATAGTGTCGCAATATATGTACATAAAAGTCTGTATGTATTATATGCCACCCTGCCTTCGCAGGTCGAGTGTCGAGTCGAGTGGTATACGTATAATGTACTACTCGACCCTACTATATAGTACCACTAAAACCAAAATAAAAATTTGAATATGCATATGCCCTCCCCTGAATATGTGGAACAAGTTGTCTATACTTGGGACGCCAAGCGTTTCAACTTTGCAAAATATGATAGAGAGATGCCGTTTAGTATGAATGTTGGTGGGACCCATACCTTCAATTTAAGAGATGGAGATAGAGAGCGAAGCGGTTTTGCAGGCGAAAAACCGAGAAATTTGAGTCCTTTTTTCAAAGTTTCCTTATAACTTCTAGATGGTGGACTGGATAGAAAAATGTAATAGGATGTAAATTAAAGAGCGTTAAATTCTACGTCGAATTCACTACTCAAATTTCAAATTAGGCTTAGTAGTATAGTCAAAATCTATAGTCAGAAAACCTTATTTTTGATGCCTTGGTGCAAAATCACACCTTGCCAATTTTCAAGCTCACACCCAACTAACAATTTGCATCTAATAGGACTCTTCCAGAGTCGTATAAAAGTCAGCATTAAGAGTTCTACACTTTTAATTTAACTCTGGTAGAATACTAAAAGAGACGTATGAGAGTTTTATGAGAATTAAATGGTGCACTTTTTGAAAGTTATTTTATCTTGAACGAAGAGTTCAACTCTCCTAATGAGTGACTCTTGTAAGAATGTCATACATAAAACTATATTTGTTATAAGAGCTTAGCTTTCCTTATAAGTGTAAGGAAGAAAGAATATTATATTCAAAAACACAGTTTGGCCAAGACGGGTAAATATAAGCTCAAGAGAGTTTACTTTGAGTTTGCAAAATGTTGTTTTCCACAAATACGGGCCGAAAAGTTCATGATGTTAAAATTTTATCGTTGGTAATAGGCACTTTGCTTCGAAAATTTGCAAAACTTCTTAAAAATAATCCACTTTAAGATTATGTGAACAATGTGGAGAAAATATGATAATTATCATACTGCTACCTCAAAATTTTATTGAACATTTACGAACTTTAAAAACAATAATCACTTCCATTTCTCATATATATAGGTAATTACACTAACCACTTATTAACACAAATTTATATTTTCACAAAAAGGAAACCAACCCTATCAGAAAATGATGACAGCTACTGATCAAGTCTTCACTGTAAAACAAAGACTCTCATTGTGAAAAGGCGACTCATAAGACTAAAACTCTCATTGTGAGTGGACTCTGTTTATGAAACTGAAAGTTTCACTATGAGAGTCAATAATTTGACATTTTATTTGGCGTTGACCGGTCGTTCACGGTGCTCAATCAATATTTTGCATTGTTAGAACCTATCACTCGCGAACGTACCTGACTCAATTTGCGGTAATATCGAGCGAATATAGTTTGTATCGCGAGGTACATAATTGTACAATCATTTAGGTGGCGGATCTTTCATGTATGCTAGAAATGCTGGCTCATCCATGGAAATCAAGTGGATGCCGACAGAACGATAGGCCATTGGATGGCCACAAATGTCTTCGATCGTCATGTTCCATTTTTCAGCTGCTCAAAGTTGTTACCCGCAGGGGACATCTTATCAGTCGAAAGGCTTGTAAGATGTTTTGGGTGTAGCGCCCCACGGGCCTGATGCTACGCAAGGAGGTGGTAAGAGGGGTTTTGACTTCCCACATCGGCACAGGGTAAAGGTGCCTTGGTGCTGATCCCTATTTATTTATTTATTTATTTATTTCACGGACTTGTAGTCCATTACCAGAATTACAAAATAACAATAAAATTTGAGTTGGGTGAAAGCGAGAAAAAAACAAAAAAAAAAAATTAATAATTCAAGTGGTAAAAAATAAAACTAGTAATAATAATTATAATAATTCAAAATTAACAAAAGAAAAAATTTGATGATGAAAAATAATATTAATTGCAAACTAAATATAAAAAAGAAAAAAAAAACACACATATACTATACATATTGTGAGTTAATTTCTGTTAGAACAAATGGAAGAGACAAATTTATTGATTGACTGAATATTTATGTTGAAAAAATCTATATAACGTGATAATTCATTACCGATCCTTTTCATTCTTTCTAGGGGGGAATTTTGACAATAATTAGTTCTATGTAAGTGTAGAGCAAATAGTTGTTGTTGACGTGTTTCACGTCTAGGGATATTAAATAGAATCTCAACAAGTAACTCTGGTGCGTTGATATTTCCGTTGATTATGCTATGTAGAGCAATAGCACATGATGACAATCTTCTTGTTTCGAGGCTTTGCAGATTCAAGCATTGCATTATTGACGCATAATTAAAATTCTCGGGCTGCAATTTCATTTTAAACGCGACATAACGGAGAAACTTCCGTTGGACTCCTTCAATTTCATCTGAGTGTGTTTTGTAATGTGGATTCCAAATTATTGAATTGTATTCCAGTTTACTACGTACTAACGATATATATAGGGTTTTGATTGCATTTATGTTATAGAAAGATTTCGAATTTCTCATTACAAAGCCAAGACATCTACGCGCATCATTAGTTATTTGCTTGACATGAGGAATAAAGTTTAATGAACTATCGAAAATAATTCCCAAATCGCGCACATGATCAACTTCCTTTATCGAAATTCCCATCAGCTCGTACGTTACATTATAAGATGTTTTACCACGATTGAAACATATATACTGGCACTTGTCTATATTAATTTGAAGGTCATTTTGGACACAGTAATCAGCAAAATTTAAAATATTTTTTTGTAAGACATTAACATCATACGAGGAACTAATAGATTTAAAAATTTTGCAGTCATCAGCAAAAAGAAGGAACTCCACATTATCAAATATTTCATAGATATCGTTTATGAATAGGCAGAAAAGTAATGGGCTTAAATGGGATCCCTGTGGTACACCAGAAGTGACAAGTACAGGATCAGAGAGATGATTGTTAATTTTAACCGCAAAAAGACGATTACTCACAAAATCCGATATCCAATGCAATAAAATTCCACAAAAACCTAAAGCTCGAAGTTTCTTTATTAAAAGTTCAGTGTTAATCTTATCGAAGGCTTTTGCTAGGTCAGTGTAGATTGAGTGAACCGGCTTTGAAATTTCGAGAGATTTTACTATTCTGTTTTGATAAGTGAGTAAATTTGTGAGCGTAGACTTACCTTTGCAAAAGCCATGTTGTTGAGGAATGATAATTTGTTGAAGAATTGGAGAGAGGTAATCGGTCAATAATGCATCTAGTATCTTAGGAATAGTTGATTGTATACAAATAGGTCGATAGTTACTTATGTCAGATTTATCACCAGACTTGAAAATGGGAATAACAAAACTGTTCTTCCAAAATGAAGGAAAAGTACCCTCTGATAGAGATTTGTTAAAAAGTAATAACAACGGAAGGCTTAAACTATTCGCACACATTTTTAACAAAATAGGTGGGATTTTGTCTGGTCCTGCAGATTTAGAGATATCAAGCCCGAGTAGTTTACTTGTAAGTGATTCCGCGCCAACAACATAATTCGAAAGACATAAGTTTGTATTACGAGGTCTCGGATTGTAATTGTTATTATTATTACTATATACTTTCGAAAAATATGTTGCAAACATATTAGCAATTCGCATAGGGTCGTTGCTAACGTTGTTGTCGAAATGCATAGTCGAAGGTAAGGAATTATCACGTCTAAATGAATTTACGTATTTCCAAAAATGTTTGCTATTCGTGCTAATATTGCTTTCAATGCTGTAAGTATAGCGTTTTAAGTCAATTCTCATTTGTTTTTTGCATTGTTCACGTAAGTTCGAAAAAACACAATAATCATTAAAGTCTCCACTATATTTGAATTTTGTGTGTGCAATTTTCTTTGTTGAGACTAATGATTTTAGTTCTGATGAGTACCAATGGGGGAAATTATGATTACAGGATACTATTTTCGGAGTATGCAAATCTATTATGTTATATAATATATTATAAAATGTATCCACAGCTTCATCTAGTGCTTTGCCATTTAGCAATGCCAACCAATTAATATTTTGAATGTCGCGATCAATAGCTATATAATTGGCTTTTGAAAAATTTGGAGTACCTACATAGAAATTTTCCTTATCTGTGCTGCTATCTTTATAGGGAATATTAAAATCGAGTTCTAATGCTGGATGATAAGCATCTAGAGGAAGCATTGGAGTATGGCAATTCGATAACTTATATTCATATATTGAAGAAAAAACTAAGTCAAGAGTTCGACCGGAACAGTTCAAAATGTTGTTTAATTGAATAAAATTAAAATATGCGAAGTTTTCTGTTAGTATGTTGCTGGCGATACAGTTTGATGGTGCTGTCCAAGATGAATAATCCCATATTGAATGTGGCAAGTTGAAATCTCCGCAAATAATATTTTCAGCGTTGGGATATATTTTGTTGTTGTTCGAAATTTCCTCGACGAAATGCTCAAAAATATTTACTTCGGAATGTGGTGGTATATAAATTGTCGATAAAATTATCTGTTGAACCCCGGTCCTAATATTTACGTGTAGTTGCTCCATATTATCGAAAGTAGTTTGAATTATTTGAGAGTTTAAGTAACTTTTCACAGCAATTAGTACGCCGCCCCCATGCGATTTTGTGGAGGACGAACTGTCTCTATCACGTCGATATACATTATAATTTGAGAAGGCCAATTCGTTAGATGTTATGTTGGAGTCAAGCCATGTTTCCGTGAATATTATGAAGTCATAATGACACAAAAGTATCGATTCATGAAGCGTATTTAGTTTGGTTCGTATTCCCCGTACGTTTTGGTAGTAGATTGTCAAATTTAGTTTTTTTGATTGTTATTACGGGTGGGAACAATTTTTGGTGTACCGTTTATGTATTTTATTGTCAAGTTTGGATTGTCTTTTTTTAGGTCAGTTAGTTGTGAGCGTAGTTTATTCAGGTGATTACGTTGGTTCAATGTCATATCAGCAGTAATATTAATGTTTTTTTCTCTTAGCAAGGAACGTTTATCTATGTCATTTTTATGTTTCAGTATGGTGATAACTGTATCTTTATTTCTGGCAAATACCTTAATTGGCCGATTCGTATCTGGTTTTGGTTTGCCTATTCTAGCAATTTTTATATCTTCTGGCTTAATTGAAATTCCACCAACGTTGTTCATCAATTCGACTACCTGATTAAGAACATCTTCAGGATGAGAAATTGATTCGGATATTCCATGGAAAAGAAGATTAGAAGATCTCTTGTTGCGGTCGTCTAACTCCGACAGTACTTCATCCAGTTCCAAAGGTTTATCCGCAGATGATTTTAATTGATTGACCTCTGCTTTTAGCTCATCAATCTCATATCGAAGGTCCTTAACAAGTTTGTCAAACTCTTCAATCACCGTGTCTCTTTTGGTGCAAATAGTACACACGAAAAATGCTTTTTTTGTAACTGATTTCAAAGCGTTTACTGCAGTTCTAGGCAAATTGGCACAAATACTATGCTGAGGTCTTTTGCATAGTTCACAAAAGAAAGACTCCTTATCAATATCTTTGTCGCAGGCTGAACAAAGATGATAATAACCCACTGACATGTCTAGTACTTAGTATGATATTAATAAAACAAAAGTTTAAGTATTTGAAATACACTTTTTCACCAGGTCGACCCTTCGGAGTGAAGTATTTCAGAAGAAAGAAAATTTGTTTTTATAATAATTTAATTTTATACTTAGCTTTTTCAAAAGTAAGCCAAACACTGTCCTTAAAGTCTTTATTTTTCAATACTCCTATAAGTATGCAGTCACATAAAAGTCTGTATAACACTTCACTTGTGTATTTTATATGGTCGTACACTTTATTTATGGAGGTAAACAAAGGTTGGAAAGTCAAAACTTTCAACTCGAAATATGCACCACTTCAAGGCGAGATAGAGTCACACTTCAATTGATAACACAAGTTATATAAATGCGCACTCACAAGACTAAATTTTATTGAATATTACTTATGTTTTAATAGAGAAACATTCGATTTTTGATGGAACGATTTTGAACGACCTGTCACCGTCAACCCAACTGTTATATATCATATGTAAGCCTTTAAGGAGAGAAGACCCCATGTACGTGAGTTATGAAGTGGTTTCCGTCGTTATGGTGTCACCCCGGAGAGTGGTGCTCCTGCGTAACGTAACAGCTAAGCAAGGTCGTAACCTGTAATGGTAATGTGCTGAGGAAGGGGGAGGTTCAAGCTCCAAGCTAGGTACTCCGTAAGGCAGTGAATATAGACTCACTGAGGTTTGTTCAAACTTGTTGTTGGCTTGTACATAAGAAATTTTTGACTTAAACTCGTTTAAGGGTCTCATTATAAAAGTCAATCGCTTGTAGGAACATTTTCATGAGACTATAACTCTTCAAGAGTTGAACTCTCATATAAAAGTCTCTATGGGATTACATTATGACAAGATATGATCTTATAACAAGAGTAATACTCTCATAATAATGGTGCTTTGGTAATAGAAATATGGTTACAAGAGTTACGTTATGAAAGTGGTGGAGGATCTTACTAGAGTCATATGAGAGTTTTTTTTTAATCCACAAGAGCTTAAGTTTCAAGAGTTTAAACCAATTTAATTAATTAATTAATTTAATTTATTATATTATATTTATTCAATAGTATAAAATTTCAAACCATTTATGTGAACTTCAATTATAATCTTTATTGACCAGTGAAAAGAATAATTCAATTTATGTGATCGTTTTATACCTGGGATACACGTTATGCCCAAAAGATCATTCGGCGAATGATAAATTGCTGGAAATGACGAATTGAATATACTCATTAATGTGAACCTCATTCCAACTGTCATCTACGAAATCGACTTAGTACTGATTTTTATACCCTAGACTTATAGTATAGGGCATATTGTTTTTGTCACGACGAAAATATGTAACACCTTAAATGAGACTCCGGAGGTATAGCAATGTATATAAAATATATAAATGATCAGTGTCACCTCTTGATTCGATTTAGCCATATCTGTCTGTCTGTCTGTCTGTCTGTCTGTCTGTCCGTCTGTCTGTCTGTCTGTCCGTTCGCACGATAACTTTCGGTAGAATGAAGCTAGAGCCTTAAAATTTTGGTCAAATGTTGGTAGTATGATCCAGTTGGATGGTATTGAAATTGGGCATGATCAGGCCAAGAGAACGCCTACCTCCCTTACATATGTAAAATAATTAAATGTATCTATAACTCCCGATTAAAAAATCACGAAAAGCTCCAGCTTTGGTATATTGCTAGTGAGGGTGATCTTATAGTCTCCTAGAAAAATAAAATCGAGCAGTTGAAAACTAACGGTAATTTTCTTACAAAGAGCCCCGTACTACCCTACTTTTCAGGTTTTTTGTCTATAACTCTTGAGCCAATTGACGTAGACACCTGATTTTTGGCATGTAACCCTGAAGCAAGAAGCTGCTTAAGTTTCTGTAAGTTGGGCATAATCAGATCAAAGGAACACCTACCTCCCCTACAAATTTCAAAAAATTAAATATACATTTAATTACGATAACTTTTGATAGAATGATACTACCGAGTTAAAAATTTGGTGGAATATTACTAGTAAGACCTATTTAGTTGGTATTGAACACGGGCAAGATCCGATCCAAGGAACCCCACCTCCCCTACAATTGAAACTTCAAATAAGCGGTAACTTTTGATAGAATGAAGCCATTGACTTGAAATTTTGGTCAAATGTTTGAAGTGAGATCGAGTAAGTTGGCATCAAAAATGGGTAAAATCCAACCTAAGGAACCCCTACCTCCCCTAGAAATGAAACTTAAAATAAGCGATAACTTACGAGAAAATAAAGCTAGCGACTTGAAATTTTAGTCAAATGTTTGTAGTAGGATCCAGTTGGCTAATATTGAATATACGTAAAATCCGACCAACGAAACCCCTACTTCCCCTACAAATGAAACTTCAAATAAGCGATAACTTTCGATGGAGTGAAGCTAGAGACTTGAAATTCTGTTTAAATGTTTGTAGGGTGATCTAATTGGTTGGTGGCAATGATTGGCAAGATCCGACCCAAGGAACCCCTACCTCCCCTACAAGTGAAACTTCAAATAAGCAATAACTTTCGATAGAATGAAGCTAGCGACTTGAAAAATTCGACAAATATTTGTAGAATGGGTTAGTTAGTTAATTGATTTTGAGAATGGTCAACATCCTCCTGAATGAGTGCCAACCTCCCCTTTAAACTGGTGATATAGGAAACTCACTTTAAATGCAAATGGTCCTTGCCAATTGGTACTTTTGGTATCACCACTAGGTCTGTACAAGTCTAGGGTATATACGCTTCGGCCTGGTTTCGAATTAATATTGCTTATTCCGTTTAGCAACTAATAAATCGCTTAGCAACGAGTGAATATTATTTCTATTGCATAGTAACGAGTGAATACTATTCCTACTCAATGACAAGGATAGGTAGTACTGCATATACAAAGAAGGAATAACGTTAGCTGTGCCAATTGCAATTTGCGGATTATCATTCGGGCGATGTTCGAACGATCATTCAGAAGAACACACATGATATCTAATTATGATTCGAATGGGAAAGATAATTTGCATAAATCGTGTGTCAACGGTATTAGATTGATTTCTAATGTACTCGTATTTCGTCATTGTGATTCGGTAAATCGCAGTTCAGTATGACTATTATTAAAAAAATGTTGATCTTTTAAAGATTTTTATTTAACAATTAAATAAGCTATTTTTGCAAATAAAATAAATAAAATAAAAGGATAATATGACAGTTTTGGGTTGATTCTAATGTATTTTCGTCATCATTTCGAATCTAACTAACTAACGGCAATTTCATACGAGCATAAGTTCACAGACATTCAGATTTTTAACCGATCTTTTTTAATAACTAAATAAGCTATTTTGCTAAATAAGTTCAGAATTAAAAGCTCTTATGACAGTTTTAGGTTGATTCCTAATGCATTTAGTAGTTCCGAATCGAGTCAAACCAACGGCTATTCCAATCAACAATTAGTTCAATAGATATACATATTTTTTCTGGATTTTTTTTTAAATTTAACCCTAGGTAGATGACACACGTCGCAGAAGCGCCCACAAAAAGGAAATGAATACCTTTATACCGTTACATGCGACGCAACTATTTACGTGTTCGTTCCTTCCAACTGAGTAATTGATCAATCCTTTCGTGAAACGGCTTTGTCGATTCGGTAAGTGCCATAGTTCTGATGTTATGATGAAATTTCCAATGAAGTCCGGTATAACTTAATCAACACAATCCAACCTTGTTTAGAATTCTAACCACAATTTGGTTGTAAATCAGTCATGAACTAAAACCATTTTGTTCGATATCAAACTTAATATTTTATCTAGGATTGTTATTAATATTACTAAACTGCTTTATTCCAAACAAAACTGTGCAAAATACAGCTTCTTTGCTATATACAATACGATATTACATTTTACGGACTATGTTGTTATATCTATAACAAATTTGTTAGAAGAAGAGCCGAATAGTCATATGACCAACGATTGTTTGAAATATAACTTTATACTACTTTGCCTTAACCCCTAGCGGGGCATAGCACGTCAACTACTCCTGCGCGCCATCGTACTCTGTTCTGGGCAATGGGGCGCAACTCCCCAAAAGACTTACCCAGTACCTGACACTCCTTTGCCACAGATCGACGCCATGTGATTCGAGGACCCCCTCTTGGTCGGCCTTGGTTGGAAATGGGGTTCCATTTCATGGCATGCATCGCAATGCAGTTATCACTCTTCCGCAATGTGTGACCTATCCACTGCCATTTTCGCCTGCGTATCAATTCGTCGATTGGCATCTGACCCGTACGCCGACTTAGCTCTTCATTTGATATTGTTTCGGGCCAGAAAATTCTTAAAATTCGACGAAGACATGAGTTGACGAAAAAATTGCAGCTTTCTGGTAACTCCTACGGAAACTTTCCATGTACTGCTCCCATACAAAAGCACTGATAGTACCAGGGAGCGAAACAGGCCCAGCTTGGTCTTGATGCTGAGATAACTGCTCTGCCAGATTTTGGACAGCATGCCGTATGCGCGTTTAGCCTGGTTGATACGACGAGCGATGTCCTGCTCCGTACCACCATTTTCGGCAACAATGCTACCCAGGTAGACGAAGTTGTCTACCTTCTCCACAGGCTGCCCATTAATATTGATGGCAATAGGTGTCGGATTTCTTTTTCGCAACGGCGGGCTAAGAACCTTGGTCTTGTTGGTATTAATCTTTAGCCCAACCTTGCTTGCCTCCCTCTCGAGATCTAACGCCATTGCGGACAGATCCATAATTTTGTGGGAGAGTAGGCATATGTCGTCAGCATAGTCAAGATGTTGTAGATAAGATGTCAAAGTCCATTGAATTCCTCTGTCGAGTCCGGATAGGGCCGCATGTAACACATCGCCGATCACAATGAGGAATAGGATCGGTGAGAGGATGCACCCCTGCCGAACTCCACTGCGAATCTCAAAGTCCCCCGATACCTTACCTTTATGCAGAACGCGACATTTCGCGCCGTCATAGGTTGCCTTAATAATAGCCACAAGCTTCTCAGGGATGCCTCTCCTGCGCAAGGCCGCCCATATAGAATCCCGATTCACACTATCGAAAGCCTTTTCGAAATCGATGAAAAGCAAGTGAAGCGGAGAATCGTATTCAGCGCATTGCTCGATGATGATTCGCAAGGTGTTAATGTGATCGACACAGGAGAATCCGGATCGAAAGCCAGCATGCTCTTCATCAATTGTGCTTTCTAAGTGGGCCTTTAGTCTTTCCAGGACGATTTTAGCTATTATCTTGGCAACGGCAGGAAGCACACAAATGCCTCTCCAATTATTACAGTCTGTGAGGCTACCCTTCTTTGGAAGTTTGATGATCAAACCTTCCTTCCACTCAGTGGGAAAGGTCTCTGTATTCCACGCTTTATCAACAAGTGGGTGCAGCAAATCGGCAGTTACGCTTGGCGCTGCTTGATAAAGTTCGGCAGGGATGCCGTCAAGTCCGGCGGCCTTTCCTCGTTTTAGTGCAATAATTGCAGTGACTATTTCCTCTTTAGTCGGGGCAGTGGACCGTATACGCACATTTTGATGGTTAGCTAAATTATCTATATGAGGGGGAACTTCACCAGAGGTTACACGGTTCAAGACCGCGGCGAAGTGTTCTTTCCACCGCCTCATTTGATCTTCTTCCAAGATAAGTAGCTTTCCATCACTATCTTTCACCGGATGTTGGCAGGAGTTACGACCACCTGTAAACTCCTTGATGACACCGTATACGGCGTTTAAGTTGTTACTTCTAGCGGCTTCTTCTGCTGACGCTAAAAGAGAATTGGCATAAACTCTTTTATCGCGTCGCACACTACGCTGAACTTCTCGAGCTTTCTGACGGTAAAGGAGTTCGATGCTGCTTCGATTGTCGTCTGATGCTGCAGCCAAACGAACTTTCAGCTCCTTTCTTTCAACAATCCGCTGCCATGAAGCGTCGGACATCCAGGGCTTATTCCGGCAATCCGGGTTTGGGCCAAGGATGGTATTTGCGCTATCAATGTACGCATTTTTTATGGCATCCCAGTTTTCGTTTATGTCACTATCTGGGTGACTAGTTATCTCAGCCGCTTTTTGCGCAAGATGGTCATTATATTGTTGTAAGACAGCTGGATTTTTTAGTCGAGCTGTGTTGAATTTGCGGGGCCTGGATCTTTCGTCGCTGGGGCGGCGCACGGCTGCAATACGCAATCGAACATTAGCGATCATAAGATAATGGTCTCTTCCCATCCCAATATCGGCACCCTTCTTGTTTCGCACGTCCAGGAGGCAACTCTTGAATCTTTTACTAATGGCAAAATGGTCGATCTGATTTTGTGTTCTGCGCCGATCAACAGAGGACCAACTGATTTTGTGGTGGTCCTTATGCTCAAACATAGTACCACCGATGAAGAGACTGTGAAAGTTGCAGAACTCTACAAATCTTTCACCGTTGTCATTACGATCACCAAGACCGTGTCTCCCCATCACATGTCTGAGCCCATAGTTATCAGCGCCAACTTTCGCATTCAAATCACCCATAACCATTATAATGTCACCTTTAGGTGTTCTGCTCTGAACGGCGTTTAGTTCTTCATAGAAGGAGTCTTTTGCCAAGACATTGTCGGGTTCAGTAGGGGCATAACATTGTATTATTGAGATGTTCCTCATTTTGGTCCGGAACCTGGCGGTCAAGACCCTGTCAGAGACCGGTTCCCAGGATAAGAGACAGTTTCGCGCGGCTCTGGTTAAAAGGAGCCCCACACCTGACTCACGACGACTACCGGTAGCTTTACCGGAATACAACATTACAGTGCTGCCCGTTGGAGAGATGAATTCTCCGCTGTTCCACCATCTTATCTCACTAACTCCTAAGATATTTAATTTGTACCTCAGAAATTCACTCTCTAATTGAAGAAATCGTGCGTTCTGGGGATCTTCTGATCCATTGTCCAGGAGAGTACGCACATTCCAGAATCCAATCTTTGTCATTGTACGATAGCTAAAAGTCGTAACCGTTGAGTCAGTCCTTGTCCGAGGCATAGTTGACGTTTCGTTAGCATATAAAGATTTCGGATAGTGCAAGTTGCTGGCATACACATCCTGTCCTTTGATTGTCGGTTTTAACGACAGGCCCTCAAAGGGAAAGGCCGTGGTATTTTTTTTTCACACCCCACACCACAGGGGTACCTCAACCAAATCATCGCACCGCCATCACTGGCGGCTTGACGTTGGTTGGCAATGGTCTGTGACCACTGCCGTTCCAGGGGGCGCCCACGCGGAGGACTATGGAAGAGGAGTTTTTGCCCCCCTACCTAAAAAGAATTAATATAACCTTAGTGTTTTAAATGCTAATTTTTAGTTATACAAATAACCAAGGTTTTTTCTAATTAGATGAATTTCATCAAATATGAATATCTTGTTGTACGTTTAACCAAAATGTCACTGTAAGAGCAAGATTGATGTATATATTTCTAGCAAGTGAATTTCGTTTAAATAACCATCTAGTCAAAAATATAACAGTTTCGTTGTGAATGTAACTTTTTCGTCACACTGCCAACAATTTTGTTTTGAACATTGTGATTTCGTTGTAGGATGTCACTAATTTGAATATGGAATCTGAGAAACTATTGAACCGCCATCGAAACACACTTGCTTCTGCGTTGGTTCGCGTTTTTTTGTTTTTTACCTTACGCCTGTGTTAAAAAGTTTGTCTTATGGCAGTACGGAATTTTTGTTATTGAGTTCAAGTTTTCTTATCAATGATTTTTACAAAGCAAAAAACTATTGTTTTATTTGGTTTCTAACGCTTGTCACCGAGTTCATGTATTTTTCTCCTGTGCTCGGGTCGAAACGATTATTTGAAGACAAATAAAGAATTTGAGCTCAAAATAATTAATATTTAATTGAAATGTGACTGAAAGCCTATCGTAAAAAATAATTAAATATTCTATAATCAATGTATTCGTTTATTTTCAATTTTATTAATTCCCTTAGCCTCTTCAATGGAAGATGTTGGTATGCTAACATTTTCAGAATACGAATGCCTTGTTGATGTTTCGTTAACATATAAATTTTGAAGTATGCAGTTCCTAGCATGGAAAATGCATTATTATTTTATCTTTAGATTTGATTTGATGTGTTATTTAAAACCGAAATATGAACATAAATACAAACTCTTATTTCGGTTGTGAATGCAACAATCTAGTTGTACTTAGGTATAAAAATCTAACGATATTGTCATATTCATTACAAGCAATAAATCGAAACAATATTCTCAAATTCAAGTCATGCTTGCAACTAAAATGTATTAATAATGGTAAATAATGGTCATTACATACAGGGCCGGTCAATGCCTAACTAAAAGCGCAGGTAACGAAATTTGTGCGCCCCTCTCCCACCCTATTCATATTTTTTCAAAAAAGGGCGGTTGTGAGAGTGACTTTTCAAGCGCCAGTTTTGTCCAAGCGGTTTCGCTTGACACTAATATCAACGTCGCTTGGAGAAAAGCAATTGTGAGAGTGTCTCTTTTCCCCGGGCGGTTTTGCCTCGTATTATCGTCGGTTCATTGTTGGCCTTAAATATTTTAGGAACTATAATAATGTTCAACTAATAGAAAAGAGCTCGTTATATTTTAGCTTAGTCCTTAGTAACACATACACAGAAAGGCGCAATTCAAAATCGCTATTTTCACTGTCCTGACCGAAGGCCTAGAGAAACTTGGTCGTAAAATACATAGATTTAACTTTCATTCGTTGTCGATGATGTACCTATTTTGTTCCTAGGTTTGAAGAAGTCAACGTCAACGTTATTCCCTTTCTGACCATCTCATCAAAATAAGCAAGACAAATACACATTACGAAATAATACTTGTTATTATATAAGGAAGAGCTATTGAGCCTATTATAAAAAGATGAACACAACGATCGAAGATCCCGGATTGGATATTGGGAGTAAATTTCCAACACCCGTAGATCCACAGGGTAAAAGCCGCTGAAGACAAAAAAAAAAAACAAGCTAGCCATCGGCTAGTTTGCCGTTTTGTTTTGTAGTACATTTGCCACGTTGAAATTAGTAGTAAGACTTGTTCCGATTTCACTGTTCCTATACGAGGTATATGAAATAGTGGGCCGATTTCAACTAAATTAAGGAACGTGGCTCTGCAGTCAATATGATTGAATAATATGCAATTTTGTAAAGATATCTTCAGAAATGAAAAAGGTTTCCTGACAAAAACTTGCTTTTGGAACGGTCGTTCCTATGGCAGCTATATGACGAGTGGTCCGATTTCAACCAAATTCAAGAATGTGATCTGACTAAAGATACTACTACAAAGATTAATTTTTGGACCGGTCGTTCCTATGACAGCTATATGACGTAGTGGTCCGATTTTAACCAAATTCGGGAATGTGATTATTCTAAAAATATTATTGACTAGTGTGAAATTCAAAGACGATATATTTAGAAATAAAAAAGTTTTTCTTACAAAGACGAATTTTTGGACCAGTCGTTCCTATGGCAGCTATATGACGTAGCAGTCCGATTCCGCTGGTTCCGACATATATACAGCGTGTAATAGAAAAAAGGCTTCGTACAAGATTTCAGCTCGATAGCTTTAAAACTGAGGGACTAGTTTGGATAGAAACAGACAGGTAGACGGACAGACGGACAAAGCTAAATCGACTCGTCTCATCATATTTACCAAGAACATATATAGTTTATATGGTCGAAGATGCTTCCTTCTGTGCGTTGCAAACTTCATGACAAAGTTAATATACCTATCACATCCGTGAAGGGTATGAAAAAAACATACTTCCAGTCTGTTGTCGAATCGGTGTGGGAAAGAAAGTTTCCATGGATGGAATAAAGATTAAAAGAGTGAGAAAAAAAATTTCCGGTGACTTTAAGGCCCTGTGTACGTGTAGCGGAAATATTAGGACTGAACTTCAAAAGTAATCAAATGGCGTCAAAAAGGGAATAATAATTTGCTGTTAAGGTTGGTTTCGGTCCCTTGGTGACCGCTCCACGCAATCAGGGCCTGAAAGACTCCGCCCATTTTTTAATCTTTTGACCTTTATCTCATCCATGTACTCTTTCTTGTAAAATAGGATTTTCCCTAGCGTCGTTTTACCTTGAAGTGCAATGTTAGGCCGCGCTACCGAAATTTTATCCCCTCTAGGGTTCACATTTGTGCTTCGCGGACTAGGCCAAATTCCTCGCTAACCCTAGCAGCGGTGACAGTGCGCAGTGCCGCCAACGCCATCACAAGGCACCTGTATCAGTTGTAGGGCCGAGGATTGGTTTGAATGAATTGGAAAGCCGAGTTAACAACTCATCGCGCATCAAACTTTTCACTTATAAAGTAGGTTTTTGCAGATGCCCGGGACGGTGCATACGACCATATCTTCAGCCTCATACTTCACTAAGGCCAAAATAGGCGAGTCCATCTACATATTATCGGTACAAACGACTTATGGAGTTGTTGACGCGATACGGCACACAACGGGTTAAGACCAACTAGTCTTAAGTTTCCTTAAGACGACCTTGGGGTTTTTTGCAATCAGTGTTTGGAATGCTGGTCGATCGCCTGAAAATAGGAAAATGAACATAAGATACCGTCGCTTACGTGGAATTGATTTCGATCTATACTTACCTTAGATGTCGTATTCAGCATCATCGCGGCATCGCCTACCTGAAAGATGGAAAACACAGAGAATCACAACTTATATAAGTGATAAGATAACTATGAATACTTATCTAATGAATATCCGGTGGCGATACACAAACTTTGTTTACATTCGATTAATTTAACCTCACTTTTCTGTATTATGTTCAAACGTCAATTGTAACATAATATCGTAAGTTTCTTAATGCTGTTGATAAATTGGATCTGAATATAGTTCAAGGTCAAGGTTATTAAATGCACTGACGTCATAAAATGGCCGTTTGCCAAATAGTTGGAGCCAGTTAGGATATTCACTCTTTGTTCGCTTGTGATAGAGTTCGGTCGCGTTGTTTTGCATAATATATTGTAACTATTGAATTAGAAAGAATAAAACAAGCTGTGTTTTACTTAAAGCATCGCATTTTATTAAACAATCAGTGACACTTTATAGGAAAAAATGTTCGACTAAAACTACTGAAAAAAACCAAAAATATCCGGCGCCCAATGTGGGATCTTTGTGATTTTGTCTAGTAACTAAAGTCAAAACTCAATACCATTATTCAAAAGGCGCAAAACCTTAAAGCCTTTAGGAACTTATAGCTACCTTACGGTTCTTTATCCCACAAAGTAGTGAAAATTTACCATTGTAAATAGTCGATAAATTATCGCAGAAGCTCGAAAACATTAGTCGCCCAATGTGGGGTCCATGTCTTTTGATCTAGTCATTGCGTCTGAAATGAGCAATTGGACAGGTACGCGTTGCCGTTAGTAGCAAGATAAAAAAAAAACTTCCGACCTTAACCCTCGTCGAGCGGCAGATTTTTTCACCTTTAACAGACGGCATAGGTACACCTGTACCTTGATGCATTTTGTATGAAAATTCGCACTATTAAAGTAATTTTGTGCGAAAAACAGGTAGCGCATGGTATCTGCATATTGTTAGGGACCTGTTTTGCTGACCTTTATCTTTATTATTATTATGTATCAGGTATAAAAAAAAAACGACAAATTTTCGGGTTTGAAGGAATGGCGAGCAGATTTGTATAGCCCTAATTATTGCAATAAGGTTATAAAAGTAGGTTGGTATAGCCCTCATTGGGGTTCAGAATTAAAAATGGACATGATTCTAAGAAAAAAGTGATAATGCAAGAATGACTAAAAGTAAGAGGTATATATAAAAGGCATATCAGGAGGAAAATCAGTATTGTGTGCGTTTTTGTACAACGTAAATTGATAAAGTATTATTAGTTGGGACGCTAAGCGATTTCACCTTGCAAAATATGATAGAGAAATGCCATTTGGTATGATTGTTCGTGGTTCCTATACATTTATTTTAAGAGATGGAGCCACCTTGGACCCCGCGGCAGAGCGGCTGTGCGGGCAAAAAACCGCGAAATTCGAGCCCTTTTTTTAATATTGTCCTAATAATTTGTAAACGGTGCCTCGGATCAAAAAACTTAATAGGTTGTAAATTAAAGAGCGTCAAATTCTTCATCCAATGCATTGCTCAAAGTTGAAATTTGACTTAGTAGTATAATCAAAATCAATAGTCGAAAAATGTCACTTTTTGAGGCTTTGGAGAAAAATCACACATATCGCTTTTCAAGCTCACATATCTCTGTAACGGATACTCGAAATGAAAAACCGTACAAGTAAAAGTTGAAGATATTTTGATTTCCGGTTTAACGTGCTGAATGCTTTTTAAATCGGTTTGTTTTTAGTGTAGTTGTGACTGAAAATGCAAAAATGGTTTTTTAGCGATTTGAGCCTTAATAGCTGTATCTCGATAAATATAACAGCTAAAAGTTTTGGTTCAGCCTTAATTCGTAGATACGTTAACCTTGTTTATAAAAGTTTTGCTAAGTTTTTTGTCAGACTAATTTAATTAATTAAATAATTAGTTGCAATTCCTTGCAACCATTAGTTCAAAAGATATTTACATTTTTCCAGATTGTTTTATTAGTTAAGTGAGCTTTTTCGTTAAAAAAGTTGAAAATAAAAGGCTTTTATGCCAGTTTTAGATTGGTTCTTAATGTATTAAATTAATCTGAGTAAAATAAAATTAGCCGTGGTTCCATACGACCATTAGTTCAAAAGATATTCACATTTTTCCACATTTTTGGATTTGTTAAGGAAGCTTTTTTATTAAATAAGTTGAAAATAAAAAGCTTTGATGCCAATTTAAGGCTGTTCCCTAATGTATCTGATAATTTTGAGTCGAATAAAACTAAAGGCAATTCCATACAACAGATAGTTCAAAACTTATTCACATTTTTCCAGATATTATTTTTTTGTTGAATATTTATTTTATTAAAAAAGTTGAAAATAAAAGGCTTTCATTCCATTTTTAGGTTGATTCCTAATGTATTTGGTCATTCTCAGTCGAATGAAATCAACCGCTATTCCATACGATCATTAGTTCAAAAGATATTCTCATTTAAATTAAAAAAGATATTCGTTTGATAAGCTGCTTTATTAAATAAGTTAAAAATAAAAAGCTTTTCTGCCGATTTTAGATTAATTCCTAATGTATTTGGTGATTCTGAGTCGAATGAAACCAACCGCAATTCCAAACGATCATTAAATCAAAAGATATTCACATTTTTCCAGATTTTGTGATTAATGAAATAAGCTTTCGTATTAAATAAGTTAAAAATAAAAAGCTTTTATGCCACTTTTAACTTAGCTCTTAATGTATTTGATCATTTTGAGTAGAATGAAACTAACCGCACTTCCATACGACCATTAGTTCGAAAGATATTCACATTTTTTCCAGATTATGAAGAGTGGCACATGACCTTGCAGCACCCGGCGCTGTTATCCATAATGGGAGCCAACGTTCTACTTCTAGTTTCATCCCAATCTCCAGGAGATGGAATATGTTGCTGAGTTTCCACAGCCTGCCAGAATTTCATGGCTTGAAGGGATGCCCTTTTCAGGTGTACCTCAAATTCACCAAATAACAATCAGCAGCTATCATACGCGCTATCACTTCTGATAACTGACACATTGTCACGAAACACAAAACAAATCAGTTTCAAATCTATCCGCTTACTGACTCGACGGTGCACAATGTGGCAATAGTGGACAAAAATAATTTTTATTGTTTTTATTCTTGACTAGTTGATTAATTATGACTATGTACATGCAAATTGTGTCTATAACAAGATACCTGCACCCGTTGCTAACGGATTGGCATTATTACTTCTCTCTTAAGGTCACTTACGGGATATGCAGAGAGTAGCAAATCAAATTATCGAAATATACTATTATTAAACTTTTTCCTAAGGAAATCAACATCCTGGATATTTAACGTCGCTATCCTAATTATATGCCGTCATCCTGGAAATTTTCATATATTTTACATATGTGCTTTAAGCGGCGAATAACTGTCTCTCCTTGCAATTTGGCCACTAATGAAAAGCCTTATAACACAAATTGTAGCAATCCTTCATATTTCTACCAAATTCCATACCTGTAGCTTCAACTCTTCGAGATATTCTTTGAACAGGCTGACATCTGACTGATTTCATAAGGGATTTATTTTTTCTACAAAACCCTAAAAAGCGTAACTATGACCTAAGCTATCAAGCAAAGACTTTTTGAACAAGATTTAATTATTTGTAAATTGAGACTAAAACAAAACTTCAGCTACTATACTTACCGAAATAGAGCAATTAAAGCTGCAATCGATAAGAAAGCATTCCAGCATTTTCACTCACAACTACACTAAAAATGAACCGATTTGAAAAGTATTGAACACGTTAAACCGGAAATCAAAAAATCTTCAACTTTTACTTGTACGGTTTTTCATTTGGAGTATCTGTTACAGAGATATGTGAGCTTGAAAAGCGATATAGTGTGATTTTTCTCCAAAGCCTCAAAAAGTGACGTTTTTCGACTATCGATTTTGATTATACTACTAAAACAAATTTCAACTTTGAGCAATGCATTCGATGTAGAATTTGACGTTCTTTAATTTACAACCTATTAAGTTTTTCGATACGAGGCTCCGTTTAGAAGTTACGAGGAGAATATTAAAAAAAGGGCTCAAATTTCGCGGTTTTTCGCCCGCACAGCCGCTTTGCCGCGGGGTCCAAGGTGAAAGTCTTAAATTGAAAGTATGGGCCCCACCAACATTCGTACCAAACGGCATTTCTCTATCATATTTTGCAAGGTGGCGTCGATTTATGTCGCTTAGCGTCCCAACTATATCCAATTATGAGTGACTGTGAAGCTGGACCTAGCAGCCTCCTTAATGCAAAGAAACGAAATTGTAGGTTAGTATCCTTGCGTGAAGATCTGGTATTTCGAAAGGCTATATTTTGTCTCTATGTATATCCAATTTTATTTTACAGGATTACGTCCGAATAAATTAGACGAATTTTCGACGAATCGGATTTTGAAGATGAGGACGAACTGTATGCTTCCGAAGCCCATGTGCCAGTTGATGAACATTCCGACATAGAGCAAGACTTCCTCATCGAGCAGGAAGAGGAATTTGACTCAGAAGAAAGTGAAGAGGATGAACCCGTTCCTCGCAGTGTCGGTGACATTTGGATCGCTAAGGATGGTACTGAATGGCATAGTGTACCATTACAGAGATCCAAGACCATACCACGTAACATCCTACGACAAAGAGGTGGGCCTGAAGCAATCAGCAAACTATACACACCGAAAGAGGTGTTTAAGTCAATTATGACACCAGAAATATTGAATATAATACTCTGAGAATCAAATCGGAAGGGCAAGCGAGTTTTCGAAGGTTCCAACAACAAACTGGTTGAAATGTTTCCCGATTCTTCGAAGCGTCCACCACAAAAAATATTCGAGCCATTCACGGAAGCGGAACTTGACGCATTTTTGGGAATCCTGATTGCTGCTGGCGTCTACAAGGACAACAAAATAAATCTTAACGATTTGTGGAAGCTTGACGGTTTACCCCTAATACGTGTCTCGTGATCGGTTCAAGATGATGCTTAGATTCATCCGATTTGACAAGGAAAATACGCGTGTCGAACGAATGCAATTTAATAAAGCTGCGCCAATCCGGGATATTTGGACCATGCTCAACAGCAAGTTGAAGCGGGTCTACCAGCCACATGACTGTATTACCGTTGATGAACAGTTATTCCCATTCAGGGGGCACACAGTATATACCATCAAAGCCGGCAAAGTATGGTATCAAGATTTTCTGGGCTTGTAACTCGTCGAACGGCTACCCGTTACAAGGTCAACTTTACACTGGAAAACCGATAGACGGCCCTCGACAAGCTAATGTTGGCGAACGAACGGTATTGGATCTCGTTAGTGACTATAAAGGCTCTGGAAGAAATGTTGTTACTGACAATTTTTTCACAAGTTTAGCGTTAGGGAAGATACTTAACTCCTGGAACATGACATTGGTTGGTACAGTAAGAAAAAACAAACGATTCCTGCCAAGCAACATGCATCCCGGAAAAGAAAGAGCTATCAACTCGACGAATTTTGCTTACAACGCTGATGCAACAATTTGTTCGTATGTGCCGAAGAAGAAAAAATCAGTCGTGCTCCTATCAACAATGCATCAGACGGGAGAAGTCGAAGATACACAGGCAGCAAAACCGGAGATTATCACATATTATAACAAAACCAAAGGAGGAGTCGACGTTATGGACAAAATGCTGGGAGAATACAGTGTCAAGCGACGAACTCTGCGTTGGCGGCTGGCATTTTTCTATAATATGGTTGATGTCACTGGATTGGCATCTTACATCATATACAGGGAGCACAACCCATTGACCAGGACAAAGGATCAACGTAGAAAATTTTTGAAAGATCTTTCCAAGCAGCTGTGCATGCCTGAAGTTGAAAGACGAAGCACCAATCGAATGATCGTTAGAAACTATTTCCTTCGAGGGGCAATTGAAATGGTGCTTGAGCGACACATTGCCGTGGCACCAGAAGCAGCAGGTGGTAGTGGTGTAGTTAACCCTGTCGTTGGTAGTTGTCATATTTGCCGAGATCTGAATCGCAAACAACGGAAGAACAGAAAGTCTTGTGTGGTTTGCGTGAAACCCGTTTGCAACGAACATTCTGAATCAAAAACAATGTGCATTAATTGTGAAGAACTCAGCTAAATCAATAATAATACATATCTTTTATACTATTATATTACTATTTTTTACAAACAATAAATACTTTATAACTAAATATGTCATTTCTTATCTTTTCTTCCATGATCTACACACAAGATTTGTGAAGGTACATCTGTACCTATGCCGCCTGTTAAGGGTGTAAAAACAACCCGACCCTATATTTTGAAGAGGGGTGGAGATATTTTTTTTGAAATTTGGCACACATGCAATAGAGCAAAAGTGTAGAGAATACAAAAAGTTTTGGCTCTTTAGTCCCTCTAGGGACAAAGTTGTTGCAATTTAAAAACGCAAAAGGTACACCTGTACCTCTGCCGCTCGACGAAGGTTAATGGCACAGTTTGATTTTTAAAATGTAACGTTTAATAGTAAATTAATCGAAGATAACGTTGTAAAATCAGATTTTGACAATTGTTACAACAACAATGCCATGTGCGAGCTGCGCTGCCCTGCCTACGTCCAAGATGCGGCCTGCCTTAGAGTCGGAACTGTCGTCACTACCTCTCTGGAGAATGAAGCCCAGGATTCGAAATTAAATCGTTCGTGCGTGTCAATTTGAACTGTGAGAATCACATTCAATCAGATCGAATTGCGAAATATTAGTAATTTAAAGGAATTATATTCAGCTCTAAATTGACAAAATGCACACTCAAACTGTTCCTCTTGGCGCCCTCTTTGGCGCCCTTTCCTAGTCAGCGCCCAAGGCGACCGCCTGCTTCGTCTTAGCATTTGACCGGCCCTGATTACATACTTCCATATAGAACAATATTGTTAATATTTGAAAATACGAGTACTGCAGTTGTATTTTATATTTGACTATTTTGTCGGAAACATGTCATATAAATAACTATGTATCACAATATAATCATATAAATTGCTAAAATATAACAATGTTGTTTTTAAGAAAGTTATATTAATAAATAGGCAAAAACACTAAATTTACCGTTCGACAAACGTTTATAAACGTTATTTTGGCTTTCTTTATAACAATATCGTTATATACTCAGTTACCCTTGTGGGGCATAGCGCGCCATCTGCTCCATGTGGTCCAGTTGACGTTTCGTTGGCGTAAATTAGTTTCGAAGAACGCAGTTGCCAGCATGCACCTCCTACTCCTCCAATTAGCCACCCAACTGCGACAAGTTGTGTGAAGCTGTGGCCTAATATTACACTCCGCACCACAGAGGGAAGACAGCACAAACATCCATGGCCACGAAAGTAGTCGTGAAATGGACGCACAGAGCTACCGGTCATACATCGATATTGGACCATGGTTGTATCTTGGTCATAATAACCGTTTAGTGACTCGTTTGTGCTGCTTGGGAGTATGCGGAACATCTTTTTTTTTTGTGGCAACATAAGAAAAAATTTTGCTATTGATCGATTAGGCGACAAGTTCCAACAAAAAATTAAAAGTGTTCCTTTTTTAGAGGTCAATGTATTTTCATCAGTATTTTCATCATCACCATCGTGGCACGACAGCCCGACGACGTCGGGCCTTGGCCGCCTGGATCATTGTCCTCCAATTATCTAGGTCACGCGACCGCGTCCTCCAATTTTGGAAGCCCAGTAGCTGCGCGGCGTCCACACCTACTGAGCTCTCCCAACGAGATCTTGGTCGTCCTCGCAGTCTCGCTCCGTCGACTCGTTCTGCATTCATTACTCTGTTTGGCATGCGATCATCGTCCATTCTTTGTACATGCCCTGCCCATTGAAGTCGTTGTAGTTTGACGATTTTCCAGACTTGCAGCTCATCGTACAGTTCATACAACTCATGGTTGTACCGGATGTGCCATCCATCTCGATCGCAAACAGCCCCGAAAATTCGCCGTAGAACCTTACGTTCAAACGTATCTAGCATGTTTTCGGAGGCTTGAGTTAGGGCCCATGCTTCGCAGCCATAGCATAGCACTGGTCGTATAATGGTTTTGTACACGCGGAGCTTCGTGTTTCTGTGCACATGCTTCGATTTCATTATGGGGAGAACCGAGAAAAAAGTCTTATTAGCTAACTGTATCCGTCGCTTGATTTCGTCAGTTTCGTTGGCGTCCCTTGACAAGTTGCAACCCAGGTAAATGAAGTTGTTCACGAACTCGATGTTGAGGTTCCCAACATTGATGCTCGGTTGTGCAGGTGTCCTTGTAGCCGATTGCATCATTATTTTAGTTTTACCCTCGTTAATACGTAATCCAACTTCCTTTGCAGCGGTATCGAGCGTTTGCAGAAGTTCTTCTGCGTCGGCCAATCTTCGAGACATGATGTTGATGTCGTCGGCGTACGCTGCTAATTGTGTCGACCTGATGAGTAGCGTCTTGCTGTTGTCCATATTCATGGCCCGAATAACGTATTCCAGTGCTAGGTTGAAGAGCGTCGCTGCCAGCCCATCGCCCTGTTTCAGACCAGTGCATGTTTCAAATAGATCAGTAAGTCTATTATCTCCCAAAAACAACTCTGTTGTAAAAAATTCCCCGCCAAGAAAAACCTCTCAACCGCAAAAAGGATTGATATGAATACAATACCGCCAAAGTACTCGTAGCTTCGCGCCACACTCTAGGGTTGGCATATTGAACCCTGATTGAATTAGTAAATTTCTTTCAAAACTGATTGGAGGGGAGCTTCCATTAAACAAAATAAGTTGAATAATCTGAAGAAAAACGGGGTAGAAAATGGTCTATTAATCACTTCTGGCCTGAAGAGCGTTTTTAATATATTGTAAGGCGGAAGCTTAATAACGAGATCCGGGCGAGAAGCCAATAATACTTGGCATAAGAGCCTACAGCATGATCCGCACGCAACTACATAACCATCATTTTATCAGACCGACATCGTTGTCATTTATCACTGTCATTTTTTCTATGGCTATGAAGCTCCTCGCCAATCAGCTTTGAAAGAAATTTACTAATTCAATCAGCGTTCAATATGCCAACCCTAGAGTGTGGCGCGAAGCTACGAGTACTTTGGCGGTATTGTATTCATATCAATCCTTTTTGCGGTTGAGAGGTTTTTCTTGGCGGGGAATTTTTTACAACAGAGTTGTTTTTGGGAGATATCATATCTTTTTGCATAGTAGTAGTAGTAATACAGATGGCGCAACGGTAAGCACGTTCGCCTTATATTCATTGGGCTCATCCACTCTGCTATTGGAACAATAACATTCCAGTCTGTCACTCTGCCGCGGAACACCCGCCCGATCATATAGAAGCAAAAGAGATGTCAAATTTCCATCCCCCTTCCTACTTCCTCACTTGTGCCGAATTGCTTCGTTTCTCTCGCTCTTTATACCCTAGACTTATAGTACAGGGTATATTGTTTTTGTCACGACGAAAATATGTAACACCTTAAAGGAGGCTCCGGAGGTATAGCAATGTATATAAAATATATAAATGATCAGGGTCACCTCCTGATTCGATTTAGCCATGTCTGTCTGTCTGTCTGTCTGTCTGTCTGTCCGTCTGTCCGTCTGTCCGTCTGTCCGTCTGTCTGTCTGTCCGTCTGTCCGTCTGTCTGTCTGTCTGCCCGTTCGCACGATAACTTTCGATAGAATGAAGCTAGCGCCTTGAAATTTTGGTCAAATGTTGGTATGTAGTATGATCTAGTTGGATGGTATTGAAATTGGGCATGATCAGGCCAAGAGAACGCCTACCTCCCCTACATATGTAAAATAATTAAATGTATCTATAACTCCCGATTAAAAAATCATGAAAAGCTCTAGCTTTGGTATGTTGCAAGTGAGGGTAATCTTATACTCTCCTGGGAAAATAAAATCGATCAGTTGAAAACTAACGGTAATTTTCTTACAAAGAGCCCCGTACTACCCTACTTTTCAGGTTTTTTGTCCATAACTCTTGAACCAATTGACGTAGACATCTGATTTTTGGCATGTAACCCTCAGGGAAGAAGCTGCTTAAGGTTCCGTAAGTTGGGCATAATCAGATCAAAGGAACACCTACCTCCCCTACAAATTTCAAAAAATTAAATATTCCTTTAATTACGATAACTTTCGATAGAATGATACTACCGATACTATACTACTACTACTACTACTACTTAGTTGGTTTTGAATATGGGTAAGATCCGACCGAAGGAACCCCCACCTCTCCTACAAATGAAACTTCAAATAAGCGGTAACTTTTGATGAAATGAAGCCAGTGACTTGAAATTTTGGTCAAATGTTTGAAGTGAGATTGAGTTAGTTGGCATTAAAGATGGGTAAGATCCGACCTAAGGAACCCCTACCTCGCCTAGAAATGAAACTTAAAATAAGCGATAACTTACGACAAAATGAAGCTAGCAACTTGAAATTTTGGTCAAATGTTTGTAGTAGGATCCAGTTGGCTGATATTGAAAATACCTAAAATCCGACCAACGAAGCCCCTGCTTCCCCTACAAATGAAACTTCAAATAAGCGATACTTTCGATAGAGTGAAGCTAGAGACTTTAAATTTTGTTTAAATGTTTGTAGGGTGATCTAATTGGTTGGTGGCAATGATGAGCAAGATCCGACCTAAGGAGCCCCTACCTCCCCTACAAGTGAAACTTCAAATAAGCAATAACTTTCGATAGAATGAAGCTAGCAACTTGAAAAATTCGACAAATATTTGTAGAATGGGTTAGTTAGTTAATTGATTTTGAGAATTGTCAAGATCCTACTGAATGAGTGCCAACCTCCCCTATGAACTGGCCATATAGGAAACCCATTCTTAATGCATATGGTCGTTGCCAATTGGTACTTTTGGTTTCACCACTAGGTCTGTACAAGTCTAGGGTTATACGCTTCGGACTCCTGGTTTTCATTTCCTCTGATTCTCTCTTCAAAGACCATACAGCGTGTTTTTTTTTCTTTCCGGACATCCTAAGATGCAGCCATAAACATTCAGTTTCAATTTTTTCATCACACACTTTTCATTCATGCACTTGCCACAAGCCACGCCCACAGCCATTACCTCGTATGGTTCTCCTCACCCGACGAGCGCACGGACTTTTGCATCCGTCGTCGTCACTACTCACATAATCAAGTGTTTGCGTCTCTCCTCGTCGGCATTCGATCTCTGCGAGAGATTTCCAGTGTCGCATTCAAATTATCAAAAAGACTTAAGCCAGATACTCTACTATAAAATTTCACATTTTTGAATGTATCTTTTTATCTACTGCACGGATCAAAGCAAATGATAGCCTATGCACACCCTTGGGACACAGGCAATCCGTGAAAAAAGAAAGCAGACCTGGGTCCGCTCCCTACGAGGCTGTAGCCCTGTCAAAGGACAACGAGAACAACAAGAACAAGAAAAATTTGGAAAATTGCCATTTTCAAATTATCATATCTCGGGTGTTTTTCCTTGTATCGGAATCAAGTTTGCAGCCCTTTGTAAGATGACAGGCAATGAAGGCAACGACCATACCAAATTTGAGCCCGAACAAGCATCCGGGGCCGAAGCTACAGAGGTCCGAAAACCCGTACTTGTTGTGTCGCGTAAACATAGTCTTGGTCACTTTAATTTTTTTTTTTTCGATTTTTTCGTTTTTCTTTGGCGGGGCGGGACGCTCCCGCGTCTCTAGATATATCCTGACTTGAGAGATGAAGTTGGTCATCGTCATCTTAGTCAGTCGCACTAATTTGGCCGGTATACCAAATTGCAGCATGATGTTGTACAGAACTCCACGATCGATACTGTAAACGTTTACGTTGTATTCCCAGCACTTCTGGAGTATCAGTTTGACTGTGAAGAGCTGATCGGTTGTGGAGCGACCAAGTCTGAAACCGCTTTGATATTCGCCAATGATTCGTTCTGCGTACGGTTTTATTCTATTTTCCAGAATTTTTTTCCAGTATTTCGTTTTACATTTTTTTAAATTAAGACTGTCGGTAAGTAATTATTTTCTGTTTATAATAACATAGCTAAACGTTCAAAATCAGTAAAAAACGCCCTTTTTAAAGAAACATATGGTTATCTTTATTGGAACTTTCAATATGGTTATCTTTCAAGTAAATGAAGTACCTGTATTTCTATGGAGACCATCTCTCACTATTTTTCCTCTCTATGGAGACCCCTCCTTGAATTTGGCCAGTAAGGAAAAGCCTTGGGCCAGACGTTGTAGTAATCCTTCATAGTCCCACCAAATTTCGAGCATGCTGCTTCAGCCGTTTTTGAGATATTCCCTGTCTAAGCGGACGACTGTATTATAGTGCATTGGACGCAGAATTCAACGATCTTTAATTTACATCCAAGGCCGTCGAGAGGGGGTGCGGAAGGGGCGAATCGCACTGGGTTTTTAGGGGGCCCGGAAATTCAAAAAATTTAAAATAAAAAATAATTTTTATCATAACACATTTCATATATTAACCATAATATGGTTCGAATCCCGTCCACGACGACGTTCGTGGCCATGGATGTGCAGGAGGTGCATGCTGGCAACTGCATTCCCCGAAACCAATTTATGCCGAAGAAACGTCAAATGGGTCACATGACGCGCTATGCTCCACAAGCGGTTAGGGAAATTGAGAGTGAGACAATATGATACTTATGAAATCAAAAAAATCAAAATCTTCTTATTGGTAAGGCTGATACTTTAGAGACCGATATGGAATTGACCATGGCGATAATACAAATGTTTTAAAGCAATTTCATTTGGCGTTGCCCTTATTCCTTATGGGGCCCCATTAAAGTTGAGAAACGGGCCCGATTTTCTCTCGACGGCCCTGTTTATAGGTACATCCTATCACATTTTTTGAACCGGTGCATGTTTAGAAGATAAGTAAAACGTTGAAAGAAAAAACTGAAATTCGGTTTTCCGCCTGCACAGCCGCTCTGCCGCGGAGTCCAAAATGGCGCACATCCCTTAAATAGAAGATATAGGTCCCATCAATATTCGTATCAAATGGCATCTCTCTAGCATTCCTTCCAAGGTTGCATCCATATTTGTAGCTCACCGTCCCAACTACTACTAGCATTTATCATGGACAATGCCGTGGATGAGAGTTTCCCTAAATGATGGTTTGGACGCTCGTTCCAATAAAAAAAAAAAAATCTCATGCAAATGTCAATCATATAGCAGGGATTTCTCTTTATTTAGATATACGTAGGGGTATACAGAAGAAGTCAACATCGGTAGGATTGCGGTTAAGGATAAGCTTCAGCCTGCTGTCTACTTCAACTATTGTCGACGTAGAGTATCGCATGAAGCGACTAAACGATTACTACACATCGCCACAAGCCTTTCGAGAGCCACTCTAAATATACGTAACTTACTGCAGTTGACACTCGTCAAGATTTCAATGTTATGTTTATTGGCCCTGCAAGTTGTTTGGACAGCCATCGGGTAATTGTTATGTTCAATTTCGGACTGTCTCTTAATGTTCTCTGTCCGGCACTTTATCGTCTACTGAACAATATTTGCTGTGTTACGAGGAGATAATAGCAACTATTAATTGGTACTTTGATTCAACTATGTACTTCCTTCTTGGTATAGCGCAAGGGAGCAAAAAAGATTCTATAGGTAACAGTATTACCGAACATATTTTTTTATTGTTGGAAAATTCGCCACCAGAATTAAAATTGTTAAAATGGATGTTGGATATGGTTTTGGTACGAAAACAAATTACGAGGTACTATACACAGGGAAACTTAAACCAATTTATGGTGGGGTAATCTCTGAACTCAGAGCTGCGTGTAGGAAGGGTTTCAATAAGGCTAAGGCGTCCAGGCTGGAGGCTGATTGGAACTCGTACAAGGAGCACCTTAGGTGCTTCAAGAGGGAGCTGAGGACAGCTAAACGCAGCTCGTGGATGAGCTTTTGCGAACAAATAGAAGGGAACTGCGAGACCTCTAGACTTCGTCAGATTCTGGGGTCGATACCATCAGTGCCAAGTTTCCTGCAAAGGAATGACGGGTGCTGGACTGTTATATGTTTGATTGAAGAGACAAAGCTTTATAAAATTAATCCATATAATTCAAGTATGTTATGTCTTTACATCGCGGAGGTAAAATATAGAGTGAGAGTAATGATTTAATGCAGCTTACAAAATACTAGTTCATACTAATACATTTATGGAAATGCATATACAACATCCCTCTTTTTTTAATTAAAACAAAATCTTTCTGGAGGTTTTCGAATTCTATTTGATTTACGTTGTTGGCTATGTTGATTGAAGTTGTTCGTTGGTTGAAGACGATCAAGTTGAATGTTACTCGATGATGGTTGTGAGCTATCTTCAGGAAGTCTGTTGATATGAATCGAGTTTCGAACGTATTCGCTATTTCCAACACGAATGATGTATGATCTTGGGCATTTCTTTTCTCCTTTCTTTAAAATGCGTAGTTCCTTCGTTCCTTTGTCGTAATGTCGCTTCGAGTATGCTCGCCTTTTCGCAATAGACTTTGATACACCGGTTGTTATTTGTTGCTTGTAGTTGATTGAAGGGATGTCACATCGTAACCATCTACAGTAAAGTCGTTGCGCTGGACTACTTCCTATTTTGTTTGGCGTGTTCCTCCATGTTAAGAGTGATTTTTAGAAGTCCTGATTACCATCGATCGATTTAGTTATCATTGCTTTAGATATTTTCACTGCTGCTTCAGCTTTTCCGTTTGCCTGTTGGTGCATCGGACTCGATGTTCTGTGCTCAAAATCCCACTGTTGACGAAATTGTTCAAAGTCGTGTCCTACGAATTGTGCGTTATCTGTTACAACTGTTTTGGGAACTCCATGTCTAGAAAAGTTACGTTTACAAAGATTAATAATAGTTTTAGCAGTCATGTCTATCAATTCATCTATTTCGAAAAAGTCTGAGTAGTGATCAACTGTTACTAAGAAACGATGAATAAGTCCTCCAATTTTCATTTCGAAAATATCCATAGAAACTGTTTCAAAAGGATGTGAGGGTATTTCGTGAGAGATCATCGGTTCCTTCTGCTGATTTTTCGAATATTTGTTGCATGTTTCACATTGAGCAATAATAGATTTTATGTGGTCGTTAATTCCAGGCCAAAATACTGTTTCTCGTGCTAAATTCGTGGTATTTTCCATTCCCGAATGATTGGCATGTAGTTTTTCCAAAATATTCTTGCGCAATGAACTTGGTATAAAAATACGGTTTCCTTTTAGTATTAATCCATTATGAATTGTTAATAATTCCTTGTAACTATAGAATTGTTGAAGTGTTTGTTTAAGTTTGTTTTTATTTTTAGGTCATCCATTCAAAATTATGTTGTATAATTCATTAGAAATTGGATCATTTCTGGTTTCGTCCTTTATGTTCTGTAGTGTAGAATCACTTATTGGCAAATTATCGATCGGATTCAACTGTTCGATAGTGTTAAATGTTCGTTCAATGTTATAAATATCGTAGAATTTTTCTTCATTATTCATACTTTCAGGGGCTCTAGACAATGCGTCAGCAATATACATGTCTTTACCTTTTGTATATTTCACGTTAATATTATACCTTTGCAGTATTAATATCATATTTTGTAAGCGTTTCGGTGCTTCCAATAGAGGTTTAGCAAAAATATTTACCAATGGGCTGTGATCCGTTTCAATAACGACATCTGTTTTGCCGCAAATGTATTAGACCAAGAGGCGACTGTCGTAAAAGTGTGGTGTCCGAACTGTCGGGATTTGGTATTATAAAAACAAGCACATAATAATGTTGAATAAGAAATCGTTGGTCGGCCGAAGCAAAACTTGACCATTAATACACAATTAACCTAATTATCTAGGAAATTAAGGGGCCAAAATGCGGTGTCCGAACTGTCGGATCAAACCTTTTCTATTCGAAAGACAAAGTTGCTCTCATGTCAAAAACGCCGGTCGGCCGAGCCGCATCCTGTCGGAAGTGCTCGGCCGACCACTTTGAAAGTACCGATTTTTGTGGTCTAGCACCGGTGTCCGAACTGTCGGATCGAACCTTTTCTATTCGAAAGACAAACTTGCTCTCATGTCAAAAATGCCGGTCGGCCGAGCCGCATCCTGTCGGAAGTGCTCGGCCGACCACTTTGAAAGTACTAATTTTTGTGGTCTAGCACCGGTGTCCGAACTGTCGGATCGAACCTTTTCTATTCGAAAGACAAACTTGCTCTCATGTCAAAAACGCCGGTCGGCCGAGCCGCATCCTGTCGGAAGTGCTCGGCCGACCACTTTGAAAGTACCGATTTTTGTGGTCTAACACCGGTGTCCGAACTGTCGGATCGACCCTTTTTTATTCGAAAGACAAACTTGTTCTCATGTCAAAAACCCCGGTCGGCCGAGTCGCATCCTGTCGGAAGTGCTCGGCCGACCACTTTGAAAGTACCGATTTTTGTGGTCTAGCACCGGTGTCCGAACTGTCGGATCGAACCTTTTCTATTCGAAAGACAAACTTGCTCTCATGTCAAAAACCCCGGTCGGCCGAGCCGCATCCTGTCGGAAGTGCTCGGCCGACCACTTTGAAAGTACCGATTTTTGTGGTCTAACACCGGTGTCCGAACTGTCGGATCGAACCTTTTCTATTCGAAAGACAAACTTGTTCTCATGTCAAAAACCCCGGTCGGCCGAGCCGCATCCTGTCGGAAGTGCTCGGCCGACCACTTTGAAAGTACCGATTTTTGTGGTCTAGCACCGGTGTCCGAACTGTCGGATCGAACCTTTTCTATTCGAAAGACAAACTTGTTCTCATGTCAAAAACCCCGGTCGGCCGAGCCGCATCCTGTCGGAAGTGCTCGGCCGACCACTTTGAAAGTACCGATTTTTGAGGTCTAGCACCGGTGTCCGAACTGTCGGATCGAACCTTTTCTATTCGAAAGACAAACTTGTTCTCATGTCAAAAACCCCGGTCGGCCGAGCCGCATCCTGTCGGAAGTGCTCGGCCGACCACTTTGAAAGTACCGATTTTTGTGGTCTAACACCGGTGTCCGAACTGTCGGATCGAACCTTTTCTATTCGAAAGATAAACTCGTTCTCATGTCAAAAACCCCGGTCGGCCGAGCCGCATCCTGTCGGAAGTGCTCGGCCGACCACTTTGAAAGTACCGATTTTTGTGGTCTAACACCGGTGTCCGAACTGTCGGATCGAACCTTTTCTATTCGAAAGATAAACTCGTTCTCATGTCAAAAACCCCGGTCGGCCGAGCCCCACCCTGGCACAAGTGCTCTGCCGACCAATTGGAAAGTACCGATTTTTGTGGTCTAGCACCGGTGTCCCCACTGTCGGATCGAACCTTTTCTATTCGAAAGATAGACTCGTTCTCATGTCAAAAACCCCGGTCGGCCGAGCCCCACCCTGGCACAAGTGCTCTGCCGACCAATTGGAAAGTACCGACTTTTGAGGTCTAGCACCGATGTCCGGCTTATTTACGGAGATATTTTGCACTAAGTCAGTTTCGTACGATAATTCCCCCAGAAACGTTTTCTTACTTTTTTTTAACTAATGGGACTATAGGATTTGTACTTGCATATGTATATGGCCACGTTTACATCGTGGAATTAAAAGGCGATTTAACTAAATCGTGTGTTTATTCCAACCATACGGAGAGGTGCTAAATATGAAAAATGTCGGTTATTGGTTTGTGGCTTTGGTTTGGTCAAATCAAATGTCAAGATGCAGTGTCCTCCTAATAAGCACGTTTATACCGCTACCATCAAAGGATGAAACTAATGCAGAGTTTCAGGAAAGTATGAGATATTTATATGTATAACATATAAAATAGAATTATCGCCAACAACAACATTAACGAAGACAGCAACACCATCTAGTAACGATTTTTATACTCTAGATGAAATCTGAGAGTATTATAAGTTTGCCACAAAGTTTGTAACGCTAAGAAATAAGGCTCGCAGAAAAAAATGAATGATACAGAAGTTCATATTATCACTCGAATATCTCAAAACCGGATGTCAGTCTGTCCGTCTGTCCGTCCGTCCGTCCGTGACCTCTCTACCTCGAGAACGCGTTGAGCTATGAAGTTCAAATTTTGCACACGTTATTTTTGACAAAAAATGAAGGCTAAGTTCGTGAACGGGCTAAATCGCTCCACCCCTTCTACCCCCTCCCATACAAAATGACACATTTTTGAAAATTTACAATAATCAGATTTTCTCAGAAACTATAAAACATATTGCTTTGAAATTTTTAATATATCACTTTTATGATAATTGTAACCTATGTTATAAAACTTATTGTAATCCTCACCCTCCTTCTACCCCCTCCCATACAAACTGCACTATTTCATGAAATACGTTAAGCCAATTTACTCATTACCTATACAATTTATCGGGCTGAAATTTTGTACTTAACACTTAATTAACAATATCAGTTAGATTCAAAAAAATTAATCGATTACCCTTACTCCGTCTACCCCCTCCCATACAAAATGACACATTTTTGATAATTTACAATAATCAGATTTTCTCAGAAACTATAAAACATCTTGCTTTGAAATTTTGAATATATCACTTTTATGATAATTGTAACCTACATTATAAAATTTATTGTAATCCTCACCCTCCTTCTACCCCCTCCCATACAAACTGCACTATTTCATGAAATACGTCTTAACGACTTACGTCTTACGTCTTAACGATGCATCCGAGATTGCAACCAAAATTATTTATTGGCTTTAACCAGGTTCAAATTCATCTAGAGTATTGCATGATTGGGGTTTTGCCCCAATCGTAGTTCTTTTATGTTTCAGTCTAGTTCTGCATCGTAAGTGGAGCTAAAAGCTAATACCAGAACTAACTAACTCGATTTCTTTACTTCGTCGTGATTTAGATCGATTTAGTTAGATCTCGAAGATAGTCTCGCGATATAAACGCAGTGACTATTATTCCAACATAATTTAATAAACCAGTGATCTACAATCAACTTATCAGTAGTGTATAAAGTCAAAGATAATAAAATTTACTATCAACTCATTTCTGATTACTTTCTTCAAGGAATGAATATTTTTTCCACATTAGCAAAAACCATCACTAAAACGAACATTTTACATGTCAGTTCATGATATTGGCCAAAAAAGGGTTCCTTTGCCGAAATTTTCGTTGGCAAAGCTCATTATCTTAACAGTGAAACTAGTTACCTTAAGTGTCACCATACACTGTCGAATTCAAACACGAACCTAGTACAAGTGGACCGGTTTTCTTCACACCTATGTGAAGTGGATGTGTGTGTCAGAAGACATTTGTACCAGGTTCGTGTTCGAGTTCGACATGTGTATGGTGAGACTAAAATAACCGCCTAAAGTTAGCACAAAAAGTGAATAGTTATAAGTTTCCCAAACCGCGCGGTTTGTCAAAAAAAATTCGGTAAAAATTCAGCACCTCAAAATAAATGTAAGTGCACAAAAAACAAAAGAACTGCAAAGCTTTCACGTTGGCCGCTTATATGAACCAGCAATCTTGGCCTATTTTCATTTTCCTATATCGCAGCTAACCATAGCCCATCGACAATACATTAAAAGGTGTGTTTTGCTAGGCACACGATCGTCGCATATTGTATGCGAATAGCAATCAACCCATAGAGCACAGAGCAATATTTGTGTGTATATTTTACATCGTCCGGTGCCTAGCAAAACTCACATTTATTATATTTGCACAGTTTTCGGGTTGTTGATTTCATGCCAGCCTCGAACACGAAACCGAAACGGAAAAACAACAATGTCAACTGCGAAAAGTCGGGTGACCCCAACTCAAAGCAATGCTATAGGAACAGAAAGCACGGGAATAATGCACTTATCAGTATTTCCCGCGCTTTCTTTACTTTTGCTCTTTGAATCACATATTTTGAGTTGAGGACTATGCGACTTTTCGACATTGCTGTGAAAACCAGTCCTGAGTATGGTGTTTTGTAGAAATAAAATCAATCAGGGAACACAAACAATAGGCGCGTTCTTTTGCGTATCTATCCAGTCCAGTCCAGGGTAGGGTAACCAACTCGTATTACATAAGCAACAAGTCGCTTGTTGCTTGTGTAATGCATGTTTGATACTCTACACTAGACTAGACCTGAAAAATACGCAAAAGAACGCGCCTAATGTATCTATCTTTTTGCATTTCGGCCAAATGAGCATGTTGAGGATGATACTTGCGGCCAATGCCTTTAATTTTTCACAATTGCATTTTCTGGATCTACCCGAGGAAAAATAGGCACGAAAACATCAAATGGGGGAAATATGTAATTTATAAACTTTTGAAACTTTGGAGAAACGTTCATATGTAGATGTGCAGTAATAGTAAGAAACAGAAAAGTTCCTCCCCCCTCCCAGGTGAACGCCCCCGCCCCTTTCGCCCTAAAAAGATTACTTTTTAGCGTTTTACTTTTATCTCCATAACTGTTAACCCTCGCAAAAAACTTTCTAGAACAAAGGTGAAGATCACAGAAAAATACATGAAAAACAAGCTAGATACCCTTCACGCGAAGGTGCATTTGCCACTTTGAAATTAGTAATAAGACTTGTTCCGATTTCACTATTCCTATGAGAGGTATATGAAATAGTGGGGCGATTTCAACCAAATTTAGGAACGTGGTTTGGCAGTCGATATGATATAATAATATGAAATTCGGTAAAGATATCTTCAGAAATAAAGAAGTTTTTCTAATGAAAACTTGCTTTTTGAACTGTCGTTCCTATTACAGCTACGAGCATATGATAGAGTATTCCGATTTCAACCAAATTCGGGAATGTGATTTGACTAAAAATACTATTGATTAGTGTGAAATTTGAAAAAAATATCTTCAGAAATAAAAAAATTTGAATTTTTGGATCGGTTGTTCCTATGGCAGCTATATGACGTAGTGGTCCGATTCCATTGGTTCCGACATATTTACAGCGTGCAATAGAAAGAAGGCTTTGTGCAAAATTTCAGTTCGATAGCTTTAAAACTGAGGGACTAGTTTGCATAGAACTAGACGGACAGCCGGACAGACAGACAGACAGACGGACAGACGGACAAAGCTTAATCGACTCGTCGCATCATACTGACCAAGAATATAAAGTAGTTTATATGGTCGGAGATGCTTCCTTCTGTGCGTTTCAAACTTCATGACAAAGTTAATATACCCTATCACATCCTTGAAGGGTATAATGATCCAACCATTTGTTCCCTTGAGTGTTCAAGACAATCTCATTTGAAAACATCTTTTGTGAATTGCTCGTTTGTTCCCACGAGGTGGTAAAATCATCGCTTTTGTGATGTATTTAATCAAATAACGAGTAGAATACTAACCCCACGAGGAAAATGTAATAGCCCCCATATACGATGCAATCCGTCGTCAGATCCCTTTTTGGCCAATATCATCCTCAACATGCTCATTTGGCCGAAATGCAAAAAGGTATCTTCTCATAGATACATTAGGCGCGTTCTTTTGCGTATTTTTCAGGTCTAGTCTAGTGTAGAGTATCAAACATGCATTACACAAGCAACAAGCGACTTGTTGCTTATGTAATACGAGTTGGTTACCCTACCCTGGACTGGACTGGATAGATACGCAAAAGAACGCGCCTATTGTTTGTGTTCCCTGATTGATTTTATTTCTACAAAACACCATACTCAGGACTGGTTTTCACAGCAATGTCGAAAAGTCGCATAGTCCTCAACTCAAAATATGTGATTCAAAGAGCAAAAGTAAAGAAAGCGCGGGAAATACTGATAAGTGCATTATTCCCGTGCTTTCTGTTCCTATAGCATTGCTTTGAGTTGGGGTCATCCGACTTTTCGCAGTTGACATTGTTGTTTTTCCGTTTCGGTTTCGTGTTCGAGGCTGGCATGAAATCAACAACCCGAAAACTGTGCAAATATAATAAATGTGAGTTTTGCTAGGCACCGGACGATGTAAAATATACACACAAATATTGCTCTGTGCTCTATGGGTTGATTGCTATTCGCATACAATATGCGACGATCGTGTGCCTAGCAAAACACACCTTTTAATGTATTGTCGATGGGCTATGGTTAGCTGCGATATAGGAAAATGAAAATAGGCCAAGATTGCTGGTTCATATAAGCGGCCAACGTGAAAGCTTTGCAGTTCTTTTGTTTTTTGTGCACTTACATTTATTTTGAGGTGCTGAATTTTTACCGAATTTTTTTTGACAAACCGCGCGGTTTGGGAAACTTATAACTATTAACTTTTTGTGCTAACTTTAGGCGGTTATTTTAGTCTCACCATACACATGTCGAACTCGAACACGAACCTGGTACAAATGTCTTCTGACACACACATCCACTTCACATAGGTGTGAAGAAAACCGGTCCACTTGTACTAGGTTCGTGTTTGAATTCGACAGTGTATGGTGACACTTAAGGTAACTAGTTTCACTGTTAAGATAATGAGCTTTGCCAACGAAAATTTCGGCAAAGGAACCCTTTTTTGGCCAATATCATGAACTGACATGTAAAATGTTCGTTTTAGTGATGGTTTTTGCTAATGTGGAAAAAATATTCATTCCTTGAAGAAAGTAATCAGAAATGAGTTGATAGTAAATTTTATTATCTTTGACTTTATACACTACTGATAAGTTGATTGTAGATCACTGGTTTATTAAATTATGTTGGAATAATAGTCACTGCGTTTATATCGCGAGACTATCTTCGAGATCTAACTAAATCGATCTAAATCACGACGAAGTAAAGAAATCGAGTTAGTTAGTTCTGGTATTAGCTTTTAGCTCCACTTACGATGCAGAACTAGACTGAAACATAAAAGAACTACGATTGGGGCAAAACCCCAATCATGCAATACTCTAGATGAATTTGAACCTGGTTAAAGCCAATAAATAATTTTGGTTGCAATCTCGGATGCATCGTTAAGACGTAAGACGTAAGTCGTTAAGACGTATTTCATGAAATAGTGCAGTTTGTATGGGAGGGGGTAGAAGGAGGGTGAGGATTACAATAAATTTTATAATGTAGGTTACAATTATCATAAAAGTGATATATTCAAAATTTCAAAGCAAGATGTTTTATAGTTTCTGAGAAAATCTGATTATTGTAAATTATCAAAAATGTGTCATTTTGTATGGGAGGGGGTAGACGGAGTAAGGGTAATCGATTAATTTTTTTGAATCTAACTGATATTGTTAATTAAGTGTTAAGTACAAAATTTCAGCCCGATAAATTGTATAGGTAATGAGTAAATTGGCTTAACGTATTTCATGAAATAGTGCAGTTTGTATGGGAGGGGGTAGAAGGAGGGTGAGGATTACAATAAGTTTTATAACATAGGTTACAATTATCATAAAAGTGATATATTAAAAATTTCAAAGCAATATGTTTTATAGTTTCTGAGAAAATCTGATTATTGTAAATTTTCAAAAATGTGTCATTTTGTATGGGAGGGGGTAGAAGGGGTGGAGCGATTTAGCCCGTTCACGAACTTAGCCTTCATTTTTTGTCAAAAATAACGTGTGCAAAATTTGAACTTCATAGCTCAACGCGTTCTCGAGGTAGAGAGGTCACGGACGGACGGACGGACAGACGGACAGACTGACATCCGGTTTTGAGATATTCGAGTGATAATATGAACTTCTGTATCATTCATTTTTTTCTGCGAGCCTTATTTCTTAGCGTTACAAACTTTGTGGCAAACTTATAATACTCTCAGATTTCATCTAGAGTATAAAAATCGTTACTAGATGGTGTTGCTGTCTTCGTTAATGTTGTTGTTGGTGATAATTCTATTTTATATGTTATACATATAAATATCTCATACTTTCCTGAAACTCTGCATTAGTTTCATCCTTTGATGGTAGCGGTATAAACGTGCTTATTAGGAGGACACTGCATCTTGACATTTGATTTGACCAAACCAAAGCCACAAACCAATAACCGACATTTTTCATATTTAGCACCTCTCCGTATGGTTGGAATAAACACACGATTTAGTTAAATCGCCTTTTAATTCCACGATATAAACGTGGCCATATACATATGCAAGTACAAATCCTATAGTCCCATTAGTTAAAAAAAAGTAAGAAAACGTTTCTGGGGGAATTATCGTACGAAACTGACTTAGTGCAAAATATCTCCGTAAATAAGCCGGACATCGGTGCTAGACCTCAAAAGTCGGTACTTTCCAATTGGTCGGCAGAGCACTTGTGCCAGGGTGGGGCTCGGCCGACCGGGGTTTTTGACATGAGAACGAGTCTATCTTTCGAATAGAAAAGGTTCGATCCGACAGTGGGGACACCGGTGCTAGACCACAAAAATCGGTACTTTCCAATTGGTCGGCAGAGCACTTGTGCCAGGGTGGGGCTCGGCCGACCGGGGTTTTTGACATGAGAACGAGTTTATCTTTCGAATAGAAAAGGTTCGATCCGACAGTTCGGACACCGGTGTTAGACCACAAAAATCGGTACTTTCAAAGTGGTCGGCCGAGCACTTCCGACAGGATGCGGCTCGGCCGACCGGGGCTTTTGACATGAGAACAAGTTTGTCTTTCGAATAGAAAAGGTTTGATCCGACAGTTCGGACACCGGTGCTAGACCTCAAAAATCGGTACTTTCAAAGTGGTCGGCCGAGCACTTCCGACAGGATGCGGCTCGGCCGACCGGGATTTTTGACATGAGAACAAGTTTGTCTTTCGAATAGAAAAGGTTCGATCCGACAGTTCGGACACCGGTGCTAGACCACAAAAATCGGTACTTTCAAAGTGGTCGGCCGAGCACTTCCGACAGGACGCGGCTCGGCCGACCGGGGTTTTTGACATGAGAGCAAGTTTGTCTTTCGAATAGAAAAGGTTCGATCCGACAGTTCGGTCACCGGTGCTAGACCACAAAAATCGGTACTTTCAAAGTGGTCGGCCGAGCACTTCCGACAGGATGCGGCTCGGTCGACCGGCATTTTTGACATGAGAGCAAGTTTGTCTTTCGAATAGAAAAGGTTCGATCCGACAGTTCGGACACCGGTGTTAGACCACAAAAATCGGTACTTTCAAAGTGGTCGGCCGAGCACTTCCGACAGGATGCGGCTCGGCCGACCGGGGTTTTTGACATGAGAGCAAGTTTGTCTTTCGAATAGAAAAGGTTCGATCCGACAGTTCGGACACCGGTGCTAGACCACAAAAATCGGTACTTTCAAAGTGGTCGGCCGAGCACTTCCGACAGGATGCGGCTCGGCCGACCGGGGTTTTTGACATGAGAACAAGTTTGTCTTTCGAATAGAAAAGGTTCGATCCGACAGTTCGGACACCGGTGTTAGACCACAAAAATCGGTACTTTCAAAGTGGTCGGCCGAGCACTTCCGACAGGATGCGGCTCGGCCGACCGGCATTTTTGACATGAGAGCAAGTTTGTCTTTCGAATAGAAAAGGTTCGATCCGACAGTTCGGACACCGGTGCTAGACCACAAAAATCGGTACTTTCAAAGTGGTCGGCCGAGCACTTCCGACAGGATGCGGCTCGGCCGACCGGCGTTTTTGACATGAGAGCAACTTTGTCTTTCGAATAGAAAAGGTTTGATCCGACAGTTCGGACACCGCATTTTGGCCCCTTTATTTCCTAGATAATTAGGTTAATTGTGTATTAATGGTCAAGTTTTGCTTCGGCCGACCAACGATTTCTTATTCAACATTATTATGTGCTTGTTTTTATAATACCAAATCCCGACAGTTCGGACACCACACTTTTACGACAGTCGCCTCTTGGTCTATATTGATCGAAGCGTCTGCATGCGAATACAATTGCCAACATCTCTTTTTCGATATGGGCATAGTTCTTCTGTGTAGCTGTCAATGTCTTCGAAGCGTAAGCGATTGGTTGGTTATCTTGAAGTAGAACACTTCCAATCCCAAATGAAGATGCGTCAGTTTGAATTCTTACTGGTTTATTTACATCATAATACTTAAGTGTTGAAATTTTTATTAATTCCTTTTTTAATTCCGAAAATTCGCTTTCATGTTCATTTTCCCATTTAAACGTAGTTGAAGAATGTGAAGATTTCGTAAATGGTATGTATGTTTGGCTAAATTTGAAATATACTGACCGAGATATGTCACCATTCCAAGAAAACGGCTAAGTTCTTCTTTATTGTTTGGTCGCGGCATGTTACATATCGTTGAAATTTTTGAATCATCTGGTTTGATTCCTTTGTTTGTTAGTATGTGACCGTAGAATTTCACTTCACTCGTACACAAATTAACCTTTTCTTTGTTTAATTTAAAATTCCCCTCCTGAAGTCGTTTTAGAAGGTTATGTAAATTGTTATTATGATCGATAATTGCTTCTTCCTCTGTTTCTCCGCTGCCATACACTAAAATGTCATCTGCCATGCTCTGTACGCCCTGCAATCCATGCAATATTTCGTTCTGCGCTATCTGGAACAGCTCCATTGCCGGTTTAACACCAAACGGCATCCTCAGGAATTTATAGTTTCCAAACGGCGTACTAAATGTTGTTAGATCACTGCTGTTTTTGTCCAGTTTTAACTGCCAAAATCCCTGCTTCGCATCAACCGTTGAAAAAATTTTCGCGTTTTTTAAGTTCGGTAGAATTTCGGATAATGTTTTGGAATTAAATCGTACATCGTTTAAGTTTTTATTTAATTCTTTTGGATCTAAGCATACGCGCAATTTATTGTTTTTCTTTATCAGTACTATATTGTTTAACCACGGAGTTGGTTCTAATTGTTTTGCGATTATTCCACTTTGTTCCATTTCGGTTAAAATTTTATATATTTTAAGTCATTATGCAACGCGATAGGAACACGACGCGGCGTTTGTTTTCGAGGCACAGAATCCTTTTTAAGTTCTAATTTAACTTCTCGCTTTAATGTTCCTAGTCCGTCGAAAACCGTGTTAAATTTTTGGCAAATTCGTTTGGCACTTTCTTTTGCACTTTGTTTATGTTTTTCATTTTGACAATTGATCTCATTGCATACACGAATAAGTTTCATCACAAGACAAGTTTCAGCTGATAGAAGAGGCGCATGATCTTCTTCTATAATCTCAAATGTTTCTCTTCCAATTATGTTGTTATGTTTTAGTGTTAAGCATATTTTACCTAGTGGAATCACAATGTTATTACCAAACGCTCTTAGTTTCGATGTTGTATGTTCTAGTTGAATTGTGTTTGTATGTAGAATTGATTTTAAATTTCGTATGCCTACAATATAGCATGTTGCTCCCGTGTCTAATATGCATTTTACTTCTGTATAGTGATTGTTGTTCTGTTTTATGTGTATGTTAGATGTTAATAATTTATTATTACTTGTTAATGTTAGAATTAAATCGTGATTTTGTGATGGTTGGTGTTGGTAGTCATTATGTAGGCTTTTAATATATTTGTTAGAATTTGTGTTCGTATTGATATTTTTAGTTAAGTATACAGCTGCAAAATGTCCCTGTTTGCCGCACTTTCTGCAGGTTACGGTTCTGGCTTTGCACTCACTTAACGTTTTGTGATAGGATTTACCGCAAAATTTACACTTTCTCTCACTTTCATTTTTCGGTTGTGTGTGATTTGAGTTATGTGTGTTGTATGTTTTTTGATTTGTGTTAGGTTTATATGAGTGTTTGAAAGTTTTATCGTTTATTTTATTAACAAGATGGCTACTTTGTTCGGTGTTAAAGGAATGAGTTTGTGTTTGATTATGGAGATTTTTTAATTGTTTTGTTACATTTTCTTTCGCGCGACATATATCTATAGCTTTGTTTAATGTTATTTCGGAATTTAGCCAAAGTTTTTCACGTAAATTTAAGTCTTTTATGGAACATATGATTTTATCTAATAAAATATCGTTCGATAAATCATCATACTGTGTGTTTTTATTTAATTCCCTAAGCCTAGCAAAATATTCGTCGTAGGTCTCGTTATCACCTTGGGTCGCTAAATTAAAAATAGCACGTTCATATCGTTTGTTAACTTGTGGCGTTAGGTTTTTCTCAATCGCGTTAAGTATTTTAGTTGCTGTTGATTTTTCATCAGCCGTTAATGGTAAATTGTTATAGATTTGAAAGACATCCGAACCCACGGCAGTAAGCAAGATGGCTTTTTTCACGTCTTCGGTTTTGAAATTCAAACCACTGGCAATTACGTAGTTATCCCATCTTTGTGTAAATTTTTTAAAATTTTGGACAATATCGCCCTCTTTAATGTTGATGGGATCAGGAATCGGGATATTAATACCGTTGTTAGCGGAACTTTGTTGCGATACCGCTAAAAGTGTTTCAAGGCTCTGCAACCTTGTCGAAAACTGTTGAAAATTCTTTTTCGTTTCTTCTTCCATCTTTTGTCTTGTTATCGGCATATCTCAAAGTACAATCCGAATTAAATTTTCTTACCAATGCACATTTTTAAAAATTTGGGATTGTATATTGTATTTGTTCTTTGTTCTTGTCACAATCACTGTTTTCGTCGATTTGTTGATGTTTCTACATACTTTAGTTGTTTCACTTGTTTTCACTTGTTTTCACGTGTTAATTTTATTTAATTTTCCACACCTGACACCATGTTATATGTTTGATTGAAGAGACAAAGCTTTATAAAATTAATCCATATAATTCAAGTATGTTATGTCTTTACATCGCGGAGGTAAAATATAGAGTGAGAGTAATGATTTAATGCAGCTTACAAAATACTAGTTCATACTAATACATTTATGGAAATGCATATACAACATAGACGTCCTCGAGCGAAGAGACAATTGAGTGTATTCTTGACACGCATTTTCCTGGCAGCTCGACTGTTGCCTCTGCTGAAGCTTCCTATACGTGTCACCACCCTGTGACAGCGGAGCTATACTATCTCGAGAGAAGATTATGTGGGCTATATCTAGCTTCGAACCTTTCAAGTCAGCTGGACCGGATGGTATTATCCCGGCAGACTTGTACCAATGCTCGGATATTTTATATCCGTGGTCGTGTCTGGGGCTGGTTTATATTCCTCGCTCCTGGATGGAGGTTCGGGTCGTTTTTATCCCGAAGGCGGGTAGAGTTTCACATGCATGTCCGAATGATCTCAGACCTATTAGTCTATCCTCGACATTGATGAAATTACTGGAGAGATTAATAGATGTCCATCTGCGTAGCACCATATCGGCGCGCTCATTATTTATGTCGCAGCATGCTTATTGGAAGGGCAGATCGGTGGACACGGCACTGCATTCCTTGGTTAGTTTCATTGAGAAATCTCTGGAGCAAAAGGAATACACGATGGTCGTTTTTCTGGATTTTGAGGGCGCTTTCAACAATATACTACCAAGTGCAATCGTCGAGGCACTCTCGAGTCTGCAGGTTGATGAGTCGCTCTGCGCACTTATCAATATGTTATTGAGTTGAAGACTTATGCATGTAACCATGGGTACATCGACGGCATCCAGATTTGTCTGTAGGGGAACCCCTCAAGGCGGTGTTCTGTCCCTTTTGCTCTGGAATCTAGCGGTCAACGGACTGCTAGTGGATCTGGAGAAGATTGGGTGCAAAGTTATTGCCTATGCGGACGACATCGCCATTGCCGTCAAGGGAGGGTTTCCTGAAACCCTTAGCGGTGTGTTGCAGAATGCTCTTTCCATTCTAGTGGAGTGGGCTAATCGGTGCGGCCTCAAGGCCAACCCGGATAAAACGGAGCTTGTGTTGTTCACTAGAAGGCACATGATTCCCCCTGTTGTGCCTCCTACCCTGGACGGAACTAATCTGGTTTTCTGTGATAAGGCCAAATTTCTAGGTCTAAATTTTGACAGGAAATTACAGTGGAAACTCAACAATCTGGAACGAGTAAAGAAGGCCACTGTTGCGCTGTACTCGTGCAGGAGAGCAATAGGTAAGAACTGGGGCCTTCAGCCGAAAGCGGTACACTGGATATACACAGCTGTCGTACGTCCCATATTGTTGTACGGTATCTGTGTATGGTGGACAACACTTAGAACGGTGGCCTACTGTGGTCTGTTAGAGAAGGTGCAAAGGCTGGCCACGATAGCCATCACGGGGGCTTTTAAGACCACCCCGTCAGCCGGACTCGATTTGATACTCGGCTTGCTCCCGCTGGATATTTAGGGAAAACAACTGGCGGCTAACACGGCTCTGCGCCTTCGCGAGGCGGGACAGTGGCGGGCGCTAAGTAAGGGGCACTCCACTATACTGAGCGACCTGAATCTCCCTACGGAGACGGACTATACCCCCCTGGTTACCATTTTGGCAGAAACTTCACTAGTGTGATTCCGACGAGGAGCCAGTGGATGGGAGATATGCCCTCGACCTCGGATCTTATGGCAATCTACACGAATGGCTCCAAGACCGACGAAGGGGTCGGGGTTGGTATATTTTCCGAAGACCTGGGAATCACCCTGTCAGCTCGTCTTCCTGATTTCTGCAGTATTCTACAGGCGGAAATCTCGGCGATATCGCTAGCCTCGTCCCGTCTAAGCAGTTCTGTCATCACTGCGTGGGACATCGTTATTTATACGGATAGTCAGACGGCAATTCGCTCACTCGAGTTCGTCTCGATGACTTCTAAGACCGTTAAGAACTGCCGCGCAGCTCTGGAAAAGGTGGGTGGCTTTTTTAACATCACCCTGTGTTGGATACCGAGCCATACTGGTTTCGAGGGAAACTGCGCGGCGGATGATCTGGCTCGGGAGGGCAGAAATGGGGGGTTTGAGGTAAGATTGGAGGATATAGCAATGCCATTTGCTATGTGTAAATCGGCGATTAAGGCCACTGCTGTCAACAGGGCCAATACAAGATGGCTCAACGGGGCAACATGTAATACGACAAGGTCGATTTGGCCGATATTAGATTCCAGCCGCTCTGCCACCCTGCTTTCGTTGAATAGGAGGCACATTGGCAGAGTTGTTGGAGTTATTACCGGACACTGCGAAATCGGGGAGTATGCCAGGAGGCTCAACATCCCCCATCATGATTTCTGCGGGAGTTGTGGAGATGAGGAGGAGGAGGAGACGAGCCTCCACTTTCTCTGTCATTGTCCGGCCTTGGCTGGTAGGAGGGGCTACTTTCTGGGCTCGCGGATCTTCCATGATTTGGATGACCTTAAGAATATATGCGCCTTCCGGTTAAATCGCTATATCAGTAGCACGGGCTGGTTTTGATACGCAGCCCTCTTAAGGAGACGGTTTTTTTCTTTTCCGGGTGGTATCACAACGGGCCTTCGGAGGCCTAAGTGTGCTGTGTGTAGCACGGCAGCCCCTTAACCTAACCTAACCTAACCTATGGTGGGGTAATCATCTTCGCCGTTATTTCCCTCGTGCCTGGTTGTGAATGAGTTGCATATGCACGCGACAAGACGACTTCGCATACTTGATTGGAAGATGCATTCTTAGATAGGAAGTGTTGAGAGAACGATAAACATAATATGCATACATATGCGTGTGACGTATTACATACCGGTCGCGCATGGAGGCCCGATAATCAACATCATCGCGCCGCTAGAATCCGATGTCGCCGTCGGGTCTTAGGGTCATTGGCCTCCAATTATATAGTTCAATTGAACGCGTCTTCTGATTTCGGAGGCCCAGTAGTTGTTCGGCGAATCTTCCCAACGAGCTCTCGGTCTTTCTTGCAGCCTTGATCCGTTGATGCGTGCTGTCAGTATCTGTTTAGGCATGCAGTTATCGTCCATTCGTTGTACATGCCCTGCCCATTGAAGTCGCTGTAATTTGATGATTCTCGAAAATTCGCATTCATGTCAAGCTCATATTTGTCCAGATGCGCCATCCGTTTAGGTTGCGAGCTACTCCGAAAATTCGCTGAAGGACTTTTCGTTGAAATGTGCTTAGTTAGGGTCCTAGTTTCGCCAACTATAGTATAACACAGGTCGTATGATTGTTTTGTAATGCCGAGCTTCGTATTTCAGCTCGCATAATTTGATTTCATTATTGGAAGGACAGAGAAAAACGCCTTATTTGCTAGCTATATCCGTCGCTTATTTTGTCTGTTTAGCCTTCTCAGATATGTTGCTCATCAAGTTGGTCGACCCGTAGCTCAATGCGTAGAAGGGTCAGCCTCATGTGTTAATACTGTCGTTACGGGTTCAAGTTCCGGCGTTCGTGGCCATGGATGTTTGTGTTGTCTTCCCCCTGTAGTGCGAGGCGCAATAATAAGCCACATCATTTCCAAACTTCTCGCGGGTAGTCGGCTATATGGGAGCATTAGGTGCATGCTGGCAAAGTGCATCGTCCGAAACTGGTTTATACAAACAAAACGTCAGCTAAGCCACGTAGACTAGTTGACGCGCTATGCCCAACTAGGGGTTAGGGTAAATTAGTACCCAGTTATGTGAAGTCTATGCATTCAACGCTGAGGTCCCCGAAATTGTGCTGGCATCCTTCTTCTTAACTGCATCATTCTTTTTGTCCTCGTTAATGCGTAGTCCAACTTCTTTTGCAGCCGTGTCAAGATTAAGCAGAAGTTGTAATGAACCATATTCTGATCTGGTAGTGCTACTTTCACCGGCAGATTGAAGGCAGCACCTCTCTCTCTCTCTCTATTGCTCTAACCCCTTGTGGGGCATAGCGCGTCAACTGTTCCATTTGGCCCAGTTGACGATTCTCGGCATAAACTGGTTTCGGAGAATGCAGTTGCCAGCATGCACCTCCTGCACATCCATGGCCACGAACGTCGTCGTGGACGGGACTCGAACCCGAAACGCCGGTAGTCAAACATGAGACTGATGCCTCAACACACTGCGCTACCGGTCGCCGTCGGTGGTACGAATCCAGAGGCCATTACACCTGGGCCACGATACGCGAGGGCGTCTTCGCCGTCCGCCAACTATTCCATCTCTACCGCCCAATTTTATTTATTCCCCATTTTTGCCTCCCCTATTTGTGTTGTCTTCCCCGAGCCTATGAATTTTTATTAAAGCGTAAAGAATAGAGGCAACGAGCGGCGAAAACCCCACCCACGTCTCTCGAACTGAGCTACAGCAAGCATATGCCGCCACTTAGCTCGTTTCGTTGAGGGACCTTTTTATTTGCCAGATGGCATAACCCGACCTTCACTGCCACCTATGGGAATCTTCGGATACCCACCAACCCGCCCGTTATATATTTGGCACCCAACGTGAGGCCCATTTCTGGTAAAGAACTTGACTAAAAAGGACCTCATCGGGCTCTTTCTTGGCTCTTCTTGCTTGCTCTAAGTCTTGAACTTGGCCACTTTACTTAACATATTTTCCCGTCAAGTAGCTGTGTTTTCCTCTATAGCACCCCATGCTTGCTATAGAGTAGGTTTCCTTTTAGATTCAGTTTAACAAGGCAGTCCTGGCTTTGTGTCCGTCTTTTGCGGTTTAGCCACGTATTTAAGGCCTCCACAAAGGCTAAAAAATACCGGCGTTGGAAGCCTCTTCGGTGTCCGGACGAAGCGCGGGGGGCCCTAGATACCCTGTTGTTTGCCAGGATTGTCCCTTAAAGTAACATAAAATTTTGCTTACACATATTATTGCATTTTTCTATTATCCATGTGCTCAGCCGCTTACAGAGTTTATCACTGAATTACGGAAAAAAATGCAGTGTTCCATCTGGTTCCACGATTCTCTGCAACCTATTGATCGTCTGGATGATGGAAGACGCAGTGTTTTTTTTGACATGGATATGTCTTATAGCTGGGGGTCATCCTAAAAATCTGTCCGTAACACGAAATGTCTGTTTTTCTACTCGGGGGTCAGAAGAGGAAACAAGCCCATTGAAAATTTTTCCGAGTTATATAAATGTAGTGGCCGATCCTCAGTCAATCCGAGTCAGTCATCAAAGGGAACTGACGAAAATCGAAAAACATCGCGTCATGGACTGACTAAACAACCAGGCACCCATAACGCAAGTCAACATCATTCAACTGCCATCCCCTCGTGATTCAAATCTGCTCACATCATCAGCCACATCCAGACAACCTGTCTCCCTCACTCGTGCACAGCGCTATGGCTTCTCCTTCACACCAATCTTTTTGTTTTCATCAATTACGTCACTAACCTGACACAATAAGAAAATCGTTGGGGTAGATCGGGAAATAGCTTCAACTTCAACACACACGCACACACTCGTATGCACGCAATGGAGAGACGGTTGAGTCGAAGAAGTTCAATGGATTGGTGTTGCTTCGTCATCGGCGACAGTGCGAAAGAGATGCTTGCTCCACGAACCTTGGACTACACTTAGCCGAGTACTATCTAAGTATCTAATAGTAAGTGTGTTTAGCTAGACCGCGGGTTGACGCGAACGATCGCGGATTTACGTACTAACGAAGCACAGGCGCATATACAATATGTAGAGTGTATGATCGCTTGATCCACACACGGGGCAACGGTTGGGTTAATTTGTATTCTCCTGTACACTATGCGGGACGGTATGTCTTGAAAATGATACAAAGTATCTACACTGCATGCAGATACATCGGAACATGGATATGTCTTATGCCTACCGAATCCGAAAGCGTGGGACGTGTTTTGTCGAATGATTTCATCCAGTATAACTATACTGGGATCCTTATAAAACTTACGTCGATATCTTCAACACAACAGGTTCCACGCAGTCGGTAGCCAAAGACATACCCATGTTCCGATGTATCTGCATACAGTGTAGATATGTACTTTGTATCATTTTTCCCTATCTATCTCGTCTACAATGGTTGCCGGCTAGCTCAGGAGCCCAGTTCGCTTTTTTCCTTTTTGCAAGACACTCTGTCCTCAGCTTCTATTTCTTTGCAGGCCTCGTAGTAGAAACTGCCCTCTAATGAAGCTTATTCTGGTCTGGTAGTACTGCTTCTACCGTCAGATCGAAGGCAGTACCTAATGGGTAATGATGTGTCGGTGGTACGAGACCAGAGGCCGACGGTCCCTTGCATCCGGACCCCGATGTGAGCGCAAGGCCATCTTCGCTGTCCGCCAACCTTTCCATCATTTTCGCCCCATTTTTTTTGTATTCCCCATTTTTGTCTCCCCTGTTTGTGTTGTCTTCTCCAGGCCTATGAATTTTTATTAATTCGTGAAGGACAGAAGCAACGAGCGTCGAAAGCCCCACCCACGCCTCCCGAACTGAGCTACAGCAAGCATAGGCCGCTTCTTAGCTCGTTGAGGGGCCCTTTTTTTCGCCAGGTGGCCCGGCCTTCACGGTCATTATGCTACTTGAGGCTGCGCCCTCACGGGATACTTTGGATGCCCACCAACCAGTTCAAGTTCCTCTTAGTCAGGCATTTTTCCAGACATGATGTTGATGTAGGCTGCGCAAACTATCAATTTCGTCGACTTGAAGAGTAGCATGCTTCTGGTGACCGCATTTTTTACCCGGAAGGTGTATTCAAGTGCGTCGGAACCAGTCCGCCATCTTGCTGCAATCCAGTATGTTTTCAAAGACATTAGCCAGCCTGTTTTGAATCCTGGCCTGTGAGTCGGAGTTGGTCATCGTCATCTCTGTAAGTCGTACTAGTTTTACTGGAATACCTTGTTGCAGCATACCGTACACAATATTCGATACTGTCGTTTGCTTACTGAAAGACGGCAAAGATTTGGTAAATGTCGACGTTGTATACCCAACACTTTCCAGGATTTGTTTGTCCGCGAAACCATATCAGTTGTTGATCGAACAGCCGCCATAATATTCGCCAAAAATCCACCCAGCTTACGGTTTTATTCTCTTTTCGAGAATTTTAGTCCGTACTTTTTAGGACTTACAGACTAAGGAGATGCCTTGATTTAGTTAATTATGACTGTGTCTCAGCGACGAATGCGAATATTCTGATTTCCGTTAACTCATAACCTCCGTACAGGACCCAACTGAGTTGACACAAACACTCACTTTGATATCTGCAAGCGATCGTGAAATATCGTGAAAAAAAATTGTTTTGTTTCGGCGAACGTTATTGTTCTAGGGTTAATAGACATTTAAGGCGCCTCTTTACAATGGTGAATGTTATGGCCAACAGTTGTAGTCCACAATATCATGGACCATGGGTCGTATATTATTTTCCATAGCCCCTAGTGGAGGCACAGCGCGTCAACTATTACTAAGAGTCTAAGTTGACATTAGTTGGCGGGGAGCAAAAATCCTCTTCCATAGTTCTCCTCGTAGGCGCTCTCTTTCTGATCACCGGTACATTCAGTTTACCCTTGACGTGACATAAGAGGCTAGAGCAGTCTTCCTTAATCGGAAAAGTACGGACTGGATCAAATTTCGGGAAACTCTTTAAATTTTGCTGCCTCCGGTACCAAATCAACCTCAAAACAGACAAGAACTTAACGGCATGGTGCATACTTTGGATGCACTAAAGGAGGTCAGCCAACATGATATCGTGTCCGCTCAGCAAACCCAGGGCGAGTAGAAAGCCAACGTGGTGGAATGGTGGTGTTAATCAGGGTAGGGTGGCGTGTAGAAAGACTTTTAACAGGGCTAAGAATCTAGGAGTGCGTCCGACTGAGTTTCGTATAAACAGCTCCTTCCTAAGCATACACAAAAATACACTGAAAAAAGTTAAGCGCAGGTCATGGAGACAGTTTTGTGAAAGTATAGAGGGTGCTGGTGAGACATCCTAGACACAAATTCTTCTACTTCTACTTCAGCTACTTAATGTTGCATGATGGCTTCTGGCTGGGCCGAGCTGCTTCCCCTGTGGATGTAGGCAGCTCCTCCGGTGTGTTAGTGTATTACCAGCTTACCGTTCGTCATCCATGGTGTTGAGCGATAGAAAAATAGCTGTTGCCATAGGGTTCTCCCATAGCGATCTGGGAGTCAGGTGCGTATGTGAAGCTGGGCATTGAGGTGCTTCATTGCAAGCAGCACAGATGTTTGAGACGTCCTGCTCAGTGCGGGATTGGTAAGAATTAAGTCGTGAACGCCAACCTGACCGAAGTTGGGCGAATCGTAGTCCTTTAATTACCTCGGTCACGTGACCGCATCCTCCAATCTTGGAAGCCAAGTTGCTCGGCGTCAGCATATACTGATCTCTCCCAATGAGTCTCATAGTCTCGCTCCGTCGACTCGACGTCCGTTCATTACTTAATGCGAACATCGTTCTTTACTTGTACATGCTTTGCCCATTGAAGATGTTGTAGTTTGGCGATTTTCGAAACTTCCAGCTCATCGTACAGTTCATACAACTCATGATTGTACCGGATGCGGCATCTGTTTCGGTTGTAAACTGCTCAGAAAATTCGCCACAGAACTTTCAAGCCTGTTCTGGTTCCTAACCTATGAGACGGAGTTGGTTATCGTCATCCTTTTTTTAGTCGTATTAGTTTTGGAAATAGAACTCCTTATTGAGGCACACCTTGTTTAATCTTCCTAAGCTTCGAATTACTGTTCCTGATTTCGGTATAGTATTGCGGACCAGTGAGATAATTGGCAATTCATTTAACTACAATACTTGCGCTGGAAGTGATGAGCAATTTATGCTGAATTGAAGTACTGAATGGCTGATTGTGTCAAAGACTTTTAAGGTGAGGTCATTGCGGATTAAAGATATTATGGCATCCGACGCCATAGTCGGATTAGTGCTTCAAGCAATTTGGCAACTACTGACGATAGGATTCGCCGAGGGTCGCTTTTTTCCCAGGTTTCTAAATCGGGAGCACCCTTCCTTACTTACAGAGTTCAGGAATGATCAGCAAGGAGATGGATAGATTGAAAGTAGCTTTAAGGTAATCGATAGCTTGCGAATCGAGATGTTTGAGCGTTGCCATTCAAATGCCATCAGCTCGCAAGGCTTTTGAGTTGCTTCTTCTTCTTATAACTGCAACTACTTAATCCGTGGTAAAAACAGGTATGTTGTCCGCGGTTCGGTTGTGGATCTTCCTACGGATTATGTGGTTAAGTCTGTCAGGTGTTGGGTGTTCAACAAATTTTTTATTGAAACGACTTGCGTAGTGAGTAGGGCCGCTTACTGAGTTATCTTATCACCGAACTGAATGGCAACGTTCCCTTTCTGGTTTGGTGAATTACAAAGGGCACGAACTTGCTAGCTCTCTCATCTGCCATACTGGCGGCTGAGGCTAGAAAGTTGGGCCGAATTTCCTGAGTACGTTCTGCAGGAATGAACCTTCGGGTAAACTGTCGGGGCTTTCAGTTCAGTTTTTTTTTTATTTATCGGTTATTTAGTTACTATAACAACAAAATGCTTCTCAATTCAAGACGCAACTGAAGCGTAGGCATCTGCCCCTACGTCTATGGCCGGCCTGAAGGTATTCATTCATTATCTACTTCATATGCTAAAATTATATTAAACAATAAATTGCGGTCGGCAACCCGTTCATCAAGTTGGTAGATTCACTTTTCAGCTGTTCTTTCCTATACGAAGTACATATCGTCAACAACTGTTTCGATAGAGTTAGGGCCGTTTTCTCAATGGCTGGTTAAATCTTATCCTGTAGATAAACGCTAATCGGCACTCATCTTCCGGTTAAGAATTTATCGGACATTAATTCCAAACAGCTGATACGAACTACTGAGATTTTGACAGCTGGAACTGTTTACGTTTGCACATTCAAATGAGACAATTAAACTGATCACAAGAAACAGAGTTCTGAATATTCATTCGAAGGAAACGGATCTGAAACCAACTTAGTCGCAAAATAATGCGGAGAGGTGGCACAGACGTAGAATAGAATTGAACAGGTGGCGGAACTCCGCCAAGAAAATCAGCTGACTTTCTACCGCATTAGCTGCGCTGTGGACTGCATTATCATATTTTGAGCATTGCATGCGCTAAGGTTAAATTTAGTGTCCCTGATAGCTAACTGGCAGTTTAACCAGACATTGAGAAAACGGACCTTACCCTAATTCAACGTTGCAACAAGTTTGTCGCCCTTATTCTCAATGTCGGGTTAAACTGTCAGTTAGCTATCCGGGACACAAAATTTAACCTTAGCGCAAGCAACGCTCAAAATATGATAATGCAGTCCGCATCGCAGTAGAAAGTCAGCTGATTTTCTTGGCGGATTTCTACCACCTGTTCAATTCTATTCTACGCCACCTCTCGGCGTTATTTTGCGGCTGAGTTGATTTGAGATCCATTTCCTTCGAATGAATATCCAGAACTCAGTTCCATGTGACCAGTTTAATTGTATTATCTGAATGAGCGAACTTAAACGGTTCTAGCTGTCAAGAACTCAGCAGTCCGTATCAACTGTTTGGAATTATTGTCCGATAAATTCATAACTGGAAGATGAGTGCTGCTTGGCGTTTATCTACAGGATAAAACTTAACTGGATTTTGAAAAAACGGCCCTAAGTGTTCGAACACTATCCACAAATAGCATTTCGTTTCCAGTCACCCATTTAACTCAAAGTTATTTGTGAGCAAAGTTGTGTTAACTTTTCGGTTGTACACCCACAATATGTAATAATATGGGCTTGCCACACTTACTTGATGACACCAGGAGCTCGCTGCCGTCGAAGCAGTGGGGTTTATTAAAAAAGAAAAGCCAATTGCTGCATTAGTTTTTGGTATTGCATTAACAACAATACCAAAAAAGATACAAAGTATCTACACTGCATGCAGATACATCGGAACATGGATATGTCTATGACCACCGACTGCGTGGAACCTGTTGTGTTAAAGATATCGACGTAAGTTTTATAAAGATCCCAGTATAGTTATACTGGATGAAATCATTCGAAAAAACACGTCCCACGCTTTCGGTAGGCATAAGACATATCCATGTACCGATGTATCTGGTGGCAGTGTAGATACTCGTCATAAATTCTACTTTGCTTTGTCCTGTCCATTCGGGCTCCTTTCTCTCGCGGGATCGTTTCGTTTTCGTTTGCATCGCATGTGTGCAATATTCACCTCCTCTCGTGCACCCTGTTCTATCTACCCGTTCATTACAGTTTGCAGACTGCAGCCTATCGACATTTCTCTGAGTAAGTTTCTGCTAATCGCAATCACGCTTCCCACCAGCTTTTCCCAATCGGACGTGTATTGTGTTTGTGTATCTATTGCAAAATCGCTCCCACACTATCCGTCTCATCCCGCCCCTTTAATCAACAGTTCGAGTCCGGCACACACAATCCGTTTCTCAAGTAACGCGTGCGACTCTATGCGATTGTGTCCGGCAAACAGAAAGGGAAACTAACAAAAGTAAACAAAACATTCCAACATATGCTCAAAGAGAATGCTCAAGAAAAATTACATCATGTCACGATGAGCTGCCCGGAACTATAACATCCTGCGACGAATATTTCTCTATTTAGGGGCTTGGGAGATTTTAACTCGCGCAGTACGAACCCGCCATTTTGTTTTATGATATGTTTATTGCACGTGTGGTGGGCGCCCACATTGTGGGCCAGTCAGACCTCAAATCGCCGCCATTGCAAATGCACAGCCACAGTTGCTGGATCACCCGATTTGGATAGAATGAACTTCATCCGCGATGGCTCTCGCTCTCTATCTTCGGGAGCGGGAACTATGTAATGTACACACTCTCAAATTGCGTCTGCGCGAATAAAATAATGCAAAACAGCGTTATTAACAATACAATCAATCTTTATTCCAATTCGATCAGAATGTAACAACCACTCATCATTCTTTTGAATGTTGGGTCGATGACTTTGGGGTTGGTTGTACGTTAACATTATCCGACTGATATGTTACTCGCGTGTCCAAATGTTAGTCGAACTGACTACTTGCTACTTTTTCTGGGACCCTATTGATTCAGATATGTAGTACAACGCGCGCTATTTTATTTGTTTGGATTCCAGCCATTTTAAACATTTTGGAATTTTTGCGGAAGAGGGGCATTTGAACTTCTGCAGACCTCTGAATGTACATGATAACATATAAAATAACATCCTGCGACGAATATTTCCTTATTTCGGGGCTTGAGAGATTCTAGCTCGCCTAGTATAAATCCGCCATTTTGTTCTTTATGTTTATTGCACATGTGGTGGGGGCCCACATTGTTGACCAGTCAGACCTCAAATCGCTGCCATTGCAAATGCACAAACACAGTCGCTGGATCACCCGATTTGGCTCGAATGAACTTCATCCGCTCTCGCTCATCTTCGTGGGGCGGGAACTATGTACACTCTCTCAAATTGCGTCTGCGCATGTCCAAATGTTAGTCGAACTGACTACTTGCTTCCTTTTCTGGGACCCTAGTGATTGAGATAGTACAACACGGGCTATTTTATTAAATGATGAATGGGAATTGGAGGAAATTGAAGGTCATTGAAAGTCCTTGGACGTCCTTGACCTAAATAATAAGTAAAAATGGAATTTCATTCATAGTTACCTCAGATTGGGTCTATGCATGTGCATGTCGGGAGTGCACAATTTGTTTAATGAAATGATGAGAATGAGAATGATATGAATGAATGAGAGGAGGAGGTCCGCTGCCCTGAGCGAAATTTCGCATACATTCAGAGACCAAAAATTGCATGTGAGCATGTCGAGCGAGGAGAGCAGACGACTTCTTGCGACGTGTTCTGGGGGCCTAGTCAAGTTAGGTAGTACGGAGCGTACTCTATATTTTTGAAGATTTTGAATGTATGGTATGGTGTGTATGCAGGAGTTTTGATTATGGCGTCGCGTTGACTGAGAGCGTGGGACAGAGAGCACAGAGAGCGCCTGTTCACCCGTACAATATCCCAGTCGGACATTTGTCTCCGATCCCAGTGGAATCGCAAAGTCTTCGATTCCTTACCGGTTCCATTCATCGGCTTGTCTCCGAAGCTGAACAAATTCAAATGTTTTCAATTATGTATCGAATTAGCCTGAAATTTGAATTCATTTGAAAGTATCTGGCATTTGGCGACGCATGTTGTCATACATTTATATGAAATATGGAATACGGAATATGTTGTTTTTTTTCTGTAAGCCTTGAATACAATCCGCCGTTACATTAAAAGTGCCGTGAAATCAATACAAAAAGATTTCACGACACTTTTAGTTTTTGGACGAATTGTATTTATCAGGCTTAAATAGATTTAACCCATTTATACAGTCATCGATCCGAATTCGATCTCAGTGTCGATTCCTCGTTGGCTACAGTCATCGGTCCGGAATCGGTTCCAGTCACCGATCCGGATTCGATTCCACATTGGCTACAGTATCGATTCTAAAATACGTTGACTCCAGTCATCGATTCTCCATCGACTACCGTCATCGATTCCGGATCGATTCCTGTCCTCATTTTAGGTATCGCAAAAGCGGCCATGCCCATACAAATGTCTCCGACGTGTCTCCGATAAAGTCATCGATTCCTTAGTAGACAGTCATCGATCCAGGACCGATCAAGTATCGGTTCTTGTCCGACTGGGATGTTATTTCTTGTCGTCCACAACGTCAACCTTTATCGCTATCAAATCAACATCCCAACATGTACACACAGGATCCCCGCAAGCCATGCACAATGACCACTTCACTCAAACGACATGCACAACCAGAAAAGAAAAATTTTCAATGGGCTTGTTTCCTCTTCTGACCCCCGAGTAGAAAAACAGACATTTCGTGTGACGGACAGATTTTTAGGATGAGCCCCAGCTATAAGACATATCCATGTCAAAACTAATGCTTTGACTTCTCCAGGGGAATGCGCGCGTCAGCGCCTCTTGGATAGCTATGCCTTATTGACGTTGCGATTGCACATAAATTTAAGATCGTGCAGTTGCTAGCATGCACCTCCTATTCGAGCCGCCTTTATTGACAAGCTTGTATCACTGTGGGGGTTCTATTAATGCGCCGGAGATTGAACACCTAGATGTTTCATCGTAGAGTGGCGACCGAGACCTCGTGGCTAACGAGCGCTAACTTTTTTCCTTTGGTTTTCATTTAAACTCCGCTCCCCATATTTACAAGGCTAACGCATCAGCGTACGAAGCGCTAGCTCACAGTTATTGGTAGTCACGCTAATAATGTAAACTACTCATTAATCTGTAATGGATGGGTAGGTGGCAATCAAGAGGAACTCATTCCTCAGGATGCCATCATTGCGGTGGCTCTCTCTCTCTCTCGGTGTCCTGGCGAGACGGCATGAACTGTAAAGTCTTTAGCCATGGAATTGACTTCAATGGGTAACTTAAGTGAACCAAAAATGGATCATAATTGAAAATATTTTCAATTGCTGGTTGTAGATACGTTAAGGATTGTGGGGAAAATAAATTAACACGAGTATGAAAGGGATTTAGAGAAAATGCTCGTACGCGTTTCAAAAGTTGCATTTATTCTACTGATATCTGATTCGTGCTACTCATTTTATTCAAACCACCGCTAGCCTGCCACGAAAACTTTTCACAATTCACCAAAACAAACAGATATAATACGAACCATTTATATTTTAAAGTATACCGCCCATGGCTTTTCATTGAATATTAAATTTGTATCTTGGTTGCCGAAATCGGTGCAATTTTGGCTAAGTAACTGTAAAGGTAAGTAAAGGTAAAGGTAGGTGAAGGGAAAATCACATACCCAATTGCATGCCTTGAGTCCTTCAGTCAAAAAGCCTGTTTTTTTTTAAAAGAGCGGATTTTGAGTTAACTCCGCCGAAGCCTTCCCAAGTCATGGCTGTAAAAGGAGGAGGGAATGATATGATGATGATGATGATCCTAAGCGTCACAATTCATTAGGGAGGCAAGAATCACGTAGTCAGACTTGCGACATAGTTGTGTAAATTCTGGCACACGGAAAAACTCAAAAGTTCTATCAAGGAAGCTGCAAGGAGAATATAAAGCCCGACGAGTGCGAAACGACTGGCTCGAAGAATACCAAAAATCACTTGATGCAAACTACGAAGCTCACAGACAATGTATCCAACGTCCAACTAGAGCTAAAAGAGAAAAATATGACGAGATACGGCGAATATCAAATATAATACAAAACAATAATTAGACGTAAGAAACGAAAATTCTTTGACGAGCAGCTGCTGAACATTAATGATAACCTAGCAAATGGAACCATCGCTATGAGCCGAGGACCAGCCTTTGTAAGGACAAGGATATAAACATCAACAGCGACACCGATAGCATCAACAACCGATCGGCGACCTATTTTGAAGAGTTTCTTAATCTGGCATCCGGTGTTCCCATAAAAGAAGCCCCAACCGTTGCCGATATGATCGATCATAGCCCCAATACACAATCTCTGACAATGAGAGAAGAAGAAGTTGGTCTCGCCTTGCAATCACTCAAACCAAATAAAGCACCGGCCACTGACGAGATTCCTGCTGAACTGCTAAAAACAGGTGGGACGGGTCTATTAAATGCAATACATAAGCTACTTCTGCGAATCTGAGAGGACTAGGTGATCCCAGAAGATTAGCATAGGAGCAACATCTGTCGCATCCACAAAAAGGGAGATAAATTGCGGTGTGGGAGCTACAGAGGCATCTCACTAGCCTGTACGCCTTACAAAATACTGACGGAAATTCTGGAAAATGGGATAAAGCCGCAAGTTCATCATTGGCGAGTAGAGTAGATTTCGGACCTGGCCAATCGACAACCGATCTGCTTTTCACGGTCAAGCAACTCCTGGAAAAGGGAATAGAACGTTACTTTCTCTCTCTCTGGATCCTGTCAACCTCTTGTGGGGCATAGGACATTAACCACGCTGACTTTCCACCTCGTCCTAGTCGCCGCTATCGCCTTCAACTGACTCCACGATTTGCGTAATGACTTACCCTCGACCTCAACTGATCTTCTCCAGGTGTTTCTAGGTCATCCAACGCGTCGACTTGCATCGGTTACCAGTGGGTTCCAATCGAGGGCCTGTTTAGCAATGTTTTCCGGCCGTTTTCGAAGTGTGACCTATCCATTGCCACTTTCGCCTTTTTATGGAGGTGTCTATCCTCCTGTAATGAACAGGAGGTCATCGTTAGAAATGACCTTCGGCCAGTGTATGTGTAGGATACGCCGTAGACACTGATTCACGAAAGTTTGTAATCTATTTGTTATCGCCCTGGTCACCTTCCAAGTTGAACAACCATAAAGAAGCACATATTTTATATTTGTTCAAGAATTAAACACGCCATATAAAAAACTTAGTCATAATAATGTAAATTTGAAACCAACAATGCCATCTGTTGGTAAAACGAGTTTCGCCTACAGATGGCAAATGAAATTATTTAATTTAGGATATGCTTGTATGTATATGTACATTGTAAAATAAATCGCCCACTTGGATTAAGTAAGTAGCGCAAACAAGACGTCTTTTCTCTCCCGGTTTCTTGACCACGTTGCATTGTGAGTTGCATACATTGCAACTTCATATAAAATCATCAAAACGCATCGCAAGCCTTGTTTCGAATCACTTCTGACCCTGCTAAAATAAATGTCATGCAAACTCACATTAGGGCATTGCAAGCTTTGAAACAACCTGTAGAGAGTTGGGGTTGCCTTCTAATTTATTTGATAACAGATAAATTTGATCCAAGCACAAAAAAAGAATGGGAGAAGTTAGGCGTAAACCGTGAGGAGTTACCCACACTGAATAATTTGACAGATTTTTTGGAAAGTCAGTGCCAGTTACTAGAGAAAATTAATAAATCCTTTAGTGATCCAAACCACCACAGCGTTGGAAAGAATGCGCCACGAAAATCAGTGTTCTCATCAACAACTACACCGCCTGAGTGTCCGTTGTGTAGTCAACAGCACGCATTATTTGCATGTGAGACTTTCCTTAATTTGCCAGTTAACAATCGAATCACAGAGCAGGTATACTAAGAGCAGGAACTCAGAACAGATTTATTTTTAAAGCAGGATGCAAATAATCCCACGCACACAAATAAGCCTCACCACTCTAGAAGCAACGGCTACAATTTAAAGTAAACCGACCTTTAGAGTGATAAGGACAGCAACACATCAAATCAACTGTTTCTGTTGATTAAAACGCCCAAGCTTCCTCAGTTGCTATTGTATGCGTGACATGGTTCCTCAATTTCATATGTGTGAGTTACCATTTTCGGCCATTGCATTCGTGCATTTCCATCTTTGGGGGCGTGGCTTGTGTCAAGTGCATGATGAAACGTCTGTGATGAAAAAAACGATTTATTTGAAAAATTTTACAAATTTTAAAAACACCCTAATAGCACCTCCACCACTTTAGAAAAAATCATTCTACATCAGAATTCATATGCCATAAATCATATATAATACTAAATCATAGACCACATAGCATGTTTTTTCTTTCCGGACATCCTAAAATGCGACCATAAAGATTCAGTTTCCGATTTTTCATCACACACTTTTTATTCATTCACTTGCTACAAGCCACACCCACAAAGATTCACCCACCCGCACCCACAAAGATTCTTGATGACCATCCCACAATTTCGCATGGTTCCCCTTACCTGAAGAGCGCACGGTCGCCATCTTTTCACAGTCTATCAACGTTCATGTACATTTGCCAGAGAGGATCAAACAGCATGCGATCTCATTGATAATGCATCCAATACGAAATGGGTTTGCTATCCGTTGCCATGCGAAGTTCACTCCGATTTTAGAGGCCCCGCCAGGCACAATGAACGCGGATATAAGACCCCCATAGACAATGCAATTCATCGTAAGACGACAACGCTATTCATCGTGGGATTAATCTAACGATGGATCGCCACAAAATATTTCGCGGCTAAAATTATATGGAACTGTAGAAACAAAACGACAACGATAGGCGCATACACTCTGCGATCGAACTGACGATCACAATATCGCCAGATAGGCGTCGACTGATCGCAAGGTAGATGGGGGGCTTTAGTTTTCACTTTTTTCACATCCATTGTGTACCGATTAGTGAACACAACACATACGCAAGTGAAATACTATGGGCAACCTTTGCTTAATTTATACTGAGTTCCAACTCTGTTATATTTTTCCTCTATGATCGAATTGCCGAAGTAAGACGCCATAATCGGTGCATAAACTGTTTAAGGACAGGGCACATGGTAAGTGTTTGTCAATCTAAAGGGTGTCGCAAATGTGGAAAGATGCATAATACGCTGCTACATTTAGAAAAGGGTATAGAAGAGCCTAAGAATGCATCTTCAGTGACAGCCACTCATGTAAACAATGAACTAAAATACATACATTTAATTTACTTCCAACCGCTATTGTAGACGTTCTAGACGAATTGGGGTGTGCACACGAATGCACTGTTTTGCTAGATTCAGGTTCCCAATCTAACTTTTTGTCAACAAGTCTGTGCAGAAAACTTAACCTACGCACAACAAAGGTTAATCTCAATATTATAGGCATAAATCAGCATGAATCGACAATCACTCATAAAACCGAAGCCGTTATCAAATCTAAACATTCAGATTTAGAAGTCTCTTTACATTTTCTGGTTACACCGCAAATTACATCGCAGCTTCCCAGTGAATTCATCAATATCACAGAATTGAAAATTCCGAAGGACATCAAGCTAGCTGATCCAACGTTTCACACTCCGAAACAAATAGATATGTTAATTGGAGTCGACTTGTTTTGGAGTCATGAAAGATCAAGTACTCCATACTTACATAAATCTAAATTGGGCTTCATTGTATCGGGTAGGATACCAACACAGCAACAATTGCCGCGCACCGTAAGCTGCAATACCTCCGTTCTCTCTGAACAACTCAAAAAATTTTGGGAAATAGAGGAGTGCCCTAAGCAAGAACACTTCTCAAGTGAAGAAACGGCTTGTGAGCAAAACTTCATCACCACCACTAAGAGAAATGAAGATGGACGTTTCATTGTAACGATCCCTTTCAAGGCTCCATTAGACTCCTTGGGAGATTCCAGCGAACAAGCAAAGAAGCGTTTCGAAACAATCGAAAGAAAACTGCAACGCAACAAACCTTTCAAGGAAAAATATGCCAAATTCATGCAAGAGTATCAAGATATGCAACACATGTCGCTAGTCGACGCAGTCAATTCAGTCATATCTATTATTTACCACATCATGGGGTACTTAAAGAAGACAGTCTAACAACCAAAATGCGCGTTGTATTCGATGGCTCTGCAGCAACGACTACAGGGGTGTCAAACAATGATTTGCAAATGGTGGGAGCTACGATGCAGCAGGATCTTCTTGCGATACTTATTCAACATCGTTTGCATCCGTATGCAGTGGGAGCGGATATCACTATGATGTTTCGGCAGATCCTTATAAACCCAGAACAAAGATCACTCCAGCGCATATTTTGGAGATTTGATTCTAGTCAGCCACTTCAAATTTATGAACTTAACACAGTAACATATGGATTGGCTTAAAGCTCGTTTTTAGCAATAAGATGCTTATTTCAACTTGCTGAAGAAAATGAGCAGAAGTTTCCTAAAGCTGCAGAAATTATTAGAAGGAACATGTACGTCGATGATTTGTTGTATGGTGCAAGTACGATTGAAGAAGCAATCACCATCCAAAGGGAAATATCTTTAATCTTAGCATCTGGTGGCTTTCAGCTGCGCAAATGGATTTCAAACGAGCCAATAATTTTAAATGAGATTCAAGACGCTAAACAAAACGTAGAATGTCAGGTTTTAAGATTGGGAGAAAATGACATAGCCAAGACGCTAGGACTTTCGTGGTCATGTGCAACTGACGAATTGGCATACGACATTAAGCATGATTACAACTCCAGATCTCACACCAAGCGTTCCATTTTATCGACCATAGCACGAATCTATGATCCTTTGGGACTATTAGGTCCATTCGTGATAAAGGCAAAAATCATCTTGCAAAAACTTTGGCTTTGTAAGTCATCCTGGGGGATGATCCACTACCCCCAAAAATAAACACTGAATGGGAAAGCTTTATAGAAAATATTGCATCTATAAAAACACTGCGAATTCCAAGGCAAGTTTGTTGTAAATCTCCGACAAAGGTAGAAATTCATGCATTTTCTGATGCAAGTGAGGAAGCATATGGCGCTTGTGTATACGTTCGGTCAGTTGATTCAATTGGAAATATTTGTGCCAGTTTACTGACCGCTAAGTCGAGAGTAGCACCATTAAAGTGCAAGAAGAAATCGAAACGAGCTTCTAAAGAACCCATCACGATTCCCAAATTGGAACTGTGTGCGGCGCAGCTTTCAGCGAAGCTAGTTGACAAGGTCAGAAGCTGCTTGGGCATAAAGATTGACGAGTTTTTTTATTGGTGTGACTCAACAATAGTTTTAGGTTGGTTACAACAGGAACCTTATGCTCTTAAAACTTTCGTCAGTAATCGCGTTTATGAAATACAATCACTAACAAGTGTTAACAAATGGTATCATGTTTCCTCGAAGGAAAATCCCGCAGACTTACTATCCAGAGGCATGAATCCAAAATTCTTAGAAGATTTCTGGTTAAAGGGACCAAAATGGCTTTCAATGCCTAAGTTTAGCTTGCCGCCATTGGAAATTGAAGAAGATTTACCAGAATTAAAAACTTTGAATAAAGCTACAGCCCTGTCCAACTCTAGCCAAAAACTTATCGCGTTCGAAAACTACTCGAGTTTAGACAAATTGGAACGAATCATGGCATATTGCCTACGGTTTATCAACAATATTAGACGTCCCAAAAACGAGCGCCAATTTCAGAATATTACTATCAAGGAAATTCGAGAGGCTCATAATCAATTAGTCAGGCTATCACAGCAAGAATCATTTCACGAAGAGATCAAAGGCATCCTTGGAAATCAGAAAATCAAGAAAGGGAGCAAACTCTTCAAATTGAACCCATTTATACATTCGGATGGAACACTTTGGATGCGCGGACGCTTGGAAAATTCAAATTACATTTTTTCCAAACGTCACCCTTTAATAATTACTTCTAAGCATCACCTAACAAAATTAATTTTTAACCGAGAGCATAAAAGGCTGCTTCATGTCGGTCCAGAAGCATTACTTTCTTATATACGGGACAAATACTGGCCCATTTCTGGTAGAAATTTGGCGCGAAAAGTCGTCGGTGAGTGTGTAATATGTTTCAAAATTAACCCAAAGAGTTTGAATCCACTAATGGGTAACTTGCCTCACGATCGAGTTACTCCGGCGCCAGCATTTTACGTCACTGGTGTAGATTATGCAGGTCCTTACATTATGAAGGATAGAAAGGGTCGCGGATGCAAGACCTCAAAATGTTACATTGCCCTATTCATTTGCTTCGCGACAAAGGCGATCCACCTCGAACTTGTCACTGATTTGACAACCGAATGCTTTATATTAGCCTTGAGGCGATTTGCTTCCCGTTGGGGAATGCCGGGAACGATATATTCCGACAATGGAACTACCTTCGTGGGCGCCAGAAATGAGCTTCGAGAGCTTGGAAAGTATATTCAGACGAATCAATCCGCCCTCTGTGATCGGTTTGTAGATGAGAGTTTTAATTGGCGTTTCATCCCCGCCTATTCACCACATTTTGGTATTATTTGGGAGGCCGGGGTCAAATCTACTAAGCACCATTTACGCCGCATAATGAAAAATACGATTTGAAGAATTTTATAGTTTACTGTGCCAAATATCCGCTATCCTCAACTCCCGTCCATTAACACCACTATCATCCAGTCCTATGGATTTCAACCCGTTAACGCCGGCGCATTTTTTAATTGGGCGATCAATGACTACAGTACCAGATCCAGACCTCGCTCATATACCAGTTTCACATACTTCTCGTTATCAACTAATCCAACAACTACAACAGCACTTTTGGAAACGTTGGTCAAAGGAATTTATATCGGAGTTACAAATGAGATCCAAATGGAATGAATCGCAAGAGTCACTGCAGAAAGGAGATCTGGTCCTCGTGAAGGATGACAATTTGCCATCCATGAAATGGTCTCTTGGACGAATTGTGGAGCTGCATCCCGGCATGGACTCCATTATTCGAGTCGTAACTCTGCGAACATCCAAAGGGATTATTCGAAGACCGGTCCATAAGCTATGTCGATTACCTATGGAGCACTTAACATCGAACAAAGCCGATAACGAAAGCACTGAGAAACCCGAAGCAATACAAACAAAATTAATTGATTTGAAAAAATAAAAATTAAACTTTGAAATAATTATCATACTGTAAAAAACAAAACAAAAGGATCCAAATGCATTGTTAATTATTGAATTTATTGAAAAAAACTGTATTTTTTCAAGGCGGCGAGTATATGTTCAAGAATTAAACACGCCATATAAAAAACTTAGTCATAATAATGTAAATTTGAAACCAACAATGCCATCTGTTGGTAAAACGAGTTTCGCCTACAGATGGCAAATGAAATTATTTAATTTAGGATATGCTTGTATGTATATGTACATTGTAAAATAAATCGCCCACTTGGATTAAGTAAGTAGCGCAAACAAGACGTCTTTTCTCTCCCGGTCTCTTGACCACGTTGCATTGTGAGTTGCATACATTGCAACTTCACATAAAATCATCAAAACGCATCGCAAGGGCCTGGTCAGCAAGCATCCCAGGCACCACAGCGGTTTTCGGAACAATTACTGGAAACGAGATAAGCAGCATCAAAATTCACAACAATATTGGTTTCGAAGATCCTGTGTTTGGTACTTCTGAAGATGTTGTTGTTTTGCCAGAACGGAGTAAAACTGAAAAAAGCTGCCCGAGCCTTATTGATGCAAGACAGTACATCGGCATCCGCTCCACCATTTGCTGTAACTACGCTTCCGAGGTAGCAAAAATTGTTCACTTTTTCCACCGTCTGCCCCGAAACACAAATTTCGTTCAGTCTTCCTGGATCCAAGCTCAAGTACTTGCCGCTTTTGTGATGCATGACATCTGTCATCTGAACTGGATGATCCGATATATTTGAAAGAAGACAAATATCGTCAGCGTAATTCAGGTGTTGAAGGTATTCCAACAGGTTCTATATGATACATTTGCTCTGGTGTTCATGAAGCGCACTGCGAAGTACGTTGTTAATGGCAATGAAAAACAATATGGGTGATAAAATGCAGCCTTGTCTCACTCCCCTGCGTAAAACGTGACATTGGGCTCTGCTATAGGACTCCTTGATGATGGATATGATTTTATCTGGTATACCTCTTCTATGTAAAGTCTTCCAAATGTATTCCCAGTCAACGCTGTCAAAGGCCTTCTGGAAATCGATGAACAAGAGATGTAATGGGGATCTCCACTCTGTGGATTGTTCAATAATAATTCGGAGGGTGTTGATGTGGTCGCTACATGAGAAGCCTTCGCGATTACCAGCCTTATCTTTCAGTGTGCGGTTAATTGTATGCTTGATCCGGTTTAAGACTATTTTTGCCATCAGTTTGGAGACTGCGGGGAGGAGGCAAATTCCACACCAATTATTACAATCCTTCAGGTTACGGTTTCTCAACACTGTTGGATAAGGGGGAGAAGAATATCCACAGTAGCGTTGATATCCGCCTGAAAGAGTTCCACCGGAATTCCATCTATCCTCGGAGCTTTATCCGCTTCAATTAGAGGTAGGCGTGCCTCCCTAGTTAACAGGATTCCGACGCTTGCCATTCGAGGTGACGTATCGTCTTCATTTCCAGAGTAGAGCAGTACTGTTTGGGAGCTTGGTGATAAATTCGTTCAAGATCCATGCCATCTTGTTTCGCTCAGTCCTAGTATATCGATGTTATATGCGGTCATTTCCCGTTCAATTTCATTGAGCCTCGCACTATTGCAGTCGCCCCACATTGTTCGAACGTTCCAAAAACCGATCGTGGTCTGTTGTTTGTAGTCCGTGACGTAACAAATCTTTGTTGATTTTAATCGAGCATAGGATAATATGGACCGTGATCGACCGTGGTGTACTGTATAGTATAACATCTGCAATTTGTATACAGTATAATTAATACGATTAACAAAGGGGCAACCGGTAGCTCAGTGCGTAGAGGCACCAGTTTCATGCCTGACTACCGGCGTTTTGTGTTCGAATCGCGTCCACGACGACGTTGTGGCCTTGCATGTTTGTGATGTGGTGCGAGGCGTAATAATAAGCCACAGTATCTCCCGACTTCTCGAAGGTAGGCGACTAAATGGGAGAGCAGGACGTGCATGCTAGGAACTGCATTCTCCAAAACAATTTTATGCGAGTGAAATGACAACTGGGCCACAAGGAACAGTTGACGCGTTATACCACACAAGGGGTTGGGGCAATTGAGTAACTCCATCTCACAAGTTGACTGGACTGAAGCAGACTAACTCACGCCCCCGAAAACATGATTATCACATTTAAACGGAAAGTCCTTTGGCAAATTTATAGAGCAGTTTGCGACCGAAATGGATGACGCATTCGGTGCAACCATGAGCTATACGAACTGTATTATAAGCTGGAAGTTTCGAGAATCGTCAAACTACAACGTTTACAATAGGCAGGACATATACAACGAATGCACGATGACCACATGTCTAAGAAAATATTCAATAGATGACACGTCGTTGGAGCAAGGCTGCGCGGAAGACCAAGAGTTTGTCGGGAAGACTCAGTAGATGATGATGCCAAACAGCTGCTGGGCCTCCAAAATTGGAGGACGTAGTCACGTGACCGAGATTGGAGGGCAATGTTCCAGTCGGCCAGGGCTCGACGTCAGGCTGGTGCACCACGATAATGATGACTTTTACCCATACTATGACAGATAAACACTATAACACATGACGACACCCAGCCGATGTATGATACTCATTTTCTCCTCCGGCACGGATCTTGTTCTCGACTGTCAAGTGTAATTGATCGGCTAACAGCATCTCATTTGTACCCCTATGCTATTGACAGCCGGGAGCAGAACGGTTAATCATGGAAGGCAAGGACACGTTCTGGAAATATGTCGAAGTCATCAATTTATTTCATATCATACCAGCGCTGACACCGCATTTTGTGTTGTCTGTTCAGTGAAAATTAAATTGCAGCCGACAGGTTGATGAAGTGGAAAGCATGGTTAATTAATTTTATAACGTTCCTTCCTACATAGCAAAATACAGACATTCCACCTTTGTGTTAAACATAACTTCAGTATTTGTATTGGATTCCAAAACAGGATTTATCATCATCATCATCGTGGCGCGACAGCCCGACGTCGGGCCATGGCCGCCTGGATCATTGTCCTCCCATTATCTCGGTCACGTGACCGCGTCCTCCAATTTTGGGAGCCCAGCAGCTGCGCGGCGTCCACACCTACTGAACTCTCCCAACGAGATCTCGGTCGTCCTCGCAGTCTCGCTCCGTCGACTCGTTCTGCATTCATTACTCTCTTAGGCATGCGATCATCGTCCATTCTTTGTACATGCCCTGCCCATTGAAGTCGTTGTAGTTTGACGATTTTCGAGACTTGCAGCTCATCGTACATTTCATACAACTCATGGTTGTACCGGATGCGCCATCCATCTCGATCGCAAACAGCCCCGAAAATTCGCCGTAGAACCTTACGTTCAAAAGTGTCTAGCATGTTTTCGGAGGCTTGAGTTAGGGTCCATGCTTCGCAGCCATAGCATAGCACTGGTTGTATAATGGTTTTGTACACGCGGAGCTTCGTGTTTCTGTGCACATGCTTCGATTTCATTATGGGGAGAACCGAGAAAAAAGTCTTATTAGCTAACTGTATCCGTCGCTTGATTTCGTCAGTTTCGTTGGCGTCCCTTGACAGGTTGCAACCCAGGTAGATGAAGTTGTTCACGAACTCGATGTTGAGGTCCCCCACGTTGATGCTCGGTTGTGCAGGTGTCCTTGTCACCGATTGCATCATTATTTTAGTTTTACCCTCGTTAATACGTAATCCAACTTCCTTTGCAGCGGTATCGAGCGTATGCAGAAGTTCTTCTGCGTCAGCCAATCTTCGGGACATGATGTTGATGTCGTCGGCGTACGCTGCTAATTGTGTCGACTTGATGAGTAGCGTCTTGCTGTTGTCCATATTCATGGCCCGAATAACGTATTCCAGTGCTAGGTTGAAGAGCGTCGGTGCCAGTCCATCGCCCTGTTTCAAACCAGTGCGTGTTTCAAATAGATCAGTAAGTCTATTCTGGATCCTGACTTGTGAGACGGAGTTGGTCATCGTCATCTTTGTCAGTCGCACTAATTTTGCTGGTATACCAAATTGCAGCATGATGTTGTACAGTACTCCACGATCGATACTGTCGTATGCCTGCTTGAAGTCGACAAAGATTTGGTATACGTTTACGTTGTATTCCCAGCACCTCTGGAGTATCAGTTTGACTGAGAAGAGCTGATCGGTTGTGGAGCGACCAGGTCTGAAACCGCTTTGATATTCGCCAATGACTCGTTCTGCGTACGGTTTTATTCTATTTTCCAGAATTTTCGTCAAAATTTTATAGGACGTACAAACTAGTGATATGCCCCTGTAATTCTCACACCGCAGTTTATCTCTCTTTTTATGAATTGGACAGATGATGCTTCTGCGCCAATCGTCTGGGATCTCCTCGTTCTCCCATATTCGCAGGAGTAATTAATGTATGGCATCAACTAGACTCGTTCCACCGAATCTTAGCAGTTCAGCTGGAATCTCGTCAGCGCCCGGCGCTTTATTTCGTTTTAGTGACCGCAACGCGAGATCAACTTCCTCTACTGTCGGGGGTTGAATGGGTGGACCTAGATCAACAATATCGTCGAGAGCTTCCTGTGTGGGGATGTTAGATGGTCGGTTTAGAAGCTCTTCAAAATAAGAGGCCCATCGTTTGTTAATACCATCGGTGTCGCTGATGATGTTTCCATCCTTGTCCTTACAAAGGCTAGTCCTGGGTTGGTAGCCGTTCTTAATTGTATTTACTAGTTTGTACGCTTGTCTGGTGTTCCTATTAGCTAAGTTTTCGTTTATGTTCAGCAACTGCTCGTCAAAGTATTTACGTTTCTTACGTCTAATTATTCTATTCGATATTCGCCGTAGCTCGTCATATTTTTCTCTTCTGGCTCTGGTTCCTCGTTGAATCCATTGTCTGTACGCCTCGTTTTTGGCGTCAAGTGAATTTTTGCATTCTTCGTCGAACCAGTCATTTCGCGCTCGCCGGGCTTTATATCCCACGACCTTCTCTGCGACATCCTTGATGGTACCCTTGAGTTCTTCCCAGAACCCATGGACGCCTGTGTTGCTGATGTTGTGTAGCATAGGTGATAGTTTTTCCTCAAGGGCGGTAGTATACGCCACCGCTGTAGCATCACTCAAGAGCTTATCAACCGCAAAGAAAAACAGGATTTATGAATAATTAAAAAATTCCACTCTTTTCAGTTGGGTCGAAAGATGCGCTCGTTATTGCGATGTTGGTTCTAGAATAAGCAAACAGATAAAGCTTTTTTTTTATTTGGATGTTGAATGAGTTGGAAGATACTACCTAATTAGGAGTTTTTAATTTATATAGACTTGTTTATCAAGCTCATTTAAGCTGGCAGAGCAAAAGTAGCGGACATAATTGAAAGTAGTATACTAAATTCGGGCCTATCTAGTGCTAACTTCGTATAGTCGAAAAAAAATTTATTACGCCTTACTTATTAAAGTTACGTTAGTGTCTGCCACTTTAAGACCTAAGCTGGCAGACATTGAAAACCACTGTACGAAAAAGCGCTAAATATAATAAGCAATTTGTGACAAAAACAATGTTTTTTTTTTCTATCGTAACATTTAAAAGTAAAGTGTAATACATTTTTCTTCGACTGTACGAAATTAGCACTAAGGCCCGAATTTAGTACACTGCTTTGAATAATGTCTGCTACTGTTGCTCTGCCAGCTTAACAGAGGTTGTATTATGTTATAAGTAGTGGTTGTATGCGTATTTTCCATAATACCCCAGCTGACAAGTAAAAATCAAGGGAAAACTTCGTGAAGGGCAACCTTTCAGTTTCCGGGGCAAAGGAAAATCGCTTTCCGTGGAAGAGAAATCAAAAATTGAAGTTTCAAGGCTCTCAATAAGTGAAATATCGAAAAAAATCGGTAGAAATCGTAAAGTTATATCCGCATTCGTGCGCAATAAGTCGGGATATGGCGAAAATAATAAAGGTGATAATAATAGAGTGATTTCCAATGCTGATAAGCGCGCAATTTTGAGAGAAGCATCGAACTCTCTTGACTCGGACGCAAAAATCAGGACAAATGTTGGCGTTAAAGCGAGCTTATCTATTTTACTATTCAGAGTTGTAAGGAATGCTCTACATTTAATAAGACTAAAATTTAAGAAAAAACCAGCACTTAACCTAGCTCGAAAGGAAATGCGCTTGAATTTTGCACGAGCGCACATGACATAGAATTCTGATTGGCGCTGCCTTGTCTTTTCGAATGAAAAGAAATTTAATTTGGAAGGTCCAGACGGATGCAACTACTACTTCCATGATCGTCGCAAGGAGAAACACCAGTTGGACCGCCTTCATAGTCGGGTGGAGGGTGTGATGGTGATGGTATGGGAAGCCATCTGCTACTATAGTACGTGCGAGTTACAGTTTTTGACAGCAAATATGAATGCAAACACTTACAAAAACGTACTTCAAACTGCTTTTCCCTTATTAAAAAAATTGTTTGTTAATTTGCCATGTCATTTTCAACTCGACAATGCCCCGACGCCGACCCACACTGCCCGGGTGATTAAGTCATGGATTGAGGTCCAAAAAGACTGGCGAAAACGCAAAACGTGTGGAGATGGCTGGTTCGTAAAGTTTACGCATCTGGAAAGCAATATTCCAACAAAGCGGAGCTAATTGAAAGCACCAAGCGCGCTTGGTTAGCCATTTCTCTCAATTATATTGGAAAATCGTACGAGTCACTTCCTAATCGAACATATGAGGTCATTCACGACAATGGAGGATCCACACATTATTAAATTTACTGAAAAATGTTTAAGTTACTAAATGTATAAGTTCAGAAATAAGTTCATTGCGTAAAAGCTTAACAAAAATGAAAAAAGTAGTGATGACCAAAATTGAATTGTTATTTTTGTATTATTTTTCGAAAAAACTATAAAAAAAAATATTAAGAAATAGAGAAACAATACTTTTTGTTTTATTTAACTGAATTGAATCGGCCATAACCAAGAATAATTTTACAATTTTAGCTCTTTTAGTTTGGCTGGAATTGAGCCGGAATTACTAACGCGAGGCGGTGTGCTAACCTGAAGACGCGCAGTGTATATACGAGTACATCCGCAAAATGTTGTGGACACGATAATAGTCGAACGGAAGTCGTAAGCGAAATGAAACTTTTCCAATTGATATATGTCAGTGGGGAGCCGGCTGCTATTGTAATCCAGTAGTATCGATATAGCGGTTAAAAAATTACAGCTATATAATGGCCGAAGTATCTAAGCCTAATAACTCCACAACGGAAAAGGCTAACTGGAACAAACTAGTCCAGTAGGTAGACGCCAATAAGGACTAGCCTATTATTGAATTTCAGCAATCATCCATCAAGTAGTTAAAAAGTTACAGCTATATAACGGCATAACTTTATGGACAAAATAACTAAATAATGGAAGAAACTAGCTCGTCAAAAACCTATCCAGTTGGTGGATGTTAAAGAGGAATGGGTTCCTATCGAATTTCAGAAAAACGTATCGAACGGTTCAAAAGTTACAACTATATAACGTCAACATTTTCTAAGCAAAATAACTCTATAACACAAGAAGCTAGCTGAGTGAAACTTTTCTAATTGGTGGGCGATCGTCAGGACTGGGCTCCTATTAAATTTCAGCAACATCAATGGGTTCCAGCGTTACCGCTATATACTAGATATAGCAGCAAAATTTTGAGAACACAATTTAATAACGGAAAAAGCTAGTTGCGCGAAACTTGTCCAATTGGTGAAAGTTAGTGAGAAATAGCTTCCGGTGGAGTTTCAGGAAAATCCATGGTACAGTCGAAAGGTTGTAATAATATTGTATAATAGCGAAAAGTAATAAGCAAACATTTTGCTGTCTGAAAGGCATTAAGTTGATGAAGCTTACAACAAAACCGGAGATAAATGAAATCATCATGATCATCGTGGCGCGACAGCCCGACGTCGGGACTTGGCCGCCTGGATAGTTGTCCTCCAATTATCTCGGTCACGTGACCGCGTCCTCCAATTTGGAAGCCCAGTAGCTGTGCGGCGTTCACACATACTAAGCTCTCCTAACGTGATCTCGGTCGTCTAGGCAGTCTCGCTCCGTCGACTCGTTCTGCATTCATTACTCTCTTTGGCATGCGATCATCGTCCGTTCTTTGTACATGCCCTGCCCATTGAAGTCGTTGTAGTTTGACGATTTTTAAAACTTCCAGCTCATCGCACAGCTAATACAACTCGGTTATACCGGATGCAACATCCATCTCAATCGCAAACAGCCCCGAAAATTCGCCTCAGAGCCTTACCTTTAAATGTGTCTATCATGTTTCCGGAGGCTTGAGTTAGGGTCCATGCTTCGCAGCCATAGCATAGCACAGGTCGTAAGATGGTTTTGTACACGCGGAGTTTCGTGTTTCTGTGCACATGCTTCGATTTCATTATGGGGTGAACCGAGAAAAAAGTCTTATTAGCTAACTGTATCCGTCGCTTGATTTCGGTAGTTTCGTTGGCGTTCCTTGACAAGTTGCAACCCAGGTATATGAAGTTTTTCACGAACTCGATGTTGAGGTCCCCAACTTTGATACTCGGCTGTGCAGGTGTCCTTGTCGTCGATTGCATCATTATTTTAGTTTTACCCTCGTTAATACGTAGTCCAACTTCTTTTGCAGCGGTATCGAGCGTATGCAGAAGTTCTTCTGCGTCAGCCAATCTTCGGGCCATGATGTTGATGTCGTCGGCGTACGCTGCTAATTGTGTCGACTTGATGAGTAGCGTGCTGCTGTTGGCCAAATTCATAGCCCGAATAGCGTATTCCAATAGCTCTGCAACGAAGAGCGTCGGCGCCAGTCCATCGCCATGTTTCAGATCAGTGCGTTTTTCAAACAGATCAGTAAGTCTATTCTGGATCCTGACCTGTGAGACGGAGTTCATCATCGTCTTCTTTGTCAGTCGCACTAATTTGGCCGGTATACCAAATTGCAGCATGATGTTGTACAGTACTCCACGATCGATACCGTCATATGCCTGCTTGAAGTCGACAAAGATTTGGTATACATTCACGTTGTATTCCTAGCACTTCTTGAGTATCCCTATCAGTTTGACTGTGAAAAGCTGATCGGTTGTGGAGCGACAAGGTCTGAAACTGCTTTGATATTCGTCAATGATTCGTTCTGCGTTCGGTTTTATTCTATTTTCCAGAATTTTCGTCAACATTTTATAGGACGTACGAACAAGTGATATGCCCTGTAACTCTCCCACCGCAGTTTATCTCCCTTTTTGTGAATTGGACAGATGATGCTTCTGCGCCAATCGTCTGGGATCTCCTCGTCCTCCCATACTCGCAGGAGTAATTGATGTATGGCATTAGCTATACCCGATCCACCGAATTTTAGCAGTTCAGCTGGAATCTCGTCAACGCCCGGCGCTTTATTTCGTTTTAGTGACCGCAACGCGAGATCAACTTCCTCTACTGTCGGGAGTTGTATGGGTGGGCCTGGATTAACAATGTGGTCGAGAGTTTCTTGTGTGGAGATGTTAAATGGCAAGTTTAGAAGTTCTACAAAATAAGAGGCCATCATTTGTTAATGCTATCGGTGTCGCTGGTGATGTTTCCATCCTTGTCCTTACAAAGGCTAGTCCTGGGTTGGTAGCCGTATTTAATTGTATTTACTAGTTTGTACGCTTTTCTGGTGTTCCTATTAGCTAAGTTTTCGTTTATATTCAGCAACTACTATTTACGTTTCTTACGTCTAATTATGCTATTCGACATTCGCCGTAACTAGTCATACTTTTCTCTTCTGGCACTGGTTCCTCGTTGAATCCATTGTCTGTAGGCCTCGTTTTTTGCGTCATGTGAATTTTTGCATTCTTCGTCGAACCAGTCATTTCGCGCTCGCCGGGTTTTATATCCCACGACCTTCTCTGCGATATCCCTGATGGTACACTTGAGCTCTTCCCAGAATCCATCGACGCCTGTGTTGCCTGTTGTGTAGCATAGGAGATAGTCTTTCCTCCAGGGGGTAGTATACGCCACTGCCATGGCATCGTTCAGAAGCTTATCAACCGCAAAGGTTTTGGGAGGGCTGATTTTCGATTGATGCACTGAGGAAATTCTACATCTGTAGGTCGTCTTCACCAAGTCATGATCTGGGTCGCAGTTTGCTCCTCGATAGGAGCGGACATCCATCAAACTGGAAGCACATCTGCAATTTGGTTGACGGTATGTGCGTCTGGAGATTTCCAGGTCTGCTTGTGAATGCGTCGATGCGGGAAACACATAGATCTTACGACTAGATTCCTGCTGCAGGCGAAGTCGATAAATTGCTGGCCGTTGTCATTACATTCTTCATGGAGACTGTGGTCTCCCGTGGTCCCCCGGTACCAACTTTAATTTCCGACTTTCGCGTTAAAGTTTCCCAGCAGCATTTTGACGTCGTTTGTTGGAAGTGAGTCGAAGAGAATCTCAAGGCGGGCGTAGGACTCGTCTTTTACTGCGTCTTGTTCAATTTCAATGTGCATGGTGAACCAGAGATTGAAGAATCGAATCTTAATGCGAATCGCAAACAGCCGTTCATTTATGGGTTTGAAATCAGTAATATGCGGTTTGAGGTGATTGTTCACTATAAATGCTACTCCAAACTCCTTGCGGCTCGATGGTTTGCCACTTGTAAATATTGTGTGCGATTTGTTGTCATTGATCTCGCTACCAAGCCAATTTGTTTCCTGGAATGCAGTAATGCTCAGTTTGTACTTTTCGACCTGTTGAAGGAGGGTCTTCTCGTTCCCCGGTTTGTTGAAGGAGCGTACATTCCAGGATGCGAATGAATAATCCTTTAGTCTTTTGCGTGTTGTCGTTGTTGATCCGTCCAATCCGAGGCTTTTGTTCCAGGTTTCTTAACGTGGAGTGATTTTTACAAGGACGAGTTGTCAGCACATCGCTTAAACCCATTCAGGGGATGGCCTCGGAGATAGCTGCTTCACATGGTTTAATTAACGTGCAGGAGTTCACACAACTATGTTGCAGGTCCAACTACGCAAGTCATTCCATCCTACTAAACCTGAGACGATTAGGTGTTGGTCAGCCATTCAAGCTACAGCTATCTGCCGTTTTCCAAACTGCCTTATCGCTAAGACTTGGCCGTCTGCAATTTGATACACTGCGGTTACCAGGGGACGCCCACGTGGAGGACTATGGAAAGGGCCTTTTGCCCCTCCACTTTTTTCTTTAATATATTGTTATTATGTGGCCATAGTAGTAGATTCAAGATTTGATATCAGTTTTCGTGTGCCAAAAAAAGTTTGAATTTTGTTGACCGGTGTAATCATTTGAATTTCCGATGAAAAATCAGTTTTGAACTTTCTTTAAAGTTTGAACAGTTGAATCTTTGAAGTAACGGTGATCTTTGCAACTGGGAAAAAGTTCATTTATTTGAAATTTTATGTAGTTTGAGAAAGTGAAGTCAAATCTCGCGGGAGAAGCAAATTTGGATTTTGGTTGGCAAAGTGCAGCATTTTGACACAGTTTCCAAAAAATCCTATAACTTTTTAATGGTTAAAGAGAAAGTGTCCCCGCCAGATGTTAATTTTTTCAAATGAACACTACTATTTACTATTAAAATATTTAGCGTTAGGAACAGTACACCCTGTATATATTATAATCTCAGCCAGCTCTCTATTTAGTACTATCGAAGACAACTTATTAATTTAACGCCTGGAAAACGCACTGAGACTCTTAAATAGATTTTTTTGCGTCTCGTTAGAATCTCACCGGCCTGGGCTCATTGCAGGATGTAGAAAATGCATACAAAATTCACGGTGATAATGAGACAAGTTAGGTGAGATTCTGGCGAATCATATTCAGTGAATCACAGTGCTTACTAGGCGTAATGTGTACAATTGATCCATTAGAAAAACCGACAATTAATATAGACTTTCCGATTGACCGATTGATGCAACGGCCGGGAATGTCCGATTTGTTTTTTTTTGACATGGATATGTCTTATAGCTGGGGGTCATCCTAAAAATCTGTCCGTCACACGAAATGTCTGTTTTTCTACTCGGGGGTTAGAAGAGGAAACAAGCCCATTGAAAATTTTTCTTTTCTGGTTGTGCATGTCGTTTGAGTGAAGTGCTCATTGTGCATGGCTGTTGCTTGTTGATCCGCGCGGGCGGTGCGCTTGCGGGGATCCTGTGTGTACATGTTGGGATGTTGATTTGATAGCGATAAAGGTTGACGTTGTGGACGGCAAGAAATAACATAGTGCACGGGTGAACGGGCGAACTTTCAATGACCTTCAATTTCCGCCAATTCCTTTCATCATTTAATAAAATAGCCCGTGTTGTACTATTTGAATCACTAGGATCCCAGCAAAGGTAGCAAGAAGTCAGTTCGACTAACATTTGGACATGCGCAGACGCAATTTGAGAGAGTGTACATAGTTCCCGCCCCCCGGAGATGAGCGAGAGCGGATGAAGTTCATTCGAGCCAAAACGGATGATCCAGCGATTGCGTTTGTGCGGCGCAATGGCGGCGATTTGAGGTCTAACTGGTCCACAATGTGGGCCCCCACCCCACGTGCAATAAACAAATAGAACAAAATGGCGGATTTATACTAGGCGAGTTAGAATCTCTCAAGCCCCGAAATAAAGAAATATTCGTCGCAGGATGTTATACTCGTATGTTATGATGTACATTCAAAGGTCTGCAGAAGATCAAATGCCCCCCTTCCGCAAAAATTCCAAACTGTTCAAAATGGCTGTCATCCAAACAAATAAAATAGCGCGCGTTGTACTACATATCTGAATGAATAGGGTCCCAGAAAAAGTAGCAATTAGTCAGTTCGACTAACATTTGAACATGCGCAGACGCAATTTGAGAGTGTGTACATTACATAGTTCCCGCCCCCCGAAGATTGAGAGCGAGAGCCATCGCGGATGAAGTTCATTCTATCCAAATGGTTGTGCATTTGCATTGGCGGCGATTTGAGGTCTGACTGGCCCACAATGTGGGCCCCCACCACACATGCAATAAACATATCATAATACCAAATGGCGGATTCGTACTGCGCGAGTTATAATCTCCCAAGCCCCGAAACAGAGAAATATTCGTCGCAGGATGTTATAGTTCCGGGCAGCTCATCGTGACATGATGTACATTCAAAGGTCTGCAGAAGATCAAATGCCCCCTTCTGCAAAAATTCCAAAATTTATCTTGTGCATTCTCTTTGTGCGTGTGTTGGAATGTTTTGTTTACTTTTGTTAGTTTCCCTTTCTGTTTGCCGGACACAATCGCATAGATTCGCAAGTGTTACTTGAGAAACGGATTGTGTGTGCCGGACCCGGACTGTTGATTAAAGGGGCGGGATGAGGCGGATAGTGTGGGAGCGATTTTGCAATAGATACACAAACACAATACACGTCCGATTGGGAAAAGATGGTGGGAAGCGTGATTGCGATTAGCAGAAACGTACTCAGAGAAATGTCGATAGGCTGCAGTCTGCAAACTGTATCGAACGGGTAGATAGAACAGGGTGCACGAGAGGAGGTGAATATTGCACTCACGCGATGCAAACGAAAACGAAACGATCCCGCGAGAGAAAGCAGCCCAAGCGGACAGGACAAAGCAAAGCAGAATTTATGACGAGTATCTACACTGCCACCAGATACATGGATACATGGATATGTCTTATGCCTACCGAAAGCGTGGGACGTGTTTTTTCGAATGATTTCATCCAGTATAACTATACTGGGATCTTTACAAAACTTACGTCGACATCTTCAACACAACAGGTTCCACGCAGTCGGTAGTCATAGACATATCCATGTTCCGATGTATCTGCATGCAGTGTAGATACTTTGTATCTTTTTCCAACGAAAAAATTTTTAAGTTTTGAATGAGTGCGGTGCATGACATCAAGGAGTCTACACCAGTGACGTGCACTTCATACAAGCGAGTCAAGCGCCGCTTGACCTAGCAATTGTATGTATGTATCTCAACATTTCATTTGAACTACAATATAAATGAACAATGAACACAATACTCTCTTTTTATACAAGCCAAACATAAGATAAGCATTCAATACAAAACGCAATTCTCATCCATTTTTACCCCTATCTGCTTGCGAGCTACAACGTATCAAAGCCAACCGGGTTGTTAAGATGTTTCTGTTGGGGAACAGAGCTGTTTGTTCTCTTTCACTTCAATTCACCCCCATTCGCCGCTATCTGTATCTACCGGTTGGTTTGGGGAACAGAGCTGTTTGTTGCGAAACAAAATTTCTCATAATCGGTCTAGACTGCTGGAATCGGTCAATACAATTTTCTTATGTTGCTTTAAAATGCATTTGCGACTTAATAGGTAATATGCAAGCGCTATATTTTCAGCTTGTATGATGAATCAGCAACAACTGTCTGAAGCATTTGTACTTTATAGCCTGATTCTGTATACATGAAGAAAGATGACAGTGGATACAGGCATATGAAAAAAAATGTATCTATGCATACATATTGCGAAGTCTTCTCATTTATGTTGAAAAAGTATAATTTTTCCTTACCTTTTTTTTCGGACACTACACATGCTAGAAACTTTATTCTTTTTGCTAATTATAAAGAATTAATTGATCTTTCTTTTGGTCAAAGATTACGAAAATGATAATTGTTTATATCTTTTTCTTTTTCTCGGCTAATAAAAAATATTCCAATAATTAATTTATTTATATTTCGACGTACATATATCAATGTTAGGAAAATAATTTTAGATCAAAAGGAAACTAATTTAATGACGAAGAATTTGCAGTTAGCTAAACTTTATAGTTTTCGTGTGCTTTTTATGGGTTTGTAGTAAAAACAAAACCCTTATGAAAGTGGTCAAATATCTGTCTGCCCGTCTCTGGTCTCTCCATAGAATAACTCACGAACGGCTGAAGCTACATACATATGTATATGCAATTTTGTGGGAATATGTAGAATTGTTATAATTCTGCGGAGAAAGCAATGCGTCGTAATAGGCTGACTGTAAGAGAAGGTGGTCCCCATAGAGGAGAAATGAAGGTAAAAAAAATTTTAATCTGGTATAAGCAAGTGGGGTATCATAGAAAAGGTAACACCGAGTACATCCCATATCTGGCATTTTCATCAAATTTGAAAAAAGGGGAAAAGAGGTAAAGGGAAAATATGAGATCATAACTTGTCCCACCTCCCTTGCATATGGGAGAAATATCCGTTGGTAAAATTTGTTCCATGTTTCGCCCATCTCCTGTATTTTCTAGCATTTTTCCTAAAACAAATATTTTGCAAAGTAAAGAGTTAATATTGCTTATGCAAATAATAAAATTGCAGTTCTGCTTAAAAATTGGTGTAAAAATGATTTCACACGGTTGTTGTTTGATGAAATATATTCATTCATCCATGAAAAGTGATGCACTGGGCTTAGGCCGAAGACTAATTTAGGAGATTTTCTTGGGGAAATAATCGTTTTACTTTCAAAAATTCGCAAAAGATTTCAAAATGTAAAAAATAACACTTTTAGAGCCTTGTATTTTTTTTAAATTTTCTAGCGCTTGACCAGATTAAAAAGTCACTGCACGTCACTGGTCTACACAGTGGTAAATTAAACGTACACAACGATTTCGTCTCGAATATCGTGGGTAATAGCTACTGGCGAAAATGGTCTAACCACTTAAGTATTTTAAAAATTAAATAAGGAAGTTTTATTTAATTCGTTCTCTTAACGGGAAGACTTATAAACATTTTATAGTCCTTTGTCTTGACCAGCAATTTAACTATAGACTCATGTCGACTGACTGAACATGGGAAGTTGCTGCGAAGAAATCGCCGTTCAAAGAAAACTTCAGCGAATGTTGGTGAAAGTCTTTCGTTCATAGTTCGCTATTATCCTTTGTACTTGGTAAGTTCGTGCACTATTCAAACTTCAATTAACTTAGTTAGAAACTGAAACGATACTGACTTTTTTCTTGGGACAGAGTGCGCCTTTCAGGATACCACCAATTTAGAACTTTAATAAAATAATTCAGGAAGCCTTCATTTCGCTCACTCCACGTATGTTGTGCAACTTATCACATTGAGAGGACCCTTGAAGTTGCCTCCTCATCTTATCATACGAGTACATATCTTGCCCTACTTGTAAATGATATTATGCTGTTCATCAAGTCAATGGATGTATGGATTCTGTATTATGTTAATATCTATGGCAAGGATAACGCCAGTGCTTGTGGTATAACCGCATGTTGCCTTTACTGCATTCTGAGGACATTCCCACCACTACGGATCTAGCCCAAGAACTTCCAAGTAAAATCAAGCAACTATTTTCCCAAGACATGGCGGAAAAATAAAGTCGTCAAGTACTATCCTTTGAGGATATGCCATAGCTTTCTAGGAGTTTCCGTCAACTCTTGTTCCCTTCATTTTAATGAGATAAACGTAGTTTCCCGATTATCCTTTCACATGACATATAAATTGAGCAGGAGGAAAGAACAGAAAGCACGAAGCAGATATTGCAGCAAAGAGGCAGGACTTGAGATATACTCGTACACGAGATGCCTGAAATATCTACAGGCAATAACATTATGCAATTAGATGAATGGAATAATTTATGCCTTTGTTATATTCCTAAGTGTGCCCTGTACATCCCCACATCCGCGGGTCGCAACTTCTCCCTTTCGGGTTATTACAAAGTTAGGCTACTAGAGCTGAAGACAAATTGATGTTCACATAACATAATAGATGATTGATCAGTAAAAAGGTACTAACATTGCAAGTGTGTATTGGGTTGGTACAAAAAAGAAGAAGATAAGGAACCGAAACAAGTCACATGTACTCTTAGACTAGGAAATGTCAGGACTGGAACATTAGAAAAAGTTTGGAGGCAACTTTTCTATAAAGGTGGTTCAGCTAATGAATATCTTTTTTGGACACGGTTTCGCGTAATTTACATGACAAATTGCTCTATTAAAAATAATTTAATTCCAATCAGTCGAGATTACAATTGGAAAATCTTTCAATGTTTGACATTTAGCGACCCACTTTTTTACTGGGCACTGACAATTAACGAACCACGGAATAGGCCTACTTTTGGTCGTTGTTTTCTCATGTGTTTATGAGCTATGTTCCAATCCTGTTCTTTCTTTACCTCTTTGCATAATATACTCTATCTGTGAAACTCTGCCAGGAACAAAAACTTCGCATTGCTTTTGAAATCCGGTCAGCTGTTAGTAGCTTGGATGACACTTTTAATTGGCGGCGATCAAACTTCAACAAACCGTTTTTCGAAATTTAAGCTAAGTAATTTCCTTGCAGTTTTTCAGAAAATAGTTAAAGTGTATCGGACTGTTCGTAAAGTGTGGATAATAGTGTCAGAGTGAAAAACGCGAATATTTCGACAAAGAACGAAGTGTGTGATGGTGTGTACTCGGTTGCCATAATAAACTGAATGATCGCAAATCAGGAGCATGTCATAGGTATTTATACTAAATATATTTAATCAGAAGTGCTGTACCGTCCTACTGTATTTAGATTTATATAGAACATTCTTATCTAATCTAAGTATATATAAAATATAAATATCAATCCCTTTTTCTGTGTGTACCGAAATGATGCCTAAACTACTGGTCCGATTTATTTTAGATGAAAATTTTACAGCTTGTTCGAATTAGCTGTCAGCGGGTTTTTATAGTGGTGTGCGTAAAATTCAAAAATGAAAGTATACACCAAAGTAAAACACCATTTAATGGCCCATTAAAAGCCGATCTTATCAATTCAATTCATTACTTCGAACAGAATGCTTAGATGAATTTTCGGTTTTTTGTCAAGTGGTTCGCAGTGCAAGCCATCCAGTATGCATAATTGAATAGGAATTAACGGTTGGTTTTGTTTTTGTCAAGTGGTTCGCTATCCATGCCAGCCAGAATGCATAGTTGAAGGAGCGAATCTTAGGTGTGTACATGCTGATGGTCAGCAAGTAAGGATATATCTGCGGGTCGAGCTGAGTATTATTGGGTCGATTTAGATGAAAATTTATTCGAAAACGAGCAGCCGAGGCGTACGGTCGCATTCTGTGTGCTGGGTAACGTAACGTGTACGACCTGAAGTGAAATGATTAATGCCAATAATAGAACTTGTGAAAATCTGTGCGTGTGGAAAAGTATCGACAGAGACGGTTTCTCAACGCGGCTAGCTTGCCGAAGTTCGTTTTGATTTGTGGTGCATTTGCTATTTTGAAATTAGTAGTTAAACTTGTTCCGATTTCACTGTTCCTATGGGAGGTATATGAAATAGCGGGCCGATTTCAACCAACTTTAGGAGTGTCATTTAACAGTAAATATGATTGCATAATATGAAATTCGGTAAAGATGTCTTTAGAAATAAAAAAGTTTTTCTAACAAAAACTTGATTTTGGAACGGTCGTTCCTATGACAGCCATGTTGTTCAATTTCAACCAAATTCGGCAGGGTGATTTGGCAAAAGATAGTATTGAATAATTTGAGATTTGAGAAAGATTCATTAAGAAATAAAACAGGTCTTCTCACAAAGACCAACTTTTTGACCAGGCGTTCCTATGGCAGCTATATGACGTAGTAATTTTTTTATTATTACAAGTTGGGGCCTTTTTACCCATCCGGTGGGCACTGCGACCATGGAGAGGTCATGACGTAGTGGTTAGATTCCACGTTGCAAACTTCCTGACAAAGTTAATATACCCTCTCACATCCTGAAGGGTATAAGTATGGTCAAGACATCCGTGAAGATTTCATTACGGAGATCACCGGGACCTGCAAGGTCCAGTTGCAGATCAGCGAAGATGACAACGTGTGTAAATCCGAATCTGAAGAGGTCGCAATTAGTCTCGAGGATATCGCTGACAACTACATCAGCAGCCGATCCAGCGTATGCGAGGACATGGACGCAATGAATGATTCTCAGGAACCCGTGAATTCGACGGAAAACGAGCGTATGGTTAGAAACCAGCCGGTTACATGTTCGGTGATTTCTCTTTCTCATGATAACCTAAAACAATGTTCTTCAACAACTAACGATTCGGACGGATTCAGAACTGTCACCAGGAAACGCCGTAGTAAAATTGCACCACAACTTTCGCAGCCGGCGGGCAAAAAAGCTTGTCGCAAAAATGATGTGGATATCACTCTCTAAAGGAAATATTTCGGCAGCATTGTGCTAAAGTAGCGGATTAAATTCCCGCCCAGACTCCAGTACAGCGGTTAATAAATTTTAATTGCGAAAATCAATCTACCTCTTCGGCTAAAAAGCCACACAATCCTAACAATTACCGAGCTAAGCAAACTGCTTCTGTCTCAAATAATAGCACTGCTAGTGCGTCTGCTTCAAGCAAAAAGAACAACAGAGTTCCTCCAATTGTTTGTTTCAACCACCCGCTAAAGGAATTCAGAACTAAGATCATCTCAGCCGGTAGGGAATTCAACAAGACATCATTATCATGGTGGCGCGACAGCCCGACGTCAGGCCTTGGCCGCCTGGAACAACAAGACATCGCCTCTCTTTGCTGCCCAAGACACTTGAAGGACACGCTGATCTGATCATGCACCTCAATGCTGCTAAAATTGCGTGCTACACGTACACACCAGCAGCTTAGAAGAAAATACCTTTTCTTCTGGAAGATGTGCACTGCTCGTATGACGAGACTGATGTTCTTGACGAGCTGAAATAAATATTTGGTGACCAGGTAGTAGCCGTCAAGCGATTCTCTACTGCCCACTCAAGAACCAACGACAAGAAACTCTCCATGTCCTTGGTCCAATTCACCCATGACTTTGATGTAAAAAACATCACGGGAGTAAACTATTTGCTGAGCCACAGAATCAAGTGGGATCGCTTTCAGAAAGACAAAATTTCGCAGTGTCATAACTGCCAAAGGTTCAGGCATATTTCGGCCAACTGTGCCCTTAAGCCGCGCTGCACAATTTCGCCCAACTTACTAAAACTCAAGCAGCTCAGCTCAGGGGTACATGCCAAAAATCAGGTGTCTAGGTCGATTGGTTCAAGAGTTATAGACAAAAAACCTGAAAAGTAGGGTAGTACGGGGCTGTTTGTAAGAAAATTACAGTTAGTTTTCAACTGATCGATTTTATTTTTCCAGAGGAGTATAAGATTACCCACACGAGCAATCTACCAAAGCTAGAGCTTTTCATGTTTATTCAATCGGGAGTTATAGATACATTAATTTTTCTTACATATGTAGGGGAGGTAGGCCTTCTCTTGGGATGATCATACCCATTTTTAATACAAACCAATTATAGGTAGATCATACTACCAACATTTGATCAAAATTTCAAGGCTCTAGCTTCATTCTATCGAACGTTATCGTGCGAACAGGCTGACAGACAGACATGGCTAAATCGAAGCAGGAGGTGACCCTGATCATTTATATATACACATTGCTATATCTCCGTAGCCTCCTTTAAGGTGTTATATATTATCGTCGTGACAAAAACAATACACCCTATACTATAAGTCTAGGGTATAAAAAAGATAAGAATTGGCTGAGGATCGAACCCGCGACCCATTTGTATAGAGTTGCATTTGCAGCTGTCACTGATAAATAACTCGTTTGAATGATGTTTGTTAAGTTGAGAGAGTGGTACGCCAAGTTTATAAATGTCCGCCGTCGCAATAAATAAACGATCTGATAATCAAACTGATATTTCATCCGAATTTGTAATTCATTTTCACCACATATGGGGCGCACCACTTGACATAAGGGTAGACAACTTGACGATTTGGAATTTAACCTGCATGCTACCCTAAAGCGTTTTTTTTGTGCAACCAGGGCGGGGACCCTACACGCTTGCGCAAAAAAAACACGCCTATTATTGTTTTATTTGGTATAGGTATTTGGGCAAACATATTGTCACCAGTCACATGCTTATACCTGATGAACAAATAGCACTCCTGTTTTCTCTCTACTTTCTTTCTTCCGCGCAATATTGTTTCTTTCGTTTTCTAACTTGTTGACCACTATACATACATATGTATATTCTGATATATGATATGAATCTACTTTAGGTGCCGGCTGTCGGCTGCAATATTTCGTCTTTTCCTATCTTCGCGCCGTTGTTTTCTTCGAATTAAAAAATATACCAACAAATACTCGACGATTCCCTTTATATAATACCGCTCATACCCCCCAGAATCCAAATCCGACCCATTACACTATGTAATGGACGCTTTAGTGGGCATCCGAAGATGCCCGTGGAGATGGAACCTAAGGTAGCACAAGGACCGTAAATCTCGCGCCGTGCCACCGGGCGAAGAAAAAGCCCCTTCAATGAGATAAGTAGCAGCCTATGCTTGTTGTTGCTCAGTTCGGGAGACCTGGCTCATTGCCCCTGTCCTTTCTGTATTAATAAAAATTCAAATGCATAGGAAAGACAACGCTAACGGGGGAGGCAAAATGGGGAAGAATAAAAAACTGAGGTGAAGGCGGTGGAATGGTTGGCGGACAGCACAGAACCCTCGCGCTCGCATCTAGGTCCGAGTGTAATGGGATCCTCACCTCGGCCTCTGGTTTCGTACCACCGACAAATAACTACTCATGAGGTGCTACTTTCGATCTGCAGGTGGAAGCAGCACTACCAAGATATGGTTCTTCACAAGGTATTCATAACAACCTCCTGTTTACTGCCCAGAACAGGATAGACTTCTTCATAAAAAGGCAAAAGTGGCAATGGATGGTAACACACTTGAAAGAAAAAACCGGAAAGCATTGCTAAACAAGCCCTCGATTACAAACCACAGGGAACCGATGCAAGTCGCCACGTCGGACGACCTAGAAAGTGGTTCATTACAACTACTCAGTATTACTATCGATTTATGGAGTACCAGTACTACTATGCATATAAAACCGTTAGAGTACCGGTTTTTTCAGTAAACCGTTACTGCAACGAAACGAGAACTCTCAAAAAACTGATTCAAAAACCGACTGCTAGAAAAACAGTACGCAAAAAGACTGCCTCATGGTTTAAAAACGGGCACTCCAAAAATCCAAATCCAAAAACAAAATTATATTCAATATTCAAACAAAACAATAATCAATAATTCATTTCAAATCGTGCCAGGCCCGTTATATCGCATCTCCTACGCCACTGATGGAAACGTAATAGTGTTAGTGTGACACATACTCGTACATAACAGTAGATAGTTCCCAAAATTTTTGATTGTTTCGTTTCCTTTTATCTTCTTCTTCTTTTAGTTGGTATCATCGGCTTCGGCATTCGCTTGTCGCATGTATGCGGTGGGTATTAAAAATTCAATTACCTTCACTGGTTTCTTGACGAAGAGAGTGTGCTGTTTCAGCTTGAGAAAATGCTGATTCAATTTCAACTTCTATAGAGACGCTGTCAATATTAACAATGCATGCGAAAATGGAAAAGCTAAGAGCAAATTTGTAAGTAGACTTGGAATGGGTGATGAATTCTATTCTTACCCATTTGTTTGTCATATAAAACGATGCCAACTTGACTCATAATCTGATCGATTTATTAAACCCTAGACTTATAATGTAGGGTATATTGCTTTTGTCACGACGAAAGTATGTTACACCTCAAAGGAGGCTGCGGAGGTATAGCAATGTATAAATATAAATGATCGGGGTCACCTCCTGATTCGATTTAGCAATGTCTGTCTGTCCGTCTGTCTATCCGTTTGTCTATCCGTTTGTCTGCCCATTCGCACGATAACTTTCGATAGAAAGAAGCTAGAGTCTTGAAATTTCGGTCAAATGTTTGTAGTAGGATCTAGTTGGTTGGTATTTAAAATGGACAACATGCGAACCAAGGAACCCCCACCTTCCCTATAAATGAAACTACAAATAAGACATAACTTTGGATAGAATGAAACCAGCGACTTGAAATTTTGGCAAAATGTTTGAAGTAGGATTGAATTAGTTGTTATTGAAGATGGGCAACATCCGACCCAAGGAACCCCTAAATCCCCTACAAATAAAACTTAAAATAAGCGATAATTTACGATAAGATAAAGCTAGCGACTTGAAATTTTGGTCAAATATTTGTAATAGAATTCAGCTGGCTATATTGAAAATACGTAAAATGCGAAAAACGAAACCCATACTTCCCCTACAAATGAAACTTCAAATAAGCGATAACATTCGATAGAATGATGCTAGTCACTTGAAATTTTGTTTGAATGTTTGTAGCATGATCTAATTGGTTGGTGGCAATGATGGGAAATGTCGGACAGAAGGAACCCCTACCTTCTCTACAAATGAAATTTCAATTAAGCGATAGCTTTCGTTAAAATGAAGCTAGTGACTCGAAATATTGGTCAAGTGTTTGTACTGGGATCTAGTAGGTTGTTATTAAAAATGCGCCAGATTCGACAAAATGAACCTCTACCTCCCCTACAAGTGAGGCTTCAAAGAAGCAATAACTTTCGATAGAATGAAGCTAGCGAATTGAAAAATTCAAGAAATATTTGTAGAATGGGTTAGTTAATTGATTTTAGGAATGGTCAAGATTCTCCTGAATCATAAACATTTAGGAAGCTCTCTTTTAATGCGTATGGTCGTTACCATTTGGTGATTTTGATATCACCACTAGGTCTGTATAAGTCTAGGGTATAGACGCTTCGGCCTGGTTTTAGTTCGATTTTTATACGTTTTAGTAGCATCATAATTATCTAATCTGTTATCGAGTGGATTTTATAATTTTCGTCCTTATTACTACTTTGCCTTAACCCCTAGTGGGGCATAGGATATTAACTACTCTTGCGCGCCATCTCCCACGATTTACTCTGAAACTCACACTCTTTCGCCAGAGATCGGCGTCATGCCTTCCTAGGACAACCCTTTGGTCGGTCTTCATTGAGAAAAGGGTCCTATTTCATGGCATGTCCAGCAATGCGATTATCACCCATCCTCAATGTGTGACCTAGCCAATGACATTTTCGCCTGCGCATCAGTTCGTCGATTGGCATTTGACCTGTACGCCGACTTAGCTCTTCATTTGAAATTGCTTCGGGCCAGAAAATTTTTAGAATTCGACGAAGACATACATATGTACGTTGACCAAAACTTACAGCTTTCTTGTAACCTTTACGGAGAGATTCCATGTGCTGCTTCCATACAACAATAAAGACAGTACCAGGGGGCGACACAGGCTCAGCTCATGCCGAATGCGCATTTAGCCTGGTTGATACGACTGGAAGGAAAATCGTTCCCGCCAGGCCTCCACCACACACGTTCCGGAACTTTTATAGAAGTAGAATTCCTTTAGTATACCAATCGAGAATCAGCTGTCGGGGTTTGTATTGGTGGGCCTAGATCAACAATATTGTCAAGAGCTTCTTGTGTGGGGATGTTAGATCGTAGGTTCAGAAGCTCTTCAAAATAAGAGGCCCATCGTTTGTTAATCTCATCGGTGTCATTGATGATGTTCCATCCTTGTCCTTACAAAGGCTAGTGCTGGGTTGGTAGACGTTCTTAATTGTATTTACTAGTTTGGACGCTTGTCTGGTGTTCCTATTAGCTAAGTTTTCTTTTATATTTAGCAACTGCTCGTCAATGTATTTGCGTTTCTTTCGTCTAATTGTTCTATTTTATATTCGCCGTTGTTCGTCATATTTTTCTCTTTTGGCTCTGGTTCTTCCCTTTTCGCGTCAAGTTAATTTTTGCATTCTTCGTCGATGCAGTCATTTCGCGCTCGTCGGGCTTTATACCCCACAACTTTCTCTGCGGCATCCCTGATGGTACCCTTGAGTTCTTCCCAGAACCCATGGACGCCTGTGTTGCCAATGTTTTGTATCATAGGTGATACATAGGTCTTCCCTCAAGGGCGGTACTATACGCCACCGCTGTAGCATCACTCAGAAGCTTATCAACCGCGTAGATTTTGGGAGGGCTGATTCTCGATTGGTGCACTGAGGAAATTCTACATCTGTAGGTCGTCTTCACCAAGTGATGATCTGAGTCGCAGTTTGCACCTCGATAGGAGCGGGCATCCATCACACTAGACGCCGATCTCCTGCAAATGAGAACGTGATCAATTTGGTTGACGGTATGTGCGTCTGGAGGTCCAGGTCTGCTTGTGAATGCGTCGGTGCAGGAAACACGTAGAGCTTACGACTAGATTCCTGCTGCAGGCGAAGTCGATAAGTCGCTGGCCGTTGTCGTTACATTCTTCATGGTGACTGTGGCCCCAGTCGCCCGGTGCCGACTTCAGCGTTAAAGTCTCCCAGCAGCAATTTGACGTCGTTTGTTGGAAGTGACTCGAAGAGAGTCTCAAGGCGGGCGTAGAACTCGTCTTTTACGCGTCTTCTTTAACTTCAGTGGGGGCGTGCACATTGATGAGCCAGAGATTGAAGAATCGAGTCTTAATGAGAATCGCACACAGTCGTTCATTTATGGGTTTTATTTTGAAGTCAGTAATGTGCTGCTTGAAGTGATTGTTCACTATAAATGCTACTCCAAACTCCTTTTGCCCCGATGTTTTGCCACTTGTAGAAACTGTGTGCGATTTCTTGTCATTAATCTCTGGCAAGCCAATTTGTTTCCTTGACTGCAGAATTGGTCAGTTTGTACTTTTCGACCTGTTGAAGGAGGGCCTTCTCGGCCCCCGGGTTGTTCAGGGAACGTGCATTCCAAGATCCGAAAGAAGAATCCTTTAATCGTTTGCGTAGTGGTCGTCGTTTCCGATCCGTCCAATCCGAGGTTTTGTTCCAAGTTTCTTGATGTGCAGTGGTTTTTGCAAGGACGAGTTGTTAGCATATCGCTTAACCCCATTCAGGGGATGGCATCGGAAGATAGCTGCTTCAGATGGTTTAATAAACGTGCTTGAGTTCACACAACTATGTTGCAGGTCCAACTACGCAAGTCATTCAATCCCAATAAACCTGAAACGATTAGATGTCGGTCAGCCATTCAGGCTACAGCTATCTGCCTTTTCCAAACTGTCTTATCGCTAAAACTTGGCCAGCGGTTTGACACACTGCCGTTACCAGGGGGCGCCCATGTGAAGGAATATAGAAGAGATCTTTTGCCGACGGGCATTGCAACAATATTTTAGTCTTTTTCTACTGAGCAGCATTATCCGCTTTGCACTTATAGAGGCAATATTATATGAAAAATAGGTGAAAAATCACCGGGCTTTTATATATTTTGCATTAATGCGGTTTTTGCACTTAAGCGTTTTGCATTTATCTGTTCTCGACTGTTATTATACCTATATATGTATAATATTCGTATTAAATATTTTATAATACGAACAGGCCTACTCCAGAGACAGTATGGTCGCGGCAATATGTTTCCCATGGTATACTCAGCAGCATATTGAGTAATTTTGATGATGCGACTAATGATCCCAAGAACAGAAGTTGATGGCCACCTCCTCAGTAAGTTTTTACGTAGAAATTAATTATTGGACCACTGGCTGGTGGGATTCCCAATGCGGTGTTTCCACCATCGTTTGCATTCGTGAGATAAACAGACTCTGTATCATATAATTTCGAGAAAACACGTCTCTCTCTGGTTAATGTTAACCCTTTCTGTTTTGCAATCTAGTTGTTATCTTATTGGTGACCTTCCAAGTTGAACAGCCGTATAAAAGCACTGATTTTGCATTGGTTTCGAAGATCCGGAGTTTGGTGCGTCTGAAAATGCTGTTGTTTTGCCAGAAAGGATTCAAACTGAAAAAAGCTGCTCGAGCCTTCTTGATGCGAGACTGTGTATCAGCATCCGCTCCACCATCTGCTGTAACTACGCTTCCGAGATAGCAAAAATTGTCAACTTTCTCTACTGGCTTCCCTGAAACACAAATTTCGCTTTGTTTTCTTGGACCCAAGCTCAAGTACTTAGTCTTGGCAACGTTAATTTTAAGCCCCGCATTACGGCTTTCGAAGTGCAGAGCATCAGACGCTAGAGCTACAATACTTTATCCGATTTATTTGATAGAAGGCAAATGTCGTCAGCATAGTCTAGGTGTTGAAGGTATTTGAACAACTTCCATCTTATACCTTTGTTCTGGTGTTCTTGAAGCGCGCCGCTTAATACATCATTAATAGCAATTAAAAACAGAAAGGGTGACAAAATGCAGCCTTGTCTCAGTCCGCTATGCGGCTCGAAAGGATCTATTAGCTTACCCTTGTGTAAGATCGAAATTGGGCTCCCTGGTAGGACTCCTTGAGGATGGAAAGTATTTTATCTGGTATGTCTCTCCTACGTAAAGCCCTCCAGATGTATTTCCGGTCAACGCTGTCAAACGACTTCCCGAATTCGACGAACATGAGATGTAATGGGGATCTCCACTCTGTGAATTGTTCAATAATAATTCAGAGGGTGTTGAAGTGGTCGCTACAAGAGAAGCCCTCACGAAAGCCGACCTGTTCATCGTTCAATGTGCGGCCAACTGTTTGTTTGATCCGGTTCAAGATTATTTTTGCCAACAGTTTAGAGACTGTTGGGAGAAGACAGATCCCATGCCAATTATTGCAATCTCTCAGATCGCCTTTTTTTGGGCGCCCTTCTTCCACTCTTTAGGGAGAGTTTCGGTTTCCCAACTCTCTTGGATAAGCGGGAGAAGAATATCCGCAGTAGCATTGGCATCCGCTTTAAAAAGTTCCACCGGAATTCCATCTATCCCCGGGGCTTTACCCATATCCACAGATTTAATACCCGCAGTTACTTCCAGCTTAGATGGTGGGCTGGTATCATCTCTGTCTATTTGCGGAACATTTTCTGTTACTAATGGAGATGCATTCGAAGGTCCAAAAGTGTTGTTGAGGACCTCAATTAGGTTTTCTATCTATCTTTGTGTGTTCTTTGGTTACCAGTAGAGACCTATCTTTATCTTTCACAGGATGTTCTGTTGCAAAAGATTTGCCAGTTAATGGTTTGATAAGCTTAAAAAGGGTTCCGCTGTCACCGCGGTAAGCAGCTTCCTCTGCTTGTTCCGCTATTGCGTTGATGTAATTTCGCTTGTCTCGTCTTACGCTTTTTTGCACGCCTTTCTGTAGTGAACGGTATCCAGCTCTGAATTGGTCTTTGGCTAAGCCGTCAGGAGCTGAGTTAATCTGTTCCTTAACTTTCTTCCGTGCTGAGATTAGAGATCATGTAGAGTCGCTAGTGAATGGTCTTCTACCGCGCTCCATTCGACCTGCAAATGTTACGCCACACGAAACAAATGAGTCCTTAGCGACTTTCAACCTATCATCAATTGTAGGATTCTCACAAAGTGGTGGTGCAATAGCTCTCTCGTGCAAGGAGGTTAAATATGGACGTTTTATAGGTGGGTCTTTAAGCTTTTGCACATTAAAACGTGGCAAGATTAGTGAATTTTGAGGGCGCTGGATCGCTGCCGTTCGTAAGCGTATTTTTGCGATAACAAGTTGGTGGTCGCTGCCACCATCAGCACCTCGCTTCGACCTGACGTCCAATTCCTCCATGTCTTGGAAACGACTATGGTCAATCTTGTTTTCTATTCTGCCATCCGGAGAGGTCCAGGCTGTTAAGTGGCAGCGTTTGTGCTTGAACACGGTACCGCCGATGACGAATTGATGAGAGTTGCAAAACTCCCCGAACATCTCGTCTTCAGGAATACATTTTGAAAAATTCCACAGTGTTCATGATTCTGATTATCTTGTCGTGATACTCTAAACACCGTTCATTGGGGCATTTGTTGCACCAATGTCACGAAACCGGTGGTTAAGGAGATCTTTTATGAAACACGCGCACTCACTAAATACATGAAAATCTTTGTGTTTATTCACGCATGCTTCCTCCTGAGAATATGCGATAAGTGGAATCTATTGGTTGTCGAAGCCAATGAACGGGTGTTGAATTGGCCTAGTGCTGATAATTTCTAGTGGAGCGGGTGGCCAAGATTGGTTATTGTGACTTGGTCTGGCAATGACACACTCCACTTCATTCTCAGGAGGTCACTAAATACGTGTTTAAAAAAACTACAAATACTCAATAAAAAACTATTATATATTCAGGAGCACATATGTTACATATATCCATTATACTAAAGGTCTTCATATTCATTTTTGTATGAGTAATACGTTTTTTTAAACTAGGTATTCACTACATACATTTTCAATATCCCAGTCGAATTCCTGAAGTAGGTCGAAGCATTGTATCATTTTTGCATTATTCATGAGCAATCGATTCAAGCTTAACCTGTAAAAATGCAAACAATGTAGCCTGAAAAAATGCAACATCCTTCATCCGATAAAGCGTATGTTTTTTTTTAATTTGCATAATCGACGAAACTGAAATATTTCCATTTTACAACCACCCTTTCGTCCTTACCGGGAGTTTTTTTTTAATGAAATCAATGTTATGCCAGTTAACCGTCCACTTAGCCGACCCAATGGGTTTTAGTGACCGCTTACGGTTAAATGGCGGCGTATTGTTTAATTTCCTACCGCCGTAAACTTCCATAAATTTATGGCTAAAAATTCAGGATAATTCAAGTGGAATGCTTTTGGTCAAGGAGAAGGACGTATGCGAACAGAGAAGGCCATGACCATTCATTGGGAAGGAATTCAAGTGACGATAATGCTTCCGATAAAGGTAATTTACGACACTGACCGCTGGCTAGACGATACCAAGTGGCCATGACAAGTGACCTAATGGCACGCAACTTCAAACCATGTGACCGAGGATAAAACAAATAGGTTTCAATTAGATGGTTAATAAAGGATACAACTAATTTGGTGATTTTGATTTGAATAAGGTTGGAACGAAATTGTAACTAATTAAAGTACCGAGAATATTAGAGTGTGCAGATGAGTATTTGTGTGGCACCCAGCAAAGGCAAAATAATGATTTCCTGAAAAAAAAAACAGGTAGATGGGCTTTCTGTGAATGACCTAGTCACCTCAGTAATTAGGTGTGTGAGGTATCATGAAAAATTAGGTATGAGTGAACCGAAAACAGGGCAACGTCAACCTAACTATAAACTATAAAAGACGACTAAAGAGTTGATTATCGATTTAACCATAAACGGTAGACATAGCATCACTAGAAGGGGAGTGATGATCATTGATGAAGGATGAAATGATAGAGGGAATGCCACAAAATAAGCGGTATTGATTAGGCAAAAGGTATTCTCCCCATCAACCGCATTTTTTATAAACTATCCCAAGCAGCACAACCAACAAAATGTAACCAAGGCCGTAGACCGATATTGTCTTATAAGAAGCAGAAACAGCGTTTTTAAACATTTTTGTTAAATGGTAAATTTACCGTTTTCGCCTGGTTTATAACCATAACTTTCTGAAAGGGAATAGGTATTGTTATATTTTAGCTATTTAGACGACCATGCAGAGCCTGGCCATCCCAATACACAACTGGGAGATCCTCAAGGCAGAGGAACCCAACTCAAACAGTTTCACCCTCCTCCTTCTAATAAACGAGGAGAGCCTGAAGTCACTTGAAGCTGCTGGCTACAGACTCCACTTCGTTATTAAGAATGCCAAGGTTAAGGTGTTTCGATCCTCGACGGAAGGGGCAGATCCAGTACAGGATGCAGAGGACCTACTTGGAGACCTAAGCTTGGAGGAGAAGGAGAAAGACGACAGGCTAAGGTCAGCGTGCGAAACTGAATCAAGCGATGTTGAAGGTTGTGCAGATTAATCGGAACCGCGCCAGGTGCACCTCGGATAATCTGTGCGTTTTCCTAAGAGAGGAAACCATCGACATCGGGCTTGTCCAGGAGTCGTATACCAAGGTCCTGAAGGTCATGGGTCTTGATGACTGCAACTACAAAATCTTTTACTACAGCATAAAAATACGTCGGCAGTCGAATCCGTGACTCGCTAACCACTAAGCCAAGAAGTACCTGTCAAACTCTTTTCGCTTTGTGCAACATTATGTACGATACAAATCTATGAGATTGTATCACGGCGACGCGAGCGGTTCTTCCTTCTGCATGGCAGTACTGGTAAATTATATTTTTTTCGATTCACTACCCATCGATGTGTCGTCGCTATAAAAGTTGCACTTTAAAAGAAATTGAATGAATAATAATTATTGCTAGAATCATCGCCCTAACCAATCTTTACCCTTCCAAAATTGGTTCGTTAAATAACTGCAATTCGCACTACGAAAAACAACATGCAAATAGTACTCGCACCTATAAATGGAGAGTGTCAAAATGCTTAAATTTAAATGAATGCACCATTAGTAAATATCACGTGATAGTGACGAAACTTGGAGATATTATTGCCTTTAGAGTTTGCTATCGTTGGCCATCAATATTTATACCCTAGACTTATAGTATAGGGTACATATATTGTTTTTGTCACGACGAAAATAAGTAACACCTTAAAGGAGGCTCCGGAGGTAGAGTAATGTATTTATATAAATGATCATGGTTACCTCCTGATTCGATTTAGCCATGTCTGTCTGTCTGTCTGTCTGCCCGTTCGCACGATAACTTTCGATAGACTGAAGCTAGAGACTTGAAATTTTTGTGAAATATTTGTAGTGGAATTTAGTTGGTTAGCATTGAAAATGGGCGAGATCCGACCAAAGGAACTCTTACTTCCCCTACAAATGAAACTTCAACTAAGCGATAATTTTTGATAAGATGAAGCCAGCGACTTGAAATTTTGGTGAAATGTTTGAAGTAGGATTGAGTTAGTTGACATTAAAGATGGGCTAGATCCGACTCAAGGAACCCCTACCTCCTCTACAAATGAAACTTCAAATAAGCGATACCTTTTGATAAAATGAAGCCAGCGACTTGAAATTTTGGTCAAATACTTGAAGTAGAATCGAGCTAGTTGGCATTAAAGATGAGCGAGATACGGCCCAAAGAACCCCTACCTCCTCTACAAATGAAACTTGAAATAAGGGATAACTTTTGATAGAATGAAGCTAGCGACTAAAAATGTTGGTCAAATGTTTAGAGTACGATTGAATTAGTTGATCTTAAGGATGGGCCAGATCCGACACAAGGAACCCCTACCTCCCCTACAAATGAAGCTTCTAGTAAGCGATAAGTTTCGAGAGAATGAAGCAAGAGACTTGAAATTTTGTTTGGATCTTTTTGGCATGATCTTATTGGTTGGTGGCAATGATGGGCAAGATCCGACACAAGGAACCCCTACCTCCTCAACAAAATGAAGCTAGTGACTTGAAATTTTGGTCAAATGTTTGTACTGGGATCTAGTTGGTTGTTATTGAAAATGCACAAGATGCGACAAAAGAAACCTCTACCTCCCCTACAAGTCAGACTTCAAATAAGCAATAATTTTCCATAGCATAAAGCTTTTACCTTCATTTCCCCTCTATGCATAATGTTCTGTGTCTGTGTGACAACCTAATGCTCGAAGTGAAGAAAATATCAAGAGAGTGTGCGTGAGCAGTCAAGGATATCGATTCCACGCCGATCGCAGGAGTGACCTGGTTGTGGCAAATTTTGCGGAAGGATTTGACTCCCCGCCCGTATAAATTTGCATCTACTCAAGAACTGAAGATAACCGGCAATTTTAAGCGTCGCACATTCGCTAATTGGACTCTAGACCAGATGCAAGCTGACGACGACTTTCACAAGAAAATCATCTTTTCGAATGAAACTCACTTCTGGCTCGATGGTTTTGTCAACAAGCCAAATTGCCGCATTTGGTCGAGTGAGCAGCCTGAAGTGATCCACGAGACTTAACTTTATCCGAAAAAATTAACCGTTTTGTGCGGTTTTCGTGTCGGCGGCGTCATCGGCCCATTTTTATTTTTTGATGAAAACGGCGCGCCGACAACCGTCAACGGCGATCGCTACAGGGCCATGATATCGGAGTATTTTTGGGACCAATCGACGCTATGTGGTTCAAACATGACGGCGCAACGTGCCTTACAGCGTACGACACAATCGAATTATTGAATACCAGGTTCGGCGAGCGAGTTGTCTCACGCAACGGTCCTCGCGAATGGCCGTCTCGTTCGTGCGATTTAACCCCTTTCGACTTTTTTCTTTGGGGTTACATTAAATCGCTGGTCAATGCCAATAAGTCAGCCACGATAGAAGACCTGCAGGCCAACATCGAACGTGAAATTCCAGGTATCTCGGCCGATTTGTGTGCTCGAGTCATTGAAAATTGGGTCCAGCGTATTCACTCGTGCCAGCGCTTCCGCGGCAGACATTTGAACGATATCGTATTCCATAACTAATGACATCAATTGTGCTTTCATTTGAAATAAAAATCATTTCCATAATTAACCCACAAATCTTTTAATTAACACTCGCATACATATTTGAGTACCCGGGTACTCATGAGCTATAAAAAGTTTGTTTTTTCACTTATTGTAAGTTTTATTGTCCCCATCTTCCTAATGAGCTATCGCTATTTATGTTTTACCTGTAAAAACATATCCACAAGCAATTTTGAATTTTTATACATTTTTTTTTCACTTTTTGTTGATTACCCCTTGGATACATTTATGAGTACCCGGGTACTCTCCTTCATATTATTATGGGGTTTCACCCAGAAAAATGATTCATTGATAAATTTGGCAGTTGCAATAAAAAAGTGAATATTTCAAACGATAGGTTTATGACTCTAGGTGTCACCATACACTATCGAACTCGAACACGAACCTGGTACAAATGTCCTTTGACACACACACACTTCACATATAGGTAGATGTGAAGAAAACCGGTCCACTTGTACTAGGTTCGTGTTCGAGTTCGACAGTGTATGGTGACACTTACGTATCCTGTCGCATAAATTTGTTGAATTCGAGGATTTCCATTCAATTTCGACTTGATCATTGAGAGTGTAAGACTGTAAAGAATGGGAAGTGGATGATATTAGCCATGCTCGTTGGCAACGTATGACGGACGAACAACGCCACGAATACATCAGAAGTCTTGTCGATTCTGGCGACTTCCTCGGTAGTTCAGACGAAATTTTGCAAGAAGTATAAATATAAGCACGCAGTATATATGTATGTCGGAACCAACGGGATCGGATCACTACGTCATATAGCTGCCATAGGAACAACCGGTCAAAAAGTCAGTTTTTGATATAAAAATTTTTTTTATCATCTATCATTTTGAAATTTCTTACTATTCAATAACTTTTGCCGCTAAATCACGTCCTCGAATTATGTTGAAATTGGATTACTTTATTGTATAGCTGTCATTGTCATATAGGAGCGACCGTTCAAAAAACAAGTTTTTGTTAGAAAAACTTTTTTCTTTGTAAACATATCTTTACCAAACTTCATACCATTCAATTATATTTACCGCCAAACCACATTCGAAAATTTGGTTGAAATTGGCCTACTAGTGTATATGCCTATCATAGGAACAGTGAAATTCGAACAAGTTTTACTACTAATTTCAAAGTGGCAAACGCACCGTAAATCAAAATGAGCGTATCATAACAGGTAACACGCGAAGCTTGAACGGTTTTATACCTGTTTTTATTAAAAGTCCACTTGATTTGCCCTTTGTCAACACCAAATTCTACGAAATTTCCATACAAACTCTATCTGAGTACCCGGGTACTCATATATGTAACGATGTGGTATTCAGATGGGATGTATGCGAGTGTTAAAAGAACAAAATGCGCCGCACTTAATGAAAAACCCTGTAGGTTTTCTTCTTTCATAATGTAACTACGCATTCTTGAAAATCAATATTTATGAAACAAAAACTGGTTGGAAAAGCGGATAGTGAAAAACTAGGAGTTTTACTAGTTTTAAAAAAACAGAAAACATATCAAATTTTGTTAGTTTCATAAACCAAAAATCATCATCATCATAGTGGCGCGACAGCCCGACGTCGGGCCTTGGCCGCCTGGATCGTTATCCTCCAATTATCTCGGTCACGTGACCGCGTCCTCCAATTTTGGAAGCCCAGTAGCTGCGCGGCGTCCACACCTACTGAGCTCTCCCAACGAGATCTCGGTCGTCCTCGCAGTCTCGCTCCGTCGACTCATTCTGCATTCATTACCCTCTTAGGCATGCGATCGTCGTCCATTCTTTGTATTGTACATGCCCTGCCCATTGAAATCGTTGTAGTTTGACGATTTTCGAGACTTGCAGCTCATCGTACAGTTCATACAACTCATGGTTGTACTGGATGCGCCATCCATCTCGATCGCAAACATCCCCGAAAATTCGCCGTAGAACCTTACGTTCAAATGTATCTAGCATGTTTTCGGAGGCTTGAGTTAGGGTCCATGCTTCGCAGCCATAGCATAACACTGGTCGTATAATAGTTTTGTACACGTGGAGCTTCGTGTTTCTGTGCACATGCTTCGATTTCATTATGGGGAGAACCGAGAAAAAAGTCTTATTAGCTAACTGTATCCGTCGATTGATTTCGTCGGTTTCGTTGGCGTCGCTTGACAAGTTGCAACCCAGGTAAATGAAGTTGTTCACGAACTTGATGTTGAGGTCCCCCACATTGATGCTTGTTTGTGCAGGTGTCCTTGTCGTCGATTGCATCATTATTTTAGTTTTACCCTCGTTGATACGTAGCCCAACTTCTTTTGCAGCGGTATCGAGCGTATGCAGAAGTTCTTCTGCGTCAGCCAATCTTCGGGACATCATGTTGATGTCGTCGGCGTACGCTGCTAATTGTGTCGACTTGATGAGTAGCGTCTTGCTGTTGTCCATATTCATGGCCCGAATAACGTATTCCAGTGCTAGGTTGAAGAGCGTCGGTGCCAGTCCTTCGCCCTGTTTCAAACCAGTGCGTGTTTCAAATAGATCAGTAAGTCTATTCTGGATCCTGACTTACGAGACGGAGTTGGTCATCGTCATCTTAGTCAGTCGCACTAATTTGGCCGGTATACCAAATTGCAGCATGATGCTGTACAGTATTCCACGATCGATACTGTCGTATGCCTGCTTGAAGTCGACAAAGATTTGGTATACGTTTACGTTGTATTCCCAGCACCTCTGGAGTATCACTAACTGAGAAGAGCTTATCGGTTGTGGAGCGACCAGGTCTGAAACCGCATTCGCGGTATTCTATTTTGCAGAATTTTCGTCAAAATTTTATAGGACGTACAAACTAGTGATATGCCCCTGTAATTCTCACACCGCAGTTTATCTCCCTTTTTGTGAATTGGACAGATGATGCTTCTGCGCCAATCGTCTGGGATCTCCTCGTCCTCCCATACTCGCAGGGTTAATTGATGTATGGCATCAGCTAGACTCCTTCCACCGAATTTTAGCAATTCAGCTGGAATCTCGTCAGCGCCCGGCGCTTTATTTCGTTTTAGTGACCGCAAGGCGAGATCAACTTCTTCTACTGTCGGGGGTTGTATGGGTGGGCCCAGATCTACAATATCGTCGAGAGCTTCTTGTGTGGGGATGTTGGATGGTAGGTTCAGAAGCTCTTCAAAATAAGAGGCCCATCGTTTGTTAATGCCATCGGTGTCGCTGATGACGTTTCCATCCTTGTCCTTACAAAGGCTAGTCCTGGGTTGGTAGCCGTTCTTAATTGTATTTACTAGTTTGTACGCTTTTCTGGTGTTCCTATTAGCTAAGTTTTAAATTATATTCAGCAACTGCTCGTCAAAGTATTTACGTTTCTTACGTCTAAAGGCTCGGGCACACTATATGGCAAGCTGCCATATATTTGCTGCCATACATATGGCATGGTGTTCACACTGACAAAAATATATGGCAGCTTTTGGTATGGCAGCTTCGTTGCCATACGCGAATGTGCCAGATATATGGTAGCAAATATGGCGAGTGTTCACACTGTATGGAACTTTTTGTATGGTACCATACGAATGGCAAACGTTTAGTCACTTCTACGATGTCGACACAAGCAGGCATGGCCGCTGGTGTTTTGGTGCTATTAAAGTTAAGACAGAAAAGAAGAAAGAAGCATCAAAGTGAAACGATAAAGGAGCGAATTTTATTGAGAAAATGGATAGCTCAACGCGATACGGAAGGTTTCCTTTCAACTTTATTGCTAGAATTGCGATCAGAAGACGACGCGGTTTACCGGAATTTCGTTCGCATGTCACCGATTGACGTCGACTATCTTTTGGATCTTGTCTCACCTTTGATAACAAAAAAAAAATCACAAAAAAAAACACAAATGAGTCAAACAGTATCTGCAAGTGAACGGTTAACATTGACGCTGAGATTCTTGGCAAACGGTGAGTGTTCTTGATATTGGTTTTGAGATAAGAGAGTCAAATTTCAAACATGTTTTTGCGTAGGTGATAGCTACGCAAGTTTGAGTGTGCTATATTCAGGATACCGACGAACAAAATTTTGCTCGTTATTTCTGAGGTGTGCAGTAGTGTTTACAATATATTGAAAGCCGACTATTTAAAGGTATTTATACTTTTTCGCACTCGATAACGTTCAAAAGGCGAGTGATTTTAACAAAGGGCAAAGACAATTACACAGTAAAACGCAACGTTAATTTTTTTGCGCGTAGAGGGTACACAATATTCGTATTCTCCTCCTCAACTACGAATAATACGCGGTAACGGAAACTGTTACATGCACTCAGTTTTCGAAATTTTGATAAACAAACTCATGCAAACTAACCTTTTCTTCTAAAAGCAAGTGCCATACGCTTTCTATATGACGGACATGCTTATCATATAAAATGATATGGCACATTGGTGCCAGATATCTGGCAAGAGGTGTTCACACTGTATGGCAACATCCATATGGCGCGATATGGCATGAAGCTGCCAGATAAAAATTTTTTCGTATGGCAGTACATATGGAAGGTGTTCACACGGGTATGGCAATCATATGGCAGCAAATATATGACGACTTGCCATATAGTGTGAACCGCGCTTAATTATTCTATTCGATATTCGCCGTAGCTCGTCATATTTTTCTATTCTTGCTCTCGTTCCTCGTTGAATCTGCCATTGTCTGTAGGCCTCGTTTTTCGCGTCAAGTGAATTTTTGCATTCTTCGTCGAACTAGTCATTTCGCGCTTGCCGGGCTTTATATCCCACGACTTTCTCTGCGACATCCTTGATGGTACCCCTGAGTTCTTCCCAGAACCCATGGACGCCGGTGTTGCTGATGTTGTGTAGCATAGGTGATAGTCTTTCCTCAAGGGCGGTAGTATGATGATCTGAGTCGCAGTTTGCTCCTCGATAGGAGCGGACATCCATTACACTAGACGCCCATCTCCTGCAAATGAGGACGTGGTCAATTTGGTTGACGGTATGTGTGTCTGGAGACTTCCAGGTCTGCTTGTGAATGCGTCGATGCGGGAAACACGTAGATCTTTCGACTAGATTCCTGCTTCCGGCGAAGTCGATAAGTCGCTGGCCGTTGTCGTTACATTCTTCATGGAGACTGTGGCCTCCAGTGGTCCCCCGGTGCCAACTTTCATTTCCGACTTTCGCGTTAAAGTCTCCCAGCAGCAATTTGACGTCGTTTGTTGGAAGTGAGTCGAAGAAAGTCTCAAGGCGGGCGTAGAACTCGTCTTTTATTGCGTTTTCTTTAACTTCAGTGGGGGCATGCACAGGGCCGTCGAGAGAAAGTCCGGGCCCGGTACTCAACTTTTGTAGGGGCCCATATGTATCCGTATATGGTGACCGGTAGCTCAATGAACAAAAAAAAAGCTCAAAGCGTAGAAACTTTTTTTTTGTAGGGGCCGGCGACCGGTAGCTTAGTGCGTCAGAGTCGTATGAAAGGGCAAGGAGCTACAGAAAAAGAAAAGCTTAGTGCGTAGATGGTTTTTTTTTAATTTTTCGAATTTTCGGGCCCCCGAGAAAAACACGGGCCCGGGGCGTTTCGCCCCTTCCGCCCCCCCCCCCTCTCGTCGGCCCTGCGCATGCACATTGATGAGCCAGAGATTGAAGAATCGAGTCTTGATGCGAATCGCACATAGCCGCTCATTTATGGGTTTGAAGTCAGTGATGTGCGGTTTGAGGTGATTGTTCACTATAAATGCTACTCCAAACTCCTTGCGACCTGATGGTTTTCCACTTGTAAAAATGGTGTGCGAATTTTTGTCATTAATCTCGCTGCCAAGCCAATTTGTTACCTGGAATGCAGTAATGCTCAGTTTGTACTTTTCGACTTGTTGAAGGAGGGCCTTTTCGGTCCCCGGTTTTGTTCAGGTCAGGGAGCGTACATTCCAGGATCCAAAAGAATAATCTTTTAGTCCTTTGCGTTGTCGTCGCTGTTGATCCGTCCAATCCAAGGCTTTTATTCCAGGTTTCTTGACATGGAGTGGTTTTTACAAGGACGAGTTGTCAGCACATCGCTTAACCCCATTCAGGGGATGGCCTCGGAAGATAGCTGCTTCAGATGGTTTAATTAACGTGCTGGAGTTCACACAACTATGTTGCAGGTCCAACTACGCAAGTCATTCCATCCTACTAAACCTGAGACGCTTAGGTGTTGGTCAGCCATTCAGGCTACAGCTATCTGCCTTTTTCCAAACTGTCTTATCGCTAAGACATTGGCCGTCAGCGATTTGATACACTGCCGTTACCAGGGGGCGCCCACGCGGAGGACTATTGAAAAGGTCTTTTGTCCCTCAAACCAAAAATACTTTTAAGAACATAAAAGAACTACGATTGGGGTAAACCCCAATCATGCAATACTCTAGATGAATTTGAACCTGAAGCTTGAAGCTTTATATTCTAAATTTCGAGAAAATCAGCTTATTGTCAAAAGACAACATTTTGTATTAGCTCAAAGCGATATCAAGCTAGAGAGCAACGTTGGTAAAATGTGTCATATTGTATAGGAGGGGGTAGACGGAGTAAGGGTAATCGACTATTTTTTTTGAATCTAACTGATATTGTTAATTAAGTGTTAAGTACAAAATTTCAGCCCGATAAATTGTATACGTACTGAGTAAATAGGCTTAACGTTTTTCATGAAATAGTGCAGTTTGTATGGGAGGGGGTAGAAGGAGGGTGAGGATTACAATAAATTTTATAATGTAGGTTACAATTATCATAAAAGTGATATATTCAAAATTTCAAAGCAAGATGTTTTATAGTTTCTGAGAAAATCTGGTTATTGTAAGTTATCAAAAATGTGTCATTTTGTATGGGAGGGGGTAGACGGAGTAAGGGTAATCGATTAATTTTTTTGAATCTAACTAATATTGTTAATTTAGTGTTAAGTACAAAATTTCAGCCCGATAAATTGTATACGTACTGAGTAAATTGGCTTAACGTATTTCATGAAATAGTGCAGTTTGTATGGGAGGGGGTAGAAGGAGGGTGAGGATTACAATAAGTTTTATAACATAGGTTACAATTATCATAAAAGTGATATATTAAAAATTTCAAAGCAATATGTTTTATAGTTTCTGAGAAAATCTGATTATTGTAAATTTTCAAAAATGTGTCATTTTGTATGGGAGGGGGTAGAAGGGGTGGAGCGATTTAGCCCGTTCACGAACTTAGCCTTCATTTTTTGTCAAAAATAACGTGTGCAAAATTTGAACTTCATAGCTCAACGCGTTCTCGAGCTAGAGAGGTCACGGACGGACGGACGGACAGACGGACAGACGGACATCCGGTTTTGAGATATTCGAGTGATAATATGAACTTCTGTATCATTCATTTTTTTCTGCGAGCCTTATTTCTTAGCGTTACAAACTTTGTGGCAAACTTATAATACTCTCAGATTTCATCTAGAGTATAAAAAATAGAGAAAAGCGCTTTAAAAAATAGGCCCCCGGTGACGACTATCAGAAGTCAAATTACAATCATATGAAAAGCTAAATTTGAAGTAAGCCTCCAATATAACACCATAAAACTTAGGTAATGGTAGCGGACAAGCATTTTGTTTTGCTTAGAAGAAGAACAATCCAAGAGAGGATGGCAACCAATTGGAAGAAATTGAATTGATTTTCTTAAAGAGCCCTTACCATAGCATAAACAGCAACGACCGTCTTCAATAAAAAGCGTATCCTGATTGTAGCACTTCTCAAGATTGCTAACTTTGTTCATCGATTAACGACAATAGCCCGATTAACATAAAACAACCCTTAGTATGGAATGGACATTTTTTTTGTAAAATTAGGGCAATTATTCCAGATAGTTGGATATTGAATTGAAGTAAGGGAAAAAACCTAAATATTTGCCGTTGGCTTTCATACGTTATCTAATCGCTCGTTTCGTTTCCTTTGAAATTTACTGATGAATGTCTTTTGGAACATTATTGCAAAGTAATCAATTCATCTGAAATACGTATCTTCGACAAATATACAACTTTTAATTTATTAGTGCTTCTTTTCTGTATCGAAAAGCCCCAATAGTGTATCACCTTATGACTCTCCTTTATTTATAGCTTTCATTTTATTTTCATATCACACAACGCACATCCCAAGTCCCGATTTTCTGTAACTTTTTTCAAAGGCACAGACCAAACTCCAGAAGACTCAGAACAGAGACCGAGAAATAAACAATACAGGACACCACGGTAAAGGAAAATTCAGCAGCAGTTGATTTGGAGTTTCAACAGGACGATGGAGTATCTCAGGTACTTTCTAACTATATCAGTGAGCCTCTTGCTCTTGACTACTGCGGAAACTTTCTCATGAGCTCAATAACTAAGCTGAAAAACAAGAACGAGTAGGAAGGCATTTCCCGCGAGAATCTCTTCATAGTATATGGCAACAAATGGAAGTTATGATTTATATCATCCATAAACCCCACTTATGTTCAGCAATGAATGTGAATAGTTTTTGTTTGTTTCATAAAAAAGGTGCAATATATAATTTTTTTCTTTTATTTTTAAGGTTTCTAAGTACCTTCTTGAGAAATGCTCTCTCCACCGTCGTTTCGATTACTTTTCGGGCCAAAGGCGCACATTGGCCGGTGTAACGAAACAGCAAGGATCATCTCTCCAGTCCGTCGGAGCCATTACCACAACTTGCCCATTGAATTTTGTATTCATTTCACGACTGTATCCCAGCACTTTTGTTGCATACCAATAGCATTCTTTTCGCTTTTCTCGACTAGGACTATGGTCAATGCTGTGATACAGGATCACGACTGTGAGAACGACGAAGTGTAGTTTAAAAAAAAATAGCGACGAGTCCAAGAGAAATTCGACTGTCTCGCACCCTCAATGACTTCATATCGAAGTATAGTCGAAGAACACTACACCCGAACGTAGAGAAAATCGCTACAGCTAGCTGGGACAGTAATATAAACCTTCCACAGCTATTGCACCGGCGAACTTTGAATCGACGATAATATCAGCAACGAAAATGTGGTCAGGAGTCCTTAGATGACTGCTACTACAAGCTGCATATATGCATGACGAACCGGACAGGCAGTTACGTGAACCAACAGTACCTCCGTACGAGTATTGCAGATGCTGGTGCAGGATAAATCAAATTAAGGATCGTAATGGTCAAGAGTCACATTCTATGCCGTCCTATCTTGCCGTTTTCCTCGTAGAATCGTCGTATTCATTTCCTTCATTGTATTTGTCACTTTTGTGCTTAGTGTCAATTTTTATTAGGAACACACTGCAAGTAAGGTCCTTTTGTGGCTGGATAGGTACAACGAAATTCCCTTCTGGAATTTGGATTTCTACTGCGGCAAAAGTCCACACTAGCGGGAGCCTTTGAGGCTGATTCTCTAATGAAATTATCAGAATTAAATGGAACGAGCGAAAAAATGGTTTTGAAAATGTTAAGGACAATGACGCAAAATTTAAATTAAAATGTATGCTAATAGCGTACTCGATAAAGGGTAGAATAATTGAGAAACAATCTGAAGTTCATAGAAATTTATTTTAAATAAAAATAAGAAAAAAAAAATTAAAATAAACCTAAAATACCTGTACCACATTCCTTTTACTTAATTATAAGCATGGGCATCCTCTGCGGGATTTAGCTTCTGATAAACGGTTCAGTTCGTCTTAAATTTCATATAGCTCACTTTTGTACCTACATCGCCATTATAGTACGATCAAATTATCAACTGTTACACTGATAAACTGCGAAGTTACACCAGGTAGTTGACACGACTGGGGCCGGCTTGCTGCAGAGCTGGCCGTGGATTGGGACGCTACACGCTTAAAATTTCCCCTAACGTGCCAGAAAATAATGAAATTACCACCAAGCGTGACTACGGGGTCGCGGTTTCATTAGTTGTGTAGGGGAAGTAGGGGTTTCTTGGGTCGGATCTTGCCCATAATTGCCACTAACCAATTAGATCATGCTACAAACATTTGAAGAAAATTTCAAGTCTCTGGCTTCACTATATCGGAAGTTAACGCTTATTTGAAGTTTCATTTGTACGGGAAGTAGGAGTTTCGTTTGTCAGATTTTCCGTATTTTGAATATCAGCCAGCCGAATAATACTACAAACATTCGACCAAAATTTTAAGTCACTAGCTTTATTTTATCGTAAGTTATCGCTTATTTTAAGTTTCATTCGTTCTTTTGTCGGTAGGAGTTCCTTGGGTCTGACCTGGCCCATCTTTTATATCAACTGACTAAATTTCACTTTTGACCAAAATTTCAAGTTGCTGGTTTTATTCTATAAAAAGTTATCGCTTATTTGAGGTGTAATTTGTGGGGGAGGTACGGGTTCCTTGAGTCGGATCTCGCCCGTTTTCAAATACAAATAATTAGATCTTACTACCAAAATTCTACCAAATTTTCAACTCACTATTGTCATTCTATCGAAAGTTGTCGTAATTAAAGGAATATTTAATTTTTTGTAATTTGTAAGTGAGGTAGGCGTTCCTTTGATCTGATTATGCCCAACTTACTTAAACTCAAACAGCTTCTCACCTCAGGGCTACGTACCAAAAATTAGACGTCTACGTCAATAAGTTCAAGACTTATAGACAAAAAACAGGTAGGCTCTTTGTAAGAAAATTATGGTTAGTTTTCAACTGATCGATTTTATCAAGAGCAATTTACCAAAGCTAGAGCTTTTCATGTTTATTTAATCGGAAATTATAAATGCATTAATTATTTTACATATGTAGGGGAGGCAGGCGTTCTATTGGCCTGATCATACTCATTTTCAATACCAACCAACTAGATCATACTGCCAACATTTAACCAAAATTTCAAGGCTCTAGCTTCATTCAGACAAACAGACAGACGTGGCTAAATCGAATCAGGAAGCGACCCTGATCATTTAAATATATAAAATTGCTATACTTCCGGAGCCTCCTTTAAGGTGTTACATATTTTCGTCGTGACAAAAACAATATACCCTATACTATAAGTCTAGGGTATAATTATAAGCAAAACAAATCAGTTAGTGACTTTTGGGACACCCGATATAAAGGATTTCGGATGATGCAAGTTGCTGGCGACTGGCGTACACATCTTTATTTAGTCGCCTTCTACGACATGCCAGTAAAAGTCACAGGGGGAGGAAACACGGCGGCAAAGCTTTGCTCGTTTTTATGACCGAGGCTTAGTTACCATCTGCGCACAGAAGAAGGTTGATGGAACTATGGAATATGTTGCGGAGCGGAATATTTGTAGTTAGTGGATATGCCTAAATATAGCTATGAAATTATATTTTACTATATACTTTATTGTACAATATTATTTTATTCGCTCAATTTTAAAGTTCAACTTAATCGTTTCATTTGAAAGATTCTTCTAAAAAATTTCATTTATCATTCTGTCTCCGCTATCACGAAGTCAATGAAGACCAAGTCTCACAAAAGATTTGTTTATTTGATGGTTCTTCTCACAGATAGATACGCCTTTTATCTCGTCTAATCCGACTATCACTCAACACACCATTCATATGACAATCCTGAAATCTTTCATTCTGTGGCACTACCTCACCCGGGCCTCTCCTCTTCCTTTGACTCGCGTTTATCAAGATGAGTCCATTTAATCAAAAATCCCTTGCTGTTATCAATGTTAATTGAATTTTCGATTTCCTTCCTCGGGCGGCCAAATGCTGTCTAGTGTTGCTTGATAGCTGCCAAAGCTATTTATCAAATGGAACGAGGCTCAATCTCATCATCCCCGCACCCTCTTATCCCTCAGATTGAACAAGCATTATTATCATCAAGCCGGAGAAGACCGAGGTCGACCTTTTGCCGGTTGTCCTTCCGCGTCGTGCTCACATTCCACGTCAAAGTACTGGTGAAGAGGCGGAGGCGTACTTTTTTTTATCAAGGTTCCAGGGAATTCAGTTCGTTCGGAAATAGTCTCATAAAAATGACATAAATGCCAAACGGATTCAAGGAAAGTCCTTTATCGTTTCACTTTTCATTGATCGGGTGCACTTAAAAAGTGAATTCGAATAGAAATATAATGCTGATGTTACTAAGGATACCAATGAATGGTAATTTTCCAAATTGGAAAGTGCGCGCAGTAGATAATTTGACGGTATTAATTGTAATTTGCTTTTTCACCCGATTTTAAATTGTGTTCAATGAAAACCAAATACGTTAGTTAGTAGGTTTTGGGCTGTGCCTCGCTTTAACCGCTAGGGCGATTTTCAACAAAGAAAAAAGTAAAAAAAACAAGTAATGAATGCTCAATGGAGGCTAGACAGAAATATCGGAACCCAAGAAATTTATTCGGGGGTCTGCTCGAAAAGAAATTGGTACGAAGAAGTTCTAGAAAAATAAATTTACTTTCTCGAAAGTAATAGCTATTCGAAAATATTATACAGGGTGTCCCGCGTTAGGTGGGCAATACTGATACGGGTTATTGCACAGTTTGTTTGATGAAAAATGGTACCAATTAAATTGGCATCCCTTTAACCGTTATCGAGATATGACTGTTTTTATGATTGTCATCAAAAACCGTGACCTGCCAAACGAAATCAAAATTTTGCCCCAATCATCAAATCTGTGATTTGATTTTCACTTTTTAAAACCACATAAAATTTCAAATAAAGTGGCTTTTTCCAGATTTCACCCGTGGGGTGACGGGTTTAGAATATGCACCCCTAGGTGAGTCCTACCTTGATATCGTAAGAGGCGACTAAAAGGACCGATCACGTCCAGGCAATAATAACACCTCTAGATGAGCCTGCGGCACTATTCGACAACTTTAAGACCTCCCGCAAGTCAGTGTGTGTGAGTGGGTTGCCGGGTCTGGAGACCACTGCCGGATGTAAAAGGAAACTCCATATTAATTTAGTATTTTCCGCACACTAGTGCCACCCAACTCCACCTTTCTCCAGATAGGTGTAAAAGAATGGACGTAAGGCCTTATGGTAGAATTCACTGGAAGCACTACCCCGCTGGGCACTACTTCTGATGCATAGTTGAGTGATCCCAGGGCGAACATTGTTCGTGCCAGTGCGAACATTGTTCGAGTCAGAGCCCGACGGATTCCGGGGGCGGGCGCTATGAGGCAGTCCAAGTACACTATAGAGAAGCTGACGGTTGCAAGCTGGAATGTCGGATCCATGACGGGAAAGAGCGAAGAGCTCGAGGACGTCATGAAACGGAGAAGGATAGACATTATGTGCGTGCAGGAGACCAAGTGGCGAAACGACCAAGTCGACCGAGCTCGTTTTTTGACGAATTCCAAAAAGTACAAATTGTACTATTATGGAAACTCGAATGATAGAAACGAGGTTGGTGTTATTCTGACATCAGCTTTACTTAGCAGCATCGTGAGTAAACCGCAAGTAATCCCCAAGCCAGTCGAGAAAATCAAGTGGCATAATCTCAACAACGAAAGCTTTGAATCTGTTGTAACTCCATTCATTGCTAAAATGGAGGATTGGCTTCAACACAACACCAACTGCGACGAGCAAAGTCCAACACAAATGTGGAATGCTTTGGAGGAGATGTTAGTAGGTGAGGCTGAAAAGAAACTGGGAGTTTCGAAAGGCCCACTCCACACGAACAAGGAGACATGGTGGTGGAATACCGAAACAAAAGAAGCAGTGCTGGCCAAATCGAACGCATTCAAGGCTTGGACAACATGCAAAACAAGCAGTGAAGCCGATAAGGTTCAACTTCGGGAGAAATACGATAGATGCAGAAAGGAAGTAAAGCGAAAGGTGGCTCAAGCAAAGGCGATTGCTGCAGAGAAGTTCTACCAAGAACTAGAAGATCAGGCTGCGGATAAGAGACCGTCATTGCAAGAGAAACCTTAAGACAATGCTAGGAAATATAAGGTCGCAGCCCAAAGGAGAAGAAACGCTAGAGAGATTCAGGCGCCAAAGTATTGTACGTTGAAGACTCACAAGGAGTGCTACTGGTTGAAGACTCAGCAATCTGTAGCAGAATGCGTGTGTACTTCGAAGAACTTTTGAACGAAGAATTTCCGCGAGAAGCTTTTCAAACTGCGGAGCCAAACACCACTGATATCGCTGATTTTTCAGTGGAGGAGGCGATGAAGGCAATGATGCAGCTGAAACGCGGAAAGGCAGCCGGACCGGACAAAATACCCTTGGAATTTTGGTTGAAGATGAATCATGTCGGGCTTAGATGGCTCACTGTTCTTTTCAACAAAATTAAAAGGGGGCAACCGATGCCAGACGCTTTCAGGAAGAGCTTTCTTCTCCCGTTTCATAAGAACAAGGGTGACTCACGCAAGCTCAACAACTATAGGGCAATCAAGTTAACATCTCACACATTGAAGACTTACGAGCGAGTTGTCTGCAATCGACTGAAGGAGATTGTACGGTTGGATGACAATCAATGTGGCTTTGTGGAGGGTCGGTCCACAGTCGATGCTATCCAGTGCATGCGTGTTACGATGGAAAAGCATCGTGATGCACGGACGGACTTGCACTTTGTGTTCATCGATTTGGAAAAAGCATTCGACAGAGTTCCTCGTGATCTGATATGGGTGGCCCTAAGAGCACTTAAGGTCCCTGAGGCATATGTAAAGATGATACAAGACATGTATGATGGGGCAACTACTAAAGTTAGATGCACAGCTGGTGAGTCTGAAGAATTTTCGGTTAAAGTCGGAGTTCACCAAGGCAGTGTATTGAGTCCCTTGCTCTTCAACATCATCATGCTCTATTTATTAACACTCATCTCTGATGGCCTGGAAATATCCTTTCTTTTCGCCGATGACGTTGTTCTGGGTAGCAAAGACATCGCTACTTTGCAGGCCGCACTGACCAAGTGGTGTAAGATACTGGAGGATCATGGACTAAGGATTAGCATACCAAAGACTGAGTACCTTTGCTGTCCTTTCTCAGATCCAGAGAGACCGATACCAGATATCTACATTAAAGGAGAGCAGCTGAAGTCCTGTACAAGGTTCAAATACCTGGGTTCGATGATCAACAAGGAAGCTAACTGCGATGACGACATCAAACATCGCACCAGTGTCGGTTGGATGAAGTGGCAAGAAAACTCTGGAGTCTTCTGCGACAAGAAGATGCCACAAAAGCTTAAAGGCAAGTTGTACAAAACGGTCGTACGTCTCGCACTCACGTATGGGTCTGAATGCTGGACTATGTATAAGACATACGAGAGTAAAATGACTGCGACCGAAATGAAAATGCTACGGATGTCAGCCGGTGTGATCAAAAAGGATCGCATCAAAAGTACCTACATCCGAGGCAGCTTGTTTGACGAGCAACCGATCACTGAAAAGCTCGAAGATCGTCGTATGGATTGGTATTGCCATGTTCTAAGGCGTCCACCTGAGAACTCAGTTATGAAGGCAATATCAATGAACGTTCCATTTGCTGGACCCAAACCCCGAGGCAGACGGAAACACACGTGGATCGATCAAATGAAGAAGCAACAACAACGCATAAATCTCGGCGATGAAACGATCCAAGACCGAGCTGCCTGCAGAAGGAAGCTGAAATTATACCGCCAGAACGGGCGAAGTGCCAACACCACGGGCAGAGCAACGCGAAGCCGCAGAGTGGTATGAAATGGCAAGGAAGAAGAAGAAGGCTTTTTCCAGATTACGAAATCCATCGTTTCTTCAAAGATACAACTTTACAAACTTTGAAGAAATTTCAAAATCGACTTTTAATCAAAAATTCAAAAGATAATATTGTAGCGGTACTTTGAACTGACAATTCTACAAAGTTGACAAAAGTTGCTCCATTATGTGAGCTTTCGAACGGCATGTAAAGATTGGACTTATATTTGAAAATTTGCAAATATTTCATATTTAAGGGGAAAACGTAGCCTTGATGTAGGACAAATCGAAAACTACGACGTCGATCTTACAAGTACATTACTAGAAACGCAATAACTGCAAAACCACGCATACTAGAATACCTTATTTTAATGTTTAAAATTTGTTGCGTAAACATCAAAGAAATAAATAATTATCAATCATCAAATCTGAAAGAATTAAAAAAAAATGAACACAAAAGATTTCTTTTCTCGGAGCTACAGCTAATTATTTATTTATTTTAATTATTAATAGATTAATATTGCATGGCCTGTTCGAAGTTCTGATTTAATCACTCTTGACTTTTATGTATGGGGAAGTTTTGAAAAATTAAGTTTATAACGACCCTATTACGTCGCGGGAACACCTGTTTCGGAAAATTGAAACGGCGTGCAACGATTTGAAGTTCTCCGGGCAGTCGCATCAGTTGTCAGAAAATATCAAATTTGTATCCAACACGAAGGAGGACATTTCGAACACTATTCGTGGTTTTCACTTTGAATTTGAATTAAAGAATTTGCCAAGGCCTTTGACAGGGTTGACCACCTTAAGCTTATGTCAAAACTAAGAGCTATGAATTTACCGACTTCACTCTTTGAATTGGCTAAACTCTTATCTCACGAACAGACCACTGCACGTTGTATTTAATGGTAACAGTTCAAACCGATACATTCAGAAATCGGGGGTACCCCAAGGCTCAGTTTTTGGTCCGTTTGTCTTCAACATTTTCATATGACATAGTGCTGGATCTCAATTGCCGTTACCTACTCTTTGCAGATGACACTAAACTCTATCTTAAAATCACCAGCCAGTTTAATTCTTCAAAACTCTTTAAACGCATTAGCGACTTGGTGCTCAGAAAACAGTCTGGATCTTAACGTGGAAAAGTGTCAATTCATTAGATTTACTAATCGTAAGTTCATCACACAATTCACGTATCATCTCAATGGCATTCCACTTAAAGAAGTAAACCACATCAAAGATCTCGGTGTAATTTTTGACTCAAAACTTAAATTTGATGTCCACATTGACAACATTTTCCAAAAAGCAAGTAAAATGCTTGGTTTCATACTTAGGGCTTCTTTCGAATTCAACAAAATCCAGTCCATCAAATTACTTTACAATACGTTAGTAAGACCACACCTTAAATATAATACGGCAATCTGGTTCCCATACACCAAGAACCAAATAATTAAAATTGAAAGAGTTCAGAGATGCTTCACAAGGCATTCAGCATTTAAGTTCAATTTGAACTGCGTTTCCTATGAGGACCGCCTTAAGAAATGCAATCTCATCTCACTAGAGTGGAGACGGATATATAGACATGTGTTGCCTTCAAAAGGTTATTAACAATCATGACACTGAGCTCAAAAATAGCTTGAAAGTAAGATATTTTCCCTATACTAATCGTCGTGATGCGCCCTTCATCTTTCCCAAAACAAAGACCAACTACGGATACCATCGGAATCCTTTGAACAGATTTCAGATTAGTCATATAAAACTATTCGGTGCTGTGGATGTTTTTCGCTTGACTCTGTCTCGTTTTAAAAACGAAATTTTGAAAATTTTGTCCAGTGATTCTGATATTACTTTGATTTTAGATGAATTTCTTTACTTTCGAAATCGATAATTTTTGAACGAACAACTGTAAATGAGAATTTTTATATTAAATTGTATAGTCATAATTATAAGTCATATATTTTTAGCTACGAATTCCATTAACGGTAACTTTATTCAACTGGTGGGGAATGTAATTGGGGAAATCTCTATTTCTCACCACTAAAGCATAATAAAATAAAATAAAATAAATTCCTTTGGACCACCTTTTTTCATTAGTTTTGCTTCTTTTATGCTAACTTGTTAACCAAAAAATGTAATATAACTAAAAATTTTTTGAAAATAGCGTACAAATGTTTTACATGAAAATCACGTTTGCTTTACTTTTAAAACGTCACATTCGCAATTTTCAAATCTAATCCTTAATATTTATATGCCGATCGAAACACCATATAATGGGGCAACGTTTGCTAACTTTGCAGATTTGTCATTTCAAAGTACCGTTACGAAGTAATAATTTGGATTTTTGATGAAAAATTGATTTTATAATTTTTTGAAAGTTCTCAGCACAGCAGCATATTGTCCGATTTTGTACATTGTTTAAAAATTCGAGTTTTATATTTCCCCCTACCAATACGGACCCCGCCACCATCTTGCAAATATGCCTAATTGTTTGGCTTGTCCTGTTCCTTTGTTGTATCTCCTAAATTGGTCTAACAAGAATCCTTGTAAAATAAAGTTTAAACCAAAATAATTTATCTACAATTTGAGACTTAAATAAAACTTTTAGCTGTTATACTTACCGAGATAGAGCTTTTAAGACATAAATCGATGAGTAGGCATAAATTTTTGCTCATAACTTTCCTAAAAATTGCCCGAATTGATTGATATTGGCCACGTTAGACTTACAATCAAATTATCCTCAATTTCTGCAGCAAGCTTTTCCCTTTGGAGCATCCGTTGCAAAGATCTGTAAGCTTGTAAAGTGCCAAAGTGTAATTTTTCTCCGGGGCCTCGAAATTTGTCGTTTTTTGACTGTCGACTTTGACTACGCTACTGGATCAAATTTCAAGTTTGAGCAATGCATTGGACGCAGAATTAAACGGTCTTTAATTTACTCCTGGGGCCCGATTCCGCAACAGTGAATTTTTTCAGTGCGCACCGAAATCAGTGCACACCGAAGAAATGCGATTCCGCAAGAGTGAGATGAATTTTTTCGGTGCGCACCGTGCTGAATTGCAAAAATGCGATTCCGCAACGATGCGATGAGTTTTTTTGACAGTTCCGGTGCGCACCGTTCGAATATATTTTGCACTGGCTATTTGGTAAGTGCAAAATATATTTTTTTATAAATTATGTATTAAATTGTTGATTTCTGCATACGAAGGTGGAGTATTACTTTTCAAAGCAGAAATGGATGAAGGGCGGAGCTTCGTGTTGAATTTAAGGACAAAAATATAAAAATTCATAGTGAAGATGAGAAGTTTTTGTTTCCGTATCCGGTGCCTTCTTTAGCAATTAATATTAGGGGGATTCACGCTCAGTGTCGTAAATGTCGTAAACGTCGTATTCGTCGAAAACTTCTGACATAGTAAAATGACAGAAGTTTACAACGTTACGACAAATACGACGTTTACAACGTGGACATGAGTCCCCCTATTATTATTATTGTTATCCCGGTCCCGGTCATTCGGTCACTAGGACCGACCATTTCTGAAAGAAGATCATAAGGGGATTCATGCTCACGTCGTAAACGTCGTATTTGTCCTAAAATTGTAAACTTCTGTCATTAGTCTATGGGGATGACAGAAGTTTACGACGAATACAACGTTTATGATATTTACGGCAAGGAGCGTGTTTATGTTTCGTTTGATGCAGAGCATACGAATTATGAAAAATCTGGCGGAAGTGACTTTGGTCGTCATTGAAGTCAAACAAGAAAAGTAACAATTCATCGTCGTCGTCGTAAACATCGTATTTCTCGTAAAGTTGTAAACTTCTGTCATTTTACTATGGAGATGACAGAAGTTTACCACGATTACGACATATACGAAAAGGAGTGTGAATCCCCTAAATGATAATATTTAACGATAGATGTGAAATGGTCCGTGGTTGGGAGTTTAATATACTCGTAAACACAAGACTTTTCCTCCTGAAAGAGAATAAATGTTATTGATCGATTCTATAATTTCATATGAAGCATGAACGTCACCCATTTTTATGATGTTTTCAGCAATCAGAAAAATTACACACGTTTGACGTTTGTTTGAAAAATTCATTCAGCACTGAAAAACTCACTAGCTTTTGCTGAATTGCATTGCGCGCACTGATATTTTCGGTGAATTTTTTCAGTGAGTTTTTTCGGTGCGCACCGAAAAAACTCACTCTTGGAATCGGGCCCCTGGAAGTTTTTTCGATCCGAGCCACCGTTTAGGAGTTATAAGGATAATATCAAAAAAGGGCTCAAACTTCTCGGATTTTCGCCCACCAAAAGTTAAGCTCACCTTCTACGACGGTGCAAACTCAGTTTCCATCTATTCAGTATCTATTGAAGGAATTAAAATTATTTCCAGTTCTTTCCCTAATTATTTTAAGAAAATTTAATTTTACTGACCTATTTCTATGATAGGCATGAAATGAAACACTGGCTGTCGCAATAAATTTAACAAAGTCATTGGCAATTTCACTGGGTTATTAAGAAGGTTTGTAATTTTTAGTAACTATTGTATGTTCGGAATTATTGGTCCGTGCTTTTCATTTTTGGCAAAATTTCTTTAATTTTGTTCCATAGTTTTCTGGGTTCACTTGTGTGCTTTTGTCTCACCTTCAAATAGTATAATGATTTTGCAGCTTTAATAGAGGTCTCTTACTTTCGTTTCAATGTACATATAATGGTCCGCAATGTAGGATTCAAAAATAGCCGCCGAAAAGGCAAAGTTACTTTCTCCTTTAAAAAGTATGTGGTCATCGTAGGACTTCCCATTTGGTTTTGTAACGCCGTATTATTAAATTCAAATTTATGAATTGAGATATTCTTCCGAGATAGTTGATGTTTTGTTTTCAAATATATTGATACTAAATAAAATAAATAACTGGCGCAACAGTCCAATTTGAACCATGGCCTTGAGATGGGTTAGCATCATCTCATTTTCTAGGTTTTGGCGGTCTTGTGCACAGGTGTGTGATCAGCAACACGCTCAACCGAGTTATTTACCCCATAAATGGGTACTTATTTAACAGCTGAGTGGGCTCATAGTTCCACACGTAAATCCCCTTTTTTTTATCGAAAACTACCGGATTCAGTAGGAATCGAACCGGGGCCCAGTGCGTAGAAGGCGAACGTGCTAACCGTTGCGCCATCCGGACTACTACTACTTTACTAACATCTCCCATTAATATATGGTGTTTGTAGTGTTTTACCCTTTCCAGGAATTGATCAAGAGAGTTTATAAATATATTAGGGTCTAGACTTGGAGAACTATGAATGGCAGAGATAAGAATCTGTAACCCATTTGATGAAAAAATCAAAATACTCAACATATTTACGAGTGTTAAACTGGCACCCCCACAATGAAAAATCGAGATGTAACATTAAGTACTCCAGCCGGATCGACATCCCAGAGAACATTTTGGTATTGATCCTGGAGTATCAATAAGTCTTCAATAATTACCCCTCTTTGCGATTGATTCCACATTGGAGATTTATTGATGCCTATCATCAATAATGATTAGGAAGGATAGTTTCAATGCAGCATCAGCACAAAATCGATCCGCATAACTAACACTCTGTCATCATGTGAAATTGTGAAACTGCGAAATTGTGTGAATCCGCATTGAAATTTCAGCATATCAACGTTTCGATTAATAAAAACCAGAGCTGTATAATTAGAACTAATAATTAATTAAATAAATGTCATAAAATAAAAGAAATACTTGTTTTAATAAAGAAAATACATGGAGCATTCACAATGTTAGTTAAATTCGTGTTGTTTGTGTTATATGTACTATTTCCTAGGAAATTTCATAGGAAGGAACAGATACACTTACCGGCACAAAATCTGGCCAAAACAGAAACAATGCCGTAACGGGATTATTTGTCATCGCAAATGAGAATTTCCGATGGCTGTTATTGAAAACATGTGATTTTGTTAATTGAAGAGCATATTAAGGGAAAACAGTTATCTGATTCAAATTTCGTGACACTTAGACCACATTCTGTTCCTGGGGCGCAAAAACACTGGTAAGGTATTTGAACTGTGATGAATTTATTTTTTTCGTCTTATTTTTTTTAATTTGAGGCAATTCTGACTTCCAGAAACGTAACACAATTCCCCTTACTCCAGCTCAAGTGGCACAAGCTGTCTTACTTCGCGATCAAGGGAGAAATCAAGAAGGAATTGCTGCATATTTGAACGTACCGCGTACAACTTTAAGATATGCCTTAAAAAGGTACGATCAGACTGGACTCTATACGCGGAGGCCCGGAAGTGGCAGGATCAGGAGTACATCAGCCCGAGATGACCGATCTATTGCACTGAAAATCTCAAGAAATCGGTTCCTCACAGCGATTGAAGTACGGCAGAGACTGCAAACGACAAGGGAAGTCTCTGTAAGTGAGCGCACCGGATGAGCGAGGCATGCGTGCTGGAAGACCAGCCCGAGGTCCAGAAATGCTCCGCCATCATTGCGTAGCTCGACTTCGGTTCGCTCGTGAACATGCAAGGTGGACTCACGAACAATGGGGTAGAGTTCTTTAGACCGATGAGTGTAGGGTAGTCTTAATAGCTCCAGACGGCCGTGAACGGGTACGGAGAAGGCGCGGAGAGCGCTTCCTACCTAACACAACTAGGCAAACCACAAGTTTCTATGGTGGGTCTGTTATGGTTTGGGGAGGTATAAGTTCGGACGCTCGTACAGACTTGGCAATTGTTGAAAGGAGTCTGACTTCAACGCGATATATTGAAGAGATACTTCAGCAACACGTCCTACCTTACGTGGATACCACCGGTAGCGAGGAAGTCCTTCTAATGCAAGATAACGCACGACCTCACACTGCGCGATGCGTAGAACATTTCTAAAATGAAGTGGCCAGCGAGAAGTACGGGCATGAACCCTATAGAGCATGAGGGGGGCAAAAACTCCTCTTCCATAGTCCTCCGCGTGGGCGCCCCCTGGAACGGCAGTGGTCACTGACCATTGCCAACCAACGTCAAGCCGCCAGTAATGGCGGTGCGATGATTTGGTTGAGGTACCCCTGTGGTGTGGGGTGTGAAAAAAATACCACGGCCTTTCCCTTTGAGGGCCTGTCGTTAAAACCGACAATCAAAGGACAGGATGTGTATGCCAGCAACTTGTACTATCCGAAATCTTTATATGCTAACGAAACGTCAACTATGCCTCGGATAAGGACTGACTCAACGGTTACGACTTTTGGCTATCGTACAATGACAAAGATTGGATTCTGGAATGTGCGTACTCTCTGGTCCCCAGAACGCACGATTTCTTCAATTAGAGAGTGAATTTCTGAGGTACAAATTAAATATCTTAGGAGTTAGTGAGATAAGATGGTGGAACAGCGGAGAATTCATCTCTCCAACGGGCAGCACTGTAATGTTGTACTCCGGTAAAGCTACCGGTAGTCGTCGTGAGTCAGGTGTGGGGCTCCTTTTAACCAGAGCCGCGCGAAACTGTCTCTTATCCTGGGAACCGGTCTCTGACAGGGTCTTGACCGCCAGGTTCCGCACCAAAATGAGGAACATCTCAATAATACAATGTTATGCCCCTACTGAACCCGACAATGTCTTGGCAAAAGACTCCTTCTACGAAGAACTAAACGCCGTTCAGAGCAGAACACCTAAAGGTGACATTATAATGGTTATGGGTGATTTGAATGCGAAAGTTGGCGCCGATAACTATGGGCTCAGACATGTGATGGGGAGACACGGTCTTGGTGATCGTAATGACAACGGTGAAAGATTTGTGGAGTTCTGCAACTTTCACAGTCTCTTCATCGGTGGTACTATGTTTGAGCATAAGGACCACCACAAAATCAGTTGGTCCTCTGTTGATCGGCGCAGAACACAAAATCAGATCGACCATTTTGCCATTAGTAAAAGATTCAAGAGTTGCCTCCTGGACGTGCGAAACAAGAAGGGTGCCGATATTGGGATGGGAAGAGATCATTATCTTATGATCGCTAATGTTCGATTGCGTATTGCAGCCGTGCGCCGCCCCAGCGACGAAAGATCCAGGCCCCGCAAATTCAACACCGCTCGACTAAAAAATCCAGCTGTCTTACAACAATATAATGACCATCTTGCGCAAAAAGCGGCTGAGATAACTAGTCACCCAGATAGTGACATAAACGAAAACTGGGATGCCATAAAAAATGCGTACATTGATAGCGCAAATACCATCCTTGGCCCAAACCCGGATTGCCGGAATAAGCCCTGGATGTCCGACGCTTCATGGCAGCGGATTGTTGAAAGAAAGGAGCTGAAAGTTCGTTTGGCGGCAGCATCAGACGACAATCGAAGCAGCATCGAACTCCTTTACCGTCAGAAAGCTCGAGAAGTTCAGCGTAGTGTGCGACGCGATAAAAGAGTTTATGCCAATTCTCTTTTAGCGTCAGCAGAAGAAGCCGCTAGAAGTAACAACTTAAACGTCGTATACGGTGTCATCAAGGAGTTTACAGGTGGTCGTAACTCCTGCCAACATCCGGTGAAAGATAGTGATGGAAAGCTACTTATCTTGGAAGAAGATCAAATGAGGCGGTGGAAAGAACACTTCGCCGCGGTCTTGAACCGTGTAACCTCTGGTGAAGTTCCCCCTCATATAGATAATTTAGCTAACCATCAAAATGTGCGTATACGGTCCACTGCCCCGACTAAAGAGGAAATAGTCACTGCAATTATTGCACTAAAACGAGGAAAGGCCGCCGGACTTGACGGCATCCCTGCCGAACTTTATCAAGCAGCGCCAAGCGTAACTGCCGATTTGCTGCACCCACTTGTTGATAAAGCGTGGAATAGAGAGACCTTTCCCACTGAGTGGAAGGAGGGTTTGATCATCAAACTTCCAAAGAAGGGTAGCCTCACAGACTGTAATAATTGGAGAGGCATTTGTGTGCTTCCTGCCGTTGCCAAGATAATAGCTAAAATCGTCCTGGAAAGACTAAAGGCCCACTTAGAAAGCACAATTGATGAAGAGCAGGCTGGCTTTCGATCCGGATTCTCCTGTGTCGATCACATTAACACCTTGCGAATCACCATCGAGCAATGCGCTGAATACGATTCCCCGCTTCACTTGCTTTTCATCGATTTCGAAAAGGCTTTCGATAGTGTGAACCGGGATTCTATATGGGCGGCCTTGCGCAGGAGAGGCATCCCTGAGAAGCTTGTGGCTATTATTAAGGCAACCTATGACGGCGCGAAATGTCGCGTTCTGCATAAAGGTAAGGTGTCGGGGGACTTTGAGATTCGCAGTGGAGTTCGGCAGGGGTGCATCCTCTCACCGATCCTATTCCTCATAGTGATCGGCGATGTGTTGCATGCAGCCCTATCCGGACTCGACAGAGGAATTCAATGGACTTTGACATCTTATCTACAACATCTTGACTACGCTGACGACATATGCCTACTCTCCCACAAAATCATGGATCTGTCCGCAATGGCGTTAGATCTCGAGAGGGAGGCAAGCAAGGTTGGGCTAAAGATTAATACCAACAAGACCAAGGTTCTTATCCCGCCGTTGCGAAAAAGAAATCCGACACCTATTGCCATCAATATTAATGGGCAGCCTGTGGAGAAGGTGGACAACTTCGTCTACCTGGGTAGCATTGTTGCCGAAAATGGTGGTACGGAGCAGGACATCGCTCGTCGTATCAACCAGGCTAAACGCGCATACGGCATGCTGTCCAAAATCTGGCAAAGCAGTTATCTCAGCATCAAGACCAAGCTGGGCCTGTTTCGCTCCCTGCTACTATCAGTGCTTTTGTATGGGAGCAGTACATGGAAAGTTTCCGTAGGAGTTACCAGAAAGCTGCAAGTTTTCGTCAACTCATGTCTTCGTCGAATTTTAAGAATTTTCTGGCCCGAAACAATATCAAATGAAGAGCTAAGTCGGCGTACGGGTCAGATGCCAATCGACGAATTGATACGCAGGCGAAAATGGCAGTGGATAGGTCACACATTGCGGAAGAGTGATAACTGCATTGCAATGCATGCCATGAAATGGAACCCCATTTCCAGCCAAGGCCGACCAAGAGGGGGTCCTCGAATCACATGGCGTCGATCTGTGGCAAAGGAGTGTCAGGTACTGGGTAAGTCTTTTGGGGAGTTGCGCCCCATTGCCCAGAACAGAGTACGATGGCGCGCAGGAGTAGTTGACGCGCTATGTCCCGCTAGGGGTTAAGGCAAAGTAGTAGTATATCTGGGACATGTTAAAAAGAAAAATAAAGTCCGGCCCCAACCCCCCACAGACCCTTCTGGAATTAAAAACTTCTTTCCTGGCCGTCTGGGAAGAAATACCCCAAGGGGACATAAGAAACATAATTTGTAGCATGCCTAATCGCATGCGGTTATCAGGGGCAGAGGCAGAAACACCCGTTATTAGTTTAAAGTTAAATTATCTTCATTTTTAAGATTTTCGTCAAAATTTGAATTCATTAGGGTTTTGTATAAAAACAAAACCCTTATGAAATCGGTCATGCGTCCGTCTGTCCGTCTGTCCATCTGTCCGTCTGTCCGTCTGTCCGTCTGTCCGTCAGTCTGTCTGTCTGTCCGTCTGTCCATGAAATATCTCACGAACCGCTGAAGCTACATGCATAAAATTTGGTTAAAATATGTAGAAATACTATAATTTTCTGGAGAAAGCGATGCGTCGTAATAGGTCAACTTTAACGGGGGGTCCCCATAGAGGGGAAATGAAGGTCGAAATTTTTTTTTCGTTTGGTATAGGCAAGTGGGGTATCGTAAGAAAGGTACCGTCGAGTACATTCCATTTTTGAACTTTTTTTCAAATTTGAAGAAAGGAGAAAAGAGGGAGAGGGGAAATATGAGTCCGAGTTTGTCCCCCCCCCCCTTGCATTTCGAGACCGTTATAGCTAGACATATGAAAATATACAGAAAAGTGGCATTTCACTAGCATAGAAAACCGAAAATAAGATAATTTTTAAATCTCATCCAAAAAGGTTAATAATAGTACATTTCTATAGTTGCAGTTAGCACACCCCTGCACCCCTCAAGCACACCTGAAGTCAAAAATATTGATGGCGTATGATAACCAACATCATAGGCAATAACATCTCTAAGTTTCATTACAATGACATGATATTTAATAATAGTACATTGACTTAAAGTTATGCATTTTGACACTATCCATACAAAAAATACACCTACCGGCCTCACGCATATGTAGATATGCGTGTACTACAATACTTGCATGTTGTTTTTCGTAGTGCGAATTGCAGTTATTTAATGAACCAACTTTGGAAGGGTGAAGATTGGTGATTGGTGATCCTAACAATAACTATTCACACAATTAATTTTTTTAGGATTTTGTGTCTTAAATCTTACAAAATCGGTCAAATACCTGTCTGTCCGTCTGTTCATAGAATATCTTACGAACGGCTGAAGCTGCACACATAATTCAGCGAGAATGTGTAGAAATGCTATAATTTTCTGGAGAAAGCGTTGTGTTGTAATTGGCCAACTTTAAGAGGGGGGGGTCCACATAGAGGCAAAATTAAGGTAAATTTTTTTTTATCCACTGGTATAGCCAAGTGGGGTGTCGAGTACATTCCATTTTTGGCATTTTCTTGAGATTTGTAGAAAGGGGAACAGTGGAGGAGGAAAAAATATTAGACCGTAATTTGTCCCAGCCGCCCTGAATTTCGAAGCCGTTACACAAGTTTGCAATTTGCAATGTCGTCTTAATATGAATGGTTAAGCATCTCGAAGAGTGGGACAGTTTATCTCGTATACATACATATCTATTTACAGCTTCTCGTATTAAAACTATTACTTTGAGAGGTGACAGATGCAGTCTTTTTGTGAATTGGCATGTAAGATAGTATATCATGGGTAAGACATTTAATTATGGTGTTTTTATTCAGCTGAGTGGTACCAAGAAGAGCAGAGAGTCAATATTTAGATACCAAAATAAGCGCGTACTACAAAACCCTCGAATTGCGGGCGTAGCCCTCTATATTCCGGTTTCATTTTTTATTATTTTTTGTAGCTCTAAGATGGATCGTTTAATTTTGTAATAAATTTTGAGTATTTTTTGTTAATTGGTTAGTTTTATTATTATTCCAAAAGAAAAGAACAGGTTTTAATCCTTTATTTTGATAATAAATGAGCTAACGTGCTGTGGCCACATTTTGTGCCGCTAAGTGTATGATACAGATAACACGAGTTTAACAAATATTGCGAATGCTTTATGTATTATTTTTGATTACAATCATCAATACAGTATCAATGCAAGTCTTCGATATTATTTCAATCATAGATTGATTTAGTATATTTATATTCATTCAGTAGGTTTGATATTCTATCGATATATCATCATCATCAATGCCAAGCATCAATGCCCATTTCCCTTTTCGATAATGTTGACCAATCAGAACACTGAAAATGCGGACATCGTCCATATAAAAACATCACTATACTGAAGGTATCGATACTATGACGCCCAAGTATCAAAAAAATATCAATATTTCATCACTCTTGTGCTATCTGGGATCATTGAGAATTTTATATAGGGGTGCTAGCTTGACGTCAAATTAGTGCCCCGACTTTTTTCGACAACGAAAAATCGAGATGAGCCATATCGCATAATAAGGTGCTAATTACGTGCTATTTTCAAAAATTTAATACTTCTGCCGAACCGCCACAATTGGTTATTGACTTGACGTTACGCTAGTACCCCAAATTTTCTTAACCGCACATATCAACTTCCAAGTAGGCGTATAACAAAAGTATTAATTAAGTGCTACTTTGGTGCTTCATTACCAAATTAAGTGATTCTGCAGGAGTGGCAGAAATTATCATTTTCATATGAGCTTGACGTTACGCATGTATCAACTTGCAAATGAGCGTATAATAAGGCCGTGCTCAGATGATTCTCGTAATCGGCTCGTTTGCGATTTGAGCTCCACTTCCCAAACAAATCTATGGAGAAGCGTACACGGGTCGTCCATTGGTCGGCACGTAAGCGAATAGGTTTGCTTGGGAAGTAGAGTTCGAATCGCAGACGAGCCGAGTACGAGACGAACCGTCCGATCAAACACTCTAATGGCCGTTTTGACAATGTGCAGTTTAAGTTTATTTTATAGATGAACGCTAAACAGCACTCATCCTCCGGTTAAGAATTTTTCGGATGATAGTTCCAAACAGCTGATACGCGCTGCTGAGATTCTGACAGCTAGAACCGTTTACGATTGCTCATTCAAATGGGGAAATTAAACTGGCCATAAAGAACAAAGTTCTGGAAAATCATTCGCATCAAGGGGATTTGATACCAACTCAGTCGCAAAATAATGCTGTGAGATGGCATAGACGTAGAATACTCGTAGAATAGAATAGGCGGCAGATTTCCGACAAGAAATCAGTTAGCTTTCAATTGCATTAGCTGGGCTGTGGACTACATTATCATATTTTGAGCGTTGCATAAGCTAAGGTTAAATTTAGTGTCCCGGATAGCTAACTAGCAGTTTAACGAGACATTGAGAAAACGGGCCTAATTGTCTTAATTGCGAACGAATTCGTAAGTCTCGTTTCAAATCCTAAAATATGCATACATTTGTGTTCGTTTATAGCGAACCCGACTATAATGAACACTCCGCTCTAACGTCCCAATTCCATGGCCTTAAGACTTTCTCGCGTTCGGCTATAATGAATTATCGGCATAGTTTTAGTCGAACTTAATGATTGCGATTGCATTTTTGCAGTCGTTTTTAATGTGTATCACATATAGTGGTAGTTCGCTACGACAACGACGCGAGGATTATAATTTTATCTAAAATAAAATGGTTTTGCGATACACTTTTTTTTTATTTGTTTTTTCTTCCATCTCGAAAAAAAAAACAAAAAAAAATATCACCTTAGGAGACAAAACTAAAATTATAAGAAAATTGGAAAGCTGCTGTATAAATACGCCCACCAGAAAAGAAGGAAGTGAACCCAGCCCTTTTAAAGTGGTTCTTAATCAAACGGTGTGAAAATGCGATGCTTACTGGACCAATATTACAACGAAATTCGGAGGATTTTGGGCAACCCGCAAGAAATGCAAATGGAGCATCTGCCTGATCCTTTGAATGCACAAGAAGCTAGATTGATCGTTTCAAGAAACGGCACAGCATTGTAGTGGGTAAATTAGCGGCGAAAGTTCTTCCATTTCGAAGGAAATGACAGAAGATTGGATTAGAAATGTTTGGCCAGGTTTGTGGCTTACATAAATTGTGTTATTTTTTTTTTGGAGTTTATCCATTGTAGTTCGGTGTAAGTGCTTATAATCCATAGATAAGCTGGATAGATGCACAAAAAAAAACACATATCATGTATGCACCACAAACTAAGCATACTATATTCATCAATATTAGGTATACGGAGATGTTACTCTGGCAAAGATATCTTTAATGGAGACGAAAGTGGCCTCTTCTATCATATGATACCAGATAAAACCCAGAAATTTAAAGAGGAAAATGTTCACGAGGTAAACATTCCAAGGAAAGAATCAGAGTTTGGGTTTACGCGAATCTGGATGTAGCAGAGTAGCAACAACTTTTAATTATCGGGAAGTCAAAGTCACACAGATACTTTAAAAATATGTCAAAGCCTGTCAGTCCTGGGACGAAGAACTTGCAAGAAAGCAGAGGAAAATTTTCCTGGTGACCGATAACTGTCCAGCACATCCCAAAATTTAAAACCTAACATGGATCGAATTGGTTTTCCCTCATGATAATGCTACTACTCTCTTACAACCTATGGATCAAAATTTTAAAATATCGCAAAATTATTTTTCTTGTTGCTAATGAACTGTTCAATTTTTGGTGTCATTCTATGCCTAAAATCTAATTATCGTAGGCAACAATTGCTTAAATTGATTGACGCTTCCGATAGGAAAGTTGAATTCAAAGTAACTTTGCTAGATGCTACAATATTTCAATAGTTGATACCGCTTGGGACGGGGTTTGACGGGAGACACTTTCTAATTACTTCCGGCATGCTGGCTTTACAGTTGATGACGAGTTTACCGAGGAAGGCGACCTTCGTTTCACATCGTTGATTCGTGCATCCTGAGAAGGAACTGTAAAAATATGCTCTCTCCCGCGATGGGTGGAAGACAACGAAATTTTCATTTTGATTACAGAATAGCCGATGATCTTGAAACGGAGGGGAATGCCCAAGTGACACTCAAATCATGCAGTCTATATTCTTCAACGTATTCGGAAAGTGGCGACGAAGTTGCGAATGAAGATGATAACATGCTTCCTAGCCCTATCGGCTCTTAAAGATCGCCATAGACTATCTGGAATTCCTCTCCGAAAAACTGATCAGCCTTGAAGAATTCCGGATCGTACTCGTATATTTCGAAATTTGGCCGGTTCAGGTGGCCTTAAATTTCGACATACATGATCAGGAATTCCGAAAAGAAGTTCCGAACTTACTGCGGTGAAGACCATAATCAGGCAATCTGAAAGGCCAGGCCTGATCAGTTTTTTCGGAGAGGAATTCCAGATCGCCCATGGCGAGCTTTAAGGTTCTAATACACGCGTATACGCGATCGTGATTTTTACCCGAGTCGCGTAAACGCGACTAGTGTTTACATGTCGACGAAACGTGAGAAACGAGTATCGGAGCGATTTATTGACGCGGAAATAACGCACACATCTTTGTGTTTACATGAGGTGTGTTTACAATTCGACAGCATATGTGCGAGTACTCAATTATTTTTTTTCATGTTGTTGCGAACCACGGCTCTGTATCGAGTCGCCGTCAATGCAACAAGAATTTGTTTTGACCAGGCTGCTTTTGGCTCGGTGGCGCAGGTCCCGGCTAGACCAGCGGAGCTCGTGGGATTTGAGCCAAAGCACCCTGGTCCTAGCTTAGCCACCTAGAACATAAAAGAGACACGGGAGAAGGATAAGGAGGAGGGAAGGAATGTGCCCATCCTTCGGGACACGGAAGAACCCAAGGGAAGAAGAAATTTAGCAAATCATCTTTAACAAAATTATTATTAGCAAGACTAAAATACAACTAAAAATCAAAACCATAAGTATGCAAAGCACCAAAAATGAATTCAATAAATAAATAATAATTCAAATGAAAGTTAATTGAATGATAGAAAAGAAAAATGAAAAAAAAAAAAAAAATTCAATGATAAATTCAGCAAAGAGAATTTAAGGCAATATCAGTAGATTATTTTACTTACTTGTGGATCCCCCGTTGAACGATCGATCGCTCCGCACAGTTTCCACCGTGATGAAAAAGAGAACACAATATGTGAGGTTGATTTAAAAAAAAAAAATTTAGAAAAGATATTTAAGATAAAAAAAATTCAGTACGTATTTCAATTCGTTCTCTGCTTCTTTCGTGTATGAAAACTGGTAGCCAACGTCAGTATACAAACGAAACTCGATTTCATGCACTCGTTAATCCTGCTTCGCTTAACCAAAGATGAGCTTTATTTTCTCCTTATAATTTACCACTGCTTCATGAATTGTTTCAAAAAAAAAACGTTTCCTTTCCCCCCCGAAAGACAATGAATCAACCGGTCACTATTATGAAATGTAGAACCCGTTTGCACCGAAACACTTAATTCAAGGTGAACATTCGTAAGTGAAAAGTCATCAATTGCTCTGCATCTTAAATAGTCACCACAAGTCAGATCACAAGCAAAGAAAAACAACGTTTCTTGCGATTACTGATTTTTCGTGCAATTTTTCCACTTTTCCTCCTTCACACCATCCAGCGATCAACAGTCTTCGGTTCAAAGCACAACCAACATTTTTCTCAAATTCAATCTCAAATTTTTCACAATCGCAATCCAAAATTGAATACTCCGATCAAACTTCCGAAAATCGCAAAAAAAAACCACTCCTCAAAATCTGCCAATTTTGTCCCAAATTCAAAAATTCTATCCTTTTCCACAAACAAAGCAATCGTCCACTCCAGAACAAAAAAAAAAGACAACTCCCGACCTCTTCCCGATCCAATCAATCCAAATCCACCCGACGTCTACCGTGATCAAAATCCATCTCCTCCTACAATCAAACAATCGGGTTGATTCCTCCCAAATTTCCCGCCATCAAAAAACGGTCCTCCTCATTCATAAATCTCCTCATTCCTCGATGGTCATCATCATCAATCACTACTCGCCTTCCCAACTCCCCCCATCTCGCACAATCACCATCATTCCTGTCTCCATGCATAATACGCTGCGTAGAGACGACGCATCTCATCTCTTGCTGTTTCGTATACATACAGAGTACAGAGAGATGATCGTGTCTATGCAGCATAGTAATGCATGGAAACAGGCATTCGTGCACTAGCTGTGCAGCGATGTTGCTCCGCCAGCGACGACACGGCCCGTTGCACAGTTCTATGGATTATGTTTCTGTACAGGAATAGCAAACAGCTGACCAAGCAACATAGCTGCAGCCGTTGAGATAGCCAACGGAACGCATCAGCTGTGTTGTGAATGTTGGAATGGAACAGCAGCGAGATAGAATTGCAGGGGTTCGCAACAATGTGTTTGTTGTTAGATTCATCGACTCATCAACGGCGGATGAGCACCCGTCGAGACCCGTCGTCAGCTAACAAATATAGCGTTGTCGTAAACCCGTTTGCTGTTTTCACGGGACGGGTATCGTAGATTTGACGCGCCCGACGAGCTTACGCGTCACGTGTACTAGAACCTTAAGACGGTAAAAACGTACACCCAGTTCCACTGTCCAGAAAAGAAACATTTATTGATTTCAGTTGATCAATTGGGAGATAATAAACGATGATATGCTAAAGAAACGATGTACACAAAAGCAGACAACAGATTTTTTCGTATAAAGTTGATTTTATGTACATATTTAAAATTACTCGCATAAAAACATGAACTGGTACTGTATCTTGTATAACTTCTTTTCATGAAAATAGAGTAAATGCTGACACTACTTGATAGCATTTTGTTTTAAAATGTTTGATTATGTTGATCGGAAATCTCTTGGAAGTTCGTTATATCCGAGTTCCACTGTATTTAACAGCTGAAGCATAATAGACTTTCCTGTAGAAAATGTACGTTCAATCTTGCTGGAAAAATCAAGAAGCGGGCTTGAATTTGAGTTGATAGTTGAAGTTATTACTAAATTTCAATGCAGACACTAACCAATTTGTTTTAAATTGTTGCCCATTTCACAGGTACGGTATGCGGTAGATTTTGAATACTCTCTCCAATCTTGGAAAGTCTTTTTTTTAACGACTCAGTGAAAGAAGTCAAAGCTTATATGACGGCAGAGTAAACAGACTCATTGTGCTCATCATAATGTATGGCCAGTCTCCTCCTTAAAGATGTGACCACTGCGTCTGGTCACTCGTCAATTTCTATTTTTTTTCCTTTTCGACCGTTCCGTGTGCTCGATCTTCGTCCAGGTCCTAGGGCTTTTAAGAATAAAATTCGATCTTAATTCCTTTCCCTTGTTCTTTAAAAAGAATATTCCTGAATGAAAAAGATACAAAGTATCTACACTGCATGCTGATACATCGGAACATGGATATGTCTATGACTACCGACTGCGTGGAACCTGTTGTGTTGAAGATATCGACGTAAGTTTTATAAAGATCCCATTATAGTTATACTGGATGAAATCATTCGAAAAAACACGTCCCACGCTTTCGGAAGGCATAAGACATATCCATGTATCGATGTATCTGGTGGCAGTGTAGATACTCGTCATAAATTCTGCTTGTCCTGTCCGCTCGGGCTCCTTTCTCTCGCGGGATCGTTTCGTTTTCGTTTGCATCGCGTGTGTGCAATATTCACCTCCTCTCGTGCACCCTGTTCTATCTACCCGTTCGGTACAGTTTGCAGACTGCAGCCTATCGACATTTCTCTGAGTATGTTTCTGCTAATCGCAATCACGCTTCCCACCATCTTTTCCCAATCGGACGTGTATTGTGTTTGTGTATCTATTTCAAAATCGCTCCCACACTATCCGCCTCATCCCGCCCCTTTAATCAACAGTCCGGGTCCGGCACACACAATCCGTTTCTCAAGTAACGCATGCGACTCTATGCGATTGTGTCCGGCAAAGAGAAAGGGAAACTAACAAAAGTAAACAAAACATTCCAACACACGCACAAAGAGAATGCACAAGAAAAATTTTGTAATTTTTGCAGAAGGGGGGGGGGGGAGGCATTTGATCTTCTGCAGACCTCTGAATGTACATCATGTCACGATGAGCTGCCCGGAACTATAACATCCTGCGATGAATATTTCTCTATTTAGGGGCTTGGGAGATTTTAACTCGCGCAGTACGAATCCGCCATTTTGTTTATGATATGTTTATTGCACGTATGGTGGGGGCCCACATTGTGGGCCAGTCAGACCTCAAATCGCCGCCATTGCAAATGCACAGCCACAGTTGCTAGATCACCCGATTTGGATAGAATGAACTTCATCCGCGATGGCTCTCGCTCTCTATCTTCGGGGGGCGGGAACTACATATGTAATGTACACACTCTCAAATTGCGTCTGCGCATGTCCAAATGTTAGTCGAACTGACTACTCGCTACTTTTTCTGGGACCCTATTGATTCAGATATGTAGTACAACGCGCGCTATTTTATTTGCTTGAATTCCAGCCATTTTAAACATTTTGGAATTTTTGCGGAAGGAGGGCATTTGATCTTCTGCAGACCACTGAATGTACATCATAACGTATAACATCCTGCGACGAATATTTCTTTATTTCGGGGCTTGAGAGATTCTAACTCGCCTAGTATAAATCCGCCATATGTTTATTGCACGTGTGGTGGGGGCCCACATTGTGGACCAGTCAGACCTCAAATCGCCGCCATTGCAAATGCACAAACACTGTCGCTGGATCACCCGATTTGGCTCGAATGAACTTCATCCGCTCTCGCTCATCTTCGGGGGGCGGGAACTATGTACACTTTCTCAAATTGTGTCTGCGCATGTCCAAATGTTAGTCGAACTGACTACTTACTACTTTTTCTGGGACCCTAGTGATTCAGATAGTACAACAGGGGCTATTTTATTAAATTATGAATGGGAATTGGCGGAAATTGAAGGTCATTGAAAGTCCTTGGACGTCATTGACCTAAATAATGAGTAAAAATGGAATTTCATTCATTGTGACCTCAGATTGGGTCTGTGCATGTGCATGTCGGGGTTGCACAATTTGTTTAATGAAATGGTGAGAATGAGAATGATATGAATGAATGAGAGGAGGAGGTCCGCTGCCCTGAGCGAAATTTCGCATACATTCAGAGACCATAAATTGCGTGTGAGCATGTCGAGCGAGGAGAGCAGACGACTTCTTGCGACGTGTTCTGGGGGCCTAGTCAAGTTAGATAGTATGGAGCGTACTCTATATTTTTGGTATGGTATGGTGTGTATGCAGGAGTTTTGATTATGGCGTCGCGTTGACTGAGAGCGTGGGACAGAGAGCACAGAGAGCGCCTGTTCACCCGTATACTATGTTATTTCTTGCCGTCCACAACGTCAACCTTTCTCGCTATCAAATCAACATCCCAACATGTACACACAGGATCCCCGCAAGCGCGCCGCCCGCGCGGATCTACAAGCAACAGCCATGAACAATGACCACTTCACTCAAACGACATGCACAACCAGAAAAGAAAAATTTTCAATGGGCTTGTTTCCTCTTCTGACCCCCGAGTAGAAAAACAGACATTTCGTGTGACGGACAGATTTTTAGGATGACCCCCAGCTATAAGACATATCCATGTCAAAACACATATTGCTCCTCACCCAATCAACCGGCATCAATGCACATTCATTCCAAGCAAATTACTTGTCAAACATCATCCATGCCAGCAAATCTATCGAATTCTTCCTCTTTGTCGTGTACTCATCCAACTGATAAAAATTTCAAATTCTTCCGTTTCGCCAAATGTTGACTTTTTCGGGATCAATTGTTTTACGGAGATTTTCAGTATACAGAATCTTTCAATCTTTTGCTTCACCGAATAGCCGTAACTTCTTATCCTGTCTTCCGATTACGGTATCATTTCAGTGAATCGCTTCTAGTCGTACGAGTAACTAATTTATAGTCCAACGTCTAACCGGATTCATAGATACTACCAACAATGCCGATGTCAAAGTTGAAGTGAATATTGGTCGAACACTTCAACTCAATCGTATCCACTGAGGTGGTGGGCATTTTTCGAAATCTGACCCAAGTAAAAGAATATCCTTAAATGTAAAAATATTTGTCCGTTCAAAAGTTATCCCAGTGGAAAATGCATCCAAACACAATGTTTTTTTTTCACAGTCCATTCAAGCAAACTTTTTTCTGTTCACTGCATAGCAAAGCTCAATTAAGCTGTAAAGTGGGCGAATCCCATTACTTTCCGGCTCCAGTTAGCTTTGCAATACGAGGGTTTTGCCGTGTCCGATGGCACTGGGGATGAAATGAACTGTCCTACTCCTGGATATGCTTAACCATTTATGTTAAAATAAAATTGAAAATTGTAATTTTGCATTTAAAAAAAAAAAACCGGAATATAGAGGGCTACGCTCGCAACCCAAGGGTTTTGTAGCAAGCGCTTATTTTGGTATGTAAATATTGGCTCCCTGGTCTTCTTGGATAAAAACACCATAATTAAAATGTCTTACCCGTGATATAGAATCTTACAAGCCAATCCATCAAAAAAGACTGTATCTATCACCTTTCAAAGTAATAGTTTTAATACGAGAAGTTGTGCTGTGCCCTACTCTTCGAGATGTTTAACCTTTCATGTTAAGACGACATTGCAAATTGTATAAAAGAAAAAAATAAAAGAAAATTGAGTCAGCGACCAGCCTACCAAACTCTCTCCTTTCTCTCCCACCAATCTTTATCCTTACAGAAATGGTTCAACTACTGTAATGCTCGCACCTATATAACAGGCCGATAGGTGCATTTTTTGTATGGATAGTGCCATAATGCCCAAATTTAAATGAACGTACTATTATTATTCAATATTACGTGATCGTAACGAAACTTAGGCATATTATTGCCTATGGTGTTGGTTATCGTTGCCCATAAGTACTTTTGACCTCGAACGTGATTTAAGTGATGCAGGGGTGTGATAACTGTAACTATAGAAATAAATTATTATTAACCTATTTTGAAAAGATATTCAAAACCCAATATTTTCCATTTTCTATGCTATTTGGAATCCACAATCCTGTAAGTTTTCATATTCCTAAGTGTAACGGCGTTGAAATGCAAGGGGGTTGAGACAAATTACGATCTAATATTTTCTCCTCATACTGTGTTCCTTTTTCTACAAATTTCAAGAAAAAGCCAAAGATGGAATATGCTCAACGTTACCTTTCTCACAACACTTCACTTGCATATACCAGTGGCTAAAATTTTTTTTTCCTTAATATCGCCTCTATATGGACCCCCCCCCCCCCTCAAATTGGCCAATGACAACACAATGCTTTGTCCAGCGATTTATAGCATTTCTACACATTCTCACCGAATTTGACGTGAGTAGCTTCAGTTGTTCGCGAGATATTCTATGGACAGATGGACAAGCAGACATTTGACGGATTTTGTAAGATTTAAAGCACAAAACCTTAAAAAAAAAGAAATTGTATGAATAATTATTTTTAGAATCACCGCCCCAACCAATCTTTACCCTTCCAAAATTGGATCATTAAATAATTACAATTGGCACTACGAAAAACAACATGCAAGTACATAGTACTCGCACCTACCTATATATATATATGTACATAAGGCCGGTAGGCGTATTTTTGTGTGGATGGATAGTGTCAAAATGCCTAACTTTAAATGAATGCACTATTATTAAATATTATGTGATTGTAATGAAACTTGAAAATTTTATTGCCTATGATGTTGGTTATCTTTGGCCATCAATATTTTTGACCTAAGCTATGCTTGAGGGGTGCAGGGGTGTGCTAACTGCAAATATACAAATGTACTATTACTAACCTTTTTTGATGAGATTTCCAAATTCCATTATTTTTAGTTTTCTATTTTATGCTAGTTAAATGCCGCTTTTCTGTAAATTTTCATATTTCTAAGTATAACCGTCTCAAAATGCAAGGGAGGGGAGACAAACTCGGATCACACATTTTCAGCTCTCCCTCTTTTCTCCTTTCTTCAAATTTGAAGGATATCCAGAAACGGAATATACTCAACGGTACCTTTCTTACGATACCCCACTTGCCAATACCCAAATGAAAAAAAAATTTCGACCTTCATTTCCCCTCTATGGGGACCTCCCCTTAAAGTTGACCTATTATGACGCATCGCCTTCACCAGAGAATTAATTATAGCACTTCTACATATTTCCACCAAATTTCGTGCATGTAGCTTCTTCGATTCGTGAGATATTTCATGGACAGACAGACAGACGGACAGACAGACAGACGGACGCATGACCGATTTCATAAGGATTTTTTTTTACAAAACCCTAAAAAAGACTCCATATCCATATCTCACTTCTCAAGTCGAAGTCTAACTTAAGGCACAGGTAGGGAAATTTTTGACCCCCTCCCCCTCTCTTCAAATTTTTTCGAACCTGTTTTCATTAAACTAAAATGATGCATCGCTTAAAATATTGTTTGCTGGATGCATTTTTAATATTTTTGGAATAATTATTGTTGCATAATTTTTATACCCTAGACTTTTAGTATAGGGTATATTGTTTTTGTCACGACGGAAATATGTAACAATTTAAAGGAGGCTCCGGAGGTATAGCAATGTATATACAAATGATCAGGGTCACCTCCTGATTCAATTTAGCCATGTCTGTCTGTCTGTCCGTTCGCACGATAACTTTCGATAGAATGAAACTAAAGCCTTGAAATTTTGGTCAAATATTGGAAGTATGATCTAGTTGGTTGGTATTGAAAATGGCCATGATCAGGTCAAGAGAACGCCTACCTCCCCTACATATGTAAAATAAATAAATATATTTATAACTGCCGATTAAGTAAACATGAAAAGCTCTAGCTTTGGTAGATTGGTAAGAGTAATTTTATACTCTCTTGCAAAAATAAAATCGATCAGTTGAAAACTAACGGTAATTTTCTTACAAGAGCCCCGTAGTACCCTACTTTTCAGGTTTTTTGTCCATAACTCTTGAACCAATTGACGTAGACATTTGATTTTTCGCATGTAACCCTGAAGTGAGAAACTGCTTGGGTTCTAGTAAGTTGGGCATAATCAGATCAAAGGAACGCCTACCTCCCCTACAAATTCCAAAAAATTAAAATTTCCTTTAATTACGATAACTTTCGATAGAATGACACTAGCAAGTTAAAATTTGGTGGAATGTTGCTAGTAAAATCTAGTTGGTTGGTATTGAAAATGGGTAAGATCTGACCGAAGGAACCCCTACCTCCCCTACAAATGAAACTTCAATAAGCGATAACTTTTGATAGAATGAAGCCAGCAACTTTACATTTTGGTCAAATGTTTAAAGTAAGATTGAGTTAGTTGGTATTGAGGATAGGCCAGATCCAACTCAAGGAACCCCTACCTCCCCTACAAATGAAACCTCAAATAAGCGATAACTTCGACAGAATGAAGCTAGAGATTTGAAATTTTGCTTAAATATTCATAGCTTGATCTACAATAATTGGTTGGTGCCAATGATGGGCAAGATCTGACCCAAGGAACTCCTACATCCCCTAGAAATGAAACTTTAAATAAGCGATAACTTTCAATAAAATTAAACTAACGACTTAAAAATTCGGCAAATATTTGTAGAATGGTTTAGTTAATTGATTTGCGAATGGCCAACATCCTCCTGAATCACTGCCAACCTCCTCTACAAACTGGTCATATAGGAAACTCACTTTTAATGCAAATGGTTGCTGCCAATTGGCACTTTTGCCATCACCATTAGGTTTGTACAAGTCTAGGGTATATACGCTTCGGCCTGGTTTAACCTCCAGTTTTATCTAAATGGTTTCGCTTCAAACTGATATCGACGTCGCTTGGAGAGTAGTGGTTGTGAAAGCACCGGGCGATTTTACTTGGTAAATTGTTGTCGATAATGGCTACTGACGATCGAGTCAAACGATTCGCAACCACGGCAACTTTATAGAACGTGTGGAAAAAATTTTGTTCATTTCCACCGCGTTTCGTGAAGTATTAAGTCCGAAGTGTATGTCGAGCTTAAGTCAGTCTCACTGGAAAATAAAGCCCAAGATTCTAAATCGAAACGTTCACGAGCGTAAATTTGAACTTTGAGAATCACTTTCGATCGGATAAATCGTTGCTTCACATAAATGGCCTTGTCGAGTGACCCATTTAAAAATGCTGCTCTGCCGTCGAGGTGGACAACATGCAATTGATCAACTGCTGCGACTGATAGTATAGTAGTATTCGGAAAGTTGTTGGTTTTACAACGGGAGCAAATATTTCATGATAGTCCTCGCCAAATTTTTGGGAAAATCCTTGAGCAACGAGTGGAGCTTTAAAACGTTGGATGTCTCCGTCGACGTTATACTTTACTTTATACACCCATTTACATCCAATCGCCTTCCGATCGTTGGGTGAATCCACAAGTTTCCAGACATTATTTTCTTTTAGTGAAGCCATTTCTTCCTTCATAGCATCCAGCCATTTTTCTTTACTTATTGAATTCACAGCTTCATTGTATGTTTTTGGTTCATCCATAATTGGGCCACATCCAATAAGATTATTTCCACTTGAATTGTATCTTGACGGCGGCACACCTTTATTTTCCCGTTCCGAACGACGTAATCCGAAATCGTCTTCATCAAATACTTCTTTGCCACTTTTAAGTCGATCCAAATTTGAACTACTGTCAATTGGCAATGGTACACCGACATCCGCATCCTTTTTAAAAATTTCCATACGATCGTTATGTATACCGCTTGATGAGTCAAATGAAATTTGGGTTTCTTCATTGATGACGAATTTGACATCCCGACTGATAACTACTTTGTTTGTTGCTGGGTTGAAACAGCGATATCCTTTAGAATGCTCATCATATCCAACAAGAATGGCTAAAAATGCTTTTGGATCCAACTTTTGCATTTTCTGGGAATGAATGGTCGCGGTCCTGGAAGCCTGACCGGTTAAGGAAATGACAGTGAGCAACAGAGATGGCGAGGCATAGTGCATCCGTAAGTAAAAGAGAGACGCATTGAACTGATAAATTCACACATTCGACGCACGCGACTCATGCCAAAGCATCTACATACAAATCCCGAGAGCAGAATGCCAACCAACCAATTTTCGTTAAGCCTGTTTCTTAATGATTGCACTAGAGCGAAAGAGACAGAGTGTGCGGTAGATTTTTTTTGTTTAGAAATCATGGGCAGGGCAAACGAACCAACAAATTTTTCAGGTAAATTTCCCCTCTAAAGATTCTGTCAGATAAGCGACACTCTCTTTTCGACTTACGGATATACAATACTTCACATCTCTGTTACTCACTGTCAAATTGTTTGATCCTATAAGTTTTCCAGAACGCAGCCAATATGAACATAACACTTAGCTCCGACTTTCTGAAAATGCTTTATATTCGGCTTCCTATTAAACCATCCCTCCAAAAGAGTTGCGGTTATAGCTTTTGACGGCAACCGATTTTGAATATAATTGGCCATGATGACTGCTTCACCCCAAAAACTATTCTGTAATCCAGCGTCGATCATCATACATTGTAAAGGACGGTTTGGTGGCATCCGAAGATGCCCGTGGGGACGGAGCCTTAGGTAGCATAATGACCGTGCAGGTCGGGCCGTGCCATCTGGCGAAGAAAAAGGCCCCTCAACGAGCTAAGCAGCGGCCTATGCTTGCTGTAGCTCAGTTTGGGAGATGTGGGCGGGGTTTTCGCCGCTCGTTGCCCCTGTCCTTTACGTATTAACAAAAATTCATAGGCCTGGGGAAGACAACACAAACATAGATGGTAAAAATGGGGAACAAAAAAAATAGTAAATAAGGATGGAATGGTTGGCGGACGGATCAGACGCCCACGCGGTCGCACCTGGGTCCGGGTGTAATGGGACCCTCGGCCTCTGGTTTGGTACCACCAACAGAACACTACTCATCAGGTGCTGCTTCGATCTGCTGGTGGGAGCAGCACTACCAGACCACAATATGGTTCATTACAGGTAAGCTTCTACTTCGAGGCCTGCCAAAAAGAAGAAGCTGAGGACAAAGTGTGCTGCTAAAAATAGAAAAAAAACGAACTGGGCACCGGAGTCAGCCGGCAACCATTGTAGATGGGAAAAATTAGCAAAGAGAGAAAAAATTACTACATTTCCCAATTATTCAGATGAGCAACAGGTTACAAAGAATTCTGAGGCCAGCAGAGGTGCAACACTGCATTCCTTGCCGTAATTCACTCAAAAACTCTGTAAGCTGTTGAGCACATGAATAATAGAAAAATGTAATACTGTGTAAAGAAATTTTTTTAAGTTACTTAGAAGGACAATCCTGGCAAACAAAAAGGTATCCAGGGCTCCTCCGCGCTTCGTCCGGTCACCAAAGAAGCTCCAAATGCCGGCAATTCAAAGCATTTATGGAGGCCTTAGATACGTGGCTAAACCACAAAAGACAAACACAACACCAGGATTGCCTTATTGAACTGATTCTAAAAGGATAATCTACTCTATAGGAAGGATTGGGGTGCTACAGAGGAAAGCACAGCTACTTGAAGGGAAAATACGTGAAGTAAAGACGGCTAAGTCCTAAGACTTAGAGCAAGTAGCCTTAATGTGCTTGTGGGGACATAAATCGGTGGAAGGACCAAAAAGGATCCCGAGGATTTCCTTTTTAGTCCTGTTCTTTACAAGAAATGGGCCCCACGTTAGGCGCCAGATATGTAACGGACGGTTTGGTGGCATCCGAAGATGCCCGTGGGACGGAGCCTTAGGTAGCATAATGACCGTGCAGGTCGGGCCGTGCCATCTGGCGAAGAAAAAGGCCCCTCAACGAGCTAAGCAGCGGCCTATGCTTGCTGTAGCTCAGTTCGGGAGATGTGGGCGGGGTTTTCGCCGCTCGTTGCCCCTGTCCTTTACGTATTAACAAAAATTCATAGGCCTGGGGAAGATAACACAAACATAGGAGGTAAAAATGGGGAATAAACAAAAATAGTCGAAAAGGATGGAATGGTTGGCGGACGGATCAGACGCCCACGCGGTCGCACCTGGGTCCGGGTGTAATGGGACCCTCGGCCTCTGGTTTCGTACCACCAACAGATCACTACTCATCAGGTGCTGCTTCGATCTGCTGGTGGGAGCAGCACTACCAGACCATAATATGGTTCATTACAACATACATCGCGAAATCTCAACCAGAGTCCTGTTTTTGCGTTCGGCAACGCCGTTTTGTTGAGGTGTGTGAGGAACTGAATATTCAACTTGTATGCCATTGCTTAAATTATTCTTAACTTCCGTTCCAATATATTCTCCTCCTCGATCCGACCTGATGAACTTTGGTTTGCGACCAAACATAATACAGCACATTTTAACATATTCATGAAGTTTCCCAAAAACTTCAGATTTGTTTTGAAGTAATTAAACTACTGTATAGTATACCTGGTGTAATCATTGGTGAATGTAAGAATGTATGCCCTTTTAGAAGGCGTCTTCGTCTGCATAGGCCACATATGTACATCTGTATGCACTAAATCCAACACTGTTTGTGAATGGTTGCTCGCTGCTTTTGGAAATTTGGTTCTCGTTAACTTTCCTTGTGGGCAAATTAAACAGTGGTCTCTGCTATGCCGCAATCTACAATTTCCGCACCGTCCACCATTCTGTCAACACTTGACCGCTTGACAACTTTAATATCACGATGACCACATACAGCGTGCCAGTGATGTATACAGTTCTTCAATAATTCAATAAAGCAGTTGGAAATCAGAACTCAGAAACACAACACTGCACATACTTGATTGGACTGTTTCAATACGCAATGCTGATGGTGTAGATTTTATAGTCTGTATCGAGACTTACAAACAAATGTCTTTCTGACGTTACGTGAAATGTTGTGCCAGAGTCGATAATCCAACATCCATTGAGGACTTTTGATGTTATAAAAAGTAATTCTCCTTCTTCGACGATATTGACTTTCACAGCATGTTTTCCAGTACTGTACCCACTTTTGCTTGAATCGTTTTGCTTCCGTAGCCATCTTTTGTACTCCTCGCAATCCCGCTTGAAACGTCCATATTTGTTACAGAAGAACCATGATGTTTTCCCTTTGGCACCAGCAGCCTTCAGCACCGATGCACCGCAGCTTCCCGCACTTTTGAACTGCCTCCTCTGAAACTCGTCGATTAGTTTCGACTGCACGAAACTATCAGTCAGATCCTCCTGTGATTCTAACGACAAAACCAAGTATTTGAAGTATAATTTTTTTTGTCTTTACCACTGTTTTTATTACTACTCCTTAAGCGTTTCGTTTTTTCAAACATCTTCAGAGGAAAAACCGAAACGCGTAAGGAGTAGTAATAAAAACAGTGGTATAGACAAAAATAATTATAATTCAAATATGAATATCAATTACCACAAAGTTGACAAATCGTCAATTGAATACAACAAAACCAAGTTGTCATAGCTTTCTGGCAGGTTCCCAAGTGGTGTAGCAACTTTCCGATCTTCGAGTTTATTCAGTTGAGTTGAATCTTTCACTTGATGAAATGCGTCGTTGACTAGTGCAATATGCGCCTCCATCGCCACTCTCTTCAAGTCGCATTTGAGGAGAAAATATAAGACCGTAATTTGTCCCAGCCGTCCTGAATTTCGAAGCCGTTACACAAGTTTGCAATTTGCAATGTCGTCTTAACATGAATGGTTAAGCATCTCGAAGAGTAGGACAGTTTATCTCGTATATATCTATCTACAGTACAACTTCTCGTATTAAAACTATTACTTTGAGAGGTGACAGATGGAGTCGTTTTATGAATTGGTATGTAAGATACTATATCATGGGTAAGACATTTAATTATGGAGTTTTTATACAGCTGAGTGGTACCAAGAAGAGGAGAGAGCCAATATTTAGATACCAAAATAAGCGCGTGCTACAAAACCCTCGAATTGCGGGCGTAGCCCTCTATATTCCGGTTTCATTTTTTACTTTTGGTGGGTATTTAGGGGACCAACTTAGGAAAGGTAAATACGGTAGTAGCCTAAGTTAGTAACATTGGGGGGCACCGTTGGTTGGCAAAATACCTGTGACATTGATGCATTTTTTTATTACCCTCTCCTTAACATTTCGTACCACCCATGCGGAGGCTACGATTTTGATGTTTTGGTTAACCAGCCCAACTAGAATTTTTGGTTAACATTACGTAGCCTCTTCTCCAGTTTTTCCTTTTAAAGTAGCAATTATGGTGACTCGGCTCGTAACACGGATAATGTTGGCACCAATATGTCACTAAAATGGGGAATGGACCTATTAGTGATTGTTCACTCTTTTGCCACAAACCTTGTGTCCTCTCTTGGGACGTCCGAAACTTATACCGCGTATACCTCAAGACGTACCTGGTACTTTATTTCATACCCTTTTCCAATTCAAATGTGAATGTGTGAATGTGTTATAGGAAGGCGAATGCAATTCAATAAATGCAATACTAATGAACTGTGTCCTATAAACATGTTAAGTTGTGCTGTCGGCCCTAGCATGTATGCTATCCCAACCGTCAGATGAAGAAATTATTTACTTCATATTATCATTAGAAAACTATTATCTATTTGGCATACAGATTTGTATGCCAAGGAAGTTTAATTGTGAAAGTTGGCATTGTAGCTCGAAAAATTACAACGCCTTTCAAATATACTTAAAATTTCGAAGTAGAATATGGAAAAATTAATAAAATACAATTGTGTTTTGACATGGATATGTCTTATAGCTGGGGGTCATCCTAAAAATCTGTCCGTCACACGAAATGTCTGTTTTTCTACTCGGGGGTCAGAAGAGGAAACAAGCCCATTGGAAATTTTTCTTTTCTGGTTGTGCATGTCGTTTGAGTGAAGTGGTCATTGTGCATGGCTGTTGCTTGTAGATCCGCGCGGGCGGCGCGCTTGCGGGGATCCTGTGTGTACATGTTGGGATGTTGATTTGATAGCGATAAAGGTTGACGTTGTGGACGGCAAGAAATAACATAGTGTACGGGTGAACGGGCGGACTTTCAATGACCTTCAATTTCCGCCAATTCCCATTCATCATTTAATAAAATAAATAGCCCGTGTTGTACTATCTGAATCACTAGGGTCCCAGAAAAGGTAGCAAGTAGTCAGTTCGACTAACATTTGGACGTGCGCAGACGCAATTTGAGAGAGTGTAAATAGTTCCCGCCCCCCGAAGATGAGCGAGAGCGGATGAAGTTCATTCGAGCCAAATCGGGTGGTCTAGCGACTGTGTTTGTGCATTTGCAATGGCGGCGATTTGAGGTCTGACTGGTCCACAATGTGGGCCCCCACCCCACGTGCAATAAACAAATTGAACAAAATGGCGGATTTATACTAGGCGAGTTAGAATCTCTCAAGTCCCGAAATAAAGAAATATTCATCGCAGGATGTTATATGTTATAATGTACATTCAGAGGTCTGCAGAAGATCAAATGCCCCCTTCCGCAAAAATTCGAAAATGTTCAAAATGGCTGGAATCCAAACAAACAAAATAGCGCACGTTGTACTACATATCTGAATCAATGGGGTCCGAGAAAAAGTAGCAAGTAGTCAGTTCGACTAACATTTGGACATGCGCAGACGCAATTTGAGAGTGTGTACATTACATAGTTCCCGCCCCCGAAGATAGAGAGCGAGAGCCATCGCGGATGAAGTTCATTCTATCCAAATGGTTGTGCATTTGCAATTGCGGCGATTTGAGGTCTGACTGGCCCACAATGTGGCCCCCACCACACATGCAATAAACATATCATAAAACAAAATGGCGGATTCGTACTGCGCGAGTTAAAATCTCCCAAGCCCCGAAATAGAGAAATATTCGTCGCAGGATGTTATAGTTCCGAGCAGCTCATCGTGGCATGATGTACATTCAGAGGTCTGCAGAAGATCAAATGCCCCCCCCCCCCTTCTGCAAAAATTCCAAAATTTTTCTTGTGCATTCTCTTTGTGCGTGTGTTGGAATGTTTTGTTTACTTTTGTTAGTTTCCCTTTCTGTTTGCCGGACACAATCGCATAGAGTCGCACGCGTTACTTGAGAAACGGATTGTGTGTGGCGGCCCCGGACTGTTGATTAAAGGGGCGGGATGAGACGGATAATGTGGGAGCGATTTTGCAATAGATACACAAACACAATACACGTCCGATTGGGAAAAGATGGTGGGAAGCGTGATTGCGATTAGCAGAAACGTACTCAGAGAAATGTCGATAGGCTGCAGTCTGCAAACTTTACCGAACGGGTAGATGGAACAGGTAGATGGAACAGGTAGATGGAACAGGGTGCACGAGAGGAAGTGAATATTGCCCACACGCGATGCAAACGAAAACGAAACGATCCCGCGAGAGAAAGGAGCCCAAGTGGACAGGACAAAACAAGGCAGAATTTATGACGAGTATCTACAATGCCACCAGATATATGGGTACATGGATATGTCTTATGCCTACCGAAAGCGTGGGACGTGTTTTTTCGAATGATTTCATCCAGTATAACTATACTGGGATCTTTACAAAACTTACGTCGATATCTTCAACACAACAGGTTCCACGCAGTCGGTAGTCATAGACATATCCATGTTCCGATGTATCTGCATGCAGTGTAGATACTTTGTATCTTTTTTTTATAATTTAGGGTTTCCTTGCCTTAAATTGCTGGGTAATAATGCCCGTTGGCTTAAACAATAACATAGTCTTCTTAATAGTTCAAAACATAGCTATTTTTTAAAAGTTTTTCGATCTTCAATTCTGCAAAAGAATTAAAAAGATGGCGATTGTCTGGATACTTAGTAGTAACTTTTGGAACTACATATCCAATAAAGTAAGTGGTTCTTTATGGTACCGATTGTAGCGCCAAATACTAATATTTTCATTCGTGAATATTAGTACCCTTATAGTAGAATTAATGATAGTAATGTCACAATTTCGCTACATTAAGAAGTAGTTTACAGTTTCTCACTAGGTAGTAACCATATTGTGGTACCCAACACGAAACATTGACCTGCATCTGTGTAATATATAGTGGCAACATTTTGCTCAAATCCCAAGTTATGAAAAATCACCGATCTGGAACTTTAATAAAATCACAAAATAATGCCACTAAAATGTTCCAACTGCCTCTATGCTGGACCGTTCTACGAGCTACGTTACAGGATTTCTCAGGATGAAGTTGCAACTCTAGTACCAAAAATGTAGCAGCAACTTCATATAGTGGCAGAATCGAAAACATTGGTATTTGCTACTTAAAATGTTACTTGGGAGGTACCTACCCTACTTGGTTAGCCACGCTTTCTGCTGCGAATAGGTGTCATCGCGGCTTCGTGGCTAAAATGTGGCGACTCCCTGACGAAAAGGTGTTGCGAAATGCTGCTGAAATATCTCCGAACACTGCCCGAGTGAAGCGCAGTCCGTGCGCTGCGTTCGAGCAGATACTGCCCAGTGTGTTAAGGAAGTGACCGACGTTGTGATCCTCGTTTCCTCAGTTGGACACACCGTCCACCTTGTAGGTTAGTGGCTTCTGGCTGATTATTTTTGTGTGGTAGTGGAGAGCTGGTTCGAGTAATTTTGACTCAGACTAGCAATGACCCAATTCGCTTTATTCTTACCATTTTCTTTTTAGTAAAGGTTTCAAAAGTGAACGCTAAAACAACTTTGGATATTTCCCAGTAAACAACAATGCAAAAAAAAAAACAATTTACATTTTTTCACTTCTAAGGATTCGCTACTACCTAGCTTATAAACACATTAATAATTTTCTCTTTTTAAAGCAAATTGTAAGACAAGGCATCTAAACATTAAATTTCAATAAAAGCAGCCTTCCACGAATGCATCTTCAGCATGCTTAAATTATATTAATAGAAAAATTGCAAAATTTAAAACTCAACTCCATTCGAAACATCCCAGAGCATCACAGGACGCCGGGTAGCAGATTCATTATGAACATGATATTGTACGATGTCCGTGTATTTTCTAGCTTGGGGTGCTGTTTACTAGATCCAGATGTAATCTGAAGTATTTTAACAGTTGCGTTGGAAGGTTACTACTCTCAACTTGAGTAAATAACAACTTTTCATCTTGTTTTCAAACTTCAAGTTTTCGAAGTATGTATGTACATAATTTTGAATATATGCCAATACGCAGTGAAGCTGTCCTTCAGCAGGTACGAATAAAGGCTGTCAGTGCATATTATGTGAAGAGGGATAACATTTTCTGCGCTATTTGGATTCGTGTAATGATATGTCAACAAGTCAGAACGCAGCTCATCAACTTTTTCAATTTGGCGAGCACTCCTAAAGTTCACATTATGGTAATGTTTACCTTTTCATAGACAATAACGAACCCGAAATTAAAGTGCAAAATGTTTTACTTGACAAGTACTTACAATACAATGCTCAATGTTCATTACCCTTCATGAGTAGAGTAGAAATATATTGAGAGGAAGTTAACTGAAGGCTATGTTTTACGTCTTCTAAATAAGTTTCATTATTTTCACGATTCTATTGGAACTTAAAATACACAGGGTCGTTTTCTCAATGTCCAGCTAAAATTATTCCTAACCATAAACTGCCAATTGGCACAATTTGATTTTCTCAATGTGTGGCTAGTAGGCCAGTCAAATTAAATATTATTAATAATAATGAGGGAAAGATCTGGAAATAATTTTAATCCCTTCTATAGATACTGAGTACATAAAAACTGAGTTTGCACGGTCGTAGAAGGTGAGCTTAACTTTTGGAGGGCGAAAAACCGAGAAATTGGAGCCCTTTTTTCAATATTATCGTTATAAATCCTAAACGGTGCCTCGCGTCGAAAAACCTTGCAGGAGTAAATTAAATACCGTTGAATTTTGCGTTCAATGCACCGCTCAAAGTTGAAATTCGGTTCAGTAGCGTAGTCAAAATCGATAGTCAAAAAATGACAATTTTCGAGACTCCCGAGAAAAATCACACTTTTTCACTATTCAAGTTCACAGATCTTTTCAACGGATCCTCCAAATGGAAAAGCTTGTCTGTAAAAGTTGGGGACAATTTGATTGTGAGCCTAACGTGGCCAATATTTTTCAATTCGGGCCATTTTAGAGTAGCTATAAGCAAAAATTCAAAAATGAATTCTCATCGATTTATGCCTTAAAAGCTCTATGTCGGTAAGTATAACAGCTAGAAGTTTTATTTAAGTCTCAAATTGTAGATAAATTACTCCTGTTAAATAAAGTTTTACAAGATTTCTTGTGAGACCAATTTAGGAGATACTAAAAAGAAACAGGACGAGCCAAACAATTAGGCACATTTTCAACACTGTGGCGGGGTCCGTGGTGTTAGGGGGGAAATAGAAAAATCGAATTTTTAAGCAATGTGCGCTTTTTTGGCCTATAGCGTTTAACCGATCGAAAACTCTAACTGTAACCTATCTGCCGTTTATCGAAAAAATCTTTGGCACTTCCTGTCCTTCTGTGAAGGGTCAAGTATTCATTACCTTTCAAATACAAATTTTCGCAGTAATTTTTTTAAAAATTCTGGTGCAAATTTTCCCCGATAGCTTTTAACAATCACTCCGAACCAGTCGAGTGCTCATCAAGTATAAGAAGTCTGCGAAAATTCTAAAGAAAATACGTAAACATGTTGCTCGCGTACCATAAAATCGTCAACAATACCGAGTTGGAGCAATTTCACGAAATGGAAATCAAGCAAGAAGGACTCCAGCAATGTAAATTGAAACGCTCAAGAATGTGATTAAGCTGATGTTGAACGAGTAGCGCTTGCCCAATTTGTTGATGACTCCACAGAGAATACCTATGGAGGAGCAATCCGCATATACTCAACACTAAACTATTTGAAGCAATTCCAGTCGTAAAAAGTAGAGAGAGAGAAACACGCCTTCCACTGCGCAACACCCGCGCAGTCTATATAAAAGCACAGGAAGCATGCAAGATGTCATCCCCTCTCCTACTTTTCCAATTGAAACAATAACATTCCAGTCTGTCTCTCTGCCGCGGAACACCCGCCCGGTCCATATAGAGCAAAAGAGATGTCAAATTTCCATCCCCCTTCCTACTTCCTCACTTGTACCGAATTGCTTCGTTTCTCTCGCTCTTTTTCACTTCCTCATATACTCTCTCTTCAAAGGATGACTCTCATTCGATCTGTGCTCCCGCTGCGAAATGGAGATTTTGCTGAAAACATCGGCCGATAGGGGGTTGCTGCAAAAAGTGATTTTGGTGTGCGATGCGTACAGGAAGGTGGGTGGAATTTAGGAAGCGGATCTGAAATGTAATGATGCGTTGTTTGAGTTCCAGGACTTCATGGTGGTGCGATGATTTGGTTGAGGCACATTCCCCCTCTAGTGTGGGGCCTAAAATTAATACTACGGCCTTTCCCTTTGACGGTCTGTAGTTGAAACCGACAAAGGACAGGATGTGTATGCCAGCGACTTGCACTATCCCAAATCTTCTTTATGCTAACGAAACGTCAACTATGCCTCCGATAAAGATTGACTCAACGGGTACGACTTTTGGCTATCGTACAATGACAAAGATTGGATTCTGGAATGTGCGTATTCTTCTGGACAATGGATCAGAAGCTCCCCAGAACGCACGATTTCTTCAATTAGAGAGTGAATTTCTGAGGTATAAACTAAACATCATAGGAGTTGCTCATTCCCTTGAGCCCTCCAGTGGCATGGGCGTGTCAACAACTCTAGCATTTCTATGCCTTGTTGAGGTTTTGGTAGCATATCTACTTTTCGGAAGTGCAGTTGCTAGCATGCCCCTCCTATTCGCGCCGTCTTTATACTGACGGAGCACTGTGAGAGTTCTTGAAGAAGAAGAAGGCTTTTATTGTCTAGATGGGAAGCGACTTGTTGTTTGTGTAGCGGGTGTTCGTTGCCCTACTCTATACGCGATAGATACGCAACAGAACGCGCCTATTACAAATTAAGCAATGCAAATGCATAAGAGACAGAACTCCTGTGATCCACGATACAACACCTGTGGTAGAATGAATGCACGGTTCAAAGCAAAGGAATTTCAAGTCTATTATGCGGTTCTCTTTGTGTCATTTTATATCGGTGAAATCAGGCGCACATTAGGCGACAGCGTCTGAAATAAGTTGCCCCGACTTTTCCCAGAGAATGAACATCTATGTACTATACTCTGTTTATCTATGATATAATGTACACCTTATTTAAGCTCAATTAAATGTTCTCACAACAAATTTATAAGTTTATAAGTGTTTCGATAATCTCACCATACCGATAGTTCCAAACAAGCTATAGGTTAGGTTAGGTTAAAAGGCTGCCGCGGATGACGCAGCACACATAGGCAACCAAAGGGCCCGTTGTGATACCTACCAGGAACACCTATCCCGTTGAAATTGCTATCCATTGAACCAGCCAGTGCTGGCAATGAACCGATAAAGCCTGATCGGGCTCATGCCCCTAAGCTCTTCCAAATGAAGGAGGAAACAGTCCCCCAGAAAAAAAACCACCTCCACGCAGCCAACGCAGAACAGGTGCATAGAAAATGGAGGGTAGTCTCCTCCTCGTCAGCATCCTCGCAGCTTCTACAGAAGTCATTGTAGGGTAAGCGAGGTCTTCTTGCGTGCTCCCCAATGGGACAGTGCCCAGTGATAATATTCACCACCACACCAATGTACTTCGTATTCAGTGATAATATTGCAGCAGAACAGCCGGGGTCCTTCATGGTTTGACACGCACCGTCCTCAATCCATGTTGCGCTTGCTTTATGGTCCGCGTTAGAGTTGATAATTTGCTTGCAGATTGTGAAAGGCACTCCGATGTCCCAATGACCATCCTCAATTGCTCCAGTCGTCTCAGTTCGAGCAAGTTCATCAGCCACACAATTACCAGCATAAGCGCTGTGACTTGGAATCCAGCACAATATGATTTCAAAGTAACGTCCCATCTCATCAAGAAGCGATCGACAGTTTTTGACCGTCTGCGATGTCGACAAAGTCGATTCAAGCGATCGAATTGCAGCCTGACTGTCAGTGTAAATAGTGAGTTTCCCACCAATTGTGACATTACATCCCAGCCAGGTGAGCGCTTCTGAAATGGCCACAATCTCTGCCTGCAGCACGCTGCAATGATCGTGTATGCGGAAAGATAAACTAATTTTTAACGTCTCCGAAAAGATACCGGATCCCACTCCAGCATCCGTTTTGGATCTGTCAGTATATAAAACGATGGAGTCTGGGTGAGTGATTGCCCCAGTTTTCCACATGTCCCTTGAAGGAATCTGGGTCACAAAATTCTTGCCAAACATATACTTAGGAGAGATATAATCCGTATATGCAGTTGGTCAAGATTATTCAAAATAGTAGAGTGGCCGGAGCTTAGCGCACGCCACTGACCGCTCTCGCGAAATCGCAATGCTATAATCGCTGCTTGCTGTGCAGCAAAAATATCGAGCGGTAAAAAATTTAGAAGCACATCCAGGTTTCAGTAATCGTCGCCAATCTTTGCACCTTCCCCAAGAGAGTTCTGTGGGAACCCATTCTAAGCATTGTCCACCAGACAAGAATGCCATGCAAAAGAATGGGCCGAAGAACTGATGTATACAGCCACAAAACTACCTTCGGCTGTAGTCCCCAGTTCCGACCTATCGCCTTCCTGCAGGTGTAGAGTGCCATAGTGGCTTTGTCAACACGTTCCTGAACATTTGGCGTCCATCCCAGCTTCCTGTCTAGAATGAGACCAAGGAACTTAGCCTTGTCAAGAAAAGCCAGTTTGACACCCTCCAGTGCCGGAGGTTCGATACCCGATGGTAGGTTGTGTCTCCTTGTAAAGAGTACAAGTTCCGTCTTGTCAGGATTGACCCTGACATTACTCCGACTAGCCCAACTGACCACGATATAGCATTCTGCAGCACCTCACTAAGAACGCTCGGAAACTTACCTGTAACTGCGATGGCAGCAACATCGTCGGCATAGGAAACAACCCTGCATCCCAGTCTTTCAAGATCCAAGAGCAATCTATTAATTGCTAGATTCCATAACAGCGGTGAGAGCACACCACCTTGAGGTGTGCCCCTACAGACGATCCCAAACTGGACTGGATAACCCTGGAAGTTAAGAGCAGGTTAATTAGTTCACACAATGAATCATCCACCAGCAGGCCCGAGAGTGCCTCAGTGATGGTCCCAGATAAGATATTGTTAAAGACACCCTCATTGTCCAGAAAAATCACCATGGTGTATTCCTTATGACTGAGTGATTTTTCAATGCAGCTAACCAAAAATGCAGGGCGGTGTCCACCGATTTGCCCTTCCAGTAAGCGTGCTGTGAGGTGGAAAACAGACGAGAAGGAATACTGTCACGTAGATGGATGTCAATTAACCTTTCAAAAGTCTTAAGAATGGTGGAGCCTAGACTAATCGGTCTGAAGTCATTAGGGCGGACATGTGAGGTTTTTCCTTCCTTGGGTATAAAAGTCACTTTAACCTCCCTCCATATAAGAGGAACTTGTGTCAACCTCAGGCAAGCGTTAAAAATAGACGCCAACCAAGGGTACACGATGTCCGATGCGTGTTGCAGGTCTGCCGGAAACTATCGACCGCCCATAGAAACCTTTTCCTCTGTAGTAATTGACCCTAGTTCACATGTAGTCCCGGCAGTTGCAGACGAAGCCAGTAATTGTCGAACCTCTGGGGAAATGCGCATCGAGCAGAACCTCAACGGTCTCTGTACTTGATGTCGTCCAAGAGCCGCACTCCTTCTGCAGGAAGCTAGGCATAGATGGACTTGTTGAGAGTATTTTGCAAAGTCTAAAGATGTCACTTGACTCCTCAATACGCTCACAGAAATTCCTCCACGAGCTCCGTTTTGCATTTCTAAGCTCCTTTTTAATGAAGCTCAAGTGCCTTCTGTAGGATTTCCAATCATCCTCAAGCCCAGTGGCCTTAGCCTTGTTAAAGCTATGGTTTTTATTAATTGAAATAATCGCGAATGTACTGTAATTATAGCAGGTCTCGGCGATGGCGTTGCCGCCGTGACGACTATGACGTTTAACGGAGAACAAATATCGCTACCCGCTTGTCTATTGTATCACAAGGCGAGCTCGATGACATCCGATCAAACAGTGCATTTTTAAAGGACAGAGGTGCTCCATCAGAATGTACTGTTTGCCAATGTCAACGACCCGCAGTGTGATTGAATGACAGAGTTGTCGTTCTTGAAATTTCCTGATGGCAAATTGGAATTGTCATGCGACAAACATTTTAGGTAAAAAACTTTTTTTTAGCTATTGACAATTCAAATAAACAATCAATCAATCAGTCACTTATTACAAATTGGAGAACGATTATCCAGGCGACCAGGGCCCGACGTCGGGCTGTTGCGTCACGATGATGATGATCTGGCTAATGCTGATGTTGCTAAACTTCATCGATTCATTATCAGCTCTGGCTGGTTCAATGGATAGAATGGTATGGTTAGGGGTCTCCTGAATACGGTCTATGTGTGTTGTATATTATACAGGAGCCCTTGTACCTAACCTAACGCTTCCAAAAACATTGAAAAATGCACTTCACACTATTGTTCTTTAAGGTATCGAAAATCACACGTATTTATTCATGGGAGCACGAAACCAGACACATTATTATTGCCATTACATATTCTTACATATTCATAGAAGATGTAAAAATCACCCGTGCATATTCAAACGTTGAGAGTAATGATGCTCTCATTTTATCTGCAGCGAAAGTTCCTTATCTAGCAAAAGATGCATAATCGGCGTAAAATATTTCCAAACTATTTTATGTAAATGAGCTTCAGATGAACGGACGAATGATACCAAGACAGAAAGTCCTGACTATCTGCTCAAGTCCTTCTTGCTCAAGCCCGTCACATTGCTTGCAGATTTTGAAGAAAATGTTTGATGTACGTGTGGTACAATAACACGTGGTCTAGAGGATGTGTCATATTGCGGTATTGTTCCTTTGGGGGGCAAAAACTCCTCTTCCATAGTCCTCCGCGTGGGCGCCCCCTGGAACGGCAGTGGTCACTGACCATTGCCAACCAACGTCAAGCCGCCAGTGATGGCGGTGCGATGATTTGGTTGAGGTACCCCTGTGGTGTGGGGTGTGAAAAAAATACCACGGCCTTTCCCTTTGAGGGCCTGTCGTTAAAACCGACAATCAAAGGACAGGATGTGTATGCCAGCAACTTGCACTATCCGAAATCTTTATATGCTAACGAAACGTCAACTATGCCTCGGATAAGGACTGACTCAACGGTTACGACTTTTAGCTATCGTACAATGACAAAGATTGGATTCTGGAATGTGCGTACTCTCCTGGACAATGGATCAGAAGGTCTCCAGAACGCACGATTTCTTCAATTAGAGAGTGAATTTCTGAGGTACAAATTAAATATCTTAGGAGTTAGTGAGATAAGATGGTGGAACAGCGGAAAATTCATCTCTCCAACGGGCAGCACTGTAATGTTGTACTCCGGTAAAGCTACCGGTAGTCGCCGTGAGTCAGGTGTGGGGCTCCTTTTAACCAGAGCCGCGCGAAACTGTCTCTTATCCTGGGAACCGGTCTCTGACAGGGTCTTGACCGCCAGGTTCCGGACCAAAATGAGGAACATCTCAATAATACAATGTTATGCCCCTACTGAACCCGACAATGTCTTGGCAAAAGACTCCTTCTACGAAGAACTAAACGCCGTTCAGAGCAGAACACCTAAAGGTGACATTATAATGGTTATGGGTGATTTGAATGCGAAAGTTGGCGCTGATAACTATGGGCTCAGACATGTGATGGGGAGACACGGTCTTGGTGATCGTAATGACAACGGTGAAAGATTTGTAGAGTTCTGCAACTTTCACAGTCTCTTCATCGGTGGTACTATGTTTGAGCATAAGGACCACCACAAAATCAGTTGGTCCTCTGTTGAGCGGCGCAGAACACAAAATCAGATCGACCATTTTGCCATTAGTAAAAGATTAAAGAATTGCCTCCTGGACGTGCGAAACAAGAAGGGTGCCGATATTGGGATGGGAAGAGACCATTATCTTATGATCGCTAATGTTCGATTGCGTATTGCAGCCGTGCGCCGCCCCAGCGACGAAAGATCCAGGCCCCGCAAATTCAACACTGCTCGACTAAAAAATCCAGCTGTCTTACAACAATATAATGACCATCTTGCGCAAAAAGCGGCTGAGATAACTAGTCACCCAGATAGTGACATAAACGAAAACTGGGATGCCATAAAAAATGCGTACATTGATAGCGCAAATACCATCCTTGGCCCAAACCCGGATTGCCGGAATAAGCCCTGGATGTCCGACGCTTCATGGCAGCGGATTGTTGAAAGAAAGGAGCTGAAAGTTCGTTTGGCTGCAGCATCAGACGACAATCGAAGCAGCATCGAACTCCTTTACCGTCAGAAAGCTCGAGAAGTTCAGCGTAGTGTGCGACGCGATAAAAGAGTTTATGCCAATTCTCTTTTAGCGTCAGCAGAAGAAGCCGCTAGAAGTAACAACTTAAACGCCGTATACGGTGTCATCAAGGAGTTTACAGGTGGTCGTAACTCCAGCCAACATCCGGTGCAAGATAGTGGTGGAAAGCTACTTATCTTGGAAGAAGATCAAATGAGGCGATGGAAAGAACACTTCGCCGCGGTTTTGAACCGTGTAACCTCTGGTGAAGTTCCCCCCTCATATAGATAATTTAGCTAACCATCAAAATGTGCGTATACGGTCCACTGCCCCGACTAAAGAGGAAATAGTCACTGCAATTATTGCACTAAAACGTGGAAAGGCCGCCGGACTTGACGGCATCCCTGCCGAACTTTATCAAGCAGCGCCAAGCGTAACTGCCGATTTGCTGCACCCACTTGTTGATAAAGCGTGGAATACAGAGACGTTTGCCACTGAGTGGAAGGAAGGTTTGATCATCAAACTTCCAAAGAAGGGTAGCCTCACAGACTGTAATAATTGGAGAGGCATTTGTGTGCTTCCTGCCGTTGCCAAGATAATAGCTAAAATCGTCCTGGAAAGACTAAAGGCCCACTTAGAAAGCACAATTGATGAAGAGCAGGCTGGCTTTCGATCCGGATTCTCCTGTGTCGATCACATTAACACCTTGCGAATCATCATCGAGCAATGCGCTGAATACGATTCTCTGCTTCAATTTTATTTCACCGATTTCGAAAAGGCTTTCGATAGGGAACCGGGATTCTATATGGGCGGCCTCGCGCAGGAGAGGCATCCCTGAGAAGCTTGTGGCTATTATTAAGGCAACCTATGACGGCGCGAAATGTCGCGTTCTGCATAAAGGTAAGGTGTCGGGTGACTTTGAGATTCGCAGTGGAGTTCGGCAGGGGTGCATCCTCTCACCGATCCTATTCCTCATTGTGATCGGCGATGTGTTGCATGCAGCCCTATCCGGACTCGACAGAGGAATTCAATGGACTTTGACATCTTATCTGCAACATCTTGACTACGCTGACGACATATGCCTACTCTCCCACAAAATCATGGATCTGTCCGCAATGGCGTTGGATCTCGAGAGGGAGGCAAGCAAGGTTGGGCTAAAGATTAATACCAACAAGACCAAGGTTCTTAGCCCGCCGTTGCGACAAAGAAATCCGACACCTATTGCGATCAATATTAATGGGCAGCCTGTGGAGAAGGTGGACAACTTCGTCTACCTGGGTAGCATTGTTGCCGAAAATGGTGGTACGGAGCAGGACATCGCTCGTCGTATCAACCAGGCTAAACGCGCATACGGCATGCTGTCCAAAATCTGGCAGGGCAGTTATCTCAGCATCAAGACCAAGCTGGGCCTGTTTCGCTCCCTGGTACTATCAGTGCTTTTGTATGGGAGCAGTACATGGAAAGTTTCCGTAGGAGTTACCAGAAAGCTGCAAGTTTTCGTCAACTCATGTCTTCGTCGAATTTTAAGAATTTTCTGGCCCGAAACAATATCAAATGAAGAGCTAAGTCGGCGTACGGGTCAGATGCCAATCAACGAATTGATACGCAGGCGAAAATGGCAGTGGATAGGTCACACATTGCGGAAGAGTGATAACTGCATTGCTTTGCATGCCATGAAATGGAACCCCATTTCCAACCAAGGCCGACCAAGAGGGGGTCCTCGAATCACATGGCGTCGATCTGTGGCAAAGGAGTGTCAGGTACTGGGTAAGTATTTTGGGGAGTTGCGCCCCATTGCCCAGAACAGAGTACGATGGCGCGCAGGAGTAGTTGACGCGCTATGCCCCGCTAGGGGTTAAGGCAAAGTAGTATTGTTCCTTCAATTTTAAAATTCTCATTTGCTACGATGCGGTGTATAAAACGAACCACCTAGCTTGTAAGCCAAGCAGTCTGAAAAGCTTATATAAGGATTTCACTAAATAATACAGTTGAAGCTCCGGTTCCTGTTAAATAGTTGTAGATACTTATTCGTCTGGTTAATTCCACTATTTGCGAACATTTCTCATACGATGTGTGCACACCATTATCTTATGGTAATTAGATGTTAATTAAGTTCTTTGCCGTATTTAGTTTTCAGAGAATACTTGTAGTAGTTTCCATATATAGGAAACTGTTGACTTGGAAAACTCATGAGAAATTTCCATTCGGCTCACCGAATCTAGAACAGTGTCGTCCGTGCTCTTTCGAAACCAAGATATCACAACCATAACTCAGAACTTTGAAGAAGTCGAAACTGATTTGGAGCAGATTTTCTCTCGAAGATATGTATGTACATATGAAAGCACAGATCATAGAAAAGCAAAGGGCTGGTAAATTTTTGACTTCCCTCTTATTCTTTATAGGTCAGGTGACGAACAACAAATTATGGCAAACGAAAGAAAAAAAAAATCAGGATGTTTTTATATCTGATATAATTGCTTGTTGGTACCTAGTATCCTTATCATCATTATTATCGTGGCTAGACAGTCCGACGACCGAGCTTGTCTACCTTGATCGTTTTCATCCAATTGTCTCAAGTAACCGCGACCTCCATTTTTGAAACTCCAATAGATGTTCGGCGTTAGCATGCCCTGGGTCCTCCCATCGAACTCCCTGTCTTCGGCGGAGGCTTGAGGCGCTGATGCGTAATTTCAATATTCGTTTAAGCATGCGGCTATCGTCCATTTGTTGTGCTTGTCCTCCCCATTGAAGACGTAACTGGACGATTCTCTAAACTTCCAACTCATCATACAGTTTGTACAGCTCATGTTTTGACATGGATATGTCTTATAGCTGGGGGTCATCCTAAAAATCTGTCCGTCACACGAAATGTCTGTTTTTCTACTCGGGGGTCAGAAGAGAAAACAACCCCATTGAAAATTTTTTCGAGTTATATGAATGTAGTGGCCGATCCTCAGTCAATCCGAGTCAATCATCAAAGGGAACTCACGAAAATCGAAAAACATCGCGTCATGAACTGACTAAACAACCAGGCACCCATAACACAAGTCAACATCATTCAACTGCCATCCCCTCTTGATTCAAATCTTCTCACAACACCAGCCACATCCAGACAACCTCTCACCTCAACCTCTCCCTCACTCGTGCACAGCGCTATGGCTTCTCCTTCGCACCAATCTTTTTGTTTTCATCAATTAGTCACTAACCTGACTCAGTAAGAAAATCGTTGGGGTAGGTCGGGAAATAGCTTCAACTTCACACACTCACACAAACACACGCACACACACATCCATACACTCGTATGCACGCAATGGAGAGACGGTTGAGTCGAAGAAGTTCAATGGATGGGTGTTGCTTCGTCATCGGCGACAGTGCGAAAGACATGTTTGCTCCACGGACCTTGGACTATACTTCCGCGGCGGATCCACCCCTTTCTTGTGGTGGCCAATCCCAACCAGCCGACTGAAATCAGTGTCACCAAGGTCACCAACGTGTTTTTCCCGTGAGATGTAAGGAACTTACGACCGTACTTGTATCGCGCATACCGCGTACTATCACGATCGATGATATATCAACTAACAGTGCACAATTCTGATTTAGTGAGGAAAATAGTGCAAATGATGCAGTTTGTGCAGCGCGGATAACGTAAACGTTAATGCAATAAAATTGTGTTGTCGCGCTTACCGTCTTTAGACTTAGACGAGTACTATCTAAGTATCTAATAGTAAGTGTGTTTAGCTAGACCGCGGCTTGACGCGATCGATCGCGATTACGTACTAACGAAGCACAGGCGCATATAAAATATGTAGAGTGTATGATCGCTTGATCCACACACGGGGCAACGGTTGGGTTAATTTGTATTCTCCTGCACACTATGCGGGACAGTATGTCTTGAAAATGATACAAAGTATCTACACTGCATGTAGATACATCGGTACATGGATATGTCTTATGCCTACCGAAAGCGTGGGACGTGTTTTGTCGTATGATTTCATCCAGTATAACTATACTGGGTTCTTTATAAAACTTACGTCGATATCTTCAACACAACAGGTTCCACGCAGTCGGTAGCCAAAGACATATCCATGTTCCGATGTATCTGCATGCAGTGTAGATACTTTGTATCATTTTTTACCGAATGTGTCATCAATCATGCTCGCAAACCGCTATTAAATTCGCCGAAGGACCTTTCGTCAAATTGATTTAGCATATTTACGGAGGCGTGAGTTAGGCTCCAGGTTTAACACGCATAGCATAGCACAGGTCGTCTGATGGTTTTGTGTATGCTAAGCTTAGTATTTTAGTAAACTGCTTCGATTATATATATATTTATTTTATTTATTTATATATAGTATACTACCTTAAAATTTCGTATACGATATATGCGTTACTTTGGTCGTCATTCATGTAAGCAATATTATTGAACCATAGTGTCGGTGGCATCCCTCAGCATATATATAGTGCATAATCCACGGGCTCTGAATGAAGATCGTCTCGATAGACAGGATCATTTACCCGTCAAATGCGCGAAAAGGCGGTGTACTCGCCGTGAATGCAAGAGCCAATTTCACGTAAGGTGCCGAAAATGTGACAAAGTATTATGTATGCATAGATAACGATTACTTTGTAAAGTATCACACACAACCTTGAACATTAAAAAATTAATATTAATTTCATTTTCAATGCTGTTATTATTATAAAATCATGAAAATGATAAATTTATACTTACATACGTTATACGTACGTACGTACATTGAACTGTTTTTTTTTTTCAATTTTCCAAATTTATTTTTAACCATTTATTCGCATTTTTATTGTAATTAAAACAATAAAAAATTAAATAAAAAAAATTTTATTTCTATGCTATTTAGTTTATCTTTTCACTGGTCTTGAATAATAAAATAAGTTATATTCATTACCTAAGCTTTATTTATTTCTAGGCGTTTTCCTTAGTACATAAGATTATAAGGCGAACCTGCGATGATGCCATATGGCATCACTCAATTACAGGTAAACTAAAACTCAGGTGAGAAAACGAATGATAAATTCGTGCTCAGGAGGCCTTAATTACTAAGAATATGAAGTTGTCCTCCTCTCCTCCCCACATCTCCTTTCCACTTTTGCGCAGAGCACTATCTTAATTCAATGTTCATTGGTTCATTCAATGTCGACGTAGTATGAGCGTGCGAGTAAAAAAAAAACCATACGGAAAAAAAACTCAGTGGATGACGTTACTAATATATTCTTATTGATTGCTCATTTTCTATTTAAAATTTTATAAATTCTGGATAGTGCGACTTTCTTTTGTAGATATTCCTACAGTGCCTCCCAGTCAACTAATTGTTGGTATAAGGGATGGCATTGTAAATTATTTTAATTCCGTTTTCGTGTTATACTTCTTTTAATTTATTTGGTCTGACGTATCAAGAAAGTTAAGAGAAATGATTATGGTAATGTACTATATTATCGATGTTTCTCGCAGATGTCCTCTTAATATTTTTTTAAATGCTATTATGTTCGGCGCTGCCTTTATCGTTGTTGGCAATTCGTTGAAATAGGCTATGGAATGTATTATGGGATCCGTTCGAAAGCGCTCTGTTCTTGGGGTTGGTGTGACAAAGTTTTCTGCATTTCTAAGTAGGTATGCATGGCTTTGGGTCACCTGCCGTAGTATGACATTCGTCTTTAATTCGTTCATTTTCACTTTGAATACAAATTTTCCTCACTCCAGTAGTATTAACTGCCTTATTGAAAGAGTGTCAGTGTCCCGGTAGACAGTAATCGATGGTGTCTGTACAGGGATTTTGTGTATTATTTTAATCGCTTTAGTCATAATTCGTCCTATTCTATCTATGTTTCGTTGCGATGTTTGACTCCAAAGAAGAAGGCCATACGTTACTCTGGAGATTATGAAAGCATTGTACAGAAGCATCTTAATTTTTACTGGTAGAAAACTAATTCGTTTTAGCAAACCCACAATCGGTGTGATTTGTTTGGCAAGAGTGTCTATATGTTGATTCCAATTGAGTTTTTTATCCATTACGACTCCTAAGTAGTTCATTTCATCAGTACGCCTTATAAGTTCTACAACATTTAATTCTAGTAGTGATAGTTATCGCGATATAAACAAAAAAAATAGAAAATAACATGTCAAGAAGAGCCCACACAAGAGACCGCTGCACCATCAACAATCGAAGCAATACTGCCGTACGGGTTGCAATACTGAGAGTTATGAACCACCAGTCTGCCAAATATATTGTATATGCGCTTCTGACGTTATGCAACAGAACGATACGAAACTGAGACGCGGGAAGGCGTCTTTCTTGTATCATGCCCACAGCCTCGGCAATATAACTCACTTTCATTCGCCTATCGTCCAGCACGATATCAGACACTTTTTCGATGGTTTCTGATGTGGTTGCGGTTTTTATACCCTAGACTTTTAGTATAGGGTATATTGTTTTTGTCACGACGGAAATATGTAACACCTTAAAGGAGGCTCCGGAGGTATAGCAATGTATATATATAAATGATCAGGGTCACCTCCTGATTCGATTTAGCCATGTCTGTCTGTCTGTCTGTCTGTCCGTCTGTCCGTCTGTCCGTCTGTCCGTCTGTCCGTCTGTCTGTCCGTTCGCACGATAACTTTCGATAGAATGAAGCTAGAGCCTTGAAATTTTAGTCAGATGTTGGAAGTATGATCTAGTTGGTTGGTATTGAAAATGGGCATGATCAGGCCAAGAGAACGCCTACCTCCCCTACGTATGTAAAATAATTCAATGTATTTATAACTCCCGATTAAATAAACATGAAAAGCTCTAGCTTTGGCAGATTGCTCGTGGGGGTAATCTTATACTACCCTGGAAAAATAAAATCGATCAGTTGAAAACTAACGGAAATTTTCTTACAAAGAACCCCGTACTACCCTACTTTTCAGGTGTTTTGTCCATAACTCTTGAACAAATTGACGTAGACATCTGATTTTTGGTATGTAACCCTGAAGTGAGAAGCTGCTTGGGTTTTAGTAAGTTGGACATAATCAGATCAAAGAAACGCCTACCTCCCCTACAAAATTTAAAAAATTAAATATTAATTTAATTACAATAACTTTCGATAGAATAGCACTAGCGAGTTGAAAATTTGGCAAAACGTTAGTAGTAACATCTTGTTAGTTGGCATTGAAAATGGGCAAGACCCGACCTAAGGAACTCCTACCTCCCCTACAAATGAAACTTCAAATAAGCGATAACTTTTGATAGAGAGAAGCCAGCGACTTGAAATTTTGGTCGAATGTTTGAAGTGAGATTGAGTTAGTTAGCATTAAGGATGGTTTAGATAAGACCTAAGGAACCCTTACCTCCCCTACAAATGAAACTTCAAATAAGCGATAACTTTTGATATTGTAGAATGAAGCCAGCAACTTGAAATTTTGGTCGAATGATTGAAGTGAGATTTTGTTAGTTGGCATTAAGGATAGGTTAGATCAGACCTAAGGAACCCCTACCTCCCCTAGAAATGAAATTTTAAATAAGCGATAAAAATAAAGCTAGCGACTTGAAATTTTGGTCAAATATTTGTAGTAGGATCCAGTTGGCTAATACTGAAAATACGTAAAATCCGACCAATGAAACCCCTGCTTCCCCTTCAAATTGAAGTTTCATTTTAAGCGATAACTTTCGATAGAGTGAAGCTAGACAACTGACATATTTTTTTTTAATGTTTGTATTGTGATCAAATTAGTTGGTGGCTATGATGGGCAAGATCCGATCCAAGGAACTTCTACCACCCCTACAAGTGAGACTTCAAATAAGCAATAACTTTCGATAGAATGAAGCTAACAACTTGAAAAATTCGACAAATATTTGAAGAATTGGTTAGTTAATTGATTTTTAGAATGGCCAAGATCCTCATGAATGTGTGCCAACCTCCCCTATAAACTGGCCATATAGGAAACTCACTTTTAATGCATATGGTCGTTGCCAATTGGTACTTTTGGTATCACCACTAGGTCTGTACAAGTCTAGGGTATGTACGCTTCGGCCTGGTTGGTTTTTCACGTGGGTCGTCTTCGAGGGACGTGCGACCACGTTTAAATTCAGCTGCCCATATTTAACGGTTGACATCGAAGGAGCAGAATCCTCGTAAACTTTTTTTTTAACTTTGGACGAGTTTCCTTAGGGGTTTATCTAAAACGAAGCATTTTATGACCGCACAATATTCAAGTTTATCCATTTTAACGGAAAACATCTAAGACGTCTACTGCAAAAATTTGTGTTAACAAACTACTTAAGAGAACAAGCTGAAACTTGCCATACGAACTAGTGACACGTGAACCCAGGCAGGGAACATACATTTTTACTGAATGTAACGGTATTTCTGTGTTAGGCCGATCACTTTTCACCTTACCCTCGTACTTTATGTAGTCGGAGCTGATTCGCTCTTTGCGACAAAGTTAATATATGCTTTCTGCGAAAAATATAGAAACTCCCCACTGCTGACTCTCACTGGTGAGGATTTTAAGTATAAGTTGCTACCAACAACGACTCGATTTGTTCACGTCACTTGGCCTATTAATTAATTTGGCTGTTCTATTCATTTGGAACCCGAGATTAAAAAATAAATTTCCGAAATAGACGTCGCTATTGCTGTTGAAGATTTTTTGAAATTCCGAGATAATTAATAACTCGGCAACAATAAGCTCTGAAATGCTTGCACGGATTATTTTCCAAGTTTGATTCAGAATAATTTGAACTAATTGCTTTTAATTTTGCTCACCAGAATTTTGACATTATATTACAAAGTTGTTAGGGGCAATACAATAAATCCATTCTGACTTTATTGTATGTATTGAATGTGGGTTTTCATGGTAACTGCGGCTATGACGAACTTTGCCTTAACCCCTAGTGGGGCATAATGTATCAAAAGGCGTGTTTTTTTTGCGTAACCGTCTAGGGTCCCAGCCATGGTTGCGCAAAAAAACGCTCTAGGGCAGCATCCAGGTTAAATTCCGAATCGTGAAGTTGTCTACACTGACGTCAAGTGGTGCGCCTCATATGTGGTGGAAATAAATTACAAATTCGAATGAAATATCAGTTTGATTGTCGGATCGTTTATTTATCGCGACAGCGGACATTTATAAACTTGGCATACCGCTCTAACTTAAAAAACATCATTCAAACGAGCTATTTATCAATGACAGCTACAAGTGCAACGCTATCCAAATGGGTCGCGGGTTCGATCCCCAGCAAACTCTTATCTTTTTTTTGTTCCATTGATTTTTTTAGTAATCCTATTGAAAATGTATTATTTAATAATAGGCATGGGCCCATCAGAGCAAGACGTAATATTAGTTTATCAATAAATTTGGCTGAGTGACAGAAATATAAGCGTGTCAACATCGACATATTACGTTCTACACGACACCAGAGCCATCTGTTGTGTTATGCATGTGGAATTTATTGAGGGGTTATAGCGTGTAGGGCAGCCACCCAAATAATCTATCGCGGTTAATGTTGTTGGTATAACGCGTGTGTTATTTTACCCTACACGTGATAAATTCCCCAAAAAACACGCCTAAATACTCTTGCGCGCCATCGTGTTCCGTTCTGGGCAATGGAACGCAAACACCACCACGATTTATTCAGTAAATCAGACTCTTTTGCCACAGATCGCCGCCATGAGATTTTAGGGCACTCCCTACTTCGGCCGGCATTGGGATTGCGTCCCACTTCATGACATGTCCAGCAATGCAGTTATCACCATTCCGTAGCGTAGTATATGACCTAACGACTGCCATATTTGTCTTCGTATCAATTCCTCGATTGACATCTGGCCCGTACGCCAACTCAGCTCTTCATTTCATATTGTTTCGGGCCATTTGGTCTGGTTGATACGAAGGGCTATGTCCTGCTCCCTACCACTATTTTAGGCAATAATGTTGCCTTGGTAGACGAAATCGTCTACCTCCCCAAGTCCCCACAAGATGTCTATTGATACTGACAGAAAGAGTCGAATTTCGTCTTTTTCGCAACGGCATGTTAAGAACCTTGGTACTGTTGGTTTTAATCTTTAACCCCACCATGCTCGATTACCCCTCGAAACATAAAGGCATTGCGTTCGAATCCATGATTTTATGGGAGAGTAGGCTTATATCGTCAGCATAGTCGAGATGTTGTAGATAAGATATGAAGGTCCATCGAAATCTTCTGTTTGATCCGGCTAGAGCTAAATGCAACACATCGCCAATCATTACGAGGAAAACGATCGGTGAGAGGATGCGCTATGACCTCCGACACCTTACCTTTATGCGACATTTCGCGTCAGTGTAGGTTGCCTTAAAAATAGCCACAATCTTCTTAGGGATACCTCCTTTGCGCAAAACCGGTTCACACTGTCGAAAGCCATTTCGAAATCACTGAAAAGCAAGTGATGCTGAGAATTGTACATTCTGTCAAAAAAGTTCTGGAAATTGGTTAATAAAACACAAAATATTTGTTATACCCTTCACGGATGTGATAGGGTATATTAACTTTGTCATGAAGTTTGCAACGCACAGAAGGAAGCATCTCCGACCATATAAAATATTGTAAAATATATATATTCTTGGTCTGTATGATGAGACGAGTCGATTAAGTTTTGTCCGTCTGTTAGTCTGTCCGTCTGTTTCTATGCAAACTAGTCCCTCAGTTTTAAAGCTATCGAGCTGAAATTTTGTACACAGCTGTATATATGTCGGAATCAATGGAATCGGACCACTACGTCATATAGCTGCCATAGGAACGACCAGTCCAAAAATACGTCTTTGTGAGAAAAACTTTTTTTATTTCTAGAAATATCTTTTTCAAATTTCACACTAATCAATAATATTTTTAGTCAAACCACATTGTCGAATTTGGTTGAAATTCGGCTACTCTATCATATAGCTGTCATAGGAACGACTGTTCCAAAAACAAGTTTTTGTTAGGAAAACTTTTTTATTTCTGAAGATATCTTTACCAAATTTCATATTATCTAATTATATTGACCGACAAACCACGTCCATAAATTTAGTTGAAATCGGTCCACTATTTAATATACCTCTCTTAGGAACAGTGAAATCGGAACAAGTTTTAGTACTAATTTCAAAGTGGCAAATGTACATAGGTCACAACGAAGGTATGATACCTTCGGCAAGCTAGCCAAAGGCTAGCTTGTTTTTCATCCAAATTTATTTTATCGCCTTCAAAGTAAGCCCCTACTGAAATGATACACTTATGCCAACGAGTAACCCAATCATCAAAACATTTTTCGAACGCATTTTTTGGAATCGACTTCAGTTCTTGCAGCGAATACTGTTTTATGTCTTGTACCGACTGAAAGCGGGTGCCTCGAAGTTGTAATTTCAGTTTCGGGGAGAGAGAAAAGTCGGACGGAGCCATGTCAGGTGAATACGGTGGTTGTTCAATGCTATTTGTTGAGTTTTTGGTCAGCAATTCCTTCACAATGATAGCCTTATGTGATGGTGCGTTATCGTGATTCCTTTTGATGGCCTTTTTCGACGAATTTGCTCTCTCAATCGCCAAATAACCCTCAAATAATATTCTTTATTAACCGTCTGACCTTCGGGCAAGAATTTTGAGTGCACGACACCACGGTAATCAAAGAAAACTGTCAACATTAGACTTTTGATCGACTTGGACGTGGCTTTTTCGGTTTCGGCTCAGTTGGAAGGCGCCATTCCGAAGTTTGTTGACTGGTTTGTATGTCAAACTCGTAAACCCATGTCTCATTACCAGTTACAATGCGTTTTAATGTGGGGCCGGAATTGCTACGCAAAATTTAAGACAAATTCTTTGTTCAATAATGTCATTCATTGCAAAATGACAGATGACTATCAAACTCCGTGACAGTATAGAGAAAAGTTGTGCCAACTTAGCGACAAAAAGAATATTGACAATCCTGTCGGGCAGGCTTTTTTAATGATTGATTTCCAGAACTTTTTTGACAGAATGTACTTGGCGCATTGCTCGATGATGATTCGCAAGGTGTTAGTGAGATCGACGCAAGAGAATCCTGATCGGTCTGCTCTTCATCAATTGTGCTTTCTAATTGCTCCCTTAATCTTTTCAGGACATTTTTAGCTCTTATGTTGGCAACGGTAGCATGCAAATGCCTCTCCAATTATTATAAGTTGTAAGGCTGCCCTTGTTGGAAGTTTGAAGATCAATCCTTCCTTGTACTCAATGAGAAAGGTCTCTGTGTTCCCCGCTTATCAAAATGTGGGTAAAGTTCGGTAGGATTTCCGTCGAGTGTTTTCAGATTCAGTGCAATAATTCCAGAGACTATTTCCTCTTTAGTCGGGCCAGTTGACCGATACGCGCATTTCGATTGCCAGCTAAATTATCTGCTTAAGGGGAAACTTCACCAGAAGTTATAACGTTCAAAATCGTGGCGAAATGCTCTTTCCAACGCCTCGTCTGTTCTTCATCTGACATAAGTTTTCATTACCGAACTTCACCGGATGTTGATACGAATTACGACCTCCTATAAACTCCTTGATGACAATGTATATGGCGTTTAGGTTGTTGCTTCTTGCGGCTTCTTCTTCTGAGACTAGTAGAAAGTTCGCATGCTTTTTTTTTCATGTTGCACAATACGTTGGACTTCACGCGCTTCCTGACGATAAAGGATCTCAACGCTACTTCAATTGTTATCTGTCCTGTAGCTAATCGTGATTTCAGCTATTTCGTGTCACCAATTCGCTCTAATGCCGATGCGTCGGACAGCCAAGATTTATGGTAGGGGATGGTATCTGCGCTGTCAATGTACGTTTTCCTGATGGTACTCCAGCGGGCTACTTGTTCAGTTGCTTTTTGCGAAAGGTAGTCGTTATAGTGTTGTACGACAGTTAGATTTTTGAGTCGAGCGGTGTTGAATTTGCGGCACCCGGATCTTTTGTCATAGTTGACGTTTCGTCAGCATACATAAGTTTTCGGATGATTCAGTTGCCAGCATACTTAGGCCGTATGCAGACGGAGCTACTGAAAAGGAACTGATCAGTAACGCGAATTACTATTTAGTTTACTTTGAGTCACTTCCTGTGTAATCAAATGGGACGCCACACACGGGGTTACTGGTTGAAGACTCGACTGTGACTCATTTGTAACCAGTCGCCTGGTAACTCGCATGTCGAGTCGCTTGGGTGATTTCAGTTTTTAGTTTCCCGTGCTCTAACAAGATGTGTGAAGAACAGACCAACCTGTTGCTGGTGGGGGAGGTGGTAAAACGTCCAATTTTATATAATTTCCATCTCCGGGGTATTCAAAGAGGAATGAAACGGAGAAGGCGTGGGAAGAAATCGGGAACAACGTAAAATTGAAAGGTATGTTCTATGTTCAAATAGGCAAGTGGATAAAAGTGATAAGTGACAATTTTCGAATATTGAGAAAAACGAGTTCAAAGTTTTAATGTTGTTAATTTTTCATACAAAATAATGAAGCAATCAACCTTTAGTTTTTCTGAAAATTGTTACATATCACCTTTATACACTTGCCCCTTTGTATATAGTATAGTATGTATCCGAATATCGGTTTTTGTCCGTCCGTCTATCTGTCGGTCTGTCTGTCCAGAGAATATCTCGAGAACAGCTGGGACGATTTTGACGAAATTTAGTGAGAATGTGCAAAATGGTCACAATTCTCTGAAGATCCAGTTTGGCCAATGTAGGCTCTGTATATTCCGATTTGTTTTACATTGTTTGTGTTTTTTCTGCAATAACTAGTGCCATTAATCACACGCATCGACCTTTGCTGATTTGTGGACTCCTTGAAATAATAACGAATAACGAACTGGATATTTTGATAGCTGATGAGTAGCCTCGTGTGTGGAGTCGAGTCACGAATGAGTTAGTAACTCAAGTTACCAATTGGTTGAGTTTCCTTTCAGCAGCTCCGTGTGCATACGGCCTTACCCTGTCCTTTACAGTTGCCTTCTATGAAATGCCGGGAATGGCCATGGCAATTTTCTTTCGCCCTGCACCATCGGATAATCTTTACCTCAGCCAAATTATCGCACCGCCATAAATGACGGCTTGACTTGGTTAGCAATGGTCAACGATCACTGCTGTTCCAGGGAGCGCCCGCGTGGAAGACTATGGAAGAGGATTTCGGGTCTCCATGACGACTGATACTTTTCGAAATTAATCCTGTACCAAAATCTATACTCTACACATGGATAGATCTAGTTCATTAACTTAATTAAAGCTAACGTAAATGAAACCGGTAAATAGAGGGCTACGCCCGCAATCCGAGGGTTTTGTAGTATCCTATGCCAGGGGATGAACTGTCCTGACCATTCATGTTAAGACGATGTTGCAAATTGCAAGCTTGCATAAAAAATATTGAAAATAAATTGTTTGAATAATTATAGACAGTAGAGTCAGCGACCAGCATACCCCCCCCCCCCTTCCCTCCACTCTTCTCCCACCCTTTCCCTCCTCCCTCCTCTCGAACCAATCTTTACCCTTTTGAAAATGGTTAACTCCAATTCGCTCTATGAAAAACAATATGCAATATAGTATGTTGTACTTGTAGTACTAGTATGTAATATATTGTAGTACAAGAGAATGCACATAACAGCATTCTTTGTATGGATGATATCAAAATGACCAAATTTATTTGAATGTACTACTATTAAATCTTACGTGATTATTACGAAACTTGAAGATATTATTGCACCTCCCTCCCCCCTCCACTACTCTCCCCTCCCACTGCTATCCCACCAATCTTTACCCTTTCGGAAATGGTTAACTCCAATTCACTTTACGAATACAATAAACAATATTCAAGTATGCAGTACTCGTAGTACTAGTGGGTAGCAGAGGCCGGTAATGTGCATTTTTTATATGGATGGTGCCAAAATGTCCAAATTTAAATGAATGTACTATTATTAAATATTATGTGATTGTAATGAAACTTGGAGGTATTATTGCCTATGATGTTGGTTATCATTGGCTATTAATATTTCTGACCTCGGGTGCGCTTAATCAGTGAAGGAGTGTGCTAACTGCAACTATAGAAATGTACTATTATTAACCTTTTCCGATGAAATTTCACAATTCGATTAATCTAGGTTTTCTACGCTAGTAAAATTGCGCTTTTCTGGAAATTTTCATATTCTAAGTATACTCCAATCAATAACGCTTAAAGTATACAAAAGGACGGAAAGAAGGTGCGAGTTGAAGATTCTGCGCCGACTTCTATGGAGGTGGTCCAGAGCCACGGTGAAGATGCTGAGGCTCAGTCGCTGCGTGAGCCGGAAAGGCCTGTTTCAGGTGAGGATGCTATTTCCCTCTGCTCTGAGCTGGAGGCTATTGAACGTACGTCTGCTGCTGAATCTGGGGATGACCTTTTCGAGTCGGACGTCGAAGGAGACCTCGACGCTACTGTGATTGTAACAAAACCAACATAGTCATCATGGTAAGTTTTTTACAAATAAATATTCATCATTCGAAAGCAGCTTCTGCGGCACTTCTTCTCCGTCTGGGCAACAGTGGTGTAAATATTGTATTGGTGCAGGAACTCTGGATCGTTGGTGATCGCGTACGGGGCCTGGGGTCTCCTGAGTATGTTACTTTTTGTATTACGAATCAAGGTAGGCCTTGATCGTGCATCCTCGTTAAGAAGTCGCTTAAGGCGTTTCTCGTCACAGAACACAGTAACAAGGACTATGTAGTAGTCAGTCTTGAAATTGGGATCAGGAGATATTGGCTGATCTCAGCATACCTGCCTTTTGACTACGTGGGGACTTTTCCCCCCGAATACTTGAGGAATTCGATTGCCTCATCGAAGACACTTGGTACTGACCTTATTTTCGGATGCGATGCAAATGCGCATCACACTGTATGGGGTAGTACCGACACGAACGAACGCGGGGAGCTATTGTTCGAGTATATAATCGAATCTAATCTCCTTCTGTGTAATGTTGGAAATGAACCAACTTTTATTACTAAAAATCGACAAGAGGTACTGGATATAACTCTGATTTCTGAGAACATTCAGCACGCGGTACGCGACTGGAGGGTGTCGACTGATCACTCTCTCTCTGATCACCGCTACATTCAATTCAGCCTCGATGATATTCCAGAGACTAAACCAGCCATTTTAAACAGGAAGCGTACTAACTGGGCTAAACATCGAGAAATTCTTCTGGGAAGTTTACCCCCTCTTCCAGCCCAGCCGCGAAATAAGCTAGAACTAGATGATATGGTGCATACACTAACGGGCGCACTGAATAAGGCTGCTAAGAAATCATGTCCTGACAGCAGACAAAGAGGTAAAGCAAAACCAGTTTGGTGGAATCCTATGATCTCCGAACTTAGAACAACCTGCAGAAGGTCCTTTAATAAGGCAAAATCATCGAGGCTGGAATCTGATTGGAGTTCCTATAAAAAAAGTCTTGGATTATTTAAGAAGGAATTAAGAAAAGCTAAACGTAATTCTTGGAAGGTTTTTTGTGAGCGTATTGAGGGGTGTAGTGACATCTCTCGGCTTCGCAAAGTTCTGGCCACAAATCCATCCATTCCCAGCTATCTGCTGAAACAGGACTGTTCGTGAACTTCTTCAAGCAAGGAAATAATCCTGATCAAGGTCCTGCTTGATACACACTTCCCGGGTAGCTCCCCTTATGTTTCGGTGGAGCATTCGCCTGTGGCCGACACCGTCCCGTGCGACTCCACAAATATCCTATCGAAGGAAAAGATTCTTTGGGCTATCACAAGCTTCGAACCCTTTAAATCGGCGGGACCGGACAGAATTATTTCGGCTGATCTGCAGAAATCATCTGACATTGTGGCTCCATGGATTGAGACCATTTTCCGGGCCTGTTTGACTCTGGTGCACATTCCAAAGCTATGGACTGAAGTTAGAGTGGTCTTCATACCGAAAGCGAGTAAAAGCTCGCATGCGCGTCCCAGTGATCTGAGGCCTATTATTTTAACATCATTTCTTTTAAGACTGTTTGAAAGACTGATTGATATCCACTTACGTGCCACCATTCCATCTAACCTTCTATCTGATTCACAGCATGCATACTGGAAGGGAAAGTCTGTGGACACTGCTCTACACTCTATTGTGAGCTATATTGAGAGATCCTTGAGCTTCAAGGAATACGCTATGGTGGTTTTTCTTGACATCGAAGGTGCCTTTAACAACGTCAAACCTAGTGCTATCATTGATGCACTCTCTGCTCTGCAGATGGACGACTCGATCTGCCGACTTGTTAACCTTCTATTAACGACTAGGGTGATACACACTAGTTTGGGCTCATCGACGGAGCGTAGAAGGGTAAGCAGAGGTACCCCGCAAGTCGCGGTGCTCTCTCCTCTTCTTTGGAACCTGGCTGTAAATGGGCTGCTTTTGGACCCCGAAAGGCTAGGCTGCAGGATATGTGCTTATGCAGATGATATTGCTATTGCTATATCAGGAAAATTTCCTAGTGTTCTTAGTGAAATTTTACAAAATGCCCTCTCACTACTAATCGCATGGGCTGAACACTGCGGTTTGACCTTAAATCCGAATAAAACGGAACTAGTTCTCTTCACAAGAAGGTACAGAATACCTCCAGTCGAACCTCCGACGCTAAATGGAACGAGGTTGGTTTTCGCTGATCAGGCAAAATTCTTGGGACTCATCCTAGATAGGAAGTTGGGATGGAAGCCCAATCTACAGGAACAGGTGAATAAAGCCACCATTGCTTTATACTCTTGTATCCGTAAAAGAGCCATAGGCAAGAAATGGGGCTTGCAGCCGAATGTTCTGTATTGGTTATACGTGGCGGTTCTTCGTCCCATTCTAATGTATGGGGTAGTTGTATGGTGGACCGTAAATTGCTGGGGAAGGTGCAAAGACTGGCTAGTGTAGCAATTTGTGGGGCTCTAAGAACCACTCCATCTGCTGCTCTGGACATGCTGCTCAACGTGCTTCCGTTGGACATTTATGACGAACAGATGGCTGCAATTACGGCCATCCGTCTTCGCGATACGGGTCGGTGGTGTACATTGGGTACTGGACATGCGGCTATCCTGAGCAACCAGGATGTTCCTGCAAGCACTGACTACACCGCTCCTAAATATTTCCTTGACAAGAATTTTGTTAGCATAATCCCTTCACGCAATCAATGGGAAGAGAATGCGCTCTCGCTGCCGGACTCTGTGGAGTTTTACACGGATGGCTCCAAGAATAACGATGGAGTAGGAGGTGGAATCCATTCCGATAGGCTAAATATAAATCTCTCGTTTCATCTCCCTAACTACTGCAGTGTGTTTCAGGCCGAGATCACGGCGATTTTGGAAACACTCACTTGGCTGGGGAGGCATATCGTTTCTGCTAGAGACATAACTATTTTTACTGATAGTCAAGCAGTTATAAAATCACTTGAACCTGGTCTGACTACGTCTAAGACAGTTTCGGAATGTCGTCAGTCTCTTACTGCGATGGGTAATTTCTTCAACATTGTTCTATGCTGGATTCCGGGTCACAGCAACTTCGCGGGTAACTGTAAGGCAGATGAGCTCGCTAGACAAGGTACAATTTATAGGTCGTCACAACTTCACCGAAATATTGATATGCCCATTGTAGCTTGTAGACAGACACTAAAATCTGAGGCGATCCGCAAAACAGATAATAGATGGAGAGACGGCGGCACATGCCACTCCATAAGGCCTTTATGGCCCATGCTGAATGCGAACCGTTCAGCTAGATTATTATCACTGAAACGACAACACATTAGTGCGGTCGTGGGAGTCATCACTGGTCACTGGGCAGTTGGTGAGCATGCCAGGAGGCTTGGGCGCCCGTTCAATGACTTCTGTAGAAGCTGCGGAGATGAGGATGAGATGGAATATACGTTCCATTTCCTCTGCACCTGTCCTGCGCTGTCAGGCAGGCGTAACGAAATCTTTGGTTCATATTTCTTTCATGAACTGGATGATTTAGCCAACGTCGATGTTGGGAAATTTCAGCGTTTCATTACACGCTCCGGCTGGTTCAATGAATAAGATGATCGGGAGATAACTAAGTGGTAACACAACGGACCTTATACTGGTCTTTGTGTGCCTGTGGTAAACACGGCAGCCATTTGAGCCTAACCTAACCTAAGTATAATGGTCTCGAAATGCAAGGGGGGGGGATAAACTCGCATCACATATTTTCCCCTCTCCCTCTTTTTCCCTTTCTTCAAATTTGAAAAAAATTTCAAAATTGGAATGTACTCGACGGTACCTTTCTTACGATACCCCACTTGCCTGTACCAAACGAAAAAAAAAATTCGACCTTCATTTCCCCTCTATGGGGACTTCCCCTTAGGGTTGACCTACTACGACGCGTCGCTTTCTCCGGCGAATTATAGTAATTCTACATATTCTTAGAAAATTTCATGTATGTATCTTCAGCCGTTCGTGAGATATTATATGGACAGACGGACAAACGGACGGACATTTAACCGATTTCATAAGGATTTTGTTTTAACTACAAAACCCTAAAAAGCGAATCTACGATAGGTAAATTTCTACTCGTGAAAGATGAGATGTTATGCTCTGACCGATTTTCGCTATGATCGCTCATTGTTAATTAAGGTCCTCGGAGCGATCCATGTGACGACAGCGTCGTTATCCCAACTCAGCGATCAGCCCTAAGCATTGTTTATGTGTATATTCTGTGGAGCTATCTTCCTTCAAACGTCGCACTCGGTGGCCCTGGTCGTTCGGTCACCGCTCAACGATACTAATCTAGAGCTCGGAGTTCAAATCTCGGGGCGATCAAAAACTGCCTGTGGGTACTAATAGAACTCTCACGGTGCTCCAAGCTTGTCAGTATAAAGACGGCGCGGATAGGAGGTGCATGCTAGCAACTGCACTTCTGAAAGTAGATCTGCTATCGAAACGTCAGCCAGCCATATAAATGCTAGAGATGTTGACGCGCCCATGCCCCTGGAGGAGTCAAGGCAATTAACAACAACAACAACAAAGCTCGCCAACGTAGTGGACATTATGCATGACAAGAAAAATCCATAGTTTGCCGATTGCTTATGCATGCGCGGGGTCGGCTTCTTGTGGAGTACTTGCGTTGTACATGGCAGACAACTCGCTGTAGTATATTCCATCCATGTGATGATAATATTTTTGCTTGTACATTATCATCGCTTCGAGAAACATACCCCGTGCACGATCGTCGCAGCTTTCGTCGCAGAGATACTGTCGGTGAGCTACCGTCGCATTGGTCGACACTAGGAGGAACACAGACTATTACCAGGCGAATATTTATTCTAGCGATTCTAGTCAAAGTCCCTTAAAGCAAAGTATGACATTCTGGCCATATAAGTTTACATTTTCGCAGAGAACATGTTTAACGAGAACATTCTTAGTTGACCGGGCGACGCATAGTGGTTCGTATCTGTCACTAATAGTTGGTCTGTACTTAAGATAATCTTGCACGCCCCTTGCGTAGGCAACGCGAGCTTCGCAGCTTAAGGGGTTGCAACCCTGAATATGCCGCAGTAGACCGCTCGCTTTGCTCGCTCTGTACGCTGCAGCGGTAAAGTCATTATTACCCAAATCTTGAACTAGCCACGCATCGTGGCTCGGTGAAATAGGAATATACCCAAAATATATTTATACCCTTCACGGATGTGAAGACGGACAGACGGAATCAGACTACTACGTCATATAGCTACCATAGGAACGAAAGTTCAAAAAATTCGACTTTGTGAGAAAAACTTTTTATACCCTAGACTTTTAGTATAGGGTATATTGTTTTTGTCACGACGGAAATATGTAACACCTTAAAGGAGGCTCCGGAGGTATAGCAATGTATATATATAAATGATCAGGATCACCTCCTGATTCGATTAAGCCATGTCTGTCTGTCTGTCTGTCTGTCTGTCTGTCTGTCCGTTCGCACGATAACTTTCGATAGAATAAAGCTAGAGACTTGAAATTTTGGTAAAATGTTGGAAGTATAATCTAGTTGGTTGGTATTGAAAATGGGCATGATCAGGCCAAGAGAACGCCTACCTCCCCTATATATGTAAAATAATTAAATGTATCTATAACTCCCGATTAAATAAACCTAAAAAGCTCTAGCTTTGGTAGATTGCTTGTGGGGATAATCTTCTACTTCCCTGGGAAAATAAAACCGATCGGTGGAAAAATAACGGTAATTTTCTTACAAAGAGCCCCGTACTGCCCTACTTTTCGGGTTTTTTGTCTATAACTCTTGAACCAATTGACGAAGACACCTGATTTTTGGCATGTGACCCTGGGATAGAAAGATGCTTAAGTTCTAGTAAGTTGGGCATAATCGGATAAAAGGAACGCCTACCTCCCCTATAAATATCAAAAAATTAAATATTCTTTTAATTACGATAACTTTCGATAGAATAACACTAGCAAGTTGAAAATTTGGCAAAATGTTGCTAATAAGATCTACTTGATTGGTATTGAAAATGGGTAAGATCCGACGTAAGCAACCCCTACCTCCCCTACAAATGCAACTTCAAATAAGCGATAACTTTTGACAGACTCAAGCCAACGACTTGAAATTTTGGTCAAATGTTTGAAGTGAGATTGGGTTGGTTGGTATTCAAAATGGGTGAGATCCGACCTAAGAAACCCCTACTTCCCCTTGAAATGAAACTTAAAATAAGCAATAACTTAAGACAAAATAATGCTAGCGACTTAAAATTTTGGTCAAATGTTTGTAATAGGATCCAGTTGGCTAATATTAAAAATACGTAAAATCCTACCAACGAAACCCCTACTTCCCCTACAAATTAAACTTCTAATAAGCGATAACTTTCGATGAAGTGAAGCTAGAAACTTGAAATTTTGTTTAAATATTTGTAGCATGATCTTATTTGTTGGTGGCAATGATAGGCAAGATCCGACCCAAGGAACCCCTACCTCCCCTACAAGTGAAATTTCAAATAAGCAATAACTTTCGATAGAATGAAGCTAGCGACTTGAAAAATTCGACAAATATTTGTAGAATGGGTTAGTTAATTGATCAAGATCAAGATCCTCCTGAATGATTGCTGCAACCTCCCCTATAAACTGCCCATATGGGAAACTCAATTTTAATGCATATGGTTGTTACCAATTGGTACTTTTGGTATCACCACTAGGTAAGCTTCGGCCTGGTTTATTTCTAAAGATAACTTTTTCAAATTTCACAGTTATCAATATTATTTTTAGTAAAATTACACTCCCGAATGTAGTTGAAATTGGAGTACTCTATCATTTAGCTGTCTGTTTAAACAAGATGCAAATAAACTCCGTATTTGTTGAATAATAAACGGAAATGTCCTCTTAAAGGTTTTGAACACTTTATTTTTAATGAAGTATTTACATATTCATTAGCTATTTGTCGTATGAAAGTTTTAATGCGGTCGATTTCTGTCACGGCTCGAACAAGACAGACCGGCTCCCGCCAATTTTCCTTCCTAGTTTAAGCACAATTGCAGATAATAATTGCAGAATATAATTTTAGAACATTTTACAGAATTTAAAATACAGAATACAATTGTCAAAAATGAATAGAATTAAATTCAGCAATTCATCGAAACTAGTTCAGTGGAAAAAAACTTTGGGATGGTGTCAAAGGTTGTTGATATTCGACATAAACAATAATGGGAAATAATTTGACGTAGATAAGTAACTTCAATTCGAGTCGTCTGTGGAATTTGATTCTTTGTGTTTTGGTTTTATTTCAGCCAGGGATCCAGGGAAATGAGTCGGGAGATGCTCGAGGAGGGACCTTTATCAATTCGGGAAGCAAACGTCAACGATCTTAATGTTCTGTAGAATATAAGCACGTAAGTACTTGGATGTGGATTTCTAAGAATTCATTATTAATGATAAGTTGCCATTTCAGGTTATTGATGAACAGCGAATTCTGTCATAAAGCAAGTTTTTGTTAGAAAAACTTTTTTATTTCTGAAGATATCTTTACCAATACCATATTATTCAATAATATTGGCTGCCAAGCCACGTTCCTAAATTTGGTTGTAATCGGCCTACTATTTCATATACCTCTTATGGGAACAGTTAAATCAGCACAAGTTTTACTACTAATTTCAAAGTGGCAAATACACCGTTATCATACCTTCGGCAAGCTTGTTTTTTTCGTTCGCCCATTTTTTATGTTCCATGAATACCCACCTAAATCAGGTGGATCAGATTTATTTGGGCTAGCCGTTGGCCCATATTGAATGAAATTAAACTGTTGGTTGAAGACCATAAACATTTAAGGTACGAACTTAGAAAGAAAACATTTAATGACGTTTGCCTGGCACCGAAATCATCACCAAAGTCGAGAAAATGCTACTTTATATTTCCACAGAAAGTACTAACATAATTAGATTTTAGTACAATTTCTTCGAAACATCAAGTTCTTCCAATGATTGTTACTTAGTTTCCGCAAGCTCGCCATTTGGCGAGTCGTAATGGATATTATTACTATTGTCGTCTTAGTTTTCAAAAATTCTCTCTTAGTTTGTTCTATCCGTTGTTATTTCGCGATGCACTTGGGAATGCAATCATAGGACTCCAATTACCCTCTTCAGATTGTCGTCTAGCTTATCCATTTTTCACCGCCATGCCATGCCATGCCGTTCGAAATAATGTTGAACTGTGAGGTTTTCACAACTGTAACGCTTCTTTGATTTTAATCTTCATTTATCCTTTTGTTTACTCGGGCCAGTGCTCGTCCTTGGGAGGATTTCATTGAAATCTTGAGCTATTTTGGCAAGAATCCAACTTTGCGTTTCTTTAATTGGTTTTTGAATCAGATAAACATTTGGGGATTTTCAAATTTCTACGGCATGAAAGAAGTTATTGTGTACGAAAGTAGGCATGATCAATACTCAGTATCATAAAACATTACCATTTCCAATGTGTGGCAAGAACCAAAAATTATTTCAATAATTATTAGGGCAGTAAAATTAAGCCAATTTTGGGGATTTTTAATAATAATTAGAGAAAGATCTGGAAATAATTTTAATGCCTTCTATAGATACTGAATACATGGAAACTGAGTTTGCACGGTCATAGAAGGTGGGCTTAAATTTTGGAGGGCGAAAAGTTAGGGATTATTTGACTGTCAGCCTAATGTGGCCAGTATTTTTCAATTCGGCCCATTTTTAGAGTAGTTATGAGCAAAAATTCAAAAATGCCTGTGCATCGATTTATGATTTAAAAGCTCTATCTCGGTTAGTATAACAGCTAGCTTGTTTTAGTCTCAAATTGTAGATAAATTACTCCAGTTTAATAAAGTTTTGGAAGATTTCTTGAAAGACCAATTTAGGAGATACTATAAAGAAATAGGGCAAGTGTTAATAAAAGAGTTTTCTTTTATTCTAAAAACGACTTTATTACTCGGTGGTTTGAACTAAAGTAAGTTTAAAAATGCTTAATTCTATTCACGATGTATATACCAAACATCATACGATGCATCGCATGATGTGTGGATTTGCTTACCCATACAAATTTCTTTTGTGTACAAGTATTATGCACAAATGTTAACGTAGCCGAAAAATGTAATTATGCTCATTCCATTCATTATACATTGTATGGAAATGCTGATGTGTACAAAAAGATGTTGTTATCAATAACTCAAGCCAAAAAAATTAGACACATTTTCCACATGGTGGCTGGGTTCGTGGTGTTGGGGGGGGGGGGGGGGGGGGGGGGGGAACTCCTGTTTCGCGAATATTAGGAGAATTCTCTCCATTCAATTTAGAGAGAATTCTTAAAATTCCTTCATTGCGGCATTTCCGCTAGAGGTAGTCCATTTCCGCTTTAGGTGGTAGGAATCTCGAACCCACGCAAAGGGATTTGTAGGTCTTAAAGCGGAAATTTGTTGGGTTTTGTGAAAGTTCTCTCTAATCAAATAGAGAGAATTCTCTTAATTTTTCCGAAACTGGAATGTTCTGTTTTTTTCTTCCAAGCTATATGTTCGAGACATCTGAAAGGAAAAAGGAAAACATTGTTCACAAAGTATCATTCTTTATGGTACAAGTAATTTATTCATGTAAACAATAATCAACTGTCAGTTTCAATATAACCCTAAAAGTAGAATGTAATAGAATTGGAGAGTTTGGAGAAATTTTAGAATTGTTGAGATTTATGTCTGAATAAAGTCTCTCGTAATAGTGCATCCGAAGCGAACAGACTTGTCTTCTTTCAAAGCGCCATCATTTTCAGAACACGAGTTGGTTTCCTGAAGCCGCCACAAAGTTTAAGACAACAGAGAGACACCAGTGAAAACAGCGAAATATCATCAAATTTTAAGAAAAACATTGGTCCGTCGAGCCGGATTCGTTTGGTGGGTACGTTCCATAGTAAATTACGCCATTTTAGTGGGAAAATTCGGATTTTGTGATTTTGTCGTGTTCCGTTAGCGACAAAACTAACGGACAGTGAATAAACGAAATAATAGTCCGGTGTGGAAATAGCGGTATAATAATCCGTTCCTAATACTCCCTATCTCCATTCCATTTCTTTTTTTACCGGTGTTTTAAGTTTGTGTGATAGATTCTCAAATTCGAAATGGCATCGCATAAATTCGAATCACTTTTGAAAAAACAATTGGCGAATTGTGAATCATTTGATCAATTTATTACCAATTTCAAAAAGTGTTCGAAAGCAAATCAAACCAGTGGCTATTTGAAAGGCCGACTGGTGGGATTGGATTCCGTATGGAATTCCATGAAATTCATCTGGAATTGTGTGGAAAACGAGAAGAATCTCACCTTGAATTGCCATATTTTGCTCAAAATTCATATGCTACGTATGAAGAGAAATATTATGACTGTCTGGGAAAAATTACGGATTTGCTAGATAATTTTTCAACCACGAAGGGGACGCAAAATGTGACGGAAAATGATCTGAAAATTCCCACAACTGATGTGAAACTCCCACCGATCGAATTACCAAAATTTACGGGGGACTATAGTGATTGGATACCATATCGCGACATGTTTAAAGCATTAGTTGGTGACAATCAATCTTGAACCCCGGTTCAAAAGTTGCATTATTTAAAATCCACTATGTCTGGGGAGGCAGAGCAGCTTCTGCGGTCATACGCTGTGACTTTTCCACCCACATGGGAATTCCTGTGTCAACGTTATGAAAACAGTCGACTTCTTGTTAATGCTCAATTAACAATATTACTCAGCACTACCCCCTCAAGTGAAGGAAAATGCTGCATCCATGAAATTATTGTTTGACCGCACTAATGAGTGTCTAGCGGCGTTGAAATCGCTTAAGGTTACGACAAATACTTGGGATTTACCCATCATATTTGCTCAATCACAGCGGCTACCTGCGGAAACGAGGTATATCTGGGAGGAAAAAATCAGTGGATCGACTAACCCTCCAACATTGGCCTTTTACCTTGAGTTTTTGGAATCGAGATTCCGTACATTGGAAGCTCTAAGTTTCAACACCTTCGGCAAGACAACGGCGCATAACGTGAAAACCTTTGTATCAACGAAAGACGGTTGTACTATGTGTGGACAGGAGCATTCGATTCGCAAATGTTCTCGATTTCAAGAGTTAGTTTTTTTTTTAAATGTGTGATGAAGAAAATACAAAATGATAATTTCGACAACAACTTTGAAGGATAATTTTGACACAAAAATTTTGAGTAATAATTTTCAGTAATATCCGTAGGTACATGTGACAATCAATTAGGAGCAGACTGACTGGAAGACGCCTCGACTGGCTCCAATTTCTGGTTTTCAAGCTCCTTTATAAGTTTTCTCAGCTGATGGTGCAGCGTGTCCAAATGTAGGTGAACTGATGATGATTGTCTGCTGACGATATACAGTGTTCAATCGATAGTTTATGTTGGTTGTCTGCTGACGATGCATTGCGCCTGTTGTTTGATTGGAATTTGGATATTGCATTACTTCACGTATAAGATTCGTACTTTGTGCATAACAATATGCATATATATATATATATATCTTCTCTGGTATCTTCTGCAATAAGTAAGAAATAAATTTCTTGTCAGTGTAAAGACTTCACGGATAGGAGGTGCATGCTAGCAATTGCACGTCCGAAAAGAAGATACTCGTATATACTATCGAAACGTCAAAAAGCACAAAAATGCTACATATGTTGAAGCGCATGCTCGTGGAGAGGTTAAGGCAATAAACACATTTTTAGTTCTAGTTTTTTTACATTACTGAACAAGTTCAAGTTTTTTTATTGATACTTATGTTTGTACGTAATAAATGTACGGGAACTTATTTTTCCTAATTCGAATAGATAAATTGGTTTTTAAAATCGACGGGCAGTGCCTTCGGCAAGTACTTGCGTGATAACGTCATTGAATCGATGCAATTTAAATTAAATATTTTTTATTATTAGGGTAATTTCAATTTTAACTCGCTGGAGTGTACAAGCGATTCAGAGTTGGCCGATGATATGAAAAATACGATACGAATCGTAATATTTCAACAGTAATATGTCTGGTTAATGTTGTATCCAGACAAGTATTTCCCAATGTTGTTGAGGTGTCGGAGACGCAGTCGAGATTAAAATTCCGCTTCATAGATGGTATAACGTCGGAATTGCTTTTGATGTCAATGTTCGACACCTTAATGCTTAAAATCTCTTTTTTTCTTTCTGACATTTCAAAAGTTTCTCCAGCATGCCGATAGATCCTACCACTAAAGCAGCATTTTAGAAATTTGCCTAAAAAACCAGCGCTGGCGATGCTACTGCCGCTGCTGCTGCTGCTCCAATGTAAGGCCCGAACCAGATTGAACGCAGAAAGCAGCAAGGCAGCGAACAATAACAACAACATGAAGATCTGCTGATCTGATTTCATGAAATCAGATCTGCATGTTGTTGTTATTGTTCGCTGCCGCTGCTGCTGCTTTCTGCGTTCAATCTGGTTCGGGAAGAATTCGGCAAATGCGTGCATTCTAATTAGCCTAGACACAGGCGATGCCGCTGCTGCTGCTGATGCCGGCATTCCGGCATGAGTTATAGATCCTGCGTCTGCGCCGTCATCCCAACGGAAATCAGTGGGTGTTAGTGATTGATCCTGCGCCTGCGTCGCTATCTCAAAGGAAATCGACGGCTGTTAATTCTTGATCTTGCGCCTGCGCCGTCATCCCAACGGAAATCAGCGGCTTTTAATTAACACGATTGCAGCGCTTCCTGTCAATGATGCGGTGGTAATAGCAACATTTATTGGATGGGGGCTTGGCTAAAGCTTACAATGACCGGCGCGGCGAGCGGTACAAAGAATCGAACTGCTGCTGACAGTTTGGCCGCGTCCAAATGAGGCTCATTTCCACGACTCATTCCCACTGCCTTCTGAGTCTTGTTCAACTAGTCGGTCAAACGTTGAAAATTTTAGTCCGGTTTTTACCTACGGTGACCCCATCTCGCCCCAATAACGATGGTACACTTAACATCAAAATTAGTGAGTAGTGGGAATGCTTCCTCGTCTGGATGCAGCCTTCAGTCAAGGTCCGAACCCAAATCAAAAACAAGCTAGCCTTCGGCTAGCTTGCCGAAGGTATCATACCTTCGTTGTGTTTTGTGGTACATTTGCCACTTTGAAATTAGTAGTAAAACTTGCTCCGATTTCACTGGTTGCTTTCGTAATTTCCAGGCCATTTTGTCTCTATTTCTGATAGAGGTTATTAACCCTCCCACAGACACATGTTTCGGTAGTCACATTCGTAACGCATGTGGTCTGGCCGGGCCCACATTCATATCGGTGTATTAATATGTAAACCATGCTATCTCATCGATGAATTTCGACATATAATTCAATGTAGGCATATATTTTATTATTTCTGGTTACTCTTAGTGATTATTGTGTATATAAATAGCTGAAATATTTAAAAATAATACGGAAGAAACCACATTTTTCCTCACTTTTCATTCTAATTATATAAAGTTTTGAATAATGTTATGCCATATTTTTATAACTTCTTGGAAAAACATGTGAAACAAACGTAATCCACTTTAGAATGTTGTTGGCATACTGGGTTTGAACATTTTGAACAAAAGAAACGAGTTTTCCTTCTGGTTTTTTCAATTCCTTTTGAGCAATATGTGCAGTTTTGTCTCTTTTCAAGGGTATCGGCACCGCTGCTGCCACGAACTACTGCAGGTGCAATCTGAGTTTGAAATAATACGGAGTCAAATGTAAAATTAAAACGTCAAAACAGTGGCATGATTAAAAATGAAACAAATAAAAAAAGTTAATCCAACTTACATCTATTGGTTTCCCAAAAAAGGATTCCATAGCCGAACGTGTACTAAATTGCTTGGAAATATGGATGTTATTCATTCGGTCTTCAACGTTTTGGAGAACCAATGTTTTTGATAATGTGCAAAGAAAATTTCGTCTGGCGTCGGTTCGTTTGACGCCATCAACTTCCTTGTAAATACAAAATGCAGCCAGTGCCATAATATCTAGCATGTTGCAAAAAAAGGCAAACGTCCATCGTTTTGTTGCTCGTTTGGAAGTGAAATGTGTAACCATTTGATCCATACAGTCAACACCGGCCTTATTTTTATTATAAAACAAAATCGCTCCTGGCTTTTGTGCATCGCCATTACAAGTTTTTGTATAGTGTACGGTGGATAATAAATTTACACTTTTATTCTTTTTTGGCACGTAGCTACAAACACCACTTCGTGAAATCCAAATAAGGTTGGAAAGGCAGGACGAGAGGGGTGTTTTCTCATTTCGTCATGGAGGCACCTTTTATTGGATCGGATGGTACCAAGAAATGCAAGTCCAATTTTGGCAAAACGCTTAGCTGCATCCAGTGTTGTGAAAAAAACTGTCTGCGTTGATTGTACGACCGGTGTTGCTGTAGGGTTTCGATAGTTCAAGTAGGACATTTTCACCTTGATTTACTTCACGTTGCGCACCCTCTTCTCGCCCCGTGTACAATTTTCTTTGTAATGGATACTTTGTTTTTGAATCACAAGCCCACCATATTTTTATACCGTATTTCGCGGGCTTTGACGGAATATATTGAGTGAACTTAGTTTTGCCACGATATGGAAAAAGTTGTTCATCGATTGTGATATTCTCATGTGGACTGTATTTCGAACTAAGATTTTGGTTCAACATGTTCCAGATATCGCGAATCGGTGCCGCTTTGTCATGACTCAGACGATATGGGCGAGTGCGACCATTATCAAATCGAATATACCTTGTCAAAGCAAAAAATCGGTGATACGACATAGCCGCTCTAAATATTGGCAAGTTATCAGCACGCCACAAAACCTCTGCCTTTTGCATATTATTATGAGAGACACCAGCTGCCAAAAGAATTCCTATAAAAGCGTCCAACTCGGTTTCTGTCAAGTCTTGCCAAACCTTTGGATTCTTACTTGGGTTAGCCATATTCCATTTTTTAACTGATTCTTTTCCATATCGGTTAGTTTCTAGGATTATGATAGAGACAATATTTGGAGTAAAAAATTTCTTGAATATCTCAATTGGAATTGCATTTTTTTCCTTGGGTCCTGCTCTAAAACGCATAACATTATGTGTCAGTAATCGAACATTAGCACTCGGTTCTTTATTATTCCATTTTGTCCCATCTTTTCTGAGAAAATAATCTTGGGATCCATTTTGCTGTTCATTATGAAATTCATCGTCATCACTTTTTTCGTCCAATTCATTTGGCTCAATGACCAAATCGTTTTGGATATCTGATGCATCGTCTTCATTTGGAATATACTCCAAATCAGTATCGTCTTGATCCACTCCGAACGGCTCAATTCCTTTGATATCCTCGCCCCCCTCAGCTCCTGTTTCCTGTTCTAAATCATTGGGCAAAGCTGCTGCTAGTCGCGCACAAAAATCGGGATCTAAATTACCACTGCGTTTCCGCGTGTTGTAAACAAACTCTACTTCTTCATTCATATCGCGTACTCACAAAAGGCATAGAAACACTACAAAAATCGCAAACCTTCACTGACCAACAGACATGTAAGAATAGTACCGTCTAATTAAAAATATGAAGAATGAGAAATTGTGTGTGTAACAGTAAAATGGTATCAATTTAATTATTATTATTATTAAATGCACGTGGGTCTGACCAGACCACATGTGTTACGAATGTGATATGTACACAAAAATATGCTCATAACTCAGCGCATTTATATTTTTTACAAAATCTCTTCACAGATCGGAATCTAATAAAATTTGAGGAAGGTTCATGGCGTTTCAAGTAGCTAGCTCAATTAGAAGTATGTTTGAATTACGATTAAAGTCCAAAAAGGTCTGGCCAGACCCATGTGTCAGTCCGAGGGTTAAACCCCTGGAGATCCAGGGTTTGATTTGTTTCATTTTACAAGTAACTCTTCTTTTAGTGTACAATCTGCTATTATATAAGTTAACAAACAGCGATCGGTTAAAGTTAATAAAAACAAGCTAGCCGAAGGTATCACCCTTTGTTTTATTTTGTGGTACATTTGCCACTTTGAAATTAGTAGTAAAACTCGTTCCGATTTCACTGTTCCTATAAGAGGTATATGAAATAGTGGGCCGATTTCAACCAAATTTAGGAACGTGGCTTAGCAGTCAATATGATTGAGTAATATGCAATTTCATAAAGATATCTTCAGATATAAAAAAGTTTTTCTGATAAAAACTTGCTTTCGGAACGGTCGTTCCTAAGACAGCTATATGATAGGGTAGTCCGATTTCAACCAAATTCAGAGATGTGAATTCACTAAAGATACTATTGGTTAATGTGAAATTTCAAAATAATATCTATAGAAATAAAAAAGTTATTCCCACAAAGACGAATTTTTGGACCGGTCGTTCCTATGGCAGCTATATGACGTAGTGGTCCAAGTTCAACCAAATTCAGGAATATGATTTGACTAAAGATAATACTGATGAGTGTGAAATTCGAAGATGATATCTTAAGAAATAAAAAAGTTTTTCTCACACAGTCGAATTTTTGGACTGGTCGTTCCTATGACAGCTATATGACGTAGTGGTCCGATTTCAACCGAATTTCGGTATGTAATTTAGCTAAAGTTACCATTGATTAGCGTGAAATTTGAGAACGATATCTTTATAAAAAAAAAAGTTTTTCTCACAAAGACGAATTTTTGGACCGGTCGTTCCTATGGCAACTGTATTACGTAGTGGTCCGATTCCGTTGGTTCCGATATATATACAGCGTGCAATAAAAAGAAGGCTTTGTAGAAAATTTCAGCTCGATAGCTTTAAAACTGAGGGACTAGTTTGCATAGAAACAGACGGACAGACAGACAGACGGACAGACGGACAAAACTTAATCGACTCGTCTTATCATACTGACCAAGAATATATATAGTTTATATGGTCGGAGATGCTTCCTTCTGTGCGTTGCAAACTTCATGACAAAGTTAATATACCCTGTCACATCCGTGAAGGGTATAACAAAGCTAGGTAGTCGTTGCAGAACGTATGCTCCGGAGCGGCAGTAGTTGCCACGTTGTTGCTCATGTTTGGTGAATGAGCCCATTGAAAATGAGATAGTGTTGGTGCGCACAACCACATGAAGAAAATGGTTTTTTGCTTACATCATATCCTGTTTTCTTTTATTGTAGTGCAAAGGACAATTAAAAAAGTTCTCTGCGGCTACTTGGTAGTTATCGATCGCTACGCCGCGCCGTCATCCAAGCTGAACTAGCCGGCTGCTGAATAGTTGACGATTTGTGCGCCTTTATCGATACGGTTTGTAGCAAACTGACACAAGGTTGTGAGATCACAAATGGGTTGCCGCCGTTGCAGAAACTCTTCCGTACTATAATTTTTCACAATAAATTTTCCAGACACATACAAAAGCGTGAGTTCGTGAGTTTGTTTCTAAACACTTCTTTAGTAAAATGTTAAATTTTCTCATCATATTTTTTATATACTCGTATTTAAATTTGGTGGAAATCGATCCAATATTTCATATTCCTCCCATAGGAACAGTGGAATCGTTACAAGCTTTGCTATTAATTTAAAAGTGGCAAATGCAGAATGGATCGAAATTATTGCACACCCTACCTTGTTTCAGGTTGGTGTTGACATGAGGTGAAAACAAAGGAAGCATTTTTGATCATTGAAAACAGAGTTTAAGGCAAGCTTGCTACAGTTCTTTCTACCCTACAACTTCGAAAGAATTTTTCGCACTTGCAAAGCTGCAACTTAGGTTTGAATGCCGAAACCGGACACTCCAATGCAAACCAATGACCAGTAATTATAAAATGTTCAATGTTCCTAAAGTGTACTATAGGTATATAAAAGATTCGCTCTAAGCTAACATACTACTGTGTACAAATATAACCCGGAATTTTTAATTCAAACTGCGTGGGCATTTCGTTGGGCACAAATCTTTATTTTTAAGTTGGTAGGACTGTTACTGCCATCTGTGTCAAATTTTAGGTTAATATCTTGATTAGTTAAAGAGTGACGCTCGTTTACGTAAACAACAAAATTAACTATTTCGATTTTTACCATTCTATTAAATTTTGTGCTAGAAATGATATTTCTGCTGCGGAAACGCTCAGAATGTTACAATTCCCACGATTATCAGTATAATTGCATAATTCCCATTTACCTGCAGGCTGTAATTATTATTGCACCTGTTCAACTTTGATTAAGGAGACGGTGAAGATCTACCCAATCTTAATAACAACGAGACTTCTATAATACTCACATATGTACGTGCATGTATACGTATGTATATAATATCGTGCTGTTGCGAACCACGGCTCTATGTCGAGCCGCCGGCACTGCAACAAAAATATTTTGATGACCAGGATGCTTTTGGCTCGGTGGCTCAGGTCCCGGCTAGACCAGCGGAGGTCGTGGGTTTGGAGCCAAAGCACCCTAGTCCTAGATCAGCCACCTGAAATATAACATAGAGCAAACGAAGGAAGGATTAGGAGAAGGGAGGGAATGTGTCCATCCTTCGGGACACGGAAGAACCCAAAGGATTGAGAGAATTTACCTTGACATTATAAATTTTATATTTCAGAAAAAAAAAATTAATGAGAAAAATTCAAGAATAATATTAGATCGACAAAGATAAAAATAGCGGAAAGATAGGAAAAAAAATTAAAATTAACCAATTTGAAATATGAAAAAAAAAACAAACAAAATCGAATTTAAGTGAAAGAATATGGACTCACTGTTTAGTTTCCTACGATGAAACGATCGATCGCTCCTTCGGGTGTCGCCACAACGATGTTAAATCAATTAAGAAAAAATAAACGAATTTAAAACAAAGAAAATAATTATTATAAATTATAAGTAAAAAAAAAAAAGGAAGAGCTCCAATCCAAATGCGTCCGTTAATCATCTCCTGGAATCGAAACGGATAATTGCACTTATCCACCTTTGGCTTTTTTTTTCGAGTTTTGATAAATTCATTCGTATTCACACAAAAAAATCGAATGCAATGATGAACGTCAAGGTAAAAATCAAAATTTTCGTTTCTTTGTATTGATCCAGAATTTTCGAACAAAAAAAATCACGACAATCCAAACAATTTATAACCACTTCTGCATCTTGACCAGTTCAATAACTTTTCTGGTATATTTGTTTGTGGTATGTTCACACTTTCACTAGCAATTTTCGCTTTTTTTCTCCACACATCAATCACTCATCCTCCATCGCAAAATCAATCCGTCCACAATCCATGACAAGTTCGTTAGAATTCTTTCCAACAAAAAGACTTCTCCGAAAATCAAAATTCCGTCTCCTTAAATTTTCTTTTAAATGAACTCAAGCAGTTCACACTCCTTCAACACCAACTGTCCATCATTTCAACCAATTTACACCAAAATCCAACTCTCTTACACGGTAATCCAAAAACAATCTTTTTTTAAAAATAAAGAAACAATCCACCCGTCAATATCTCCACCGTGTTAAAATCCAACCGGCTTCACCGGCGATCTCAGACCAAGTCCCTATTCCCCAAAATCCAAACCCGCTCGTTCTCCTATATATTCACCGTGTTCAACGGTCCTCCACATCCCCAACATCGGTCATCGCCACCACTATGTTGCATAAAAAAACTATTCCCGCCGCTTCGAATTTGATGACGACGATGACGGGTCATCGTCCGAGCCTTCATCCAGCCACTCATCACTGTCGCCAACAATGAAACAGATATACCGACTCAATATCCCGGCAACAGCAACAACATCAGCATAGATTTTGCATGGTACACACTCACCGCTTGATCTCTGCTGTTGCAGTTACTATTGCCTAGATACTATTTGCATAGCCGGTCAGCTGTGCATTGTCGACGATCGATATTGGCGTAGGTCATTTCAGCCGAATTATCATGCAGCATACTTTATGCATAAAGAGAGCAAATGCTGCATGATCATTCGGCTATACCAGTGGTTCGCAACATTCGTGGGGACGACCCGACCCAAGAGATGAGTCTCACATAGCCGGGTTTACAAAAAGTGCCAAGAAGAGAAATACCATACAAAGAAGGAAGTCAGGATCGAATATCGGATGCAGGATATACACCGTAAAACTGACCTTCTTCGTCCTCCAATTCGTAGGTCACTTGACCAATCCTTTTACGAACGATAACGCCGACAAACTTTGGGGCGAGTTTGGCGGCGAAACGGTCGGCGGCGCTACTGAGAGTGTGGTTAATAACGAAAACTTTTTGACCTGGGACAAATGTTTTTGGACGGCTCCGAAGATTATAGCGCCGAGCTCCTCGGGCATAAGCTTCCGCTAATTTTTCTTTAACCCGGTCATGTGCCAACCGCAATCGATCACCATTAGATCGAAGACATACCTCTCCATCATCAAAGGCGTTAAGATCTCTAAGGAGAGTATAGTCTTCGCCATTCTGGATAGGATGGTACCCGAACATAAGGAAGTGAGGGGAAAATCCGGTCGAATCATGTACTACATTTCGGAACGCACTACATGATTCGCTCAGATGTTCATCCCAATTCCTATGATCGGATCCTATATAGGCTCGGACTGCGGCCAGCGTCGACTGGTTAGTTCGCTCTGAAGCATTCGATTGTGGAGAGTATAAGGGGGTGCGCACATGGATTACCCCAAACGACTTTAAAAATCCAGTGAATGCTCCAGAGACGAACTGTTTCCCATTGTCGGAGTGAACAAACTCCGGTACACCAAAAGTCAGAAAGATTTCGTCTCTCAGATAGTTCACGACCACCTCAGCAGTAGCCCTAGGAATGGCCTTGAGCCATACGAATTTCGTGTAGTGGTCGAGAACTACAAATATATGGGTATTTCCCTTCTTGGAACGTGGATAGGGTCCCATGAAGTCTATGAAAAGTCTTTGCATAGGCCGATCAGTCTCTCGGGATGCGCCCATCGGAGGTCTCATGCGGTGATTCGGAGGTTTTATTTGTTTACAAGTGTCACATTTACTAATATGCTCAGTTACATCTGACCTCAGTTTGGGCCAATAGTAGTAACGCTGTAGCACTTCGACCGTTTTCCGAATACCACAATGAGACCCTCGAGGGTCATCGTGAGCACGACTGATCAGGCTATGCCTGCAGACTTCAGGGACCCACAACTTAGCGCGGGGAATATCTGTTGTCTCCCCGGGTGAACCTCGCTCGATATAAACGCGATCATCCCGGATATAGAGGTTATCAAATTTTTCGGGGCTGCTTTGCACCTGAATAACGAGTTTCTTATATTCAGGATCCTGGAAAGCTGAATCTGGGATGATCTCATCTATTTGCAAATGCTCGGGGAGGCAACAGATATTGCCTGCATGCGCTCTTGAAAGTGCGTCCGGGACCACATTCTGGGTACCCTTTCGATGCTCGACGGTGAAGTTAAATGACTGCAGTTTCAGGCTCCATCGTGCTAGTTTACCACACAAGTCTTGTTGGCTCATTAACCACTTCAGACTTGCGTGGTCGGTAATGATAGTGAATGGCAGCCCTTCGATATATGCCCGAAATCTTTTAACACTTTGCACCGCAGCTAAGCATTCCAGCACGGTAACGCTATAGTTGCGCTGCGCAGCGTTTAGCTTTATGGACATATAAGCGATGGGATGCTCACCACCATTATCGTCCTTCTGGAACAAAACACTTCCAACTCCAGTGCAACTGGCATCACACTGAATATAGAAGTGCTTTGTAAAGTCGGGATTGACTAGCACGGGAGCGGAAACTAGCAGTTGTTTCACTCGCTCAAAGGAATCACTGGCTGCTGCTGTCCATTTTAAGGAACGCTTACCTTTTAGCAAATCCGTTAGGGGTGCTGTAACAGACGAGAACTTCGGGATAAAACGTCGATACCAACCTGCCATTCCCATAAACCGTCTCACGTCTTTTGCGCTTTTGGGCTCTGGGTATGCAATAATACCGGAGACCTTGTCAGGGTCAGTCATAAGGACACCATCACTAACCACATAGCCAAGGTACCTGATTTCTTTTTGGATAAACTTGCTTTTCTCCACGTTGACGGTTAGACCGGCCTCCTTGAGCAAATTCGCAACCCTCGAGAGGAGTTCCAAATGTTCCCCAAAGGTGGAACTGGTGACAAGCAAGTCATCCAAATAGACAAAAACCTTGTCTTGTAGCTCATGTGGTATAACCTTATGCATGAGCCTGCACATGGTCTGCGGCGCATTGCAGAGACCAAAAGGCATTACCGTGAAATGGTATAAGGGCCTACCAGGTACGGTAAACGCAGTCTTCTCCCGAGATTCCACGTCCAACGGAATCTGCCAGAAAGCGTCCTTTAAATCCACAGCCGAGATGAATTTTGTGGATTGCATCCTTGCCAGCAATCCCTCGATGAGCGGCAACGGATACGCATCCTTGATGGTAACCTCGTTTAACCGCCGAGCATCAAGACAGAGACGCACCTTCCCAGGTTTTCTCACGAGAGTCACTGGAGAACTCCAGGCGCTATGGCTCTCCTCAATTACCCCCAGTGACAACATACGATCAAGTTCGTCATACATCAATTTCTGAACGACCGGCGAAACGGCGTAATGTCTTTGCTTGATGGGCTTGGCATCACCGGTGTCAATAACATGAGTCACATATGTGGTTTTCCCCAAGCCCTTTTCATGAAAAGATGGAAATTGATGTTTGACGAAGTCAAGTCGCTGCTGGTCGACTGAAGATAATTGGAGAGAGTCTCCTGAAACACTGGCATGCTCTTGTTCGATAGTGGCAACCTGCATTGGCACGATTTTAAACAAGTCCCAGAAATCCATTCCTAAATACAATGGATTTGTGAGACTTGGGACGACCAGTAGTTTTAGCGATTTCGTCCTGTCCTTAAATCGCACCAATGCACGTACGTATCCCAAGACAGAAGCCTTCTGACCTGAAGCGGTTCTGACGTTAGCCTGCATCGTATGTAGATGCAAGCCAAGGTCGTTTATCAGGTCCAAGGCCCCTGTACCCAGGATACTAACGCCGGCGCCACTATCAAGTAAGCCCTTGATCTTCCGACCCTGTATGACAATCTCCGCAAATGGCCGATTATCTTTGTCTGAAGATACGATGGAGGCGGTGCATGCTCGCTTCAGGAGACGCCTGTCGTTAAAATATCTCCAGGAGCGAGAAAACCGTTTACTTTGACCCGTTACTTTTGGAGTGAGCGTAGCTCCGGATCGACATTGGTTGCGGCGTCTACTGTCGTCGGTCGTCTCCAGGTTTGTTGAAGGGGAATGTGAGAGCTCCCCGTTGGTCGCACACTCCCTCTCACGTTTCCCGAAAAACTACAGCGGGAGCATTTCGGTTTAAGAGTCCCTTCCAAACGACATCCGAAACAAAACGCATGCCGAACTGGTATAGGACAATCCATGAAAGAATGCCCCATGTCTTTGCAGTTCCAGCAAACTCGAAATGTACTTTGAGAAGGTTCCCTAAGACCTGGCGTTGACTTTGGTGAGCCAACCGCTTCCACATCTCATCCGATGCTACGCTCTTCGACATCCAATTCTTGAACACTTGGACGACCAGAAGTGGATTGCCTCAGTACTTCCGTTCTAGAGAGGTTCCATGTCTCTTCTACTGCTATACAACGACGTATCAATTGACGAGCTGTAGTGAACGTCAGTCCCGCCAAGTGATCACGCATGCGGCGATTGATATTCCGTAGAACTATACATTGCATGTCCGTGTCACTTAACGGCACCTTCAGCTCGCAACTGAGTGCTTCAATCGCATCGCAGAAGTCGCGGACATTTTCCCCTGGACGTTGTACATGGGCGTCGATAGCTCGACGGATGTCGACGTCAGTTTTGTAGGTTTCGAACCTCTCCAGAAACTCTTCCCTAAAATCACTCCAAAGTATGCAGTGCTTCTGGAATCGGAATCGCCAGTACCAGTCGGCAGCTGGTCCCTTTAGCAGGAAATGGATGTCCATGGCAATGACATCCTCGGACATGGCGTAACTCTTGCCCAAAGAAGTCACGCGAAAAATAAATTGTTGGGCGGTGAGACCATTGGACGAGCCATCAAAGTAAAATCCCCATTTGTCCATTCTTACAACTTCTCGTCGGGGTGCAGCGCTTAAAGTGCTGCAAAATGGACGCGACACTGTTGGTGTGTCCCGAAGATGTAAATCTGGGGAGAATTGACCTGATTCGTGCTCGTGCGACATTTTGATAAAAAAAAGCAATAAAGTTGAAGAAATACCAAAAAAATCAAAAAGAAGGAAATAAGAAAGAAAGATAAAAAAAAACAAATAAAATTAATAAGAGAGAGAGGAAAGAAAAAAAAAGTTAATTAACTAATTCAAAGAGAAAAATTACGTAAAAGTGTTTGAATGATAAAAAAAAACAGTGAAAATTAGATATTCTTTAAAAAGAAACGTTCGATAATTCATAGAAGATTGGGTTCTACCATGCCTTCCAGATGAACACAATATTAGGATGGGAAAAGAAAGGTTGAAATTTGAACTAGGAGAAAAAAAAAATGAAGGAGGTAGGATTGGCGTCGTGCTGTAGAGTTGCAGTCCCTCGCTGGTACTAAATCTACAAAGTTAACAAACTCAACGGACTTAACCGGATATAGAACAAGAAAGACTGCAAGATTCCACAAACGCAGATGGTCAACTATCGAGTTGCTTCCTAATTCGAGAATGGCCAACTTTCGGCTTTATCCCATCCGGGGGATATAGGAGCAGTCTCGATAGTCGAAACCATCCTACGACGAGATCCTCCTCCTGTTAAAGACACAGTGTTGGACGCCATTGTTGCAATGACGGCTTCTCGACGCTTAGTTCACACATGCGGACCACTTGCCTCCATTCGAAGCTGACCACTAACGAAACGATCAAACGATGGCCAAACCATCGGAAATAAAAAGCCATATAATTTGGGCGCCATATGTTGCGAACCACGGCTCTATGTCGAGCCGCCGTCACTGCAACAAAAATATTTTGATGACCAGGATGCTTTTGGCTCGGTGGCTCAGGTCGCGGCTAGACCAGCGGAGGTCGTGGGTTTGGAGCCAAAGCACACTAGTCCTAGATCAGCCACCTGAAAAATAACATAGAGCAAACGAAGGAAGGATTAGGAAGAACCCAAAGGATTGAGAGAATTTACCTTGACATTATAAATTTTATATTTCAGAAAAAAAAATTAATGAGAAAAATTCAAGAATAATATTAGATCGACAAAGATAAAAATAGCGGAAAGATAGGAAAAAAAATTAAAATTAACCAATTTGAAATATGAAAAAAAAAACAAACAAAATCGAATTTAAGTGAAAGAATATGGACTCACTGTTTAGTTTCCTACGATGAAACGATCGATCGCTCCTTCGGGTGTCGCCACAACGATGTTAAATCAATTAAGAAAAAATAAACGAATTTAAAACAAAGAAAATAATTATTATAAATTATAAGTAAAAAAAAAAAAGGAAGAGCTCCAATCCAAATGCGTCCGTTAATCATCTCCTGGAATCGAAACGGATAATTGCACTTATCCACCTTTGGCTTTTTTTTTCGAGTTTTGATAAATTCATTCGTATTCACACAAAAAAATCGAATGCAATGATGAACGTCAAGGTAAAAATCAAAATTTTCGTTTCTTTGTATTGATCCAGAATTTTCGAACAAAAAAAATCACGACAATCCAAACAATTTATAACCACTTCTGCATCTTGACCAGTTCAATAACTTTTCTGGTATATTTGTTTGTGGTATGTTCACACTTTCACTAGCAATTTTCGCTTTTTTTCTCCACACATCAATCACTCATCCTCCATCGCAAAATCAATCCGTCCACAATCCATGACAAGTTCGTTAGAATTCTTTCCAACAAAAAGACTTCTCCGAAAATCAAAATTCCGTCTCCTTAAATTTTCTTTTAAATGAACTCAAGCAGTTCACACTCCTTCAACACCAACTGTCCATCATTTCAACCAATTTACACCAAAATCCAACTCTCTTACACGGTAATCCAAAAACAATCTTTTTTTAAAAATAAAGAAACAATCCACCCGTCAATATCTCCACCGTGTTAAAATCCAACCGGCTTCACCGGCGATCTCAGACCAAGTCCCTATTCCCCAAAATCCAAACCCGCTCGTTCTCCTATATATTCACCGTGTTCAACGGTCCTCCACATCCCCAACATCGGTCATCGCCACCACTATGTTGCATAAAAAAACTATTCCCGCCGCTTCGAATTTGATGACGACGATGACGGGTCATCGTCCGAGCCTTCATCCAGCCACTCATCACTGTCGCCAACAATGAAACAGATATACCGACTCAATATCCCGGCAACAGCAACAACATCAGCATAGATTTTGCATGGTACACACTCACCGCTTGATCTCTGCTGTTGCAGTTACTATTGCCTAGATACTATTTGCATAGCCGGTCAGCTGTGCATTGTCGACGATCGATATTGGCGTAGGTCATTTCAGCCGAATTATCATGCAGCATACTTTATGCATAAACAGAGCAAATGCTGCATGATCATTCGGCTATACCAGTGGTTCGCAACAGTGCCTATAAATTCTACATTGAAAAATTCGTCAATAAGCAGACCATACTGTATTTTGACACACACCGTAATCGTTCATTCACAACAAATCACCTATTCAAATACCGGTCGGACTCTATATTGAAATTGTTGTTGGGTCGGGTTTGGGCTCGGAGTCGGGTTCGTTGTGTTGAGCATCGAGCTCGACACGAACTCAGAGCCAACCCAAACAACAACTGCAATATGGGGTCAGAAAAGTTAGTCGCGCGGGCTGTCGCTGAACACTTATGCGGAGCGCGTCGCGGCGATAGAAAATAACTTGCTTGACTACTTTTCTTGAGTAAAATTGTATGAATACGTTTCGCGTATCAGTGGTTGACTTGCGACCAATCCGACGGATTGGTACGTGCGTCTATGGCTTGCATAAGACACAAGGATGCGAATAGCATAACATGTTCAAAGAGGGTCGTGAAGGTGTTAAAGACGAACTACATCAAAGACGACCAGGAAATCCATCCAGGGGCTTAACGTCTGTGCCTACCACGGGGGTTTACCAGACGGTCCTCGATAGGACAACGGATTGATTTTGGGACGACAATCAGCGCCCCTCCATGCAGGCATGGAGGTAACAGTTTACATCAGTCTGCAGGGACTGGCATTCATACTGCTAGATGCGAGGCCTATCTAAACCTCTGCCGTTCTTTTGGTTCCGGCACCCGGTTGAAAAACGCTACTCCACGCCGAGTGCACAGAAGTGAATCTGGGCACTCTACCCGCGATATGGGTGTTAAACCACAGCCAGCACGATGCTCCCACAAGGGGGCCAAGCTCAACAGCCGGGGTGAAGTGCTACTGTCGCAACAGTCCACTCCAGGGCTCCCCGGCTCCCGTGCTACCAGATATACAACCTCCGGTCGGGATTCGTAGCCATTGGCTACTACCAGTTGAGTGCGTCTGCACACTCAGGACTGGTGACCTGACTCATCGGGGGAGCGGGATAGTCGTTTCCCGAAAGCTTCACCGGAATCGACCGTAGTCTTTCAACCGATGACGGTACAAGTGTACCACCTCCCTGCTCCAATATGTCCTACCCAATGGGCAACGTACCGAGGTGAACTCAAGACAAAACAGCGACACTATCGTTGATTCCTCAACCTTTCGAAGACATGCAGCTTTCATCGCCTGAATGCCTCCTTAGCGAAGGCATTCAAGGCTTCCACGCATTCCTTATTTCCTAGACATTCAGACACATCAAGGGCACCCCCAGCGATCTTAACCCCAAAAGAGGCTAAATCCCTGACATCCGAGTACATCGCACAGATGCAAAGTACATGCACCCAGTCCTCCAGAGGATCCTCGCACGAAGGGCACGTAGGGTCCTCAGCAAGTCTGAACCCATGCAGCTTCGCATTGAGCGAACCATGCTCAGTGATGAGGAAGCCCAAACTTAGATTGAAGTCTAAATCCAGGCTTCCTCGAGCCACCCGTACATCCTTGATGTACTCAAATGTCACCCTGCCCTTATCCGACTGCTCCCATCTAGACTGCCATCTAGACAGTACGCAGTCTTCTAGGAGATCCGCGATTTGACGCTGCGATCTCCCAGAAACACTCATACTCGCTAGCAAAGAGCTAGGCGGCAACGGCAATCCACTCCTGATGAAGTACGCCGTCCCACGACGGAGAACCTCAAGGTCAAGAGGGGGCACACCCATCAATACCTGCATGGCGTCGGTCGAGACCGTACGACACACAGGTACACATGCATACAACAAGACTCGCTGACACGTGTACAGTAGTCGAGCACCCCGTACAGATGACGCAAAGTCCATGAGAACTCCCGCCCCGAATGTTGCGCACGCAACAAACAGGGAGTTATAGATCACACGGCCCGCGCGCCTACCCATACCCCATTCCTTCCGCGGTACTCGACGTACCGTACCAACCACAGTGAACAGACGAGCTTTCATCCATTCAAAGTGGGGGTAGAGGTTCAACCGCTCACCGAAAGTCAGCCCCAAGTGTCTGACTTGCGTCACACACTTGATGCTAACATCTCCCATACGGACAACCGGTAGATGACTACGTGACACTTTGCTCTTAAGCAACATTGTCACTGTCTTAGCGGTCGAAATCTCCACACCCACTTGGGTCCCCCACTCATGAACGATGTTCATGAGAGCCCTTGGTCTCCACCTCGCTACGAGTCTCCCCTTCAACAATGAGGAGAAGGTCGTCAGCGTAAGCACAGCATTTGCACAACACATTCAGTCTTTCCAAAAGGTCATCCATCATGTAGTTCCATATAAATGGACCTACTATGGAGCCTTGAGGACATCCACGCGAAGCACTCTTGCACACCACATCCCATGCACACATTACCAGGGACTCTCTGTCCGAAAAGTGGCTCCTCCACAGAGCGATTTCCGGACAGCCAGCCGCCTCAAGCTTGCGCAAGACAGCACTCCACAGCAGGTTGTCGAAGGCGCCCTTGAAATCTTTGAAGATTCCAAGGACGCGTTTCGACCCGCTGTCCAGTACCGTTCTTCTGGTGAAAAGAAGCGCATCGTCAATAGACCTACCCGCACGGAAGCCGTACTGACTTTCGGACATCCGACCGCCGATATGAGCCTCCAACCTACCCACCAGTATCCTCTCCAGCACTTTGCCAAGTACTGGGAGGAGACTGATGCCACGGTAGGACTGGGGGCTCGTCCGGATCTTGTCAGGGCCCTTGAGTAGTACCACCATCCGTGCGGTCTTCCAATTCTTGGGGAAGACACGGGTTCGGAGACAAGTGGCGAAGAGACACTTCATGTAGTCTGGGACGGCTCGCCAGATATGTTTACACATCTGGCCAGTCATCCCATCCAGACCAGGTGCCTTCCTGCACCTGAGTCTAGCAATGCTGGCATCGATCTCCCCAGGAGCAAGAGAAGGAATTTCTTCCTGGTCTCCTGCCTGGTCCCGCACCATGTCAACTGGCTCAGCTGCAGGAAAGAAGCTGTCCATGAGTGCCTCCATTGTCTCCCTCCAAGTGTGGGTAGTGCCAGCATCAGTGATGATGCTGGTCACTTCACTCCGGGCATTCTTGCCTCTACATATTCTGTAGACGCTTCCCCACGGATCGTTCGAAGAGCTGTTGACGACGCGCCTCCAGTCATCCTCTTTGCACTTTGCTATCATGCCACGGTATTCACCCCTGGCCTGCCTATAGGCAAGGCCAAGCGCTTCCGTATTGGCATGATGGCTTGCTCTAGCCCGCTGAAAGCGCTTTCGATGCCGACGTACATCGTGCTTCTTGGCACTCAGCTCCCTGGTCCACCAACGCACATGCCTAGGACTCACCGTGCGGTGAGTCGCAAACATGCCATCATTCACTCGCACAAAACATTCATTCACGAACTCGCACTGAGCATCCGCATCAAGGCATGAAGTACTCGGAGAGGGGGAGGCGCTCAAACGCCTCGCCCATCCGAGCCTCATACACAGCCCAGTTCGCATGTCTGGTGTGCCAGCGAGGCACTCCAGGCATTTCGTCAGCAGGCGCCACAGCCCCATCGTAAATCATTCGGATCTCGATGAGATTGTGGTCGCTAATGCCCAGATCGGGAGCAATGGCCCAATCAAAGCCATACACCGTTGCCGCCTCATTCACACAGGTGACATCAATGTCACTAGTGCCGTGGCCCCCGTCGAAGGTGTATGCCCGCGAAGGTACATTAAGTACCTGCATGCTACTGGCCAGTAGACACTCTGCCATGGCCCCCTCTCTGGTTCGCGGGTGGGCAGACCCAAGTCTGCGCACCTTGTTATGCCAGAGAGGCGAGGTACCATTCACATCAATCCCGAGGATGAGTGGTGTACTACTCGCCAGTAGCAGCACCCTATCCAAATACCCCAAGTAAGGATCCAGATCCGTACTTGGGGGGCAATACACGCTAACGACATACATGTCGCCGAATGGACCACGCACACTCACACACACACACCCCATTCGTCCGTCAGCTCATCCACACATACGCACTCATACGTCGGGTCGCAGACAACCACGGCCGACTTACACAATCTTTCACCTCTGGATGCAAAAGCCCTCATGCTAGCAGGCAGGCCCCTTACCTGGCCCATGACCATGTAAGGCTCCTGCAAGATAGCGAAAGAGGCTTCGCTACGCACAAGCCTGTCACCAAGCGCATGCATAGCAGCAACAGCACGCCCGCAGTTCAGCTGAGTAATCAACACAGCCATGTTAATGTCTGGCGTTCACCCAGGCAACCTTGTCCATGTAGATAGGACACATCGTCGACCGAATTATGTGACCCGCCGGAAAATTCTTCCGCGCACAATTTCGGCAATGCGGGTCGTTCTTGCAGCGTCTGGCCTCATGGCCCTCGCCACTGCATCGACTACAAGTCACGGCCTTTGCCTTGCAGCTTCTGGCCAAGTGGTCGAAACCGATACACCGCCAGCAAGTTGGAAAAGGCTCCCTCACAGTAACGCGGTATGAGAACCACTTTACATACACGCGTTCCTGCGAGATCAACGCCTCTATAACCGCTGGCGAGACATCGAGTACAACATTGGCCTTAGCATTAAGACCCGTCTTGACCGGTCGACTGACCACCCGGATCTGCTTACGAAAGTCCTCAAGGGACTTCACCGTCTCCTTGAGGTTATTTTCGTAAACCTCTCTCATGAGCTCGTCGGTCGAGATGTCGCAGTCGACATCTTGCAGCTCAATCTGGTTGCCCAGTTTATCGTCAATGTGGACGTCGAGCCCACACTCCGCAAACTTGCCACTCTCCGCAACCTTATTGCGCTCCGTCTTCGACGGAACCCTGATCGCAACACCTCCATCCTTCATTGGCGCTATCTGGTGCACTCTGACACCCAGTGTCGGAGCCACCTTGTCCAGCACCACCGACGCCACCTCCGCAGGAGCCGCCTTGTTTCCTTTACTGCGGATCACTACAGACCAGGTGTCCGTAGGTCTCCGCACCGCAGCCACTTGTGCGCCAGCAACCGTTTGCACGACTTCCGGCAACACCACCGGCCCAGCTGCAACAGGTGCAGCGGCAACAGGCGCCGTGCTGGAACCAGCACTCTTACCAACCACGGACTTTACGCCCGCATCCAACTTCGGCATTGAGGGCTTCATTGATTTGAGGCAATCAATGTGCCCTCGCAGCCTCTCGTTTGCTGCCATCTGCCTGAAGAGCAGTTCTTCGTAGTCTCCCAGGATATCATTAACCCTAATGATAGCCTGGAAGCTACACTGCTCTACCGTTAGGGCTTCCCCGACCCTTTGTCTGATTTCCCCTCATCCTGGTGAGGAAATCATCGCCACCCTTCGCCTTCTTCTTCCGTCCTACTGCGTCCGAGGTCTCTTCCTCGGTCGCACTAACCAGGCTTGAACCCTATTCAGGCCTCTTCGACTTGGCAACCCTCTTCCTGCCTGCTGCGTCCGAGGTATCTCCCTCAGTCGCACTCATCGGCCCCTCAAGCATACCACTCACCTGCTCAGGCTTCCTGGCCTTTGCAGCCTTCTTCCGCTTCGGCGATCCGGTCGGAGTAACCGACCCGCTTGCGTCGCTCTCCATGGCAGTGGAGTAGCCCCCCGCAGCATTCTTCACTTTGGGCGGCGGCATATCGCCCACTTTCCACTTATCGGGCACCCTGTGCACCGATCACAATCCCTGTTCTGGACACCCTGTGTCCTCACTTTCCACTCACCCGCGCCTCGTGTTAACCACGGAATGTTTCGCTCACTTCACAAGTTTGGGGACACCCTGTGCCCCAACCACTTTCTGGACACCGTGTGTTCACCACTCACTCACTCCGCGCCTCGTGTAAACCACGGAATGTTTCGGCCACCCTACACAGCACAATTTGGGAATACCCTGTGCCCCAGCCACTTTCTGGACACCCTGTGTCCGCACCACTCACTCAACCCGCGCCTCGTATTAACCACGGAATGTTTCGGTCACCCTACACAATCCACTCCACAATCCAATTCCGGCCACCCTGCACACTTTCCGAAAACCACGTGTTGTTTTCGAAAACAAAGTCCCGTACACTTCAAACTCGTAAACAAGTTACCGTACTACATACACTCTATCATCAAAAAAAAGTACCGTAAAATTTTTGAACAAACAACAGGTGTTGTTTGTTAGCAAAAAATTTTACCTGCTAGCACGAAGCACTCGCAACACGTCTAGACCCAACGACCGTCCGACTAGAAGTCGATCAAAGACGACCAAGAACACCTTCTTCGATTCGGCTTGAATGTCTTCTATCGTGTCAAAACGGTGTCCCCGGAGCGGTCTTTCCATTTTGCTGAATAGCCAGAAGTCACATGGAGCTAAATCAGGCGAATACGGTGGTTGCGGAATAATATGGGTGGAATTTTTGGGGAAATGGTCACGAATAACGAGCGACGCTGTTTTTCCAAAAAATTGAAGGTTTTTGGAACCAAACGAGATTTGATTTTTTTGAGGCACAAAACTTCCTTCAAAATCGATTTTAGAGCACCAATTCCTTAATTTTCGCGACGTGCTGTTCGTCAGTTGATGCCGAAGGCCATACCGAAACAGGACTTTTCAAAGTGTTTTAATGAGTGGAAAATTCGCTGGTCTAAGTGCATTGTAGCCGAGGGGGATTACTTCGAAGGCGATGAAATAGATTTTTGAGAATAAATAAGGATTTCAAAAATTATAACAAAGTTCCGGATTATATTTGTACATATTAGTATTTCTTGTTTTAGTAGGTACATTATACTATAGATAGATAAACCAATTAATGATTCGTCAAACTATTTACCATTTTTATGTATCAAAAGATATACAATCACTCCCCGACATACTTATGACTGACTTACATAAATCCGCACTTACGTAAATGCCAAAATTCTTCAAAAAAATTCTAACTGTATTGTTCAGCGGAAACAAAACAACGATTTTCTTAGGGACGAAACGCTTGCTATGTGTATTTTGACTACTTTGGTATGGTATGTTATGGGGGACTGCTGTATAGAAAGTACAGCACACTTAGACCAAGTACAGGTCCCTTGTGACACCGTGGTAATACACACCACCAGCCATCATCTAGGGATTGAGTCAACCAGGGCTAATAGCTAGTCGATGGAGTTTGTCTTCATCCGCACTAGCTAAATCCTTAAATGATCCTAAGAATAGGACCCCAAAGTAGATCTCCTATTATGTACCAATGCCCGAAGAGTGCAGAGCACATGAAAAGCGCTTTCCTCCTCCTCCTCCGCCGGAACCTTTTGACATGTTCACCAATGACACGTGGCGACCGGTAGCTCAGAGCGTAGAGGCATCAGTCTCATGCCTGACTACCGGTGTTTTGGGTTCGAATCCCGTCCACAGAGGCGTTTGTGGCCATGGATGTTTGAGTGGTTTTCCCCCTGTGGTGCGGAGCGTAATAATAAGCTATAGCATCTCCCGACTTGTCGCAGGTAGGCGGCTAAATGGGGGAGCAGGAGGTGTAAGCTGATGCACTGTGCCCCACATGGGGTTAGGGCAACTGATACAAGTTTCGCTTTATGGCAAGTATCTCCATTTACCTACTTCGAATTGGCTTTGTCGACAGAGGCTATCTTTAATTCATAATCACGAGTTTGAAGTGGTATGGCAATATCTCGACATATCTGCAAATTAACATCGGTAGCGAACTCATCCACTTTACAGTTACCGGTGGAATTGCTATGGCCTGTATCCAGCATAATTTAATATTGAAGCATTTTTCCATTTTTTTAAGGCCTGTTCGACAGTCTGCCACGGTTTTTGACGACACCATGTTGCGAAGCGCATCTCATCAGACGCCTCTGCTCCGCGCATCGCACCAGTGGGAGAGGCGTGACCGGGAACAACGAAGTCGATGTTGTATCGCCTTATATAGGCCGGCCAACACGACATGGGTAAACGCCAGTGGCCACATTACACGAACAAGTTTTTTTAGGCAACGACCATCGACATCCATACAACATGTATGGCGCTTATCATGCCGTCGCTCTGGTTTGTTCCAAGTGGAACTACTACCCCCTGGAGGAAACCAAAAAAAGCGTCTTCGCCGGTTTCGACCGCTGCATGGATGTCGATGGCCATCGCCTAAAAAAATTGTTCGTGTCATGTGGCCACTAGTGCCTAGCCAGAACATATAGGTATACAGAGTTTCGCATTGGCAAGCTGCAAGTTGCAATTTGCATTGCTGCGAAATTCATACCCATGTCATGTTGGCCGGTCTATATAAGGCGATACAACATCGACTTGGTTGTTCCCGGTCACGCTTCTCCCGAAGCAGAGGCGTCTGATTAGACGCGCTTCGCATCAGCGGTCGAAACTGGCGAGCACGCTTTTTTGGGCCGCCTCCGGGGGGAGAATTATTCTTAACAATTCTAATAAGTTTAGTCCCACTTGGAACAAACCAGAGCGACGGCATAATAAGCCCCATACATGTTGTATGGATGTCGATGGCCGTCGCCTAAAAAAACTTGTTCGTATGATATTTTGCCGCAGCCATAACACCGCCTCTTCGCACGGATCTCCGCTTGGAAGACACTGCAGTAGTTTGAGAGGAGGAAAGACATAGCAAGATGAAGCCAATCCGAGAAGATTCCAGCACCCAGCTATTCATCGGTTTTGGAGCCATCAGTGTAGATACACAGAGGGTTTAAGACCGTCGGGTCATCCATTTCCCAGTAACTGCTGGGTATGTATGTTGTAGAAGAGGGGATGTGAATATTGTTCAGGACTGACCCTGACCAATGTTTGAGTCCGTCCATTGACCTGTCTCCCTTATGCGGACTTATCAACTTGCAATATTCCCAGAAAAAGTTCAGCATCACCACTAAAGCTGCTGATGGGGTTGTGCGGAGAGCCCCAATTATGGCCATGCACACCGCCCTTTGTACCTTTTCCAGGACATTTCGGTTTGTCCCTGGGCGTAGGACATTCCACCAAACAACCACCCCATAGAGCAATATACAAAAAGCCAAGCCAATGGAGCATTTTTGTTGCAGACCCCATTTTTCGGCTATGGCCTTTATGTAGCAATAGAGAGCTATAGTGGATTTATTGGTGCATTCCAGAATATTCAGCCTCCAGTTTAGCTTTCTATCAAGTACAAGACTTAGCAAACTTCCCTTGTCCATGAAAGATAGCCTCACCCCCTCCAATACAGGAGGTTCAACGGGAAGCAGATGATGTTTCCTAGTGAATAGAACAAGCTCGGTTTTGTTTGGATTAACACTGAGACCGCAGTTTTTGGCCCAGTTCGCCAAGATCGTGAGGTCATACTATGTTACCTCAGTAAAGGTATTAGGAAATTTGCCTAAGATGGCAATAGAGATGTCATTCGCGTATGCTGTTATCAAGCAACCCGCCTGCTCTAGACTAAAAAGCACCCTGTTCACCGCTATGTTTCAAAGCAGAGGAGACAGCCCACCACCTTGCAGGGTACCCCAACATACACTTCAGAGAATATCCTCAAATTGGAGGAAATAATTCTGGTCGTGAATACCACTTGTAATTGCCTCCGGATATACACTATTAAAGCTTCTTCGATATCTAGAAATGTTAACATTGTGTACTCCTTCAAAGGCGGGGATTTTTCGATTTGACTATTGATAGATTGTCGCATTGTATCCACGGAGCTACCCTTAAATAGGCACGTTGGGACACCGAGAGTAATGCTACTGAAATGGTGTTTCGTAAGTGGAAATCCGCGACGCCGATAGACTAATGGTTTAAAGTTAAAGTATTTTTACATGGGAGCTCTTTTCCGCCTTGGGAATAAAGACCACATTTACGTCGCTCCGTACTTGGGGAATATGAAAGGTCTATATAAGCTTTGAAAATGGTTTCGACCGAAGGAACAACAAGATCCCAAGCATTTTGTATGTCTGCTGGAATGATGCGCCTAGTCCCAGCGGGTTTAAAATGTTCGAAACAGGATATAACCCATAAAACTTTTTCAATCGAAATGATAGAATCAGAATCCCACGAGGCTGTTCCGTTTTCCTGTGCATGCGTTACTGAGTGATAACGGATTAACACTCGCATACATATTTGAGTACCCGGGTACTCATGAGCTATAAAAAGCTAGTTTTTTCACTTATTGTAATTTTTATTGTCCCCATCTTCCCAATGAGCTATCGCTATTATGTTTTACCTGGAAAAACATATCCACAAGCAATTTTGCATTTTTGTTTTTACATTTTTTTTCACTTTTTGTTGGTTACCCCTCGGATACATTTATGAGTACCCGGGTACTCACATTCATATTATATGGGGTTTTACCTAGAAAAATTATTCATTTGTAAAATTTAGCAGTGGCAATAAAAAAGGGTATATGTACTTCAAACAATAGGTTTATGACTTTTACGTATCCTGTGTCAGGATTAGGTAAAATCCTGTCGCATAAATTTTTTGAATTCGACGGTTTCCATTCAATTTCGACTTGATCATTGAGAGTGTAAGACTGTAAAGTTGGAAATGGATGATATTAGCCATGCTCGTTGGTAACGTATGACGGACGAAGAACGCCACGATTACATAGGAAGTCTTGTCGATTCTGGCGACTTCCTCGGTAGTTCGGACGAGGAATTAATTCCCGAAAAACGCCTGGTTCTATGCAAACTAGTCTCTCAGTTTTCAAGCTACCCAGCTGAAATTTTGCAAGAAGTATATACATATATATGCAAGCAGTATATATATATGCACGCAGTATATATGTCGGAGCCAACGGAATCGTATCACTACGTCATACAGCTACCATAGGAACGACCGGTCCAAAAGTCAGTCTTTGTGAGAAAAATTTTTTTATTTGTAAAGCTATCATTTTGAAATTTCATATTATTCAATAATTTTCGCCGCTAAATCACATCCTCGAATTCTGTTGAAATTGGACTACTCTATCGTATAGCTGTCATAGGAACGACCGTTCCAAAAACAAGTTTTTATTAGAAAAACTTTTTTCTTTCTAAACATATCATTACGAAATTTCACACCATTCAATTATATTTACCGCCAAACCACATTCCAAAATTTGGTTGAAATCGGCCCACTATTTCATATGCCCCTCATAGGAACAGTGAAATTCGAACAAATTTTACTACTAATTTCACAGTGGCAAATGCACCGCAGATCAAAATGAGGCTATGATAACAGGTATTGAGAGTATGATAACAGGTATAAAACCCTTCACGCTTTGCGTGAACGGTTTCATGACTCTTTTTATTCCAAATTCGTTTGATTTGCCTGTTTTCAACACCAAATTCTACGAAATTTCCATACAAAGTCTATGTGAGTACCCGGGTACTCCCATATGTAACGACGTGGTATTGAGATGGTATGTATGCGAGTGTTAATTTATTCGTATATTGTAAGGTTCCCAGAGTCTCTAGACGCTGTCCAGGACCAGGACGCATCTTGCTTCAAAATATAGCTAGACATAGATGGACTTGCCGATTGGATTTTCCGCCTCGCTCGATCAGTCAATGCGTTCGCAAAACATCCTCCATTAGCTTCGTTTCGCCTTCCTAAACTTTTTCTTGAACTTCTTAACATTTTTTCTATGAGCAACAATCCGACTCCATTCTGGAGGTGCACCTTGTGAGCTGGAAGCTCCCTTGTCTACTATTTGCAATTGATTAATTTGTTAATTTACTATGATGAAGATTAAATCCGGTTTAAGTCCGAGTTTATGAATTCGGCTGGCATTTAAATCAATATTGCAATCTATAATATAAATTTAATAAAATTTTGACTTACGTTAATTCCCTTGGAACGAAATACTTACGTAAGTGACGTACATAACTGAGGCTTGCTCAAAGCAAGTGAACAATCACATCTGCAATCCCATTTGGATGAAATACAAATGTGTGTATTTGATTATTCCCATCAGTTTGTATTGTTCTTAAAGGTTTTCGGTTGTGAGGACATGCCTGATCTCAACATTCCTCCATTTTTAAGCTTACCATAACCATTGTATGTTAACCCGGATACTTTTGTAACGTTTCTATTTTTCCTGTCCTGGATCCTTCAACACGGATGTACATACATCATCCTAGAATTTTGCTAGCTGAATAGAATTTGCATTTTTTACTGGAAATATAACCACAAAATCTCATCGCTTGTATGGTTTCAATCTGTCTCAGTTTACGTGTTTTATGTTCCCTAGAATGAAATAGTAAATCCACAAACATGTCACTGAAACTCGACGAGTGGATATTTTTCTCCATTCGGCCTGGAAATTAGCTCTATTGCAGTTTATTCTACCGTCCGGACAAATGATCTTTTCCCAGGCAGGACCATTTAAAGGGTTCCTGAAAAGGTTTGCAGCTGCAAAATGCAGAGGATTTGTGGTCAAGTGCAACAAATGGCCACTATGAGTAACGTATAGTTTGTGAAAATGAAAAGACTGAGAAATGACACACAATGGGAAGTAGTCAGCATGTGATGAGATTATGGTGATTTTAGCTTACTTTGCTCCAGTGAAACGCAGACGAGACATATCCTTTCAAGGGTGCTCGATATTTCTCTCGAGAAAGGAGAAATATTATACAGTATTTCCTCTGAAAACTGTTAGTAATGAATTATGTATGCATTGCTTTTTACGTAGGGCATACTATGTTTTTCACAGTTTACCAAATTTTTTAGGTTACCCAATAGTGCTCAGAACTTTTTCCCCGAATTTTAACACCAAATTTTCAATAAATAGTCCTTGGCAATTCAGAAACATACTTTTTTTTAGCAAGTTTTGAAAAAAAAGTTCGGAAGATGGGGGTGGGAACTAAAGTTGCTAATTCCCACAAAAAATACTGAACTAACATTTTCAAGATTTATTTTATTTGTTGGGGAAATCAGTAAAACATTTGCCTGGATGAAGTGAAACATTCCAATTGTTACATAGATAGATAGATAGACATATGTAGATGAATTCCAGAAGAGAAATGGTGTGGCCCATCTTCCGAAACAACAGCCAACTTTGGATACAACTGATATCAATGGCCTACGTAAAATATGGCCACCACCCCTTTTTTTGTGCGAATAGTGGTGCGGCAATTTGAAAAAAATTGGTCGGATAAATCAACGCCCCCAAGTACTTATTATATAACGTAATGGGTGACGAAACTTCGCCGTCAATTCGGTTTTTGTGTTGCCGAGAATATCTCGAAATTTTTAAAATTAGCTCCAATAGAATGTAGTTGGTGAGTATAGCTGCAACACGGCATTATCCCACGGTTGGAATTTGGGGTATGATCTTATATATAGGTATAAAAATAAGTCGTCTACGTATGTACAGGCATAACTCAGTAACCCTTTCTCCGATTTACCTCAAATTTTTTTTTTTTGTTGTGCTCCTTTACGCTCAACTTAGATACTAACTGAGCCTAAAATTGGAAATTTTCCCGGAAAATTGAGAAAATTGGTAAATTTCATTTCCCATACATTTTGTTTGGAGAAATTTGTTCATCTCCGATTTGGCTCAAATTTTTTTCGTTTGTATTTTCAATGCTCCCTCCTATTTGTATATTCATAAAAAAAAATCCAGGACAACCTGTTGTCGCACATGAAATCACCCATTCGTCCGATTTGCCGATTTGGATCTGTTCCTTTAAGTCGAACTTAGATCTTAACAGAGAATAAACACAAAAAAAACGGCCTGTGTCGTATGTACAGGGTTGGCGTCGTTTTCCTTTATCCGCATCCGCGCATCAAATTTTTGGCATTCGGTTTCTTTACGCTCCACTTGAAAGCTTACATCATTCAAAATTGGAAATTTTCCCGGGAAATTTGGGAAATTCGGGAAATTCCATTTTCCTATACATTTTGTATAGAGACATGTTTTCCCTTCTATCTCCTTAACCCTACATACGATTTGCTTCAAATTTTTTCCCTTTTGATCCTTCACGCTCAACTTACATGTTCACCGAGCCCAAAGTCCAAAAGGACGACCTGCTGACAATAAAGGACATTCTGTTGTCCTTCAAGGAAATATATCCAGTACATTGCATGTACTTTACACATGTTCTCAATGCAATTAATTTTTTTTACGTGGTCTCTCCTAAAAAGGACGACCTCGTGCCTGAAATGAAAATTGAGGTGTGTCCGATTTGGCTGATTTATTGTTGTTCTGTTTCTTTACGCTCAACTTGGATCCATACCCAGCTCAAACTCAAATGAAATCGGAAAATAGAGGGCTGCCAACAATTGCATTTGCTGGAAAATGACACTCATTGGGATTGTTTGCCATCGTCATATCGACATGTTTCCTATCGAGTCCACACGGTTTGTGGAACAAATTCAAAGACGAAATGTCAGACGATATTTTGCATTGAGTTCGCATTTCAAGAGCCGATATTCCACTTCAAATGAGCGACGCCATACATACACAACGAGGCGCTCATTTTGAAAAAGAATATATGCTTACTGCTCCGCGGAAATTTGTTGGAATGTAGGAATGCCGGCCCCCAATCGTCCAATGCACGACGCATTCAACCGGGAATTGGAACGAGAACGTGATTACGATTGAGATGCATTGAGTCAAGCAGTGCAAAGAAATGTGCCATTGTCGAATCCCCGGCAGAAAAGTGCATACGATACACTGATGCAACCGACCGATGATGGACAAGGTGCCATTTTCTTTCTTGATGCGCCTGGGGGACCTGGTAAAACGTTCCTCATTCCCTTTATATTCGCAACGATTCATTCACGAAGTGACATAGCGTTGGCAGTTGCATCATCTGGCATTGCGGTGACGTTGCTTGAAGGAGGACGAACGACTCATTCCGCCATTGCTATTGAACTTGCAAATGACGGACGAACCAACTTGCAACATTTCGAAAAATTCTGCTATGGCTAAAGTCTTGCAACCTTGCAAAATAGTCATTTGAAATGAATGCACGATGGCGCATAAACGTGCATTTGAGTCTCTCAATCGCACTCTGAAAGACTTGCGCAATAATCACAATCGTTGGAGGCGCAATGATTCTGCTTTTCGGCGATTTCTGTCAAACACTGCCCGTCATTCCGAGATCAACACCTGCGGATCAACTCATTTATGAACCTACGTACAGACATCACAACTGATAACAAACATGATCATTCTGCTGATGTGTTCTCGAAGCAATTGTTGGACATCGGCAATGGAAATGTTTCAGTTGATGAGACAAGTGATTTCAGTGAATTTCCTATTCACTTTTGTCAATTCACTGAGTCCAAGGAGCAACTCATTGAAAAAGTTTTCCCGAACATCGTAGGCAATTACACCAATCATGAATGGTTGGCTGAACGGGCTATTTTAGCAGCAAAGAATGTCGATGTACACCAATTGAATTTCGATGTTCAAATGAAAATCCCTGGCGAAGTGAGGACATACAAATCTATTGACACCATCACCAAAGAAGAAGATGTCGTCAACTACCCAACAGCATTTTTGAATTCATTGGATGTGCCAGGATTCCCGGCACATCAACTGCAACTGAAAATAGGCTCAGTCATCATAATGATTCGAAATTTGACGCAGCCGAAGCTATGCAATGGAACCAGACTTGCTGTCAAACGGTTGTTACCCAAGGTCATAGAAGCGACAATTCTCAAAGGAAAATTCCAGGGCGAGCACATGTTGGTTCCACGAATTCCAATGATTACCATTGATCTGCCATTCGAATTCAAACGATTGCAATTCCCGGTGCATCTTGCGTTTGCGATGACAGTCAACAAAGCACAAGGACAGTGGATGAATGTGTGTGGCATTAATTTAAAAAATCCATGTTTTTCGCACGGCCAATTGCACGTCGCCTGTTCGCGAGTAGGAAAACCAGATTCTCTATTTGTTTACGCACCGCAAAACAAAACTAAAAATGTTGTATGTATATCACAAAGCCTTGAATTAAGTGAACTATTCAAATGGAAACAAATTGACTTTTATTCATTCACAACAAACGTGGCTCAGAGGGTAATCCATTTCTAGAACCACACACCTCGCCACCTGTCGACTAACAGGTCAGCTTCATGTATGAAAAAAATAAGTCAGGGTAGGTGAATGTTGCGAGCGCTCGCCCTCGCAGCTAGTTAAGTATAAAAATGTTGGTATAAAGTATATGTATACAACGACTTGTTTAAATATTCTACGTTTCTACTTTATGCAATCGTTTTATAAAAAAATTTGTTTAAATAATTACCAAAAAATATATAATTTTCCTGTTGATTACATCTTAAATTTATTGCATCATAGCGTAAATTTATAATGGTCCTTCATTTAATACTAGGTTTTGTATAAACGGACGAGTGTACGTATAAAAAATTATATAGAAGTCAACCCCTGTGTGGTTCTTCTAGTATACATCGAAAAATGAAACTATCCATTATTATCAATCGCCTTTGTTGAGTGTACAAGTTGCTCAAAATGTTTCCGGGTGTCTTATTTACAGTAAATATTAATTCGAAAGTCAAAATAGTGCGAATTGAAAAATACGATGGTGAAAATTTAGAAGAAATATTTTATTCTGACTTTGTCCAAGTTTTTTCAAGTAAGTATAAGTTCAATAAATTAGCTGTACATGTGCATGGACCAGAATCCAGCAAATCTTTTATTGAAAAGTTGTCAACGTTTCCAAATCATTTACAAGTCTATGCTATTCGATTATCTATTATTAAATTTATTTTGATACTTTATTAATATTCCCGCTTCAAAGACTCTGAGCGTTGTCAACTGTGAGTAAACGAAACATAATAAAATTTTTATTTTTCTAATTTAAGTTCTGCGAGAGTTGAATATACGCCACGAGGATTTCGGACGTTTCGAAAACATCCATGAAGCCAAAATTCATTCAGAAATTTTTTGATTACATTAATTTTTATGGATAACATCCAAATTTTCTATTGCGTGTCAAACTAAAAACATACACCGAATTAGTATGCAATTCAGAAATGAATCATTCGGAAAACAATACAAGCATTTCTGCTCATATGCGATGCAAAAGTTGGCCCCAGTTTACTGGTCACACCTGGTGTACGTTGAACATAATATTCATTTAAGTTCAGTATTAATCGATTTTTTATAATAGGCACCACCCAGCAAAAAATCGTACTCCCCGGTAACGCGTACCAACCAAAATAGCTAGGTGTTTTTAATTTCAAATTATAAAAATTCATGGACTTTGCGGTTAAATAATTTTATCGTTTTTTAACACAAAACTCAAAATAGCTAAATAGCCGTCCTGGCGTAATCCCCATTTTTACTCAGCCCATAGGATTTCCAAGGGATCCAAGGCGCCGGGGCTACGCTTTTCATGATTTAGGTGACTCAGGCACATACCCAACGACGGGGGCTACGATGTTCATAATTTAGGTACTTAGTTACTTAGTTAACCACTTTTCATGCTGTGACAGTATTGCTTTTAAAACATTATTTGGAAACCAATCTATATTAGGCGGCTATTACACTATAAAAGTTCTTTTACAATATCTTTTATAAAAGATATTTTCAAAGAACTTTTGTAGTGTAATAGCCGCCTAAGAAAAGAATTGCGAGATGGACGTTGTTTGTTTCAAGTACCATTCTTACAAGCTTTCATACCTTCCCCCTTAGGCGGCTAACTTCATTCATAAAAGTTCTTTTAAAATATCGTTCGTCAAAGATATTTCTAAAAGAACTTTCATAGTGTAATAGCCGCCTTAGTCCCGATGGCGTATGTGGTAGCGCGATGGCTTCTGAGGAAGAACGACCCGAGTTCGAATCACAGTCGGACATGCAAACACAAAAATTTGATTTAAATGTTGGAAAAATTCGAAAAAAAATCCTAGAAAAACGACCCAACCAAAATCAAATAGGCATACTAACTGGATGTAGCTGATTTTTTTTCTACATTGCGGTGGGTATTTTATTTAGGGGACCAACTTAGGAAAGGAAAGGTGCATGATTCTCGGCTGCGATTATAAAGCGCATCACGACGTCTGGGGTGGCTCGGACACAAATGAGCGAGGTGAATCGCTTCTCGAATATATTATAGAAACAAATTTGTTAATTTGCAATGTGGGACGCGAGCCCACTTTCATAACAAAAGATACAAAGTATCTACACTGCATGCAGATACATCGGAACATGGATATGTCTATGACTACCGACTGCGTGGAACCTGTTGTGTTGAAGATATCGACGTAAGTTTTATAAAGATCCCAGTATAGCTATACTGGATGAAATCATTCGAAAAAACACGTCCCACGCTTTCGGTAGGCATAAGACATATCCATGTACCGATGTATCTGGTGGCAGTGTAGATACTCGTCATAAATTCTTCTTTGCTTTGACCTGTCCGCTCGGGCTCCTTTCTCTCGCGGGATCGTTTCGTTTTCGTTTGCATCGCGTGTGTGCAATATTCACCTCCTCTCGTGCACCCTGTTCCATCTACCCGTTCGGTACAGTTTGCTGACTGCAGCCTATCGACATTTCTCTGAGTACGTTTCTGCTAATCGCAATCACGCTTCCCACCATCATTTCCCAATCGGACGTGTATTGTGTGTGTATCTATTGCAAAATCGCTCCCACACTATCCGCCTCATCCCGCCCCTTAAATCAACAGTCCGGGTACGTCACACACAATCCGTTTCTCAAGTAACGCGTGCGACTCTATGCGATTGTGTCCGGCAAACAGAAAGGGAAACTAACAAAAGTAAACAAAACATTCCAACACACGCACAAAGAGAATGCACAAGAAAAATTTTGGAATTTTTGCAGAAGGGGGGGCATTTGATTTTCTGCAGACCTCTGAATGTACATCATGTTACGATGAGCTGCCCGGAACTATAACATCCTGCGACGAATATTTCTTTGTTTCGGGGCTTGAGAGATTCTAACTCGCCTAGTATAAATCCGCCATTTTGTTCTACATATATGTTTATTGCACGTGTGGTGGGGGCCCACATTGTGGGCCAGTCAGACCTCAAATCGCCGCTATTGCAAATGCACAAACACAGTCGCTGGATCACCCGATTTGGCTCGAATTAACTTCATCCGCTCTCGCTCATCTTCGGGGGGCGGGAACTAGTGATTCAGATAGTACAACACGGGCTATTTTATTATATGCTGAATGGGAATTGGCGGAAATTGATGGTAATTGGAGAGCAGACGACTTCTTGCGACGTGTTCTGGGGGCCTAGTCAAGTTAGGTAGTACGGAGCGTACTCTATATTTTTGAGGATTTTGAATGTATGGTATGGTGTGTATGCAGGAGTTTTGATTATGGCGTCGCGTTGACTGAGAGCGTGGGACAGAGAGCACAGAGAGCGCCTGTTCACCCGTACACTGTTATTTCTTGCCGTCCACAACGTCAACCTTTATCGCTATCAAATCAACATCCCAACATGTACACACAGGATCCCCGCAAGCGCGCCGACCGCGCGGATCTACAAGCAACAGCCATGCACAATGACCACTTCACTCAAACGACATGTACAACCAGAAAAGAATAATTTTCAATGGGCTTGTTTCCTCTTCTGACTTCCGAGTAGAAAAACAGACATTTCGTGTGACGGACAGATTTTTAGGATGACCCCCAGCTATAAGACATATCCATGTCAAAAACAGACAGGAGGTGTTGGATATCTCCCTTGCATCGGAGGATATCATACACTTGATCAAAGACTGGAGAGTGTCATCTGAACACTCATTCTCTGATCACCGATACCTTCAGTTCAGCCTTTCTGAGCGCCCGGTATGAAGTGAAATGACTATTAATCGCAGAAGGACTAACTGGTCTGCGTATCGGAATGCTCTTGTCGAAAGGCTACCTTCACTGCCAAGTCAACCCTGCATCAGACATGAGCTGGATGATATGGCCAGTTCTCTGGCAGGTGCTATGAATGAGGCGGTGTCTGCATCATGTCCTACTAGCGGATATCAAGGTAAGAAAAAATCAGCCTGGTGCAGCACTAGAATCTCCGAACTCAGAGCTTCTAGGCTAGAGTCTGATTGGCACTCCTACAAAGTGCATCTGAGATGCTTCAAGAAAGAGTTATGAGCAGCCGAACGGAACTCATGTAGAAATTTATGCGAACGGATTGAAGGTTCCTGCGAGAGCTCTCGTTTTCGTAAAGTCCTGGCGTCTAATCCATGTGCACGAAGCTTCCTACAAAAGGAAGATGGGTCCTGGACGTCTACAAATAAGGAAACTATCGAGTGTCTGCTAGATACGCAATTTCCCGGCAATTCGACTGTTGCCTCATCTGAAGAGCCCCACACCTGTTGCTCAACGCCTTGTGTCGACAGTGCATCAATCTTTTCTCGAGAGAAGATTTTGTGGGCGATATCTAGCTTTTTAAATTTGCTGGATCCGACGGTATTATTCCAGCGGATCTGCAACAATGTTCGGATGCTCTATACCCTTGGATAGAGGGTATCTTAAAGGCCTGCCTGGACTTGGTCTATGTTCCTCGTATTTGGCTGGAGGTTAGGGTTGTTTTTATCCCGAAAGTGGATAGAAGTTCGCATGCGCGCCCGAATGACCTCAGACCGATTAGTTTATCTTCAACACTACTGAAATTGCTAGAGAGACTAGTTGATGTCCATTTGCGGAGTACCATACCACCTCGCTTTTTATCTGCATCGCAACATGCGTATTGGAAAGGTAAATCAGTGGATACAGCACTGCACTCTTTGGTGGGTTTTATTGAAAAATCTCTCGACCAAAAGGATTATCCGATGGTTGTTTTCCTGGATATCGAGGGCGCTTTCAATAACATTCAACCTAGTTCGATCATCGAAACACTCTTGAGCCTGCAGGTTGATGTTAAGTGGTGATGAGCCTGTATTTGGTGTATGGAATCTGGCGGTTAACAGACTGCTTTTGGAACTGGAGAACATCGGGTGTAAAGTCATTGCTTACGCAGACGATATTGCTATCGCCTTCACGGGTTGATTCCCTCAGCGGTGTGCTACAGAATACCCTATCCACTCTAACAGAGTGGGCTAATCGGTGCGGCGTTAGGGTTAACCCGGATAAGACGGAACTTGTGCTTTTCACTAGAAAGCACTCGATCCCTTCTATTGAACCTCCTACCTTGGAGGGCACTCAACGGGTTTTCACTGATAAGGCTAAATTTCTTGGCCTTATCTTTGACAGGAAGCTAAGGTGGAAGCTTAATATTCAAGAACGAGTAAGAAAGGCTACCATTGCACTATTCTCATGTAGGAGGGCAATAGGTAAAAACTGGGGCTTACAGCCGAAAGTGGTATATTGGATATTCGTAGCCGTTGTACATCCTATTTTATTGTACGGTGTTAGTGTGTGGTGGACAGCACTCAGAGTAGCGGCCTACTGTGGTTTGTTGGGGAAGGTACAAAAGTTGGCTGCGTTGGCCACGACGGGGGCTTTCCTAACTACTCCGTCTGCCGGACTGGACGTGATTCTAGGCTTGGTCCCACTGGATATTCTTGGCGAACAACTGGCAGCAAACACGGCTTTGCGCCTTCGCGAAGCGGGCCAGTGGCTGTGCTGACTGCGGGACACACTCCACTATACTGAACAATCTGGATCTCCCCAGGGAGACGGACTACATTTCTGCAAAATATTATTTTGGTAGAAACTTCTTCAGCCTGATTCCGTCGAGGAGTCTCTCGACAGGGGATGTGCCCTTAACTACAAACACCATGGCCATCTATACCTATATAGATGGCTCTAGAACCGAGGAGGGGTCGGTGTTTTGCGTCTACTCGGAAGGACTGAGGATTGACCTGCAAAATATCATTTTGGCAGAAACTTCTTCAGCTTGATTCCGTCGAGAAGTCTTTGGACAGGGGATGTGCCCTTAACTACAAACACCATGACCATCTATATAGATGGCTCTAGAACCGAGGAGGGGGTCGGTGTTTTGCGTCTACTCGGAAGCACTGAGGATTAAACTCTCACTCCGTCTTCCCGACTATTGCAGTGCCCTACAGACGGAGGTTTCGGCGATCTCGGAAGTCCTGTATTGGCTGGGCAGTCATTTCATAACTGTGAAGGACATCACTGTTTACACAGATAGTCAGGCAACGATTCGCTCACTCGAATTTATCCTCACGACTTTTAAACCCATTGATAAGTGCCGCTCAGCCCACGCAGAGATGGGTGGCTTCTTCAATATCACTCTTTGTTGGATCCCGAGCCATAGTGGTTTTGTGGGTAACTGCAAGGCGGATGAACTGGCTCGGGAGGGTACAACTGGGGTGGTTGACGAAAGATGCAGAGACATTGAAACGCCACTTAGCATGTGCAAATTGTCGATTAAGACAGCTGCTGTGAACAGGGCTAATACAAGATGGCTCAGCGGTAACACCTGCCAAATAATGAGGATGATTTGGCCGATATTTGATCCCAGTCGTTCTGCCTCACTGCTGTCGCTGAACAGAAAGCACATTGGCAGGGCAAAGGGGCTATCACGGGGCACTGCCCAATCGGGAAGCTCGCCAGGAGGCTCCGGATTCCTCATCACGACTTCTGCAGGAGTTATGGAGATCTAGATGTGGAGGAGAGTGTTCTTCACCTCCTCTGTCAGGAGAAGAACATTTTTTTGCTCTTGGGTCTTCTATGATTTGGATGACCTTAGGAATATGAAAGCCACAAGGTTCAACAATTATATTGCTAGTACAGACTGGTTTGATAAGTAGGTTCGTTTGAAGGCGATTTCTTGGTGGTACCACAACGGACCCAATGATAGTCTAAGTGTGCTGTGATACATCACGGCAGCCCCTGCACCTAACCTAACTTAGGAAAGGTAAATACGGTAATAGCCTACGTTAGTAACATTGGTTGGCAAAATACCCGTGACATTGGTGAATTTTGTTATTACCCTGTCCTTAACATTTCGTACCACCCATGCGGGGGCTACGATTTTAGCCACCCAGCTACCTACCCTATTTAGTTAGCCACACTTTTTGTGGGGTAGGTATTTCATTACTTAATTATTGTATACATTTGTTTGGTAAAGATTTTATTATACTGTTATCTATATTTGAGCAGGTTGCTATAAATTTACAGGTTATTTCACTATTCATTTATTCATTGTTTTAATTTTAGTTTCATTGTGCAATCTTGCCGTTGAGTAGTAGAATGGTTTATTGGTAATATATTTTAATATTTTATTGTGGGTGACTTGTAACACCCACATAAAGTTCATCTTCTGTCAATAAAATGTTCATTTTTTGTGTAATTATTCGGAATACCTAGTAAACATACAAAATAATTTTGCTGCTTAAAGGAAATTCTTTCGATTGTATATGTACTAAGAATTTAAGTTTTCTCTTGAAATTTGAGTTGACAGCTATTAACTGGGTTTTTTTTTTTCAGAGCAGACTAGAGGCGGTTAAGCGGCAAAAAACCAATCGAGAGTAAATCAGGGTAGCAAACACGAAAACGTGGCATGTCTTTACTGGGAGTGTGTCTTGGTTTAGTTAAAAATCCAATGTCAACTCAAATTTCAAGAGAAAACTTAAATCCTTAGTGCATATACAATCGGACAAATTTCCTTTAGGCGGCAAAATTATCTTGTATGTTTACTATTCTGAATAATTGCCCAAAACGAACGTTTTATTAACAGAAAATGAACTTTATGTTCCCAAACTGTTCGAAAACTTCGACACCTGCGCCACCTGTATTTCAAAACGCAGACACCTTTTAGTTTCCGGGGCCCCGGTTGGGGAAATCACTTTTCACTCGAATTTTTGTCACTTTTCACTCACGTCACTCTTAAAGTCAAGAATTTGCAAGAAAAAAAAAATTTGTTTAATTTTTTAATGTTCAATTTTTTTTTTTATTTTTTTTTTAAATTTTCTTTTTCATAAGTTATACTGAATGTTTAGTATATTAGAGGCGTGGAAAATTGAAATATTCGCAAATCCCCTTGCGTGGGCTCCGCTCGCTCCGTACTTAAGGGATCGCAACCCTCAGTATCGCACAAACATGAACGCTCGCTCTGCGCTCCAACAACGTTTTTGATCAGTTTTAAACACACCAAACATTCAGTATAAGGCATTAGAACAAAAAAATTAGAAAAAAAAATTAAAAATTAAGAATAAAAATTAAAAAAAAAAAATAGAAAAAATTAAAAATAAAAAAAATTTTTTTTTGCAAATTTTAGAATCTTAGGGTGATGCGAGTGATAAATGACAAAAAATCCGAGTGAAAAGTGATTTTTTTACCCCGGGCCCCGGAAACTAAAAACCCCACCAGGCACATTTGACGGTAGATTAGCCATGGTGTCGAAGGCAATTTCTTGTGAACTTTTATCAAACGATTTGGTGACTTGTCGTCAATAGCGGTAATTTTAGCGGACACCTGGAAAATAAGAAAAAAAAACCAATAGTGTGAGTGGAAATCACGGTGATCTTTTTAGTAAGGGGCGTTTTTTTACTATGCTTATAGCATTAATTTCCCACATGTTGATACTGCTCTTGGCCGGCATTGTGCTGGTGTTTTCTTGCAGTGTAGTATGATTGGAAACTTCGTCCACCAAAACATCATCACCAACTCTACTCGACGATGCAGCACGATTCGTAGGATTTTCACAATACGCAGCTATTTCCAAGCAATGAATAAACAACACCCGTTTAGCTATGTATTCTCCTCTTCGACCATACGATATGATATGTACGACAACGATTGCGACGATATCCACTCTCCTGCGAATCAGCTGTTTAATGCCTGCCATCGTCGATACCAGCTACAGCCGAAGTCACTTGTTTCAAAACAGCTCCATGTAAAATTGTACGCAGTGATGGTCACTGTTACGATAATAGCCCAGCTATGATAGCTTAACCGCTTCGAGGTGCATATTTTCAAAGGGTTTTTAGATATTAGACCGACCAGCCGTGTGACCATGCATTAGACCACCCATTAAACCACGCATCAGACCAACCATTAGATCGCCCATTAGACGACGCATCAGGCCAGCCATCCGACCACGCATTACCCCTCCTATAATACCACGCATTAGAACGTCCATTAGACCACGCGTTAGATCACCCATTAGACCACGCATCAGACCAGCCATTAAACTATCATATATATCAGAGCAGCTATTCGTTTTCAATAATTATATCCTATACCTTATTGTATGATTCCAATTTTTTTTGTCACAACAAGGATACTTCGTAGATATGGCATCTATCTATCTACAATAAATCTATATGCATTCATTTCGGTTAGTGAACATCATACGCTTGTAATCCAAGGCGCGTTTGGTGTATGTACCGCAATATGAATTTCAGATACATAGATAGTTTCGCGCAAATTGGGACGAAGCCTAGATTGCTGGGAACATTCCTGTTTCGTGAATATTAGAAGAATTCTCTCTATTGCATTTAGAGAGAATTTTCAAAATTCTTAAATTTCCGCCATTTTCACTTTAGGTAGTCCATTTCCGCTTTAGGTGGTAAGAGCCTAGAACCCACTCGGGGGCTTTGTAAGTCCTAAAGCAGAAATTTCTTGAGTTTTGTGAAAATTCTCTCTAGTTGAATAGAGAGAATTCTCCTAATTTTTGCGAAACAGGAATGTTCATCATCATCTTCATACCGCACTTTCATTCACGGTTTAAAAAAGATGATTCTAAAATTTAGTAGTCTGAGATTTGTACTCGTAATACAGTTGACGCTGATAAGCTTTAGAGTATAATTAAGAAAAGCGAATAGCTGTCTGATACATGGCTTAATGGCTGGTTTGATGCGTGGTATAACGGCTGGTCTGATGCGTAGTCTAACGGACGGTCTAATATGTCATCTAATGGCTGGTCTGATGCATGGTTTAATAAGCGGTCTAATGGGTGTTCTAATGCGTGGTCTGATGGCTGGTCTGATAGGGGGTCTAATAGGTGGTGTAATGATTTTTTTTAATTGTCTTAACCGCTCCAGGGGCATGAGCGCATCAACATCTCTAGTATTTCTATGCCTTGTTGACGTTTCGATAGCATATCTACTTTTCGGAAGTGCAGCTGCTAGCATGCACCTCCTATCCGCGCCGTCTTTATACTGACAAGCTTGTTTTAATTAATTTAATTTTTGATCGCGCCGAGATTTCGAGCTCTAGATTAGAATCGCAGAGCGGTGAACGAACGACCACGGCCACCAAGCGCGGGTGGTCTAATAGCTGGTCTGATGCGTGGTCTAATAGGCGGTGTTATAGGTGGTCTAATTCGTGTTCTAATAGGCGGTCTTATGCGTGGTCTAACGTCTAAAAACCAAAAACCATAAGATTCTCCAAGACGAGCACCCTTAATTGGTTAATTGCGTTCCACTTTCAGTTGCAGTCTGAATACCTTTCATTGAACCCTTCTGAAAAAAAAAATTCAATATGACTAATGGAGTCTTATACATTATAATCTCAAATATACGAGTACTTAAATGTGTCTTAGTCGTCGACATTGTGATGTATCCAACCAAAAGTAAACCTTTAGCCGGGACATAAAACAGAATCCTTCCATTCCCGAAAAAAAAGACCGTGTCGAAATGTAGTAAGACGCTTTTCGGTTGACCTTTTTCTGTACTTACCGTGGACGAAGCCTTCGATAATCCCATGAAATCCTTCTGAGACAATGCGGTGATAAGGGAATTTTCCTTTTTATTCGCTTGCATTGCAAATGAATGTAAAACGGAACAAGTATTCTGTATCCTTCAAACTACATAGTGCGCCATCCCGAGACATTTTTTTTTCCTTTTTTGTCTTATGGGTTTTATCCTTTCTGACGGAAGAATCCATTATTAATTAAGGGATGAATTCAGGCACCCGAAAAGCTTTTACTTCTTTATCCAGTTTTTGCAGTGATTTTCATTTTGTCTTACAATTTAGAAGAGTCGTAAGACAGCCTACTCGAGATTGTGTTGTGGTGGAATGGAGACAAGAACCTATGGTTATATTGTGCCCCATGTTTTCTATAGCTACGATCACTTCTCGAATGCTTCCCTGTTGACTCGTTTCAAAAGGCTGAAAGGGTTGAATATAAAATTCCAAGGCGAAAGTCAAACAAGACACCACTAATATGCTGAAGATATTATCTGTGTTCAAAACTATGTAAATTAATTTACGAGTTGTGGAGTGTGTCAACACGTTGTGAATGTTAGTACCGAGATTGCAGGGGAGAAAGTAAAGGAAGAGAAATGTAAATATGAATGTGAAAGAATGTTAATGTAAAAACAATCGTAATCTCTTATTTTGTATTCTTTGGTATTGACAATCCCGTTAAATTAACATTCCTGGAATTTACATCGTCGTATTAATTAGACCTTCCACACACAGGTCAAGTCTTTATTTTGTTAATTGCCTTGACCCCTTCAAGGTCATGAGCGCATGAACATGTCTTTCGCAGCTGGCTTTTTGCCTTTTTGAAAGTTCATATATATTGTACATATTTCAGATGGTGCAGTTGCTAGCGTGCACCTCTTATCAGAGCCTTTTACTGACTAGCTTGGAACACAGTGGGAGTTCTAAGAGTACCCACCACGATCAATGCCCAGCTTTGTGGCTGGCGCGACGTTGAAACGGATGACTTAGGGGCGGAGCGTCAGAGTCAACTGTCATCATCGTCACCATCATGCCAACGTCGGTCGACCCAACCGAATCAGGAGGAAGGGCGCTCGGAGCCAATAGCAGAGCGATCGAATCCTTTCAGGAAGAGCTCCATGCTTCAGAGGTCTCCCCGACAACGACCTTTGCCCCTAGTAACAATGGCTTCTTCTAAGGGGGGTAGAAAGCCACTGGAGGAAACCGACATGTTCGGGAAGCTTGGAGAACTAATCGTTGACTTGATGGATTTCATTGAAACCAAGTCCAACATCCACGGCGGGGTAAAAGAAAAAATTAAAAACATAAGGATTATGTACAATGGAGCGAAGGAACAAATCCATGCAAAACAAAAACGTGAACCTCTGCTTGTTCCAAGTAATAAGGTGATCAAAGTGAATAAGATCACGCAAACGTCACCAAAGGTCATACAAGCGGACAGGCTGAAGCGTAGCAGAGAAATGGAGGAGCAACATGTACTGCAAACCCCAAAGAGGAAAAAAGCGCAACTGCATTCGCCAAAAAAAATAGCAGCAAACACCACTGAGAACGAGTCCCCGATCAGAGGCTCTACAACCGAAGAAGACCCAAACACCTGGACGAAAGTCGAGACTAAAAAACGGACGAAAATGAAAAAAACGGAAAGCATTGCAAAGCCCGCGAAAAGAAAGAAGAAGAGCAGACCTGATGCAATGGTCATCTCGCAGAAGGGAGATATGACGTATGCCGACATTCTCCGAAGAGTGAAGTCTGAGCCAGCCTTAAAAGAGCTGGGAAATAATGTCAGCCAAATAAGACGGACTCTAAAGGGCGATCTTCTCTTCAAAATGAAGGCCAACTGCGATATTTCGGCAGAAACATACCAGAGCGTAGCTGAGGTCCTGGGAAATGCTGCTGAAGTGAAAATGCTGCGCCAGGAAACACGAATTGAGTGCCATGATCTTGACGAGATCACAACGAAAGAGGAAATTTGCGCAGCGTTCCTCGAACGGCTAGAAGTGGATTTACAGTCAGAAGCTGTAAAATCAATCAGAAAGGCATATGGCGGCACCCAGATAGCTACCATCAGCTTACCAACAGAGGTCGCAAATAAAGTACTTGAAAGAGGAAAAATTAAAGTTGGATGGGCTAATTGTCGGGTAAGACAGCAAATATCTATTGAAAGGTGTTTCAGGTGCTTTGCTTTCGGCCACTTCGCGAAAGAGTGCAATAGCAAGCAAGACAGATCGAATATGTGTCGCAAATGTGGCGAAGAAGGGCATAAATCGAAAACATGCGACAAGGAGCCGAAATGCATGCTATGCTGCGAGAATTGTCAAACGGACTACAAGCATTCGACTGGATGTTTCAAGTGCCCCGCATATAAGAAGGCTCTTCAACAAACTCGTAAATGAAGCTAGTTCAGATCAACTTAAATCACTGTCAGGCGGCACAAGATCTACTGTCGCAGTCAGTAAGAGAAAAGGGCGTTGACATGGCGATTGTCTGCGACCAATATAAAAATTTGAACAGCTCAATTTGGGTAGCGGATGAACACAAACAGGCAGCCATTTGGTCATGTGGAAGACATGTCTTCCAAAATATATCCAATCCAATCAACGGATTCGTGAGAGCGCAAATTAACGGCATCAACATCTACAGCTGCTACGCCCCACCGAGACTGAGCCTGGAAGAGTTCGACCGGCTGCTAACTCAACTAGTTCGCGATGCCAGCACGCACAGTCCCGTAATAATCGCGGGAGATTTCAATGCGTGGGCCACTGAATGGGGTAGTCGAGCTACAAACGCTAGGGGACGAATACTCCTTGAAGCTTTCTCACAACTGGACGTTGTCCTAATGAATACAGGCAGTAGTAATACTTTTAGAAGAGGAAGTACAGGCTCTATTATCGATCTTACATTTGTCAGTAGCTCCTTTGCATCGACAGTCGAATGGGGCGTGAGCGAGGACTATACACACAGCGACCATCAGGCCATTTACTTCACCGTTGCCAGCAGAACACCACAAACAAGGATACCACCGATAAATCGGAGATGGTCTGCAAAAAACTTCGACGGGGATGCGTTCATCGAAACCTTGCACCAGAAGGGAGCTATTCAAGGAAATGTAGAGGAAAAGGCGTCGCAGCTTATAAAGCAGATAGTAGAAGCATGTGATGCCTCTATGCCAAGGACAAAGTCTTCCAACCGCCGGAAAGCAAACTACTGGTGGAATGAAGAAATTGCAAGACTGAGGCCTGAGAGCACGTCGATTGTATCAGCGATCAAGAGAGACACCAGACTACAACAACTTGGCACAAGAATACAGGACCTCACGCGGACTACTAAAGCAGGCAATAAAAAAGAGTAAACGAAACTGTTTCAAGCAACTTTGCGAGGACGCAGATATTAATCCCTGGGGAACGGCTTATAGAGTAGTTATGAAGAAGCTGAGCAGTTATCAAACACCTCAAGTGAAGTGCCCTCTTCTACTAAATCGGATAGTCTCAGTTCTCTTCCCCCAGCATGCGTTAGAAAACGTTGAAAATCAGGAAATGGTCCATGAAGAGCAGATACCGGCATTAACTGACAGAGAGATTTTAGAGATCGTTTCCAGAATAGGTGACAACAAAGCACCAGGCCCTGATGGCATTCCCAACGGAGTGTTGAAAGGAGTTGACGCGGTTCCCGGGAAGTTCGTCAGTGTTTTTGAATCCTGTTTGCAGGAGCGAGTTTTCCCTGCTGTATGGAAGAAACAAAGATTGGTTCTGCTACCAAAACCCAACAAACCGCCGGGCGAACCAAATTCATACCGTCCAATTTGCCTGCTAGACACCGCTGGGAAGGTATTGGAACGAATAATTTTTAGCAGACTAGCTGCCGTCGTAGAGGAAAAGGGAGCACTGTCGGACCGACAGTTTGGTTTCCGAAGGGCGCGCTCCACGGCCGATGCCATCTTGACAGTGACAGATTTAGGGAAACAGGCACTTCGAGATAGCAAATGTTGCGCGGTTGTGACACTGGACGTCAAAAATGCTTTCAATTCGGCAAACTGGAAATGCATTCATTTGTCTTTGCAGAGGATAGGTGTGCCTGACTATTTGACGCGACTTATACAGAGCTACCTTTCGTGTAGAATCCTACAGTACGAAACCAGCGAAGGACCAAGGGAGTACAATGTAACAGCAGGAGTAACGCAAGGATCTGTACTCGGCCCTTTGCTGTGGAACATCATGTACAACGACATATTGGATTTACCAGTACCCAAAGAAGTAACGATAGTCGGGTTCGCAGATGACATAGCTGTGGTCGTGGTGGCCAAGGATCCAGCATTGGCCGAAGTTTATGCCACCGAAGCAATCACAACTATTAAGTTGTGGTTGGATAAAGTAGGACTGGAGCTAGCTGAACAAAAGACGGAAGCCGTTCTCATCAGCAACCGAAGAAAAAATAATACCCTGAGGATCAGAGTCGGAAACACCATAATTATTTCTAAGCCAGCAATTATGTATCTGGGGGTGATGATTGACGCGAAGCTAACATTTGGAGAGCACCTTAAGCACATATGCAAGAAGGCGGCTAATGCTACTGTGGCTTTGGCGAGGATGATGCCAAATGTGGGAGGACCACGACCGAGTAGGAGACTCTTATTATCTAGAGTGATCACCTCTATACTTCTGTATGCGTCACCAGTTTGGATCGACGCGCTTCGTCACGCCTGTAATATTCGAAGAATCAACTCCGTTTATCGAAGGAACGCATTGAGAGTGTGCTGTGCATACCGAACAACATCAGATGAGGCAGCCTACGTTGTATCAGGTATGATCCCCGTAGATATTCTAGCAGACGAAATGGACCGATTGCACAAAGGCCGATGTTTGGAGCCACCGGACGTATATAATGCGCGCAAAAAACGAGAAAGGTGCGAGTCTCTGAGGAAATGGCAACAGCGGTGGGATGAAACTCCGAAGGCAAGCTGGACACACATACTTATCCCGCAAATCGAATTGTGGCTGAACCGCAAACATGGAGAGGTGAACCATTATCTAACCCAGTTTCTTACTGGTCATGGCGGATATAGGAAGTACCTACACAGATTCAAGCTGGACGATTCGTCCGACTGTCCGAGGCGCCCAGGAATAGCGGAAGACCCGGAACATGTTTCTTTCACTGTCCAAGATATAGAGGTAAGCGTGAAGCACTGGAGGTCGAACTTGGCAGTGACCTTAATCCACATAATATAGTGGAACATATGTTAAGATCTGAATCCAATTGGGAGACCGTAACTCACACAATATGCGACATAAAATACATAGGGAACTGAGGAAAGAGGAGCAACTACGAAAAAGGACGCAAAGGATTAACGGCTAATTAGCCAAAACCAGCCCTACGACGTAATACTGAGAGGTAGTTCCGTAGGGAGAATGGTGGAGAAAGAGGGTTGAAGGTTTTACTGGGTAAGTAGTCGCACACTGAAGATGAAAGTCCCATGTCGCTGCCGTACAATTGACATCAGTAGTCGGCAGTGTCTCCTGAACAATGAGATTTCCCCCCTCTATAATAAAAAAAAAAAAAAAAAAAAAAAAAAAAGAGTACCCACAGATAGTTTTCATTAACGCGCCGGTGAAAGAACTCCTGCTTCTCCAAATACAACATCGTACCATCACGGCTACCGAGCGCATCCAGTCTTTATTTGAAAGGACAAAAAAGTCAGGAAATAAAAAATTTGTCAGACTCAGTGTACAGTGAAGCGTCAACTTTATTTAAGTACATCTGTGAAACTTTGGATGGTTTAGTAAAAACGTGATTGTTTTTTGATGATAAAAATGTTTCAACTGACGAACTTATCGATTAAGTGGATCACACTGTGATGGAAGATATGTAGTCTACTACGGAGATTGCTGAGAGTAACAAGTGCATATTTTACACGAAGATTTGACTATAGGAAGTCGGTGCTGCGTTTGTTGACAAAAGATTAAAAGCGCATCGACTTGACATGCCGCTTAAATACTTTCAGCTGTATTCAAAAAATCCAGCGACGATTAATTACTTAAAATAATTAAACCTTAGTACATCGCCATACTTCTGAGACCAAACAACAATCAGGGCGGTAGGTCCTGCACACTTAGCCGCAAACTTCCAGCATTGTTACGTCCGTTCGAGCGAGGATACATACATCAGTCTGACTCGTCATTGTACTGTGCTGCCGGCCGGCCTCCACGGCTTACTATATCGATTGAATGCCGAAATTAAGAAAAAACAAAATCACCAGTTGGCCAAGACTCAAAATAGCACAAGCTGAAATTAGAATTGGTCTGCACTCCCTAATGGCCAGATCTAGCTTCCAGTTTTCTGATTTCAAACTTCTTGTGGGAGAAATATAGGTCAGATGCCTAAGTAGGAACGCTGTGGACCAGTATTTTTCAAGTATACCCAAAAAATTGTATTCTGTCAGCTTAAAAGGTTGGGAGATACGTTTTTTTTTAAAAAAAAACGGAGAAAACTTTTCAAATGACATACGTTTCCTTACCAAATGCTCATATTAATCAATCATATTTGGCTGAAATTATCCCACTATTTTACTCATTTTACTCAGGAAAAGAACATTAAAATCAGAACAAGTTTTACTGATAATTTGAAGGTGACAAATGCTGAATTGATAAAAATTTCTGTACACGGTTCTCACAATGCGATTCGTTTTGAAATTACAAAGTTATAAAACTAATTTTCGATTTGTTAATCCCGCAGCCATTGTAGGGATTTTTATTGTAATTATTTAGAATTAGCTCAACTTGTTGTATTTATTTTATAGTGATTTCTTTTTACTTACACCAGCCATTCTAACGCAAAATTTTTGTGCATAATCTCTCTATCGATTCTCCACCCATAAACGGAGTAACAATAACATCATACATGGTGTGTTTTTCGCTAAGGGTCCCTGCCCTGATTGCGCAACATTATACTAATATATAAATCAGAAATTTTATCTGATTTCTGCAAGACTTAAAATTTCCAAAAAAGAATTTGTCCAAATACATAAATTGAGCATATTGGGAAGCTTAATTTTGTCCTTTCCAGTCTAACTAAAAACTGGAATATAGAAATTAAAAAACTTTTTTTTTTCAATTTGATGTTTTGTGTTTTGGGGATTCTGCATTTGGGGATTACGTATTTGGGGATTATATATTTGGGAATTTCGTTTTAAGGGATTTTGTGTTTGGGAATTTTGTGATTGGGGATTTCGTATGGTTCCCAAATTACAATTAGATCTTTTTTGACAACAATGCACGTTCTCACTTTGTCGCTGCTTGTTGGTTGGAACAGGAGTTTACTGCCAGATGCACAGACCGCATTCTTATACAGATGCGGTTCCTATATCAGCGCAATGCCAGCATGTCATAAAATTTGGTAAAATATTCTTAATGTGATCTAATTGGTTGGTACCACAAACAGACACGACCCCGTACCTTTGCCAACCACCCCTAAAAAAGCAATTTTTTTTTCAAGAGCCTCCTTATGCGGGTATAACTAATCAATAATAATCCTTGCGCACATTCATAACACTCTCTACATGAGTGATCCAGTATTTTGAGTCTTATATTAGTAGCATGAGAAGTAATTTTACAGTCAAGCTTTTATAAGGGGCCATCTATGAGAATATAACTTTTCAACAGATTTAATCTTTTAAATGAAACCGGAATATAGAGGGCTACGCCCGCAATCCGAGGGTTTTGTAGCAAGCGCTTATTTGGGTATACGAGTATAAATATCGGCTCCTTGCTCTTCCTGATACCATTCAGATGCATAAAAAAAACATAATTAAAATGTCTTACTCGCTTACATTTTACATGCCAATTCATATTACGTGATTGTAACGAAACTTAGAACATATTATTGCCTAAGGTGTTAGTTATCATTGGCCATCAGTACTTGTGACCTCGAACGTGTTTAAGGCATGCAGGGATGTGCTAACTGTAACTATAGAAATAAACTATTATTGACCTATTCTGAAAAGATATACAGATGCCATTATTTTCCATTTTTTTTTCGGAACCCACCTTCCTGTAAGTTTACATAATTCTGCAATAAGTATAACGGTCTCGAACTGCAAGGGAAAGGGAACAAGTTACGAACTAATATTTTCTCCTCCCCCAATGTTCCCCTTTCTACAAATTTCAAGAAAATGCGAAAAAATGGAATGTACTCAATATTATTTTACCTTTCTCACGAAACCTCACTTGCCTATACCAGTCGATAAAAAAAAAAAAATTAAATTTAATTTCGCCTCTATGTGGATACCCCCCCCCCCCCTCCACCCGCTTAAGTTGTATTAGTCAGCGCCCCAACCAATCTCTACCCTTTCAAAAATGATTAGTTAAATAACTGCAATTCGCACTACAAAAAACAACATGAAAGTAGTACTCACACCTATGAGGCCGGTAGGTGTATTTTTTGTGTGGATAGTGTCAAAATGCCTAATTTTAAATGAATGTACTATTATTAACTTTTATGTGATTGTAATGAAACTTCGCGACGTTATTGCCTATAGTGTTGGTTATCATTGGCCATCAATATTTTTGACCTGTGATGCGTTTAGAGGGTGCAGGGGCGTGCTAACTGCAACTATAGAAATGTACTATTATTAACCTTTTTTGATGAGATATCAAAATTCTACGATTTTTGGTTTTCTATGCTAGTAAAATGCCGCATTTCTGCAAATTTTCATATTTCTAAGAGTAACGGTCTCGAAATGCAAGGGGGGGGGGGGGGGCAAACTCGGATCACATATTTTCCCCTCTACCTCTTTTCCCCTTTTTTCAACTTTGATGAAAATACCAAAAATGGAATGTACTCGGTGCTACCTTTCTTATGATACCCCACTTGCCTATACCAGATGAAAAAAAAATTTTGACCTTCATTTCCCCTCTATGGGGACCTCCCCTTAAAGTCAGCCTATTATAACGAATCGCTTTCTCCGGCGAATTATAATAATTCTACATATTCCCACAAAATTTCATATATGTAGCTTCAGCGGTTCATGAGATATTTCATGGACAGACGGACAGACGGACGCATGACCGATTTCATAAGGGTTTTGTTTTACTACAAAACCCTAAAAAGGCTCATTAAGATTGCAGCGATGATCCTATTAGAAGAGTAAAAGATTCTCTAATTTTCATCAGAATGGTGGTATGAGAGTGAATTAAAGTTTTGTCCCAAGAGTTACGTTATGAGGGTGTCGGGGAGTTTTACTTAAGTCTTATGAAAGCATTCTGTAAACGATAAGACTTTAACCCTTGAGAGTTTGTTAGTTGGGAAACTAGCACTTTTATCAGTTTTTCGATTATAACTCCGTTTCAGTCCATTTTAAAGCAAAATATGTAAAGTCCATTTTTGTAGGGCACAAAACATATCTCACTAGTTTTTTTTCCACAACCAATAGCAACGCTAAGCAAAGCTAATATAATTTGAAAAATACTTTTTGTCAATTGCTCCTTTGTTCCCACGAAGTGAAGGAAAAACTCGTTTTTCTGATCGCATCAAATAAATTAATAAATACCGAATATTAGTTCCACGAGGAAAATAATACGGATCAATTTGTTTTAATAAGCTTTAATTTAAGATAAGTCGTAGGTATGAATGTTTCTTAGAAAAAGGGAAAAACCATCTATTTTTTAAGAAATGGGAGTTTTCCCTTTTTCTACGTAACTATTTCACCAACGGGCTTATCTTAAATTTAAACTTATTTAGCATAAAAAATTTATCCTAATAATTTCCCTTGTGGGACTAATATTTAACCCGTTATTTGATGAAATACAGCAAAAAAAATATGATTTTTTCATTTCGTGGGAACAAAGCGGTAACTTACAAAAAGTGTTTTTCGAATTAGTTTAGCTTCGTTTTTGATTGTAAAAAAAAACTTGTCAGGCAAAATTTGTGGGAAACTTTGTGCTCTAGAAAAATTGTTGAAAAGTGCCAGTTTTTCCCATGATGGGGGGTGCATTTCTTACTACCCCACCAACTTACAAAATATCAAAAATTCAGAACTACCGCACCTTTTGCGGGGTAAAAACCCCCTGTCTCTTGGGTTATGCTAAGAAAGAAAGAATAAAGGCAATTCGAAAAGGACTATCATACAGCTGCAGTAAGCGGATAGAAACTTGAGAATACCAGGCTTTTGCTCAGAGTTTTTTTCAGGTTCCACTTTAACTCTTCGAAAAACATCGTAAACTTCTGCGAAAAATTTCGCTCGATGGGGAAAAAGAATGCTAATTCTAATTTTGCAGATACTAGGAAGGGATAATGCGATTATTGTGTGGTAATGTCACCGATGTAGCCGATCCTTAAGCGTCCTGGTTTTTAATTGCTTCAAGAGCCTTATGCTTCCTAGTTATGCGGAAGATTATTAGTCTGGAGGATGAAAGACACATATAGCTCCTTACATTTTGTGATCCTGCGAACCAACTCGGCACAAACATTGTTCATACCCATGCCTTCATTTCGCACGTACATATCCATACCTTCATTTCATCAGGCTCGGTGGCCGTGGTCGTTTGGTTACCGCTCTACTATACTTATCTAGTGCCCGGGGTTCAAATCTTGGCGCGATCAAAAACTGCCTGTGGGTACTAATAAAACTCTCACAGTGCTCCGAGCTTGTGAGTATAAAGAAACGTTGAGACGTCAAAAAGCGCATAGAAATCTTAGATATGTTGACGCGCCCATGCCCTGGAGAAGTCATGGCAATTAATATTAACATAATTTCATTTTAAGAAATGTTGCAAAGGTGGCATCCCCGTAGGGATCCTGCCTATATTTCAAGGGCAATTTCAGTGATTTTGCAGTTCCTCAGCTAATTTTTAGCCGATTTCGAAGATTTCTGGAATACAGCCATGGATTTGTATTTAGAACAGTTTCTGACACATATTTTTTTCGTTTCGACTTGCCAGTGCTTATTTGCCTACCTATCAGTCGCAAATAACCATGTATCTCCACCCTGACCCTACGCATCAATATTCTCGCCTTGCAACGACACCACCACGCCTTTTAGGTGCCACATAGTGTTGGGGGGTCTAATTGGACCGTAGCCAATCAAATAGAGTGTCCCGTTGCCTACCGGAGGTAGTGAATGCATGCTACTGTCACGATTATCTCATGTCATTGCTGCCGTTCATGCAATTGAATGACAAAGTCCTCCTCAGCACTCTTGGCGAAGTAGATGTTGCATCTCCTGCAAGGTGCGATGTGGGTGTAGTAGCACCATCCAACCATCAAAAGGCTGACAGACGCCTCTCCACCCACTTGGCAAATCAGCACGTAAAGGGTATCGGCATATCATGGTCGGGGCCTCGGATACAAATGTGTCCGTCGTTTCAATTGTCTGCACACAGCAACTGGCCAGCCTACAGGAACTGTGGTTCCAGGGTAGCACGACAATTAACTTTTATTCTATTCAGGAAATTCCATCGACACTTGGTAAGTAGGGTGTCGTCCAAGCCGGCTACCCTCGTACGCACGCAAATTTTCAAGTTTAAATTTTGTATTTTCCAGGTCCCTGAAAGTATGCAGTCCTCACAGGCTTCCATGTATTCACTACTTTATTGGTCCTCCACTCCTCCTCACATCGCTCTACCACTTATGTATTTTGCTTCGCTTTATTTACGTTTTGATCACTTACATTCAATTATCATTGGTTGAGAGTTAATTGAGTTAAAAAAAAACTTCGTGTGAAGGGTATAATACCTTCAATAGTCTGTGTTGCTCAGTTTGATCCATTCTGCATTTACCGGATTGAAATTAGCAGTAAATTTGTTCCGATTCCAGTGTTCTTATGAGAGGAATATGAAATAGTCCGCCGATTTCGCCTAAATTTAGAAGTGTGATTTGGTGATAAATATTATCAATCCATGTGAAATTAAGTAAAGATATCTTTAGAAATAAAAAAGTTCCTCTAACAAACACAGACTTTTGAACCGGTCGTTCCTATGGCAGCTATATGACGCAGAACTCCGACTCCGTTGGTTCCGACAGCGTGCAATAGAAAGAAGGCTGTTGTAGAAAATTTCAGCTCGATGGCTTTAAAATCTAAAACCGAGAGAATAGTTTGCATAGAAACAGGCGGACAGACTGACAGAGAGACGAAACTTAATCGACTCATCTCATCATGACAAAGTTAATATACGAGTACAATAGGCGTGTTTTTTTTTCAATAGTTCAGATCAGAGCAGAACATAAATTGCAGGCATTTCACTAACAAAAATGTTCTATACGGAGCAGGTTGTTCGTGTAATGCGTGTGATAGTTGTTCTGCTCTTGATCTGGTTGGACTGTTGAAAAAACACATTCGTGGAGGGTATAATAAGACTTTATCGTCGTCGTTTATAATGTGCTCATTAAATGTGAATATTTTATGTTTTTTGTGGTGCTATTGACATACTTCCAGCTCGATTATTCAAGTATATTTCAGTACCTCCCAGTACTTTGTGTTGGTACAAGATTGCGACACTATGTCGTCTTTCTTTACAATGCGTAAGTCGAAGGCTTACAAGGTAATGGAGGCATACCCTGACTCTGTAGATGAGTTTACCGCATTGGATGAAGGAAGCATCGGCGAAGAAACAAGGAAACGTCTCACAAATTTTGTTATAACCATGTACCGTCTACCAGGTATGTCAAACTCGCGGCCCGCCGCGCCTTTTTATGCGGCCCGGGCCAGGTCAAGCCAATGTGTTGGAATGCAAATATTATGTCATCTTACGCGCCGTTCACTTGCCACAATTCAATGTACGGCATATTTTGCAAGTATCCGACTTAATTAATATATCAAATATTAACTCATCTACAAATGTTGGTGATTCTGTATATACGGATACGACGCGATCCATTTGCACAAAATACAGATTACATATAATGTATACCCAAGCATCGTGACTAGCCGGCATTAGCGGAAGGCACACCATGCACCGTTACTAGCCGTCGATATTTTAGTAATCGAAAATCCAGCCGCACTGAAGTTGGTTTGTACTCTCATTCGAAGTGATTTATTGTACATTCAATCCTCATACCAGAATCGTACAGTCAAAAATCTTCAAAATCATACAAATATGAATTTTTTTCAAGTGCAATCAGCCTTTTGTAACCATAACCAACTCGGGGAACTATTCTTGACGGGGAACATCTCCAGTTGTGACTGTGACCAATAGTGACTGTGACTAGAAGTGACTGTGACTAGTAGCAACTGAGACTAGTAGTGACTCTGACTGTGACCCAATATCGGCCCTTCCCTAATTAGGATATATTAATTTTTCGGAAAAAGTTTATTAATTCGTGGAATTATTCAGTGTCTGGTAAGTTAATGTTCAAAAAAATATCGATTATTTTGAAAATACTATTTGAAAGAACTTCAAGGATTATTCACTTATTTCAAGGAATTCCATTGTCTCGAAATGCAGTTGCGGAAAGAATTAATGATTTGACTGAAAATTTAAGTATTCAGATCAAAGCTAAGTCATCAAGTTTTGAAGCTTTTTCAATTGCCTGTGACGAGAGTACGGACATTGGGGGCGTAGCTCAATTAGCTGTATTTGTTCGTGCTTGTGACGCTGATTTCAACATATTCGAGGAATTTCTAGAACTGGTACCGCTGCATAACACTTGTACGGGTCAAGATATATCTCACAAAAACAACTCTGTTGTAAAAAAATCTCCTCCTCCTCTCCTCAGCCGTAAAAAGGATTGATATGAACACAATACCGCCAAAGTACTCGTAGCTTCGCGCCTCGCTCTAGGGTATGCATATTGAACGCTGATTGCATTAGTTAATTTCTTTCAACGCGGTTTGGCGCGGAGCTTCCATTAAACAAAATAAATTGAACAATCTGAATAAGAACGCAGTAGAAAATAGTCTATTATTCACTTCTGGCTTGAAGTGCATTTTTAGTCTTTTGTAAGGCGGGGGCTTTATAACGAGATCCGGGCGAGAAGCCAATAATACTTGGCATAAGAGCTTACAGCATGATCCGCACGCAACTACTTATTCATAATTTTGTCAGAGCGACATCGTTGTCATTATCACAGTCATTTTATCAATAAATCCGTTCGGCGGTGAGTCTTTAGGCTACGAAGCTCCCCGCCAAACCGCGTTGAAAGAAATTAACTAATGCAATCAGCGTTCAATATGCATACCCTAGAGCGAGGCGCGAAGCTACGAGTACTTTGGCGATATTGTGTTCATATCAATCCTTTTTACGGCTGAGGAGTTTTTCTTGGCGGGGATTTTTTTACAACAGAGTTGTTTTTGTGAGATATCACATCTTTTTGCAAAGTAGTAGTGGTAATACAGATGGCGCAACGGTAAACACGTTCGCCTTCTATACATTGGGCTCCGGTTTGATTCCTACTGAATGCGGTAGTCTTCGATAAAAAAGGGGATTTACGTGCCGGACTATGAGTCCACTCAGGTTACCCATTTGGGGTAAATAGTTTTCTTGCCAAGAATATCATTTTTCTACTTCAAAGGATTGAAAGTGCCTTAACAGTCTACTGCATTCGCCTCATCACCTCCAGTCATGTGATACCCATATTGCCTAGACATCCCTTCCCATCTTCCACACATTGGAAAAAATCATCTTACATAATAATTCATATCGCTTCACTGCCAAAAGTATTATTTTTTCGAATATCCTTATTGGCACCGAAGGACTCGAAATGCCATCCATAGTACTCCTAGGCATTCGCCTCTTCACCACAATTCATATGACACCCGTATTGCCCATTTTTCACTTGACTTCCAAGAATGTCCTTTTCCCTCCGAAGGACTCGAAATGCCATCTGCACTACTCCTGGATATTGGGGTGTCCACCCCGATTCATATGACACCCATATTGACCGTATTTCGCTTCACTGCCAAAAGTATCCTTTTCGAATATCCTTGTCGCCACCGAAGGATTCGGAATGCCATCTACAGTACTCCTGGACATTCGCCTCTTCACCCCGGTTCGCATGACACCCATATTGCCCATATTTAAATTGACTTTCATGAATGTCCTTTTCGCCACCAAAGGACTCAAACTGCCATCCGCACTACTCCTGGATATTCGGGTGTCCACCCCGATTCATATGACACCCATATTGACCGTATTTCGCTTCACTGCCAAAAATATCTTTTTTCGAATGTCCTTGTTGCCACCGAAAAACTCGAAATGCCATCCATAGTACTCCTAGGCATTCGCCTCTTCACCACAATTCATGACACCCATATTGCCCATTTTTCACTTGACTTCCAAGAATGTCCTTTTCGCTCCGAAGGACTCGAAATGCCATCTGCACTACTCCTGGATATTGGGGTGTCCACCCCGATTCATATGACACCCATATTGACCGTATTTCGCTTCACTGCCAAAAGTATCCTTTTCGAATATCCTTGTCGCCACTGAAGGATCCGGAATGCCATCTACAGTACTCCTGGACATTCGCCTCTTCACCCCGGTTCGCATGACACCCATATTGCCCATATTTCAATTGACTTTCATGAATGTTCTTTTCGCCACCAAAGGACTCGAAATGCCATCCGCACTACTCCGTGATATTCGGGTGTCCACCCCGATTCATATGACACCCATACTGACCGTATTTCGCTTCACTGCCAAAAGTATCCTTTTTCGAATATCCTTGTCGCCACCGAAGGATCCGGAATGCCATCTTCAGTAGTCCTGGACATTCGCCTCTTTACCCCGGTTCGCATGACACCCATATTGCCCACTTCACTTTCGTGAATGTCCTTTTCACCACCGAATGACTCGAAATGACATCTACACTACTCCTGGACACTCGCCTCTTCATCCCGGTTCATATGAGACCCCCACATTTCGCTTCACTGCCAAAAATATCCTTTTTCGAATGTCCTTGCTGCCACCGAAGGACTCTACATCTACAGTACATTCGTCTCTTCCATCCATTCTCCTCATGTACATATAAAAATCCTTGATTGTATAGCCAACCTGCCCAACATACTAGTACTATTTTCATACAAAACCCCGACATTGAATAATGAATGAATTGCTCTCGAGTCGCAGTCGCAAATCGCCCATTCAGTCGCTGTCTAGCAAAACACAGCTTAAGATGCATCCATAAACATTCAGTTTCAATTTTTTCATGACACACTTTTCATTCATGCACTTGCCACAAACGACGCCCGCAACCATGAACTCGTATGGTTCTCCTCACCCGACGAGCGCACGGACTTTTGCATCCGTCGTCGTCACGTACTCACATAATCAAGTGTTTGCGTCTCTCCACGTCGGCATGCGATCTCTGCGAGTGATTTGCTGTGTCGCATTCAAATTATCAAAAAGACTTTAGCGAGAAACTCTACTATAAAATTTCACATTTTTGGATGTACCTTTTTATCTACTGCACGGATCAGAGCAAATGATAGCCTATGCACACCCTTGGGACACAGTCAATTCGTGAGAAAAGAAAGCAGATCTCGATACGCTCCCTACGAGGCTGTAGACCGGTTAAAGAACAACGAGAACAAGAAAAATTTGAAAAATAGCCATTTTCAAATTATCATATCTCGGGTGTTTTTCCTTGTATCGGAATCAAATTTGCAGCACTTTGTAAGATGACCAGGGACAATGACCATACCAAATTTGAGCTCGAACAAGCATCCGGGGCCGGAGCTACAGAGGTCCGAAAACCCGTACTTGTTGTGTCGCGTAAACATAGTCTTGGTCGCTTTTCCATTTTTTTTTTCGATTTTTTCGTTTTTCTTTGGCGGGGCGATTTGATTCTATAATCAATCTGCTAGAAAAATATAGTCTACCTCTGTCAAAATTGACTTCTGTAGCTACAGATGGAGCTCCTTCTATGACCGGAAAAAATAATGGTTTTGTTGCATTACTTAAAAAAAAAAAAAGAAGTGAAATTTATAATGGTCCCCAGATTCATCATACGCATTGCATCATACAATACATCAAGAAGTATTATGCGCCAAGGTGATGAATATGGACCATGTCTTAACGCCTATCAAAAAAACAATTAATTTCATAAAATCTGGAGGTTTGAATCAGCGACAGTTCTCTGCTTTATTAAGTGAATCAGACAGCTGTTATTCCGGTTTGTCATACTATACCGAGGTACGTTGGCTCTCCTGCTCAAAGATCCTTAAACAATTCTGGGACTGGAAAGAAGAAATATGTCAGTTCTTAGTAAGCAAAAATAAAGATACCAGTTTGTTTTTTGATAAAATGCGGTTGCAAGATTTATTCTTCATGGTTGATATTACTAAACACTTATATGATTTGAATTTAAAGCTGCAAGGAAAAGACCAACTTATTACGTATATGTGTGACCAAATTAGAGCATTCAAATGTAAGTTACTTCTATGGGAAAAACAGCTAACAAATGAAGATTTAACGCACTTTCCGACATGCAACATAAACAAATCAAGTTTAAGTGAAACGGCAACATATAAAAAATACGCAGAAAAAATTTTAGGTCTTATAAATGAATTTGAAACTAGATTTGCGGATTTCAAATTATTGGAAAATAAGTTCTTTCTATTCACTTCATTATTTTCAATAAATGTAGAATCAGTACCTAATGAAATGCAAATGGAAGCAATTGAGATACAGTGTGATTCAGATTTGAAGGCCAAATACATTGAAGTTGGCATTCCTAATTTTTACAGATATTTGCCCGTCAGGTTTGAAAATATCCGGAAATTGGCATATGAAATAATAATAATAATAATTTCCATGTTCGGAAGTACCTACCGTTACGAGTAATTATTTTCAATAATGAAAGGAAATAAATCTCCAGCCAGATCGAGAATTACTGACATCCACCTTGGGTCAGTTCTAAAAGTCATCAGTGCGAATAACACTTCTCCCCAAGTAGAAAAATTAGTAGCAGAGAAGAGATGCCAAGTGTCAGGAAGTAAAAAATAATATTAACGTCGTGTTTATTTTATACATAATATCATTATCATTGTTCAGTTTGTTACATTTTGCTCATTCATGTTGAATTTATAAAATACTACCAAATAAAATTTAAGTTTCTATGGAAATTTTTGTCATTTTTTTTCTGCGGCCCACCTCTTACTTAGCTTGTGTTATTTGACCCATGCCAGCCTTTGAGTTTGACACCCTTGGTCTTCACCGAGGAATTCGATGGACCTTTACATCTTATCTGCAACATCTTAACTAGGCTGACGACATATGCCTACTCTGCCACAGAATCATGGATCTAAACAGAATGGCTTTAGACTTCGAGATGAAGGCGGACACGGTTGGGCTAAAAATTAACACCCACAGTACCAAGGTTCTTAACGCGTCGTTGCGAAAAAGAAGAAATCCTACTCTCCCTGGCAGTTTCAATGGACAGCTTGTGGAAAAGGTGGACCAATTCGTCTACCTAGATTGCATTGTTGCCGAAAATGGAGGTACGGACCAGGACTTCGCTCGCCGTATCAGTCAGACTAAATGCGCATTCGGCATGCTGTCCAAAATCTGGTAATGCAGTTATCTCAATATTAAGACCAAGGTGGGCTTGTTTCGCTCCCCGGTACTGTCTGTGCTCTTTTATGGGAGCAACACATGGAAAGTCTCCGCAAAGGTTAGTAGTAAGCTGCAAGTTTTCTCGTGTCTTCGTCGAATTTGAACAATCTTCTGACCCAAAACCATATGAAATGAAGAGCTGAGTCGGCGTATGGGTCAGATGCCAATCGACGAACTGATACGGAGGCGAAAATGGGAGTGTATAGGTCACACATTGCGGAGGGGTGATAACTGTATTGCTGAACATGCCATGAAAAAGGACCCCCTTCCCAATGAAGGTCGACCAAGGCGTTTGTCCTAGAAAGTCATGGCACCGATCTGTGGTGAAAGAGTGTGAGTCGTGTGGGGGCAGATGCGTCGCATTCCCCAGAACCGAGTACGACGGCGCGCAGAAGTAGTTGATGGGCAGTGCCCCACTAGGGGTTAAGGAAAAGTAGTATGTACCGTCCGTAAGTATTTCTTTTTGCTCAATTCATAAAATGCGGAAAATCCGAGTCGGAATTCTCAATGCACACTCTGTTCAATTTCAAAATGTACTCAAACATAAAGGCGCAGCGTGCAAGAAAATCCCCTTCACAAAATTAGATCGGTCAGCCCACGTCGGGCGACAATTTGATATTTGCTTCTTGTAGCGTAAGAGGTCAATTCTTAGGTCGAAGAATTTTTTTAGATCAAGTGTACGTTTGTGTACGAACCCTTTAACGTGTGAGTTCCAAGGCAGCGGCTGGGGGATTTGCGATTGCGACTCGCAACCAACCAATTTGTTATTCAATGATGATGCCCAGCATACCAAGCGGACCGCCAGTGAATTACCAGCGAGTCACTTTGGCGAGCAAAACCTTCGCTAGCGAATTCACTAACGACTCGCCGGTAATACCTTTGTCGTTCGAAATTGACATTCGAGGCGAATGTTATTTTTCGAATCACCACCGAGTCACCCTGAGCGAATATATAACCAGTCTATATATTCGCTGAAGCGAAGGTTTCTCGACTCGTCAGTGATCCGGGAAAAAAGGGTCGCCGCTAAAGTAAATTTCGAACGATAGAGTTATTACTTGTGAGTCTTTGGTAAAGGTTTTTTTCGCCAAAGTGACTCGCTGGATATTTATTGGAGATTCGGTTGGCATGCAGGGTAGCAGAATATCCTGGGCTTCTCTCCTAACAGAATATCGGCTCATTTGGAAATTAATGGGGAAAATCTTGGGGAGGAAATACAATGTATTGCGGGAATCTATGTATAATTAATATATAATATTGTACTTATACCTACGACAAACTGAATCAATAATTTGATTATGAGTTCTTCCACACTGCTTTTTATTTCAGCGTTTAATTTAAACTCTTTGAATGCAGAATTGCAAGTGTTTCCTTAGCTAGCGCGAAACCGAAACATTTCCCGCTATGAGCGAATAAAACATTCACTTTCAGCGTAGGTTTTCGCTACATAGTGTCGTTTGTTTTACCGTTTCAAAAAATCCTCGCGTACCTTCGCTCTTAGTGAGATCCAAGTGAAGAATTTTTATAAAAAAGAACAAAAAACATACGCATATTGAAAACCTTCGCTTATATTCACTTTGATGGCTCTATAGCGAGTCGCATACCCTCGCTTTAATGAAAATCCTGCGTTGGTTCGCTTTTCTTCGCAATAAGTGAATAAAAAAGATTCGCTATTATTCGCTTTTTGGTGAAGGTTCGCTTGGTGGTATGCTGGGTGTGGACCTGTTTTCCTAGGCTGGAAGTATTGAGCTTGGCATTTGCGACTGCGATTGCGATTGTGGCTGGGCAATGTAGTGTATTGGCGCCATGGTGATTGTATTTGCACGAGAATGATTGAGCATGGCACCTAATGGGGTTGAAAATCTGTTGTTGTGGCAAACTATCTTTGTTGGAAAGTATCTCGCCTTGGGAGAATATCTTTTTCTGGCAATGCCTTTGCGATTTGTGTGAATGCGAAATGAATGATTTTTATTTGAAATAGTACATACTCGTATGTTGCGCAGGTCGTGGCTATACAATCAAGGATTTTTACATGTACGTGAAGCGAATGTACTGTAGATGGCATGACGAGTTCTTCGGTGGCGAAAAGAACATTCGAAAAAGGATAGTTTTGGTAATGAAGAGAAATATGGGCAATATGGGTGTCATATGAATCGGGGTGAAGAGGCGAATGCCCAAGAGTACAGTAGATGGCATTTCGAGTCCTTCGGTGGCAACAAGGACGTTCGAAAAAGGATATTTTTGGCAGGACTCGGACTCGAAATGCCATCCATAGTACTCCTAGGCATGCACCTCTTCACTCCGATTCATATGACACCCATATGGCCCATTTTTCACAAGAATTCCAAGAATGTCCTTTTCGCTCCGAAGGACTCGCAATGCCATCTGCACTACTCCTGCATATTCGTGTCTCCACCCCGATTCATATGACATCCATATTGCCCATATTTCGCTTCACTACCAAAAGTATCCTTTATCGAATGTCATTATTGGCACCGAAGGACTCAAAATGCCATCCATAGTACTCTTCGGTATTCGCCTCTTAGCACCGATTCATATGACACCCATATTTCTCTTCATTAGCAAAACTATCCTTTTCCGAATGTCCTTTTCGCCACCGAATAACTCGTATAATGCCATCTACAGTACATTCGCCTAACGTACATATAAAAACCCTTGATTGCATAGCCACGACCTGCGCAACATACGAGTATGTATTGTACTATTTCAAATAAAAATCTTTCATTTCGCATCCACACAAATCGCAAAGGCATTGCCAGAAAAAGATATTCTCCCAAGGCGAGATATATACTTTCTAACAAAAGATAGTTTTCCACAAAGACAGATTTTCAACACCATTGGGTGCCGTGCTCAATTATCCTCCTGCAAATACAGACCATCTCACAGCCTCAATCACCATCGCGCCTATATACTACACTGCCCAGGGACGAATCGCAGTCGCAATCGCTCATAGCTTTCGCTCGTCCAATGGAAGGTCACAATCACAATCGAAATCGCAATGGCAGAGCAGCTTCTAAGAAAACACCTCCATATGAAATACACACAAGTGGTGCTTGTCGCAGTCGCAAATCGCAATCCCAAATCGCCCAGTCGCTGCCTTGGAACTCATACCTTTAAGTGATTAACCTTCATAAGCCCGCGCGGGGTGCAGCTGCACCCCAGACTTACATTTCATAGGATATCTTTTGAAAAAAAATTTCCTATTAAATTTTCTATGAGATATGTTTCTTAAATATACAATACTTCTTATATCGTAGAAAAAATTTGAAACAAATTGCTGCACACTGTACTGACTTATCGTTAATTTTGTGCGTTGCGGTACGGGTAATCTGGAAGTTTTCGGTACAATCAGTACCTGAATTATACCAAAATCCGAATTGTTTGTTGTAGTTAAGTGTGATAAATATTTTTGTACTACGGATACCACGGTTTCTTAATTTCAGTTTTATCTCTAGATTATTTTTCAAAATATAGAATTAAAATGTTTCATCCAAATTTTTTTTTGTCCTTTATAAATTACAAAAAAGTTGGGGTGGACCTCGAAAAATTGCGTTAAAGACCAAGTGGGGTGGGTCTTTAACGTAATTTTTCGAGGTCGGTCCTATGAAGGTTAAAATGAAGTTGTGATCAGGAACACCCAATGACTGGCCTGTTCACACGTCAGATCAACTTAAATTTTATGATCTACGTGAAAGTTCAAAAGGAAAGTTTAACATTTCATTTACCGCATATGAAGCCATGGTTTTTGAATTGATTCTGACAATCAGGCCATACCATCAAGGATCAGCTTCGAAAAATGAAGGAAAACTAATTACTTGGTTCCTTTAGTAAAAAAAAAATAAAAATGAAATTCATTGTGCACTAGCTTCTGTGCATCAAATAATATGCACCACAGAACAATATGTTTCCGCAAACTTTTGCAACGGTCCTATCAGGAATACTGGCGAATACTAAATTTCAGCGGGGCTTTCACAATAAGTGTCCAACTATGAAAAATATGCTTCCCGCCACATACGAGTACGTTCGAGTTTAGGCCCTCCCGACTGTCGAGCAAGCTAAATATGTGTACGAAACCAACCAACAAACTTTACACATGAAGTTGTTAAAAAACAAATTCTCCATACGGACGCTACGATAGTACCAACAATGACGGCAAGGGTGGGAAAAAATAGGAAATTTGCCAAAAATATGAAAACAGTTTTGTGGGTGTGAATTCAGAAAGTATTGTCTCTATGAGAGTTAGGTCGCTTCGCTTAGTCTTCGCCTAAAACTTGCAGCACATTATTCATGGCAAAGCCAACAGTCAGCGAGGACAAATAACGTGGCAGCATCCTCTCGGTGCCACGAATATATGATATAGCGATCACGAGGACACAATAAAGTATGACGGTGACACAAGAATTCCAACCATTTTTTCGGGAGCATGGCGAGAACAGTGTTTTCTGAAATTTCACAAATTGTTGCAAATAATGTTAATACGATTGAAATATGCGATCTTTTCTGAGCCGACAAAAAAGAAAGCATGTCTGGCGGATTAAAGGGAGTTTTTTGTGTTTTTTAGAAATATCTTTGTAACTATAACTTCCAGCGATTAACGTTGTAAGAACAAAATAAAGTAGATAAAATTGTCTATGAAAAAGGCCCAAACAATTTTTGCCGTAGAAGTAATGCTTTAAGAGATACAGGGTGGCCAATATATAAATATTTTCCAACGTTTTTTTTATACCCTTCACGGATGTGATAGGGTATACTCGTATTAACTTTGTCATGAAGTTTGCAACACACAGAAGGAAGCATCTCCGACCATATAAACTATATATATATTCTTGGTCAGTATGATGAGGCGAGTCGATTAAGCTTTGTCCGTCTGTCTGCCTGTACGTTTGTCCGTCTGGTAGGTACAAACTAGTCTCTCAGTTTTGAAGCTATCGAGCTGAAATTTTGCACAGAACCTTCTTTCTGTTGCACGCTGAAAATATGTCGGAACCAATGGAATCGGACCACTACGTCATATGGCTGCCATAGGAACGACCGGTCCAAAAGTTAGTTTTTGTGAGAAAAACTTTTTTTATTATAGATAGCTTTCTCAAATTTCACTTTGTTTATTAGTATCTTTAACCAATACACAGTTTTGAATTTAATTGAAATCGGGCTACTCTATCATATAGCTGTCATAGGAACGACCGTTCAAAAAGCAAATTTTTGTTAGAAAAACTTTTTTATTTCTGAAGATTCCTTTACCAAATTTCATATTATTCAATCATATTGACTGCCAAACCACGTTCTTAAATTTGGTTGAAATCAACCCACTATTTCATATACCTCTCATAGGAACAGTGAAATCGGAACAAGTTTCACTACTAATTTCAAAGTGGCAAATGCACGGTAAGTCACAACGCAAAGCGTGAAGGGTATCATACCTTCGGCTAGCTCGCTTTTCATTAGCAAGGAAGTGCCCTTGCTGCACGGTCATAGTCACGTATTTCCTACGTATGTATCCACTGAAGATTTTGAGGCACTTCGACGTTTTTGTTCATCACGTTGAGTATTGATGGTGTCTGCGTACTGCGTAGCCATCGAACACTTTTTCGTTAATGATAGCATTTGCTCCAAATATGATTTTAGGAAATTTAGTACTCTTTTGAATAGTTTCAGGTTACCCTTTAGCAGTTAACATACTTCAGAAGTTATTAAGCAATGTTTGCATTTGTGTCTTGTGAAGAAATGTTTACTTTTAATTTTGTTTCTCTTTTTTCTAAATAACTATCACTATTGACTTATATCAAATTGAAGCTCATTTAGTTGTAACAAAAAATCGATTCCTTTCATTTTCTAGTGGGACGATTATTTTACACGTTGTTTGATGAAAAACATCGCTAAAGCCATGATTTTTACTTTTAGTGGGAACAAACGAGCATTTGGCAAAAAGTGATTTTCAAGTGAGATTATCTGGAAAACTGTTTAAGACACGGAAAAAATAGTTACAACTATTTTAACGATTTTTTTTTGTGTTATTTAACTGCCTTTCATCATTATCATCATCGCGGCGCGTCAGCCCGACGTTGGGGCTTGGCCTGGATGGTTGTCCTCCAATTATCTCGGTCACGTGACCGAGTCCTCCTGTCTTTGAACCCAGTAGTTGCCCCGCGTTCCCATATACTGAGCTTTCCCAACAAGCTCTCGGCCATCCCCGCAGTTTAGCTTCGCCGACTCGTCGTCCGTTCATTACTTTCTTCGGCATGCGATCATTGTCAATTCGTTGTACATGCCGCGTCCACTGAAGTCGTTGTACATAGTTTGATGATTTTCAAAACTTCCAGCTCATCGGTCAATTCATACAAATCATGGTTGTACCGGATGCACCATCCGTCTCGATCGCTAACAGCCCCGAAAATTCGCCGTAGAACCTTACGTTCAAATGTGTCTAGCATGTTTCCGGAGGTTTGAGTTAGGCCCCATGCTTCGCAGCCGTAGCATAGCACAGGTCGTATGATGGTTTTGTACACGCGGAGCTTCGTGTTTTTGTGCACATACTTTGATTTCATTGTGGGGAGAACCGAGAAAAAAGTCTTATTAGCTAACTGTATACGTCGCTTCATTTCATTTCTCAGTTTCGTTGGCGTCCCTAGACTAGTTGCAACCCAGGTATATGAAGTCGTTCACGAACTCGATGTTGATGTCCCCCACATTGATGCTCGATTGAGCAAGTGTCCTTGTCGTCGATTGCATCATTATTTTAGTTTTACCCTCGTTGATACGTAGTTCAACATTCTTTGCAGCGGTATCGAGCGTATGCAGAAGCTCTTCTGCGTCGGCCAGTCTTCGGGATATGGTGTTGATGTCGTCGGTGTACGCTGCTAATTGTGTCGACTTGATGAGTAGCGTCTTGCTGTTGTCCATATTCATAACCCGAATAGTGTATTCCAGTGCTAGGTAGAAGAGCATCGGTGCCAGTCCACCACCCTGTTTCAGACCAGTGCGTGTTTCAAATAGATCAGTAAGTCTATTATGGATCCTGACCTGTGAGACAGAGTTGGTTATCCTCATCTTTGACAGTTGATGTTGTACAGTACACCACGATCGATAATGTCGTATGCCTGCTTGAAGTCGACAAAAGTTTTGTACCTATATACGTCTATAGTACATTGTATTCCCAGCACTTCTGGAGTAGCAGTTTGACCGTAAAGAGCTGATCGGTTGTGGGGCGACCAGGTCTGAAACCGCCTTGATGTTCGCCAATGATTCGTTCTGCGTACGGCTTTATTTAATTTCCCAGAATTTTCGTTAAAATTTTATATGACGTACAGACTAGCCCCTGTAATTCTCACACCAAAGTTTATCTCCCTTTTTGTGACTTGGACAGATGAAGCTTCTGCGCCAATCGTCTGGGATCAGCTCGTCCTCCCATACTCGCAGGAGTAATCGATGTATGTCATTAGCTAGACCCGTTTCACCGAAATTTAGCAGTTCAGCTGGAATCTCGTCAGCGCCCGGCGCTTTATTTCGTGGTCTCTACTGTCGGGGTTTGTGTAGGTGGACCTAGATCAACAATATCGTGGAGAGCTTCTTGTGTGGTAGGTTCAGAAGCTCTTCAAAATAAGAGGCCCATCGTTTGTTAATGCCATCGGTGTCGCTGATGATATTTCCACCCTTGTCCTTACAGAGGCTAGTCCGCTGTTGATAGCCGTCCTTAATTGTATTTACTAGTTTGTACGCTTGTCTGGTGTTCTTATTAGCTAAGTTTTCGATAATATTCAGCAACTGCTCGTCAAAGTATTTAAGTCTCTTACGTCTAATTATTCTTTCCGATATTCGCCGTAGCTCGCCACGTTTTTAGGGTTTTGTATTAAAAACAAAACCCTTATGAAATCGGTCAAATGTCTGTCCGTCTGTCCGTCTGTCCGTCTGTCCGTCTGTCCATGAAATATCTCACGAACGGCTGAAGCTACATACATGAAATTTTGTGGGAGTATGTAGAATTATTATAATTCGCCGGAGAAAGCGATTCGTTGTAATAGGCTTACTTTAAGGGGATGTCCCCATAGAGGGGAAATGAAGGTCAAAATTTTTTTTTCATCTGGTATAGGCAAGTGGGGTATCATAAGAAAGGTAACACCGAGTACATTTCATTTCCGGTATTTTCATCAAATTTGAAAAAAGGGGAAAAGAGATAGAGGGGAAAATATGTGATCCGAGTTTGTCCCCCCCCCCTCGCATTTCGATACCGTTATACTTAGAAATATGAAAATTTGCAGAAAGGCGGCATTTTACTAGTGTAGAAAACCGAAAATCGTAGAATTTTGATATCTCAACAAAAAAGGTTAATAATAGTACATTTCTATAGTTGCAGTTAGCATACCCCTACACGCCTTAAGCACAGCCGAGGTCAAAAATATTGATGGCCAATGATAACCAACATCATTGGCAATAATATCTTTAAGTTTCATTACAATCACATAATATTTAATAATAGTACACTCATTTAAAATTAGGCATTTTGACACTATCCACACAAAAATTACACCTACCGGCCTCATATGTAGGTGTGAGTACTACTTTTATGTTGTTTTTCGTAGCGCGAATTGCAGTTATTTAATTAATCATTTTTGAAAGGGTGAAGATTAGTTGGGGGCGCTACGTCGTAATTGGCAAACTTTACCGAGTGGAAGGGGGGAGGGGTCCACATAGAGGCGAAATTAAGCTCAACATTTTTTTTTTCGACTGGTATAGGCAAGTGAGGTGTCGTGAGAAAGGTAATGTTGAGTACATTCCATTTTTTCGCATTTTCTTGAAATTTGTAGAAAGGGGAATAGTGGGGGAGGAGAAAATATTAGTTCGTAATTTGCCCCCCCCCCCCCCTGGCATCTCGAGACTGTTAGAATTATGAAAACTTACAGGAAGGTGGGTTCCGAATAGCATATAAAATGGAAAATAATGGAATCTGTATATCTTCTCAGAATAGGTAAGTAATAGTTTATTTCTGTAGTTACAGTTAGCACACCTCTGTATGCCTTAAACACGTTCGAGGTCAAAAGTACTGATGGCCAACGATAACCAACATCTTAGGCAATAATATGTTCTAAGTTTCGTTACAATCACGTAATATGAATTGGCGTGTAAAATGTAAGTAGGTAAGACAGTTTAATTAAAATATGTTTTTTTTTTGTCCATCTGAGTGGTATCAAGAAGAGCAACGAGCCGATATTTATATACCAAAATAAGCGCTTGCTAAAATACAAAACCCTCGGATTGCGGGCGTAGCCTTCTATATTCCGGTTTCATTTTCTTTTGGCACTGGTTGCTCGTTGAATCCATTGTCTATAGGCCTCGTTTTTCGCTTCAAGAGAATTTTTGCATTCTTCGCCAAACCAGTCATTTTGCGTTTGCCGGGCTTTATATCCCACGACCTTCTCTGCGACCTCTTTAATGGTACCCATGAGTTCTTCCCAGAATGCAAGGAAGACTGTATTGCTCAAGGGCGATAGTATACGCCACCGCCGTAGCATCGCTCAGAAGCTACTCAACCGCAAAGATTTTGGGAGGACTGATTCTCGATTGGAGTACGGAAATTCTACATCTGTACGTCGTCTTCACCCAGTGACGATCTGAGCCGCAGTTTGTTCCTCGATAGGAGCGTACATCTATCACACTAGAAGTCCATCTCTTGCAAATGAGGACGTGAGCAGTTTGGTTGACGTTACAAGTGTCAGGAGACTTGCAGGTCCTCCTTTGAATACGTCGATGCGGGAAACACGTAGAGCTTACGACTAAATTCCTGCTGCAGGCGGAGTCGATAACTCGCTGGCCGTTGTCGTTACATTTTTCATGGAGACTCTGGCATTCTGTAGTCCCCCAGTGTCAACTTTCATTTCCGACTTTGGCGTTAAAGTCTCCCAGCAGCGTTTTGACTTCTTTTGTGGAAAGTGAGTCGAAGAGAGTCTCAAGGCGGGCCGGGCCTATAACTCGTCTTTACTTCAGTGGGGGCGTGCACATTGATGAGCCAGATATTGAAGAATCGAGTCTTAATGCGAGTCGCTCACAGCCGTTCTTTTATGAGTTTAAAGTCGGTAATGTACGGCTTGAGGTGATTTTTCACTATAAATGCAGTGCCGGATTAGCCACGTAGCAGAAGTCAGCAAATCCTACGGGCCCCGCGCCTTGGAGGGCCTCGCGCTTGTCCGCAAAAAAATAACTGTCAAGTAAGGTTCCATTCAAATATTAAAAACGGGCGCTAGCCACATATTCAAGCGGCTTTGAAATTTATTGCAGACCATTCAATATTTTGCGAAGAAATATCCGTGTGAGGGCTTTCGGCAACAACTTGTGTTGAGTTGTAGTTTTAGGGTCTGTTCATATGATGTTTAATCGATGCGAATTTAAATAAATCGATGTTCGAATGAATTGGGTATAGTTAATAAGTAAAATAGTAAAAATAAATATTAGGCCTCGACATTTTAAAAATTATATGAGTTAAAACATCAATCTCCGGTGATGGTTAGGCGACCATCGTGGGTTACAATTTGGGTGTATTTCATGAAGTTTCGAACTCTGGACCCCCGACAGGCGACAAGGCATACGCCAAATTCGCCGAATATAGCGCCACATGCTGAGGATACATGGTCGATACTAATCGTCAACCACAACCATGCATATCGACTTTACTGAATTGTTGTTCAATATTTTCTTCAAAAATTTGACGCTTCATTACAGTCAAGACCTTAACACAGGTTACGCTCTTTATATTTAAATCATTACATGGCTACGTTCAAGAAATGCGATCCACATATTAATAGAGACAAAAGCCAAAGCCCTAGTTGGCTGTGAAGAATATCAGCAATCAATTTTAAGAAAACGCAAGCGAAATGCAAAGTACGACCATTTCAGCGGCTCTACTATACTCGATGAAGTTGTAGAAAATCAAACACCTGGACAATGTTTTGAAATTCATGTGTTCATTGTCATCATTAATAATATAACTGTCTGCATTAGCTAAACCCATGGAAGCTTACCATCAAGTGACCAGTGTATTTGGTATACTTCGGCAATTAAGGACTTCAACGGCAGAAGAGATCTTGGAAAGAACTTCAATTATCGTCAGTTCTTACCCAGATGATGTGGAAGATAGTCTGGGAAATGAACTGGTGCAGTTTGCTGAGCTACTGGAATCAGATGTGGCTGCCGATATTGACATCAAAAAGCACGAGGCTCTGGAAATTCAATTGTATAAGCTTTTAATGAAAAATTCATTAGAATCATGATTCCCAAATGTAGAAATAGTGTTACGCATTTACTTGAGTTTGATGATCACCAACTGCAGCGGAGAACGTTCTTTTTCAACGTTGAAGCGCATTAAAATTGTGTTAAGAAATACAATGGAACAAGAACATTTAAATGATCTCACGATAATGAACATTGAAAACGACTTACTTAGAAACATGGATTTCACGAGTGTTATCTCTAAATTTGCCCACATTAAATCACGAAAAGTCTATTTGTAAATGTGCTGTTTTATTTTAAACAGTGGAACCTCGATTATCCGAAACTTTTTTAAATGAATCCTCGATTATTCGGACTGCCAGCGGCGAGTTATTTCATGATTAAGGTTGACGTATTTAAGTAATCTTAAAAAAAATATGTACGTATGTACGAAAATGTATCATTCATCTCTTAATTAACATTAGTTTTTGTTGATTGTAATAAGTTTAACTTGATTTTGTTGTTTTGAATAAACTCATATTAACCCTTGGAAGATAACCATATGGCAACGTACCTAATAGATGACCATATGCGTGTGACGGAGGTTATCATTCAATTATCCGGATTTTCGGTTATCCGAATGGGAATGACTTACGACAACAATTAGTCCGGTTAATCGAGGTTCCAGTGTATTCTTAACTTTAGTACCTAATGTAAATCAAGGGCCCCGCGCTGCCTTTATCCGGCACTGTATAAATGCTACTCCAAACTGCTTGCGGCCCGATGGTTTGCCACTTGTAAAAATTGTGTGCGATTTCTTGCCATTGATCTCGCTGCCAAGCCAATTTGTTTCCTGGGCTGCACTAATGCTCAATTTGTACTTACCGACCTGTTGAAAGAGGGCCTTCTCGGCCCCCGGTTTGTTCATGGAGCGTACATTCCAGGATCCAAAAGAATAATCCTTTAGTCGTTTGCGTGGTCGTCGTTTTTGATCCGTCCAATCCGAGGCTTTTGTTCCAGGTTTCTTGGGGTGGACTGGTTTTTACAAGGACGAGTTGTCATCACATAGCTTAACCCGATTCAGGGGGTGGCCTCGTAGATAGCCACTTCAGATGGTTTAATAAATGTGCTGGAGTTCACACAACAATGTTGCAGGTCCAACTATACAAATCATTCCATCCTACTAAACCTGAGACGCTTATGTGTGGTCAGCCATTCAGGCTACACCTATCTGCCTTTTTCCAAACTGTCTTATCGCTACGACTTAGCTGTCAGCGATTTGACACACCGCCGTTACCAAGGGGAGCCTACGGGGAGGACTATGAAAAGGTCTTTTGAGCAAAAAACGTAATTCTCACACCCAGTCAGACAGTAATAAAAATTGCAAACAAGTCAATTTGTTGTTAATGAATTAATTATAAATATAGCTATTTAGACATACTCCTACAAACTTTAATGATAAATATTACAATCATTGCATGGAATACGATAAAATCTCCTTCCGAATTTTCGTCACCTCTTCACGATGTTCCTCCCAAAATTATTCTTCATATTTTGCTTTGCATCTCAGATAGCAGAATTAAACACCTGTTGTCAAGCGTTGTTTCTCAAATCCTTCGTATCCGTATCCAAATGTCTGCATCTGACAGTGGATTATTGTTCATTTCAAAAGCTCATCGTTTCGCAGTCGACAATGGGAAACAGGGACAAAATATCGATGGCATGGTTGCCATCAAATTATATGAAAGGTATTCAGCCCCAGGACACTGCCGCGTCGCGTCGTCGTACGAAGAATGATGCTAAGCCGTTTTGCATAGACACACAACATGACTGGGGACTATCCAAAATGTATTCGTACAGGAACAGGACTATAGCCCACTAACAGACAAGCCAGGCCATGTACAGAAGTTTAACCCTTGACAAAATGGAACAGACTCGATTACGCACCACCTCATGTCCTAGCCATTGTAGGACCACTCACAAAGAAATCGCAATGAAAGAAAGAGCTCTTGTGAATTTATGGAGGTTTCCCATTGGCGAAAAAGCATCAATTTAAGAGTTTCGGGACCGAAAAAGGAATTGGGAAACGGGAGAACAAGATGAAAATGAGGGAATCATAAAATGGAGGGCGATGTCTGTAGAACATGTTTATCAAATGGCATGCAATTTATAAAGATTTATATGAAAAAATAAATGCTAGGTAGTAAATTTTGCATCCCTTGTGCTACACCCTCGGAAATATTGATGCCATTTTGAGCTTTCATAATGGATTGACTTCTGTACGAGCAACGTTATAACCATCGGATTTTGACTTGAATAATGTTCGCAATATTCGCAATTTGTTATGCTGAAGAATAGTGTGAATTCTACAATAATCTTACGAAATTGGACAGTTTACTGATAATTTTAAGATACAATATATAGTAAATACTATGGAATTGCAACCTTTCTTTTGAATTTCAAATACAACAAATAGTCTAACACTACGTTTACGCTGGACTCGAAATTTTGTAAAATGGGATTTAGGCGAAATTTTCCTGAAACCAATGGATTTTGCATACATTTTATCGCCAAACGAAATCTTGATAGCTAGCAAGGACACCATGAAATCCTGCTGAATTTGCGATTGAAATTCTGATGTGATACGGCAATGTCCCACAAAACATGACAATATAATAGTGCGAAATTCCCAATGACAAAACAATTAATTTCCAATACCGATGAGAGTTAAAGTTTAAAATGTTAACAAAATACAAAAAAAATGAAACCGGAATATAGAAGGCTACGCCCGCAATCCGAGGGTTTTGTAGCAAGCGCTTATTTTGGTATACAAATATCGGCTCTTTGCTCTTCTTCATACCACTCAGATGGATAAAAAAAAAGATACAAAGTATCTATTTTACACTGCATGCAGATACATCGGAACATGGATATGTCTATGACCACCGACTGCGTGGAACCTGTTCTGTTGAAGATATCGACGTAAGTTTTATAAAGATCCCAGTATAGTTATCCTGGATGAAATCATTCGAAAAAACACGTCCCACGCTTTCGGTAGGCATAAGACATATCCATGTACCCATGTATCTGGTGGCAGTGTAGATACTCGTCATAAATTCTGCTTTGCTTTGTCCTGTCCGTTCGGGCTCTTTTCTCTCGCGGGATCGTTTCGTTTTCGTTTGCATCGCGTGTGTGCAATATTCACCTCCTCTCGTGCACCCTGTTCTATCTACCCGTTCATTACTGTTTGCAGACTGCAGCCTATCGACATTTCTCTGAGTAAGTTTCTGCTAATCGCAATCACGCTTCCCACCAGCTTTTCCCAATCGGACGTGTATTGTGTTTGTGTATCTATTGCAAAATCGCTCCCACACTATCCGCCTCATCCCGCCCCTTTAATCAACAGTTCGAGTCCGGCACACACAATCCGTTTCTCAAGTAACGCGTGCGACTCTATGCGATTATCTCCGGCAAACAGAAAGGGAAACTAACAAAAGTAAACAAAACATTCCAACATATGCTCAAAGAGAATGCTCAAGAAAAATTTTGGAATTTTTGCAGAAGTGGGGCATTTGATCTTCTGCAGACCTCTGAATGTACATCATGTCACGATGAGCTGCCCGGAACTATAACATCCTGCGACGAATATTTCTCTATTTCGGGGCTTGGGAGATTCTAGCTCGCCTAGTATAAATCCGCCATTTTGTTCTTTATGTTTATTGCACGTGTGGTGGGGGCCCACATTGTGGACCAGTCAGACCTCAAATCGCCGCCATTGCAAATGCACAAACACAGTCGCTGGATCACCCGATTTGGCTCCACTGGACTTCATCCACTCTCGCTATCTTCGGGGGGCGGGAACTATGTACACTCTCTCAAATTGCGTCTGCGCATGTCTAAATGTTAGTCGAACTGACTACTTGCTACTTTTTCTGGGACCCTAGTGATTCAGATAGTACAACACGGGCTATTTTATTAAATGATGAATGAGAATTGGCGGAAATTGAAGGTCATTGAAAGTCCTTGGACGTCCTTGACCTAAATAATGAGTAAAAATGGAATTTCATTCATTGTGACCCCAGATTGGGTCTATGCATGTGCATGTTATTATATGAGAATGATATGAATGAATGAGAGGAGGAGGTCCGCTGCCCTGAGCGAAATTTCGCATACATTCAGAGACCATAAATTGCGTGTGAGCATGTCGAGCGAGGAGAGCAGACGACTTCTTGCGACGTGTTCTGGGGGCCTAGTCAAGTTAGGTAGTACGGAGCATTTTGAATGTATGGTATGGTGTGTATGCAGGAGTTTTGATTATGGCGTCGCGTTGACTGAGAGCGTGGGACAGAGAGCACAGAGAGCGCCTGTTCACCCGTACACTATGTTATTTCTTGCCGTCCACAACGTCAACCTTTATCGCTATCAAATCAACATCCCAACATGTACACACAGGATCCCCGCAAGCGCGCCGCCCGCGCGGATCCACAAGCAACAGCCATGCACAATGAGCACTTCACTCAAACGACATGCACAACCAGAAAAGAAAAATTTTCAATGGGCTTGTTTCCTCTTCTGACCCCCGAGTAGAAAAACAGACATTTCGTGTGACGGACAGATTTTTAGGATGACCCCCAGCTATAAGGCATATCCATGTCAAAACATAATTAAAATGTCTTACCCACTTACATTTTACATGCCAATTCATATAACATGATTGTAACGAAACTTAGAACATATTATTGCCTAAGGTGTTGGTTATCGTTGGCCATCAGTTCTTTTGACCTCGAACGTGTTTAAACCATGCAGAGGTGTGCGAACTGTAACTATAGAAGTACACTATTATTGACCTTTTCTGAGAAGATATACTGATTCCATTATTTTCCATTTTATCTGCTATTCGGATCCCACCTTCCTATAGGTTTTCATAATTCTATGTATAACAGTCTCGAAATGCCAGGGGATGGGGCAAATTACGAACTAAAATTTTCTCCTCCCCCACTGTTCCCCTTTCTACAAATTTTAAGACAATGCGAACAAATGGAATGCACTCAACATTATCTTTTCACGACACCTCACTTGCATATACACGGCGATAAAGAAATTTACCTTCATTTCACATCTATGTGGACCCCTTCACACCCCCCCCCCCCCCACCCCTCCTTCCACCCGGCAAAGTTGGCCAATTACGACGCAGTGCCCCCAACCAGTCTTTACCATTTCAAACATGATTAATTCGCACTACGAAAAACAACATGAAAGTAATACTCACGCCTATGAGGCCGTTAGGTGTATTTTTTGTTTGGATAGTGTCAAAATGGCTAACTTTAAATGAATATACTATAATTAAATCGTGTACAAAACCATTATACGACCAGTGCTATGCTATGGCTGCGAAGCATGGACCCTAACTCAAGCCTCCGAAAACATGCTAGACACTTTTGAACGTAAGGTTCGACGGCGAATTTTCGGGGCTGTTTGCGATCGAGATGGATGGCGCATCCGGTACAACCATGAGTTGTATCAACTGTACGATGAGCTGGAAGTCTCGAAAATCGTCAAACTACAACGACTTCAATGGGCAGGGCATGTACAACGAATGGACGATGATCGCATGCCTAAGAGAGTAATGAATGCAGAACGAGTCGACGGAGCGAGACTGCGAGGACGACCGAGATCTCGTTGGGAGAGCTCAGTAGGTGTGGACGCCGCGCAGCTGCTGGGCTCCCAAAATTGGAGGACGCGGTCACGTGACCGAGATAATTGGAGGACAATGATCCAGGCGGCCAAGGCCCGACGTCGGGCTGTCGCGCCACGATGATGATGATGATAATTAAATCTGTCATCCCGGTGAATAACTGGCTTAGTCCATTTTTGATGGTTTTCAGGGCGCACGTTTTTAACTTTGAGTTGTTGTGCAAAATCGGGATTTCGCAACTATCCCTTGAAACATGGCCAAATATTATTGAAAGTTGGTCATTTAGCAAATCCAATTACACTTATTGGTTATTGAGATATCAGAGTTGACCGATCATTCGCCAACAATTTTCCACAGTCTTAACCGATTATGCACACGACTAAATTATTCGGAAAAACGTTGCCTTCTTTTTTATTTATTATAATATTGCTAGTTATCTCTCTCTGGTTCCTGTTAACCCCTTGTAGGGCATAGGGCATTAACCACGCTTACTTTCCACCTCGTCCTGTTCGTCGCTATCGCTTTCAGCTCACTCCACGACTTGCCTATTGAGGCACCCTCTCTCTTAACTGATCTTCTCCAGGTTTTATTAGGTCGTCCAACACGGCGACTTGCGTTGGTTCCCTGCGGGTTCCAATCGAGAGCCTGTTGAGCTATGTTGTTCGACTCTTTTCGGAGAGTGTGACCTATCCATTGCTACTTTCGCCTTTTAATGGAAGTGTCTATCCTGTCCTGACCAGTAGTAGTAAGAAGGTCGTCGTTAGAAATTACCTTCGGCCACCGTATGTGTAGGATGCGCCGTAGACACTGGCTTACAAAAGTTTGCAACCTAGTTGTTATCTCATTGGTCACCTTCCAAGTTGAACAGCCATATAAAAGCGCTGATTTTACGTTGGTTTCGAAGATCCGGAGTTTGGTGCGTTTGGAAATGTCGTTTTGCAAGAAAGGAGGCAAACTGAATAAAGCTGCTCGAGCCTTGTTGATACGAGACTATACATCAGCATCCGCTCCACCATTTGCTGTAACTACGCTTCCGAGGTAGCAGCAACTATCAACTTTCTCGACTGACTACCCCGAAACACAAATTCCACTTTGCCTTCCTGGATCCAAGCTCAAGTGCTTAGTCTTGGCAGCCTTGATTTTAAGCCTCGCATTACGGTTTTCGCAATGCAGAGCATCAGACATTTGAGCTACTTGATCTGAATTATTTGATAGAGGACAAATATCGTCACCATAGTCTAGGTGTTGAAGGTATTTGAGCAACTTCCATCTTATACCCTTGTTCTGGTGTTCTTGAAGCGCGCCGCTCAGTACATCATTAATGGCAACTAAAAACAATATTGGTGACAAAATGCAGCCTCACTCCGCTACGCACCTCGAAAGGATCTGATAGTTTACCCTTGTGTAAGACGTGACATTGGGCTCCTTGGTAGGACTCCTTAATAATGGAAATTATTTTATCTGTTATGCCTCTTCTACGTAAAGCCCTCCAGATGTATTCCCGGCCAACGCCGTCAAACGCCTTCTCGAAATCGATGAACACACACTCTGCGGACTATTCAGTAATACTTCGGAGGGTGTTCATGTGGTCGCTACATGAGAAGGCCTCGCCAAAGCCGGGTGGTTCATCATTCAATGTGCGGTCAACTGTTTGTTTGATCCGGTTCACGATTATTTTTGCCATCAGTTTGGATACTGCTGGGGGAAGACAGATCCCATGCCAATTATTGCAATCCTTCAGGTCGCCTTTTCTCGGGATCTTAATAATGACGCCTTTAAGGAGATTTTTGCAAACCCAACACTCTTGGATAAGGGGGAGAAATATATCCGCAGTAGCATTTGCATCCGATTGAAAGAGTTCCACCGGAATTCCATCTATCCTCGGGGCTTTACACGCTTCCATCGATTTAATAGCCGCGGTTACATACAGCTTAGATGGTGGGCTGATAAGCTTAAAAGGGTTGCACTGTCACCGCGGTAAGCCGCTTCCTCTGCCTTCTCCGTTAATGCGTTGATATAATTTCGCTTGTACCGTCTTACGCGCCTTTGCACGCCTTTCTGTAGTGAACGGTATTCAGCTCTGAGTTGGTTTTTGGCTAAGTCGTCAGCAGCTGAGTTAATCTTTTCCTTAACTCTCTTGCGTGCTTAGATTAGAGACTATGTAGAGTCGCTAATGAATGGTCTCCTATCGCGCTCTAACCGATTCGCAAATGTTACGCCACACGAAATAAATGAGTCCTTAGCGACTTTCCATCAACTATCAATTGTAGGATTCTCACAAGGTGGTGGTGCAATAGCTCTCTCGTGCAAGGCGGTGGAATATGCAAGTCTTATTGATGGATCTTTAAACTTTTACACAGCAAAACGTAGCAAGATTCGTGCATTTTGAGGGCGCTGGATCGCTGCCGTTCGTAAGCGTGTTTTTGCGATAACAAGTTGGTGGTCGCTGCCAACATCAGCACCTCGCTTCGACCTGACGTCCAAAAGACAATTCCTCCATGTCTTGGAAACGGCTATATGGTCAATCTGGTTTTCTGTTCTGCCATCCGGAGAGGTCCAGATTGTTAAGTGGTAGCGTTTGTACTTGTACCGTCAATGACGATTTGATGAGAGTTGCAGAACTCCACGAACATCTCGCCATTTTTGTTCCTGTAGCCTAGGACATGATTGCCCATTAGGTGTTCTAAGCCTACGTAGTCAGACCCCACTTTGGCTTTGAGATCCCCCATGATAATTTCTATGTCACCTTTGGGAGCTACGGGAAACGATTAACTCCAACGTTCCGTCCCGATTGTACGTGAAATGCAATATTGCCAAAGTTACGTTAGATTCTTTGCTAGCATAGATAAATTTATCAAACGTTGAACTTGTTCTAGGAAATCGACATAGTTGTGATCATAGACTACCATGTTTATGTGAAATTGTACATTAGTAGTTAATTATAGGTACATTCAGTGATTACTTGTTTACAATCGATCTACATAATTCGGCAATCCCGAAGAATCACAATTTTGTATGTGTGATATGAGTGTACATAACTGGGTAACTTGTTAATAATGCTTATACATCCAAGGGCCCGATTCCGCAAGAGTGAATTTTTTCAGTGCGCACCGAAGAAATGCGATTCCGCAAGAGTGAGATGAATTTTTTCGGTGCGCACCGTGCTGAATTGCAAAAATGCGATTCCGCAACGATGCGATGAGTTTTTTTTGACAGTTCCGGTGCGCACCGTGCGAATATATTTTGCACTGGCTATTTGGTAAGTGCAAAATATATTTTTTTATAAATTATGTATTAAATTGTTGATTTCTGCATACGAAGGTGGAGTATTACTTTTCAAAGCAGAAATGGATGAAGGGCGGAGCTTCGTGTTGAATCTAAGGACAAAAATATCCGTATAAAAATTCATAGTGAAGATGAGAAGTTTTTGTTTCCGTATCCGGGGCCTTCTTTAGCAATTAATATTAGGGGGATTCACGCTCAGTGTCGTAAATGTCGTAAACGTCGTATTCGTCGAAAACTTCTGTATTTGTCGTATTTGTCGTAACGTTGTAAACTTCTGTCATTTTACTATGGCAGAAGTTTTCGACGAATACGACGTTTACGACATTTACGACATTTACGACACTGAGCGTGAATCCCCCTAATATTAATTGCTAATTATTGTTATCCCGTTTTCATTCGGTCACTAGGACCGACCATTTCTGAAAGAAGATTATAAGGGGATTCATGCTCACGTCGTATTTGTCCTAAAATTAAAATATAAACTTCTGTCATTAGTCTATGGGGATGACAGAAGTTTACGACGAATACAACGTTTACGATATTTACGGCAAGGAGCGTGTTTATGTTTCGTTTGATGCAGAGCATACGAATTATGAAAAATCTGGCGGAAGTGACTTTGGTCGTCATTGAAGTCAAACAAGAAAAGTAACAATAGGGGGATTCATCGTCGTCGTCGTAAACATCGTATTTGTCGTAAAGTTGTAAACTTTTGTCATTTTACTATGGAGATGACAGAAGTTTACCACGATTACGACATATACGAAAAGGAGTGTGAATCCCCTAAATGATAATATTTAACGATAGATGTGAAATGGTCCGTGGTTGGGAGTTTAATATACTCGTAAACACAAGACTTTTCCTCCTGAAAGAGAATAAATGTTATTGATCGATTCTATAATTTCATATGAAGCATGAACGTCACCCATTTTTATGATGTTTTCAGCAATCAGAAAAATTACACACGTTTGACGTTCGTTTGAAAAATTCATTCAGCACTGAAAAACTCACTAGCTTTTGCTGAATTGCATCAGTGCGCACTGATATTTTCGGTGATTTTTTTCAGTGAGTTTTTTCGGTGCTCACTGAAAAAACTCACTCTTGCGGAATCCGGCCCCAGGAAAATATTTGCGCATAAATGGTTAACTCATCTTGACCACTAGATGTGACTAACTGAACAACTTTGTTTGGCCAGTTATTCACCAATAGGATTTACTGTCTGTTTTTGGTTATATTTACTTAACTCATTCTGGTAAGCAAAAGTGAAGATGGACGAAAACGCTCATCTTTATAACTCCGTTAAAAACAAACGTATGAGTTTGCCATTTATACACTAAGAGGAAAACATCTTTCTGCTTCTCTAAGGACACTTACATAACTCATTTTGGCCAAAATTGGACTTAGCCAGTTATTCACCGGGATGACAGAAATATTATGTGATTGTAATGAAACTTACAAATATTTTTGCCAATGATGTTGGTTATCATTGGCCATCAATATTTTTGACCTCGGGTATGTTTAAGGGGTGCAGGGGTGTGCTAACTGCAACTATAGAAATGTACTATTATCAACCTTTTTTGATGAGATATCAAAATTCTACGGTTTTCGGTTTTCTATGCTATTGAAATGCCGCTTCCCTGCAAATTTTAATATTTCTAACTATAACGGTTTCGAAATGCAAGGGCGGGAGGGGACAAACTCGGATCACATATTTTCCCCTTCTTCTTCTTTTCCCCTTTCTTCAAATTTAATAAAAATACCAAAAATGGAATGTACTCGGTGTTACCTTTCTCATGATACTTGCCTATACCAGATGAAAAAAAAATGCTGACCTTCATTTCCCCTCTATGGAGACCTCCCCTTAAAGTTAGTCTATTACAACGAATCGCTTTCTCCGGCGAATTATAATAATTCTATAATTATGTAATACATATATATAATAATTAAATTATTTCTATTTTTATACCCTAGACTTTTAGTATAGGGTATATTGTTTTTGTCACGACGGAAATATGTAACACCTTAAAGGAGGCTCCGGAGGTATAGCAATGTATATATATAAATGATCAGGGTCACCTCCTGATTCGATTTAGCCATGTCTGTCTGTCCGTTCGCACGATAACTTTCGATAGAATGAAGCTAGAGCCTTGAAATTTTGGTCAGATGTTGGAAGTATGATCTAGTTGGTTGGTATTGAAAACGGGCATGATCAGGCCAAGAGAACGCCTACCTCCCCTATATATGTAAAATACTTAATGTATCCATAACTCCCGATTAGATAAACATGAAAAGCTCTAGCTTTGGTAGATTGCTCGTGAGGGTAATCTTATACTCTCTTGGAAAAATAAAATCGATCAGTTGAAAACTAACGGCAATTTTCTTACAAAAAGCCCCGTACTACCCTACTTTTCAGGTTTTTTGTCCATAACTCTTGAACAAATTAACGTAGACATCTGATTTTTGGTATGTAACCCTGAAGTGAGAAGTTGCTTAAGTTTTAGTAAGTTGGGCATAATCAGATCAAAGGAACGCCTACCTCCCCTACAAAATTTAAAAAATTCAATATTTCTTTAATTACGATAACTTTCGATAGAATGACACTAGCGAGTTGAAAATTTGGCAGAACGTTGGTAGTAACATCCTGATAGTTGGTATTGAAAATGGGCAAGATCCGACCTAAGGAACCCCTACCTCCCTTACAAATGAAACTTCAAATAAGCGATAACTTTTGATAGAATGAAGCCAGCGACTTGAAATTTTGGCCGAATGTTTGAAGTGAGATTGGGTTAGTTGGCATTAAGGATGGGTTAGATCCGACCTAAGGAACCCCTACCTCCCCTAGAAATGAAATTTTAAATAAGCGATAACTTACGACAAAATAAAGCTAGCGACTTGAAATTTTGGTCAAATATTTGTAGTATGATCCAGTTGGCTAATACTGAAAATACGTAAAATCCGACCAATGAAACCCCTGCTTTCCCTACAAATGAAACTTCAGATAAGCGATAACTTCCGATAGAGTAAAGCTAGACACCTGACATCTTTTTTTTTTTATGTTTGTATATTTGTTAAGATCCGATCCAAGGAACTTCTACCACCCCTAAAAGTGAGACTTCAAATAAGCAATAACTTTCGATAGAATGAACCTAGCGACTTGAAAAATTCGACAAATATTTGTAGAATGGGTTAGTTAATTGATTTTTAGAATGGCCAAGATCCTCATGAATGTATGCCAACCTCCCCTATAAACTGGCCATATAGGAAACTCACTTTTAATGCATATGGTCTTTGCCAATTTGTACTTTTGGTATCACCACTAGGTCTGTACAAGCCTAGGGTATATACGCTGCGGACAAAATGATGTTAGCTCGCGGGCCGGATAAAAATCTGAGGCGGGCCGGATAAAAATCTGAGGCGGGCCGGATAAAAATCTAAGGCGGGCCGGAGTTTGCCGACCCCTGATCTGGATGGAAAGTTCAAAAGCTCTTCAAAATAAGAGGCCCATCGTTTGTTAATGCCATCGGTGTCGCTGATAATGTTTCCATTCTTATCCTTACAAACCTAGTACTGGGTTGATAGCCATTTTTAATTGTATTTACTAGTTTGTACGCTTCTCTGGTGTTCCTAATTATATAAGTTTTCATTAATATTCAGTAACTGCTCGTCAAAGTATTAGCGTCTCTTTCGTCTAATTATTCTAGTCGATATTCGCCGTAGCTCGTCATATTTTTCCATTTTGGCTCTAGTTGCTCGTTGAATCCATTTCTATGCGGGAAACATCTAGACAAAGTTCGATAAGCCGCTGGCCGTTGTCGTTACATTTTTCATGGAGACTGTGGCCTCCAGTGGTCCCCTGGTGCCAACTTTCATTTCCGACTTTCGCGTTAAAGTCTCCCAGCAGCAGTTTGAAGTCGTTTGTTGAAGTGAGTCGAAGATAGTCTCAAGGCGGTCGTAGAACTCGCCTTTTAGTGCGTCTTCTTTAACTTCGGTGGGGGCGTGCACATTTATAAGCCAGATGTTGAAGAGTCAAGTCCTAATGCGAATCGAATCGAAGTCAATAATGTGCGGTTGGAGGTCGCCCCTTCCAAAAATCGTGTACTATTCCTTGTCATTGATCTCGATGTCAAGCCAATTTGTTTCCTGGACTGCGTTAATGCTCAGTTTGTAATGGGCTCATTCATAGAACACTGAGCAGCTACGTAGCGACATCTCCCCTCCATGTCACAAGGTGCGACAGCTAATTGTCACAAACTTGTTTTGTGAATACACCGGCTACTTACCGAATTTGTGACATCAGCTGACACGCCAAATGTCTGACAAACGGCTGTCTGTTTAAATTGTTTGGTTTGGCCGGGTTTCAAATCACTCGCAATAAGGACTTGGTAATAAACGCTACTGGTCACATACAAAGCATTCGGAATACCCGTGGTCAACTATGCTGCTAATGTGCGGTCTTAGAATTATTTGACACCGAGGAGGTTGAAACGGAATTAACATGTAACACACATACACATTGCAACTCTGACCATTCGCTACAACAGCAATACACGGTTGCTGCGGCAACCGGTTAAATGTCTAATTAGCCAAAAATGCACAGCACCGCGAACTCATAATAGAAGTCGTGCCGGTCCCATTGCTAATAACTGAATACGATGACGCGCATCATAAGTTGTCGCGCTATGCCCCAGGCCTCACTAAGAGCATAACCGCGCATACACAACGAAAATACAATTAACGTAAAATTTTCGATCGTCGTCCATACAAATTCAAATGACGCGCGCACCATCTGTGATGCGAATTGTGAAAACAAAAATGTATCACGCTCCAAGCCAAGGGAGCGTGGAAAATTTCAGCTCAGAAGGAGAAGTAGCCGCTCAGCAACGGCTCCATTGAGCGATTGCATTCTCCAGACATTGGGACAGTAGCGCTCCACAGCGCCCAAGAGGGAAAGGAGCGCTCAGGGAGCGATGATGATTCCTGAATGCAGGCATTCTTAACATGTTGGAGGTTGGCCTGTACGGTCCCCGGTTTGTTCAGGGAGCGTGCATTTCAAGATCTGAAAGAATGTCCGTTAAAAGTTTGCGTGGTCGTCATTGATGATCCCTTGAATCCAAGGCTTTTGTTCCAGGTTTTATGTAAACCCTATCTAAGGGTGTCCTCGGTGATAGCTGCTTCAGGTGGTTCATAAGGTGCAAGAGTTCATACAACTATGTTGCAGGGCACCATGAAATAAGCCATTTGGAAATAAGGCATTATTAGAAAATTTCGATTGAAACCGAAAGTAGCCATGCATAGATTCTTTCGGTTTCACACACAACGCTTAATTTCGTTCAAAACGAAGGCGAGTATGTATATGGGTATTTTAGCTTTCCTTCGCATACCTTATTTCGGTTTGAAATTGTGCATAGCAAAAAAAATGCTGAATGTGGATATGCTAGGACGAAACGGTTGTAGGTACATGTACAAAGAGTGAAACGGGGGACCTAGGGTTACATGCAGGAGTTCGCAACACCCTTGGAGCGGAGCTAGCACAGCTCGTTCCAAACCGAAATTATTCATGCACACTTGTGCAATACTGCGGGTTGTGAATTAACAGTCGCTTGTGTGGGCTTCGCTTCGTACGCTCGCTCCGCTCTTAAGGGATCACAACCCTCAGTATCGCACAAAAATGAACGCTCGTTTCGCTCGCTCTAGGTACAACAGTCCCTTGTGTGGGCTCCGCTCGCTCCGCGCTTAAGGGATCATAATCCTCAGTATCGCACATACAAGGACGCTCGTTTCGCTCGCTCTGGGTACAAAAGCCCCATGTGTGGGCTCCGCTCGCTCCGCACTTAAGGGATCACAACCCTACCCAAGTAGCACAAATCGTTCTTGGACGGTTATATAACCGTCCCATAACCAAGGTTAGATTTGGCAACGTTAGCTATTAACGTAAGATAATTGGTGTGCTCACGTGTTGCCAACCGGATTTGGTCAGTTAGAATATAACGAAAATATTTAATTGTCATGTTTTGGTAATGTTATGAGAACGTTAGTTGTTTACAATTCTGTTACAAGTTTAACGTTCTATTAACGTTATTTAACGTTATGTCACCAATATTTTTTAACAATTTAGTTAGAATATAATGTCTATTTCACGTTCTTGAAACGTTCGAAATAAACTATATAGTGTTTATATAACATTGACACAACGTTAACTTAATATGCACATCTAACGAATTTGACATTATAACAACCATTTAAGCTCTTTCTTACGTATTTATTAAGTTCAGGTTAGAGTAACGATATATAACACAAACAACACCTGTTGTCCTTGTTATGTGTCGTTGCCCCACATGCATTGAACGGCAGTGAAACTTTCGTCTGGCTCGTCAAGGTAGTGCCGCACCATTCACATTAGCCAAATTGCCGGAAAACTAACGAAAAATGCGAAATTTCCCGTGTCGCACTTTCATAACCTCGCACTTTCATAACCTCGCACTTTTCAACAGTGCATTTTGCTTGGTATTTCACGGAACGTTCACGTTTTTTTTCACTTTCGCACGGCACTGATAACCACTACTTTTATTTGCACTTGCAATCTCGACACTAAACTCGCTTTACGCACGAAAGTCGCGAAATTTCACCGGGCGACCGCACGTGTTTACATATGGTTGACTGCTTGTCATGTCATCAGTTGCAACAATTTTTGGCACGATTGCCTGAATTTTTCCACGATCGAATTCGGCCGAAATTCGAAGATACGAAACACAACCAAACAATGCAAACGCGGAATTTCTTTTTCAGATTACTAATGAATTGTTTCGTACCACCACTAATGGAGCACAAAAACTGAACATGCTTCCACGAAACGGAACACGAACGAACGAAAAGTTATCTGCGACACGATATTTGCTGTATTACCACTGCTGGCACCATAGATATCGTTGACAACCTGACAATCTAGTTTCGAAGTAACACAATATTGTTGGTTATCTAAAATCGTGCAACGTTATACATCGAACAATATTATTATTAAATAATTAAACTCAGAAGTTGTATATAGCAACACGGTTGTTATAAGTACAACAATATAATAAATTGTTAAAAATATAACAGTTTCTTTAAGAGCATTACAATTTTGTAATTTTGAAACAATTTTGTAACACTTTTGCTACGAAAATTTTGTTATGATTTTAACAATAGAGTTACAAAGTGACAAACTTGTTATAATAGTTACAAATATAATAATCGTTACAAACCTTACAATTCAGTTTGGTGCTACAACAATAAGTGGTTATATTGTAGTTAGAAATATAACACAAACGTTTCGAAACGATATTCTTTGGAAATAACTAAACTACAACTTCTGATTATCGTTATATTCTAACCATGGTTATAATGTGCTACTTGGGTAAGTATCGCACAAACATAAACCCTCGCTTCGCTGGCTCTGGACACTGCATGGCCATTTTCGTTTTTATCGCATGCCTTATTTCGATTTGAAACCGATATTGCCCATGCATAGCTTATCGTTTATTTTCCGATGAAAATATCTATATGGATTATTTCGTATGCCTTATTTCGCTATGGCTTATTTCGGTGCCCCATGTTGCAGGTCTGACTACGTAATTCATTTTACCCTAACGACCTGAGGTGTTACTTAGGTGTTACTCAGCCTATCAGTCTACAGCTATCTGTCTCAAACAAATGTTCTGGGTACATTGGTAATCAAACCGAACAAAATTGGTTTGCATCCCCCAAAAAAAAATCGTTCCGGCGTTTTGTTTTCCCTTCCCGTTGGAAATCATCCTTTACTGTGCCCATACCCAAGAAAGGTGACCAGCACCTCGCCTCTAATTACCGTCCTATTTCGCTTCTTTCTTCCTGCTCTAAATTACTTGAACGTATTGTCAATGACCACATCTACGATAACTTTGGTCACCTCATTAGTACAAACCAACATGGATTCTGTAAAAAGAAATCTACGGTCACGAACTTAGTGGAGTTTACAGACTTTGTCGCCAATTCTTATAACAAGCACCTTGATGGGCATGTTATTTTATCTATACAGACTTCAGCAAAGCGTTTGATACTATCAGCCATAGAATTTTACTTGACAAACTGGTTGCACTTAACTTCCCCTATTGGCTTATTTCCTGGCTTATCTCTTACCTCCTTAATCGGTCTTCTAGTGTTGCTTTTCAAAATCTAAATTCCTCATCATTTGTTCAATCGTCTGGTGTTCCTCAGGGGTCCATTCTAGGGCCCTTACTCTTCATACTTTTCATAAATGACAATCCTCCTCTACTTAGTTCTTTTTCTCTACTTTATGCTGACGACTGTAAGCTCTTTGCTGCGGTTTCCAGTCTCGACAATTGTTTGGTCTTGCAATCCGATATTAATATTTTAGCTTCCTGGTGTACTACCAACGACTTGCTCCTTAACGTCCCTAAATGCGCTGTTATGATATACTCCTTAAAAACTTCTCCCTTATACTTTTCTTATCATATCAATTCCATCACACTTGTTGTTGTCCGGATGGCGCAACGGTTAGCACGTTCGCCTTCAACGCACTGGGCCTCGGTTCGATTCTGGGGACTCAGCTGTTAAAAATGAGTACCCATTATGGGGTAAATAACTCGGTTGAGCGTGTTGCTGATCACATACCTCTTCACAAAAACCGTCACGATCTAGAAAATGAGATGATGCTAACTCATCTCGAGGCCGTGGTTCAAATTGGACTGTTGCGCCAGTTATTTATTTATTTATTGTTGTTGTCCACACGTTCAATGATCTTGGAGTCATTTTCGACTCCAAACTTCGCTTCATCGATCATTACTCCCTCACTATCAACAAGGCGTCCAAGTTAGCTGGATTCGTCTTGCGATGCTCCCATGAATTTCATTCTGCCAGTACCACCGTTAACTTGTTTAACTCACTCGTTCGTAGCATCTTGGAATACGCCTCAGTTGTCTGGTCACCTTCTACTCTTGTTTCCTCCGAGGGTTTGGAATCTGTCCTAAGAAAATTCACACGAGCTTTAATGTTCAGGTTTAAACTTCCCTATCTCTCTTATCCCGAACGTCTTAATTTCTTTAATTTAGTGTCTTTGCAGAAAAGACGGATTTACCTTTCTTTCTTTATAAATTATGCTGCGGATTTTTACATTCATCTCTTTCACGCCACGTAACTTTCCGGTTTTCGTCCTACAATACTCGCACTAATGCCATCTTTGACCCTCCAACTGCCGAAATATCTGTTTATAAAAACTCGCCACTACTCAGAATAATGCACAATTATGACAAACTTGAGCTTGGTCCTTTAGCCACCTCTTTTGCTGCCTTTAAACGTTTACTTTTACATAAGTTATCCATAACTAACATTTACTTTCTTATTTTTTGTTGTATTTTTTGAATTCTCTTAATTATTATTTCTAATTTACATTTATTCCTAAACCTTTCATTTCATGTTTCTTCTACTTTTATATTAATGCCCGGTTCACATTATTCCAGTCCAGTAATCCAGTCCAGCGATCCAGTCCAGTGCTGGACTGGATCATATCGTCTACATGATTCCAGTCCAGTAGTCTGGCGAGTGTGTTGTTGATTCGGTAACTATAGCAACAATGATTTTTGGGCGAGCTGGAATCAAAAAGTAGACCGACAATCCAGTCACTGGACTGGATTGCTGGACTGGATTGCTGGACTGGATTGCTGGACTGGATTGCTGGATTGAATTGCTGTCCAGTGCCGGTTCACATTATTCCAGTAGCAGTCCAGCGCTGGACTGGATTACTGGACTGGATTGGTTACTGGAATAATGTGAACCGGGCATAATGCCCGGTTCACATTATTCCAGTCCAGTGCTGGACTGGATCATATCGTCTACATGATTCCAGTCCAGTAGTCCGCCGAGTGTGTTGTTGATTCGGTAACTATAGTGACAATGATTTCTAGGCGAGCTGGAATGAAAAAGTAGACCGACAATCCAGTCACTGGACTGGATTACTGGACTGGATTGCTGGATTGGATAGCTGTCCAGTGCCGGTTCACATTACTCCAGTAGCAATCCAGCGCTGGGCTGGAATACTGGACTGGATCGGTTACTGGAATAATGTGAACCGGGCATAATTCTTTTTTTTTTTCTGTTTATTCCAATTTTCTTGTCCTATACTGTATTTTTGGAATCAGCTCCTGTTCAGTATTCCTTACTAAATAAATAAACAAAACCCCACCAAAACTTTCTTTTATTTTCTACCTTATGCTTAGACGACTAGACTAATTAAGATAAATACCACTTTCTTTATACTGCTGCGAACCCGTGCTGCTGTGAAGTCGACAATGCACGCATAAAGCTACTTTACCCAGTATGATGTTATTTATTGTCAATGGAGGCCACGGTTGCTTTTGAATTATCTAATTGCTTGGACTGCAACAGCCAACTATTGTTAGTGTGAGCTGATTCCGAATTCAACCATTATTCACCCATCTTACGACATGTTGCAGGTGGAATCGTATATATTCCAAATTAAATTAAAATCATTTTTATGCCAACAACCACGAGGCTTGCGAAACTATCGTGGAAATTAATGATGCGACCAAGTGCACGGGCACACTTTGTAGCCGCTGTGGCTGGAGACGTTGTCGCTCGTAAAGTACCTGCGCTTTTGTGTTATTTTACAAATTTCTGCAAGCAAGCTGTTCAAGAAGGTGTGAAAGGAATAAAACATCTATCCAAGTACAAGTACTATAGCTGCATGGTGCATGCATTCTTGCAGCAATCCACGCTTCTACAGCAATCGTACGCATGTTTGCTTGAATACTTGTTGGGGCTTGCCGTGAGATATGGGTAATTCCGGAAATGTCAAGAGATCTCCATAGAGGAAATGTCTTGCAAGAAGTTTGTGAATGAGACAATTTAATTGTTATCTATTAACAAATGCCTTGTAGCCTTCCTAACCATTTATGTAAATGGAAAATAGCGCTGAAGCCGAATCATTTTAGAACCGGTTATATTTTCATGTGCGCTTTTAAATCCAAATCAGATTTACGATTAGTTGATACCTGCCCGCCTGGCATCCCGCTTGATAATAGTCAGGTTAGCAGGTGAGATATGGTGGCTAATTGGATAATTGATGGTTCTGTGAAGAAATAATTTTAGCACTAAACTGATCATTAGACTCAATGAATCTTCCCTGACGGTCCGGCAACGCAATGAAAGGAGTATTTTGTGGCAAATTGATCCATGGAGGTGGATTGCCTTGACTTCGTCACAAGTTTTTTTCCCAATGTAATGCAATTTTTAATGCTTTTCGTAAAGCACACCATTTATTTGATGCAAATATTGCCATAAATAAAATGTGATCACACGGATTTGAAAGAGGCTTTACCATAATAATTGATTATTCGTCAATCTGAAATTTATGACCGCTGTAATGTATGGTATATATGCGCCAGATGAATCCAGGAAAGATACGAAAGGGCAATGTTAATTGTCTTCGATAATTAATAACGCCTTCATATTTCATTATGCAAGACAAGTGGCATCTCCTTGAGGCTCGACTGTGTATAGCAGGATGATAGATGATTGGGGGTTACATGCAATTATTAAATCAAATCAATTAAATGTTTACCAAGCAACGTGCCCATACGGACGTGTTAGTAGTAGATAGATGGATAGATAGGGTGGGAGGGCCGTGGATCATGTTGAAATCACAAGAACTGCGACCATGGCTGGGTCCACTGTTCTAAAGCCCATTCAATCGAGAAGATTAGATCATATGATTTAGTCGACTTTTCTCGATAAATTCACTGATCTAGCCAGGTTTAATAGAGGAGATGTCCTCGGCCAAAGGGAATGTTATGCCGAGGCAGTCCGTGCGTCGTTCCGCAAGTCCTTCGCACTCACAAAGGATGTGCTCTGAAGTCTCATCATCAGCCTAGCAGGAACGGCTGCTATCTTGTACAACACGCATAGTTTTAAGGTGACCTTTCAGACGCCAGTGCCCGTCAAAATTCTACAAATCATGCTGACACTGTTTCTGCTCAGCCGCAGCAATTCCTAGGTACGAATACGCGAGTAGCCCGAGATGAACAGCCGGGCCTGTCTCAAGCCTGAAAGGGCCACCCATGGGGATGTGGCGAGAGCACTTTCCCAGTCTCTTATCTGGTTTCTGCAGTAACATAGTGGAGTTCCACAAAAAGGTTCTGGACCGTGGAAGGGGGCTTTGGAGGCTCGGTTTACTAGCCTATCTGCTTGCTCATTGCCTTTAACTCCCGAGTGACCAGGGACCCAGTAAAGAGTGAGTTTCTTGAACCCACATTATGGAGGATTTCCTGACAGGATAGCAGTTGTAATAAGAGGCTCTACAAATAAACGCTGAATAGAGCTGACAGCCAACTGCTGACATTCAAGTCAGTTGAGCGTTAACCTTCACCGTGAACAAACGTCTTTAATACTATAGTGTGGAAATAGTACATGGTGTCAGAAGTGGGATCCGACCAAATATACAGGGTGTCCCAAACCCCAAACCCGGAAACCGGTGATAGGCCAAGTGGTGGCAGTTATCAGAAAAGTATTAAAAAAAGTCTCCGTCAATTATTTTTTGACTTATAGACATTCAAAAAAGAATTGGAAGAATTCATACCCTGTGATGATTTTTTAAGTACTGTTATTACAAATTTTCATTTTTTTTATTTTTTTTTTTTTAGGAAGCAACACTGACTAACTGTTCTATAAATCACAATCTAAAAGTAAAAAATTACTGTATTGGTTTTAAATAAAATATGACTTTTTTCCCCAATTTTGTACTCAAAATTATCACTTATCCCAACTTCAACTGACTGCACTGTAAAAAAAAAATATACCATGCGGTTTTGGCAAGTAACTGTAAAAGATGGCGCATTTTTTCCAGATTCCAAAATGGTACGACACCTCCTATATTATCTCTTAATTGAGGTGAAAAGAAGTAATAATCTCATTAAGGCAAAAGTGTAATTTATTGAACAAAAAAATCAATTTACAATTAAACGTTAGAACTTCAATTTACAACAAATGTTCAAAATGTTTGCCTTCAGCTGCAATGCAAGCACGACATCTTCTTAAAAAGGATCGAGTTATAAGCCGGGCGAATCTTCCGGAACTAATGGCTTCAGCGGCTTCCGCAATTTTTCGGCGGAGTTCCTCCAAATTTTCCATTTCTTTCGTGTAAACCTTTTCTTTTACCGCTCCCCAGTAAAAAAGTCGAGGGGATTTAGGTCATTAGGTTACATGTGCTACATATGTCGTACCATTTTGGAATCTGGACAAAATGTGCCATCTTTTACAGTTACTTGCCAAAACCGCGAGGTATATTTTTTTTACAGTGCAGTCAGTTGAAGTTGGGATAAGTGATAATTTTGAGTACAAAATTGGGAAAAAAAAGTCATATTTTATTTAAAACCAATACAGTAATTTTTATACCCTAGACTTATAGTATAGGATATATTGTTTTTGTCACGACGGAAATATGTAACACCTTAAAGGAGGCTCCGGAGGTACGGCAATGTATATATATAAATGATCGGGGTCACCTCCTGATTCGATTTAGCCATGTCTGTCTGTCTGTCTGTCCGTCTGTCTGTCTGTCTGTCTGTCTGTCCGTCTGTCTGTCCGTTCGCACGATAACTTTCGATAAAATGAAGCTAGAGCCCTGAAATTTTGGTCAAATGTTGGAAGTGTGATCTAGTTGGCTGGTATTGAAAATGGGCATGATCAAGCCAAGAGAACGCCTACCTCCCCTACATATGTGAAATACATAAATGTATCTATAACTCCCGATTAAAGAAACATGCAAAGCTCTAGCTTTGGTAGATTACTCATGAGGGTGATCTCATACTCTCCTGGGAAAATAAAACTGATAAGTTGAAAACTAACGGTAATTTTCTTACAAAGAAGCCCGTACTACCCTACTTTTCAGGTTTTTTGTCCATAACTCCTGAACCAATTGACGTAGACACCTGATTTTTGGCGTGTAGCCTTGAAGTGAGAAGCTGCTAGAAGTTCTAGTAAGTTGGGCATAATCGGATAAAAGGAACGCCTACCTCCCCTACAAATTTCAAAAAATTAAATATTCCTTTAATTACGATAACTTTCGAAAAAATGATACTAGCAGGTTGAAAATTTGCAAGGATGTTACTAATAAGACCAACTTCGTGGGTATTGAAAATGGGCAAGATCCGACACAAGGAACCCCCACCTCCCCTACAAATGAAACTTCAAATAAGCGATAACTTTTGATAGAATGAAGCCAGCAACTTTAAATTTTGGTCAAATGTTGAAAGTGAGATTGAGTTAGTTGGCATTAAAGATGGGTAAGATCCGACCTAAGGAACCCCTACCTGCCCTACAAATGAAACTTAAAATAAGCGATAACTTACGACCAAATAAAGCTAGCGACTTGAAATTTTGATCAAATGTTTGTAGTATGATCCAGTTGGCTAATATTGAAAATACGTTAAATCCGACCAACGAAACCCCTACATCCCCTACAAAAGCAACTTCAAATAAGCGATAACTTTCGAAAGAATGAAGTTAGAGACTTGAAATTTTGTTTAAATGTTTGTAGGGGGATCTAATTGGTTGATGGAAATGCTGGGCAAGATCCGACTCAAGGAACTCCTACCTCCCCTACAAGTGAAACTTCAAATAAGCGTTAATTTTCGATAGAATGAAGCTAGCGACTTGAAAAATTGTGCAAATATTTGTAGAATGGGTAAGTCAACTGATTTTGAGAATGGTCAGGATCCCACTGAATGAGTGCCAACCTCCCCTATGAACTGGCCATATAAGAGACCCACTTTTAATGCATATGGTCGTTGCCAATTGGGACTTTTGGTATCACCACTAGGTCTGTACAAGTCTAGGGTATATAAGCTTTGGCCTGGTTTGCTTTTAGATTGTGATTTATAGAACAGTTAGTCAGGGTTGCTTCATAAAATAAAAAAAAATGAAAATTTGTAATAACAGTACTTAAAAAATCATCACAGGGTATGAATTCTTCCAATTCTTTTTGAATGTCTATAAGTCAAAAAATAATTGACGGAGACTTTTTTTAATACTTTTCTGATAACTGCCACCACTTGGCCTATCACCGGTTTCCGGGTTGATGTTGGGGACACCCTGTATACAACAAACGGACCACATATTTGGAGAGGACTACATCCGGACATCATATTTGGACAATCTTAATTTTGGGAAAATGAAACTAAATTAAATTGTGGAAAACCTCGCAAGCATGGCTTCAAGCGACCGTTTGCCGGAACAGTTAGACTGCTTTGACCTCACTAGGAAATGGTCCCTGTGGAAACGTACAGGACACGGAACCGGAGTCTAAGAAAATTGCATCATTCTTATGGCTAATGGAACCGCAAGCCATGGAAATCTATAATACGTTATTTCCAATTGGCCAGACAACAAACGGAATATTGGGTTTTGAACAAATCAATGTGGAACCAGCAGTTGAAGTAGTGGGCGACGACGGAATTCAACAAGGAGGACAACATCTAGGAAATGAACGTACACTGGAAATCGTGCTGAATGCATTTAAACAATATTGTATTCCAAAAAGGAACATCACCATAGAGTCGGTCAAAAATAACACGAACAATCAAAAACAATTTAAAACCGAGCTACGCAAACAAATTCAGTATTGTGAATTTAAATGTGGCTGCGGTGTTTCCTATGAAAATCGAATGTTGCGTTATCGCATTATAATTGGCGTCTATGATAATCAACTGCAGCCAAAGTTGCTGGATGCTCGCAATGAGACATTGTCAGCCGTAATCGAAAAGTGCAAAATATTCGAAGCAGCAAACGTCAACAAAATGTTCCAAGATAAAAGTACCGCTTCATCGAATGTACATAGCATTGAAAAGCCGCGGGATGAATCCTCATCTGTTGTCGCAGTAATTGGGCGAAAATGTTGCAGTTATGGTGCTCCATTTACGCCAACACACAAACGATGCCATTTTACAACCTGGGTTTCTCCGGATGACAGAACAGAGAACCAGATTGACGATATAGCCATTTCCAAGACATGGAGGAACTGTCTCTTGGACGTCAGGTCGAAGCGGGGTGCTGACATTAGCAGCGATCACCAACTTGTTATCGCAAAAGTAGGCCTACGAACGGCAGCGATCCATCGCCCTCAAAATGCAAGAATCTTGCCACGTTTTAATATGCAAAAGCTTAAAGATCCATCTATAAGACGTGCTTATTCCACCGCCTTGCACGAAAGAGCTAATGCACCACCATCTTATGAGACTCCTACAATTGATGATAGATGGAACGTCGCTAAGGACTCATTTATTTCGTGCGGTGAAACTTTTGCGGGCAGATTGGAGCGCGGTAGAAGGCCATTCACTAGTGACTCTACATGGTCTCTAATCACGGCACGCAAGAGAATTAAAGAACAAATCAACTCAGCCACTGACGGCGCAGTCAAAGCCAACTTAGAGCTGAATACCGTTCTCTCCAGAAAAGCGTGCAAAGAAGCGTAAGACGGGTCAAACGAAACAACATCAATGCATTAGCGGAGAAGGCAGAGGAAGTGGCTTACCGTGGTGACAGTGGAACCCTTTACAAACTTATGAAGCCATTAACTGGCAAATCTTTTACAACTGAACATCCCGTGAAAAATGAAGACGGGTCTCTAATGGTGAGTGGATATCCCCATTACATCTCATGTTCATCGATTTCGAGAAGGCGTTTGACAGCGTTGACCGGGAATACCTCTGGAAGGCTTTACATAGGAGAGGTATACCAGATAAAATCATATCCATCATCAAGGAATCCTATAGCGGAGCCCAATGTCACGTCTTACACAAGGGTAAGCTTTCAGACCCCTTCGAGGTACATACCGGAGTGATACAAGGCTGCATTTTGTCACCTATATTGTTTTATTGCCATTAACGACGTACTCTGCAGTGCGCTTCGTGAACACCAGAGCGAAAGTATCAGATGGAACCTGTTTGAATACCTTCAACACCTGGATTACGCTGACGATATTTTTGTCTTCTCTCAAATATATCGGATCATCTAGTTCAAATGACGGATGCCCTGCACCGCGAAAGTGGCAATGCGGGGCTTAAAATCAATGCTGCCAAAACTAAGTATGAGCTTCGATCCAGGAAGCCAGAGCGAAATTTGTGTTTCGGGGCAGACGGTGGAAAAAGTGGACAATTTTTGCTACCTCGGAAGCGTAGTTACAACAGATTGTGGAGCGGATGCTAATGTACAGTCTCGCATCAATAAGGCTCAGGTAGCTTTTTTCAGTTTAACTCCTTTCTGGCAAAACAACAACATCTCCAAGCGTACCAAACTCAGGATCTTTGAAACCAATATAAAATCTGTGCTTCTTTATGGCTGTTCAACTTGGAAGGTGACCAGGGAGATAACAACTAGATTGCCAACTTTCGTGAACCAGTGTCTACGGCGCATCCTGCACATACGCTGGCCGGATGTCATTTCTAACGACGACCTCCTGTTCATTACTGGCCAGGACAGGATAGGCACCTCTATAAAAAGGCGAAAGTGGCAATGGATAGGTCACACACTCCAAAAGGGGCCGGGAAACATTGCTAAACAGGCCCTCGATTGGAGCCCACAGGGAACCGATGCAAGTCGCCGCGTTGGACGACCTAGAAACAACTGGAGAGGATCAGTTGAGGTCGAGGGTAAGTCATTAGGCAAATCGTGGAGACAGTTGAAGGCGATGGCGGCGAACAGGACAAGGTGAAAAGTCAGCGTGGTTAATGCCCTATGCCCCACAAGGGGTTGACAGGATCCAGAGAGAGAGAATTTACGCCAACACACCTTCGAAGCTGTAAGGCAAACGGCTTTGCTTGTAGGGCATGTGGCAAAATTGGACACTTTAGTCAATTCTGCAAGAAAATAAAATAGGATAGAAAGCAGGACAGCAAACTCGGACAACAAAAACAAGGAAAACAGCAACACCAAGGAAAATAGATGTCAGTCGCTTAATCGGAAGGATTACGGTAATTTAGCTAACATATTGAAAGTTAATGGAGTGAGTACTAGCAACAATTATTTCATTTTACCCTTCACGGATTTGATAGGGTATCTTAACTTTGTCATAAAGTTTGCAACGCACAGAAGGAAGCATCTCCGACCGTGTAAACTAAACCAGATATTCTTGGTCAGTATAATGGGACGAGTCGATTAAGCTTTGACGGTCTGTCCGTCTGGTTCTATGCAAACTAGTCCCTCAATTTTGATGCTATCGAGCTGAAATTTTGTATAGAGCCTTCTTTCTATTGCACGCTGCAAATATGTCGTCAGATCGATCTGACGATGGATCGCCACAAAATATCTGATGATCTCCGCTGCACATACACTGTACGTTTTTTCGTGCTATTCGATAACGAATGACAATTGAGAAAATAGGTTATGATTCACTTCCAATTCAACCTGCGTTAATTTTTGTTAACTACATATTTGGATTTGTGTGGCATTTTCGTATGCTACATATTTGATATTTCCATTGCAGAGCCATTTAAAATCATCAGAATCCTCCAAATTCATAGTTGAGTATTTTGAAAATTTAATATTTACTTGCGATAATCACATACACCATCCAATCGATCGCCAAACCGACGGATTGCAATAAAATCGCACCAAAAAATCGGCAGATAAAATTTGATCGTCAGATCGGTGAAATCGTCAACGATAGTCACATACACTGTGCAATCGATCTGACGATCAAAATATCGTCAGATCGGTCTGACGACGGATTGGATCGTATATGGGGGCTTTAAGGCTATCATTGTGAACGAATTTCTAATCAAAAACGCAACAAACAATTGAACAACCACCATATTCACCTGACATGGCTCCGTCCGACTTTTTTCTCTTCCCGAAACTGAAATTACAACTTCGAGGCACCCGCTTTCAGTCGATAGAAGACATAAAACAGAATTCGCTGCAAGAGCTGAAGTCGATTCCAAAAAATGCGGCCTTTTTCTTTGCCAGATGGCACGGCGTGACCTTCACGGTCACTATGCTACCTAGGCTCCATCCCACCGGGCATCTTTGCATACCCACTAAACCGTTCATTATATATTTGACGCCCAACGTGGGTCAATTTCTGGTCAAGAACAGGACTAAAAAGGACCCTATCGAGCTCTGTTTGGTCCTTTCACCGTTATGCATCCTCACAAGCACATTAAGTCTACTTGTTCTAAGTCTTAGGACTTAGCCATTTTTACTTAACGTATTTTCCCCTAAGTAGCTTTACTTTCCACCCCATCCTTCCTATGCAATGGACTTTCCTCTTTTAGTTTCATTACATTATAACATTTGTTTCGATTATTGAGATGCTCAACGGTTTTCAGAAATCGTTAGTGAATTATTGCAAGGAATACAGTTTTGGGCCTCTGCTATCCTCGTGATTCTCTGGACTCTGTTGATCATCGAGATGATGGGGAAATGTAGTATTTTTTATTTGCTAATTTTTCTCCTCTAAATTGGTTGCCGGATGACTCTGGTGAACAGTTCGCTTGAGTTTTTTTTGTTTTAGCGGCACACTCTTCCCTGAGGCCTCGAAGTAGAAGCTGCCTTGTAATGGACCACCTGTATTGAACCATATACTGGTCTGGTAGTACTGCTTCCACCGGCAGATCGATGGCAGCACTTGATGATAAATGATCTGTCGGTGGTACGAAACCAGAGATTGAGGGTTCCATTACACGTGAACCCCAATGCGAGCATATTACCACCACGTTGTTTCCCTTGTCGGCTTTGACGAAATATGCTCGCTTATCCCGCAATTCGCGTAATTCTGTTTTTTTTTTCACGTTAAGTAATTTTTGGCGGTACACTATCACGAATCGATTTATTAATTCCCGATCTGATTTCTTCTTTTGCATCGCTATCTAATAGTTTGATCCCGGCCTCCTCCCGGTTATATCGACATTTATTCAACTTTGGGCGCATTGTCTCTTAACGACAATATAAATTTGACACAGACCAGTCCAACAGCGTTCTGGCTCAATTTTCGTCAAATTGCCCGGCGGATAGACCTGCTGAACTTGACTCCTTCGTTGGTCCACTTAATATTCGAGATCTTGCCAAATACCTCTCCACCAAAAAATTTTCTTGTGAAGACAGAGTCTCGAACTAGTAGGCTTACAGCCTTGCTTCCACCGTTTTCCGACAGACAGCTGCATCGGTGGGGGCTGGTTAAAATACGGAACATTCCTCTTTCGCAAAAATTAGGAGAATTCTCTCTATTTTATTAGAGAGAATTTTTACAAAACTCAAGAAATTTCCGCTTTAGGACCTACAAGTCCCGTCAATTCTAGGTTCTTACCACCTAAAGCGGAAATCGACTACCCAAAGCGGAAGCGCCGCAATTAAGGAATCTTAAAAATTCTCTCTAAATTCAATAGAGAGAATTCTCCGAATATTGCCGAAACAGGAATGCTCCAAAATACGTATATAGTTAAAAAGTGTCACAAAATGAGTTTGGACGTCTGTGAACGTATCGATATCCCCGCATTAGTAAAAGTTGTTCGCATTTTTAATAAGATTCGCGATTCAAAATGTCTGTTTTCGACCCAAGTTCTCGTCATTTGCGGGAAGTTTTGATCTTCTGCTTCAATTTGAAAAAAAAACTGCAGCTGAGGCTGAGGTTGCTCTGGTTTCAACGTTTTAAAAGTGGCCATTTCAATGTCGAGGACAAGCATGGTGGTGGGAGAGAAAAAATTTTCAAAGACGACAAATTGGAAGCACTGCTCGATGAAGATTCGTGCCAAACGCAAGAAGAATTAGCTGAATCACTGAGAGTGACTCAAGCAAGCCATTTCGAAACGCCTCAAGGCCATGGGCATGATTCAGAAACAAGGAAATTGGGTTCCGTACGAGTGAAAACCGAGAGATATTAAACGGTGATTATTTGCATGCGAACAACTGGTTCAAAGGCAGAATCGGAAGGAATTTCTACATCGCATCGTAACCGACGACGAAGAATAAGTCCGTTACGATAATCCCACGCGCAGAAAGTCATGGGGAATGTCCGGACATGCCTTAATGTCGACGGCAAAACCGAATATTCACGACGCCAAGGTTATGCTTTGCATTTGGTGGGATCAGCTTGGTGTGATATACTACGAGCTACTGAAACCGAATGAAACTATCACAGGAGATCGGTACCGAACGCAATTGATGCGTTTAAGTCGAGAATTAAAGGAAAAACGACCACAGTACCAAGGGAAACACGACAAAGTCATCCTCCAGCATGACAATGCTCGGCCACACGTCGCAAAAGTGGTCAAGACATACTTGGAAACCCTGAAATAGGAAATATTGCCCCACCCGCCGTACTCCCCAGACATCGCTCCTTCCGACTACCATCTGTTTCGTTCCATGGCACACGGCCTGGCTGATCAGAATTTTCGTTCGTACGAGGAAGTCGAAAAATGGATCCAATCATGGATCGCGTCGAAAGACACCTCCTTTTTCCGAGATGGAATCCGAAAATTGCCGGAGAGATTGGTGAAAGTTGTCGCTAGTAAGTGCTTTTTGACAATTAAGCTTTTAATTCCAGGAAAGAACGGGGGAAGCAACACCCAATAGTTTATTCCAACTAAACGTCAACTGGGCCACATAGAACAGTTTACGCGCTATGACCCACGAGAGGTTAGGGCAATTGAGTAGTTATAGTATTATAGCTTTTAAGGTTTGGCTATAAGTAATGTATTATATACATATATCTATTTAAAGATTGAAAAAAAAACCTTTATTATGTCTCTTGACGGCCGAAAGTGTGGACACACCAAATAATACTCAAATCAAAAGCTAAGGCCTTTTTATACCCTTCGCGAATGTGGTAGGATATACTTTGTCATGAAGTTTACAACGCACAGAAGCATCTTCGACAATATATACAATATAAAGGGTGGCCCACGATGAAATCGACATAGGGCTATTGTATATTCTACACTCTGTTAGTGGAACGACGCCGCCTAATTCTAATTTTCCAGACTCTGGCTTATTGAAGTCTAAAATGACCCCATTTTCTGAAACTAAATAAAATTTCCTATAAAATGACAATTCCATCGTTGCGAAATTCTTCGTAACTTCCGATATACCACCGTTTCAATTTTGAAAAAAACTTAAAATCCAACTTTTCACGGAAAATCAAACCTATATTTAGTTGCGGTACTTTGAACTGGGATATCTGCAAAATCTGCAAAGTTATCTTTTAAATGACATAAAATGTTGAGTACTTAGATTTGAAAATTTGCAAATATTACGTATTAAACGAAAAAAAAAACGTGGTCTGGAGATGGAATAAATTGACATGAACCTTGCCCTAAAGGACAATCAAATTGACACTCGAATGATTAAACGCAGAGGTATTTATTTTAGGAAAGTAAAAAGAAAGCTACTTCTATGGTGAATTAAAAAAAAACTTTAATAAAATAAAAAAAACATTACAACTCCTTAAACTACTATAAACTATACTAACTAGCCCATCAAATTGACTTAACACTGTAAAATTTTCACTGACTATGTGGATATATTGTACATAGTTTTTTAGTATTTAATCTACATATTTTGTTAAAAATGGCCTCCGCCACGGTGGATGCATAAACGACATCTTTTACCGGTAGTCTTCCCGTTTTTCCTTCATATCGTTGCAAGCTGTTTAGTTTTTTTTTGCGGCAGATGCTCCTGGGAGACGATCGGTTGGCTGTATACTGCGTTTTTCAGATTACCCCATACAAAAAAAATCTTGAGGCGTTAGGTTAGGACTTCTCGGAAGCCATGCTACTGGGCCGTATCGTCCAATCACTTTTCTCCGAATCCATCATTCAAAAACTCGGTAACTATTCTCCCGCTGTGAGCCGGGCATCCGTTCATCTGCCACCAAAGGTCCATTCAATAGGAATATTGTCCAGGATCGTTGACGCTACTTGGTTGGTTGGTTAGAGTGGCTGTTACTTTCCAGCAGGGAAACAAAACACAAGTAGCGCTAGGTATGCCGTTTTGATGCCACACGCCTCAAAAGAGGAATAAACCGTTACTATCAAGAACGTTCTCAGGTATTCGTCCTCAAATCCATCCTAAGGAGTTAAGAAAACGTATTATCTCCCCGATACTCTTCGAGGAGATGTTGGATATATCATGGAAGAAAGCACTGCCCAGTTCTTGATGTCTGATTCTTGCAAGAGCCGCGTATTTGCACAAGAAATGGATCAGAGTTTCCTCCTTCTCCTCATTCCTGCAGCTGCGGCAGAACATGTTGTAAGGTATACCTAATCTAGCCGCGTGTACTCCTACCGGCCCATGCCCCTTCGTATATCGCTGTAACTTTTGCGACATCCGAACGGGTTCTCTTCAGAAGGGCATTAGATTTACGTGCATCATATGATGGCCATAGTTTCTTAGACGTGCCATACGTTCTCAGTGCGACCCATCTTTTACTTACCCGTGTCATGAAATGTTTATGGGAATCTCTTCTTTACGGCACTAAACGGCGGGTAGACAGTCACCGCGTAGGACTCGTTTAGTGCAGAGCCTTGTCTCGCCAGTTGATCGGCCCTCTCGTTCCCCTCTATGTTCCCATGTCCTCGAACCCATAGAAGAGAAACTCTGAAAAGGCCCGGCAGTGAAGCCAGTTCACTGCAGCAATGTTTGCCTATTTTCGATGAGACTGTTATTGATTCCAGAGCCTTAATCGCGGCCTGGCTGTATGAGAAGATGGCGGCACTCCTAGTGGTTCCTGTGCTGTGCTTTACCATCCTACACGCTTCCCTTATTACCAGCACTTCAGCTTGAAATACGCTTGCATAGTCTGGGAGGCGAAAAGACATTGATGCACTGAGATCCTCAGAAAAGACCTCCGCACAGACTCCACAATCCATTTTAGAGCCTTCAGTGAATACTCCACTCCATTCCGCTGTCGTTCGGAACCTTGTTACGACGTGCTTTTCAAAGTCTACCTTTGTTAGCAACATGTCTCGAACTCCGACAGGTAGAGACTCCAGTATATTGCTATGCCCATATGGTTTGGACGTCCAGCATTCAGACTCCCTTAGTCTGAAAGCGCTGCACGCCGCGTTGAATTTTATTTGAAGGTCTAAAGGGAGTAGACCTAGGATCATATTTAGTGCATCCGCTGGACATGAACGCATAGCTCTCGTGACTGTGATGCAAGTGGTTTTTGACATGAATATGTCTTATAGCTGGGGGTCATCCTAAAAATCTGTCCGTCACACGAAATGTCTGTTTTTCTACTCGGGGGTCAGAAGAGGAAACAAGCCCATTGAAAATTTTTCTTTTCTGGTTGTGCATGTCGTTTGAGTGAAGTGCTCATTGTGCATGGCTGTTGCTTGTGGATCCGCGCGGGCGGCGCGCTTGCGGGGATCCTGTGTGTACATGTTGGGATGTTGATTTGATAGCGAGAAAGGTTGACGTTGTGGACGGCAAGAAATAACATAGTATACGGGTGAACAGGCGCTCTCTGTGCTCTCTGTCCCACGCTCTCAGTCAACGCGACGCCATAATCAAAACTCCTGCATACACACCATACCATACATTCAAAATGCTCCGTACTAACTAACTTGACTAGGCCCCCAGAACACGTCGCAAGAAGTCGTCTGCTCTCCTCGCTCGACATGCTCACACGCAATTTATGGTCTCTGAATGTATGCGAAATTTCGCTCAGGGCAGCGGACCTCCTCCTCTCATTCATTCATATCATTCTCATATAATAACATGCACATGCATAGACCCAATCTGAGATCACAATGAATGAAATTCCATTTTTACTCATTATTTAGGTCAAGGACGTCCAAGGACTTTCAATGACCTTCAATTTCCGCCAATTCTCATTCATCATTTAATAAAATAGCCCGTGTTGTACTATCTGAATCATTAGGGTCCCAGAAAAAGTAGCAAGTAGTCAGTTCGACTAACATTTAGACATGCGCAGACGCAATTTGAGAGAGTGTACATAGTTCCCGCCCCCCGAAGATGAGCGAGAGCGGATGAAGTCCAGTTGAGCCAAATCGGGTGATCCAGCGATTGTGTTTGTGCATTTGCAATGACGGCGATTTGAGGTCTGACTGGTCCACAATGTGGGCCCCCACCACACGTGCAATAAACATATAGAACAAAATGGCGGATTTATACTAGGCGAGTTAGAATCTCTCAAGCCCCGAAATAAAGAAATATTCGTCGCAGGATGTTATATGTTATGATGTACAATACATTCAGAGGTCTGCAGAAGATCAAATGCCCCCCTTTCGCAAAAATTCCAAAATGTTTAAAATGGCTGGAATCCAAACAAATAAAATAGCGAGCGTTATAGTACATCTGAATAAACAGGGTTCCAGAAAAAGTAGCAAGTAGTCAGTTCGACTAACATTTGGACATGCACAGACGCAATTTAAGAGTGTGTACATTACATAGTTCCCGCCCCCGAAGATAGAGAGCGAGAGCCATCGCGGATGAAGTTCATTCTATCCAAATCGGGTGATCCAGCAACTGTGGTTGTGCAATGGCGGCGATTTGAGGTCTGACTGGCCAACAATGTGGGCCCCCACCACACGTGCAATAAACATATCATAAAACAAAATGGCGGATTTGTACTGCGCGAGTTAATAGAGCCCCGAAATAGAGAAATATTCGCCGCAGGATGTTATAGTTCTGGGCAGCTCATCGTGACATGATGTACATTCAGACGTCTGCAGAAGATCAAATGCCCCCCCCCCCCTTCTGCAAAAATTCCAAAATTTTTCTTGTGCATTCTCTTTGTGCGTGTGTTGGAATGTTTTGTTTACTTTTGTTAGTTTCCCTTTCTGTTTGCCGGACACAATCGCATAGAGTCGCACGCGTTACTTGAGAAACGGATTGTGTGTGCTGGACCCGGACTGTTGATTAAAGGGGCGGGATGAGGCGGATAGTGTGGGAGCGATTTTGCAATAGATACACAAACACCAATACACGTCCGATTGGGAAAAGATGGTGGGAAGCGTGACTGCGATTAGCAGAAACTTACTCAGAGAAATTTCGATAGGCTGCAGTCTGCAAACTGTACCGAACGGGTAGATGGAACAGGGTGCACGAGAGGAGGTGAATATTGCACACTCGCGATGCAAACGAAAAAGAAACGATCCCGCGAGAGAAAGGAGCCCGAGCGGACAGGACAAAGCAAAGCAGAATTTATGACGAGTATCTACACTGCCACCAGATACATCGGTACATGGATATGTCTTATGCCTACCGAAAGCGTGGGACGTGTTTTTTCGAATGATTTCATCCAGTGTAACTACCTATATACTGGGATCTTTATAAAACTTACGTCGATATCTTCAACACAACAGGTTCCACGCAGTCGGTAGTCATAGACATATCCATGTTCCGATGTATCTGCATGCAGTGTAGATACTTTGTATCTTTTTATTTCTAATATATCTTCACTAAATTTCACGATAATCGATCATAATTACCACTAAATCACCTCCTTAAATGTGCGTGAAATCGGCCTACTATCCGTATACCTGGCATAAGAGCAGTGAAATGAGAACAAGCTTTTCTGCTAATTTAAAAGTTATATAGGTAAATGCAGAATGGTTGATCCATTCTGCATTTAATATTTATCGCAACACAGACTATTGAAGGTGTGATCCCCTTCACGCGAAATGCGAAACGTATGGTACATTCGGCATATGTCTTGAATAATTCCGTCTTGTACTGTACCAAAAAGTACTCGATTTTTTCACCATTTTTTAATGATTCGATTTTTAATGAGTAGGTTTTTCAGTAGGTTTTTTTTTCGAGCCGAACGGTTTTAAACGGGTCGGTTTCTACGGAATCGAGTACTCCCGAAGGATGGTCTCACTCCTTCCTCTTCCTCTTCCTAATTCTTCTCTTGTGTAATCTATGCTTCTTTTAGGCTAATCTAAAACTAGGATGCTTTCGGTCAATAACCCACGACACGCTGGTCTAGCCGGGACCGGAGCCACCGAGCCAAAAGCATCCTGCTTAAAACAAATTTTTGTTGGAGTGATGGCGCGGCGTCTCGACAAGGCCGCGATTCGCAACATGTGGCGGTTTATTACAGTTTTTGAGAACTCTTCTCGAGTTCTCGGTTTTTTAATGAGTCGGTTTTTAACTCGGTTTTTTTTTTTTTAATCTTGAGCAGGTTCCTTACTGATCGGGTTGACCGCTGGGAAACCAGTTTTCACAAAAGCTAAAATCGGTTTTGAAATCTTACGACCGAACATGTCTAACTAAATGCCATCGAAAAGCATTAAAAAATGTTATTATCAATAAAAATCATTCAAATCATTCAAAAATTTAAAGAGCTTAATTAAAAACAAAATTCTTCAGTAATACATTAAAACTCCAACGCTTTAATTTTAAAACGTTTAATTAAGAAATTAGCGGGTCATCATTACCACAAAAACACCTTGATTAAAAGGTTTCAGATGCAAATATTCAGTGTTCGCAGTGAAGACGTGCAGGCACCCAAGTCTACCATTATTCAGTCGTATGCTTTGGTGAATTTCGGTATGCATTTCGCACGATCATAAAGTGCGTAAATCATCTTTTTCTCATTGGATTAACTAAGTAGTTAGATTTTCAAAAGTAAACGAATAGCAGCGAGTGCACTTTGCAGTCGACGGTTTCCATGTACTGTGAAGGTCAAGATTTTACAACAATTGGACCAGACCACACTTCACTGTATGTATTTGCGAAAGAGATCAACTTATTTGAATTCGCTAATGCTAAATGATCTAAAAATACGTGAAGGATACATGCATTAGATCACCATAATCACGGCACTGTCCACTATCCAGTCCATGGCAGCTTTGGACTAGTCATAGGGTAATGGCTCATTATTTTTTGTTTATTCAGATAATAAAATCTGGCACCATCTGCCATGGAAAATGTGATAGTTATGACCGCTGTTCTTTGAGTGATACGGTAACTTTACGTGCCCAAACGCGTCGCAAATGGTAAATTAACTAAGAGTGCATTCGAAGGCTATTCGCTATTGCCAAAGTTTTAAAGTCAAGAACAATAATTACATACAGCATTTGAACGTTGCACCAAAAGTTTGTATTACTTAGCACTGTACACTGTAGGCTGGGAGGTGGAATTGTAACCGATCGCATATAAATAAGGCAATCTTGAGAGCGATCCACCAGAATCAGTTTCGTATTCTAGAAGAACTCAGCAATAGTCGAGATGAAAGCTTTTATCTGCTTGTTGGCTCTGATTGCAGTGGCATCTGCAGGATTTATTGGTGGATCTAGCGGAGGCGGCTGGCGAAGTGGTGGAAGCGGATGGAGTGGAAGTGGAGGATTCGGTGGCGGAAGTGGTTGGAATGGAGGAGGCGGAAGTGGTTGGAATGGAGGATACGGAGGTGGAAGCGGTTGGAGAAATGGAGGATACGGTGGCGGAAGTGGTTGGAACAATGGATGGAATGGAGGAGCTAGCGGTTGGAACCTTGGTGGAAATGGCGGAGGCTGGAAAGGTGGTGTTAGTACGCTCGGAGGTGGATATGGCGGCTATAACGGCGGCGGATGGAAATCTGGTGGAAATGGTTGGCAAGGAGGGCTTGGCGGAGGGAATGGAAATGGATGGCGCGGTGGCTATGGTGGTGGTTGGAAAGGTGGTAACATCGGAGGCGGCGGTTGGTGGTAATAATCTTAAGAGAACTTCCGGTTGCCTCTGTAAATATTTCGATTTTATAGATAATAAATACATACTATGTTTTCATTAAAAGTTTGTTTAATATTTTACTAAATTCAATTCTGTGTACCTTGTAAAATAACCGAAAATAATAAAAGATATTAATTGCATTGCCCTGCGTAACGTTTAGTCAAAGATATGAAAAAAGAGCAATTAAAATGTACTCACTAATTACAAAAGATGAAACTTATGAAACACATTCACATGACACACGCATACTTCACATTCCAAGGAAGAGTCAAGGGCCGGCGGAACATAAATGGACTTTGTGGAGTACTCCACATGCCAGACGTTGGCCTATGTGCAATTCCACACTCCACCTATTCTCTCATCTTGTTATATTCTATATCTTTAATTACATATTTACAAGCAGATAATGTAGAGAAACAGTGGAATTATAACAAATATGTGTTGTCCTTTGGATGGATCCTCCATATTGAATAGATCCAAAAAAATTTCTCTTACATATTTTCCTTCTCATTCCTTCTTAGTAAATCTTGTGAACACCCAATCGACCAGCCAAGGGGTCGTGCAGTGTTTGTATTTTTGATTAGTTGCTTCAAGCGAGGGGAGGTGCAGAGCGTTTTGCTCCAGTGGAATTCTTTATCATAGTGTCGATGTGTCGATGTGTCACGTGTGATTAATACTCTTTTGACATGGATATGTCTTATAGCTGGGGGTCATCCTAAAAATCTGTCCGTCACACGAAATGTCTGTTTTTCTACTCGGGGGTCAGAAGAGGAAACAAGCCCATTGAAAATTTTTATTTTCTGGCTGTGCATGTCGTTTGAGCGAAGTAGTCATTGTGCATGGCTGTTGCTTGTTGATCCGCGCGGGCGGCGCGATTGCGGGGATCCTGTGTGTACATGTTGGGATGTTGATTTGATAGCGATAAAGGTTGACGTTGTGGACGGCAAGAAATAACATAGTGTACGGGTGAACGGGCGGACTTTCAATGACCTTCAATTTCCGTTTCCGCCAATTCCCATTCATCATTTAATAAAATAAATAGCCCGTGTTGTACTATCTGAATCACTAGGGTCCCAGAAAAGGTAGCAAGTAGTCAGTTCGACTTACATTTGGTCGTGCGCAGACGCAATTTGAGAGAGTGTACATAGTTCCCGCCCCCCGAAGATGAGCGAGAGCGGATGAAGTTCATTCGAGCCAAATCGGGTGATCCAGCGACTGTGTTTGTGCATTTGCAATGGCGGCAATTTGAGGTCTGACAGGTCCACAATGTGGGCCCCCACCCCACGTGCAATAAACAAATAGAACAAAATGGCGGATTTATACTAGGCGAGTTAGAATCTCTCAAGCCCCGAAATAAAGAAATATTCGTCGCAGGATGTTATACTCGTATGTTATGATGTACATTCAGAGGTTTGCAGAAGATCAAATGCCCCCCTTCCGCAAAAATTGCAAACTGTTCAAAATGGCTGGAATCCAAACAAATAAAATAGCGCGCGTTGTACTACATATCTGAATGAATAGGGTTCCAGAAAAAGTAGCATTTGGACATGCGCAGACGCAATTTGAGAGTAAGTACATTACATAGTCCCCCCCCCCCCCGAAGATAGAGAGCGAGAGCCATCGCGGATGAAGTTCATTCTATCCAAATGGTTGTGCATTTGCAATGGCGGCGATTTGAGGTCTGACTGGCCCACAATGTGGCCCCCACCACACATGCAATAAACGTATCATAAAACAAAATGGCGGATTCGTACTGCGCGAGTTAAAATCTCCCAAGCCCTGAAATAGAGAAAAATTCGTCGCAGGAAGTTATAGTTCCGGGCAGCTCATTGTGACATGATTTACATTCAGAAGTCTGCAGAAGATCAAATGCCCCCCCCCCCCCCCCCTTCTGCAAAAATTCCAAAATTTATCTTGTGCATTCTCTTTGTGCGTGTGTTGGAATGTTTTGTTTACTTTTGTTAGTTTCCCTTTCTGTTTGCCGGACACAATCGCATAGAGTCGCACGTGTTACTTGAGAAACGGATTGTGTGTGCCGGACCAGGACTGTTGATTAAAGGGGCGGGATGATACGGATAGTGTGGGAGCGATTTTGCAATAGATACACAAACACAATACACGTCCAATTGGGAAAAGACGGTGGGAAGCGTGATTGCGATTAGCAGAAACGTACTCAGAGAAATGTCGATAGGCTGCAGTCTGCAAACTTTACCGAACGGGTAGATGGAACAGGTTGATGGAACAGGGTGCACGAGAGGAGGTGAATATTGCACACACTCGATGCAAACGAAAACGAAACGATCCCGCGAGAGAAAGGAGCCCAAGCGGACAGGACCAAGCAAAGCAGAACTTATGACGAGTATCTACACTTCCACCAGATACATCGGTACATGAATATGTCTTATGCCTACCGAAAGCGTGGGACGTATTTTTCCGACTGATTTCATCCAGTATAACTATACTGGGATCTTTATAAAACTTACGTCGATATCTTCAACACAACAGGTTCCACGCAGTCGGTAGTCATAGACATATCCATGTTCCGATGTATCTGCATGCAGTGTAGATACTTTGTATTTTTTTTTTGGATTTATGGTGAACTTTTCATGGGGAGTTTTGAAATTTGGGTTTAACGAGCCAAAATCAAAGTCAGAGAGCGTTTAGCAATCGCTTCGAATACGTACCGGATTCTGAAATCCATACCTTCAAAACTCCGAAAGAATTCTATCGAAACAAATTTTATGAACTTTAAAGAACTTCTTATAATGTCTGGTTAAAGTTTATCCTATAGACCAACGCTAAATGGCACCCATCATCCAGTTAACTATTTATCGGAAGATAATTCCAAACAGCTTATACGGGCTGCTGATATTTTGACAGCTAGAACTGTTTACGTTTGCACATTCAAATGAGACAATTAAACTGGTCACAAAGAACAGAGTTCTGGAAATTCATTCGATGGAAGAGGATTTGAATCCAACTCAGTCGCAAATTAAGGCCGGTTCCTCACCTGTGGGTACGGTAGCGGTGCGGGATTGGCATGCTCGGTATACGCGGTATGGATATTTTACCGAGCGCCTATATTTCAGTGAGTGTTTCCTGATTGGCTCGGTCCCTCCCCGCATCCGCGAATACCGAGCGAATCAGGAAACACTCATTGAAATAAAGGCGCTCGGTAAGACTTCCGTACCGCGTATACCGAGCATGCCAATTCCGCACCGCTACCGTACCGACAAGTGAGGAAACAGCCTAATACTGAGAGACGGTACAAATGTAGAATCAAATAGAACAGGCGGAAGAACTCCGCCGAGATTACCACTTGATTTTTGCTGCATTAGCTGCGCTTTCTACTGCATTATCATATGCTAAGATTTAAGCTAACTAGCATTATAACCAGACATTGAGAAGACGGGCCTTGTGATTTAAATTTAATGTCTCTAAAAGATCGGTTCAATACAGAATCATCTCAATTCTCCAGAAACATGGAAGCTTTTGCCTTATTTCAAAATTAACTCAATAGTTTGGATGAAATCGTTAAATTTTATAAAAATGATTTCGATAAAGATAAGTTAGAGGAAGATACAGCTTCTTTCCTAAGTTTAGCTTATAGAAGCCATGCAAATATCAATAATTTATCTGACATTGTTGAATTTATGCAGAAAATCCGTATTGTGTGGGAATTAGTCCAAGGTTTTCTCGATTCGTGCGTTTAATGTTGACAATTTCAGCATCATCAAGTACAAACGAATGAAGCCCTTGGATTTTGAAAAGGTTAAAAAATTATATTCGCACTACCATGTCACAGGCGCTTCTTATCCATGTAGCAATTCTACATATTTACGAAGATGAAGCCGATAAAATTTATATTGAAACATTAATGGACAAATTTATTGTTAAAACTTCAAGATGAAAAAATGTATTTGCATTATCAAATAGATTATTTTTAACAAAAACAATTTGGATGTTTTGGAACTTTTATATTAACACCACCCCCCCCCCCCCCCTTGCTCCACACAGACTTGACACCCATCTTGCTCCACATACGGCAACTTCGCGTTCCACCGGCCCTGGAAGAGTCCTTAAAGTTTATACAATAGTGTTCCAGTATAAAGAATAATATAATGTCCGGGGTCGTTCGGTATATCGAGAAGTTCGTTAAATCGGTAACACAGATTTGTTTTTAATATGGTCATAACTATTAGAAATATTTCCTTTTGTAATAATGCCGCTTCTAGACGATGCTACGAAGACCTTCCAACGTTGGAATCTTGATAGTCTATAGCATCGTGCGACAGGACGTCGAGCTACGAGCTTCCAATGTCAAGCGTCAAACGTTCGCATTCGAAGACGGTTGCTCTATTAGGGAATTTTATGCCCGAATAAAAGAAGTTCGAACGTTCCAACGTTTGAATCAAACAACTGGCGAACCGTTGAGCAGAAACATTTCAAACAAACGCGGCTACCAGGCTCGAAGAATTTCCTTGAGTCAGCGAACCGTTTTCTTTTTTTTTTATTAAAAAATAGGAGCAAGACAATACCACCATGGCGGCAGCAACAGATGCTATCTCTTCTTCCGCCATCACCTGGATAACTAATCTCAATCCAATTTGTCAATTGACAATTCGGCCAAACCGTCAAATGTTTGAATCAAACAATCGAATTGCCGTTGCCGTTGAGATGATATATTTGTCGGTTCAATTGTCTAATTATTTGATTCAAACGTTGAATCTAACGTTGGCGGATCAAACGATGCTATGAACACCTTCAAACGTTGGACGCTTGATGGTTTGTAGAATCGTGTGGCGGGACGTCGAGCTACGCGTTTACAATGTCAAGCATCGAACGTTCGCATTGGGACTCATTCGTTCTATTTGGTGCAAATACGAGGCAATTGTGAACTAGTTTACGATTTACGACGCTCTTACGATTTACAACAGCGAGTATGAGTCCCCCTATTGTGCTGAGAAAAAAGGTACTCTTTTGAAAAGTATCAAATGCACGAGTATTATGCACCGTATTAAAAAGGTGTTGTAATGAAAGACTTGGTTTAAAAATTGGTCCAACATTTGTAATGACTTCCTCTGCCATCCGATTCTGATTCTATTTTTTTCAATTTGTCTTATTCACGTTCTCTTCTTCAAAACATTGAATCTTTTCAAAAATATTGTATATTTTTGATAGATTTGCTCAGCTGGTAATGCTACCACCAATAAATTGACATCTCAACGTTGCTGATGCTACCTACCGGCAAACAAATAAATAATCACAGGCTTGGAAAACTGCTTGGAAAGTTTGACGTCATCCGTAACTGTGATATCGGATATAGCCAATCAAAACATGCCAGGTAGACAGTTTTTTGGGATGCTGAACAAAAGAGAGGTGGATGGGAAAAGATCGGCGGGGAGTTCGATTTTGGATGCCATGAAGGCAGGACGGTTTTGTTTTTGGAGTAAACGTTTTCGTCGCGATCCGACAGAAAACAAAAATCTTTTTTGTTAATAAAAATCTTAAAAAGGATTAAATTTTATATTACATTTTATTTTTTTTTTCATCGGCTTGTGGATTTACATCGCCTTTTTTTGATTTGTGCGACACTACTTTCGCGTGAAATAGTTAAAAGAATTTTAAAAATAATAATTTCGCTCCGCGACATGTGCGAGTTGCGCCCCTGTGAGAGTGCTTGTTCCCTTCCCGAAAGTGCACCCTAAGTTAGTGCTTGTGTCCCATGGTAATTCCATGATAGAGATAAAAAAGTGTTCTTTGGATTTGAATTCCTTTTAGTGGAAGAAAAAAAAGAAGAATCCTAGTTTGGTGCTTCACGTCGATGGAAATTTGCTCGTCGGGAAATGGAGGACTCCGCACGTTCTGTCCCATGTAGTACATCGTAGCTGAGTTCCGCCATCTCAGAATTAAAGAATTGGCGTCCGACGTCTCAAGAGGATTTAGTAGCGAATTAGGAATACCCTCTTCCGATTCAATGCTGGGATAGGTCCACGCCACGATAAGAGTGAAAGTTCGTTGCACTTTGTTGGGGTTGTATCGTGCCCCATTGTGCCTCTTTCATTTCGCGGTAAGTGCTCCGCTCATCTAAGGATATCCCCGCGGGCGGATTCCCCTCCAAGTAAGTAGCTTGGCTAGGTGGGCGGTGGTATGGTACGCCGATTTTATTAGTATCGAAAAAATCAAAATCCGAAAATTGACTCGAACTACATATTACCTGGGTTTTATGTAAATTTGCGCCGTCGTGGTTTCAGTTATTACGACCCGAATTGGATTATGTGAAAAGTCATCATTCACAAATCAGACGACATTGCACCATTACAATCAATGGTGTAGACAACGTATTGTAATGTTTCCTCTGCTGAGCGAAACCACGAAACCAAAGCAGGTTTGTTAGATATTCTTGTGCTGAATAACGAAAACGCTTCGATTGAAAAACACACACTTTATTTACAAAACGAACTACACACGCGTACTAACAACGAAAGTTAAAACTAGCAATAACAACCACGACGGCACTACTTTCCGATCCCGCTTTATAGCGATCCAACCGCCACTGAGTGTCGAGTCTGACTACTCCTTCCTCCTTCGGTGACATCTGCCTTTTATAGTCAATTCGTCAATTAGCGAAGACTCTAGATTTTTCGAGATGTTCGGGTCTCCACTACTTAACGAAGGTTCGAGAATCCGCTTCGTTATCAATGGTTGTTTGGAGAAGGTTCTAGACTATAGATGGCTCGAGAATCGCCTAGTGTCCATTCAATTTGTATTTGTCATCGATCATTCGAGATTATGATGAAGCCCAGTACAGTGCGTGTCGTAAGAGATTCCCACTCCGTACACGCAACAGTATACTTATCAAACATGGGCTACACAGATCACCAACAGCGATTGTTTATATTGTATTTAGCATGAATATACGATGTGTGTTTACATAGTATATTTCAAGAACTACATATCAAAACATTAAGTGTCCCCAATTTTTTTTGTTACAGTTTTGATAGTTATAAGTTGCTTGATGACATGACATATAGTAATAAGTTATTTCCATTTGATTATGCCCAATACGACAAGTATAATATTTTTGGATTTTGGTATACAAAGTGGAGAGTATTCTTTTTTTTTGTAGGACTAAGAAGTAAAATTTCTAAACGTGTGTTTATAAAATAACGCAAATAAGAAATGTTTTACATTTTTACGGTGGTTTAGTGAATTATTGCTGCGATTTGTATATTCTACAAACATGGCAATTGAATACGTCATGAGTAACTAAGCCGTGTTAGCTTCCCTCCCCTCTCTTTTCTTTGCCTCTCATATTGAATTAACGTTAAACTTGGTAATTTTCAAATATATATAAATGCGCCCGGAAATCCACGGAAGGGAGGGTGAAGACGCCTTGGCCCGTAACACCAAGGGCCACATTAGAGCCGAATAACAACTGAGGCTCTTGAGTACAAGGGAAAAAGGATCTGTCCTGAGTGGACGGTAATCTTTTCTTCCTCCGGTTTCTTTTTTTCTGCCTTTGTGGTCTTTTTATAGTAGTTTGGCTGTAGAGCTCTTTTTTCCCTTAACGGGAACTTCGTTTTCGCCGGTTGAGGGAGTTTGACGCGTAGGCGTCCCATTTCCGTTCCATATTAATAGTTCGTCTGGGTAGAGTAGAGTTTTCTTCTGTTTAACGGGCATGATGTGCGAATCTAATATTGTATTTGATGGAGGAGGCCAATAGCTGCCGTTAACCCACCCCGCAACTCCCGGTTACTGAGTTGGTATGCGAGCGCACATCGCTGGCAGTCTTTGCTCAGTTTTTGCTCATTTTTTGGTTACTCTGGCCTTCACGGCCACCCCTCACCCTCGTCCTCCGTCCCCCATCATTACACATTTTTAAGCCTGCATGCTTACTAAACACAAAATGTTCGTTAAAAAGAATACCTAACATTTCGAACGTTCGTAATATAAAGTCACCAATGCATATGGAATGAAACCGGAAAATAGAGGGCTACGCCCGCAATCCGAGGGTTTTGTAGTGTCCCATGCCAATAGGAGATGAACTGTCTTACTCTTGGAGATGCTTACCCATTCATGTTAAGACGAAATTGCAAATTGCTAGCATGCGTAAAAAATATTAAAAGTAAATTGTCTGAATAATTATAGAAAGTAGAGTCAGTGACCTGCATACCTCCCCCTTCCCTCCTCCCTCCTCTCCCACCAATCTTTACCGTTTCAAAAATGGTTAACTCCAATTCGCTCTACGAAAAACAATATGCAAGTATCTTGTACTCGTAGTACCTACTACGTAGGTTGCCTTTTATATTTCGGGATTGGACAACCCTAGTGTTGCAATCTGGCAACTGACAGCTCTATCGTAAAGTTTGACATTTTTGAGGTTATACGTACTCAGAACGTTTTGACATACGAGCGCTATTTGTGTTTTTTACAGTAACTTAAAAGATTAATCTCGGCCAAATAATGGAATTCAATCGTGAACATTTTCGTGCGATTATTTTTTATAACTTTCGACGTGGATTAACTCAGCAACAGTGCATGGATGAACTGAATTCAATTTTTGGCGATGAAGCTCCATCGAGGAACAGTGTTTATCGGTGGTATGGTGAATTCAATCGTGGTCGTAGTTCACTCCAAGACGAATTTCGTGAAGGTCGTCCAAAAGGTGAAGGTCGTCCAGAAACCATTGATGCTGTGCGCGAACTGATATTGCAAGATCGTCATGTGACCTATCGTGAGATTGAGACAACCTTAGGCATTAGTGGGACCAGCATACATTCAATATTGCATGAACATTTGACTGTCAAAAAAATTTGTTAGCTTTGGATCCCACACAATTTCTCAATCGCTCAAAAAAAGGCTCGTGTCGATTGGTCGAAAGAAATGCTCAAAAAATACGATCGCGGTGCTTCGAAACACGTCTATGACATCGTGACAGGTGATGAATCGTGGATTTACGCGTATGAGCCCAAAAGTAAACAGCAGACGACTGTATGGGCGTTTCAAGATGAGCCAAACCCAACAAAAGTTGTTCGCGCACGAAGCACTTCCAAGTAAATGGTCGCCTGCTTTTTCGGAAAAACTGGACATGTCGCAACCGTACCACTAGAACAACGCAGAACAGTCAATTCTGAGTGGTACACAACCATTTGTTTGCCAGTTGTCTTCCAAGAAATCAGGAAAACCAACCGCCGAAGACGGATCACTCTTCACGACGACAATGCGAGCTCTCACACATCAGCTCAAACAACTGCATTTTTGAGCACTCAAAACATAGATTTGATGGGTCATCCGCCGTATAGTCCTGACTTGGCACCGAATGACTTCTTTTTATTCCCGTACGTAAAAAACAAACTGAGAGGTCAACGTTTTTGAACACCTGAAGAAGCGGTTGCTGCGTTCAGAATGCATGTTTTGGAGACACCTCAATCAGAGTGGCAAAAGTACTTTGACAATTGGTTCAAACGCATGCAAAAGTGTATAGATCTTCATGGGGAATATTTTGAAAAACAATAAAGCGATTTTCAATGATTTATATTTGTTTTTGTTCTCTAATCCCGAAATATAAAAGGCTAGTGCATTTTTTGTATGGGTGATATCAAAATGTCCAAATTTAAATGAATCTACTATTATTCAATATTACGTGATTGTTACAAAACTTAGAGATTTTATTTCCCATGGTGTTGATTATCGTTGGCCATCAATATTTTCGACCTCGGATGAGTTTGAGAAATGCAGGGGTGTGCTAACTGTAACTATAGAAATATACTATTATTAAGCTATTTTGAGAAGATATCAAAATTCCTTATTATACTCTAGATGAAATCTGAGAGTATTATAAGTTTGCCACAAAGTTTGTAACGCTAAGAAATAAGGCTCGCAGAAAAAAATGAATGATACAGAAGTTCATATTATCACTCGAATATCTCAAAACCGGATGTCCGTCTGTCCGTCTGTCCGTCCGTCCGTCCGTGACCTCTCTAGCTCGAGAACGCGTTGAGCTATGAAGTTCAAATTTTGCACACGTTATTTTTGACAAAAAATGAAGGCTAAGTTCGTGAACGGGCTAAATCGCTCCACCCCTTCTACCCCCTCCCATACAAAATGACACATTTTTGAAAATTTACAATAATCAGATTTTCTCAGAAACTATAAAGCATATTGCTTTGAAATTTTTAATATATCACTTTTATGATAATTGTAACCTATGTTATAAAACTTATTGTAATCCTCACCCTCCTTCTACCCCCTCCCATACAAACTGCACTATTTCATGAAATACGTTAAGCCTATTTACTCAGTACGTATACAATTTATCGGGCTGAAATTTTGTACTTAACACTTAATTAACAATATCAGTTAGATTCAAAAAAATTAATCGATTACCCTTACTCCGTCTACCCCCTCCCATACAAAATGACACATTTTTGATAATTTACAATAATCAGATTTTCTCAGAAACTATAAAACATCTTGCTTTAAAATTTTGAATATATCACTTTTATGATAATTGTAACCTACTTTATAAAATTTATTGTAATCCTCACCCTCCTTCTACCCCCTCCCATACAAACTGCACTATTTCATGAAATACGTCTTAACGTCTTAACGACTTACGTCTTACGTCTTAACGATGCATCCGAGATTGCAACCAAAATTATTTATTGGCTTTAACCAGGTTCAAATTCATCTAGAGTATTGCATGATTGGGGTTTACCCCAATCGTAGTTCTTTTATGTTTTTTTTTGTTTTCTGTGCTAGTTAAAAGCCACCTTCCTGTAAGTTTTCATATTTCTAAGTGTAACGGTCTCGAAATGGTAGGCGGGTTGTACAAATTATGATCTTATATTTTCCCCTCTACCTCTTTTCCCTTTTTTTCATTTCATTCATTTGATGAAAATGCCACTAATCTGCATAGACTCTAGGGTGTAGCACAATAGACTTCCGGGTCGCAGTGATTGTTGGCCCTCTGGGAAAAACAATAAACAATATTCAAGTATGCAGTACTCGTAGCAGAGGCTGGTTATGTGCATTTTTTGGATGGATGGTGTAAAAATGTCAAAATTTAAATGAATGTACTGTTATTAAATATTGTGTGATTATTACAAAACTTAGAGATATTATTGCCCATGGTGCCAAAAAATGGAATGTACTCAGTTATAGAAGGTAGAAAACACCCGTATTTCCTTAATTTCGCTTCAATGCAAAGAATGTGTTCATCTCAACACCATAGGATTAAAAGCGCCTTGAACATCACTCCAGAGCATTCGCCTCGTCACCCCGAATCAGACGACACACTAGACTTCTTCTTACACCAAGCTTGCTTGAGATTTTCGTAACAAATAGCTTAAGCTATGTACGACAATTATAGGTATATAGGTGCGATTTAGGTGTAAGAAAGCTCACTTACCCAAGACACAGACGATGCTGCTACTGCTGCTTTGCTTCTACCGGCAATGAAATTCCGGCATTAGTCAGAAAGCTTAAAGTCAAATTTACACCATCTGAAACATTTTCTAACGGTACTTAAGGGGTGTTTTGTTTTGATTTAGTTTATGGCTTCTATCTCATCCCACGTGAGTCGTCTGATTAAAAGTCAAATATCCAATGATTTGCCATCAAATTATCTTCTTCCTTTGTATACAAACTACACTTGCGAGCAAAAATACTGAATCAAACCGAAAGCAAGTGTATTTGTATGTTTATTTTTAAAAGTACGTTGTGTATCCCTACAAATCGTATGTCATTTGAAAGTTTGAGATCTTAGCTTTACAAAGATACCTTTTTTATCACCATTTAATGAGTGGTTTATGAATGAACGCTACTCCAGGTAGTCGGGAAATTGAACATTTATGAATGGGTTATTACAAGGCAAACTAGCCCTACAAATGCATCCGCAAACGGTTTTCAATGGTCAGTTGAATCTGGAAGGTCGATTGAATAAGTTTAAAGCAATAAAAATACAATTTTGTCATTCATGAGTACTACGCCTCAGCAGGCGGCTCAAGTTGTCGCCCTATTTTCGGAAGGGCTTACTTAGAGAACAGTCGCTCGTCAGCTAGGAATGAGTAAGTCTACTGTGTCAAAAGTGTTTCGGGGGGAAGGTAGCTACAATCGGAGACCCCGACCCGGCCGCTCTAGGTGCACTTCCGATAGAGACGATCGTTTTATTGTGACAAGTATGCTACGTAATCGGCACCTCACGGGAGTTCACGTGCAGCAGAATCTGAGGGACGTTCGCGGAGTAGCTGTAAGCGAGTGGACAGTGAGAAGACGACTAAAGGAAGCGAATTTGACTCCAAGGCGGCCCGCCACAGGCCTAAAATTGACCCCACATCACCGACAAGCGCGACTCACGTTTGTCAGGATTCACTTAAATTGGACCCTCGGCGGTCCGTATTGTTCACCGACTAGACCAGAGTGTGTCTACATGGCAGTGACTGAAGGTCGGGTATACAGGCGTAACGATAACGGTGCATTTTATTCAATTATGATAACAAACAGGTTTATAGTTTAGATTAGCGTACGTTTATACTATGGCGGTGGCGGCGACGTTTTTTTTCCGTCGACGTTCGACGTTAAAAAAACGTCGTTGGCTTGTGATTATATTACGACGTTTTTTAACGACGTACGTGGAATCATTCGGTATTTCTTGAGCCTACATCATGCATAGACGGAGAATATTGCTGCTTTGTGCATTGGAAGCAGATGTGCTTCTCATGTTTACAACTACATAATATTTCACATGTAGAAACAAATCAACAAATATATCCCCATCCTCACCCTTATCCGTATCCTCATCTTTTCATTATCAAATATCCTTATCCTCCTCCGCATTCTCGAGATCGAACAATTTTTTATCCACACCCTCATCCGCAAAACAATATCCCTACTAAACCACCACAACAAAGAGTAATTGCATGTAATTATAAAAAAGATTCAAGAAAAAACGCTGCCGTTACCGTCGTAATATAAACTCTGCCATATAATTGCATGTGTTTATAGTGGACGTCGACGTCGACGTTCGAACGCCAGTCCGCCAACATGCGACGTTAAAAATTTTGGACGCGACGTTCGACGTTTTAACGTCGAACGCTACCGCGCCTAATAACAACGTTCCCATTCATTTCCATGTGTTGCTAGCCATTAATTGCTTCGACGGAAAAAAAACGTCGCCGCCACCGCCATAGTAAAAACGTATAGATTTCCTACAATTCAGAAAAAGAGTTAAAAGATGGAAGGTCCATATTCCGAGGTAACCATGAACTCTCTTTTCCGCACCACCCGGAAGGTAGAGTGCTTAGGTGTGTTTTTATACCATTCACGGATAAAATAAACGTTCTTAAATTTGGTTGTAATCGGTTGACTATTTCAAATACCTTCCATAGGAACTGTGAAAGCGGAACAAGTTTTACTACTTATTTCAAAGCGGCAAATGCAGAAAAGTCACAACGAAGTTATGATCTCCCTAAAACCACTCTTCAATGCATATTGAACCCTGATTAAATTAATTAATTTATTTTAACGCTGATTGGCGGGGAGCTTTGTGAGCTTAAGCTCTGATACCAAGTACTGTCTTCTCTCCCGGTTTAATTTAAAAAGCTCCGTGCCTTATAAAGGATTAGAGATGCACTTCAGGTCAGAAGTGATCAATGGACAATATCCATATTGTGTGCGCAGCACAGATCAGAGCAGAACAGGAATTGCAAGCGACACACTTAAGAAATTGCTCTGGATTGAGCCGGTTGTTAGTGTAATGCTTACGATTGTTGTTCTGCACGGATCTCTACTGCACAAAAGAAAAGAACCGGGTAATACATAGTTTCTACTCCGTTCTTCTCTTTAACCAATTCAATTTTCCGTTTTATTGAGCAGCTTTTGTTTAATTAACTTAATTTTTCAATTAAATAAAACTATTCCATGTTCTTCAAATCTTCTTACTTATCTATTTTTATTTTAAGCAAGCTCCCCGCCAAACAGCGTTAAAATAATTTAATTAATTTAATTAGGTTGCATACCCTAGAGCGAGGCGCAAAGCTACGAGTACTTTGGCAGAGTTATGTTCATATCAATCCTTTTTGCGGCTGATAAGTTTTTTTTTGTCGGGAAATTTTTTACAACAGAGTTGTTTTTGAGAGATATCACATCTTTTTGCATTTTTAGGAAGAACCCGTATATGAATTCCAAAACTGCTTTAGAATGCTTAAAATTTATCGTTGTGTACTATTGATTATCAACGTGTGGATTTTAATACATAGAACAACACCCGAAACAATTTGCTGCAATTAATACCAAATTTTACAGAACCTGATTTCAAAAAACTGAAATTTTTTGCATGTAAAAGAGCGATGAATTCATCGCCACTTTAGCTCAGTCCCATGTAAATACAATACATTTCACTTTCATCCATTTGCTTTTAAGTTGCACATGATTTGTTTTGAAAAGTGATACCTCAAGGAACTAATAATTTAGGTGGACATCATTGAATAAATGTGCCTCTGGCATCACTTTGAGTTACTTTCGATGAAATTACGTGTTTTGGTCCTTTATGTCCGTTGAGTTATTTATATCCTACATGTTCCTTAAGTCGAAACTGATCTTTTCTAGATTTGGTTTCTGTTGGATTTCATGCTTAAGAAGATGCGCTTTTCCTAAGTAAAGAACTCAAACGCCATAAATAGTACTCTTGTGCATTCACACTACGATCCCTAGTCGTATGATACTCATCCTGTCTAGATATCGCTTCCTTGCAAGGAATACCATTTTTATAGTACAAAGGGCTCAAAATGCCTTCAACAGTAGTCTACTACATTCGTCTCATCACCCCCCCCCCCCCCATTTTTAATACTCATCTTGCCCACATAGCGATTCCTTGCGAAGAATATCTTTTTCCTCCCCAAAGGATTCAAAATGCCTGCAACAGTCGTCTTCTGCATTCGCCTCGTCTCCCCCAGATGTAACGTTTGGCTCTTCTAGCGGTAACGTAATTGAAGATCAGCCCCCTCCGAAAAGTCAGCTGAACTTCAACTTCAACCTTGCCAGACGACGCATGCTTGATATCTAGCTCAGTGATGGCGAATGCGGGGTGGATTTGTTTGGCAACATTGAAGCTTCTACGCGTTACATTAAAATAATGTCATGCGTCATTGCCCTTAACCTTAATCAAAAAGTTAACTTAAACACCACCAATTTAAAAAAAAAAAAAAAAAAAGAAACAGCATTCCCAGATAAAGTTTTAAATCTTACACAAAAGAATTGCAATACTGAGATAGGGAACTCAGATGTCAGAGGGGTCCCAGCGCATTTTCCTACCTATCCCTGGATTAGGAGGCGCTATTAACTATTTTTGTCTAATCCCCTATGTTGGCTCTTCAACACTCTAGATTACATACGCATACCAATATCCACCTGTGAGGGAGGAAACGATAACTGATACTCAATCTCTTTAAGTATTCTGCATCTTCATGATGCGCATTTATTCACACAAAAGAAAAATTCAATCAAATAACAACAGATCTAGCATGAATCCAAAGAGAATTACGATTCATTGAAAATAAATTCAAAATCGAATAAATCTAAGAAGGGTCAATCAACGTTTTTCGGGTTTCAAGTTTCACGACGTGACAGAAAACCAATAACTAATAGGTAGAAGGGGACCTCTTGCGCAAGGGGTGCTCCTAATTTTAGGTGTGATCTAATTTCCAATACTCAATGCAAAACGACGTCAAGTGACCCTTGACTTCCAGCTAATGAAAGAGAATAATTACATATATGGATAACTATTAATATACTATAGGTATATACCGAATTGATAAGAAGAAAATAAAGATAAGGTGTTTCCGATTTTTGATACTTAAATAATTTTGTTTTTTCTTGTTGCCGTAACGAGACTAAGGATTCTCGCTTCAAAAGATAATACGCGTACTGACTTAAAGTTATAAAATCCATACAATCAGCAGTCACTTTTCGAATCCGTTTCCAGTAATAATACTTCCAACTTGTACCCTGTGCTTTTTTTATTTTCAAAGGAATTCCAATTTGCTACTATGCTCCGGGCTTTTTTGAAGCCCGAGGTGCCAGAAACGCTAAGCGTCTCTAAGCAGTGTATGACTGACGGCCGCAGATGTACACAGTGGCGTCTGCACCTCGGTTCCAAGTGATTGATGGAGGTTTCTCCTTTTTCTGATATATACGAGTACATATGTACATATATTTATATGTCTATTGGTTACACCTGGAAAGAAACATTCCCGATTACCATCTCTTCTACAGATCGATCTTAAACCCGGACGTGCAGCAGTCCATATATTTGAGCTAAGTCCCAAACGTATGACCATGTCAAGAGTATTAATTAAGCAAAAAAAAGTCCGAAGCGTATATACCCTAGCCTTGTAGAGACATAGTGTGATACCAAAAGTACCAATTGGCAACGACCATTTGCATTAAAAGTGAGTTTACTACATGACCAGTTTATAGGGAAGGTTGACACTCATTCAGGAGGATGTTGACCATTCTCAAAATTAATTATCTAACCCATTCTACAAATATTTGTCGAATTTTTCAAATCGCTAGCTTCTTTCTATCTAAAATTATTGCTTATTTGAAGTCTCACTTGTAGGGGAGGTAGAGGTTCCTTTTATCGAATCTTGCGCATTTTTAATAACAACCAACTAGATCCCAGTACAAACATTTGACCAAAATTTCAAGTCATTAGCTTCACTTTATCGAAATTTATCGCTTATTTTGAGTTTCACTTGTAGGGGAAGTAGAGGTTTGGTTGGCCGGATTTTACGTATTTTCAATATCAGCCAGCTGAATTTTACTACAAACATGAAACCAAAATTTTAAGTCGCTAACTTTATTTTATCGTAAGTTATCGCTTATTTTGAGTTCCATTTGTACTACTACTTTGCCTTAACCCCTAGCGGGGCATGGCGCGTCAACTACTCCTGCGCGCCATCGTACTCTGTTCTGGGCAATGGGACGCAACTCCACAAAAGACTTACTCAGTGTCTGACACTCCTTTGCCACAGATCGACGCCATGTGATTCGAGGACCCCCTCTTGGTCGGCCTTGGTTGGAAATGGGGTTCCACTTCATAGCATGCAAAGCAATGCTGTGATCACTCTTCCGCAATGTGTGACCTATCCACTGCAATTTTCGCCTGCGTATCAATTCGTCGATTGGCATCTGACCCGTACGCCGACTTAGTTCTTCATTTGATATTGTTTCGGGCCAGAAAATTCTTAAAATTCGACGAAGACAGAGTTGACGAAAACTTGCAGTTTTCTGGTAACTCCTACGGAAACTTTCCATGTACTGCTCCCATACAAAAGCACTGATAGTACCAGGGAGCGAAACAGGCCCAGCTTGGTCTTGATGCTGAGATAACTGCATTGCCAGATTTTGGACAGCATGCCGTATGCGCGTTTAGCCTGGTTGATACGACGAGCGATGTCCTGCTCCGTACCACCATTTTCGGCAACAATGCTTCCCAGGTAGACGAAGTTGTCCACCTTCTCCACAAGCTATATTAATTAATATTGATGGCAATAGGTGTCGGATTTCTTTTTCGCAACGGCGGGCTAAGAACCTTGGTCTTGTTGGTATTAATCTTTAGCCCAACCTTGCTTGCCTCCCTCTCGAGATCTAACGCCATTGCGGACAGATCCATGATTTTGTGGGAGAGTAGGCATATGTCGTCAGCGTAGTCAAGATGTTGTAGATAAGATGTCAAAGTCCATTGAATTCCTCTGTCGAGTCCGGATAGGGCTGCATGCAACACATCGCCGATCACAATGAGGAATAGGATCGGTGAGAGGATGCACCCCTGCCGAACTCCACTGCGAATCTCAAAGTCCCCCATTTGTAGGGGAAGTAGGGTTCCTTGGGTCGGATTTTGCCCGTTTTCAATGCCAACCAAGTAGATCTTACTAACAACATTCTAGCAAATTTTTAACCTGCTGGTGTCATTCTATCGAAAGTTATCGTAACTAAAGGAATATTTAATTTTTTAAAATTTGTAGGGAAGGTAGGCGTTCCTTTGATCTGATTATGCCCAACTTACTAAAACTCAAGCAGCTTCTCACCTTAGGGTCACATGCCAAAAATCAGGCGTCTATGTCAATTGGTTCAAGAGTTATAGACCAAAAACCTGAAAAGTAGGTTAGTACGGGGCTCTTTGTAAGAAAATTACCGTTAGCTTTCAACTGATTGATTATATTTTTCCAGGAGAGTATAAGATTATCCTCACAAGCAATCTATCAAAGCTAGAGCTTTTCATGTTTACTTTATCGGGAGTTATAGATACATTAATTTTTTTACCTATGTAGGGGAGGTAGGCGTTCTCTTTGCCTGATCATGCCCAATTTCAATACCATCCAACTAAATGATACTGCCAACATTTGACCAAAATTTCAAGGCTCTAGTTTCATTCTATCGAAAGTTATCGTGCGAACGGACAGACAGACAGACAGACGGACAGACAGACAGACAGACATGGCTAAATCGAATCAGGAGGTGACCCTGATCACTTATATATATATACATTGATATACCTCCGGAAAGTCCTTTAAGGTGTTACATATTGTTTATACCCTTGTCTTATAGTATAGGGTATATTGAAATATTAATGATCGTAAGTGAACTGGATCAAAGTGAATGACAGTGGGTTAGATGTAAAGTGTTGTGGATTCGTAAGTGAAAAGGAAGGGGTTGCATCTGACAGGATCTGTAGATCTTCTCTTTAGTGATTCATTTTCCCAGACTATAATTCCCAAACAAATGATATAATATTAACATTGAACTAATGAAAATCGCTCAGATGTCATTCAGCTTTTGGAATTCATGAAATGTGAATGTCAGAAGGTAATTCGACTTTCTTTCACTTACAGATGCACGGTGCTTTGCTTTGCATAAACATACCCTATACTATAAGTCTAGGGTATAAACATCGACAATGTTATCTTCAAATACTATTTACGCGACAACGTGAAGTTCACTTTCGAAATGCCGTCAAAATTATTTCCTTGTGACCAATAATGCACCGACAAGTTCGTAAAGAGTTGGCGTCATGAAAAATAGAGGAGATCATTTGCCAAATACAGATGCAATTTCAGCACAACGGGCGATTTCCATCAGCTCGGCCTGTTCGAATTGCCACGAAATAGCCAATAAAATTTGACCGAGAAGGACAAAAATTCGTCATATGATATCCATACGAGAAGATATAATAATGTCCACTGCAGTCGAAAAATAGTCCCAATCATTCCGTACAAAATCAACAGAAAGGGCGCATTCAGTCGCACGACACATAAAAAGATCTAGTGGCTGACAGTAAGTGACACAAAGCAAAGCACCGTGCATCTGCAAGTGAAAGAAAGTCGAATTACCTTCTGACATTCATATTTCATGAATTCCAAAAGCTGAATGACATCTGAGCGATTTTCATTAGTTCAATGTTAATATTATATCATTTGTTTGGGAATTATAGTCTGGGAAAATGAATCACTAAAGAGAAGATCTACAGATCCTGTCAGATGCAACCCATTCCTTTTCACTTACGAATCCACAACACTTTACATCTAACCCACTGTCATTCACTTTGATCCAGTTCACTTACGATCATTAATATTTCAATGAACTCGATTGACGATATTTGCACTTTGTGATAGTCCATATTAAATTTGAAATTAAAAACGGATACTTTGTCTAATCACTTTTTATACCCTAGACTTTTAGTATAGGGTATATTGTTTTTGTCACGACGGAAATATGTAACACCTTAAAGGAGGCTCCGGAGGTATAGCAATGTATATATATAAATGCTCAGTGTCACCTCCTGATTCGATTTAGCCATGTCTGTCTGTCTGTCTGTCCGTCCGTCCGTCTGTCCGTCTGTCCGTCTGTCCGTCTGTCTGTCTGTCCGTTCGCACGATAACTTTCGATAGAATGAAGCTAGAGCCTTGAAATTTTGGTCAGATGTTGAAAGTATGATCTAGTTGGTTGGTATTGAAAATGGGCATGATCAGGCCAAGAGAACGCCTACCTCCCCTACATATGTACAATAGTTAATGTATTAATAACTCCCGATTAAACAGGCATGAAAAGCTCTAACTTTGATAGATTGCTCGCGAGGATAATTTTTTACTCTCCTGAAAAAATCAAGTCGATCAGGTGAAAACTAACGGTAATTTTCTTGCAAAGAGCCCCGTACTACCCTACTTTTCGGGTTTTTTGTCTATAACTCTTGAACCAATTGACGTAGACACCTGATTTTTGGCATGTAACCCTGGGGTGGGAAGCTGCTTGAGTTCTAGTAAGTTGGGCGTAATCAGATCAAAGGAACGCCTACCTCCCCTACAAAATTTCAAAAAATTAAATATTCTTTTAATTACGATAACTTTCGATAGAATGACACTAGCGAGTTGAAAATTTGGTGGAATGTTGTTAGTAAGATCTACTTAGTATTGGTATTGAAAATGGGCAAAATCCGACTCAAGCAACCCCTACCTCCCCTACAAATGCAACTTCAAATAAGCGATAACTTTTGACAGAATCAAGCCAGCGACTTGAAGTTTTGGTCAAATGTTTGAATTGAGATTGGGTTAGTTGGTATTCAAGATGGGTTAGATCCTACCTAAGGAACCCCTGCCTCCCCTAAAAATTAAACTTAAAATAAGCGATAACTTACGTCAAAATAATGCTAGCGGCTTAAAATTTTGGTCAAATGTTTGTAATAAAATCCAGTTGGCTAATATTGAAAATACGTAAAATCCGACCTCCGAAACCCCTACTTCCCCTACAAATGAAACTTCAAATAAGCGATAACTTTCGATAGAGTGAAGCTAGAGACATGAAATTTTGTTTAAATGTTTGTAGCATCTTATTTGTTGGTGGCAATGATGAGCAAGATCCGACCCAAGGAACCCCTAACTCCCCTATAAGTGCAACTTCAAATAAGCAATAACTTTCGATAGGATGAAGCTAGCGACTTGAAAAATTCGATAAATATTTGTAGAATGGGTTAGTTAATTGATTTTAATAATGGTCAAGATCCTCCTGAATGATTGCCGACCTCCCCTATAAACTGGCCATATAGAAAACTCACTTTTCATGCATATGGTCGTTACCAATTAGTACTTTTGGTATCACCACTAGGTCTGTACAAGTCTAGGGTATATACGCTGCGGACTCCGGGCCGAAGCGAAGCTTCGGCCTAGTTTATTATTGTTCCCTGACGCGTTTCGCTCTTTCGAGCATCTTCAGAGGGATTTAATTATTATTTATTAATTAATCCCTCTGAAGATGCTCGAAAGAGCGAAACGCCTCAAGGAACAATAATAAAAAAGTGATTAGACAAAGTATCCGTTTTTGATTTCAAATTTAATATTTTAATGCCTGAATGACGAAAATCCAGGCTTCGCCAATACAACACCACTTGTGTACAAGATACTTTGCAGTAGCGCAATGATTATAGTATCAGGCCCGAAATCGCAACAGAAAACACCAACTAGGATGGGATTCGTCGACGGACGCGTATCCATCCTTGGCGTTGGTCAATATTACCGGCATAAGCCTTACATTACTCAAGGAATGACTAGTTAGCCGCCACCTAATAATCATACAGTGTAACGCCACACACACAATTTTCACCAAGTCCACGACACGCATCAGCCCACAAGATACAAACAGCATACACGCATCGACTACGTGATCTACGACAACGCATCGACTAGTGTAAGCGAAACCCACACAAGCATACCGACGGGTATATAAGGCGAGCCGTGATCAGCATCCACAAGGCATTCGAGCACTGGCATCGGATCATCCAACATCTGGATATCAGGACCTCTTCTCGAAGCCCCCAAGCATAAGCATCGTATACGTACAACCCCTGGACTATACGGACTGTGCCCATCAACCTACATCCTTGCGATAGTGACTGCATCGTGTGCGTACAACGCCTGGACCACACGGACAGCACTAATCCTTGTATTCTTGTAGTTAAGTCATCAATAGTGACTGCATCGTGTGCGTACAACCACTGGACCACACGGACAGCACTACACGTCAGATTATTATCAATTACATTGTCAAGTCATTACTTAGTTAATAAATCATTTAAATTATACGCTCTACTGTGTTATTACTGCGAATTCCACTCATTCCGACGTGACCTCCACCTCTCCACGTTACAACAGACACATTGCATTTGAAAGTTGTTATGATTACGACAAAATGTAAACATTTGTGTGCAAGTAACAAATTTCAAACTCGTGCCTGTACGGATATATGCTGTTGGACTACGGCGACAGTTGGGATTCTGAAGCAAACAGTCCAAATCAGCTGGTTTGTACAGTGCCAGAGAACAACACTCGTTTGGGATTCACCCGCTATCAAATCAAGAGAGACTTGACTTGCTCGCTTTGGTACGGAGTGAATTCAAACATCACCATACGAATAGCGGACTTCATGTACCACTATATCTGCTACAAACAGTGTACCATTCCTGTCCGTTTACATTGAGAATCCGGACTGGGGAATGGTAATTGTCCGCAATTTCTCGTAGTGGATATCAAAACCATTTTCTGCCAAAAGCTATGGCCACTAGCAGCTATACGAGTAGATATGTGATGGAAGAGGCTTCCAATTGGCAGATATGGTCGAATATTTGCAGCAGATATTAAGTAGCCGATGGATAATAACGGCACACGATCGCGCACAAATTGCATATTTTTAAGCCGCCTTCGCACTATACGGCCTCGGTCGGAACAGATAAAATCCAAGCGGCGTAACTTTATTGAAGGAATTTACGACGAACCTGGCACTTTACACATTATATGATCGCGCAGAAAACTCACAATTATCCAAATTGAATAAAATTACCGCCGTTTCGATTTTAACTGCACCGCGAAACCCGTACATTGCGAAGGCTGCTAAATAGTTAGTTGCAGCCTACCCACTTTAAATTTTAGGATCTAAGAGTAATTATGAAAATAATTACATACCTGATTGTATCTTACTTTTTTCCTGTTTCTTTCCATTTTTTTCCAATCAGGATTCCTCAATTTGCATGGGGGCGTAGCACGGTGCGTAGTACGGGCCAATTCAACCGGAATTTCAAAAATATTTTAAATTGAATGAGATGAAATGAATTTTCGACCCTTGAGAATGCCTAGACGAATGTGTATATAAAAATACTCGTATGAGTAGTTATCGAAAGAACTATGTACCATAAAAAAAAGGTTGCAACTCCCTAATTCACTCACCTGCCGAAAGTTTCTACTTGCTAATAGAAGTAGCCGTTGGCAAATTGAAAATTTGCAACTCATTGCAAACCGCTATTCTGTCAATAACCCGCTTCTGGTAAGTTTACACGGGCTGTTGACAGAAGACCGGGTTGTGAGATGCGATATTGTGGAATCTAAATACAGTGCAGTATCTACACATCTACAATTCATTACACAGACATATAGTATGATACCCATAATCCCTTGATATCACTTCTTTTCCAAGAATGCCCTTTTTCCTCTTCAAAAGACGCAAAATATGCCATCATTCCTAACCGAAGGACTCAAAATTTCTTTAACAGAACTCCAGTGCATTGGTCCCATTACCACGATTCAGAATATACCCATACCTACCAGCTTCGGGTTTTGTTTAATTTCATGATTAGGAGAGTCCTTTTGTCCTGACGCACATCTCCAGTAGCACCAAAATATAACAGTGTGTTACTTTATAATAACCAAAGGAAGCTATGCACCAAATTAAGTTGAACCACGGACCGCCTGGAAGATTTTTTCTTTAAAATCAATAAAAAGGCTAAAGGTTCAGCCACACACAACGCGTTATAACGCGACGTTACTGTAACGCCCCTCAACGCGGCGTTCGGCGATATTGGCTATGCCACACACGCAGCGTTATCTGTGCGGGCGATCCAGTACTGTGGTTGAGTTTGTACAGCATACAGCAATCATGAGTAGTTCTGATGAGGAGGAAGCTTTGCTTCTTCTTGCTTTGATTGAAAGTGATAGGAGGAGGCGGTATTGGGTTCACCCAGTAAATCAAAGGAGGGAAGAACTGGGTGAATACCACCGTCTGTGCAGGGAGCTGCGCTCTCATGAAGATCGCTTTTTTGATTACTTCCGAATGTCAAAAAAATTTTTGAAGAACTCCACGATCTACTGCAGCCTAGTATTGAGATGATTACAACAAACTGGAGAAGACCGGTTGGAACCCGGGAAAGATTAGCCGTTTGTTTAAGGTAATTTTATCAAAAAGTATTGCTTGCATTTTTACAAAAATATTTATTTTAATTAATTCGTATCCACTGAAAATATAATAGGTGTGTAACATAGGTAACTCTCATCGTTCTTGCGAGCAATACAGTATAAAAAATAATGAAAAAACATTGAGCTTAAACATACTAGGAAAAAAAGAGGAACATATTAGGTAACGAAGGTGATCTGTTTACAATTGAGTCTCATAATTTTCATATATTTTTTGTGCGCTTTGGTACGAGCCACTGGTTGATGAGCCCATAGGACTCATTTGGTGGTAAACTGGGGACGGAGACGCAAAAGTTCCTGAGGGAGATGGAGAATCGTCGTATGGTATTGGTGACCCAAGTTCTTTCAGTTCCGTTTTTTCATAGTTGTTGATATCGGAAGTTATGGGCGGCATAGCGACAGTGCTACACTTGGGAATTCTGCTTTCTACCGGCAGTACATTGATGGAAAAAATATTCTCCCTCCAAAGCCACTACCTGGCACAAATTATCCCATGCCTCATGTCATCGTCGGCGATGAAGGCTTCGCACTTCAAACATACCTAATGAGGCCATATCCCAAATCTGGAACGATGGATAGAAAGAAAAAAAATTTCAATGCACAACTCAGTGGAGCCCGTCGCGTCGTGGAAAATGCGTTCGGTATATTGGCCATGAAATGGCGTGTATTTTTGAGACCAATAGAAACAGATGTCTCAACAGCAGATTGCGTAGTTAAAGCTGCTACCTGTTTGCATAATTACATTATAGTGAAAAATGATGTTCACCCGGAGTATTCAGCCTTTGATCTCACGAATAAAGAGCCTATGCAAGCATTCGTACCAACAAATGCTTCCAATCGAAGATCAACCAATGCTGCGATTCAAGTCCGCGAAAAATTTTCTGATTACTTTGCCAGCAGGTCATAATTATGGACTATAATTTTAATTCAATAAAATAAAAATAAGCGCGGATGTTTTTTTTTTTTTGAAACTTTGTTTGTTGTAGATGTTAATAACACATAACTATAATAAACTAGATAGATAGATAGTACTTTATTTGATTTCAGTTGGTTGTGTGTTACAATTCATTCTTAAGAGCTACAGACTGGAATACAAATGTCTTTTCAACTTTGATCGACTTGTAAGCTAATGGCTGAGTAAAATTATTCAAGAATTGTTCTTTGATTCACAAGGAAAATTCGCAAAAAAACCTTGTTTGAGGGTACTTATAACTAGAGCTACACTATCTTAAACCTAACTTAAAAACTAAATTTAAATGGTAAAAGAAAGAAATTAAATTTGCTTTATGCAGTGTTTAAGGGTGGAGTCGTCCAAGAAGGATTGGTTGCTAGTCTGTCGTGAAATTTCGAGTGTAGTTCGTCTACAAGGTCCTTAATAAAAGTGGTTCCTGCGATCTGGTGTAATCTGTTTGTAGAGTAATACCAGCGTTTGTTCAAGATGATTTTAAGGCACTTATTTTGCACTACTTGTAGTCGAGCTTTATGATAGTTCGCACATTTACCCCAGACAGCGGCTCCATAAGATATCATTGCTTGTATAACCGTTTTATATATGAGGATCTTGTTGTACATATTCATTTTGGACTTCCTGTTCAAGAAAGAATACAAGGAACGTATACAGTTTGAAACTTTTAGACAAGTTGTTTCTATGTGATTTTTATAGGTAAGTGTTCTATCTAGTGTTATTCCTAGATATTTGATGGTTTGATGCATCTGTGTGGTAAATTTCTTCTTTTTCTTTTCTTAGTGAAGAAAATGGATTTTGTTTTTAAGTAGTTTATTTTTACTTTCCATCTGTAATAGTATTGATAGAGTTGATCAAGTTTACTTTCTAGAGCATTTATTATTACAGCTGGGTCAAACGATTTTGTGTAGATGCAGAGGTCGTCTGCGAACAGCGCGAGTTCGCAACGATCGTCACACGGGATATCGGAAATGAAAATATTGAATAGTGTGGGGCTTAAGCATGCGCCTTGTGGTACTCCCGCTGGAATATCTTTAGGTTCAGATAAGCTTTTGTTGACCCTCACACAGAAAGATCTTTCGGATAAAAAGGATTGAATGGTTTTTATAAGGTACAAGGGGAAGGTAAACTTTATTAATTTATACCTATATATCAGACCATCGTGCCAAGTCGTGTCGAAGGCCTTTTCGATGTCGAGGATTACCATTCCAACAGAACTTTTTTCAGAGAAAGAGTCTTTAATGTACTGCGTTACTCTGTGCAGTTGATGAACTGTTGATAATCCTTGTTTGAAACCGAACTGCACGTAAGGAATAACTGGATTGATGTTCAAGAAGGTTTGTATTCGGCTGAGTATGATTTTTTCAAAAACTTTACTTAAGGTTGGTAGTAGACTAATAGGGCGGTAATTGTCAGGAGAATCTGGGTATTTCCCTGATTTAAGGATCGGTATGGCTACCGCTTTCTTCCAAGAAGAAGGAAAGTATCCCAGTTTAAGACACGAGTTGAAAATGAAATTAATATAGACAATAGCCTTTTTTGGAAGTTTTTTGAGGACAATGTTTGGAAGTTTGTCTATTCCAGGTGACTTGCGGCTTTTCAACATTTTAATAATATGAATAAGTTCCTTGGGTTTACACATGCTGCTTGGGGGAAGAACAAATTCGGAAGGCAGTTGTTTAACAGTGTTATTGATTAAATCCCCGTGAATCTGATTGCCCATTTGCCGAGTTAGAAGGTGTGTGGAATAAAAAGTTTCAGCGAGGAGATTTGCTTTTTCACAATCTTGATGTACAAGTTCGCCGTCTTTGTTCTTCAGAGGTGCTGAATAACGACTTTTCTTAAGTGTTAAGGCTTTTTTGAATTTCCATATACTTTGGGTCCCTTTGCTGAAATTCGCTAGTGTTCTGTTCCACATTTGATTTCGGTGGATGTACATATATATTGTATTTCGTTCTATGTCTTTAGTGAGACGGTTTACATGGGATTTAATGTTCCAGTCACGAGTTCGTTGCCATTGTCTTCTCAAGGTATTCCTCCGTCGGATCAGCTCTCTAGTTTCTAAGTTCATTTCGGGTGTAAGAACTTTCGGCGTTGGGACTTCCACTGGTGTTGATTGGGCTATTGCAGCCCATATGTTATTGTGTAGTGAATTTAGCATTGCATCGACCTGGTTTTGATTGTTGATCAATGTAAGATCAAGTAGGTTTAGTGAAGACCGTTCGTTAAGAATTTGACGGAACTGGGCCGAATTGGTGTCTTTAAAACTAAAGAATTCGCCATGGATGACTTGTTCCGTGGGGAATTCACAGTTCAGTGTAGCGAATACTGGAAGGTGAGTTGAAGACAGAGCGTGTAAAACTGAAGGATCTGACAAATTAATATTTTCATTTGTAATTATAAGGTCGAGGTAAGATCCTCTACCTTGTGGGGAGTAAAAAGATGGTTCATTTGGTGCATGGATTGTGATATTGCGCCTGGAAGATAAATCTTAGAGAATTCTACCCGCTTTGTTGGCTTTTGCACATTTCCAGAATCGGTGTCTCGCATTAAGATCGCCACAAATTATGTACTTTTGGCGTGTGCTAGTAAGTGTCTTAAAATCATCCTCAAAAAATTTAAGTTTATCGAAATTTAGATTTGTGCCCGGAAAATACGCAGCTACGATCGCGAGGTTTTCGTTAGACAACGTAACAGAAATTGTTTCAATAATTTTTATGTTGATTATTTTTACCGCCGAGTGTTTGATATTTTTTCTAACACATATGGCAACACCACCTCCTCTAGCGCTTTCCCTATCATTTCTGCATATACAATAATTCAAAATATTCAACTTATCATTTGGTTTGAGCCATGTTTCGGCTATAATAAATACATCTATTTCTAACCTATTTATGAAATCAGAAGTTTCAACTATTTTATTTTTTATACTTCGAGCGTTCCGAACTAATACTTTAAACATTTTTACCCGTACAAAAACTTAACAGCAAGTTTGATCGTATTGGTCTTTCTTTGTTTTGCAGTTCGATAGGTTGAAATGAGTTCGGACGATATTTGTAAAAGCTCGTCGGCAGTGAATAATTCCTGGTTGGAGCTTTGGAATGGGTTGTAGGTAAACATTGTGTTTTGCCTTCTTGTGACTTCACTGAAAGTAGCTCTTGTTGTGTACTGAGCTTTCTGTACAGGTTTTGATGGAGTGGGGTGTCTTGGGAAATTTGACTCTGCATTCTGAGATAGACTGAATGCATTATTTGCAGTCATTTGTTTTTTGCTTGCATGTTATTGAACTTTCGCTTTAATTTGTAAGTAGTTTGCTCTACTCTTACAGTTTTTTTCATTCGCGAAATGGTTTAGTCCACAGTTTGCGCATTTGATTTTATCGCTTTGGTCCTCCTGCAGCGTACACTCCGTGTGCATATGATCGCCACTGCATATTAGACATTTAAGTGGGAGATGGCAGTGTGATGATCCATGTCCGAACATCTGACAGTTGCGACATTGTGTGGGGCCCGAGCTGCGCCGAGTATGGTAGTCCCAACGAACTAGAGTGTGCATGATGCTCTTTGTAGATCGAAGTTCGTTCAACTTGACTCCCGGTGGGAAGTACAGTAGATAACGTACTTCGTCTTTTTATTGTTCAGAGGTGAATTTTTTGATGTCGTCGCATTTGGTGTTCATTGACTCGTTTAGGTATTGTAGTTTTTAAGCTCTTGACACGGCATGTCGTGTAATCCGGATAAAATAATTTTAGTCGAACGTAGATCCGATCGGCGATGTGTGAAAAAGCTGATTTTTTCCGAGACAAGATGCTTGCAGATTTTGTCATATTCTTCCCCCGATGAAAGAAACAATCTCCGGCCAATTGACATCATTTTTATTCCGAAATTGGTTACACCAAGTTCACTCGTCATTGTGACGATCGACTCCCTTGGTAATATGGGAAAAGTAATTGGAGGAACTTTTACCTTGATTGTTGTGGTTGGGGGATCAATATTGGATACATCGCAGTCGTTTGAGTCGTTATCCGCGAGCAGTTGAAAACGATTTTCGTATACAGATGTTGGATTTGATGTTTGATGTTCGTCGTATCTTCAATTTGTCCCGCAGGAACATTGTTGGGGAAGTATCCCCAATGGGTCTTTTCCGAGACGGGTTTGATTCGGATATAGCTTATACCACTCAACAGAAACCAAGAATAAATGTTTAAAGGGACGGGAAAGAATTGATAGCTTTCACTTGTTTGTACGAGTTCACTCGGCTTAACGGATCACTAGATGTTGTTTCACTGATAGCTCACAACAGAATGAGTATAATAAACTATGTTAATACTTACTTGTGATTCCCAGCTCTTTGGCAATCTCACTCCAAGCCTCCGCCTTCTTTAATACATTTTTGTACCACTGGTGAGAGGTATCAAATAAAAAATCATTCTTCCTCACTTGTTCGATTAGTTTGTCACTTCCTTCACCCATGGTTTGAAAAAGATTCACCGAGAACGCCGGTAACGCGCGTTACTTTTGTAATTTTGTACAACCCGAAAAGTTAACGTCGCGTTCCGAAAGGTAACGCTGAGTGATAACGCCACGTGTGTGGCAGGGATGATGCAATGCAGTGCAATACAACCGTACCGCCGTAACGCGACGTTACAGTAACGCCAAACTTCGCGTTACAACGCGTTCTGTGTGGCTGCTGCTTAATTGTTTCCATTGAAATCATTAAAAAGACTTCGAGAAAGCGAGAAACTCTATAAAATTTCATATTTTGTGGATGTATCTTTTTATCTACTGCACGGATCAGAGCAAATGAAAGCCTATGCACACCCTTTGGACACAGTCAATCCGTGAGAAAAGAAACCAGACCTCGATACGCTCTCTACGAGGCTGTAGCCCTGTCAAAGGACTACGAGAACAACGAGAACAAGAATAATTTGAAAAGTAGTGATTTTCAAACTGTCATATCTCGATTGTTTTTCGTCATATCGACATCAAATTTGCAAGACTTCGTAAGACGACCGGAGAGAATGGTCATGCTAAATGCGAGCCCCCACAATCACCTGGAGCCGCAGTTACAGAGGTCCGAAAACCCGTACTTGTTGTGTCGCGTAAACATAGTCTTGGTCACTTTCCCGAATTTTTCTTTTTTTTTTGCTATTCCTTCGTTCTTCCTTGGCGAGCGGGACGCTCCCGCGTCCCTAGATAAGCGAAGCCTGAAGGGTATCATACCTTCGACAAGCTATCCGATGGCTAGCTTGTTTTTAGGGTTTTGTAGTAAAACAAAACCCTTATGAAATCGGTCAAATGTCTGTCTGTCCGTCTGTCCATGGAATATCTCAGGAACGGCTGAAGCTAATTCGCCGGAGAAAGCGAATCGTCGTAATAGGTCAACTTTAAGGGTAGGTCCCCATAAAGGGGAAATGAAGGTCGAAATTTTTTTTTTCGTTTAGTACAGGCAAGTGGGGTATCATAAGAAAGGTACCGTCGAGTACATTCCATTTTTGAATTTTTTTTCAAATTTGAAGAAACGGGAAAAGAGGGAGAGGGGAAAATATGTCATCCGAGTTTGTCCCCCCCCCCCCTTGCATTTCGAGACCGTTATACTTAGAAATATGAAAATTTACAGAAAAGCGCCATTTTACTAGTGTAGATAACCTAGATTTCATCAGAAAAGGTTAATAATAGTACATTTCTATAGTTTCAGTTAGCACAACCTTGCACCCCTTGCGCGTACCCGAGGTCAAACATATTAATGGCCAATGATAACCAACATCATAGGCAATAATACCTCTAAGTTTCATTATAATCACATAATATTTAATAATAGTACATCCATTTAAAGTTCGGCATTTTGACACTATCCACACAAAAAATACACCTACCGACCTCATAGGTGTGAGTACTACTATACTTTCATGTTGTTTTTCGTAGTGAGAATTGCAGTTATTTAATTAATCATTTTTTAAAGGGGTAAAGATTGGTTGGGGGCGCTGTGTCTTAATTGGCCAACTTTACCGGATGGAAGGGGGGGGGGCCCACATAGAGGCAAAATTAAGGTCAAATTTTTTATCGACTGATATAAGCAAATAAGGTGTCGTGAGAAAGGTAATGATGAGTACATTCCATTTTTTCGCATTTTCTCGAAATTTATAGAAAGGGGAACTGTGGGGGAGGAGAAAATATTAGTTCGTAATTTGACCCCCCCTTGCCTGCATTTTGAGACCGTTATACTTAGAATTATGAAAACTTACAGGAAGTGGGTTTCGAAAAACATATAAAATGGAAAATAGTGGAATTTGTATATCTTCTCAGAATAGGTCAATAATAGTTTATTTCTATAGTTACAGTTAGCACACCCCTGCATGACTTAAACACGTTCGAGGTCAAAAGTACTGATGGCCAACGATAACCAACACCTTAAGCAATAATATGTTCTAAGTTTCGTTACAATCACGTAATATGAATTAGCAGGTAAAATGTAAGTGGGTAAGACATTTTAATTACGTTTTTTCTATCCATCTGAGTGATATCAAGAAGAGCAAGGAGCCGATATTTATATACCAAAATAAGCGCTTGCTACAAAACCCTCGCATTGTGGGCGTAGCCCTCTATATTCCGGTTTCATTTAATGTTATTTTCCCTTTAGGCCTAATCCACCTCAATATTGGGTAGATTCCTTGTTTAGATATTGGTTCTCGCCTAGATAATACCGAGTCCTTTAGCAAGAGTAATTTCAGATGCCATTGAATTTGAAGCTTCCTGGCTAAGCCTCTATCGATTTGTAAAGTAATCTCGGAGAGTGCCTGGCATGCAGTCTGAAATCACCATCCGCCTAGAGTATATGCAACCTCTGGTAGTTCAAACGCAATCTTCGGACAGCTGCCCATTGCAGGACCTGACAGGCAAATACGAAGATCGTAAAATCTTCCAATCAGTAATAAATTGAACACCCGTTTATAATCTTCAAAGGTATTTGCATAAGGTAAAATCCGACTAGTATTTCAATTCTTCTCCCTTCACAAATAAATTTTCGATAGCCAATTATGGTTTGTAATTGAAATCGAAAATTATAAACCCTGCCAACAGATTCCGAGCACGAACGCAAACAGTTATTATTCCGCCAAGTCAAGCATTAAATGTCGAATCCTCTTCGGAGTTGAAAAAGAGATTAACGAACTGGGGAGAAATTAGTTCGATCGAGGTGAAAAGTTTCAAGGGTTAACCAATATGCTCCCCGTTTCTTTGACACTCACTTTCTTTGGGTTATTATCGGAAAATTTTAAGTAGCGAATAATTCTGGTCATGGTAATTCCATCCGGCTTGGCGACCCTTTTTCACTTTATCTTACCCTGGTTGATTCTTCTCTGTTTTTCTTAGATGAGAATTTTCAGTAAAGTTAGGTGGTAATATTGGACGAATTTACAACAGCTTCACTCCTTGTGCTATCTCATATATACCGCCCTTGCAGTTGCTTTCAAGTTTTCCCGGTAATTTGTCTTGGTCCGGGAATCTTGTTTGGAATAGTGGCTACATTCGTTGCAAGGGTAGTGCAAGACAAGATACAAATCCTATATCCTGATTCGGTTTTTAGCTGAATTACACAGCAAGCAGTTGTCATCGTTGACTTAATATTTTACAATTAGAAGAGCGTTATAAGGAATTCGTTGCGATGTAAGATGTCTAATGAGATTCAATCTTGACAGATGTTGTTGGTAACGGAACTTGAATTTAAAGTAAAAAGAAAATTACATTTATTGAAGATATTCCCTGAAAGCATTTTTAACCCGTCGTCTGTTTAAAATATAGTAATAAGCAATCATATAATTTCTTACTTCAATCTTATTTTGCCATAGTACTTGGTCGTTGAATTCTTTTCAGTAAATGGCATTCGAAAGGAACATGTCCGCTTCAAAATATTAATTTACAAAATTTGAAAAAAAAAAAATATTTTATATTGGTAAGCCTTAATTTATCTCAACAACTCGGGCTGCCAAAATCCACCCTCCTCGACCTCATACTCTATAAAATTGAATTGAATTTTTGGTGCCGTCATACGAAAAAAATGAAAACCCCCTTAATGCATGGACAGAAGGGTGCGTACCAGAAAAAAATCTGCACTAATGAAACTTACCATTAAATATTTATCGATGATGGCTACATATGTCCCACCAGAGAGAGTGTTCTCCGCGACTGGGAACATTGTAAATTGCCTTGACCCCTCCATGGGAATGGGCGCGTCAACATCTGCAAGAGATGTTGATGCACCCATGCACCCGTACGGGGTAAAGGCGGTATTTGAAATGAAATGAATTTTGTCTCAGATAAAGTCTGCATTTTAAGTGGTGGGATAATTCCACTCTTTGGAAAATATTAAAAACATTTTTCATTCTAATACATCAAGAGCAAGCACTGAACCTATCAAATGCAACTGTGATCGAAGAAACTAATTGATTCCGAGTAGTTTCCTACTATTTCGACAAAAATCACTTTTCCAATTGGAAAAAATGTGGAGTCCCATGAATTTAATTGACGTGAATTAGGTGAAAACACAGTGGAACATCTTCGAATGCACGAACTTCTTCTAGCAACCGGTAGATGCGCCCTAAATAAAAGCTTTACCTGTGTGCTATCGTATGCATCCGTTTTCAATTTGAAAACCCATTTGCAGTTGATGGCTTTGTATCCAGACGGTAAAGTGACTAGATCCCATGTTTTATTTTTCCCATGCGAATCAATTTCGTCGTCCATGGCTCGTTTCCATGCAACCTTGTCATCACTTGTCATCGCTTCGCTAACTGTCGTGGGTTCCAACACGCATCCAGCCGCTAATACGATTACGAACAAACCAACTTGATAATGTTGAATTGGTTTAATTTGTCTAGCTGTTCGATGTATATTGCCGTCTTCTACTTGACTTATTACTGGATCACCGCATTCAGAATCGGAGTCATAAAACGATGACTCGCTCGATGAATCTTCCGGTAAATTTTGATCAACAGATCCAGAATTCAATAAGGTTTCATGTCCAGTCAGTGATTCGCTACTTTTGATGTCATCAACATTGACTATAGTGTCCTTAGTCAATGTACTGCTAATACCGTCTTCACTTTCGTCATTGTCAGGTTTTGCCTTCTCTGAATCTTGAATATGAAACTTAACGAAATTGCTATTACCATTTGATTCAAAATAGTTGCCTGATTCCAAAAATACTACATCTCGGCCCCTTCGTTTCTGGATCAGCCAAACGATAGCCCTTTTTTCATCGCTATATCCCGGAAAAATATATTCTTTAGATTTGGAATCGAATTTTCGTCTCTTTTTCACGGGAATATGAGCCATCACACGACATCCTAAAATTCTCAAATGACTCAGATTTGGTTTTTGACCGGTCCACAGTTCCATCGGTGATTTGTTGTCCAAAACTTTGGATATGACTCGATTTTTAATATATGCAGCGGTGTTCATTGCTTCGCCCCAATACTGTTTGTCCAAATTTGCATCATACAACATGCAACGCGCCTTTTCGGTGAGAATTCGTATTGTTCGCTCGACTAGACCATTTTGGTGATGACAATACGGTGTCAATGTTTGGTGAACAATCCCTTCTTCCTCGAAAAATTTCTTGAATTGTGAATTGATGAATTCCGTTCCATTATCAGAACGAAAATTCAACAATTTCTGACCGCATTGATTTTCGATCATCGTTTTAAATGATCAGAATTTAGCAAACGTTTCATCTTTTGTTTTCAAAAAGAAAACAAACACCCGCCGAGTGAAATCGTCCACAAACACAAAGCAATAACGACTTCCACCAATCGATGTCGTCTCCATTGGGCTACACAAATCTCCATGAACAACTTCTAAAATTGTCGATGCACGCTTCGCTTTTTCATTATATGGCTTCCGCGAATGTTTTCCCTTCAAACACGGAACATATCCTTTCAGAGAGGTTTGATCAGAGTAGTTCACACCTTCAACTGCACCATTTTTCATTTTTGCCAAATCAATTGCATTCAAATGGCCTAATCAACGATGCCACGTACTACTTGTTGTTTCTGACGTCTTTGTAGCGAAACCAAAATTCGTAGCACCATTCAAACGATATAGTTCATCAATTTTTGCTCCGACAGCCACCAAAATATTTTTTTTCGTTTCGAATTTCACAGCGATTTGACAGAAATGTTGCCTTTCTCGGTTATTTGACTTACTGACAACAAATTCGCCGCAATGTCCGGAACACATAGAACGCTTTCGATGTTGACATCTGCTGTTTGACTTCCGTTCAGATTCACTGCGAATTTAGATGAACCAGTACATTCAACTTTCATCATTGCGCCGTTTGCAGCCGTTATCTCCTTTACAAATGGACTTTTCGCTTCATGACTCCAATCTCTATGCATCGTAATATGACGCGTTGCGCCGGAATCGATATACCAAGCATTTTTGTTAAACTGCCCACTCAAAAAAATTGCACTGAAAGCCACTGTTTGATGCGCCGCTTCAGTTTTCGTTGCATTTGTCTTGCTACACTGGTTCGATTTGTGACCCTTGCCTTTACAGTAATAACAAATGATATTTTTTGATTTTTTATTGCCAAATTTGTTTGTTTTGGCCACTAAAGCACCACCATCTGTTGAAGTTTTGGATTGTTAAAGTAATTTCGACTTGATGCTATCGCTTTTCAGCTTGGTGCCACAGTTGTCCAATGCCATTATTATCTGCTTAAACTCTTCAGTTAATCCGGTCAACAAAAATATAGCCAGCCAATCATCCGGTACAATGAAAACAATTTCAGTTAAATCATGTGCAGCACCTATGATTTGATTGATATACGAATCCATTGAATCACATTCGTCTAGTTTGTGGTTCATTTGCCTTTTTGAAATTAGTACAATAGCAAAACTTGTTCGGATTTCACTGTTCCTATAAGGGGTATCTGAAATAGTGGGCCAATTTCAACCAAATTTAGGAACGTGGCTTTCGATACGATTGAATAATATGCAATTTCGTAAAGATACCTTCAGAAATAAAAAAAGTTTTTCTGACAAAAACTTGCTTTTGAGACGGTCGTTCCTATGACAGCTATATGATCGAGTAGTCCGCTTTCAGCCAAATTCGGAAATACGATTTCGCTTAAAATACTATTGATTAATGTGGATTTTAAAAACAATACCTTTAGAAAAAAAAAGTTTTTCTCACAAAGACGAATTTTGGACTGGTCGTTCCTATGGCAGCTATATGACCTAGTGGTCCGATATCAACGAAATTCAGGAATGTGATTTAGCTAATGATACTATTCATTAGTGTGAAATCTAAAAACGATATCTTCAGAAATAAAAAAGTTTTTCTCACAAAGACGAATTTTTTGACCGGTCGTTCTTATGGCAGCTATTTGACGTAGTAGTCCGATTCCATTGGTTCCGACATATATACTGCAATAGAAAGACGTCTCTCTACAAAATTTCAGCTCGATAGTTTTAAAACTGAGGGAACTAACTATAGAAATAAACTAATATTGACCTATTCTGAGAAGATATACAGATTCCATTATTTTCCATTTCGTATGCTATTTGGGACCCACCTTCCTGTATAGGTTAGGTTAAAGGGCTGCCATGATTATCCACAGACACATAGACCACATCTGGGTCGGTTGTGTTACCACACGGGATACAGAAATCGATTTTCCTATACCTCGAACCAACCTGAGCACACAATAAAACGTTGTAACTGACCAACGTCAACGTTTACCAAGTCCACCAACTCGTTAAAATAGTAAGAGCCAAGAATTAACCTCCTCAGACTCGCCAAGCCTGAGCATCCACATAGAAGATGGAAGGTAGTCTCCTCTTCCTCCTCATCACCCCAACTTCAACAAATGTCGTTATACGGCAGCCTAAAGCTGTGTTTTGCTAGACAACGGCTGGGCGATTTGCGTCTGCGGCTCGAGAGCAATTGATTCATCATTCAATGTCGGGGTTTTGTATGAAAATAGTACTAGTATGTTGGGCAGGTTGTCTATGCAATCAAGGATTTTTATATGTACGTGAGGAGAATGGATGGAAAGAGACGAATGTACTGTAGATGTAGAGTCCTTCGGTGGCAGCAAGGACATTCGAGAAAGGATATTTTTGACAGTGAAGCGATATATGGGGAATATGGGTGTCATATGAACCGGGGTGAAGAGGCGAATGCCTAGGAGTACTATGGATGGCATTCCGGATCCTTCGGTGGCGAAAAGGACATTCAAGAAAGTTAATTGAAATATGGGCAATATGGGTGTCATATGAACCGGGGTGAAGAGGCAAATGTCCGGGAACACTATAAATGGCACTTAGAGCCCTTCGGTGGCGACAAGGATATTCGAAAAAGATATTTTTGCTGGTAAGGCGAAATATGGGCAATATGGGTGTCATATGAATCGGGGTGAAAAGACGAATGTCCAGGAGTAGTGTAGATGGCATTTCAACTCCTTCGGTGGCGAAAAGGACATTCACGAAAGTCAAGTGAAAAATGGGCAATATGGGCGTCATATGAAACGGGGTGAAGAGGCGTAGATGTAGATAGCATTTCGAGTCCTTCGTCTACTTGCGCAGCATTTACTCGAAAATGGTGGTGCGGACCAGAACAACGCTTGTTCTATCAACCAGGCTAAATGCGCATACGGCATGCTGTCGAAAATCTGGCAGAGTAGTTGTATTAGCATCAACATCAAGCTGATATTTTTTCGCTATCGTGTACTGCATGTAGCTTTGTATGGGTGCAGTACATGGAAAATTTCCGTAGGAGTTACCAGAAAGTTGCACTCCTGCGAGCCATCGTACTCTATTCTGGGGAATAGGGTGAAGCTTACAACAGACTTACCCAACGCGCTACACTCCTTTGCCACAGATCGTCGCCATGTGATTCTAGGACCCCCTCTTGGTCGGCCTTGGTTGGAAACGGGGCTCTATTTCATGACATGCAAAGCAATGCATTTATCACTCTTCCGCAATGTGTGACCTACCCACTGCTATTTTCGCCTGCATATGTATTCGTCGATTGGCATCTGCCCCGTACGCCAACTTAGCTCTTCATTTGATATTGTTTCAGGCCAGAAAATTCTTATAATTCGACGAAGACATGAGTTGACGAATACTCGCAGAATTCTGGTAACTCTTACTGGAACTTTCCATGTACCGTTACCATACACAAGCGCAGAAATTACCAGGGAGCGAAACAGGCCCAGCTTGGTCTTGGTGCTGAGATAACTCCTTTGCTAGATTTTGGAGAGCATGTCGTATGCGCATTTAGCCTGGTTGATACAACGAGCGATGTCCTGCTCCGTATCACCTTTTTCGGCAACAATGCTTCCCAGGTAGATGAAATTGTCCACTTTCTCCACAGCTTGGCCAAGATTATTGATGGCAATAGGTGTCGGATTTCTTTTTCGCAATGGCGGGCTAAGAACCTTTGCCTTGTTGGTATTAATCTTTAGCCCAACCTCGCTTGCCTCTGTAATGAGAATTGTACGGCAAAGATTTTGCACGATCGGAGGTAGGTGTTATGGACACAAGCAAGGCGTCGGCATGTGCTAGCTGGTAGCTCGGTCTGGGAGTGTTGGGGTGGAATCTTGCCTGCCTGTGACCTCCTGTTCATTACGAATTTTTTTTTTTTTTTTCACATGCCTTACACAACCAAGAGAAAAAAAAAAGGACAAGGAGAAAAATAAAAGTCATGTCAACTGGCCTGTCGACTAGCCCAGCTCGATAATGATCCAGATGTCAACGATCGTGGCCACGTAACCCGCCCTTATACCATGACGCCCCATGGCCGATGTTAAAGGAGCCTCCCAATTCAAAATTTATCTGATTGGCCCTACACTGCTGAAAAGAGATAACAGGAGAAGGAGGATTCCATCAAGGAAAAGACCGAGATATCGTTTAGCACATCATTATTATTTCCTCGTTGTTCTTCTCAACAATAAATAATACTGCAAGATGGTGGTCATTTAACTGATACGTTACTTTACAAGTGCATTGTATACTCAAGTGCACATCAATCGAGAAAACAAAAATAACCAAACATTGAGAGCAAAAAAAAATATATATATATATATAAATACAATTACAGAATATTATACATTACTTGCAAAATGACTTACCCCTTTTAATGTCTGCCACGGCCGTGTACGACGAAAAGGGCGACGCTAGAAATTAAATCAATATTTGAACCACAAAAATAATTTAAAGAGAAATTGACCACTCCGGATTTAGCACTACAAAAACAATAAAAATTTACACAATACAAAGAGTTCAGTACGGGATTTCAAATTTTTAAATATGTATCTTTTAACATCCGCGGGCGTATTTTCGATCCTTCCAAATCCGAATTACATTCAAGTCAAGATACAAAGATCTCGCCAACGGAACAGTAGAAGGCCAGCCAATCACGACGGCAATGAGGACAATCGGCAACGATATGATTCCGTTCGTTTTTTTTTTTTTTTTTTTTCTTCCGTTAGGCACGATTACTTCACGGCTACTCAATTTTTAAATCTCACAGATCAGGGATTTTTTTCATCTTTCGAGATAGGTACGGTAGATTCCAGGATATAAGCCCATGCGCGTAGTGGGATCCTTAATTCTCCGATCGCACGGACTTGAATAGCGGATACTCCGCCCACCATCACCACTAAAATCTACACGGCTATATCCACATTTCCTTTCAATTGCTATTCTTTCTATCCACTTCTTAAAGGGATTATCTATAACTATCTATGACTCAGGAAACTGCCCTAATCTTTAAGTTTAGGATTTAGCCCTTGCGCGGCTAGCTTCCTTCGCAAAAATCCTCCTCCCGAGGTCTTATCTCGTCCAGCTCCAAAACTTCACTCCTCGAAAAAAAATTCCCACCACCTCCGTTACAAATCGGTCATCCTTCCCCGAACCCGTAAGCAATTTTTAATTCTCATGCAAATTTGTCGATTTTGTCATAAAACTTATAATTTATTCATACATACATACATCCGTAAATGCAATTGCCGAAAATGCTTGCACTTTCCACAGCCGAGCGAGGCCGGCTACGCAGAGCACAGCGAACATACATCCGCACATACAATTGCAGTATCGACTAGCCATAGCACAGCGAACATACATCCGTACATACAATTGCAATGCAAACCCAGATCCAGATGCACAAGTGCAAACATATCTACATTGCATTGCAAATTCTATGTAGACGCACTGCGTGTAATGCTGAAGTATGGAGCCAATGTATAAATTGCTGCTACTATGACTAAGGCGGGTGTATGTACCTATAAAAAAAATGTTTGAATTCCCAAAATTTAAGGATGAATATTACACCTCCTTCTGGAGATCTATCGCCATTGCGGACAGATACATGATTTGGGAGTGTAGACATATGTCGTCAGCATAATCAAGATGTTGTAAAATAGATAACATGTCAAAGTCCATTGAATTCCTCTGTCTAGTCCGGATAGGGCTGCATCCAAAACATCGCCGATCACTGTGAGGAATAGGATCGTTGAGAGGATGGAACCCTGCCGAACTTCACTAGGAATCTCAAAGTCCCCCGACACCTTACCTTTATGCAGAACGCGACATTTCGTGCCGTCATAGGTTGCCTTACCGGTCAGATGCCAATCGACGAATTATACGAAGGCGAAAATAGCAGTGGTCAGGTCAGACATTGCGGAAGGATGATAGTAACTGCATTGTTTTGCATGCCATGAAATGGAACCCCATTTCCAACCAAGGCCGACCAAGAGGGGGTCCTAGAATCACATGGCGACGATCTGTGGCAAAGAAGTGTAGCGCGCTGGGTAAGTCTGTTGTAAGCTTCACCCTATTCCCCAGAACAAAGTACGATGGCGCGCAGGAGTGCAGCTTTCTGGTAACTCCTACGGAAATTTTCCATGTACTGCATCCATACAAAACTACAGGCAGTACCCGAGAGCGAAAAAATATCAGCTTGATGTTGATGCTAATACAACTACTCTGCCAGATTTTCGACAGCATGCCGTATGCGCATTTAGCCTGGTTGATAGAACGAGCGTTGTTCTGGTCCGCACCACCATTTTCGAGTACCTAAATGCTGCGCAAGTACACGAAGGACTCGAAATGCTATCTACATCTACGCCTCTTCATCCCGGTTCATATGACACCCATATTGCCCATTTTTCACTTGACTTTCGTGAATGCCCTTTTCGCCACCGAAGGAGTTGAAATGCCATCTACACTACTCCTGGACATTCGTCTTTTCACCCCGATTCATACGACACCCATATTGCCCGTATTTCGCGTTAACCGGCAAAAATATCCTTTTTCGAATGTTCTTGTCGCCACCGAAGGACTCTAAGTGCCATTTATAGTGTTCCCGGACATTTGCCTCTTCACCCCGGTTCATATGACACCCATATTGCCCATATTTCAATTGACTTTCTTGAATGTCCTTTTCGCCACCGAAGGACTCGAAATGCCATCCGCACTACTCCTGGATATTCGGGTGTCCACCCCGATTCATATGACGCCCATATTAACCGTATTTCGCTTCACTGTCAAAAATATCCTTTCTCGAATGTCCTTGCTGCCACCGAAGGACTCTACATCTACAGTACATTCGTCTCTTTCCATCCATTCTCCTCACGTACATATGAAAATCCTTGATTGCATAGACAACCTGCCCAACATACTAGTACTATTTTCATACAAAACCCCGACATTGAATGATGAATCAATTGCTCTCGAGCCGCAGACGCAAATCGCCCAGCCGCTGTCTAGCAAAACACAGCTTAAGCCTCCTGGCGTGCTCTCCGATTGGACAATGACCCCAACAACAGTACCGATATGTTGTCTCCTCAACGACAAAAACTTAGCAGAGCAACCCAAGTCCAACCTGGGCTACGAGTATATCTGTTTAGTGAAATTACATGTGCCGCTGATCAGCCAACTCGGGTTAGTCCTGCTGACCACAGCCTACATAATGGCGAATTTGCATGAGTCGAAAGGCATTTCAACCGTGCAACGAGTACTTTCAGCTTCAGCCGTTGTACCCTGACGAGCCAGTTCATCACCTCTAGAATTGCCAAGGAATCTATTGTGACCTGGAATCCAGCACACAGCAATGTCGAAGAAGCTACACAACTCCGATAGCGATATACGGCACTCCAACACAATCCTCGAGGGAGTAAGTACGGATTCTAGCGATCTAGTCGCAGCTTGGCAGTCTGTTAGAATCAAAATGTTCTTCACAGATAGGACATGACGCCGCAGCCAGGCCAAAGCTTCCCAAATTCCTACCAATTCCGCCTGAAGAACACTACAATAGTAGGTAATGACACTAGAATGTCAATTGCTTAAACATCAATCTACCAAAATTATAAATGCAAGTATAAACACATTAAAGCCTTGGATATATAAGTCTTGATAATGCCAACATAGGCGAAACGTTGACACAAATAATGTAATAATTGAATCGATGTATGCTGGATGACGTGACAATAAACAGTTAGTACTACAATATTCCGGCAGTAGTCGTACCGATAGGTTTAAATCATGGAGGAATTATACAATGGAGTCACCACGGCATCTTCTGAATATGAAGAGCAGTGAAGTCATCAATACATTCACATTACTTTCATATTCATACACAAAATTGAGAAAGCTCCGCCCACTTTCTCATTTTTACAAAAAACGTGGTTGACCACAGCATTTTCCAATATCGATAAACTTTGAAATATTTCCGTCACCAATATATTTTGAGCAATTTCTTACGTTTTCCCCATTTCAGTACGTACAAACTACTTAATTAATTCTAGTAAACATTTCCCCCAAGTTCTATTTGCTTTCATTCCACACAACTCAGCAAAGTTTCCACATCGTAGAAATAATTTCTTCACAACAATTCTTTTCCACAATCCTGCACATACATTCCATCCGGTGTTCGGAGATTGATTCTCTCAAGCAACACATGATATCCGCCATTTTAAATTTCGTTCAATTTTCAATCGGAACAAAAGTGAGGGGTCTAGTTGCAAAACTCACATTCTCCATTTTCTTCAAATTTGAGTTTGAAGTATTTTCTAATAGCCCATATTGGACTACACTGTATTCAATTGTAAAAGTACTGCAAAACTCATTTAATCCATCATAAAATGAACGATGAAAAAACCGTTGCAACTGCAAAACTCACATTCTCCATGCTTCTGTCCAAAGCAAAACTCACATTCTCCTTCAAACTAATATACAGTTAATTTGCACGTGCAACCGACTGATTTGCATTGTTAGCTAATCAGTTTTCATAAAAAAGTCTTCTAGCGCTCATTGTTGTTCTTGACGGGTTTTGATTTTTCCGGATTTGAAAGTCGAAGGTTTGTGATTTCTGTAATTTGTGATTTTTTATGATGGATTTAATAGTGTCCCCTGTGATTGGAAATGAAAAGGCAAGAAAACCACCGGCGCAATCGCTGAAATGGAAGAGAGCTTTAGCTAAAAAAAGCGGTAAATACAACGTCATTGAAGGTTTTCATTTTAACAAATTTTCCTGGATTTAATGACACTATCCCGTTATTGTCTTTTGTATTTTAGGTATTCTGCTAGTGGATTTCCGAGCTTCCCTACATGTAAACACTCAGAAGGAGCATTTCAATGCAAAATTTTATCTGGACAAGACATTCGAAGGTTCCACCAGAAGTTTTATGAAAACTCCGACAAAATAAGCCAGGATAATTTCATACTGTTACACATGAAATTACAAACAATCAAAAGAAGGAGACCCAAAAACTTGACTTATAAAAAGCAAAATACAAGGGCCAAATATTTCATAAGAAACAGAGAAAAAGATATGGTGCCAGTTTGCTCTCACAAGGAACACTAGGGAGGTGTCCGCCTTCGATTTCGATGAAACTCATAAATGTTGTAGAGGACTCGAAACTAAGCGACACGTATTTTTTTTTATCGGCGGATACGCAGTTTTAAGGGGGAAACCATGGTCAGAAGGTGGCCACTTTTGGGGGTGATTTTTCAATTCCACCTATAAGAAGGTAATTTTCGTAAATGTTCATTATGGGAATAAATAGCTCATGAGGAATTATGAAAATCACAATTGATAGTTCCTTCGGGGGTTGAAATTTGGAGAGTAAACTACCCCTGTAAAAACTTCATTTTTTCAAAAAAAGAAAAACTATGAGTCAGAATTTTATGAAACCAACTGCGTTGGATGGAACATGGAAAAATGCGGAATACCTGTTTTTGGTTTTTCCCCAAAACTGGAGTTATCTAGGGTGAAAAAAATAATTTCCCGGCACCATCATCCACCAAGGTGGCCGAGTTATTTATGCAATTTATCCAACTGATAAATAGCTGGGGAGGCATTATGGAAATCATAATCAATACTTACTCTGAGGTTTCAAATTTAGGGGTTAACTACTCTCATGAAAATTGTCTTTCAGAAAAAAAAATAAATATTGTTCAAATTTGCATAAAACCAATAGTATTCGAAAAAACATGAAAGAATGCAGCTAGGGGCCGGATAGCCCAGTAGGAAGAGCACCCGATGCAAAAAAATAAAATCGGGAACTGGTTTTTCATTTTTTTGCTCGAAACTGGAATTTTCGGAGGTGCAAGTTCGATTTTGTAGAAAACTAATATGAATTATTACAAATATATACATACATGGATTAGTGGTGTGTAACACAGTAACGAGTCGCTCTTTTTGAACGACTCATAAGAATGAGCGAAAGATTCGGCACAACGACATAGCCCTTCGAGTCGTTCAATTTAAGAATGACTCACTGTAAAATTAATAATTCCCAAACTAGCCCATCGCATAAATATTACCCAACGCATAACCAATCCACGCTCATTTCTCATTACATACGAGTATAATGTAGGTACTACAATACATTCATTCACTCACATCCCATCCCATTATCTATCTAATAGCCCCCATATACGATGCAATCCGTCGTCAGATCGATCTGACGATATTGCGATCGTCAGATCGATCGCCCAGTGTATGTGACTATCGTTGACGATTTTTTTGACATTTCCATATAATTTCGATCGTCAGATATTTTGTGGCGATCCATCGTCAGATCGATCTGACGACGGATCGCACCATCTCTGGCGGGCCTGAAACCAAAACCACCATCATTTATCTACCAAAGCAATCCCATCTAAATCCATTCATATTCATCTCTATGCAGTATGCAATGCATGCATTGTGTATACTTCTAAATACATATATGTATACGCAACAACCCATGCTGACTGCAAATGCAAACATATCAAAAGTCATTTACTTACGTCGCTTCGCATAGCACAGCCAAGTTTCACCAAATACAGAAAACAATCCCAACATTCTAAAACAAAAGTATTCGTCTTACGTGTCATCATCTCAAGCTCAACTTTAGATGAAACCAAACAAAAACCCATAGCTTATTAGATGATCTATCTATTCCGACCAATCCAGGCTTGGCCTGTCTTCCCAAGTAACGGTACCTCAGGCCTTCTTAAACTAGGTGGAAGAAAACAGACAGATCTCTACCTAAATCCCCTGTTTTATTTCACTAATGTGAAATTGCATAATTGAATCACATACATATACGAGTATATATGTGTATACACATACATGTGATCAAATTAGGGGATTATGATTGTATCCAAGCGTAAAAACTGCAGAATAGTATCATTACACAATTCTCAATCTTGGACAACAGTACCAAATTCAGCCGCTATAGCTCATAGTCTAGTCAAACATTTTGGGGCTGAAGTCCCTAATCTATAGTTGACTACTTTATAATCTTCTTTACTTCACATATCGTTCCTATTGTTAATTATCCCTACTAACTCATTTTACTAAATATTCTTTCTATTCAGCTTCATCTACTGAACGATATCCTAATCCTACTTCACCCAGTTAAACCCTAAAATTCACTCTGTTCGATTATCTCCTCTCATCATCTAAACTTATAAGACATTAAACTTCACTTATTTTTATCGACTGATCTCTCTATCCTATCTCATACAGCTTTTATACTTTAAAATTAAGAATTAAATTTGGCCTAATGGGAAAATTTTAATGGAGTGTTATTGTTAATTTAATTAATTACATAATTAAGTTTTTTTTTTTTAATAATTTCGAGTGTATGGGCGACCAGACGCGTTTCGCCCCCACCCACGAGGACTCATCAGTGGTCTTTGGAATTTTATTATTTTATTATATGTTATTCATTATATTACCAATTAATTAGAAAAAGGTACCTATCGAATGATATCTCAATCCTACTTCACCCTAAATTCACTTTACATCATTATCGTTCTTCATTATGCAGACCTTTGTCTAAGCTTATAACACTGAACTTCACCTCACTTCCACTACAGCTACAGTGTAAAGCAGCGTTCTGAGGAGGCAAATACATGACATCGTGGCACGCTTTCGATCACATGCTTGTATCGAGCGTGGACTGGAAAGTGAACTGCCTTGGGTTGTGGACCGTTCACACGACCACGATTCAGTTTATCCCATAAATCATTCTGTTTCAAGCAGTTACACCACTACTATACCCTAGTTTTAAATAAACTGTTTTGTGGCCATAACTTCTAAAATATAAGGAATTTCGCATTTTTGACACCATTTTGACCCCCCTTAAGATCCCCCATGCGGGCTGAGGAGCATCCCTCATGCTCCTCAGCCCGGATGGGGATGCCAAGTCAGAACGCTGCTTTACACTGTAGCTGTAGTGGAAGTGGAAGCTATGGGTTTTTGTTTGGTTTCATCTAAAGTTGAGCTTGAGATGATGATACGTAGGACGAATACTTTTGTTTTAGAATGTTGGGATTGTTTTCTGTATTTGGTGAAACTTGGCTGTGCGATGCGAAGCGACGTAAGTAAATGATTTTTGATATGTTTGCATTTGCAGTCAGCATGGGTTGTTGCGTATACATATATAGGTATTTAGAAGTATACACAATGCATGCATTGCATACTGCATAGATATGAATATGAATGGATTTAGATGGGGTTTCTTTGGTAGATAAATGATGGTGGTTTTGCTTTTAGATAGATAATGGGATGTGAGTGAATGAATGTATTGTAGTACATTATATGTATTGAGAAATGAGCGTGGATTGGTTATGCGTTGGGTAATATTTATTCGATGAGCTAGTTTGGGAATAAATTTTACAGTGAGTCATTTTTAAATTGAACGACTCGATGGCTATGTCGTTGTGCCGAATCTTTCGCTCATCCTGATGAGTCGTTCAAAAAGAGCGACTCGTTACTGTGTTACACATCACTAATCCATATATATATTTTGAATAATTCATAGTTTTCTACAAAATCAAACTTGCGCCTCCGAAAATTCCAGTTTCGAGCAAAAAAATGAAAAACCAGTTCCCGAATTTTTTTTTGCATCGGGTGCTCTTCCTACTGGGCTATCCGGCCCCTAGCTGCATTCTTTCATGTTTTTTCGAATACTATTGGTTTTATGCAAATTTGAACAATATTTATTTTTTTCTGAAAGACACAATTTTCATGAGAGTAGTTAACCCCTAAATTTGAAACCTCAGAGTAAGTATTGATTATGATTTCCATAATGCCTCCCCAGCTATTTATCAGTTGGATAAATTGCATAAATAACCCGGCCACCTTGGTGGATGATGGTGCCGGGAAATTATTTTTTTCACCCTAGATAACTCCAGTTTTGGGGAAAAACCAAAAACAGGTATTCCGCATTTTTCCATGTTCCATCCAACGCAGTTGGTTTCATAAAATTCTGACTCATAGTTTTTCTTTTTTTGAAAAATGAAGTTTTTACAGGGGTAGTTTACTCTCCAAATTTCAACCCCCGAAGGAACTATCAATTGTGATTTTCATAATTCCTCATGAGCTATTTATTCCCACAATGAACATTTGCGAAAATTCCCTTCTTATAGGTGGAATTGAAAAATCACCCCCAAAAGTGGTCACCTTCTGACCATGGGTTCCCCCCTTAAAACTGCGTATCCGCCGATAAAAAAAAATACGTGTCGCTTAGTTTCGAGTCCTCTACAACATATATGAGTTTCATCGAAATCGGAGGCGGACACCTCCCTAGTGTTCCTTGTCAGACGTGTTTAGGGTGTTTAAAGGTATCCAGGTTTAGAGTTAATTGTCTAGCAAAGCGGCTTGAGTCAGGAGAAATACCAAAAGAAAGACGAGGTGGTGACCGAACAGGCGGACGCTTTAACCAGAAAAAGGAATCCGTAATAAAATTCATTAACAAACTGAAATGCAGCGAAACTCAATTTTGTGCAAATAAAGGTGGTAGGAAATATCTTCCATCCGAGCTAAACATTAGAAAACTCTGGAGGATGTATAAAACCGATAATGAATTTCAAGACATTCAAGTTAAGGAATCATACTTCCGTACCATTTTCAAGAGAAATTACAATTTAGGATTTGGATCACCTCGCTAGACGTTTGTTCCACATGCCTTGAACTAACGGAAAAGATAAAAGCTTGCCAAAATAAAAATGATAAAAGCACATTAATGGTCGAAAAAAGGATTCACAAAGTGAGGGCGCAATCGTTCTACAGCTTGTTACAAGAAGAAGACAAAGATTTGCTGATCCTGTCTTTTGACTGTCAGAAAAATCAACCATTACCAAAAATTCCTGACCAAGCGACCTATTACAGCAGGCAAATATATTTAAACAATTTTTGCATAGTGGCTGGTCACTCGAAATCAAAAATGGACGGAGAACGAATTTCGCAAAGGAGCAAATGAAATATCCTCCTGTCTTTTTTATTACTTGAACTCTGCAGATTTGTCTTCCTACAAAATGATTAGATTGGTATGTGACGGTTGTGGGGAACAGAATAAAAATACCATTTTAATTAGTATGTTGTGCTACTGGCTTTTAAAAGCACACACGAATATCAAGGAAGTTCAAGTAGTGTTCCCTACCACAGGCCACAGTTTCATCCCACCCGATCGTGTGTTCGGCAACATCGAAAAAGAGATTAAAAGGCATGAAAATATAATTTTACCGAAAGAATACATCGATATACAATAATTGAAAAATATTCAACAATAAAAATATTTGGAAGTGATTTAAATAACATGAACTGGAAGAGTGCTGTCGAAAATACCGTTAAGCCCTCAAGTCGCTGGCACTTTAGTATAAAAGCATGCAAGCGTGTTTATCTAACGAAATCAGGGGACAAAATCCTTGGACAGGGAGAAGTGACTTATAGGAATAAGTTGCTTACTGCTAAGTCGGTTGCGAAGAGGGGAAAAAGGCTGAACCAACTTGACCCTCACGTTATTGAAAAGGGAAATACCGTAAAACCAGAAAAAAGGGCAATGTTGAAGTATTATTAAAGAAGCACTACGGCCAAGACTGGAGATCTTTAGAAAAACTTGAATTCTTCAAACATGTAATCGATAATGCGAACGAAGTCGAAGAACCAGATAATGAAGAGGAAAATGAACACAGATGCGAACAGCATGAGAAAACTCCGTCTTTTTCAATTTAATTCTTTTTTTCTTTTTGTCTAAAAGTTTTGAAAAAAAAAAATTATATCTGTAATTAGTTTTTTTTTTTATTTGATGTTCATACTGTCATGACAATGGCCAATGTTTATGTGAAAATAAATTTTGTTTAACTACTTATCATAATAGTCAATATTGTGTTATTTAATTTTTTTTTCTCCATGCTGCACTATAAACCTCCAACAAAGAACCTAGACAGTAGTTGGCATGTACGAGTAGGTTTCCATCCGCAAGATGAGAAACAAAAGTCACACTATCCATTTTTGTTTGGGTTCAAAACTCACATATTCCATTTTTCACATTCAAAACTAACATTCTCCAAACTTTAACACTGAATAATTGTATCTTCCGCATCCCATATTTGTTTTCTATTTACACAGGGCTCTTATAGCAGCCTTCGTAATCTAAAAGTAAAAAAAGGAAGGAAATAGGTTTCTATTCAGTTTTAACAGTTTTTTGCGATATGCCAAAATTTACGAAACTGGAGAATGTGAGTTTTGCAACTAGACCCCTCAAGTGTAATCGATAATTTTCAATAAAAGTCTATTTTGATCTCGGGATTCAATAGATACATATGTTAAATGAAGTTCATTTTAACTGCCGGTATTTTGAAAAGTGTATGTAAATATTGCCAACATGGTGTTGTATAGAGCGAATGAAATGGCCGTGATTGAACAAAATCGTCGAAAATGTAATTTCAAAAGTATAGTTTGCAAGATGACGTGAGTTCTGTAATTTCCGATGAATTGTAGTTAATTGCCAATTGTGTGATAATTAAAGTGGAGTGATTTGTTTTTTTAAAGAGTGGCCGGTATTTTCGTAATTTGTGTAGTGTTCCCATTAATCTATCTGGAAACCAATGTAGGGGCTGCCGTGAAATAACTATATTAGTGAAAGTATTTGACAAGATATTGCTTTAAGTGTAAAGTGCATCTTTTCAAATGCTAGCTAACATGATTTGGTTAAAAGATTATGCGTTTTCTAATTAAAGAAATTACGATTTTACGCTCGTTTGGTGATGCGAGAAAACCTAGTTTTGCTTTTTGTGGCGATTGACCGCAGATTCCGTGATGGGCGTTAGTTGAAACTAGTTATTGGCGCTATTTTCCAACTACTCCAAAAAAAAAAATTATCAAAAGAGGTCCATTTTTATACATAAATTCATAAAATCTTGTTAAAACCGCGTCAATTGACATAACCTTGACCATCGATATCAGTGGTGGCACGAAAATGTACTTCTTCCGGCTGGGGGTTCCAATATGAATTTCGTAATTGAATTGATAGTGGAATTATGTGATATATAGGTACATTCGTATTTTTTATTTAACTTATATTATGTTTACACAGATTACTTAAGCTAATATAACGTCTACATTATGGCCAGATTACTTCACACTCTGGGTGTGGTGAGTTTAAAATTGTAAGTATTTGACAGTTTCAGATTATATCATCTGGCACAGAAGAAGGTATCTGGTTGTAGTTTCAACGTAATATTAGCCAGATGTTTTAATTTGAAACTGTCAAATACATACAATTTTAAACTCACCACATCCAAATTATGCACACTCAATGAGTACGATTAGACCGTGCGAACTACTTGGAGGATTAATTAATAGGAAGAAACTCACCGCGGTCTAAACGTGCCAGATTAGTTAGTGCTACGACTAACTTTAACTCCATTTGCCATGCGGTACAGAACTCACTACAGCTGTCATCGCGTGTAACGTTTGCGTTTTCTGCTGTGAACTTGAATCCGAACGTCTGGCTCAAAGTTAACAATTCGCCTGGATTATGAGCAATCCCGAAATGACCGAAAAGACAATAAAACCACAGCAGACATCGGTAATACTTGGTGCACCCGTCGGTCTAAACACACCAAGAACTTGTACTAACTCGAATACACCACAGTAAGTACCACAATTTTTACCACGGTCTAAACGTAGTCAATGCTTAATTTCGTTTAAAACGAAGGTGAGTATGTACATGGCTATTTTCGCTTTCCTTCGCATACCTTAGGCTGCGCGCACGTTGGGACACGTTTGCGTGTCGCGTTCACGTGTTTTATGTCAAACGGTTTGAGTCTATGGTTTGCAACCAAAGATGCGAATTTGTCGAATTGACAAATGCTCGGTTACTGTCGTATCAACAAATTGAGTTCATTATTGTGCTTTAAAATGGATAATTAGGTAAGAATTGAGTGGCAAAACAAACGACTGGGGAGTAGTAGGATGTGCATAAACACACATTTCATACCAAATTATTGGCTGTAACACACAATAATGAACTTAATTTGGTGATACGACAACAGCCGAGCTTTTGTCAATTTGACAGATTCGCATCTTTGGTTGCAAACCATAGACTCAAACCGTCTGACATAAAACACGTGAACGCGACAGGCGAACGTGTCCCAACGTGCGCGCAGCCTTATTTCGGTTTGAAATTGTGCATAGCCAGAAAAAAAAAAATGTTGGATGCAGATATGCTAGCACGAAACGGCTGCAGGTACATGTACAAAGAGTGAAACAGGCAACCTTGGTCTACTTGCGGGGGTTCGCAACGCCCTAGGAGGGGAGCTAGCCCAGCTCGTTCTAAACCGAAATTATCCATGCACACTTGTGCGATACTGCGGGTTGTGAATTAACAGTCGCTTGTGTGGGCTTCGCCCGCTACGCTCGCTCCGCGCTTAAGGGATCACAACCCTCGGTATCGCACAAACATGAACACTCGCTTCGCTCGCTTTGGGCACTGCATGGCTATTTTCGTTTATATCGCATGCGTTATTTCGATTTGGAACCGATATTATCCATGCATAGCTTATTTCGTTTATTTTCCGATGAATACTTTCCAAACGAAAGTATCTATATGGATTATTTCGTATGCCTTATTTCGCTATGGCTTATTTCGGTGCCCCCATAAATATGCAGTTTCACTATTAGGCGAAATCGGAGACTGAGTCTCATGAAGTTGCGCACGAGGAACTCACAGCAAGCCGCCGGATATGTCAAACCTGCTGATTCCGAATTTGAAGTCAAAAATTAAAACAACCTCGTAGTTTTCATTCTAATTCACACTTTTACTACGAGTAAACTATGAATTCCGTTAATAGAAGATACCGATTACACAATCGATACCTATTGCATGTATGAGTCCCCACAAAACGTACCAAAATCAGGGACGCCTATGACTTCATTTCAATTAACGCACTAATACGTACAAACCATCCTCTCTATTATCATCTCCGCGGCTTCACCGAAACTGGATGGTGATGACTCCATAGTATATTTCCTCCATGGTTTAAATTCAGCGTGTCGGAGTGAACGTCCGCGCCAATTCCACGATCGGTCTAAGAGCCATCGGTGTAGATGTGTCTGATCTTGTAAGCCAGTATTCAGCCCACTGAGCTTGTGTTGGTTTTCCTGTAAGTTTTCATAATTCTAAGTATAACAGTCTCGAAATGCCAGGGGACACACTACGAACTAATATTTTTTCCTGCCTCACTGTTCTCCTTTCCAAAAATTTCAAGAAAATGCGAAAAAATGGAATGTACTCAACATTACCTTTCTCACGACACCTCACTTGCCTATACCAGTCAATAAAAAAAAATTGACCTTAATTTCGCCTCTATGTGGACCCCCCCCCCCCCCTTCCACCCGGTAAAGTTGGGCAATTACGACACAGCGCCCCCAACTAATCTTTACCATTTCAAAAATTATTATGTAAATAACTGCAATTCGCACTACGAAAAACAACATGAAAGTACAATACAATAGTACTCACACCTATGAGCCCGGTAGGTGCCTAACTTTAAATGAATCTACTATTATTAAATATTATGCGATTGTTATAAAACTTCGAACTATTATTGCCAATAATGTTGGGGCGACCGGTAGCGCAGTGTGTTGAGGCATCAGTCTCATGTTTGAGTACCGGCGTTTCGGGTTCGAGTCCCGTCCACGAAAACGTTCGTGGCCATGGATGCGCAGGAGGTGCATGCTGGCAACTGCATTCTCTGAAACCAATTTATGCCAACGAAACGTCAACTGGGCCACATGGAACAGTTGACGCGCTATGCCCCACAAGGGGTTAGGGCAATTGAGTAGTGAGTATTGGCCATCAATATTTTTGACCTCAGGTATGCTTAAGGGGTGCAGGGGTGTGCTAACTGCAACTATAGAAATGTACTACTGTTAACCTTTTTTGATGAGATATCAAAACTCTACGATTTTCGGTTTTCTATGCTAGTAAAATGCCGCTTTCTTGCAAATTTTCATATTTCTAAGTATAACGGTCTCAAAATGCAATGGGGGGGGGGGGGGGGGGGACAAACTTAGATCACATATTTTCCGCTCTACCTCTTTTCCCCAATTTCAAATTTGATGAAAATACCAAAAAATGGAATGTACTCGGTGTTACATTTCTCATGATACCCCACTTGCCTATACCAGATGAAAAAAAAAATTGACCTTCATTTCCCCTCTATGGGGACCTCCCTTTAAAGTCAACCTATTACAACAAATCGCTTTCTCCGGCGAATTATAATAATTCTACATATTCCCACAAAATTTCATATATGTATGTAGCTTTAGCCGTTCGTCATATATTTCATGGACAGACGGACGGACGGACAGACATTGGACCAATTTCATAAGGGTTTTGTTTTTACTAAATACAAAACCCTAAAAACCAAAATTCAAGGACTACTGGGCCCATAACCTGTTGGCAGAGTATATTGAACAAGACTAATTTTATTAGAATAGATTGTTATACAATTGAGTACAATAGGCGTGTTTTTTTGGGAATTTATCGCGTGTAGGGTAAAATAACACACGCGTAACACCAACACCATTAACCGGAATAAATTATTTGGGTGGCTGCCCTACACGCTATAACCCCTTAATAAATTCCACATGCATGACACAACAGATGGCTCTGGTGTCGTGTAGAACGTAATATATCGATGCTGGCAACGCATGTGTTTCTGTCACTCAGCCAAATTCATTGGTGAACGAATATTACGTCTTGCTCTGATGGGCCCATGCCTATTATTAAATAATACATTTTCAATAGGTTTACTAAAAATATCAATGGAACAAAAAAAAAGGAAAAAAAGATAAGAGTTTGCTGGGGATCGAACCCGCGACCCATTTGGATAGAGTTGCACTTGTAGCTGTCACTGAGAAAAAGCTCGTTTGAATGATGTTTGTTAAGTATGTAAGAGCGGTACGCCAAGTTTATATATGTCCGCTGTCGCGATAAATAAACGACCCGACAATCAAACTGATATTTTATTCGGATTTGTAATTTATTTCCACCACATATGATGCGCACCACATGACGTCAGTGTAGACAACTTCATGATTCGCAATTTAACCTGGATGCTGCCCTAGAGCGTTTTTTTGCGCAACCAGGGCAGGGACCCTACACGGTTACGCAAAAAAAACACGCCTAATATAGCAAATGTATGGCATTGCCAGCATAACAGTCCAATAGAAAGACTGCGATTTTCAGTTAAAAAATGATTTTATTTTTCTAGATAATCTCTCTTGACTTCAACACACTTGGTCCAGCGTTTCTGTAACATTAGAACTTCCCGGAATTGAGAGTCTCGAAGACTGTGCAAATGTTCATTTACGGACCTCTCAACTTCTCCATTCGATGCGAAGCGCTTTCCAAAAACAAATTTCTTCAAGTTGGGGAGCAGATGAAAGTCTCAGGGTGCCAAATCAGAAGAATAGGGTTGATGGTCAAGCAAATTGTACCTCAAATTCCGCAGTTTTCCCCATCGCCAACGCACACTTGTGTACCTGGTGCCTTGTGCCTTGTGCGGGTGACAGATGATTTTTTTTTTCATCTGCAAGCCAGGCCTCTTCTCGCGAATATTGGCATCCAGCTGGTCAAGAAGTTTGGTGTAATATTCGCCTGTTATTGTTCTGCCTTTTTCAAGGTAATCATAATCAATTGACAGGATCCCTTTCGCATCCCAAAACACGCTGGCCATAACCTTTCTGGCAGATGCGATCGACTTCCACCCACTGCTTCGACTGCTGTTTCTTTTCTGGTGGTGGACCCAAGTCTCATCTATGGTGACAAATCGCCGCACAAAATCGGTCGGATCCCGATTAAATCGGTGCAGATTGCTGCAAAAATCGTTTGCGTATTTGCTTTTGATCGGCTTTCAGCAAATATGGCACCCATCTTGCGCAGAGCTTTCGCATCTCTAATTCTTTGTGCAAGGTGTTTCGCACCCTTTCTTCCGATATCCCCACAGCCTCAACAATATCACTCACTTTCATTCACACTTTTCATTGCCAACACGATATCATACACTTTTCCGATGGTTTCCGGTGTGGTTGCGGTTTTTACCGGTCCTTCACGTGGGTCGTCTTCGACGGACGTGCGACCACGTTTAAATTCACATGCACATTTTTTAACGGTTGATATCGAAGGAGCAGAGTCCCCGTAAACTTTTGTTAATTTCGGATGAATTTCCTTAGGGGGTTAATCCATCCCAAAGAAACAATTTTATGACTGCACGATATTCAAGTTGCTCTATTTACACGTAAGACGTCTACTGGCTAGAATAGAGTAAAGAAACTACTTAAGAGAAAGCCGGCCATACACACACGCTCTATCATCTGCAAACGTACGCCAATTGGATCGCCCAATTTTTTTCCGAATGATTCGCCGCGTTCGCAATCCCCTGCAAAATCGGGGTCATCTGGGTCGCCCAATTTTCTTGCGAATGATTCGCGGCTTTTACAATCACTTGGAAAATCGCGTCACCTGGATCGCCCAATTTTTTTGTGAATGATTCGCGGTGTTTACAATCCCCTCGAAAATCGCGGCACCTGGGTCGCCCAATGATTCGCCGCGTTTGAACGAGTAGTGAAATTTAAGTAACTTTGTGCGACCAGATGGTTCGTGGCGTTTTCGGTTTGCAGATGATAGAGCAACAACAATTTGTATGGAGACGGTGTCTAGTTGGGTGCGTTGTGATTTTGCAGATGATTCGCCTCGACCGAATTTTTATGGGTTATTCTATAGTGGTGGTAGTAGTAGCTTGCATCATAAAATATGAGAAGGATGGGTCCACGCAGATATTTTGGTCCTGCTGCAGGTGTGCGTCAGGATAAAAGGATTTGTTTATCGATGAGGAGAGATATATAGGCAAGATGGGTGTTGTATGACTAGGGGTGCTGAGACGAATACGTTAGACTGCCGCTGAAGGCATTTTGAGTCCTTTAGTAACGAAAAAAAACATGCTTTGCAAGGAAAGCCCGATCAGACGAGTATTTTCCCATGAAAACAGGGTGGCCATTCAGGGGTGGGCAAAAAAAAAGTGCTGGATGCAGATATGCTAGCACGAAACGGCTGCAGGTACATGCACAAAGAGTGAAACGGGCAACCTAGGGCTACATGCGGGGGCTCGCAACGCCCTATTTCCCCATGAAAACAGGGTGGTCACTCAGAAGTGGTCAACTCACACAAGCGACTGCTAATTCACAACCCGCAGTATCGCACAAGTGTGTATGGGTAATTTCGGTTTGGAACGAGCTAGGCTAGCTCCCCTCCTAGGGCGTTGCGAACCCCCGCAGGGTTACATGCCCCTTTCACTCTTTGTACATGTACCTGCAGCCGTTTCGTGCTAGCATATCTGCATCCAGCATTTTTTTCTGGCTATGCACCCTGACCACCCTGTTTTCATGGGGAAATACTCGTCCGATCGGGCTGGTTCGAGCTACAAGGTGATTTTGGGTCGCTGATTCCGAATCTGAAGTCAAAAAAGAAAATTTTTTTTTTTTGGGTTGCCCACTTCAGAATGACCACCCTGTTTTCATGAAGAAATACTCGTCCGATCGGGCTGGCTCGAACTACAAAGTAATTTTGGGTCGCTGATTCCGAATCTGATGTGAAAAAGAAAAAGAAAATTTTGGGTTGCCCACCCCAGAATGACCACCCTGTTTTCATGGGGAAATACTCGTCTGATCGGGCTTTCCTTGCAAAGCATGTCTTTTTTCGTTACTAAAGGACTCAAAATGCCTTCAGCGGCAGTCTAACGAATTTGTCTCAGCACCCCTAGTCATACAACACCCATCTTGCCTATATATCTCTCCTCATCGATAAACAAATCCTTTTATCCTGACGCACACCTGCAGCAGGACCAAAATATCTGCGTGGACCCATCCTTCTCATATTTTATGATGCAAGCTACTACTACCACCACTATAGAATAACCCATAAAAATTCGGTCGAGGCGAATCATCTGCAAAATCACAACGCACCCAACTAGACACCGTCTTCATATAAATTGTTGTTGCTCTATCATCTGCAAAACGAAAACGCCACGAACCATCTGGTCGCACAAAGTTACTTAAATTTCACTACTCGTTCAAACGCGGCGAATCATTGGGCGACTCAGGTGCCGCGATTTTCGAGGGGATTGTAAACGCCGCGAATCATTCGCAAAAAAATTGGGCGATCCAGGTGACGCGATTTTCCAAGTGATTGTAAAAGCCGCGAATCATTCGCAAAAAAATTGGGCAACCCAGATGACGCGATTTTGCAGGGGATTGCGAACGCGGCGAATCATTCGGAAAAAAAATTGGGCGATCCAATTGGCGTACGTTTGCAGATGATAGAGCGTGTGTGTATGGCCGGCTAATAAGTTGAAACTTGTCATACGAACTAATGACACGTGCACCCATGCAGGAAACATAAATTTTTGCTGATTGTAACGGTATTTCTGTGTCAGGCCGAGAACTTTTTACCTTACCCATTAAATATCAAGAAATTACATGAAAAAAAAGAAAGATCGAGAGATGTTCAACGTTGGGTTAATTATTATAAACGAAAATTCCAAATTTACTTGGCAGTTTAACGTTTGTTACTACTTTTCTTTATTTTACTCTAATTGCTGTTATTGTAAACAGGCCTGAGACTTCATACATTCGTACGGAATCCTTTCCTGTCATGGCCAACGTACTCAGGTCTATAGTGTGAAACAAGACGAATACGTACACCAAAGCTCGACAGAGTCGGTAGGAGTAAAATCTCTAAAAAGGAAGAATTTACTCTAAACCACCTTAATAACAGTATGCCAGGTACATGAACAGTAGATGAACACGTGCCTCCCGATGGGACACAGCCAAGAATGTTGATCAATGGTAGGCGAATAGGAAACTAAACCTTTATGTTTTATATAAAACATGTGAGCAAATTGCCATATATTTTCCTGTCAGTCAATTTACAGCGGGATACCTAAGCAAACTCAAAGGGCTATGTGTTCACGCAAAATTGTTCTAAATCGATGAGTTCACAGTAGTATTGTTGCAGTCTTTGAAAATGCTACACTTTATGTCGCTGCTCAGTAAGTGAAAATGGATAAATAATAAAAACCATTTTTCCCGGAATAAAACTTGCCGCGTCAAGCAAACTTTGTACGAATGCATTCGTTCTATATCTTCATTCACGTTTTTGTATGAGGTGAATTGTATGGGAATATAAATTATAAAATTTCAATGCTTTCAAAGTGTTTGAGCGCTCGTGAAAAAAAATCCGTTTATATACAAAAACAATGAAAACGTGTGACGACAGAAATTCAATTTTCTCTTCCTTTGAACTTTTCTTTTGTTGAAAAATTTATTTGGCACGTCTATGCCATATGTGGAAATTTACTCATATATCCGTGTCGTAGGAGTTTTTGTTTTTGGTGGGTTCGGTAGGTACCCAGCTGTTCGCGAAGTTTATGTACGTATAGTACAGGATTTTGTTTGTATTTCTTCATATTTTTAGGCTTCTCCGAAGAGCCGTTTATTTATATCATAAGAGGCTTACCGTGAAATTTCTCTGCCTTTTGTAATACTTTCGATTTTTCATTTTAAGAAGTAGTCGACGAGAAGCGGTGGTACTGGTACACGTATTCTGGAAATAGTGAAAGCATTCCTTCTGATGCGTCATACGGCTAACAAAGGTAACAATGGCCACGTTTATACTCTAGATCTAAAAGGCGTTTAAACTAAATCTGTTTGGTGTTAGTACCTGTTCGTGATGCATTTATACCAACCATACGGAGAGGTACTAAATATGAAAGATATCAGTTGTTGGTTTGTGACTTTGGTTTGGAAAATGTCAAGAGGCAGTAGCCTAAGCACATTTATACCGCAGCAATCAAAGGATGAAACGAATCTAGAGTTTCAAGAAAGGATCAAGTATTTATCTATACATATAATGACACAAAAAGAGAAATGATGTTCATCGGCACTTTAGGCCCGTCTCATCCAAGCACATTTTACTTTTAACCCAGTGGCTTTCAAGTTGTCTATGATTTCCTTTGAAAAATGTTGTGCTTATCGCCCCGATTCAGGAGATACCCATATCTACCAGGCGATGGTAAGAACGTACTCATTTTTTGTTCCAAGGACTCAGAATTCCATCAAGAAAAGTCTGGTACATTCGTATCAACACCCCCGGTCAAATGATACCCACCATACCTATGCATATATAACTTCATTGCTAAGAATATCCTTTTCCGCACACCAAAGGACTCGAAACGCCTTCAATAGTAGTCTAGTGCATTCTTCTCAACACCCTCAGTCATATGATGCCCACCTGCCTATATATCACTTCATTGCAAAGAATGTCCTTAAATCAATTTACACTCGAAACATTAAACGAGCCTCGGATACTACGGACCGATTCACCGGCAACGACTTTTGGCTACAAACAGCGGAACACGATCGGTTTTTGGAACGTTCGAACGATGTGGGGCGAGCGCAGTAGTGCGAAGCTCACTGAATTCGATTGGCAAATGACCGCATATAACATCGATATACTAGGACTGAGCGAAACAAGATGGCCTGGATCGGCAACAACTTTATCACCAAGCTCCCAAACAGTACTACTCTACTCTGGAAATGAAGACGATACATCACTTCGAATGGCAGGCGTCGCAATCCTGTTGACTAGGGAGGCACGCCTATCTCTAGTTGACTAGAAGCCCATCTCCGAAAGTATCAAAACAGCCAGATTCAAATCCAGGGTTAAGAACATCACTATAATTCAGTGCTACGCCCCCATTGAACCAGCGGATCAATCAGCTGAGGACGCCTTTTATCAACGCCTTTTATCAACGGCAATGAAGGGTTAGTACACCTAACGGGCAATCATGGACTAGGCAACAGGAAAAAAATCGCGAGATGTTGGTGGAGTTTTCCAACTCTCGTCAACTCGTCATCGACGGTATCTTGTTCAAGCTCAAGCGATGCCATTTAACAACCTGGGTTTCTCCGGATGGCAGAACAGAGAACCAGTTTGACCATATAGCTATTTCCAAGCCATGGATGAACTGTCTCCTAGACGTCAGGTCGAAGCGGTGTGCTGATATCGGCAGCGATCACCAATTTGTTGTCGCAAACGTGCGGTTACGAACGGCAGCGGTCCATCGTCCTCAAAATCCGAGAATCTTGCCACGTTTTAGTGTGCAAAAGCTTAAAGATCCATCTATAAGACGTGCATATTCCACCGCCTTGCGCGAGAGAGCTATTGCACCACCACCTTGTGAGACTCCTACAATTGATGAAACATGGAATGTCGCTAAGAACTCATTTAATTCATGTGTGGTAATATTTGCAGGCCCGTTCGCACGATAACTTTCGATAGAATGAAGCTAGAGTCTTGAAATTTTGGCTAAATGTTGGCAGTGTGATTTAATTTGTTGGTATTGAAAATGGGCATGATCAGGGAAAGAAAACAGCTACCTTCCCTACATATATAAAATAAATAAATGTAACTATAACTCCCGATTAAATAAACATGAAAAGCTCTAGCTTTGGTAGATTACTTGCTAGGGTAATTTCATACTCTCCTGGGAAAATAAAATCGATCAGCTGAAAACTAATTTTCTTACAAAGAGGACCGTACTACTCTACTTTTCAGGTTTTTTGTCTATAACTCTTAAACCAATTGACGTAGATACCTGATTTTTGACATGTAACCCTGAGGTGTGAAGCTGCTTAAGGCTCTGTAAGTTGGGCATAGTCAGATCAAAGGAACGCCTACCTCCACTACAAATTTCAAAAAATTATATATTCCTTTAATTATGATAATTTTCGATACTATGATACTAGCAAGTTGAAAATTTGATGAAATGTTTTTAGTAAGACCTACTTGGTTGGTATTGAAAATGGGCAAGATCCGACCCAAGGAACCCCCACCGCCCCTACAAAACTTCAAATAAGCGATAACTTTTGATAGAATAAAGCCAGCGACTTGAAATTTCGGTCAAATGTTTGTAGTAGGATCCAGTTGGCTGATATTGAAAATACGTAAAATCCGACCAACAAAACCCCTACTTCCCCTACAAATGAAACTTTAAATAAGCGATAAGTTTCGATAGAGCGAAACTAGAGACTTGAAATTTTGTCTAAATGTTTGTAGGATGATCTTATGGGTTGGTGGCAATGATGGGCAAGATCCGATGCAAGGAACCCCTACCTCCCCTACAAGTGAGACTTCAAACAAGCAATAACTTTCGATAGAATAAAGCTAGCAGCTTGAAAAATTTAGCAAATATTTGTAGAATGGGTTAGTTAGTTAATTGATTTTGAGGATGGTCAAGATCCCACTGAATGAGTGCCAACCTCCCCTATGAACTGGCCATATAGGAGAGCCACTTTCAATGCATATGGTCGTTGCCAATTGGTACTTTTGGTATCACCACTAGGTCTTAACAAGTCTAGGGTATATACCTTCGGAATGGTTTTCCTCTCCAAAAGACGCAAAATGCCATCAATCCTGACCGAAGGACTGAAAATGTCTTTAACTGCAGTGCATTGGTATAACTACCACGATTCAGAATATACCCGTACCTACCAGCTTTAGTTTTGTTTCATTTCGTGATTAGGAGAGCCCTACTAAACCTGTGCTTGTTGTGTCGCATAAACATAGTCTTGGTCATTTTTCCTCGATTTGGTCTTTTTTTTTTCGTTTTTCTTTGGCGGGCAGGACGCTCCCGCGTCTCAAGATTCCTTGCATACGGGTAGTCATTCCCACTTTAATGCCGGCATCTACTTTGTTAATAATAGCGATATTTCTATTTTGATGTCGTAAATATATGGATACATACATAAATTTAGGAGCTTTAACATTATCTAAAATTTATTCTTTGAAAACTGCGACTGAGACACTAGTTGAGATTTTTGAGTATAGTACCTAATACTTCACTTGTATTGAGATTTTTATATTGAAAATTTATTTTTTAAATGTATATTTTACGAGTAATAAGCTAACACCAAATTGTTACCCCTGTGCTGGTATTTATAAAAGGAGGCGGGACATAAATTGCGCATTGTATGAAAGGTATAGTCACACTTTGCGGACTATCATCGAGCAATACGGTGAGTACGATTCCCCGTTTTTCTTAGGTTAGGTGGTCTTGGATAGGAGAGGCATCCCTTAGAAGCTTGTGGCTATTATTAAGGCAACCTAAAAAGGCGCGAAATGTCGCGCTTTGCATAAAGGTAAGGTGCTGGGGGACTTTGGGATTCGCAATGGAGTTCGCCAGGTGGTGCATCCTCTCACCGATCCTATTCCTCACAGTCATCGGCGATGTGTTGCATGCGGCCCTATCCGGAGTAGACACAGGAATTCAATGGACTTTAACATCTTATCTACAATATCTTCACTACGTTGACGACATACTATATGCCTACTCTTCCGCAAAATCATGAATCTGTTCGCATCTTGAAAGAAGATCAAATGAGGCGGTGAAAAGAACACTTCGCCGCGGTTTTAAACCGTGTAACCTCTGGTGAAGTTCCCCCTCATATAGATAATTTAGCTAACCATCAAAATGTGCGTATACGGTCCACTGCCCCGACTAAAGAGGAAATAGTCACTGCAATTATTGCACTAAAACGAGGAAAGGCCGCCGGACTTGACGGTATCCCCGCCGAACTACAAGCAAGCGTAACTGCCGATTTGCTGCACGTACTTGTTGATAAAGCATGGAATACAGAGACCATCCCCACTGAGTGGAAGGAAGGTTTGATCATCAAACTTCCAAAGAAGGGTAGTCTCACAGACTGTAATAATTGGAGAGGCATTTGTATGCTTCCTGCCGTTGACAAGATAATAGCTAAAATCGTCCTGAAAAGACTAAAGGCCCACTTAGAAAGCACAATTGATGAAGAGCAGGCTGGCTTTCGATCCGGATTCTCCTGTGTTGACCATATTAACACCTTGCGAATTATCATGGAGCAATGCACCGAGTACGATTCTCCGCTCACTTGCTTTTCATCGATTTCGAGAAGGCTTCCGATAGTGCGATCCTGGATTCCATATGGGCGGCCTTGCACAGGAGAGGCGTCCCTGAGAAGCTTTTAGCTATTATTAAGGCAACCAATGACGGCGCGAAATGTCGCGTTCTGCATAAAGGTAAGGTGTCGAGTGACTTCCAGATTCGCAGTGGAGTTCGGCAGGGGTGCATCTTGTCACCGATCCCATTCCTCATAGTGATCGGCGATGTCTTGCATGTAGCGCTATCCGGTGTAGACAGGGGAGTTCAATGGACTTTAACATTTTATCTACAATATCTTTACTACGCTGACGACGTACTATATGCCTACGCCTACTACGAGTATTTCGCGAAATCATGAATCTGTTTGCAATGGCGTTAGATCTTGTGAAAGAAGCACGCAAGGTTGGGCCAAAGAGGATTGATATTCTACAAGAGCGATCACTCCATAGAACTTTCGCCTCTGCCAGATGATTTGTATTATGTATTGACACATTGTGTAGACTATACAAGAAAGCTCACTCCATACAACTTTAGCCTCCGCCGGTAGATTTGTATGTATTGATTCTCTTGTGTATCTATACTCTGTAGTCTATACTACACATTTGTGAAGACATACAAATCTACTGGCAGAGGCGAAAGTTCTATGGAGTGATCGCTCTTGTAGGATATCAATCCTCTTTGGTTGGGCTTAACATTAATACCAACAATACCAAGTTTCTTAGCCCGCAATTGCGAAAAATAAATCCTACACCTATTGCCATCAATATTAATTGGCACCCTGTGGACTAGTTGGACAACTTCGTCTACCTGGGTAGCATTGTTGCCGAAAATGGTGGTACGGAAGGAGACATCGCTCATCGTATCAACCAGGCTAAATACGCATTCGACATGCTGCCCAAAATCTGGTAAAGCAGTTATCTCAGCATGAAGACCAAGCTCGGCCTGTTTCGCTCCCTGGTACTGTCTGTCCTTTTGTATGGGAGCAGTACATGGAAAGTTCCCGTAAGAGTTGCCAAAAGGCATTTTTCGTCAACTCATTTCTTCGTCGAATTCTAAGAATTTTTTTGCCCCGAAACAATATTATATGAAAAGCAAAGTCGGCGTAGGGGTCAAATGTCAATCGACGAATTAATATGCAGACGAAAATGGCACACATTGCGGATGAATTATAATGGTATTATTATATCGCTTATATGCCATGAAATGGAATCCCATTTCCAACCAAGACAAAGAGTGGGTCCTAAAATCACATGGCGTCAATCTGTCGCGAAGGAGTGCGAGGCGCTGAGTAAGTCGTTTGGGGAGTTGTGCCCAATTACCCAGAACAGAGTACGATGACACGCACGAGTTGTTGACGCGCTATGGCTCACTATGGGTTAAGGCAAAGTAGTAATTGCCAGTCATGACCTGTTATTTGTAGCAGGCATAAAAGGTTGATGGTTTACCATTTATTCGTTCATCCGCATCTAGACGGCTTCAAAAAAAAAAAAGAAAACAATTCAGCTGACCCATACAGGGTAGAATCATGAAGTTTGGAAAATAAAAAAAAAAAAACATCAAAAGTAAACTTTATTCTTATATCATAAGCGGTTATTAAGCTTGTAAAATACAACGATACTGATTCTAATAAAATTTAAGGAGTTAGTCTGACAAGAGCTAACTGAGTCTGTCATAAGAAAAAAAGATACAAAGTATCTACACTGCATGCAGATACATCGGAACATGAACATGTCTATGACTATCGACTGCGTGGAACCTGTTGTGTTGAAGATATCGACGTAAGTTTTGTAAAGATCCCAGTATAGTTATACTGGATGAAATCATTCGAAAAAACACTCCCACGCTTTCGGTAGGCATAAGACATATCCATGGCAGTGTAGATACTCGTCATAAATTCTGCTTTGCTTTGTCCGGTCCGCTTGGGCTCCTTTCTCTCGCGGGATCGTTTCGTTTTCGTTTGCATCGCGTGTGTACAATATTCACCTCCTCTCGTGCACCCTGTTCCATCTACCTGTTCCAGCTACCCGTTCGATACAGTTTGCAGACTGCAGCCTATCGACATTTCTCTGAGTACGTTTCTGCTAATCGCAATCACGCTTCCCACCATCTTTTCCCAATCGGACGTGTATTGTGTTTGTGTATCTATTGCAAAATCGCTCCCACACTATCCGTCTCATCCCGCCCCTTTAATCAACAGTCCGGGTCCGGCACACACAATCCGTTTCTCAAGTAACGCGTGCGACTCTATACGATTGTGTTCGGCAAACAGAAAGGGAAACTAACAAAAGTAAACAAAACATTCCAACACACGCACAAAGAGAATGCACAAGAAAAATTTTGGATTTTTGCAGAAGGGGGGGGGGGGGGCATTTGATCTTCTGCAGACCTCTGAATGTACATCATGTCACGATGAGCTGCCCGGAACTATTGTACAACATCCTGCGACGAATATTTCTCTATTTCGGGGCTTGGGAGATTTTAACTCGCGCAGTACGAATCCGCCATTTTGTTTTATGATATTTTTATTGCACGTGTGGTGGGGGCCCACATTGTGGGCCAGTCAGACTTCAAATCGCCGCCATTGCAAATGCACAGCCACAGTTGCCGGATCACCCGATTTGGATAGAATGAACTTCATCCGCGATGGCTCTCGCTCTCTATCTTCGGGGGGCGGGAGCTTTGTAATGTATACACTCTCAAATTGGGTCTGCACATGTCCAAATGTTAGTCGAACTGACTACTTGCCACTTTTTCTGGGACCCTATTGATTCAGATATGTAGTACAACGTGCGCTATTTTGTTTGTTTGGATTCCAGCCATTTTGAATGTACATCATAACATATAACATCCTGCGACGACTATTTCTTTATTTCGGGACTTGAGAGATTCTAACTCGCCTAGTATAAATCCGCCATTTTGTTCTATATGTTTATTGCACGTGGGGTGGGGGCCCACATTGTGGACCTGTCAGACCTCAAATCGCCGCCGTTGCAAATGCACAAACACATTCGCTGGATCACCCGATTTGGCTCGAATGAACTTCATCCGCTCTCTCTCATCATGGGGGGGGGGGGGGGGGATCGGGAACTATGTACACTCTCTCAAATTGCGTCTGCGCATGTCCAAATGTTAGTCGAACTGACTACTTGCTACCTTTTCTGGGACCCTAGTGATTCAGATAGTACAACACGGGCTATTTTATTAAATGATGAATGGGAATTGGCGGAAATTGAAGGTCATTGAAAGTCAGCCCGTTCACCCGTACACTATGTTATTTCTTGCCGTCCACAACGTCAACCTTTATCGCTATCAAATCAACATCCCAACATGTACACACAGGATCCCCGCAAGCGCACCGCCCGCGCGGATCTACAAGCAACAGCCATGCACAATGACCACTTCACTCAAACGACATGCACAACCAGAATAGAAAAATTTTCAATGGGCTTGTTTCCTCTTCTGACCCCCGAGTAGAAAAACAGACATTTCGTGTGACGGACAGATTTTTAGGATGACCCCCAGCTATAAGACATATCCATGTCAAAATTTGCATATTGCTAACCAGAGCTGTGATGCATTTATAATAAAAATCTGATACCGAGACAAATGTAAAGAGAGAACACATGTTTGAAAACGATATTTATTTTTGAAAATATGTTCAGCTGCGTTTGAATATGATAAAATATTCGTACAAATAAAAATATTAATATCGATATTTTGTGATATTTTTATAAAGTTAACAAAAGTCTCGGTTCATCCTTACAAGCATAATTTCATCAACAGTTGTTTTTTGCCTATGCTTAATCTTTTATTGGTAACAATCAAATATACGCTGCTAAATAATCTCTCTACAGAGACGTGAGTAAACGGGTGACTCAGTACCGCTTGAGCGACTTAATTCAAATACAGCGAAAAAATATTCTTTTTATGCCACTATTGAAAAACGTCAGTATTTCGCTACTCGATCGGAAGACCGTGGACAAATTTTCTCTTTTAATTATAATAATTTTAAGTATCTGGGAAATTTAAAATTGACAGCCTACGACTGTCCGTTCGTTACTGATGCTGGAAGTTGCACATCATTTCTTCCAAAAATACTGCATAGGCGTCTAAGTCGCAATTATTGTTTAAATCATTGGCAACTTTGGAAAATACACCACTCCCGGATGTTCGATGGGAAAGTCCATTTTAGTTTAGCAGCTTTCTATTTTAGTAATTTAGCCTCATCGCACAGCGTAGTTTAGCTGCAAATGCATTTTCGTGTTGATTTCGGTTGCATGAACTTAGATGTTTTGTCAATTTTTGCGAAAAGTATTTACAGCCAGTGTGTGTTTTACGTATTTAAATTTAATTCGAAACTTTTTTCCAATAACATACGCATAAGAGATACTGTGTGGAGAAATAATACGAATACGATATAAATACTGATTCCTTGTCCACGTAGTGATATATCGAATAGTTTGAAAAAATAAAATATTGATATCACAGCTCTGTTGCTAACTCACACTTCCTCATGCTTTCCTTGATTATCATTATATCGGTTTTCAATCTATTGTTACTCTTTGCAAAATGTATGCTGAAAAGGTGCCACCCAGATTTATATATGCATCACATCCGGGACCGGGACACAGTGCTCGCCACTATTCCATCAACCAAAGACATTACATCTTACGAATACAGAAGAAAACCCGTGTCCAACAGAAAATTGTATCAGTTTGTAGCCTTCATAAATTTTCGTTTATACACCCATAAAACCAGCAGAATTTATCGTACGTGTGAAATTCTAGTTATTTGAAATACTCGTATATAAAAGCGGGCAAACAAAGTGGGATGTTCTCAAAGGCAACTTCCGGCTGGATCCATCACTAGCTTTTAGTTAGACACTCATTCCCTACGTCTTTTGGCTTGTGACTGACTCATTTTACTCCCTTTTAAGGCATTCTCGTGGTTTGCTCTCCATTGTGAATATCATGAGCAATATGACGGATGACTGTCTCCTGGTTGTGCATAGGAACGTCAAATAGATACGAAGAAGAAGGCTCAAGGTGTTTCGAAGGGAGTTTACACGTTACGTTATTCCTTGAAATTGACAAAGTGCTTATAATGCTATAAAGGACCCATTGTCTTCTTGCCGTTCTCCTCACAGTGGCTGTAATGGAGCTACGGAAATGAAATTTCAGAATTATCATTTCCTTCGGGTTATATTTTATGGCACCGATGATTTAAGGAAGTCCACGACATGTAACCTAAATATTATAATTTACTGATATTAACCTTCATTATGATTATTTGCAGACTAGTTATGGGATTTAATGTGACTATGCACTATTAACTTGTTATCTTGATATGTTACGTAATGTGTAAGGTAGTCACCAGATGGGGTTTATGGGGACAGAGCCGGAAGTTTACGAAATGACCGTGAAAGTATGGCTGCGCTAGAAGCGAATGCTCGACAACGAGCAGAGTGGTGGCACATGCTTTTTCCAATTCAGCTCGGTAGATTTTGATGGGGGTTTTGCCTGGTCGTTGCTCCAGCCATCAAATAGATAACAGGGGGTAACCGGTAGCTCAGTGCATAGAGGCGTCAGTCTCTCTGACTACGTTTGTTACGGGTTCAAGTCCGGTCCACGGCGTTCTTGGTCATGGATGTTTACGATGTCTTCCCCTGTGGTGCGGGGCGTAATAATAAGCTACAACATCTCCCGACTTGTCGCAGGTAGGCAGCTAAATTTGAGCTGGCAACGTGCATCACCCGAAACATCAGCTAAGCCACATGGAATAGTTGACGCGCTATGTCCCAGTAGGGACTGTAATGGACGGTTGGGTAGGCATCCGAAGATGCCCGTGGGGACGGAGCCTAAGGCGGCATGTTGACCGTGTAGGTCGGGCCTTGCCATCTGGCGAAGAAATAGGCCCCTCAACGAGCTAAGCAGCGGCCTATGTTTGCTGTAGCTCAGTTCGGGAGACGTGGGCGGGGTTTTCGCCGCTCGTTGCCCCTGTCCTTACATATTAATAAAACTCATAGGCCTGGGGAAAACAACACAAACAAATGGGCAAACAAAATTGGACAGAGAAAAAAAAGGCGATTAGGAAGGAATGGTTGTCGGATGGCTCAGGTGCCCTCGTGCACGCAACTGGGTCCGGGTTTTATTGAACCCTCGGCCGTCTACACCCACCCTACCATGAGGTCCCATGGCCGACAAAAATTTGTGGGGACCTCCCTAGCAAATAATACGCTACAAGGATTAAACTAGCGTGCCGCCACTTGTTAATACGACACTAATATCTAAATGTTTCGCCAATTCCATACACACTTTCTACGTCTGCAGATCAGTCTCCGCCCTACGGGGAAAATCGGAGTTAGTAACTACATTCACAGCCTGCGCACTAATACCACGGGTGAACATATCCGAACAAACTAGATTTCTGCAAAGACCTTGTCAAAAAAATCATAATTTCTTTGCACCTGTATCATTTTGGCATGAATTCAATTATGACAGTAGCCATGCTCGGTAATATTCTTCGCGAGGAACTCTACTCGTGGGGCTGATAGCAGAATATCGTCATAAATATTCTTTATGCTTAGCGGCAAATTCACCGAGAACTGAAGAATTTGAGGAACTCTACACAGTGACCTATCTGTCACTTTCTTAACCATAAGGTCCGAAAATTCAAACAGGCGCTGCACTAGCAGAAGCCGTCCATCCATTAACAAATAAATAAATACACAAACATACACGAATAAATATTTAACTACATAAATTACTAAATCACTAACGTAAACATCATTCATCGACACATTCACACAGCATTCACCTATATGATCATATCACGTTCAGGCATCGATACATTAGATTACATACAAAAACCCGACGACACCACTACACCCGCCGAGAAGCGGCTCTGCCTCTAAAAAAAAAACACCTTCTCGGCCGCCATGTGAAAACCAACTCCCCATCGACAGTCAAAATTCTCCTCTCGAGTCACAATTCCCGTTATTTTTTCCTGCCAACACAGTTCGCCATCCACAATTCACCTATGTCTGTGTGACAGATTGTCGGGCCCGCAACTTAAGGTGTGCGCGACCGCTAAATTTAAAATATGAAACAATTTTTCACAAATATACTTATTTTGGAAAAACCAAAAATAAGTATTTTTGCGAAAAATAATTCGAATCAAATGTACCGGTCACGCCACAAAATTTGATTCATTACAGGACTAGGGCAAATAAGTATGTGCCTTCGGAGTAGACAAAAGAAGAAATTATGAAGCTGGGTCCCATAGACCGAGAAAAACTAGTCAAACCAATAATTCTAAATGGAGGTAATAATAATTGTATTTCGGGGGATATCCGAAGCAGACCACTAATATTTTGGGTCCCTCTTCGCCTCCTTCCGGTCATCAGTGACTTCCAGATGGCGACTGATAATTATCGACCTCTCTCTTCATCACTGAGTCCCGTGATATTGCTAGCAATTCTTTAAGGCTGAGCTCGCCCTGCCTGTGATCCTCAACCTCGTGCTAGCCAGTGCTGGACATTCGCACACAATGCGTGCTGCCGTCTCAGCCTCATCCAGACATAGTCTGCAAACGTCATCTTCCTCGATTTTCACCTTGGCCAGATGAGCCAGATGAGATTACCATGCCCTGTAACCAAGGCAGTTATCCACTTAGGGTACTCCGTTTATAATTGAGTACCTTTTTCGCTTGTCTGCCTAAAGGGCTGGTCAGCGCATTCCGAGCTTCTTCGCAAGTGACTAACTTTTGCCATCTTCGTCGAAGCATGCAGACCATCCACTTCCCGTACTTCGCCCCAATCATGCTGTTCCTCAGAGCAACTCTGGGTTCCGGCCCAGTGAAAGTCGCCGCAGATCCCTGTATTGCTAGGGCATACGCTGCCTCATTTCCTGTTGTACCTATGTGTCCTTTCACCCACATCAGTGTAACCTCTGAGGCACACGTGTTGAGCTCTTGAACACATTTTCAATTTGGAGTTTATGTTCGTCTGCTGCATGTGTTTGGTCACTGATTGGTTGTCCAGTACAATAAGGATTATCTTCTCCCGCACCTGACCTTTCAGCAGGTGATCCAACGCATGCAACAAGCCAAGCATCTCTGCCTGGTATATGCACACATACTCTCCCAGGCTAGACTTAAAATAACTCTTATACGGTCGGAGATGCTTCCTTCTTTGCGTTGCTAACTTCATGACAAAGTTAATATGCTCTATCACATCCGTGAAGGGTATAAAAATTACATCCAGTTGCGAAATGCAGCGGATACTAGGATTCTTGATGGAGGTGCCGCTACAAATCAACTCTGTTTATCGAAGGATCGCATTGAGATTGCACACAGGCTTATGTTTGGAGCTATCGGACGTATCTATTGAGCGCAAAAAAGAGAATGATGTGAGTCTCTGAAGAAATGGCAACAGCGGTGGGATAAAACCCTGAAGTCAAACTGGACACATATACTCATCCCGCAAGTCGAATTGTAGCTGAACCAAACATGGAGAGTTGAATCACTTTCTAACTCATTTTCTTACTGGACATGGTGAATATAGGAAGTACATACACAAAATCAAGCTGGACGATTCGCCCGACTGTCCTAGGTGCCCAGAACTAGCGAAAGCCCGGAACATTCCACTGTCCAAGATTTGCAGGAAAGCTTCACGCTTTCACTAGAGGTCGAACTTGGCAGTGACCTCAATCCACATTACATAGTGAACCACATAATAAGATCTGAATCCAATTGGGGGGCCGTAACTCGCAGAATATGCGACATCCATAGAGAACTGGAGAATGAGGAGCAGAACCAAAAGAGAGCGCAACGGATTAACGGGTAATTAGCCAAAATCATTACTGCGACGCAATACCGAGAGACAGTTTTGTAGGGAGAATGATGGAGAAAGAGGGCTGAAGGTTTTGCTGGGTAAGTAGTCGTACACTGACCATGAAAATCCCATGCCGCTGCCGTACAATTGACACTAGTTACTGGCTGTGTCTCCTGAACAATGAAATCCCCCCCCCCCCCCCCCTCCTCTATAATGAAAAAATAAAAATAAAAGACACTAGATTAATGTCATCGTAGTCAACATAAGAACGTTTCTAATATTCTAGCTCCCCAAAAAAAACTTGTTGATGGAGTTTCCTCTCGTGTACCATAATTATGTTTACCTTATATTACGTTTACACTATCCGCAGATTACTTCATCTGCGCGCTGATTATTTAATCAGGGCCTGATTACACAGCAGATTACTTCATCTGGGGATCTTCATCTGCAGCAGATTACGCACTCTGATTATCTCAACGTAAACTCACCACACGTATGGTGAAAATAAATGACAAATTGAAATGTCAATTACCGTGTAAATGCAAATGGCCATATGCCCATTTTATTTGTGTTTTTGTGTTCGTTGCAGCGCGGAATAGTGCTCGTCAGACCAACAAGGACGAGAAGGATTCTTCTACGCCCAACGCTACGACAAGTCCACTGGTGGAAAGGTATCGGAGTATTTGAAAATGTGAGTATGCCAGTCATGGCCCTTTTCGTCGTCCGAGTGAAAGTGGGTGCTCTTAGTTATCATGTCATTGATTTTTGTGTTCGTTGCAGCGCGGAATAGTGCTCGTCAGACCAACAAGGACGAGAAGGATTCTTCTACGCCCAACGCTACGACAAGTCCACTGGTGGAAAGGTATCGGAGTATTTGAAAATGTGAGTATGCCAGTCATGGCCCTTTTCGTCGTCCGAGTGAAAGTGGGTGCTCTTGGTTATCATGTCATTGATTTTTGTGTTCGTTGCAGCGCGGAATAGTGCTCGGTGTTCAGACCAACAAGGACAAGAAGGACACGTTCAAAAGCCGACGATATTTCCAATTGCATGTTGTCTCGAATCATGGCAATAGCATACCAAAATTGCTCAAAAACGATCCCACATATCTTGCTTGCGACCGATGCTACGCAACATTCGAAACACCTCTGGCGCGACATAAGCATGAGATGAAACACAGTCCGGACGATCCGTATCTGTTCAATCAGTGCCCGAAAACTTTCCTGAAACGAGGATATCGCACAACGCATCTTGTCAGTCACGACGATAGCAGGCCGTTTGTTTGCCCGCTATACAACTCCTCATTTCGTATGGTCAGCGAACTGAAGACACACATCCGAGGGCATCTGGGCGATAAACCATACGCTTGCGATCTTTGCGGAAAACGCGATACGATTGTAAGGAATGCGGAATGGGATTTCGAGAAAAGAGGAATCTTTATAAGCATTCGAATTCGTATAAGCATAGAAATTTTAAGTGTGACCGGTGCGAAGGAGCTTTTGTGACAGAGTACAAATTAAATCAACATCGTTTAAAACATAGCGACCGACAAACGCCCACGAAGCGGTTCAATTGTGGGGTGTGTATGACGAGTTTAAAAACGAAACCATATTGCAAGCGCATATGCATTGAATGCACCCGGCCATCGTTTCTAACGACGTAGAGGAGATCGGTCACGAACCGGATAACCTCCTATTTTATTCTCTGTATGGATATAGGTCTGAAGCTAGTCGTTAGGAATATTATTATATTATCTTGTTTGTCTATTGTTTTCATTAAATGTTATTTTAAGAAAAGATTCGTTTCCTTTTTGTCGATGACCCATTCCCCCCATCCTGACCTGTAAGATGGGATTGGTCGTTAACATCTTTGTTAATCGAACTAGTTTTGCTGGTATATCAAATTGCAGCGTGTTATTGTACAGTACATTTCGATGGATACTGTCGTACGGTTGTTTCAAATCGACAACGATTTTGTGTCGTTTTATTGCCATTACGTTCCGAAGATGCAAATAAAAAATTGTACATAGCAACATTACAGGATTAAGTCTTCTTCTGAAAGAAAACCCTTATGCCGAACGAGAATGAACGCAGAATGCAGCAGCGAAATGGAAAGTTAGAAAGCATGCATTTCCCTGACCTAGATTGAACGCAGCGGCAAAAGCAGATCTACATGTTGTTGTTTTGTCGCTGCTGCTGCTTCCTGCGTTCATTCTGGTTCGGGCATTACTGTTACTAGGTAATATCTGCGCTGCGAACACGACAAAAGTAGGACTTTTCATCCAGTACCCCCTGCCTTGTAAAATTTCCCTATTTGTTTGCACCATAATTTGTATTCCCAGATCCAATCCACTTGGAGTCGGAACCAAATATAGGTGCTTCATCGAGCAGTGCGATAATCGAATATCACATGAATTCAGCATCGTTAAACTTTGAACAATTGGATGGTGAGTGAATCACCAGCAAAAAAGTAGACTCATAACTGAAATTTACATATCCAGATTCAACATTTGAATCAGACAATTCAATACACCATAACGAGGGCGTGTATTCAAGCTGTACGACGAACAGACAATTGGACAATGGACCGCCTCGAGAAAGTAAAGTGGAATTTGAATACATCGATCAATTGCATGGTAAAGTGAAACACGAAGTAAATAGCCGATCCATATGAGCATATCAACTAAAATTTACATATCTGGACATAATGTTAGAACCAGATTCGACGCCACCTGATGCAGGCGCGTCTTCTAGCCAGATGACGAGCAGGCAGTTGGCAAATCAACTTTCCATTGAACAAATGGATGGTAAGTGAAACGCAAAACAAATGGTAGATCGAAACGATTATATTAATTAAGATTTACATATCCAGATTTAATGTTCGAATCAGGACCATTACCCATCGTGCAATTAGATGGTAAGTGAAACAGAAAATAAATAGTAGTCCTTTACGAGTATATACACTTAAATTTACAGAAACAGAAAATTTGACGCCACGTAATGTAGGCGCGCCGTCGATCCCGATGACGAGAAGACAAACAGGAAGCAGACCGGCCAATGATGTGCAACCTCCTAAAAAGAAACAAAAAAAATTTCAATCACAAGTATTAAAAGAAATTCAAAATTGTAATGAAGTTATTAAAAAAAATACTTAAGAATGTAGATATAACAAATTTTCATGTAGGAAACTGTTACAAAAACAACTTTTGAAATACACAACATGAACACTCGTTTTGATCGCCTACTCCGATTCTGGACCACTTGGGCCATCCACCAAAAACATCCAGTTTCAGACGTATGTATGTTAATGTGCGCTGATTCGCGGCACAATCACTCCACTATAAAGTAAGTAATTCACTAAAAAATTTTCACGAAGGGAAACAACTTTTGAAATACACATGTGTATTTCAAAAGTTGTTTCCCTCGTAAACTGTCAATCTATGAACTGTCAACGACAGATTACGCCGGAACAGTGTAAACACCTTAGCAATTTTAAACTCACCACGGCCGCAGATGAAGTAATCTGCGGATAGTGTAAACGTAATATTATACACTATCCGCAGATTACTTCATCTGCGCCAGTTGAGATAATCTGCGACTGTCAAATACATACAATTTTGAACTCACCACACCCAGATTACGCAGTAGATGAAGTAATCTGGGGATAGTGTAAACGTAATATTACCCGTGTTTCTTTACTTACTGAACAGAACAATTTATAGTCCAGTCAAATTAAGCCAATTTTGGGGCTTTTTAAAAATAATGAGGGAAATATCTGAAAATAATTTTAATCCCTTCTATAGATACTGAATACATGGAAACTGAGTTTGCACGGTCGTAGAAGGTGAGCTTAACTTTTGGAGGGCGAAAATCCGAGAAATTTGAGCCCTTTTTTTTTATTATTATCATTATAAATCCTAAACGGTGCCTCGGATCGAAAAACTTTGCAGTTGTAAATTAAAGACCGTTGAATTCTGCGTTCAATGCACTGCTCAAAGTTGAAATTCGGTTCAGTAGCGTAGTCAAAATTGATAGTCAAAAAAACAATTTTCGAGGCTCCCGTGAAAAATCACACTTTTTCACTATTCAAGCTCACAGATCTTTGCAACGGATCATCCAAATGGAAAAGTTTGTCTGTAAAAGTTGGGGACAATTTGATTGTGCGCCTAACGTGGCCAATATTTTTCAATTCGGGCCATTTTTAGAGTAGCTATGAGCAAAAATTCAAAAATGAATGCTCATTGATTTATGCCTTAAAAGCTCTATCTCGGTAAGTATAACAGCTAGAAGTTTTATTTTAGTCTCAAATTGTAGATAAATCACTCCAGTTAAATAAAGTTTTACAAAATTTCTTGTGAGAGACTACAGGCTATTTCTGTTTTAGGGTAAGATATTACCTGCGATTCACTCTTTACTAGAATATGCTAGTGGGTATAGGTTTCGAGTAATTGCGTATTTATTAAAAAAAAAGTCGGTGATTCTGCAAAGGTTAAAATACTTTGGTCAGTCAAAATGTTATAACACTGGTTGCTTTAATTAGTGTAGTTCCAATTTTTGATATATTGTTTGAGTTGGTACATTGTTTAAAAATTCGAGTTTTCTATTTCCCCCTAACACCACGGACCCCGCCACCATGTTAAAGATGTACCTAATTGTTTGGCTTGTCCTGTTTCTTTTCAGTATCTCCTAAATTGGTCTCACAAGAAATCTTGTAAGACTTTATTTAACTGGAGGAATTTATCTACAATTCACGAATTCAACGGTCTTTAATTTACACTTGCAAAGTTTTTCGATCCAAGGCACCGTTTAGGATTTATAATGATAATATTAAAAAAGGGCTCAAATTTCTCGGATTTTCGCCCTCCAAAAGTTAAGCTCACCTTCTACGACCGTGCAAACTCAGTTTTTATGTACTCAGTATCTATAGAAGGGGTTAAAATTATTTCCAGATCTTGCCCTAATTATTATTAATAATATTTAATTTGGCTGGCCTATTAATCGTACTACACTAAAAGCATTTTCCCCGATAATTCTGGAAATCAGTTGGTGCAAGAAATCTGTTCAGAAAGTCAGAAATTCGTTTTCTAGCATTTGTGACGCCATCTAGCAGTTGCGTTGCGCCGGTTTCTTGTGAATAGAATGGTGATTTGTGTAATTACGTGAAATAGCAAAAATATAAAAACAAAATGATTTTGCTGCCTTGATAAAATTGGTTAGATTGTATTACCACTGGATTTGACTGAGGACATACATATTATAATTTCTATTTTTAAAATTTTCTAGTTTTGTTTTGACATTTGGGTTAAGATTTGCAGGCTAACTAAAACGAAGACGGAAAGCTTTCTCCTAAATTCATCATTCGATATTCTATTCAGAATCGTTTTTTGATGCTTTTCTGTTATGTTATGGTCACAAAGAAACTAGTCTTCTAATTAGTCGGATAGTCTGATGAAAGTTTTCTAAAAATGTTCTGTACCAGCTCCAAATTTTATTGACTTTCCTGCAACATACTCGTACATACATAAATAACTTTACTCGGGTATGTCTGCATCCGCTGAAATTGGATATTATCGATATCCATTTCCTCCTACTCCTACGCCATCGAAAATTCGTATGTGCGTACATACAATACAAAGTTGTTACAATCGAATTTTGTTTAGGTTGTGTCATATTGAACGTAGCACTCTCTGTACAAAGCTGAGGCTAAAGTGATAATTAATTAACACCAAAACCAATTTCGAGATTGAACGAACAATATGTGAACGTAGAAGCTTCCTCGGCAGTTTGCTTGTTCCCTCGTCACTCGACAATCCTTCCGACTCCTTCGCAACCCATCCATATATTGGCGTTAATGTATGTACGCCTATATGTTGCATACATTGTGGCTCTGTATTCGATTCTGGGCCCTGTGCTGGCTCCTGATTCGATCTTCTGCTATATCTGATTACAACCTCATTAGCTACGGATGAGCGATTAAAGTTTGTTGTATTACCACACTGGATTTTGTTTAGTTAATTAGCTTCGGGGACCGGGGAACCATGTTGGTACTTGCAGAAAAGATTTGCTTGTACGTACATACTGGGTGTAATACACATTAATTAAATGCAACATCCGGTTGAGGTCAGAGTGGAATTTTTCATTTTTTATTAAAGTCTAGGTGAAAACTTTAATGAGTAAGAAAAACAGAAGTTTTTTATCTTAGCTTTTAATCAAGTTACTAATTACGAATGACTTTTGGAAAATTGAGGCAACTTGGTACGTTATACGTGGTATTCTACGTATGATTTACTCGTACGAGTATATTTACTGAGAAGCGAACTACATAATGGAGAAGTACGTATTCAAAGATTAATTTTATAAAATCTTTTTCAGTCGGAACTACTTCTTTGGAAATAACTTCCCTAGCTTCAGAGCAATAACAGTTGATACATACAGTCGTGGGCACAATTACTTACACAAAGCATATCACAATAAAAAATTGGAATGAAATCAAAAAAACTCCTTGAATTTTTATTGTAACCAAATGAAATCTCTTACAGATGTTTTTTGGGAAGTTCCTGATTAGCTAACAAAAGCAAAATTAAAATAAAATATCAGAGTAGAAAAAAAAAGAAAAATTTAAATGGCCGCAATTACAATATTTGCACATAAATTTGTATGGCCAAAATTATTTACACAGTGATGACTTGCAACTCGTCTTTCCACAAAATCTGGGAAAAACGAAAATTGGAATTTTATCTGAATAAAAGGTTCCTTGAGACCGTTACCTAATACTTGTTGTTTCATCGCTTTCCCCGAATAACTGCTTCTAGTCAGGCTGGTGTGGAATCAATTAAGTTTTCAATTGTTTCGGTGGATAGGACCGTAAGTGTCTTTAAGACGTCTTCCCAGGCTTTGGCTAGCGATTTCCCATTTCTTTGAGGAATTTTTGATTTAACCAAAGCCAGATATTTTCAATGACATTCAAGTCAGGATTTTGTGGAGGCCATTTCAAGACTTTTTGTTGAACGTCAGATAAAAACTGTTGAGCCCGTTTTGCAGTATGGATTGGTTCATTGTCCTGTTTTAGTATAAAATCAGGTCCAATTAAAAAATTGCCAGTAATAAATGCAATTTCGCTCAAAATATCGAGGTATTCCTGCCAGCGCAATTTTGTTGGACATTGAATAATGGGACTTATTCCGTTGAACGAAATACACCCTCATACCATGATTTTACCACCAAGTGAATGTCGTGAGGAGTTACTAAAATTTATTTTTTGTTTCGCTGCTGATTGGTGTAATAAAAATGTTTCCAAAATGTTCCGTCCATTGAAAAGGCACTTTCGTCTGTCCATAAAATTTGTTTTCAAAATTCTACCGATTTATCTGCTCGAAAACAAACTGCAAACGAACCTGTCCATTTTTTTTAGCTATATACGGCTGTTTCCTGGTGATTTCAGCTTTTATTCCCTTTTCGGATATTCTCTTCGAATCGTAGTCCTGCTAATTTTTTAAAATTCTTTTTACGTTAATATTATTTACACGGGGGCGAAGGACCTTTTCCATAGTCCTCCACATGGGCGCCCCCTGGTAACGGCAGTGTTTCAAACCGCTGACGACCAAGTCTTACCGATAAGATAGTTTGGAAAAAAGCAGATAGCTGTAGCCTGAATGGCTGACCAACACCTAGGCGTCTCAGGTTTAGTAGGATGGAACGACTTGCGTAGTTGGACCTGCAACATAGTTATGTGAACTCCAGCACGTTTATGAAACCATCTGATGCAGCTATCTTCCGAGGCCATCCCCTGAATTGGGTTAAGCGATGTGCTAACAACTCGTCCTTATAAAAATCACTCCAAGTCAAGAAACCTGGAACAAAAGCCTCGAATTGGACGGATAAACAACGACGACCACGCAAACGACTAAAGGATTATTTTTTCGGATCGTGGAATGTACGCTCCCTGAACAAACCGGGGGCCGAGAAGGCCCTCCTTCAACAGGTCGAAGCGTACAAACTGAGCATTACTGCAGTCCAGGAAACAAATTGGCTTGGCAGCAAGATCAATGACTGGAAATCGCACACAATTTTTACAAGTGGCAAACCATCGGGCTGCAAGGAGTTTGGACTCTTACTTCAAACCCATAAATGATGGGTGTGTGCGATTCGCATTAAGACTTGATTCTTCAATCTCTGGCTCATCAATGTGCATGCCCCCACCGAAGTTAAAGAAGACGCAGTAAAAGACGAGTTCTACGCCCGCCTTGAAACTCTCTTCGACTCACTTCCAACAAACGACGTCAAATTGCTGCTGGGAGACTTTAACGCGAAAGTCGGAAATGAAAGTTGGCACCGAGGGACCACTGGAGGCCACAGCCTCCATGAAGAATGTAACGATAACGGCCAGCGACTTATCGACTTCGCCTGCAGCAGGAATCTGGTCGTAAACTCTACATGTTTCCCGCATTGACGCATTCACAAGCAAACCTGGAAATCTCCATAGACGCACATATCGTCAACCAAACTGACCACGTCCTCATTTGCAGGAGATGGGCGTCTAGTGTGTTAGATGTCCGCTCTTATCGAGGAGCAAATTACGACTCAGATCATCACTTGATGAAGATGTCCTACAGATGTAGAATTTCCTCAGTGCACCAATCGAGAATCAGCCCTCCCAAAATCTTTGCGGTTGATAACCTTCTGAGCGATGCTACGGCGGTGGCGTATACTACCGCCCTTGAGGAAAGACAATCACCTATGCTACACAACATCAGCAACACAGGCGTCCATGGGTTCTGGGAAGAACTCAAGAGCTTTTGAACCTACCATCGAACATCCCCACAAGTGAGGGTCTAGCTAATGCCATACATCAATTACTCCTGCGAATATGGGAGGACGAGGAGATCCCAGACGATTGGCGCAGAAGCATCATCTGTCCAATTCGCAAAAAGGGAGATAAACTGCGGTGTGAGAATTACAGGGGCATATAACTAGTTTGTACGTCCTATAAAATTTTGACGAAAATTCTGGAAAATAGAATAAAGCCGTACGCAGAACAAATCATTGGCGAAAATCAAAGCGGTTTCAGACCTGGTCGCTCCACAACCGGTCAGCTCTTTACAGTCAAACTGATACTCTAGAAGTGCTGGGAATACAACGTAAACGTATACCAAATTTTTGTCGACTTCAAGCAGGCATACGGCAGTATCGATCCTGGAGTACTGTACAACATCATGCTGCAATTTGGTATACCGGCCAAATTAGTGCGACTGACAAAGATGACGATGACCAACTCCGTCTCATAAGTCAGGATCCACAATAGACTTACTAATCTATTTGAAACACGCACTGGTCTGAAACAGGGCGACGGACTGGTACTGACGCTCTTCAACCTATCACTGAACTACGCTATTCGGGCTATGAACATGGGACAACAGCAAGACGCTACTCATCAAGTCGACACAATTAGCAGCGTACGCCGACGACTTCAACATCATGTCCCGAAGATTGGCCAACGCAGAAGAACTTCTGCATACGCTCGATACCGTTGCAAAAGAAGTTGGATTATGTATCAACGGGGGTAAAACTAAAATAATGATGCAATCGGCGATAAGGACACCTGCGGGGGACCTCAACATCGAGTTCGTGAACAACTTCATTTACCTGTCCTGCAACTTGCCAAGGGACGCCAACAAAACTGACGAAATCAAGCGGCGGATACAGTTAGCTAATAAGACTTTTTTCTCGGTTCTCCCCATACTGAAATCGAAGCATGTGCACAGAAACACGAAGCTCTGCGTGTACAAAACAATTATACGACCAGTGCTATGCTACGGCTGCGAAGCATAAACCCTAACTCAAGCCTCCGAAAACATTGCTAGACACATGGGCAGGGCATGTACAAAGAATGGTCGATGATCGCATACCAAAGATAGTAATGAATGCAGAACGAGTCGACGGAGCGGGACTGTCTAGACAACCGTCTGTCCGTCTGTCCATGAAATATCTCACGAACGGCTGAAGCTACATATATGAGATTTTGTGAGCATATGTAGAATTATTACACTTCGCCGGAGAGAGTGATTGGTTGTAACAGGCTGGCTTTAAGGGGAGGTCCCCATAGAGGAGAGATGATGGTCAAAATTTTTTTTCATCTGGTATAGGCAAGTGGGGAATCATGAGAAAGGTAACACCAAGTACATTCCACTTTTGGTATTTTCATCAAATTTGAAAAGAGAGGAAATGAGGTAGAGGGGAAAATATGTGATCCGAGTGTGCCCCACCCTCCTTGCATTTCAAGACCGCTATACTTAGAAATGTGAAAATTTGCAGGAAAGCGGCATTTTACTAGGATAGAAAACCAAAAATCATAAAATTTTGATATCTCATCATAAAAGGTAAATAATAGTACATTTCTGTAGTTGCAGTTATCACACCCCTGCACCCCTTAAGCATACCTGAGGTCAAAAATATTGATGGCCAATGATAACCAACATCATTGGCAATAATATTTCTAAGTTTCATTACAATCAAATAATATTTAATAATAGTACATTCATTTAAAGTTAGGCATGTTTACACTATCCACACAAAAAAAACACCTACCGGCCTCATGGGTGTGAGTACTACTTTCATGTTGTTTTTCGTAGTACGAGTTGCAGTTATTTAATTAATAATTTTTGAAAGGGTAAAGATTGGCTTGGGGGCGCTGTGTCGTAAGTGGCCAACTTTAACGGGTGGAAGGGTCCACATAGAGGCGAAATGAAGGTCTAATTTTTTTTCGACTTGTATAGGCAAGTGAGATGTCGTGAGGAAGGTAATGTTGAGTACATTCCATTTTTTCGCATTTTCTTGAAATTTGTAGAAAGGCGAACAGTAGGGGAGGAGAAAATATTAGTTCGTAATTTACCCCCCCCCCCCCCCCCCCTTTCCATGCTTTTTGAGACCGTTATACTTAGAATTATGAAAACTTACAGGAAGGTGGGTTTCGAATAGCATATAAAATGGAAAATAGTGGAATTTGCATATCTTCTCAGAACAGGTCAATAATAGTTTATTTCTAGTTACAGTTAGCACACCCCTGCATACCTTAAACACGTTTGAGGTCAAAAGTACTGATGGCCAACGATAACCAACACCTTAGGCGATAATATGTTCTAAGTTTCGTTACAATCACGTAATATGAATTGGCATGTAAAATGTAAGTGGGTAAGACATTTTAATAATGTTTTTTAATCCATCTGAGTGGTATCAAGAAGAGCAAGGAGGCGATATTTATATACCAAAATAAGCACTTGCTACAAAACCCTCGGATTGCGGGCGTAGCCCTCTATATCCCAGTTTCATTGGACCTCCAGGTCAGTGGGTGGTATTCCGACTTACATTGGAATACGGCACTGAGTACAACGAAGAGACTATATTTAGTGCACATCATACAACACGGGTGCGAATTATCTCGAATGAAAACCTGGCCTGGTCGAGCTACCTCCCCGATGGATTAAGTAAAGTAGCTCCTGACGAGTAAAATCCATCGGTAGACGAAACCAGAGGGCAGTGGTACGATTGGCCAAGTGCTGAACAGCTTTTGGTGGTAGTGGATAGCCGAACTAAGTCATCATGGCTTAGTTTGACAATGACCCACTCCACTTCAATTGTCCTCCTTTTAAGGAGGTGGGAAAGGGGGATGGGTTGGATTTTAAAAATGCTGCATAGACAGTATAGTCCTTCTCCTTGTTCAAGAGGTCGAATTTTCCGAATTTCATGAAAATCGGATTAAAACTGTAGATTTTTAAGAGAATTCTCTTTGAAAAAGTATAAGATTTCATACGAAATTCATTTAAAGCTTTCGAAATGTGAAGCTGTCACGTCATGCGCTGAGAGAGCGAAAAAGTTGCACGCTTCTTTGCGTAACCTTCTATTCTTGAACCATGCTCCACACCTGCCCCAGCATCATGATTGTCAGAAACGGAGACAAACAAGTACCGTTAATCTTCTAGAAAATTGTTTCCATTGTGTTCAAGTAATTTTGGGCATATTGATTGGTGTGCAAATAATTGTAGTCATTTCGTTTTTAATTTTTTTCTTTGCTCTGTGATTTATTATTTAAATTTTTCTTTGTTAACTACCTATAATCACGAACTTCCCAAAGAACATATGTATGAGATGTCAATTGGTTACAATAAAAATTAAAGGAGTTATTTTGATTTAATTCCAATTTTTCATTGTGATTTGCTTTTTGTAAATAATTGTGGCCATATATGAATATATTAAAGTTCAGTCAGATGGTAGTTTTTGCAAAGAAAAAAATACAGAAGTTTTTTTTTCCCAATTTCGGTTAATGTTTTTTGGGGTTCTTAATCAGAATTTGAACTTTGTCCCTAAAAAAAAGTACGGCCAAATTGTCAAACTTTCGTCCATTTTGAAATTTTTTACTAATAGCCAAAAAACTAGACACTTTTTGAGGACATAGGTTGCAATAAAATTAAAGTAGAGATTATTTCCCACAAAAAAATGGTTTTCTTCAAATGTTTCGTCTGACGAATGGCTTGCGCGTTAGAACGCGTTGAAGTTTTAGTAACATTCCGCCCATCGGGTAAATCGAGAGAGAGAGAGCCCCGCGCATCTGTTGATAGTAAGGATGGGCAATATCGTTACTTTTAAGTAACAAGTAACGATTAGTTACTTCTTTGAAAGTAACACTTACTTTTATTTCGTTACTTTCGTTACTTTTTTTGTAGTAGAAAACAAACCCGCAACGTTCTTTCAATAGTAAAACTATAAGAAACAACGAATTCAATGCCAAATTTTTCTGATGTTTGCAGGATGTTTCTAGAATAAATAATAAAATTAACCGTGACTTGTAAATATCGGCGATATATTTGTATTTGGCGGAAGCTGAGAAGTGAAAATTACCTTGCCTAATTTTTGGTATATAAATATGAATATTTCTCAATTCGTGGAAGCATAAATGCGGCTATTATTCTATTTTGACGATGTAACTTTTTAAAACCTGAAAGCTTATGGAAAAAAAACTATCAAAAACCCGTTTCGTTACGTACACAAAATAGATAGTGTTCACTGTTTCTCTCGAATTTAGAGAACCAAAAAATAAGATCCTTTTATCACCGAAATGATACGGTGTTGGACCCCTCACCCTTGTTTCAGAGGATGTAATCGATTTTGTGTCCGTCTGTCCAGAGAATACCTCCAGAATGGCTGAACCGATTTTGATGGAATTTGGTGAGAATGTCCACAATTACTACAATTCACTGGGGAAAGTAGGTCTATTTTTCGGACACCTCCCCAAAGGGGTCAAAAATAGATGATTTAATATTTTTTGACGAACATAGGCATGTGGGGTAGTGATGTGTAACACAGTAACGAGTCGCTCTTTTTGAACAACTCAACAGGATGAGCGAAAGATTCGGCACAACGACATAGCCTTCGAGTCGTTCAATTTAAGAATGACACGCTGTAAAATTAATTCCCAAACTAGCCCATCGCATAAATACTACCCAACGCATAACCAATCCACGCTCATTTCTCATTACATATAAGCGTGCGCTTACACGTGAACATCTCGCCGAATTTGAACATTACCGCGGTAATGTTCTTGAACATTAGGACTAATATACCAACAACTACCAAGTAAATTTCGTTGCCGACACACACGGAAGGCATGAAGAATGATGGGTTGCAAGAAAGATACATATTTGTCCATGGACCCGTAAACAGAAAATTACCCTTCGTCTGTTTGTTGTCATTTGGTAATAATATGCGTATTGTTGATTCGTAGTGTTGTTGTTTTAGATATGAGACCTTTTTTTTGAAAGCATTGTCTTTATTGAAGAGATCAGTAGATATCGGGTATGCATTTTTCTACCGCAAGTACATATTACTGGGTTATGGTTTTTGACTTGTTATTGTTTTGCATTGGGAAATCAATTTGATGATGAAATTTATGGATGAAAGCAATGATCACACGAAAGCGAAGTTTAATTTAGATTGTTTGGAACTCTATCTAAATGCTGTAAATCAATTAATTTGTACGTAAGTCACGTACATTGTATGGATTTTTTTTATTTTAGTTTAAGTGAATAAAGTACAAGTAATATACAAATATGTACCAACATGGAATTGTAGTTTTGTGAAGGAATATATGCAGCTTAGAATTATAGGTACGTACATACATCCACATTTTTGTGTAGTGGGGAAAATTTCTTGTTTATGGCCCGTCGCATATAAAATTAGATTAGACGGGAATAAAGTGTGATGCATGTTGTTTGTTCAGTGTAGAGACAAATGAAATAGACTATTGCTGAAGGCTTTTTGAGTCTCTGTTTCTACCTGTTTCTCAGTAGATACTTTATCTGTTGCTCAATAGGGGTTGTATCTTTTGGTCAATAGATAATGAGTCTGTTGCTCAGCATATACTGTGTCTGTTAGCCAATATATATTGCATCTGTCGCTCAGTAGATACTGTATCTGTTGGTCAGTTGGTACTGTATCTGTTCTTTGTAGATACTGTATCTGTTAATCAATAGATAGAAAATGAGAGACCAGTTTTGATCCAGGTCATGTATGTGATCACATCTGGATCAGAGTTGAAAGTGAATTAGCTGAAATAAACTTCTTTCTCCGCCATCCGCCTCTAAACCTTTCAATACTGAGCCCGTAATTCGGCCCCATGCGGCGAAGTGTCTGTATGGTGGCTGTTTAAGTTCGCTCGTCGCAGATCCGTGTCGTTTTTTTCATCTGACACCGAAATCAAAATGACTCCAAAATGAATAATTACACCAATTGTACGTTTCGGGTACATGCCATCCATTGCCTAGGTTCAGTATTCTCAACGTTGCAATTACGTTTCAAGTATTAAGCAAATGCATATCAAACGATAAAAAGGGAAATCAACCAGAACAATTTTCTGATTCATTTCACTAGTTTGTATTTTACATGCCATCTCCAGCTGAAATTGAACTGAGTTCAAAGCAACTTGGAACGTTTAGGGTTTTCACGGAACGCACCCATTGAAAATATTGATCATACGGCAGAGGTTAATAAGATCTTTTTTGTAGTACAATTTTACGTTTTAGAATCAATTGCCTACCTAAATGTATACATCGATAAGCAAATTATACGAAAATATGGGTTAAATAATATACCTACATCTTTATACTAATATATCTATCTAGTATACCTACATAGCTCAAACAGTTACATTTTAATCAATCAGACTTACATCTGATTGCATTTCGATCTAACACCTCACAAAAAAATATCCATTTGTCCTTATTTCATTATTTTCTGACCTGGTGTCATAAAATCGAAAACAAACCAAAAAAAACCCAAACAAACAACAACTCAACTCAAATTACCCATCATCTATCTGCTGGCAATTTGTCTGAAACGCAAGACGATTGAAATAGATTCGTACCATATACACTTTCTCTCAATGGTTGACCCTCGTTTGAAAACATACCTCCATATGAAAAGGTACATTTCCATTAAATTCGGCGAACATTTTCGCCCGTTCCCATTCCTCATGGGAACAGCTCTGAACATATTCGCCGAATGCACCTTTTGTCGTCTTAATGCTTTTTCCATAAGACGCGCAGCAATATTCGGCGAAAAAGTTCTCGGGAAATGGATAGATGGGAACATTGTCTGTTCCGTTCGGCGAATATAATACTATTGTTATTGTATTCACATTCAAATTCGGCGAGATGTTCACGTGTAAACGCACGCTAATGTACTACAATACATTCATTGACTCACATCCCATCCTATTATCTATCTAAAACTAAAACCATCATCATTTATCTACCAACGCAATCCCATCTAAATCCATTCATATTCATCTCTATGCAGTATGCAATGCACGCATTGTGTATACTTCTAAATATACATATACGCAACAACCCATGCTGACTGCAAACATATCAAAAATCATTTACTTACGTCGCGTCGCACCGCACAGCCAAGTTTCTCCAAATACAGAAAACAATCCCAACATTCTAAAACAAAAGTATTCGTCTTACGTATCATCATCTCAAGCTCAACTTTAGATGAAACCAAACAAAAACCCATAGCTTCCACTTCCACTACAGCTACTGTGTAAAGCAGCGTTCTGACGGGGCAAATTGCAAATACACGACAGCGTGGCACGCTTTGTATCTCACGCTTGTAACGCTTGTATCGAGCGTGGACTGAAAAGTGAACGGTCTTGGGTTGTGGACCGTTCACACGACATCGATTCAGTTTATCCCATAAATTATTCTGCTTCAAGCAGTTACACCACTACTTTGTATACCCTAGTTTTAAATAAACTGTTTTGTGGCCATAACTGGCCATGCTGAGGAGCATCCATCCCCACTATTTGGATGCTCCTCAGCCCGCATGGGCTTTACACTACTCACTACATCTAACTACCCAGTACTCACTATTTTTCACGATTCGCTACTTTTCACTACCCACTACTTTCCACTACTCGCTACTTTTCACTACCCACTAAATTCGTTACATTTACTACTTTTACTACTTTCGTTAAATTTACTACTTTTACTAATTTCGTTAAATTTACTACTTTTACTACTTTCGTTAGTGTTACTTTTGTGAAGAAGTAAGGGTGAAAATCTGATGAATGGTGAATCTACTTAGCACTGATTTTTCGAATAAATATTGTTTATTTCGTTTACGGATAGCAACGAACATTTTGCTTAGCAACGAGTGGATATTATTTCTATTGCATATCAACGGAAGTTATGGGATTAGGGGAACTTAGAAATGAAATTCCAAATTAAATTCTAATCTTTATTTCTTGAGTAGTAAGATACAACTAACTTAAAATCTAACAAAATTTGAATCTTTATACTAAATTTCGGATATCATTCTGTGGACGATGGATGCTGATGGCTCAATTGAAATTTCTTAGTTAATTGTTTCTAAAATCAAAAGTGGCTATTAATACAGTACATCGAAAACGCATTAAGTAGATGACAAATGATATGAGCAGCGTAAGAACAAAGTAGATTCTTTTAGTGTTTATAATATTCAATCAATTGAAAGTGTTAATGGAATAAAATTGAAAGTTTCGATGGAATAAACATTCTTATGGACATGACTGTAAATATTCTATGAATATGCTGTGCCGGCATGATATGTATGTATCTACAATGGGTATGATCTTGTGTGTGTTATGTGAACGGGCATGTTGTTAGGGTGTTACCATAACCTCCCCATCCTTAGACTGAAGCTCCTGATTCAGAGTTATTCTGTCTTTTTATTTTATATATTTAACACGTTTCTTCTCTAGTTTGTCAAATGTTCGTGCTAGTTTTTCTGTAGATGTAATTGAATTTACTTTGAAAATTTTATTCTTACATTTAAAGTATATAAAAAAAATGCATAGTATTATCACTATTACAAATGTTATGGTTGACATTGTGGGAATTATTGTATTATGGTTAAGTTTGAATTCGATTAATTCTATGTTTGCTATGTTCTCAACTTTTTCCATCTTGATATCTTCAAAACTTATTTAGTTTTTTGAATGATTGAAAAGTATTGGTAATGGTATTATTAACTTGTGGTAAAAATGTATTATTTTATTTGTGAAAAACATTTCATTTAATTTTACTGAACAGTTATTAGAATTGATTACAAAGGTTCCAACTATTCGAAATTGTTTCTCATTACAATTATGTGCTATGCTTCCATAGTAATTTTGCACTAGTAATATTCCAATTTCTATTTCTTCGATATACGTTTGATTATTCACTTTAATGAATTTACAGGTATGTTCACAATTAATTGGATTCTTTAATTCCTTTATACATATACTATAGGAATAATATTTGTTTTCAAATTTGGGTAATGGCTTGAAGTCCATGTAACAAGTTGTTTGAATTGATTTTGAATTAATTCGGTGTGATTTTTGATTATCGCTAAATTTCGTTCGAAGATTTCATTGTTTCTTGTTTGTTGAATTTGTTGGTTATTTCTTTATCATTTCTACCAATATTTTCGAGATGTTCCAATATTTCTACGCTATCCTCACTATCCATTATACCAAAAAAACCATCTATAGAGTCTCCCAACGTGGTATAATATACCTCGCGCAAAACTTAAGTTTCATATTGTCTAGTTGAAGTGTATTTATAGGGTTTGTTTTATCAATTTTCTTAAATAATTTTATTTTCACTTCAATATCTTCTACTTTATATTTTAAATCGGGATAAACATCCTAGACGGGTTTGTACGTATTTTCAGTTACTTTCATTGGTATTTGCTTTAAGTTAGTGATTACATTCTCGTAATCGGTTACATTTATTTTGTGGAAATATTAGGAACAAGAGGATTTCCTGTCGGAATATCTGAACTGGTGTCATCTGAAATGACAAGAAGCTTGGGACGTTTTATATTAATTGGGGCTACGTTTTCCAAATTTTGTTTTTTGTATTTGGGTAGATGTTTTGGAGTTCGATTGGGTGTTTTTACATAACCTACATTTCTATTTTCTTCATATTCTTCACGGGATTGATTTTGTTTGTTGATTGACTTTTCTTTCTTGTGTTTCATTGAATTAAGAATTTTGGTTTTATCTGTTAGACCATGATGAGCTTTAAATGGTTCTTCATCAATTGATGAGTGAATTTGACGATTATAGAAAAATACGGAAGTAAACAGTCGAGATTTAGGGGATTCGTTAGAAGAAGTTGCTCTATATTTTGAAGCAATTGTTTGATGTAATCTTTCTATATCACTATTTCCTGTGTGAGCATGTGGTTTCGTAAAATGTGCTTGAATATTATGGTCTTTACAAAGCTCTTTTATGAAGAAATTATTGAACTCATTATCAGCGACGATTTTGGTAGGTTTGCCTAAACTAGACAAGAAAAATAATATAGCTTCTCTCAATGTTGGTTTGGACTGATCTGGTATAATGATGGCAACTGCATATTTTGAAAATTTGTCCATACACGTAGCAACTTTAATGTTATTAATAAAAAATATGTCGATGTGGAAAATTTGGTTGATTTCGTCGGGTGTTTCTGTCATTTTAAACTTGGTTTTTATGGGATTGGTAGAGTGTTTTGCTTTATTGCAAATATCACAATTATTAACGTAACGTGTCACTAGAGTTTTCAGATCTGGATAATAAAAGTATTTTAAGATACCCTTAAAAGTTTTTTCAATGCCACCATGTCCTATTTCTCGAGTATGGTACATGTGAATTTGGTAAATAGCTTCATCTTCGGTTTGAAGATCTTTGAGCATTTGGGATACTTTAACAAATTTGTAGTTATTGTTGAATACTTTTTTAAGTTTCAATTGAAGTTTGTTATAACAGTGATCACTAAGATCTGAATAAATAGCTATGTGTTTATTTGGAGGTAATTTGTTGAGTAATTCAGGTATGTACTCATGCAGGTGTAAGTCCTTTTCCTTAACTTGAAAACGAATTTTATTAACAGGTTTGGGGTTATTTTTTTCGGATAATATCAGCTGATATTTGTATTTGTTTATATAATCATCTCGTATTGGTATTAAAGTGTTTAGATTTTCTGGTTCTGAATGAATGGTCACATTATCATTCGCTTCAGGTGGAGTAAGTAAAATAGATTCATCATGAACCTGTAGTGATTCGGGTATATTTATTATATTTGGAAGTTGAATCTTTTGCTCTGCACAAAGTTCTCTTATTTCCTTTAATGTTTCATCATCATTTGGAATAATTTCACCAACATGAATTTCTCTGTTTCCTATGTTATCATCTTTTAAACGTGACAAAAAATCTGCAACTTGATTATTTTTTCCTTTCACAAATTTTATGTTAAAATCGTACTCATTTAAACGAAGCTTCCAACGTATCAATTTTTGATTGGGCTCTTTCAAAGAGTCCAGCCAAATTAGGGGGCGATGATCTGTTTCAAGTTCAAAACGTCGACCAAATAGATAGGGCCTAAAGGTTTTTGTTGCCCAAACAATTGCTAGTAACTCCTTCTCAATAGTGGAGTAGTTAACTTCGTGAGCATTCATTGTACGGGAAGCATATGCAACTGGATGGTTTTCTTGTGATAAAACTGCACCTAGCGCGTATTGAGATGCATCAGTTGTCACAGTAAAATTTTTTGTGAAATCCGGATATCTTAATACAGGCGGATTTGTGAGAAGTAGTTTCAATTTTGAGAAACATTCCAAATATGAAAAATTATTGGCATCTATTTTAGCGTCTTTTTTAAGATATTTAGTCATTGGGACTGATAGTGCAGCGTAATCTCGAATAAATTTTCGATAATACCCTGTCAAACCCAAGAATGATCTTAATTGTTTAACAGTTTTGGGTATTTGTAAATTTTGTATTTTTTGTAACTTTTCTGGGTTTGGTTTTATCCCTTCTTTTGTTAAGATATGACCCAAAAACTCTGTCCGATGTGTGAAGAAATTACACTTATCAGATTGGACTTTTAATTTATATTCTCGTAATTTATTAAAGATTTTATGTAATGAATTAATATGTTCTTCCAGAGAGGTACTAAATATCAATATATCGTCTAAATAGACAACACAAATTTTATTGATATACTCCTTCAAAACTGTATTTATCATCCGCTGAAAAGTCGCAGGGGCATTTTTAAGCCCGAAAGGCATTCTTATATATTCGTAATGTCCGTTATGTGTCGAAAATGCAGTCTTTGCTCGATCACTCGGTTTCACTAGAACCTGATGAAAACCTTTCGCCAAATCAATAGTTGTGAAGTAATTGGCTTTTCCTAATTTATCGAACAAATCTTCGATATTTGGGATAGGATGTTTATCGCTAACAGTTACTTCGTTTAATTTGCGATAATCGGTAACTATTCTCCACTTTGTTTGCCCGGAATTGTCTACCTTTTTGGGTACAATCCACAATGGTGCATTATACGGAGAGTGTGAATGTTGGATTATGTTATTTTTCAACATTTCTGCAATTTGTTTTTCCACCTCTTTTTGGTGTATTTGTGGGAACCTGTAAATTTTTGTGAATATAGGCTTGCCCGAAGTTAACTTTATTGAATGGGTAACGACATCAGTTGATGTAAGTGCATCTCCTTCTTTATAGAATAAATCATTGTATTCGTTCAACATTTTTATTAATTCTTTCTTCTCTTCAGGATTCAAATGGTCAGTTTTAATTTTTCGAACACATTCGTTCTCAATAGGGAATAACTGATCCAAATCGAGATGAAGGCTTCTCGATATTATTTCTGGATCTTGATCCTCTGTTATAAATGGGACTTTAATTTCATTTATTATGATAGAACCATCTGCATTATTAATCATGGACCCAGTAGGAACTAAGACATTTTGTCCGAGTATTGCATCAAATTTAGAATTTGATAGTTTTACAGCTTTCCACTCGATATTAGAATTCGCAAGATTGAATTCTGCAGGGAAATTAGTCCATATACCACTTTGGATAATTTCTTCTGAATGTAAACTGGCCAATTTAATAGGACTTTCTAAAGTATGGTAATGAGATTTCGGAAATATATTATGATTAATCAAGGATGTATTACATCCGGTGTCTATTAGACAGCGAATTGTTATATTTTTAATTGTAATTGGGATTATTGGTAACTCTCTTGTGAGTCTTGGGTTTGAAACTGTTCCGAGGCTGATGCTGGAAAATTTTCAGCTTCCGTAATATGGACTGTGCGCATACTTGCATCATGAGCTGAAAATGGTGCAGTACGCATACTTTGATCATTTTCAGAAATGTTATTTTGTTTACCTTGTTGAGCTCTACCTTGGTTATTTTGGTAATTTTGGTTTCTTTGGTTTTGAGAATAATTGGAATTTCCCTGATTTTGGTAATTTTGATTTCTTTGATTGTAATTATTTCGGTTATTTGTATTATTCTGATACTGATTATTTCGGTTATTTGAGTTGTTCTGATACTGATTATTTTGGTTATTTGTATTGTTCTGATACTGATTATTTCGGTTATGTGAATTGTTCTGATACTGATTATTTTGGCTATTTGTATTGTCTTGATACTGATTATTTTGGTTATTTGAATTTCCCTGATTATTTTGATTATTATGGCTTCTCGTATGATTACTGTTACGAACATCTTGAATTTGCTTAAGTACCGAATATGCTTCATACAAAGTTGTACATTGACGCATTTCGATTAAAATAGTTTTATATTCAGGAATACAAGACTTAAAACGAGATAATGCGAAATGTTCGTTATATTGAGGATGAAATTGGAAAAATGAGACTTGTTGGGGGTCTTGCAGAAACTTTGTATTCAATTTATTGAGAATAGCACTTATTTTTCTATATACACTTACAATGTCAGTACTGTACTGAACATGATTCATTTCGTTTATAAGCGCATGGTATGGCTGTGAAATGCCAAAGTACTCATATAAGATTTGCTTTATCTGAGGCCACCTGGCTGAAGGAAATCTATCAATGACATTTTGTGGTTCGCCACGAATTTTCGTTATTACGATTTGTTCCAAGTACTGTCTTTGAGATTCCGTCTCGCAATATTTAAGGATTTGGTCAACCCGATTACAAAAGCTTTGCAATGATATGCCAAATTTTGTATTAGAAAATATATCTAATTTATTCGTTTCACTAAGTATTTCTTGAAAATTTAGCTCTAAAGGAACTTCCGGAATTTCGTGTTGTTCTAATCTATTAATGTTTTCATCACTATGAGGATGAGCCCGTAATTGAGCGGCTATTTCACCCGGCGTTGACATTTTAAATTTGTGTAAATTTACTCACGGTTCCTTTTTTTTTCTTCTGTTGAGCAGGATACACTGATGACGTTGAAATTCTAATTGTTTCGTTCCTCTCGTTATTGTTCGATTCCTCTTCACTGTTGAAGTCTTGGATCCTCGAATTTTGTGATGGAGCTTCTACCTTGTCCGTTTGTTGATAACTCTTAGGTCTGTGACTTGGTGATGGAGCTGGATCCGTGCTCGTTTGTTGATAACGTAGTTGTTGATTGTGCCGTATTTAAAGTCTGCACTGGACTTTTGGTTTGTACTTAGTTTGAGGACTGTACAGGTGTCCGTATGGCTTATTATTTTAATTCTCAGCACGAGAATCTGCTAGATTAACTAGACAGGGCTTGTCACTAGTTTTAACTTTTTAAGCACTAAAACACGTACACTTTTTCCACACTTGGAAGATTTTGTGCAAACTACTTTTTTTTTTTTAAGTACTTAAACTCACACTTTATTCGATACTCGGATTTTTGTGTGAACTAGTCAAGCTCTTGGTTTACCGACTGCGCCAGTTATGGGATTAGGGGAACTTAGAAATGAAATTCCAAATTAAATTCTAATCTTTATTTCTTGAGTAGTAAGATACAACTAACTTAAAATCTAACAAAATTTGAATCTTTATACTAAATTTCGGATATCATTCTGTGGACGATGGATGCTGATGGCTCAATTGAAATTTCTTAGTTAATTGTTTCTAAAATCAAAAGTGGCTATTAATACAGTACATCGAAAACGCATTAAGTAGATGACAAATGATATGAGCAGCGTAAGAACAAAGTAGATTCTTTTAGTGTTTATAATATTCAATCAATTGAAAGTGTTAATGGAATAAAATTGAAAGTTTCGATGGAATAAACATTCTTATGGACATGACTGTAAATATTCTATGAATATGCTGTGCCGGCATGATATGTATGTATCTACAATGGGTATGATCTTGTGTGTGTTATGTGAACGGGCATGTTGTTAGGGTGTTACCATAACCCGGATGACTATTTTTCCTACTCAATGACAATTTGTCAGATAGGTGACACTGCATACACAAAGACGGAATTACGTTTAGTATGCCAATTGTAATTCGCGAATTATCATTCGGACGATGTTCGAATGATCATTCGCAAGACACACATGAAGTCGAGTTATCATTCGAATGGGAATGATCATTCGTGTGCGTCGTTTGTCTAAGGTATAACGGTAGCATATCAAACCGTGTTTTGGATCACTCCTTCGATTTTTCATAATGCCGCTGGTATATTGTCATCATCTGTGCAAATACTTTGTCCTCAAGAGGCTTGATGATCATCGCTATCCTCAGAAATACAAAAACATGAGGAAACACCGAAATTGTAAGTGTATTTTGTTTTTGAAAAATATACCTTCGTCGAATTTTTCAGCGAAAAATCATTGAAAAGGGATGCACTAGCCCAACAACAACTGTCAAGTGATTAATTACTATGATTACTATGTCTGCCTACTACTTCACTGTCACCCGTCAAAACTGTCAATGAAACCACCAGGGTTGCCAGACACCAATCTCTAGAAATCAGTATAGTGGGTTGAAAGAGGTAGAGTGAACTTTCGCAAATTAGTTAAAAATCAGTATTTTCCCTCTAAGCTGGAGAGCAAGAAAGATAGACATATATATCTTTTATTCTCAACATTTCATGTCTCTGAAGATACTCGCCATTTTAAACCTAGTATATTTTATTTTTCGTCGGTTGAAGAAGATGGAAGAATTGTATGCAGCACCTGCGGGCTGCCATCTGAGATTGAAGGCTTGCAGTTATTTAGATCGCTGCCGTCCAAAAAAATCAAACTTTTGGTACTCACTGGATAATATGATTCAAGTAGCGAAATGTCAAATATGACTAAACAATGAGAATATAAAACCTGCATTCGAATGCTGCGGATTCTGACGGAAACAATCCTTCATTGCGATTAACAGGGCTAATAAGAAATTAGCAAAAACAGAATAAGTGGCATTGTTAGTACAAATAGTTATTTGTTAACATCCTAAACAAGCAGTTTTACATTAAGAGAGTGAATTAGTTTTTTTGTGAAACATCCGTTTTGTATGCGGAATACCTACGAGCGTTTCCGTTTCCCACCGATTTCTGACTTAGGTTTTATTCATATTCACTTGACTGAAAACACTTTCGCAGTTGGCAGCGCTCGAATGTTGTCAACAATGCTCATTATCGTTGCAAACTCTGGCGTCTCGTCTGCGTATTTGACATTTCTGACTTTTTTCCAAAAATCCTCTGGGCTCATGTTACCATCTAATTCTTCATTGAACACGAGCAGTAGCTTTTGAAATTCTACATCAACGACCTCAACGTCCAATCCAAAATAATAGGCCACCTTAGAAAGGTTATGTAGTCTCCGAATGTTGGAAGGCTGAATAAAACTTAGTTCCTGAAGATTTTTATATTAGCATCCCTGAAAGGAAAACATTTGTAAATTTAAGATGCGAGCTGAATTAAAAAACCGCAACAAACGAATGGTTGGCTGACGCATGAGCCGAGGAGGTGGCCATGTTGACAAGGGTGACACTGAGAATTTTTGGATGGTTAATAGTGGGAATAGTTTGGCCATCTACTGCGATATCCAGTTGCAGCTGCCTTGGTCCAGATGATGAAAAGAGTAGCAGAATACTTCGGCGCTGACAGAGTAAAATTCTAGCTAATGAAGAAGTTGTTGAGTGCTTCAAGAGAATAATTTTTCTACTCGCACATTCGGCTATCATAAGATATATATCATTGCCGATTGCTGAAATCGAGCAGTCATCAGGGTAACTGACGATTTCAAGTCCGTCAGATGGCGTCGGGAGTCCTGACATATGTAAATTAGACAGGATGGGAGATAAAACTCCTCCTTGCGAGACACCCTGTTAAATTATTAGGTACACTGGACAGCAAATAAACCGGGCCACCCACCACCTTGGAACTCTAATCCGATTTTCTCAAAAAGTATAAAACTTACAACTATCAAAGTTATATCTACAGAAAGTGTGTTTCATGACGATTAAAATGAATGAAAACGCATTGGGATCTATCAATTGATTAAGTGTTTATTCAGGATCTTACAAAAAAGAGTCGTTTTCCAGTCGTGTAATCACCAAGTGAAAAAATAATAATTTAATTTAAGCCGAAAACAAAGAAAAAATTGAAAAAAAGTTTTTGGTCAGTATTCAGTGTTCCCTCCACTTGCTCGAATAACTGCTACCATCCTCGTATTCATAGACTCACGAGGCTGACGACGAAATCTTGGGGAATTGCATTCCACTCCTCTTCAATTGTGGTTCGCAGCTCTGGAAGCCTTGTTGGAGCAGGTACCCGGGCTCGAATTCGACGTTTCAGCTCATCCCATAAGTGTTTTATCGGACTCAAGTCCGGGCTTCGAGCTGGCCAGTCCATCGTGCTAATGCCGACGTCGTGTAGATAGTGGGTCACCACATGAGCAACATGAGGCCGTGCATTATCATGCATCAACTGGATATCCTGCCCGATATAACCTGCGTAAGGAACCACATGGTTTGCGAGGATTTCAGTGATGTAGCGATGAGAAGTCAATCGACGTGTACGGCCCGTCGGTACGATGAAAACTAACGCTGTACGTACGGTTAGCGAGATGCCGCCCCAGCCCATTACAGATCCTCCTCCATAAGCAACAGATTCCTTGATGCAACACTGAGAATAACGTTCTCAAAGGCGACGATATACTCTCTGACGTCGATCACTTCCATGTAGACTCACCCTGGTCTCATCAGTGAAGGGTACGTTACCCCACTGTTCTAACGTCCAATCCCCATGCTGTTGAGCAAATTCAAGTCGTGCTCGACGGTGGGGTACAGTTAATGCTGGACCTGTTGCAGCTCTCTTTGGAGTCAGGTTCCGTTCAGCAAGTCTTCTTCTGACGGTATCTGAGGTTATGATCACTTGGCGTTCGTCACGCAGACTTTGTTGGACTTGAACTGCGTTGAGGCGGCGATTTCGCAGAACAGTAAGTTGGATATAACGATCATCTGCTGCTTATGTTGCCCTAGGTCTGCCCGTTCCTGGACGGCGATCGAATGCTCCAGTCTCTAAGTATCGTCTGTAAACTCGTTGCACCGAAGATCTGCTGATTCGAAGTCTAGTGCTACAGCTTGAACTGCTTCCTCAGGTGTCTTATCCATATTGCGTCTAAGCAAACAATGGGTAAAAACTAAAGAAATGATAAGAAATATCCGACTACCCTCACTGTATAAGAAAAAACGGTAAGCGCGAACTCTAGTCAAAACAGAGCAAATCGTTAGCATTGTGTTTGTTGCTTGATTACAGCGTGAGTTTACGGTACTTTAGATTAAATTTATAGTCATTCAAATCGCCATTAACCGCTCTTTCTGTAGGTATAACTTTGTTAGGTGTAAGTTTTATAACGTTTGAGAAAATTGGATTAGAGTTTCAAGGTGGCGGGTGGCCCGGCTTATTTGCTGTCCAGTGTAGTTCAGATTTCCCAGTTCTAAATTCTGTAAAGGACCGTCTTAAGATGTCGCTTGCATCGCTAAAATTATGAATTTAGTGTGAAGAGTTACACATTTTTGTAGTTTGTTTTGATTTTTGAAATCAAGATTATTATGTAAACAAATCGTAGATATTTTTTTCGGATATGTTCCATATTTTACATATCTTACGAACATAATCAAAAATGATAGAAAACAAGCTAGCCTTCGGCGTGTGTTGTGACTTATGGTGCATTTGCTACTTTGAAATTAGTTGTAAAGCTTGTTCCGATTTCACTATTTCCTATGAGAGGTGTATGAAATAGTGGGCCGATTTCAACCAAATTTAAGAACGTAGTTGAATGATTGAATAGTGTGAAATTTCGTAAAGACATCTTCAGAAATAAAAAAGTTTTTCTAACAAAAACTTGCTTTTGGAACGATCGTTTCTATGACAGCTATATGATAAAGTAGTCCGCTTTTAACCAAATTCGGGATTATGATTTGACTAAAAATACTATTGACTAGTGTGAAATTTGAAAAAGATATCTTCAGAAATAAAAAAAAAGTTTTTCTCGCAAAGACGAATTTTTGCACCGGTCGTTCCCAGGGCAGCTATTTGATGTAATGGTCCGATTCAGTTGGTTCCAACATATTTACAGCGTGCAATAGAAAGGAGGCTTTGTACAAAATTTCAGCTCGATAACTTTAAAACTGAGGGACTAGTTTGCGTAGAGCCAGACAGACAGACGGACAAAGCTTAATCGAGTCATACTGACCAAGAATATGTATAGTTTATATGATTGGAGATGCTTCCTTCTCTGCGTTGCAAACTTCATGACAAAGTTTATATTCCCTATCACATCAGTGAAGGGTATAAAAACAATTCACGCCACGGGTTCCATTGCCACTTAACCTAGTAAGTACATAGATCGGAATATTTTTATACCCAATTCCTTACAATTTTGCACTGCACTTAACCCACACGGGAATACAAAAAGACGCGGCTATTGCGTTATGAGCAGGCAAACACATTTTGACAAATTTTGGAGCTTACACTTACGCTAGCTCTAAGTCTTAACTGCTTGGGTCTTTGCATCAAGCACAAAGGTTTCCATTGTTATGGATGTGGGCTCCGCAGTTATTAAAGTGTTGAAATCATGAGAAAAGCTGATCTGAGCATGTCGTATTTGTATGGAGAACGATGAGATTAGGAACATATTCTGTACGAATGCCCGGCAGTCGTAGGAGCTAGGAATGCGTTCCTCAGGCAGGACACCACGAAGCTTACGGAGCAGATAGCTCCTGCTAAGGACAAACTAGCCTTCATTGGAATGGTGGTTTTTTTACTTACGCAATAAGAGCTATGGCACAATTTCCCGATCCAATAGGAAATAAAATGGATCAATTTTTTGTCGTTTACTGGCATGCGGGGTGCCATATCAACATCGTGTCTCTAACGGCACGACGTCGGGCCTTGGCGGTCTGGATCATTATCCTTCAATTATCTCGGTCAAGTGACCCCGTTCTACATTTTCAGAAGCCCAGCAGTTGTACGGTGTCAGCATCTACGATTCTGTCGAAAGAAAACGATTATTACAATCCAGTTTAGGATTATTTTTTCTAGTTAAAAAAAAGAATAAACACACTTTCCTGCTAGCTGAGCGTACTTGGTACTGGTCAACTCAGGCCTTACAAATCGAAATATCTTACCATCTTATTATTTTCAAGATTTGCATATCCAAAAAACTGTCGATATTAAATTCTTCGAATAAGCAAAAAAAAATATTAAAATAGACATCCGCCACACACTACGAAACCCTCGTATATAGAGCAAAATTCTTGATACCCCAATTGAAACGGGCGCCATGTCTCAAACTTATTTACCCTCAGAGCGTCCTTGCTTCACCTTGACTCTCGAATCAGTAAACACTTAATTTCAAATTCGAAACGTCTTCATCCCCCTCTATTAGCATTAATTAATGCGATGAAACACAATTCAGGTCGCAGTCAAATTATCAGCCGCACCCCATATAAACTTTAACGGTCCGAGTCAAATGTTATTTTACTATCGCAAAGCTCATAAAAAAATGTCCTTCTGTATCGTCTGTCGTCAGAAATCAGACGCCTTCAAGGACCCACCTCGTCCCGGCTCTTCACAACACTTAGTTGACGAGTGTCATCTCGGCAAAGTACTAGTCCAGGCTAATAAATCCGAAAAAGCATGGTTAGGAAAAAAATTCGTGTAGTTTTGAAATTTGAGAAAAGTGTTGGAAACAGTCCCCTAAATATGTGCTCAAAAGTCCCTGATGATAAAGGGTTGGGAAGTGTAGGAGAGAGGGGATCAAAAGGTCCTTTTTTTAGTTTTCCTTGACTATTTTGAAAACAAAGGATTCGAAAGAAACTGTCCCAAGGCAGAATTAAAGTATGTATATAAAATTACCTGCAAAATGATAAATCAGACACTCGGCTATAAAATAGTATATTATATTCTAGACGAAATGTCGGCAACCAGCGGCACTCTATTAGTTTTTGTGCGGGCCGCTAGGCAATAATGCACATTGTACAATACTATAAACTAAGATCTGCAAAACGTAAGCATGCTGCGAACGCACACAAGCGCCCTCTGGTAGATATTTTTATATTAAGTCCATAATAGACCTAGAGAAAAAGGCCGAAGGATTTGCGCGAAATACGTGACCACAAACTTGGTTGGTTACATAACGTAAACCCAGTCTGTCTACCAGTTACTAAAAAAGTGAGGCAAGTCAAGTTATTTTATTCAATGTTCGGTAATTGCATAACGAAAAATTAGACGGCACACCATTTGAGAGTTGCTAAAGCGGTGGCAGGCGTCATCAAAAGCCCCAAATAATTGTCGTATTCGGTTCAGCACACTTCCACAAGTTTAAACGCAAAAAAAGCAGAAAATTGGTGTATTTTGATGTTACGAAAAATGTTTATTCGCGATTTTGATGATAGCTGTCACATCATCAAAATCGCAAATAAACGAACCCTACTCTCTCTCTCTCTCAATTGTCCTAACCCCTTGTGGGGCATAGCGCGTCAACTGTTCCATATGGCCCTGTTGACGTTTCGACGGTATAAACTGGTTTCGGAGAATACAGTTGCCAGCATGCACCTCCTGCACATATTTTACATGGCAACGAATGTTGTCGTAGACGGGGTTCGAACCCGAAACACCTGTGGTCAAACATGAGACTGATGCCTCAACACACTGCGCTACCGGTCGCTCAGTCTTGATTCGAATGATGTTTGATTCAGGACACTGCCACAAGTTTTAGTGCGAAGCGATATACCGAAACTCAGTTTTGTAACATTGCGGCATAAACTCTTAAAATGTTGAGAATTGGATATTCAGGCCTTTGAATCAAAATAGTTGATCTGAGTAGGTTTCACTGAGAAAGTGTCGAGTTTTACTTTTTTTTTTAAAGAATTTGTCTATTTTTTCGCAATGATACTTGTGGTAGCATCAGGGATGCTAATGAGGAAAAAGATAAATTACATATAAATTTTTTAGCAAAAAACTGATAAAATGCATACTAAGGGTCGATTACATTGGGCGAGTTCACTAGCTAGAAGCAGGCATGTCAGCTAACACACAACTTTTGAACTCGCTCAGTAGCCAATTTGCAGAAGGTTGTATTGGCGACTCCCGCACGAAGTACAAATAGTAGCGGGATACTCATAGCTATTTTTACAAGTTGAGCTACCTGAGTTTGTAAATTCACGGACTTGTAGCAAGTAAGCTAGTTAGCCCAATGACATCAATCCTTTAACGGGCAGAAAAGCGGTGCCAATGGCCATAGGGTGGATGGAAGTGAGCAAGTCTAAAGCACTACTAAATTTGTTCATTTTCTTCTCCATCTACCCAAAATCACCGAAGACCGGCAATATTAGCGTTAAGGTTTCAAAATTTTAATATCACTTTCACCTGCATTTATGCGACATACCATTTGATTTGAGACTTTTAAGGGTTTTAGAACACATTTTGCTAATTTTAATCGAGTTTTCTGGGAGAAACAATTATTTTTTATGCGTAAAAAATTAATTAAAAGACCCATTTACTATCATATTAACTGACAATACTCCTATACGAAAAATGAGTGAGAATATTGGAGGAACAATGAGAATTTGAAGCACCGGCCTATAATATAACAAAAACTGAAGGTAATCGCAAGCACATCATTTTAAGTTTTTTCCTAAAGATTCTCGTCAGCGCTTCAAAGGATGGTCATACAGAGACCAAGTAGAGTTTTCTACGATGAGGGGTTGTTGAGTTACGAGTGATTTTTGGAGCACATACTCCCTCCCCGCCGTTTAATTGATCGGTACCCTGCCCAGAAAATCGTAAATCGGATTTCCAATTTTAAGAAATCGTAAAATCTTGTTCTAGATTTTTAAATCGTATTCGCTGAAAATCGTGCAAGATACGATAAATTGTAGGAGCGCTCTAAATGACATGTCTACAGTAATTTATTCCCGATTGAATACAGTTTACGTCTTGAAACTTTGGTGAAATATTCTAATTGAGGTCTAGTTGTTTGGTATCGCAAATAGGTACGATCTGACCAAAGATACGTCTACCTCCCCTACAAATATTATTTTTTTAAACTTACCGGTAACGCCCCACCCAATTAAAGTAGGCAGGTTAAATTCGGCTGTATGACTGCGTAGGACTTGTCTATAGTCCTCTATTAAAATTAGTTCAATCGGATCAAAACCAAACCTAATTTCCATACAAGTAGGTGCTCCAAACTGCACTAATTTTTATTTTATCCATTGAAAGAAAAACAGGGAGAAATATTGTGTAGTTTTGAAATTTGGAACAATTGATGTGGAGAGTCCTTTGAATATATGCTCCAAAGAACCCGTTGATTGGGGTCTGGAAAAGTAGGTTAAAGGGGTCAAAGTAATTTTTTTTTTTTTTTTCAAATTTTGCTAAGTATTTTGATTTTTTTAGTGTAAACATCGCTGGAAACACAGAAAAAAAATCGCATAGTTTGGAAATTTGGCACAACTGATGTGAAGAATCCTCTGATTACATGCTTTAAAATTCCCGTTGGTTAAGGGTCCGGAACTATAGGGAAAAGAGTTGGGGTGGGGCGTTATTGGCATGTTTGCAAAGATAACATTTGTCGGTTAGGAAGGTGTCCCTTTCGTCAGATCGTACCTATTTGCCAACCAACTAAATCCCAATTATAATATTTTACCAATATTTCATGTCGCAAACTGTATTCTATCGGGAGTTATCCTGCCGTTCTTCCTTGTGAGGAAATCAAAATACCCTATAATATTTTATGGTCTCGAGCAGAGGTCGGCAAACTTCGGCCCGCGGGCGAAAACTGGCCCGCGTCTGGTTGTAATCCCGTCTGCGAAATAATATTGTTTTTGACATGATACAAATAAAAAAGATACAAAGTATCTACACTGCATGCAGATACATCGGAACATGGATATGTCTATGACTACCGACTGCGTGGAACCTGTTGTGTTGAAGATATCGACGTAAGTTTTATAAAGATCCCAGTATAGTTATACTGGATGAAATCATTCGAAAAAACACGTCCCACGCTTTCGGTAGGCATAAGACATATCCATGTACCCATATGTGTCTGGTGGCAGTGTAGATACTCGTCATAAATTCTGCTTTGCTTTGTCTTGTCCGCTTGGGCTCCTTTCTCTCGCGGGATTGTTTCGTTTTCGTTTGCATCGCGTGTGTGCAATATTCACCTCCTCTCGTGCACCCTGTTCCATCTACCTGTTCTATCTACCCGTTCGGTACAGTTTGCAGACTGCAGCCTATCGACATTTCTCTGAGTACGTTTCTGCTAATCGCAATCACGCTTCCCACCATTTTTTCCCAATCGGACGTGTATTGTGTTTGTGTATCTATTGCAAAATCGCTCCCACACTATCCGTCTCATCCCGCCCCTTTAATCAACAGTCCGGGTCCGGCACACACAATCCGTTTCTCAAGTAACGCGTGCGACTCTATGCGATTGTGTCCGGCAAACAGAAAGGGAAACTAACAAAAGTAAGCAAAACATTCCAACACACGCACAAAGAGAATGCACAAGAAAAATTTTGGAATTTTTGCAGAAGGGGGGGGGGGGGGCATTTGATCTTCTGCAGACCTCTGAATGTCACGATGAGCTGCCCGGAACTATAACATCCTGCGACGAATATTTCTCTATTTCGGGGCTTGGGAGATTTTAACTCGCGCAGTACGAATCCGCCATTTTGTTTTATGATATGTTTATTGCATGTGTGGTGGGGGCCCACATTGTGGGCCAGTCAGACCTCGAATCGCCACCATTGCAAATGCACAACCATTTGGATAGAATGAACTTCATCCGCGATGGCTCTCGCTCTCTATCTTCGGGGGGCGGTAACTATGTAATGTACACACTCTCAAATTGCGTCTGCGCATGTCCAAATGTTAGTCGAACTGACTACTTGCTACCTTTTCTGGGACCCTAGTGATTCAGATAGTACAACACGGGCTATTTTATTAAATGATGAATGGGAATTGGCGGAAATTGAAGGTCATTGAAAGTCCGCCCGTTCACCCGTATGTTATTTCTTGCCGTCCACAACGTCAACCTTTATCGCTATCAAATCAACATCCCAACATGTACACACAGGATCCCCGCGAGCGCACCGCCCGCGCGGATCTTCAAGCAACAGCCATGCACAATGATCACTTCACTCAAACGACATGCACAACCAGAAAAGAAAAATTTTCAATGGGCTTGTTTCTCTTCTGACCCCCGAGTAGAAAAACAGACATTTCGTGTGACGGACAGATTTTTAGGATGACCCCCAGCTATAAGACATATCAATGTCAAAAACAGACCTAAAATTTAAGTAAACGGTTAAACAGGAGCTTTTCCTAGAACTTGTTATTATTGTGCACAAATTTCACGCAACAATAAATGAAGCTACAACACTAGTCGCAACTCGACAAGTATCGAACAAATAGTATTGAAATTTCAAACACCTTATACCAGATCAAACCTCTCTAATTACCATTAAATTATCCATTTGAAACTTAGCCATTAATGGACAATTTCGGCTGAATCCGATAGTGAACATGCATGGCCATGTTCGATTCGCATTCAATGTTCAATTTTCGCTTTCCTTTATATACCTTATTTCGGTTTGAAACCGAAATTGTACATAGACAACAAAAAAATGCTGGATGGAGATATGCTAGGACGAAACGGATAGTGGCAGAAGTGGAGCGACCTAGTGCTATATAGTGGGCTTGGCTTCGTTTATTTTCCGATTTACACTTTCGGTTGAAAATGTAAGTACCCATATGGATTAGTTCGGATGGCTACTTTCGCCATGGCCAATTTCGGTGCCTTAGTACCACGCTCCCATGGCAGCCGGTTCTACGCACCGGAGCGACCAGTTCATCAGCAACGGCCAAACCCCTTCAACGGCATTAGGTGCTGCTACTGCAACAGCAACAATTACCACGCGGCAAGTACAAAGCAAATGTTCGTAAATTGACGCGCATTTTGCGACAGGCATTTGCCTTTCCCGTCAATCGAGTCATTGAGCGGAGATCACCTTATTTAAAAATGTTGGTATGTATTGTATCTAATTAATGTTTATCGTGACCAATCACTACAGAAATGTGGCAATAACCGATCGGTAATTGCTTGGTTATGGCGATTTTTCGCCATTGGCGGGTGCGTCTCCGAAAAAATTTGATCGGAACTCGATGATTCTTCTTTTTTCGTTTATTCGACTTGCAATTCTACCGGATGAATATTTTTTCCACCCAGTGTTTCTATGAGCGGGAAAATGTCATACGTCTGGTGCAAGTTTTTAGGCATTTGGCAAGTGTTTGCACAGTACTCGCCAAGTCGCGAGCATTGTGGGAATGCCATAAGACTCACCCCACCGTACCAATTTCAAAATATTGAATAACACATGCAATTTGCGCTATTAATCGCATTCCTCTTGCGACGCAAATCGGATAGTGTAATTTCGATGTTTATCAGCATCCGATTGTTGCAAAAGAAAAAAAAAATACTAAAAGGTTCAAAAACCAATAAAATAAAAAAATAAATAACTGGCGCAACAGTCCAATTTGAACCATGGCCTTGAGATGAGTTAGCATTATCTCATTGTCTAGATCGTGACGGTCTTGTGCAGAGGTATGCGATCAGCAACACGCTCAACCGAGTTATTTATCCCCATAAGTGGGTATCATTTATCAGCTGAGTGGGCTCCTAGTCCGGCACGTAAATCCCCTTTGTTTTATTGAAAACTACCGCATTCAGTAGGTATCGAAACGGGGCCCAGTGCGTAGAAGGCGAACGTGTTAACCGTTGCGCCATCCGGACTACAAACCAATACCAAACCGATTTTCAAAAAATTACGAACGTCATGTTTTATGAAACATGACTCAGTGTTGAGTCACATAATACACTAATGGATCAAAGGATTGGACGGGGAGTTAGTGCTGGAGTCGCTTGACTGAATAACCGGATCAGAATCGCTGGCCCAACGTATTTCAACCCGAGTTCATGCCAATGAGCTTTGCGAAAGAGAATTTCCAGTTCAGAGGCATCGTGGATCTTGCATTGATATTTATCTGCACAGATAAGCGGCAAGCCATTAGGTCACTCTCTCACGGGTCACCGCGGCATTGATTGAAATGAGACTACGGACGCCTTAGCTGATTTTCAGATAGGACGCTGGTTAGGGAATATTCTGCCACGAAACTCAATTATACTGAACACGACTGCGGCAATCGAAGAAATTAGTTTGTTGTTGGCATATCAGCGTCGCTATTAGTATGAGTAAAGCTGGGATTCCTATCCGGACACTACTGGATGAGATACCACTACCAGATGGGTCTGTCCAACGAAACGGAATATGGTTACTCCTTCGAAGCATTATCAGTGCGTTACCGGCCAGATGAACCTTTACCCTTCGAGTCTCATATCCGGCCCGTTGAGCCCGACATTCCTATAATGTGGCCCTTTCCAGAAAATGTTTGCCAACCCGTGGGCTAGAGTATAATACATATACCGTTTTATAGTCGTGAGTATGATATTTTGTAGAGAATTTTATGTGCTTTAATTCGGTTTTGGGACATTTTATAAGACTCTTATTTTTCAAAATAATCAAGGAAAACTGAAAAAACTACTTTAGACCACATCTCCCCCACACTTCCAGACCCTCTATCATCGGGGACTTTTGAGCACATATTCAGGGCACTGTCCCCAACAACTGTGCAAAATTTCAAAACTACGCGATTTAATTTTCCTATTTTTCGTTCCTAGCCTGGACTATGTTGCGTTGAGACAGGAGACGAAAAAATGTGTTGATGGACCAAGGTTAGTCAAAAGGAAAAGATGATACTGCTGATTATGGCCATGTCCTTCGGATGATATGATGACTTTTAGTCGAAATTCAATGAATGTGAAATTTCTGTTGTTTGCCATGCCGCTTATTGTTTCGGAAAACAGCAATGAAATGGCGAAGGGCAAAAGTACAACTCAAGAGATCCTGGAGACATCCCGACATTGGGATGTGTGGGGTGTTTCTGTGCTCCAACCGGAAAATTTTATGACTCTCGCTCGCCGGTTATTATTCCGCTTCAGATCACACAAGGATTCATAAAACGGAGCAGAGTGGAATTGGAACTGGATACCCATCACGTCGTCCTCAAACCGTCATGTCGAAACAGCCGTCTCGCTGTTTGGATAACCATCTTGAATATATGGCAACCAGTGAATGGAGGGAGTGAAGGCACACCAAAGAAGCAACGTATGAAGTTTATGCAGTCGACTGAAACACACGGACGATTTCGAGCGAGATGCTGTGCGGTGTTTGCTTCGTAAAAGGAACAACCGTAAAGCATGTCAATCAGGACAAAATTTGATTTTTACTGTTTATCGGAAAACGAAGCTATTTACATGAATATCCCCATAAATTTAATGCTGCTGTACGGGTGACTGATATGTGCATTACATTTATATGATGTCCCTTTTGTACGTAAACAAATAAAATCGCCGGGATAAAGCTCATTCCGAAATAAATGAGTGTCCATATCCGGCACTGATTTAAAATATGAATCATGGAAATATTTAAGTTTATTGTTTACTTGCTTGGCGGGATGCAGTCATCCATGAACAATAGGCGTATACGAATTTGACAACGAGTCGAAAATTTTATTTTTATGAGAAAAAAAAAACTAATTCAATATAAACATTTTGTTTGTCGAAATTGGTGGAGCCATATATCCAAAGCCTCATGTATATTGTGTTTGCTAAAGTGGGACAGATAATAAGGTCTGACCGACGTTAAAGCTGTGTTCGTATCACCCGGTCTCAGGTCCAGAATGAAGCGAACGGATCTACGATGAGAGAAACTAAACAGCACACATCACATTAGTTATTATTTGCCCAAACCCCTAGTGGAGCAAATCGTGTTAACTTTTCCCATGTGACTTAGTGGATATTTCGTTAGCATAAACTGATTTTGGACGATGCATTTAGCTGGCATGTACCTTCTGCTCATTTAGCCGCATACCTGCGACAAGCCAGGAAATATTGTGACTTATTATTAGACTTGGATCAAAGACCCGGTCAGTCGTTTTGTATAGAAATAGATTATGAGACGGGGTGAAACGAACTCGCCTAATAATAATAATTACACACTCGGTACTTCTGATTCGATGAATATGAATATGTATTCGATGACTGTGGCGGATTCAAGGGGTGGGTTTTCGAGTTTGAGCCCCCCCCCCCCCCCTTTATGAACTCGCTTTTATTGTTTTGCCCGATGAAACCTAAAATGAAGAAAAAAAAAAGTGAAATGAATTAAAAGTCCACCTTTTATGGTTTTTTTTTTCTTAAAACGTAGGATATGTTGATAAAGTGAACAAAAGAGTATGATTGTTGGCGTATAAGCAATGAAGTGTCGAAATGTCAAAACATTCTTAAAAGTTTCTCATAAAATCGTTATACGACTCGCTGCCGATACTTTACTCCGATGCATACAATTTATGCCTTCCTTACTAAGCTTTTAACCGTGAAACCGTGCACACCAACTTTGGGGCATCCTGTACGCTGCATGATATGAAATATAACTAGACTCTGAAAATATACTTAATTTAATTTCCCTTTCTGCGGGCATTTCATCAGATCGGGTTTCTTAATACACCGAACGTTGGCCAGCAGTAGATACTACTTTACATTAACCCCTAGTGGGGCATAGCGCGTAAACTACTCCTGCGCGCCATCGTACTCTGTTCTGGGTAGGGATGTCAAAAACCGGACGGTTAAACCGAGAAACCGGGACCGTCGAAACAATTAACCCGGCCTTTTCGGTGTTTATCTTTCACGGTTTATAACCGGTCGGTTTTTCTTCAATCGGGTTAAAAACCGTCATAAAATTACCATTTGTTTGATCTCTTTCCTTATCTCTATATCGATGCCATTCTCATTCAGCACAGTCCAACCAAATGGTTCTGACGGGGATTACCCTTTAACATTTGCACTTACAGGGTAACGCCGTTTCTCATTTACAATGAATGGGTTCAGGTCGTGCAACGTTTTAATTGCGGTGGCAAACAGTTCGACTGATTTTTCTTGCGGACGTCCGTTAGCGTTTGCGTTTGATCAACCAGACATCGGGGAAATTAACCAGAAATTTTTCCTGGTTGATTTCCCGTCAACTGGGGGGTAAGAGGTATTAGCGATTTGACAGTTCTTAATTGACGTATTGCATGTGACTGTCAGATGGTGTGGATTTTCGTTTTCGGTTTTTTGGTTTTTACATGGCGTCTTATGTGCTTATTTACACCGGAGCAATACAAATGTGTGGCGATTTTGCAGTGTTTTTCATTTTTCCTGAAACCGTCGCGAATTACAACAACATATGAAGTTTTGTTTGAAATTCAATGGCGAATCGGCTGTCAGCTGTTTAATACATGACAACTGCAAAACAAGTCGTTCGGGTGAAGAGTTAATAGTTGGGTGGAGAGAAAACCCTTACCGCAATTATAACCTTGCGGGACGTGAACGCAGGCAATGAGATTTTGCTCGCCTCTCGTTGTCGTTCTAGTCATGAGATGGCGGTGTAGGTAGATGAAGGTGATTTCAGTTTTTGTCCTTAACGGGGAATACCGTACAAAAGTGATTTGTGTGCGATCAGTTGATAGTTTTCCGGTTTTTGTCATATTTTTACACAGTGTGGTGTTAAAGATGGCTCCTTTTTCGAATATATGGGCGCACTTTTCAAAATGTGCAAGTGATGAGGCTGATTGCCAAGTAGCGTTAAAATATTTAACAGCGATTTGAAACTGCGTACCATCCGAACGGTTGGTTTCAACATGAAATGACATTGTATCCGATGCGAGAACCCGATAAACCAACGACCATATTACACATGGCTATGGTCGACAAGAAATACTGGCTCGACTAGGTTCCAACTTTATGCAGACGGATTATTGTTTAATATGCGAATATATTATGTACATTATTTAAAAAGATTATTTTCGGTGCCTTATTTAATAAAGCAAATTCATAAAATAAACAATACATTCTTTTTTACTTCTCTGTGCTATGTTCCTTTTTGTCAGTGATTAGGTTTTCGGACTAACCGCTAACCGGTACTTTCTGTCCACAAAAACCGGACGGTTTTTTTTTAATAAAAAATATAACCGGTACAACCGAAAACCGGTACTTTTTGGAATTTTGACATCCCTAGTTCTGGGCAATGCGGCGCAACTCCTCAAAAGATTTACCCAGCGTCTCACACTCCATTGCCACAGATCGACGCCATGTAGTTCTAGGAGCCCCTCATGGTTGGCCTTTGTTGCAAATGGGGTTCCATTTCATGGCATGCAAAGCAATGCAGTTATAACTCTTCGCAATGTGTGACCTATCCACTGCCCTTTTCACCTGCGTATAAATTCGTCGATTGGCATCTGACCCATTCGCCGACTTAGCTCTTCATTTGATATTGTTTCGGGCCAGAAAATTTTTAAAATTCGACGAAAACATGAGTTGACGAAAACTTACAGCTTTCTGGTAACACTAACGGAAACTTTCTATCTACTGCTCTCATATGATAGCACAGACAGTACCACAGAGGGCAACAGGCCCAGCTAGGTCTTGATGCTGAGATAACTGCTTTGCCGGATTTTGGAAAGCATGCTGTAGGCGCATTTAGCTTGGTTGATACGACGAGCGATATCCTGCTCCGTACCACCATTTCCGGCAACAATGCTACCCAGGTACCTATAGACGAAGCTGTCGACCTTCTTCACCGACTGCCCATTAATATTGGTGGCAATAGGTGTCGGATTTCTTTTTCGCAATGGAGGGCTAGGAACCTTGGTCTTGTTGGTATGTATTAATCTTTAGCCCAAACTTGCTTGCCTCCCTCTGGAGATCTAAGACCATTGCGGACAGATCCATGATTTTGCGGAAGAGTAGGCATATGTCGTCAGCGTAGCCAAGATGTTGTAGATAAGATGTCAAAGTCCATTGGACTCCTCTGTCTAGTCCGGATAGGGCTGCATGCAACACATCGACGATCACTATGAGGAATAGGATCGGTGAGAGGATGCACCCCTGCTGAACTCCACTGCGAATCTCAAAGTCCCCCGACACCTTACCTTTATGCAGAACGCGACATTTCGCGCCGTCAAAGGTTGCCTTAATAATAGCCACAAGCTTCGCAGGGATGCCTCTCCTGCGCAAGGCCGCCGATCTAGAACTCCGGTTCACACTATCGAAGGCCTTCTCAAAATCGAAGCAAATGAAGCGGAGAATCGTACTCAGCGCATTGCTCGTTGATGTTTCGCAAGGTATTAATGTGATCGACACAGGAGAATCCGAATCGAAAACCAGACTGCTCTTCATCAATTGTGCTTTCTAAGTGGGCCTTTAGTCTTTCCAGAACGATTTTATCAATTACCTTGGCAACGGCAGGAAACACACAAATGCCTCTCCAATTATTACAGTCTGTGAGGCTATCCTTCTTTGGAACTTTGATGATCAAACCTTCCTTCCACTCAGTGGGAAAGGTTTCTGTATTAAACGCTTTATCAACAAGTGGGTGCAGAAAATCGGCAGTTACGCTTGGCGCTGCTTGATAAAGTTCGGCAGGGATACCGTCGAGTTCGACGACCTTTCCTCGCTTTGGTGCAATAATTGCAGTGAGTGTTTCCTCTTTAGTCGGGGCAGTGACCGTATACGCACATTTTGATGGTTAGCTAAAATCTATTTTATATGAGGGGGAATTTCACCAGAGTTACACTGTTCAAGACCGCGGCGAAGTGTTCATTCCACCGCCTCATATGATCTTCTTCCAAGATAAGCAGTTTTCCATCACTATCCTTCACCGCATGTTTGCAGGAGTTACGACCACCTTTAAACTCTTTGATGACACCGTATACGGCGTTTAAGATCTTACTTCTTGCAGCTTCTTGTGCTGACGCTAAAAGAGAATTCGCATAAACTCTTTTATCGCGTCGCACACTACGCTGAACTTCTCGAGCTTTCTGACTTTAAAAGAGTTCGATGCTGCTGTCGTCTGATGCTGCAGCCAAACGAACGTTGAGTTCTTTCCTTTCTACAATCCGCTGCCATGAAGCGTCGGATATCCAGGGCATATTCCGGGAATCCGTGTTTGTGCCAAGGATGGTATCTGCGCTGTCAATGTACGTATATATTAAGACAGCGCACAGCTGCAATACGCAATCCAACATTAGCGATCATAAGATAATGGTCTCTTCCCATCCCAATATCGGCACCTTTCTTGTTGGCAAAGCGGTCAATCTGATTTTGTGTTCTGCGCCGATCAACAGAAGACCAAGTGATTTTGTGGTGGTCCTTATGCTCAAACATGGTACCACCGATGAAGAGACTGTGAAAGTTGCAGAACTCTACAAATCTTTCACCGTTGTCATTACTACGATCACCATAATCTCCCCATCATATGTCTGAGCCCACAGTTATCAGTGCCAACTTTTGCACTCAAATCACCCACAACCATTATAATTTCACCTTTAGGTGTTCGCCCTTAACGACGTTTAGTTGTTTGTAGAAGGAGTCTTTCGCCAAGACACTGTCGGATTCAGGTGGAGCATAGCATTGCATTATTGAGATGTTTATCATTTTGGTCCGGAACCTGGCGGTCATGATTCGGTCGGAGACCGGATCCCAGGATAGTAGACAGTTTCGTGCGGTTCTGGTTAAAAAGGAGCCCTACACCTGACTCACGACGACTACGGGTAGCTTTACCGGAGTACAACATTACAGTGCTGTCTGTTGGAGAGATAAATTCTGCGCTGTTCCACCATTTTATCTCACTAACTCCTAAAATGTTTAACTTATACCTCAGAAAGTCACTCTTTAATTGAAAAAATCGTGCGTTCTGGGGACCTTCTGATCTATTGTCCAGGAGAGTACGCACATTCCAGAATCCGATCTTTGTCATTGTACCATTGTGCCAAAAGTCGTAACCGTTGAGTCAGTCCTTATCCGAGGCATAGTTGACGTTTCATTAGCATATACATAGAGGATTTCGAATAGTGCAAGTTGCTGGCATACACATCCTGTCCTTCGTTTGTCGGTTTTAACGACAGGGCGTCAAAGGGAAAGGCCGTGGTATTATTTTTACACCCCACACCACTAAGGGGAAGGTTTACCTCAACCAAATCATCACACCGCCATCACTGGCGGCTTGACATTGGTTAGCAATGGTTAGTGACCATGACCACTGCCGTTCCAGGGGGCGCCCACGCGGAGGACTATGGAAAAGGAATTTTTGCCCGCCTAAGAACAGAATAGAGCAGTAATATTATCGGTTAAACTTATAGATTTTATCTTAACATGAAGGATATTATGATTGACGGAATCGAAAGCTTTTTTTAGGTCAAGCAAAAGAGCTATTGCTTTTTCCTTGTTATCCATAGACCTATTTAGAAAATCAGTCACACAATAGATAGCGTCACTAGTACTTTTGCTTTCCTTAAAGCCATACTGGTTAGATGATAAGAATTTTTGAGAAATAAGGTGTTAGGTTAAATGTGTTTTCAAACATTTCTCAAAAATCTTAGCCAGATTCGAAACAAGCGATATTTAGTAGGTATGTAATTGTTAGTTGATTTGAAAACGAGAACAACCGTCGGCAGTTTGGGATTGTCTGGAAATATACCAGTTTTAAGACATTTATTATATTTATAGCAATGAGGTGATACAGCTATGTAGTATCACCTCATTGCTATTATAGATATTTTTTAACAGCTTTGAAGAAATGCAGTCTTCTCCTGGAGATTTATTTTCAGATAAATTGAAAATATGCCTTAGCACCTCATCACTTGTGATAGTATTGAAATCTATTAGCGTGCCAGTGGTATTTCTATTTTTTCTATGGGCAGATACAACAGCGATTGAGTTTGGAATATTTTCACGGACACTCGCAACAAGGCGTTGAATTCATTAGCTACGAGTATTTCTCCGGGCTAACTCAGAATATTGCCATCTCTCTCTGGATTTTGTCAACCTTTTGTGGGGCATAGGGTATTAACCACGCCGACTTTCCACATCGTACTGTTCGCCAGGTGTTTCTAGGTCGTCCAACGCGGCGGTTTGCATCGGTTCCCTGTGGGTTCCAATCGAGGGCCTGTTTAGCAATGTTTTCCGGCCCTTTTCGAATTGGGTGACCTATCCATTGCCACTTTCGGCTTTTTATGGAGGTGTCTATCTTATCCTGGCCAGTAATGAACAGGAAGGAGGTCGTCGTTAGAAATGAATATTGCCATGAGCGTCTAAGATTTCTGCAATAGGGCGACTCACTTTTCAGGGTTTTGTATAGTAAAATAAAATCCTTATGAAATCGGTCAAATGTCTGTCCGTCTGTCCATAGAATATCTCACGAACGGCTGAAGCTACATACATGAAATTTTGTAGGAATGTGTAGAATTACTATAATTCGCTGGAGAAAGCGGAGCGTTGTAATAGGTCCCCATAGAGGGTAAATGAAGGACGACATTTTTTTTTTCGTTTGGTATAGGCAAGTGGGGTATCGTAAGAAAGGTACCATCGAGTACATTCCATTTTTGGAATTTTTTTCCAATTTGAAGAAAGGGGAAAAGAGGTAGAGGGGAAAATATGAGATCTTAATTTATCCCACCCCTATTACCATTTGGAGACCGTTAAACTTAGAAATATGAAAACATACCGGAAGGTGGCTTACAACTTGCACAGAAAACAAAAAAATTATGGAATTTTGATATCTTCTCAAAATAAGTTAATAATACTATATTTCTATAGTTACAGTTAGCACACCCCTGCATTTCTCAAACTCAACACCATGGGCAATAATATCTCCAAGTTTCGTAATAATGGCGTAATATAGTATTTAATAGTCCGGATGGCGCAACGGTTAGCACGTTCGCCTTCAACGCACTGGGCCCCGGTTCGATTCCGGGGATTTACGTATCGGACTATGAGCCCACTCAGCTGTTAAATGAGTACCCATTATGGGGTAAATAACTCGGTTGAGCGTGTTGCTGATCACATACCTCTGCACGAAAAAAAAAACCGTCACGATCTAGAAAATGAGGTGATGCTAACTCATCTCGAGGCCGTGGTTCAGATTGGACTGTTGCGCCAGTTATTTATTTTATTTATAGTATTTAATAATAGTAGTACATTCATTTAAATTTGGTCATTTTGATATCATCCATACAAAAAATGTTCATAACAGGTCGCTCGGTGGCCGTTATCGTTCGGTCACCGCTCTACGATACTAGTCTAGAGCTCGGAGATCAAATCTCGGCGCAATCGAAAACTGCCTGTGAGTACTAATAGAACTCTCACAGTACTCCGAGCTTGTCTGTATAAAAACGGCGCAGACAGGATGTGCATGCTAGCAACTGCACTTCCGAAAACTAGATATGCTATTGAAACGTCAACAAGGCATAGAAATGCTAGAGATGTTGACGCGCCCATGCCCCTGGAGGGGTCAAGGCAATTAGAGGGAATAAGCAGAAAAGTATTGTAGGGCTTATTTTTAACTTTATTTATTAGTGAGTTTTTGCGACGAATTGATATGATTATTCCCTTAGTACACCACCTCTTAAGCCGCAAAGGTTTACGCTTAAGTGTAGATTGAAAATGTATAGTTACTTTCTCTATTATGGCATGGATAATATTAAGGAAACATTTAGTAGCTTCCTTTGGGTCTGGGTAATTATAGACAGAATACCAGTCTTGTTGTTGAAAGAGTGCATGCAGAAAATTGTAATCAATTTTTTTGAAAGGTGCCCTTTTGTTTCTATTTCCAGTCTCTGTTATTGTATTATCAAGAGTTATTTTTGCAATAGTGGAACAGTGGTCATTAACAAATTTTTCAAAAATAGCAATTTCAAATATCAACTTACTTGAGTCTTTAGGGAGTACCTATATGGTCTACGCACGACTGTCTTCTACCCCTTGTTATTCCCTCTAGGTATTTATTAAAACCATAACTACTTAAAATATTCAGATATTCCGCAGCTTTAGTTGTTAACTTGCTGCTATCAATATTAATATTTAAATCACCTATAATAATATGGTGGTTAAAGGACTTTGTTTTATCAAGGAAAATTTCGAATGAGTTATTAAATGTTGTTAGGTCTAAGCTTGGTGATCGATATAAGCAAGTTACCTGCAGTAGGAAATTATTGGATAGCATAATAGATATATTAAATTAACTGAATTGCAATATTCAATATTAGCCTCTACAGAATCCAAAGAATAAATGTAGCAATATTGACAACTAATCCATCACATTTGTTATATAGGTTGGACTTGATTATACCCCTATATCTATGCAAATCAAAGCAGTCACACTCAGACAGCCATGTTTCAGTCAAAATAATTAGATCAGCCTTAATTTTGGATCTGACGCGCATTGCCGCTTTTTGACGCATATGTCGCGCGAGCGCCCTGCCGCTCAAATACGCTTCCAGTGAAATATTTCTTACGCTGTGCGGATAATTAGCGAATACCAAGGCCGAACAACGACCCATCTGTTTTTACGGTCAAGCAAATCCTGGAAAAGTGGTGGGAATACAACGTCGACGTGTACCAAAATCTTTGTCGATTTTAAGCAAGCATACAACAGTATCAATCGTGGTGCACTATACTGGCATACCCCGATATAAGTCGTTTCGCACAAAGTCGATTCACATTTGAGTCGCCAAATAATTCCCACCCCGACTCGATGAACGACAACTATGTTTCACACTTACGTCGCTCCCCGAAACTCGAAAATTCGTAATTGCTACCACTACGTCACAAAGGAAAGTTGCAATGAAAATTATAAGTTGATGCAATTTTTAAGTTAGAAAAACAGTGACATTGGAAATGAAAATTGAGGTTTTAAGGCGCATTGATTCCGGCGAAAAAGTCACGGCCATTGGAAGAGCATTATATTTGAAGCGTACGACTGTGCATACTATAGTATAATAAAGAATGCCGAAAAAATTAGAGCAAGTGTGCAAGCTGGTCTACTTAAATCATGCTCTGTAATTACCAAATTACGAAGTGTCAATATAGAGGAAATGGAAAAACTGTTAAGAATTTTGACTGAAGATCTGAATAAAAAAAAAAACATTCCTCTCAGTACCATGAGAAATAAAGAGAAAGGTTGAGTTTTATTTGATTGTGTGAAGGAGCGAAATGGCGGAGGGTCGTAGGAGAAATTAAAAGGAAGTGCAGGTTGGTTCCACCGATTTAAGAACCGGATCAGTTTACACAGTTTAAAGTTGACGGGTGAAACTGCCAGTGCGGATGCAGATTCTGCTGCCAAATTGTTATCTACCTACATTTGCGTATGTCAGGGTGGATACGTTGCACAACAGGTATGCGTATTCAATTAATTATTATGGATATGGGTTGTTCAAAACTTGCGGTGTTGTTATTATAGGTCATCAATGTAGACGAAACGGGCCTTTTTTGGAAAATAATACCCTCCAGGACATTATATCTGTAGAGGAGACTACTGCGTCTGGATTCAAAGCATCAAAGGATAAACTTACATTTCTTCTAGGAGGGAATACATATGAGGACTTTAAGTTTAAGTCATTGCTTATTTATTCTTCGGAAAATTCAAGAGCAATGAAGAACATTAGTAGGGAAAGGTTACCCGTAATTTGGCGAAGCCATGGGTGTCGTCCGTCATATTTAATAACTAGTTCAAAAATTACTTTTGTCCGGCGGTAAAAGACTATTGTCCTAAAAATAACTTATCCCACAAGGCACTGCTCATTGTGGATAATGCACCTTCGCATTCGGTGAACTTCGGCGACTTCGACCGGAACATCACAGTGATGTTTTGGCCTCCAAATACCACGTCCTTGCTTCAACCTATGGACCAGGGGGTATTCGCTTCTTTCAAGGCTTACTGCATCCGTAGGACGTTTAAGCAACTTATAACAGAAATCGGTGAAGGGGACAACGATATTGACAAATCAACAATTCGAATCTTTTGGTGCAATTTCAACGTGCTGGAAACAGTGGAGTATATCAATGAATCTTGGAAAGAGGTAAAAAACTTCAATTGGAATGCAGCCTGGAAAAATCTTTGGCCGGAATGCGTGAATATGCAATTTAATAGGATATAGCTATTAACTTGATGGGATTGGATACTGCAAAATCATTGGGTTAGCAATAATTAAAATAACCACGTAAATTAATGGTAGAAACTATTAAATTCCCATTGATTTAATGGGATTTTTTTCTGAGTGTAGACTCATATTTTTCAAGGATCATACCGCAAGCAACAACTTCGTTACCACCGTCAATCTACTCTTCAAATGAGAGAACAGACTAAATTTTTGCTTTCTCCGATCAATACATATAAATATGTGCAGTATTCTTCTGGATAATGTTTTTTTTTTCTATTTATTTGTACAACTCTAATAATAAACAATATTAATCAAAGAAATTTGTAATTTACTTCTGCCTGATTCATTTACATATACAGGTTGCGTTGACCCGATCTAAGTCGTTTCAACTTAAGTCGCTTTTTTCCGAAACGTATCCCTGTCGTAAATCGGGATATACCTGTATAGCATCATGCTGTAATTTGGTATATCAGTAAAATTAGTACGACTAACAAAGATGACCATGGCAAACTCCGTCCCAAAAGTCAGGATCCAAAATAAACTGGCTGATCTTTTTAAAGCACGTATTGGATTGAAGTAAGGCAATGGGCGGCTTCAATTTGGCACTTGAATACGCCATCCGGGTGATGAATGTGGACACCAGAGGTACGGTACTATTCAAGCCGACGCAATTGATAGCGTACGCAGATGACATCATGTCCCGAAACCTGCCTGCCGCAAGAAAATCTTCTCATTCTACATCTTGACACGACTTCAAAAGAAGTTGGACGACGCTGTAACGAGCATAAAACGAAAATGGTGACGGAATCAACAAAAAGGACGCCGGCACATCCGAACATTAAAATCGGGGACCTAAGCCTCGAATATGTAGACGATTTTACATACCTGGACCTGTAGCAACCTGTCAAAAGACTCCAGAGACACAAAATCAAGCAACAATACAGCTGAGCTAGCAATAACACTTTTTTCTCGGTCCTTCCAATAGTGAAATCGAAACTTGTGCACAGAAACACGAAGCTCCGCGTGTACAAAACCATCATACGACCTGTGCTATGGCTATGGCTGCGAAGCCTGGACCCAAACTCAAGCCTCCGTAAATAAACACATTTGACCGAAAGGTTATTCGACGAATGACTCAGTAGATGCTGACGCCGAACATTTACTAGCTTGCTAAATTGGAAGACGTCGCACCGTCACTTAAATTAATTGTTGGTTTTAGCAACTGCGACCCATAGATTTTTAATCAATTCTCGTATTAGATAGGGCTTTATAATAATAATCAGGGAAAGATCTGGAAATAGTTTTAACCCCTTCTATAGATACTGAATACATGAACACTGAGTTTGCACGGTCTTAGAAAGTGAGCTTAACTTTTGGAGGGCGAAAATCCGAGAAATTTGAGCCCTTTTTTTAATAAACTTAACTTGCATTAGTAAATTAAAGACCGTTGAATTCTGCGTCCAATGCACTGCTCAAAGTTGGAATTCGGTTCAGTAGCGTATAGTCAAAAAATGACAATTTCGAGGTTTCGGAGAAAAATCACACTTTATCACTTTTAAAGTTCACAGATCTTTGCAACGGATGCTCCAAATGAAAAGCTGCTCTGTAAAAGTTAGGGATAATCTAATGGTAAGCCTAACGTGGCCAATATTATTCAATTCGGGTCATTTTTAGAGTAGGTATGAGCAAAAATTCAACAATCAACGGCTCATCGATTTATGCCTTAAAAGCTCTATCTCGGTAAGTATAACAGCTAGAAGTTTTATTTTAGTCTCAAATTGTAGATAAATTACTCTAGTTTAATAAAATTTTACAATGTTTTTTCTAGGACCCATTTAGGAGACACAAAAAAGAAACACGACAAGCCAAACAATTAGGCACATTTTCAACATGGTGGTGGGGTGGATTTTTGAAATCAGTAACTCACAGCCACGTAGGCTGTTTGTGGTTTAACGGTAAAATGCAGGTGAAACGCATTTCTTTCTATCGGAAAAGATTAAATAATCTATATATTAATAGGCTAACAATTTTTGTTTGGGAATTTTGTGACGGGAACTCCTCCCAAACTACTGAACCGATTTTAATGATTTATACACCATTAGAAAGGTATTCTTTCGAAGGTGTGCAAATTTTATATTTTATTAAAATTGGCGAAATACTTTAGCTATAATCCGCGAAAAACCTTGCGAGCTTAGATTCCATCTTGGCCAGAAGCGGTTCGTGGCTTTGCGGGGATTCGGTAAAACATTGCGAGCTTAGAATCCAAGCTGTACCAAGCTTGGGCAGATGTATTCGCTACAGCGTTAGGTCAGCAGTTCGTGACCAAGCTTGGGCAGAGATTCGAATCATGTATATAATGACCAAACTTGAGTAGATGTATCCGTTAAGGATCTTTCATAAGATTGTGGGTGGAACAGCGTTCATTGGATTGTGAGTGGAACCGTCTAGAAAAGATACTCACGAATTAAATAAACCGTCGAATTGAAAATATGAATTAAGTATCCAAGTGTACTTAATTTTTATGCTGCATACTTATGAGCGTCGAATTGAAAAAATGATAAGCTTCGAGGTGAAAAAATGAAAGTATGCATAAGTCCACTTAACAAGTGGAAAAGAAAAGTTATGAGAAGAGATCTATTGTGGGTGTTCAATCGGGAAAATAAGTGTGATAAGTGTGATATGCAGATCTATTGTGGGTGTTTTCAAGTAATACATATATGTATAAGTATCGTGGTGACCAAGATTCGTGCAGGTCAATACATACTTTAGTTACTTTCGTGGTAAATAATTATTTTTTGAGCAGTGCTTTCGGGCGAATAAGTGTTTTTAAGTAAATAGGTAAATAGCAAGGAAGTAGTAGTAGTTTGCAAAATGCCCTCCCAACGTCATTCTGTAATTACTGGTAGGATTGAGCGGCGTGGTAGACGAAATTACATGAGGGTAATTAGAAACCACAACGCAATCAATAATTTAGATAGTACATATAAATGTGCCTTAAATATAATTTCACGGGATTTCGAACCTTTTAGTTGCGGTCCTCTGAATTTCCGTTGCTCATTTTGTGGTGCAAAACATTTTGAAGCAGAAATTACTTCACGTAATAGGAATGCCTTTAGTTTATGCTGCCATAAGGGCAAAGTTAATTTGCCATCATTATCTGAGAACATATTTTTCAAGAATATTTGTGAGCCGTGGTGAATGGGCTTCAAGGTCGAATTAAAACCAACGATCTAAACCAAATACCTACAGCTATATTTTGAGCTAAATATTTGGCCGTAACCAATTAAATTTCATTTTTCTATAATTTTCAGTTTATTTTATTTATTTCTAGAGACTGCAGTCGATTCCAAAAGGTATACCGTGCCGTGGTGAATGGGACTTAAAATCGAAGAGACTGCAGTCGACTCAAGAAGGTGTACCGTGCCGTGATAAATGGTCTTTAAAATCGAAATAAAACTATCGATCTAAACCAAATACCAGCTATATTTTGAGCTAAATACTTGGTCCTAACCAATTTTCAGTTTGAGTGACTCTTATTCTAGAGATTGCGGTCGATTTTATGATTTGTTCTTTTTATTCTAGGGAGTGTTTAGGTAGTGACGTATAGCCCATGATTCAATAAGACATTGACCCGGCGCAGCATTTTTGTGTGAAGATAGCCGGGTCGCTAGATGATCCGGCAATGCGGGATCATCTAGTACAAATGAAAGTAATGCACTTACATACTTGCCCATTTTTAAAACATTCCAAAGAACAAGCCAAATTATTTTTAAATATTTCTTTTTTGCCAATTAATTCCCCGGCTGCACATTTCATCATCTCCCTTTCATGCAAAAAGTCCATTTATCAAGATTGCCGCGAAATGAAAAATATGTTTACCCGGCAGAAAAAAGACCTCATCGTATGAATGAAACCCGATAAGTCTTCGGAGCTTTTTTAAAAAACAATTTTTCGTCCTAGCAATCGCTTAATTCCTCCGGGAAAATAGACAAAACCCATCCAACATTCAAGTCGATATTTTTCCGAAGGTATTTGAAACTTTGATGATTAATTGTTTTCTAGAAAAGAATTTTCTTCGCTTCATCGAAGTCCTAGACACGCTCGTATGCAGGCGCGTATCCGGAAACAACTCCCATTCCCTATCACAACACACATCCCAATCAATTTCCACTAGACCTTTAACGGAATTATTAATCTTTGGATACTCACCGCCTTTCGTTGAGAAATGGCTACGCAGGCCGCTAAATCTGAAATACCACGCTCCCGTTCACGATTATCCTTGCAGTCTGCCTGCTCCAACTCCTTAAAATTACAAGTCGTGTAATTTATGGAAAACAGTCTTGTTGTGGCCCATTAACCTTAAAATGATTTCGTTGAAAACTGTTTCAGAGTAGCTGTGGCGAATTTGAAATTTAAAAGATTCCTGTTGGACAGGAGGCGGGCGATGAAACGGAAACAACGACAACCACCATGACGAAGACGATGGCGGAACATATGCCATGTCATAACAGTTAGTGTCCGAACTTATTTTGAATTGTGTACACGACTCAGCTGGGATTGCTCACGTCAGGTCGTGCAGGTCGTGAAGTGGCTCTAATTAAACACCAATTTGCATTCTAATGGATCCTTTAATAGCGTTGTTTACGAACTTTCAAATGAAGGCAGGATGCCGACCAGCCACAACTTCCAATGCTAGGACGTTTCACATCATGTAACAACGAGGGGCTATCAGGGCAGGCAGGGAAACCGAACCGTTTTTGAACCTCCAGTCAACGCATACTTGACTAACGTCATAAGTCTTCTGGAAAATGCAAATAAAAGTCATCATACGCTCTACATAAAATTTTTATTGATTTTCTCGTCGGTCGACATACTGGGGCAGCCGTTTTCCGCAAACGGTAGCCACACGTCCGACCGAGAAAAATGGGAATTATGTGCCAGGCAATATCCTTGCGGTATGCTCCTAATATCCCGTAACCGTATCATCATTGACAACTGCGGAAGTAAGGACAGTGAGAAAGATAACGACGACAATGGAGGCATGCGGGAGCTCCCATCTATGAGAATGGCTGGAAAAGATGCCACTGGTAGATTGTGCTTCCGTCTCTTGGTTTTTTTTTCAAACTTTTATGATCCCTGAAATGCACTTGAAAAGACAGTTATTGCTGTCATCGCTTCTTTTATAGCTTTGGTTGGATGCAATTGGAGTGACATAATTCGAAAACCTTAAGCGATCATATAAAACGCTTTAATTCACGAGAACTCGTTCGATTTCTATGTTCATGCCTGTTAATTATTAACATTACATTAATATCTCGAAAACAGAACCGAAAAATTAAAATTCCGCTATCCCATTATAATCTGGTAATGTCTACATTTGACCGAGAAAAAAATAAAGACCTTTTTTTGTAATTTTTGGTTTATGTATTTAACGGCGAGTTTCAGCTTTCTCACCTCGAAAAATTGAAACGTTCCGGAAAAACTGCCCGAAATTGCTCGAAAAACGCTCTTTTTCCACTTATTTATATAGGGTGTACCGTTCCTGATGGCAATTACTTTAATGGTAGATAATAGTGTTACCCATTAGTGCATGAAGTTCCCTGGCAACATTTTTATTTTTTTTTTGTTACTATGGAATTTAACACGCTCAATTATGTTTTTCCCAAAAGATTTATTCAAAAAAAGCAAACATTTTATGATTTTTAAACTGTCCCTTATAAGGGACTTTATGCGGTAGAGGCATTTGGGGTATGAACAATTTTAAAACATTCTTTCGGATGTATTTTAGGTTCTTATTACATTTTGCACAAACAAAGTTTGCTTTTTTGCAACAATTCCCACATCGTTTGTCAGTTTTACAGTACTCAAGTATGTGATTTCAGCCATCAAATCGCACTTCAGTAATCAAATTTGTCCGGTGGAATCCTCTTATAGATCATCATCATCGTGTCGCGACAACCCGACCGCCTCTTATAGATGGCACTCCATAAGTTTCTAAGTACGAGGTAGCTTTATACCGTCTAAATTTTAGCAAACTAGTGCAATTTAGATCATTTGGTTGAAGTTTCCGCATTAGTAGCCATCTTTTTACAACAGATGCATCCAATATATTGGCCACCACCACGCTGTCTAATTCGTGATCTACAAACAGCTACTAATTGATCCATCTTATCAAGGCCGCCCATTCCTTGATTGCTTGATTAGCGGTGAAACACTTTAGGCTGAATAGCCTGAATTGCACATAGGTCTAGGTGCAATTCAGGCTATTCAGCTATCGAGTACATGCTCCATTTTCGTTATTGTCGAAATTGGTTCCAATTGTGATAACATTATTGTCCTTCCACCGTACAAGAAGAATGTTTCCATCAGAAGAAAAACGGTCATCTCTAGATCCTCTCGACTCCTTCTTCATAACGGAAATGGGGCAAAGCGGGCACTTTTCTGAGCGATCTTCTCGTATTGTTCCAGACACACAGATACCAACGCTCGACAAATGGCGAGGCAGTTTCAAAGAGGTGAAGTAATTGTCGATGAAAACGTTATTGATAAAAAATATATATATTAGGTAAAATAGGTTATTAACAATTATATCTCTCACTTTGAATTGTTTATTATTTGGTACTTTAGGTTGTTGAAGAGGACTCGACACCGAAGTTCGAAGCAGCAACCTTGATCTGAGGAGCATCCTCAAGTGGACGAGGGAGGAACCTCCGCGTGGTATCAACCGGGAAACGCCAACTCATAGGGCTTGCTGGCTAGAGATGGTAGGCTGATTTTTCCAGGCACCTATACACTCCACCAATGGCAAATACCTTCCTGGGCAATCAATGCACTGTGTAGGTGCTGGTAGAGTGTTAGATTCTTGTCTTTTCAGCGCCGGTAGACGGTAAAGAAGGCCCAAAAACGGTACGACATGGACGAAACAAAGGACAATTCGCGGGTAGGGATATCTACCCAAGTATCGGTAGGAGTCGTGGCTGCGACTACCGGCGAGGGCTCGGGAGGTGCAAGCGCCTCCTTAGTCGCCAGTGGCCACCCAACAACAGTCAAGTCAGCGGGCAAACCAGGCGGCTCTGATGTTTATACTACTGGTTTGGAAAAACAACGCGCTAGACACATCTTCAAACTGGATACCGAACTTGACAGTGATCGCTCAGATCGAAGAGAAGACGCAACACTAAGCCAAGCGGAAGAGCACCGAATCGTCTGGTGAGGATTCTGAATGGCAGGCGACCAGAAGGTCCAGATCTTCGAAGGAGGGTACTGAACGGCATTCGACCGAAAGACCCAACTCTGATGAGGAGGACCCTGAACGGCGCTCGGCCAAAAGGTCCAAACCATCGAATGAGGAGCGCAGGCCCCTTAGACGCTACAAGGCCGCACTAAGGATTAATGAAAGACTTGGCAACAGACAACTTCTGACCCCGAAAGAGGCGGAGGATTTGTCATGGGCCAAGGCAACTATCGAAGAAAGCAGGAAATGCTTACAGACGAGAGCAGACCTTGCGAGTAGCGACCCGCAGTTCCACAACAAGGTCGAGCAAAGAGAATTACAGAAGCTGACGGTAAAAAGGCAGCGCTCAGAAGAGGATCAACGCGCATTTTCGAGCAAAAGGCAATGCCCGGCGGCGGGAAAGCCAGGGGCTAGCCAGACGCCTACAAGACAGTCAGCCAAGAAAACGACGGCGAGCACCTCCAGGAAGGCCGGAAAGGCCAGAAAAGAGATGAGTGCCGCCGAAGCAGCAAAACGACATCTAGTGGTAGCGCTCATTGACCGTAGCGACCATCTCGGCAGGATGAGCAAGGAAAGGTGGTCAGCGGTGGAAAAGAGGCTGATGGACAAACTGATACAGCGATTGTCAGACGCGAACAACCCTATGCCGTCGTTTGATGGAGCTGGGTGGTTCAAAGGCGTCAAAATGATTAGCTGCAAGGACGACGCTACGCTGAAGTGGTGCAGAGACACTGTACCGACACTGGACGGTTTATGGGAGGGGGCCAGGCTGGAAATAGTTGACCGTGACAACATTCCAGCTATACCCAAGGCGAAGGTCCTAATGCCGATGGTCATACCCGCAGACGCTTCGCTCCAACTGTTCCAGCGACAGAACCCCGACATATCGACGGATGATTGGTTGATCCTGCATACTGGTGAACCGACAGCGGAAGGAGGGCAAACAATCATCCTACAGATAAATAAGGAAGCCGAGGACCTGCTCTACCCTCCATTCGGGAAAATGGCGTGGGGCTTAGGAAGCGTGTATCTTAAGCTCAAAAAGCGCCATCCCGCGGACGGGAACGAGAATACCATTGAAGCCAATGAGGTGGAGAAGGAGTTAGAAACCCTTACCGAAGCAGCCGACAACATCAGGCTAAGCGAAAATGATAGCGAATCTGAGACGGATGATCCAGACGCTACTCTAACGACCGAAACCGCGACACTGAAAAACTAACCCTAGCGGTATGCTGAAGGTGCTTCAGATAAACCTGCACCACAGCAGTTCCGCATCAGCAGAGCTGCTGCACACGCTACAGGAGGGAAACTATGATGTGGCACTCATTCAGGAACCATGGATTTCTGGGGAGGGCCACATCCAGGGACTCTCAACGAAAATCTACAACGTTATAAGCTGTCGGAAGGAGGGCAGGCTACGGACAGCTATCTTGGCAAGGAATAGCCTCAATGCTCTTCTGGACTCTGACAGAAGCACGAGCGACCTGACAGTTATTCATGTGGAGGGCGCTCAAGGACGATCCCTTATGCTCGCATCAGCATACATGGCGCACGACAAACTCGCGCCGCCGCACGAGCTGCACACATTGCTTGATTATGCGACCGAAAGGAACGCGTACAGTGATAGGCAGCGACGCCAATGCACACCACACGATATGGGGAAGTAAGGACGACAACAAGAGAGGTGAGTCATTACTACTTTTTCTACTTAACTATGATTTGAAAATAGCTAATCGTGGAGGGGAACCGACCTACAGGGGACCTACTAGCGAGAACGTACTAGATGTAACACTACACTCAAACGGCGATACGTGTGATGTTCAGAACTGGAGGGTCTTGGACAGACCCTCATTCTCGGACCACATGTACATAAGCTTTGAGGTAGGGTTTCCAACCATGAATGAAACAAAGAAGTATAGAAACCCGAGGACAGCCAACTGGGAGGCGTACAGCCAAATTGTAGCTACCAAACTTTCCAGTAGGCGCCCGGAGTACATACGTAACGTTAAAAGTCTGGAGCGCATGACCCAGACTCTAACCAACATACTTACTAAAGCATAGTACTACATGTCCTCTTTGAAAACCCCCTAAGAAGACCCAACCACTATGGTGGAGCAAGGAGATTAGGGAAGCCCGCTGCAAGGTAAGGAAGCTGTTCAGCAACGCCAAACGCACGGGGCATGACGATGCATGGGGCGAGTACAGGAACTCGTTAAAACATTTAAGAAACAACTAAGAGCGGCTAAGAGGAATAGCTGGAGAGATTGCAGCCAAATTGAAAGCACGACGGAAGCTTCAAGGCTAAGAAAGGTCATCTCTAAAAATCCGATACCACCCTCTACCCTCAACAAGGAGGATGGAGGCTGGACACAAGACAGCGCAGATACACTAGATGAACTTCTGAACGCACACTTCCCTGGCTGCGAGGACCATCATACCCTCGTAACGCGGCCGGAAACAGGAAATGACGCAAGAAGAAGCAACATCCCGGGGCTATTCACGTGCAGACGCGTTAAATGGGCGATAAGCTCGTTTGACGCGTACAAATCGCCAGGCCCTGACGGAATCATACCGGCAATGCTGCAAAAACCCTTGGACGCAATAGCCCCTTGGGTGGTTGCCATACTAAAGGGATGTCTTCGACTAGGCTACGTACCTCTGGCGTGGAGGGAGTCTAGAGTGGTGTTTATCCCCAAAGCAGGCAAGGGCAGCCATGCCAATCCTAAGGACTTTAGACCTATCAGTCTAACGTCCTTCTTGCTAAAAACAATGGAAAAGTGCGTAGATGGATACATTAGGGAAACCATCCACCCTTCGTACCTATCTAGAACTCAGCATGCTTACATAAAGGGGAAATCGGTAGAAACCGCTCTACACGAGGTGGTCTCAACGATCGAAACATCCCTTCAATATAAAGAATTCACTCTCGGTACATTCCTGGACATAGCAGGGGCTTTCAACAACGTCACTATGGAGGCTATAGTGGAGGCCTTGGAACTTGCCGAGGTGAATGCTACTCTAAGGAAATGGATCGAAGCACTACTCTCGAACAGGCTAGTAACGTCTGAATGGGGAGGTGCTAAAGCCACCAAGAGTACGATGAGAGGCACTCCGCAAGGAGGAGTGCTATCGCCGCTCCTATGGATACTCGTACTGAACAACCTACTAACTTCACTCGAGTTGTCCGGAATACGTACGGTAGCCTATGCAGACGATGTTGTGATACTCGTATCAGGCAAGCACCCGAAAACACTGTCAGAACTTACAACTATGGCCCTCAGTAAAATACTAAGATGGACGGATAGAAGAGGTCTAAGTGTAAATCCTCGGAAAACTGAACTAGTCCTCTTCACAAGGAGAACCAGAATTCAGGAATTTATCCTGCCAAAGATGGGTGACACCGAGTTAACTTTGTCAACCCATGCGAAGTACTTAGGGATGATCCTGGATAGTAGACTTAACTGGGGTCGTAACGTCGAGGAACGAAACAGGAACGCCAGCATCGCCTTTTACACCTGCAAAAGCATGCTTGGCAAAAAGTGGGGTCTCAAACCAAGAATAACTCACTGGATATACACGGCTGTCGTAAGACCGATACTAACGTACGGAGCTGTGGTCTGGTGGACAGCACTCAACACGAAAAGAATCCTACAGAAAATGGAGAGGGTACAGAGACTATGTTGCTTAGGGATCACTGGTGCCTTAAGAACAGTATCTTCGCTCTCTCTGAATACTCTTCTAAACCTGCCTCCGATCGGCCTATATCTGAAGAACGAGGCAGCTAAATGTGCCCTAAGGCTTAGTGAGGCAGGGCACTTCAAAGAGAGGCCATATGGCGACCGCAGTATTAGGCTGCCATCTATTAATACTGACTATATGAAACCACAAGTAGGTTTCAACACAAACTTCGTGATCAATATACCCGGTAGGGAGCAGATCCCGGTAGTTGATCATGGATGCAGGAAGGCGCTGAATTTCTACACGGATGGCTCCAAGATGGAAGCCGGAGTCGGAGCAGCAGTCTACTCGTCGGAAATTCCATGCAACCTTTCCTACAGACTGCCGAATGAGTGCAGCATTTTCCAGGCGGAGGTGCTTGCGATCCAAAAGGCAGCTGAGGTGATGATTTCATCCCGGAAAAAGGGAGGAATCGTCATACACTCGGACAGTCAAGCAGCACTAAAGGGGCTACAGTCCGTCACTATCAAGTCGAAGACAGTGCATAACTGCCTAACAGCTCTACAAGCTCTGGGATCAGCTAGGACTCTGGAGCTATGGTGGGTTCCGGGCCATAGCGGAGTTCTAGGAAACGAAATAGCGGATGGACTAGCTAAACGGGGGGCTATCCTCGAATGAGGGACAGCTCTAGAGCTGCCGACGCCAATACAAACATGCAAGAAAATAATGGACGACAGTATGCGTCAAAAGGCCATATCTAACTGGCTCAACACAAACGACTCCAGAGTAACGAAAATATTCTGGAATTCTTATGACAAAAAGAAAACTGAAAGCCTCTTGGGACTACCCAGAAGTCAGTGTGCACTATTAGTGGGCATACTAACGGGCCACTGCCTGATAGGGGAACATGCCCACAGATTAAAGCTAATAACCAGCGATGGCTGCAGGAATTGCCAAATACCAAACGCGAAAGAAACTCTAGAAGCACCTTCTATGCGAATGTCCTGCACTCGCTAGAAGGAGAGTAAAGTGCCTAGGAGCTCACTTCTTCAACGATCTTGAAGGAGTCGCAGGACTCAGTTGGAGAAGCCTCTTGAGCTTCGCCAACGAGTCGGGTTCCTTCAAGCTCAACGACGATCTTCTGGTAAGGGCCAGCAACGACACGGGATGAGTACCTATTATATGTGGTATCGCTATGGACCCCAGCGGTCTATGCGGAGTCGTCTAGGCTGCCACCCTACCTAACCTAACCTTGGTACTTTAGCCTTTGTGAGAAGATCGACCACTTTATCCCCTCCTACACCGAATCCTCGAGGTACGACGTCTTCAGTTTTACCCATATATACATACGTCAAACTGGTACAGTCGAGAATGGATAAATGAGCAAGATTCGACAAAAGAAACCTACCCCTACAAGTGAGACTTCAAATAAGCAATAACTTTAGATAGAATGAAGCTAGCGACTTGAAAAATTCGACAAATATTTGTAGAATGGGTTAGTTAATTGATTTTGAGAATGGTCAACATCCTCCTGAATGAATGCCAACTGGTCATATAGGAAACCCACTTTTAATGCAAATGGTCGTTGGTACTTTTGGTATCACCACTAGATCTGTACAAGTTTAGGGTACATACGCTTCGGACTCCAGGCCGAAGCGAAGCTGCGGTCTGGTTCATATATTATAATATTTTCTCCATAAGTGCAAAACGCATAAGTGCGAAACACGCTTAAGTGAAATGGAAATGTATGAAAGACCCATCATAAACACAAGCAAATTGCAAAGGATGAGTGCAATGGTTTTTCGCATGCGTATATAGCTCAGTAAAATTAAGTAAATTTTTCGGAAATATCATGAAAGGTCTAGAAATGATATTAATCCTTTTTACAGATCAAACATAGAAGGTAAGCTTTACTTTTGGCAGATCAAATTCTGAAAAATGTTAACTCTTTTCTTTAAATATTTTCCTTTATAACTTCAAACCGGTACCTCAGATCGACAAATTTAATGTGATGTAAATTGAATAGCGTTAAATTCTGCATCCAACGCACGAATCAAAGTCGAATTTCAGTTCAGCAGTATAGTCCGAATCGATGGTCGCCAAATGAATTTTTTTAAGGCTTAGGAGAAAAATCACATTTTATAAATTTTTCGAGTTCACAGATCTTTGAGACGGATGCTCCGGATTAAAAACTGGTAAAATAAAAGATGAACATAATTTGATATCAAGTCTAATACCTCAGACACACGATGTACCCGAATGATTATTCCCATTCAAATTGTAATTCAATTTCGTGTCTGTCCGCGTGAATGATCATTCGAATATTCGAACATCATCATTCCCATGAAATTATGCCTGCAGTCATAAATGATAGCACTTGCATCTGGCTGGAGATTTTCAGGTCTGCTTGTCGATGCGGGAAACACGTAGAGCTTACGACTAGATTCCTACTGCAGGCGAAGTCAACAAGTCGCTGGCCGTTGTTGTTACAATACATTCTTCATGGAGACTGTGGCCTCCAGTGGTCCCCCGGTGCCAACTTTCATTTCCGATTTTCGCGTTAAAATCTCCCAGCAGCATTTTGACGTCGTTTGTTGTTGTTTGTTTTTTGTGAGTTGAAGAAAGTCTCAAGGTGGGCGTAGACCTCGTCTTTTACTGCGTTTTCTTTAACTTCATTGAGGGCGTGCACACTGATGAGCCAGAGATTGAAGAATCGAGTCTTAATGCGAATCGCACACAACCGTTCATTTTTAGGCTTGAAGTCAATAATGTGCAGTTTGAGGGGATTGTTCACTATCAATGGTACTCCAAACTGCTTGAGGTCCGATGGCTTGCCACTTGTAAAAATTGTGTGCGATTTCTTGTCATTGATCTCGCTGCCAAGCCAATTTGTTAATTGTAATGCTCAGTTTGTACTTTTCGACCTGTTGATGGAGGGTCTTCTCGGCCCCCGGTTTGTTCAGGGAGCGTACATTCTAGGATCCGAAATAATAATCCTTTAGTCGTTTGCGTGGTCGTCGTCGTTGATCCGTCCAATCCGAGGCATTTGTTCCAGGTTTCTTGACGTGGAGTAGTTTTTCCAAACTGTCTTATCGCTAAGACTTGACCTTCTGCGGTTTGAAAAACTGCCGTTACCAGAGGGCGAACACGTGGAGGACTATGGAAAAGGTCTTTTGCGCCCCAGTCTGACACATAAATCCTCTTTTATCGAAAAGATGAATGCCTTCAGTAGGAATCGAACCAGGACCCAGTGAACAGAAGGCGAACGTGCTAATTGTTGCGATGTCCAGACTATTTATACGCGCTAATTAAAACAGCTTATATTATTAATGCGACAAAATGCAGCAAAAAAAATGAGAAAAACTGCATCTACACTTTGTAAAAATGCGCCAAAAACCGAATTATACACAAAATGTTGTGAAAATATAAAAAATACATCATTTCAAATTTTACACCAATTTTAGTATAATTTTCCGAATTTTTTAGACATTACATAAAATTTGTTGAAATATAAATTCTTGATGTGTATATGAGCGGAAAGATAAGTAAAATTAATTGATTTTGAGAGAAAATTTAAATTTACTTTCACAGGTCAAGTACCACCAGAATTGTTCTGTGACATGGACGGAGTTTATTAAGGCCATTGTGGATACGAGTTGTAATGGCATCCAGTGCCGTCGTCGTACTGTGCATCCTTCTGAAGCCGTGCTGGTGGTTTGCAAGCTGGATGTGGGCCGCAAAAACAGGGTAGATTAGTGCTTCGAGCGTTTTAGCAACTGGTGATAGAAGTGTGATGGGACGATAGGACGCGCCAAGTGTCGCTTTTTTCCCTGGTTTCAGGATTGGGATAATTATCCCTTTCTTCCAGAGTTCCGGAACGATCAGTGATGTGATGGATAGATTGAATGTAGCCATGAGGTATTCAATAGCTGGTGAGTCGAGGTGTTTAAGCATTGCAATTGAGATTCCATCAGGTCCCAAGGCTTTCGAGTTGTTCGCTTTCCTGATTTCTGCAGCCACTTCGTCCGCGGTGAAGACAGGTCTGCAATTCGGTTAGGGATCCTTCTGCGGATTATCCGCTCTTGTCTCTCTGGTGAAGGATGTTCAATAAACTGCCTATTGAAGTGACTTGCGCAGTGGGCAGGGCTGCTGGCTGAGTTTTCTCCAAACTGGATGGCGACATTCCCTTTCTGTTTCGGTGGATTAGACAGGGCACGGACTGTCGACCATAGTTTGCTTATACCTGTGATCAGGTTGAATTCATTCAGATGCGTACTCCATTTTAGCCTCTCGTGTTGAATTTCACAGTTCATTCTGTGAATTTTGTCTCTCTCATCTGAGCGGCTGAGGTAGGAAAGTTGGGCCGAATTTTCGGAATGCGTCCTGCAGGAAATAATTTCGCAGTCGCTATATGAAGGACTTTCCTGATATTGGACTCGGCCTAACGTAAGTCGGTGAGAGTTGGCAGGGCGAGGAATTTAGCACTAGTATATTTATTTATTTATTAAACCAACGGACGACAGTTTAGAAAATTTAATCAAGCAAATCAAATATAAATTTTTTTAATTTATCCTTATTTGTATTAAATAAATCCAAATTTCCACCAACGAAATTCCCGATGGTCTTCAATCTCTCAATTGGTGAGTTAGTTACATAATTACTTCTAAATGCCTGTAAACAAAATAAATCATGATTTCTTGTACTTCTGCTAGGAATTCTGAAAGACAATTCTTCGAGAATGTCAGCAGCATCAACAACACCATTAACTAAATTCACTAAAAAAAATGCATCGTAATAACATCTTCGAGTCTCAAGAGTATTGGTATTAAGTATAGCCTGAATTTCCGGATAATTAATGTGTTCATAAGTTACATGCATTTTATAGGCTATATATTTAAGAAATTTGTGCTGAACTTTTTCAAGTGTTGCCGTATGTGTTTTGTAGTAAGGGTTCCATACAACAGACATATATTCTAATTTACTCCTAACTAATGAAAAATATAAGGATTTAAGCGCATGGATATTATTAAAATCCGAAGAATTTCTAATAATGAATCCAAGCATTCGATGGGCATTTTGGGAGAGGTAATTAATATGTTCTGTAAAATTTAAAGCTTCATCACATATAATTCCATGATCTTTAATCGAGCTTACTTGTGTAAGTGGAACATTATTAATAGAATAAGTGTGCTGGAAATTGGTTCGACTTCTATGAAAAACAATAAATTGGCATTTCGATAAATTAAGTTCAAGCTTGTTAGAAATGCAATTATTAAAATTAGTCTGAAGGATTGAGATGTCATTATAATTTGTTGTTTTGAAAATTTTACAGTCATCCGCGAATAGCAAAATTTCAACATCCTGAAAAATATTATTATTTATATCATTAATACGGGGGCGACCGGTAGCGCAGTGTGTTGAGGCATCAGTCTCATGTTTGACTACCGGCGTTTCGGGTTCGAATCCCGTCCACGACAACGTTCGTGGCCATGGATGTGCAGGAGGTGCATGCTGGCAACTGCATTCTCTGAAACCAATTTATGCCAACGAAACGTCAACTAGGCCAGATGGAACAGTTGACGCGCTATGCCCCACAAGGGGTTAGGGCAATTGAGTATATCATTAATAAATATTAAGAATAGAAGTGGACCTAAGTGGGATCCCTGTGGAACACCTGATGTTGAAAAGAATGGTTGAGAATAGCTATTATCGATATTTACAATTAAAGATCGATTTCTAATGTAATCATTTAACCAAGCAAACATCGGTCCAAAGAAACCAAAATTTTGTAATTTTTTCGATAGAAGTTCAAAATTAACTTTATCAAACGCCTTCGTCAAATCTGTGTAGATAGAGTGAACTTGAGAAAATTTCATGAAAGCCTTGTAAATATAATTCTCGTAAGAGACAAGATTAGTGGCAGTGCTTTTCCTCGAGCAAAACCCGTGCTGGTTAGGAATAATTAATGGTCGAACTAAGGGGGTTATCGAATCTGTAACCAGACTTTCAAATAATTTTGGGATGCATGACAGGATGTTTATTGGTCGGTAATTTTTTATGTCAGCTCTATCGCCCGATTTATAAATAGGTAAAACATAACTTGTTTTCCATTGCGATGGAAAGTTACCGGAAGCTAGAGATTTATTGAAAAGCGTAAGCAGTGGATATACAAGATTTACAGCACAATTTTTAATAAAGATTGGAGGAATTCGATCGGGTCCCGCACTTTTCGAAGTATCTAACTCAATCATTTTTTTGTAGAGTGAATCAGAGTCAATTGAAATATGCGAAAGATTAAATGAATTATTATAAAGGCGGATCTAACAAGGTACTACCGGCACTATAAACACTTGAAAAAATTTCAGCAAATAAATTAACAATTACTGAACGGTCTGAACTACCGACTCCATTTAAAAACATAGTATCTGGTCAGCCACTATCAGCTTTTCGAGAATTTACATGCTTCCAGAAGTATTTTATATTGTTGGGAACCTGCGACTCTATTTTGTATATGTATCGTTGGTAATCAAGTTTAGATTGTTGTTTGCATAGTGATCTTAATGTTGAAAAATTATAATAATCTAATTAATTTCCAGTTGATTTATAAATCAAGTGAGCAATTTTTTTTATCATTAATTAGTTTTTTAATTCACTTGAAAACCATTTCGGAAAGCTATCAGCATTTAAGCGAAAACTGGGAATATACAAAATAATTAAATCATTTAAAGCATTATAGAAAAAAGATACTGCTTCCTCAAGTGGTAAATTTTGCAGATCGGACCAATTAAATATATTTAACGCTGCATTCAAATTAGTATAATCTGCATTTTTTAAATTATAGACTACAGGTGAGTTACTGCTATTAGCTTTATGATTAACAGATGCTAAATGCACAATTTCAAGTGCAGAATGGTAAAAATCTATTGATAATAGCGGATCATTTGATTCTAAAACATTAACAGTATCTAAGTTTGAAAAAATCAAATCAAGTAAATTATTAGAAACATTCTTAATGAAATTGAATTGATTAAATTAAATTAAATATTGAGTGAAGCTATTCCAGTCAGCCTTGTTGTGGTTGACATAAGTACGATGTTCGACAGATACGATATCTGTTGGTTTGTCGAACCTTATCACGATCGGTAAATGGTCCGATGATAGTGTAAGGACCGACTCCCATTGTGTTTCATTTGTGAGGCTAGCACTGGCAATCGTAATGTCTGGAGAGCTGGAACAGGTACCGGCAATACGGGTGGGAGTGTCATCATTCAATGTACAGACATCTGAAGCGTCAAGTTGTTCTGCAATGGAGATACCTCTGGCGTTAAGATGTGAGTGCCAGAGTTCATGGTGAGCGTTAACCAGTGAGGGAAGTGTTGATATGGTAACCTGAGGGACAACTGAATACCGGTGGAATATATTCAGTATGTTGCAAATTGCAATATCGACACTGCCTGATTTTATGGCGATGGTTTGCACTTCCATGGTGATGTCGTTGTTGGTGATATCTATTTCCCGGTATTGCACGGAATGGTGAATGATGAAAGCAAGCCCTCCTCCAGCGTTGGTCAATCTGTGTTTCCTGATGATAGTGTAATCTCCATGAGCGTTGAGGGACGAATTGGGATGTAGTTTCGTCTCCTGGATGGCTCCAACTTGAATGCGGTGTATGTCCATGAATGAAGCGAGTTAGCCGATTTTGTTTTGCAGCCCGTTTCGGTTTAGTTGGACGAGTGAGAGCGTATCGAAAATGGCGATCAGTGGTGCAGTCGTAAGGTTGTTTTGTTGGGGAATCTTACTGGGACTATTCGCAGGAGTTGTTATTGTTGTAGCAATGGTCAGAAGTTCGTTGTGTGAGTGTGTTACATGTTGTGTTGTTCTTCGTCTTCCTCGGTGTTGAGTGATAGGAAGGTAGCTGCCTCTACGGTGTTTTCCCACAGCGATCTGGGGGTCAGGTGTGTGGGTGCAGCTGGGCATCTGAAAATGTGGTCTACATCAGGAGGTGTACCATTGCAGGCGGGGCATGTGTTCGTAACATCCCGATCAATGCGAGACAGGTAGGAGTTTAGACTCGAACACCAACCCGACCTAAGTTGGGCAAGTGTCGTCCTCGTTGCTCTCGGAAGCGTTCTCTCGTCTGGAGAGATGGCTGGTGGTTGTGTCGAGAGGACTTTGTTTGGACCTAGTCTCGCAATTGATGCTTGTACTTCCTCGTGGTGTATTGCTGCGATGGCTGTTCTGTATGCGTTGTTGTCGAAGGGGTCCCTTTTGTACCTCTGGACGTCTCTTTCGAGGTCCCTCAAATCACGCCTGACATGCTTTGGTGGCGGCGTCTTGTCTATGAGGTCAGAATTGGGGTGCTCCTCACGATAACAACCCACCAGGTACTGTTTTGCAAGAAGTTTGTTGCGGTCCCTTAGAGGCATCGTCCTCGTTTCCTAATGTAGATGGTCCTGGGAAGACATCAGGAGACAGCCAGTTACAGTCTGGAGGGCGGCATTTTGGCAGGCCTGGATGTTATTCCATTGTGATCGACATTACCCTAAGCTCTGTTAATATGCTTGACAGAGTTCAGAATTGGAGAGTGGTGGACAGGCTAACCATGTCTGATCACAGGGCTATCCAGTTTGAAATTCTGTATGGCAGAAAGCGGAGTAGCGAACGCAAACGTATAAGAGTGCCAAAAAATACTGATCGTGTTAAGTACGAGACCTATTTATTGGAACAAGTCGAGGATATTCAAGACGGAATACCTCGGAATACGGTCGAGATAGAGCGAACAGTGGAACAACTGAACTCCGCTATTAATCGCGCCTTCGAACACGCTTGTCCCTCCACAGTAGTGGACGAAAAGGACCCAACACCATGGTGGAGTAGGGAACTGGAGTCTATGAAAAAAGAGACAAGGAAAGCCTTTAACCGTTACATGAGGGAGAGAGACTCTCACTCTTGGGAACTATACAAGGATAAAAAGAGGGAGCTGAAAAGAACCTTACGTCTTCGGAAACGAAATACGTGGAGGGAATTCTGCTCTAGCATGAAGGATACGTCGGAAGTATGCAGATTACAGAAGATGATATCAAAAGACACTGCTTCGAAAATGGGGCTGATACGCAAAGTTGATGGTTCCATGACAGAAACAGTGGAAGAAACGTTGCAGGCCCTGATGGAGGTACATTTTCCTGGAAGTTTCAAGTCAGACCAACCATGGCCTCAAAGTAACATGGGAGCTGGTGGGGTAAGTCAACAAGAAGCTGAGAGGATAATAACTCCAAATGGAGTCAAAAGTGCTATAAACTCTTTTGCTCCATTTAAAACGGCTGGAATGGACGGAATATTCCCGGCACTATTACAGTGGGGCATGAGCGCTCTACTAGATAGGATCCGGAATATATTCGTCGCCTGTCTTTCAGCAGGCTACATCCCGAAGGCATGGAGGGAGGCTTAAGTGGTCTTCCTGCCTAAACCGGGAAAGAAAGACTATACAGAGGCAAAGTCCTTCAGGCCGGTTAGCCTTACATCATTCCTGTTGAAAACAATGGAAAAGGTGTTGGTGGACTACCTGGAGAACACCACGCTAATGTATAGTCCTCTGAGTAGGTGCCAACATGCTTATAGAGCAGGCAGATCTACGGAAACCGCTCTACATGAACTTGTTAGAGTTGCAGAGAGAGAGATTAACAATGGCGGGATCGCTATGTCTACTTTTATGGATATAGAGGGTGCTTTTGATAAAATCTCCTTTACCAAACTAAGGAACGCCCTGACTGAGCGGGGGGTTGATTACATTATAATTAAGTGGATCGACTCTATGCTTAAGCAGAGGGCGGTAAATCTTAGCACTGGATGTGACAGAATACGGGGTAAGGTAGTCCGAGGATGCCCACAAGGAGGTGTTCTTTCGCCTCTACTGTGGAACATCACCGTGGACAGTCTTCTCTGGAAACTGGACTCGATGGGCGTACACACTGTAGGATACGCCGATGACTTGGCACTCACGGTCAGTGGAAAGTTCATGGACACAATTCTAGGTTGCATGGGACAAGCTCTCAAAGTAACCGAAGAATGGTGTAATGAGCAAGAGCTAACCATAAACGCTAGTAAATCAAACACTATGATTTTTACTCGTAAGAGGAAAGACATAGAGATAACTCCCTTACGGCTTTTTGGTTCGGAAATCAAGGTGTCCAAGGAAGTGAAGCATCTAGGAGTTACCTTAGATGCGAAACTAACTTGGAATGTTCACGTTGATGAAAAGATCCAAAAAGCGAAAAGGATTTTGCATCAATGTAAGAGAGTGTGTGCTCGTAGGTGGGGAATTTCACCTAAAGCGACACACTGGATTTACACAATGATGGTAAGACCTATTCTAGCCTATGCATCAGTGGTATGGTGGCCAAAAGCCATGCAGAATACCACAAAGCAGAAGCTAGATGGGGTACAAAGGATAGCTTGCGTAAGCATATGTGGTGCAATGCGCACCACACCAACGCGAGCAATGGAGGCATTGCTGGGACTGCCGCCATTGGACTTATTTATAAAGAAAACGGCGGCGCTTTCGGCAATACGCATGGAAAGGGATGCCATGTGGCATCGCTTTGGAACTAGCAGCGGTCATAAGAGCATCCTAGACATTATTCATGATGAGGTCAGGGAGACTCTAATGCCGGTAGAAGGCATGAGTAGACGTAGGGTAGTTGAAAGACTACACAAGACTCACATTGCAGATGGAAACATACATAATGAGTGTATGTACAATGACATCAGCATTTTTACTGATGGCTCTTTAATGGACGGTAAAGCGGGGGCGGGGGTTTACTCTGAAGAGCTAAACCTAGCATGTGCGCTTAGTCTAGGAGAGTATGTGTCCGTATACCAGGCAGAAATGCTTGGCTTGTTGCATGCGTTGGACCACTTGCTTGAAGGTCAGGTGCGGGGGAAGAAAATCCTTATTGCACTGGACAACCAATCGGTGATCAGACGCATGCAGCAGACGAAGATAAACTCTAAACTGGTACTAGAGTGTGTCCGGAAGCTCAACACGTGTGCCTCAGAAAATGAGGTTACGCTGATGTGGGTAAAAGGACACATAGGTACAACAGGAAATGAGGCGGCGGATGCCCTAGCAAAACAGGGATCTGCGGCAACTTTCATTGGCCCAGAACCCAGAATTGCTCTGGGGAACGGCATGATTGGAGCGAAGGTTGGGAAGTGGATGGACTCCATGCATCAACAAAGATGGCAGGAGCTAGTCACTTGCAAACAAGCTCGAAATGCAATAACCAGCCCTTTAGGCACGGAAGCGAGAAAGGTACTTAGTTATAAACGGAGTACCCTAAGCTGGATAACTGCCTTGGTCACAGGGCATGGTAATTTTAAGGCTCATCTGGCCAAGATGAAAATCGGGGAAGATGACGTTTGCAGGCTATGCCTGGAGGAGGCCAAGACGGCAGCACACATTGTGTGCGAATGTCCAGCACTGGCTAGCACGAGGTTGAGGATCACAGGCAGGCACACGATAAGTGTAGAAGCCATGAGTGAACTCAGCTTCAAACAAATGCTAGCAATAACACGGGACTCAGTGATGAAGAAAGAGGTCGACAATTATCAGTCGACATCTGGAAGCCACTGATGACCGGGAGGGGGCGAAAAGGGACCCAAACGTAAGTGGTCTGCTTCGGCTATCCCCCATAGTATATAATAATAATATTCCATTGTGTGTCACAGAGATTCTGTGACCACACTGGAACCGCATAGTTGGCTACAGACCTTCCGACTGCTTTGTATGTGACCAGTAGGGTCTCTTTATCCTTACCCCAGGCGCTACCGGCCAAGGCTTTAAGGATCTTGTTCCTTCCGCGCATCCTGTTACACACTGTTGTTGGTAAGTTGGTTGAAAATCGAGATCTCAAGTTGCATCTTGACTTCCTTCGTCCAGGTGGTGAATAATATTGCAGAGGATTTGGGCGCGGATACGATTAAATTCTTGCCCATGAAGAAGGAGTTAAGCTGTTCCAGGTAAGCATTTATTCGCTCGCACATTTCCGTGATGTCACTCCCTATTGCCAGGATGGAGCAGTCGTCTGCATAGGAGATAATTTCGATTCCTTGAGGTGGGGTTGGAATTCCAGATAGGTAAAGGTTGAACAAGGAGGGAGACAAAACTCCTCCTTGTGGCACACCTTGTTTGATCCTCCTTAGCTTCGATTTTTTGCTCCTGAATTTGGTATAGGATTGCCTGCCCGCGAGGTAGTTGGCAATCTATTTTGTAATATGCGTTGGAAGAGATGTATTGTAAAGTTCGGACAGAAGTGCTGAGTGACTGACTGTGTCGAAAGCTTTCGACAGGTCAAGTGCCACCAGAATTGTTCTGTGACATGGACGAGGTTGGTTGAGGCCATTGTGGATCCGAGTTGTAATGGCATCCAGGGCCGTCGTCGTACTATGCATCCTTCTGAAGCCGTGCTCGTGGTTTGCAAGCCTGATGCGGGCGGCAAGAACAGGGTGAATCAATGCTTCGAGCGTTTTGGCAACTGATGATAGAAGTGTGATGGGACGATAGGACTCGCCGAGTGTCGCTTTTTTCCCAGGTTTCAGGATTGGGATTATTCTCTCTTTCTTCCAGAGTTCCGGAACGACCAGTGATGTGATGGATAGATTGAATGTGGCCGTGAGGTATTCGATAGCTGGTGTGTCGAGATGCTTAAGCATTGTCATTGAGATTCCATCAGGTCCCAAGGCTTTAGAGTTGTTCGCTTTCCTGATTGCTGCAGCCACTTCGTCCGTGGTGAAGACAGGTATGTCGGTAGTTCGGTTGTGAATCCTCCTTCGGATTATGCGCTTTTGTCTGTCTGATGGAGGATGTTCAATAAACTGCCTATTGAAGCGACTTGCACAATGGGCAGGGTCGGAGATTGAGTTTTCTCCGAACTGTATGGTGACATTACCCATCTGTTTCGGTGGATTAGAGAGCGCACGGACTGTCGACCATAGTTTGTTAATACCTGTTGTTAGGTTGCATTCATTCAGATGCGAACTCCATTTTGACCTCTTATGTTCGGCCACTTGTCTTTGGATTTCACAGTTCAGTTCATGAATTCAGGGATCGTCTGGGTTAGTGCTCCTGATGTTATCTCTCTCGTCTGCCAATCTGGCGGCTGTTGTAGGAAAGTTTGGCCGAATTTTAGGAATGCGTCCTGCAGGAATAAATTTTGCAGTCGCTTTATTGAGGACTTTCCTGATATTGGACTCGGCCTAACGTACGTCGGTGGGAGTTGGCAGGGCGAGGAATTTAGCACTAGTTTACTGAGTGAAGCTATTCCAGTCAGCCTTGTTGTGGTTGACAAAAGTACGATGTTCGACAGATACGATATCTGTTGGTTTGTCGAGCCTTATCACGATCGGTAAATGGTCCGATGATAGTGTAAGGACCGGCTCCCATTGTGTTTCATTTGTGAGGCTAGCACTGGCAATCGTAATGTCTGGAGAGCTGGAACAGGTACCGGCAATACGGGTGGGCGTGTCGTCATTCAATGTACCGACATCTGAAGCGTCAAGTTGTTCTGCAATGGAGATACCTTTGGCGTCGTTGTTAAGATGTGAGTGCCAGAGTTCATGGTGAGCGTTAACCAGTGAGGAAAGTGTTGATATGGTAACCTGAGGGACAACTGGATACCGGTGGAATATATTCAGTATGTTGCAAATTGCAATATCGACACTGCCTGATTTTATGGCGATGGCTTGCACTTCCATGGTGATGTCTTTGTTGGTGATATCTACAATATTTCCTGGTATTGCACGGAATGGTGAATGATGAAAGCAAGCCTTCCTCCAGCGTTGGTCAATCTGTGTTTCCTGATGATAGTGTAATCTCCATCTCTCCCTTGAGGGACGAATTGGGATGTAGTTTCGTCTCCTATATGGCTTCAACTTGAATGCGGTGTATGTCCATGTATGTCCCGTTGCGGTTTAGTTGGACGAGTGCGAGCGTATTGAAAATGGCGATCGGTGGTGCAGGCGTAAGGTTGTTTTGTTGGGAAATCCTACTGGGTCTATTTGCAGGGGTCGTTGGGGTTGACTGAAAGCTCGTGTGGGTGCTCACTGGTGTAGGAAGGCGAGGCGTGTTAGACGAGTTCGCTGCTTGTGGTCCTCGATTTCTGGACTGACTGGCAGTAAATGAAGGACTCCAGTGCCTGTAATGGTTTAGTCCGGAGCAGCTCCTCAGGTGACACCACTCGTCGCAGCAGTAGCATCTCACGGACGTCGCATTAGAATGCAGCTCTCTGTTGCATACGCAACAGATCCATGGACCTAGGTTGCTTTGAATGCCGGCGCGAAGAAGTAGTATTGAGAGCAGTTGCTTCGACCTTCGAGATGTGTTGCTCACAATAAACACAAAAAACGAATGGGGCGACCGGTAGCGCAGTGTGTTGAGGCATCAGTCTCAAGTTTGACTACCGGCGTTCCGGGTTCGAATCCCGTCCACAACATTCGTGGCCTTGGATGTGCAGGAGGTGCATACTGGCAACTGCATTCTCCGAAACCAGTTTATGCCATCGAAACGTCAACTGGACCACATGGAACAGTTGACGCGCTATGCCTCACAAGGGGTTAGGGCAATTTAGAGAGAGAGAGAAACATGGACACATATCCTTCTTGCATTGAAGGGGCTTGGCAGCTATTGGTGGTTGTAAAAACGGGCCGCTCCGGTACGTAGAACCGACTGCCGCAGCAACGTATTCGGAAAATTAAATTTTTGTGCTGTTGCATTATCATTATACCCTATATATCTTTTATGTATACCTATAAAATATTAATATATAATACCTCAATGAAGGCTCCATAAATACAGCAATATGCATGGGAATGAAAAGGGTCACTTTATGAATCGATTTTACTATCTCTGTCTGGAATCTGGATGCATAATGGAACGCCTACGTCACCTATATATATATATATATATAATATGATTAAATGTATCTATAACTCCCGATCAAATAAATGTAAAAAGCTCTATGTGCTAGATGACTGTTAAAGGTCATACATACTCTCCCGTAAAAATGAAATTGATCAGTTGGGAACTAAGGGTACTTTCCTTACAAAGTTCCCCCCTGTGTTTGTCTATAAATCTTGAATAAGACTAAGACTATTGGACGCTACACACTGTGAAAAGGTAAATATCATCAATGTTGGTATTCTAGTAGATGGGGCGACTGGTAGCGCAGTGTGTTGAGGCATCAGTCTCATGTTTAACTACCGGCGTTTCGGGTTCGAGTCGACGACGTTCGTGGCCATGGATGTACAGGAGGTGCATGCTCGCAACTGCATTCTCCGAAACCAGTGTATGCCGACGAAACGTCAACTGGGCCACATGAACCAGTTGACGCGTTATGCCCCAGAAGGGGTTGGGGCAATTTAGAGAGATATTCTAGTCGGTGAGCATGTAAGTTAAACTTGTAAAAATGTGGATAAGGAGGAGAACATTTCCCAACTGCTCTGTCCAGCGCTGGATGGCAAGGAATAGTCTACTTCTTTGATGATATGAGGGATCTATTAAGTGCTCGCGAGGATCAACTCCAAAAGCTTTTAAGGTGTTTCAGTTAGTACACTATAAAGGATGTTTGGAGTCATAACTTCCAAGTGGTATCAACTATCAAGTGGTCTACGTATGCTGTGTCAGTCATGGCAGCCTAATCAAATCTAAAAGCAGTTAAACCAATTGGTTATATTGCACCGTCGGCTTGTGACGAATTGTTGAAGTTGGGGTATCCCTCAACTGAGGATGGAGATCGTAGCTGGTCGCTCAGACCCGCCATGACCCCTAAGTGCCAGTATCGCCTCAGAATTGACCGAGAGTGACGCGTGCTCGACACTAGCTCTGTCGGTAGTGTGGACGGACTTGGTGCTGGCCAAACTGCCTCATCATCGCTACAAAATAAAAAAAAACTCACGCGTCTGCCCGATTGCCTAGACAACACGGAAGACCCTTAAAGGACTCATGACAAAAAAATATCGACCGCGAAATTCCTTAACGTCCGCGCCACTAGCACGGGAGCCACCTGATGACAATGGGGCTCCGGGATTCAGGAAGCGAAAAGTTAACGCTTATTCAGAATTCATTATAATTACTTATTGCTTAAGAAGAATTTATGAATTAATAATATAACTTTTCGAGATACTCTTATCTCTAAATTCTATAATATTTGTTTCGTTTTGTCTTTTTAGGGGTTTGTAGTAAAAACAAAACCCTTATGAAATCGGTCAAATGTCTGTCTGTCCGTCTGTCCATGAAATATCTCGCGAACGGCTGAAGCTACATATATAAAATTTTGTGGGGATATGTAGAATTATTACGATTCACCGGAGAAAGCGATTCGTTGTAATAGGCTGACTTTAAGGGGAGGGAAATGAAGGTAAAATTTTTTTTTTCATCTGGTATAGGCAAGTGGGGTATCATGGGAAAGGTAACGTTGAGTACATTCCATTTTTAGTATTTTAATCGAATTTGAAGAGAGGGGAAAAGAGGTAGAGGGGAAAATATGTGATCCGAGTTGGCCCCGCCCCCCTTGCATTTCGAGACCGTTACACTTAGAAATACGAAAATTTGCAGAAGAACGGCTAGAATAGTAAACCGAAAATCGCAGAATTTCGGTATCTCATCAAAAAAGGTTAATAATAATACTTTTCTATAGTTGCAGTTAGCACACCCCTGCACCCCTTAAGCATAGCCTAGGTCAAAAATATTGATAGCCAGTGATAACCAACATCATTGGCAATAATATCTCTAAGTTTCATTACAATCACATAATATTTAGTAATATTACATTCATTTAAATTTAGGCATTCTGACACTCTCCACACAAAAAATGCACCTACCGGCCTCATACGTGTGAGTACTACTTTCATGTTGTTTTTCGTCGTGCGAATTGCAGTTATTTAATTAATCATTTTTGAAAGGGTAAATATTGGTTGGGGGCGCTGTGTCGTAATTGGCCAACTTTACCGGGTGAAAGGGGGACACCCCCTATGGAGGCGAAATTAAGGTCAAAAGTGAGGTATTGTGAGAAAGGTAATGTTGAGTACATTCCATTTTTTCCATTTTCTTTAAATTTGCAGAAAGGGGCACAATGGGGGAGGAGAAAATATTAGTTCGTGATTTGCCCCCCCCCCCCCCCCCTCCCTCCCAATGCTTTTCGAGACCGTTTACTTAGAATTATGAAAACTTACAGGAAGGTGGGCTCCAAATAGCATTTAAAATGGAAAATAGTGGAATTTGTATATCTTCTCAGAGTGGGTCAATAATAGTTTATTTCTATAGTTACAGTTAGCACATCCCTCCGTGCTTTAAACACGTTCGAGGCCAAAAGTACTGATGGCCAACGATAACCAACACCTTAGGCAATAATATGTTCTAAGTTTCGTGACAATCACGTAATATGAATTAGCATGTAAAATGTAAGTGGGTAAGACATTTTAATTATATTTTTTTTATCCATCTGAGTTGTATGAAGAAGAGTAAGGAGCAGAAATTTATATACCAAAAGAAGCGCTTGCCACAAAACCCTCGGATTGCGGGCGTAACCCTCAATATCCGGTTTCATTTTATAAATGAATGCTGGTAGCTAATACTTTTACATTCTTTGCAATTACCGAATAAAACTTACAAATACTTTGCATTATACTCTTCTAGTGTTACATGTGTGATCGCGATTGTAATTGATTAGTACGTGTACACGATAATGGGTTCAAACGCATCTAATACAATGCACCTGAAGCCGGAATGCTAGTCTTTCAATAACATGAGAGGAAGAAAAAGTGCAATAGCTCCCGAGAATAATCTCTGAGTTTGAAAAAATAGCGACTAAATGCATTTAAAATTATGTAACTCAATTAAAAAAAACTAAATTCAATCGTTTCCTTTCTCCTATACAAATCAAAGATTTTGAATTCCTTCGCAGATATACCGCACAAATCAACGTTGATCAGCATAAATAATGACAGATGTGGGAAAATATTGGAGATAAAAGCACTAAAGGGTATGTGTTTTTCGTGTTTCTCTTCTAGACATCTATTTTCATTCCTTGCTTCCTCGTTATACCCTTCACGGATGTGATAGGATATATTAACTTTGTCATGAAGTTTGCAATGCACAGAAGGACGCATCTCCGACCATATAAACTATATATATATTCTTGGTTGGTATGACGAGACGAGTCGATTAAGCTTTGTCCGTCTGTCCGTCTGTCTGTCGGGTTCTATGTAAACTAGTCCCTCAGTTTTAAAGCTATGAAGCTGAAATTTTTTACAAAGACTTCTTTTTATTGCACGCTGTAAATATGTCGGAACCAATGAAATCGGACCACTACATCATATAGCTATATATCGGTTCAAAAATTCGTCTTTGTGAGGAAAACTTTTTTGTTTCTAAAGATATCTTTTTCAAATTTCACATTAATCAATAGTATTTTTAGTTAAATGATTTTTTCGAATTTAATTGAAATTGAACTACTCTATCATATAGCTGTCATAGGAACGACCGTTCCAAAAGCAAGTTTTTGTTAGAAAAACTTTTTTATTTAAAAAGATATCTTTACCAAAATTCATATTATTCAAGTGTAATAACTGCCAAACCACGTTGGTTGAAATCCGCCCACTATTTCATATACCTCTCATAGGAACAGTGAAATCGGAACAAGTTTTACTACTAATTTCAAAGTGGCAAATGTACCATAAGTCACGTCACGCGTGAAGGGTATCATACCTTCGGCTAGCTTGTTTTTATATTTTTTTTTTCTTTGTTTACTTTCTGTTCTCATACAAAAAAAAATACCGCTTAATAAAACTAACCAAATAGACTTTCTGTTACCTTTTTTACATCCCAATTCTGCCTAGAGAACCCCACTCTCGCTTTATGCTCATCTATACCCATGTCTTTGAGTGTCACCGTCCACTGTCGAACTCGAAATCGAACCTGTTATAAATATCCTCTGAATAGCTCAAGACATCCACACACACTTCACATAAACGTAAAGAATACCGATCCACTTGCACCATGTTCGAGTTTGACAGTGTATGGTGACACTTAGGCGCTGAATTTTGTTTTTATAACGGTCTGCGAATCTACTGGGACTCCCGGCACGCGTATGCATCACAATATATGTCGGTGTATGTCATAGTGCCGTGTAAAATCATGCACTTGTTCGTATTTTAAAGGCATACCTGTTGCGCTCTGTTTGGCGGCGAACAGGGTTCCCGGCGATGGTAGTTGCACAAGCAGCTCCAGTTCGGCAGGCCCCACGTCAGTTTTGTGCAAATTCCAACCACAGCAGAGACCGGAGCTCAATCCCACGACGTTCCATGCTCCTTTTTTTGTTCGGGTTTTTGACTGCGGCCGATTAGCGTTGAATCAGGTGAGATTTCCTTCGCAACAAGAGTTGGCTGACGATAGCTAGGTCCGAGTGGCAGGTTTTCTACCGGGTAGCGGTCCGCGGCTCTTTCAGAAGACCGCCCCGTCGTCCAAGTATGATCCTCTCGACTATTTTCCCGTCACTGAGTTTCTCTGTTCCGGCCGCCAGAAATGTCGTCCGCCTTGGAGGTTATTTTCTTTTAACCTGCTCACTTCTAGCGGATGGCGTTGCTAACGGTCAGACGGTTGTTCCTGTCCTGAAATTAGCCCATTAGTATGGGACCCTAGTCGGAATATTTAAACTAAACCTTTGTTCCCGAAATCCTTGTCTTCAATTTTTGCGTTTTATGACCGCCGCTATTGATCGGGTCGTGCTGGTACAACCAGATGGAAGTGTGCCGGCGAGTATTTTCACCAGGTACACTTGCAACTGAGTGTACCCCCGGCGCAACCGACACCAATTCCCCTGGCTGTCATTAATATGAAAGGTATTCATACCACCGCTCTATCCAAAGCGGTGGTATGAATACTTTTCATATTTGAGCCAAATCTATTTTATCTTTTATAATTGGATGACCTACAGAAACTGTGTTCGAGTTGTACCAAATTGATTGCCCTTACAATGCAAATTATTAGCAACCTACTAATTAAATTTCTGAAACTGAGCACTGAACTTCCATATGCTACAGGACAGAGGCTGAATAATTACAAAAGTCCATTAAACGTCAGCACAACCAATTCTTGACTGAAGGAAGTGCTTGCCGGTATCAAGGCAAATTGTCCGTACGATCAAACAAAGGCAAAACAAATTCCACGCTGTTACATTCAACAATTTGCTGTCATTTATTCAATCGACTCATTTCCTCAATTTTCCATTTCCAATTTTCATATTGACACGTTCTCGGAAAATCCGGCAACCAAGATTCGTAGCTGCAGGATAGCCATGCAACGAATATCACCGTTAGTGAATCGACCTATGTAGGTCAGTCGATGTCGAACCAGCTTTTTCAGCTGGCACTGAAAAAGTCTCTATTACGTAAATTGTCCACTGACCATGCATGGAATAGTTGGGAATTCGATAACATCACTAGGAAGTTAACTTTTCAGGCAGCAATCCATTAGCAACGGAAATTCGAAGACTTGAAGCCCCGTAAAGGACCTGAACTAGTATGCACTCATCGCGAAAATGCCTTGTGACCCATCATCCACTTCGGAATAGTGCATATGACGTCAATTGTCCTGACAATTACCCTATTAGCAGCCTTGATAATTGAGTTTAAGCCTTGCCGAGTGAGGGCAATCACTAACGACAAAATTTGCAGTTCTTTAATCTTATCAAGCGGTTGACTTGCAAATACAAAAACGGGTCAGAGGAAATAAGAAAAAAATTGCTACTCTAATTGACAGATGCTCGAAACAAAATGTCGATGCCATTGGGCGTATCATAATTAGGCAACACACCCGAGTATGCTATGCAATCTTTAAGGTCAGGTATATATCATAGGTTGAAGAGTTACCATGACTGGCCACAGCACACATGGATCGAACCAGCCCGAGCCCACAACGAAACGTTGAAGCTGACCCAAATCGACGTCCAGCAAGTCCTTTAGGTCAGCAAAGTAGTAGACCCCAAGAGTTGCCCTTCTAATAACTTCCAGGTCCGGGCATTCACAGAGGAGGTGAAAATTACACTCCTCTTCCTCCTCATTCCCACAGCTTCTATAATAAATAAATCATATGAATGTCGAAGCCTCCTGACGTGCTCTCCATCTGCACAATGCCCAATGATGACACCCACGATCGCACCAATGTTATGCCTTTTCAGCGACAGTAGCGTAGTGGAACGACCCATGTTTATCCAGGGCCATATCAGCTTTGTTCTATAATAAATGCTGCCACTTAGCCATCTCGTGCTAGTGATACTCAGTAACGTAGCTAAAGTATTTAGCGCCCGGGGCAAAACTTCAGTATGACGCACAACAACTCAAGTTGTTAGTGTAACTCTGTGGATTTATATTGCTCTATCGTGGTCGACTGCTGAAAAAAAACACGCCTAAAGGTCTAGACACACAGTGTCCGTACCAGGGCAGCGCCGTAGTCGCCCGTATACTGGCGATCTACGGTAAGCGAATTGTACCATATAAAACAGTCTGCTGGTCCACACGGACAACAGACAGTCACCTGCACGTCACGGGGCGGACCGTGCCCGTTTAGTTTGGTTTAATTCTTCTCGCTCACGGTGCGGTACGGAAAGAAATTGGACACACACATAGCCGAACATAACATAACAAGAGTTACCACTCCATAGAAGTTTCGCCTCTGCCAGGAGATTTGTATGTCTTGACAAATTGTATGGACTTCACAAGAAAGCTGACTTCGCCTTCGGCGGTAGATTTGTATGTATTGATTCTCTTGTGTATCTATACTGTGTAGTTTATACTATGTTTATACAATTTGTCGGGGGGCAAAGGCCGTCTCACAAGTCAGGATCCAGAATAGACTTACTGATCTATTTGAAACACGCATTGGTTTGAAACAGGGCGATGGACTGGCTCCGACGCTCTTCAACCTAGCACTGGAATACGTTATTCGGGCCATGAATTTGGACAACAGCAAGACGCTACTCATCAAGTCGACACAATTAGCAGCGTACGCCGACGACATCAACATCATGTCCCGAAGATTGGCTGACGCAGAAGAACTTCTGCATACGCTTGATACCGCTGCAAAGGAAGTTGGATTACGTATTAACGAGGGTAAAACTAAAATAATGATGCAATCGGTGACAAGGACACCTGCACAACCAAGCATCAATGTGGGGGACCTCAACATCGAGTTCGTGAACAACTTCATTTACCTGGGTTGCAACCTGTCAAGGGACGCCAACGAAACTGACGAAATCAAGCGACGGATACAGTTAGCTAATAAGACTTTTTTCTCGGTTCTCCCCATAATGAAATCGAAACATGTGCACAGAAACACGAAGCTCCGCGTGTACAAAACCATTATACGACCAGTGCTATGCTATGGCTGCGAAGCATGGACCCTAGCTCAAGCCTCCGAAAACATGCTAGACACTTTCGAACGTAAGGTTCTACGGCGAATTTTCGGGGCTGTTTGCGATCGAGATGGATGGCGCATCCGGTACAACCATGAGTTGTATGAAATGTACGATGAGCTGCAAGTCTCGAAAATCGTCAAACTACAACGACTTCAATGGGCAGGGCATGTACAAAGAATGGACGATGATCGCATGCCTAAGAGAGTAATGAATGCAGAACGAGTCGACGGAGCGAGACTGCGAGGACGACCGAGATCTCGTTGGGAGAGCTCAGTAGGTGTGGACGCCGCGCAGCTGCTGGGCTCCCAAAATTGGAGGACGCGGTCACGTTACCGAGATAATTGGAGGACAATGATCCAGGCGGCCAAGGCCCGACGTCGGGCTGTCGCGCCACGATGATGGTGATGATACAATTTGTCAATACATACAAATCTCCTGGCAGAGGCGAAACTTCTATGGAGTGATAACTCTTGTGGAATCTATACTATTTGACCAGGGGCTACCAGTAATCCCTGGAATATTTTCGGCCTACATCTTCTTCAAATTGTCGTGGATATTCCTTTTGTTTCTGTGTTATTTTCGCTGAATAAACAGTAGATGTGGGAGTGAAAGCGATCAAACGGGGAAAAAAAAGCGGTGCGATATTCTCGGGAGTGTGTGTCCTTTTTCTATTCGCGGAAGGACGGAAAAGGGGACGGCATTGTGAGGCTATCACCCCCACGTGCCTATTGCTCCGCCCCATAGACGAGGAAGCCGCATAGGAAGGCTCCGTCAAAAGCGCGGGGCTCCAGGTGAGCTTGTAGCGTTCTTTATACCCTAGACTTATAGTATAGGGTATATTGTTTTTGTCACGACGAAAATATGTAACACCTTAAAGGAGGCTCCGGAGGTATAGCAATGTATATATATAAATGATCAGAGTCACCTCCTGATTCGATTTAGCTATGTCTGTCTGTATGTCTGTCCGTTTGTCTGTCTGTCTTTCTGTCTGTCTGTCCGTCTGTCTGTCCGTTCGCACGATAACTTTCGATAGAATGAAGCTAGAGCCTTGAAATTTTGGTCAAATGTTGGTAGTATGATCTAGTTGGATGGTATTGGAATTGGGCATGATCAGGCCAAGAGAACGCCTACCTCCCCTACATATGTAAAATAATTAAATGTATCTATAACTCCCGATTAAAAAATCATGAAAAGCTCTAGCTTTGGTATTGGTACTACCCTACTTTTCAGGTTTTTTGTCTATGACTCTTGAACCAATTGACGTAGACATCTGATTTTTGGCATGTAACCCTGAGGGAAGAAGCTGCTTAAGGTTCTGTAAGCTGGGAATAATCAGATCAAACCCCTACAAATTTCAAAAAAATTAAATATTCCTTTAATTACGATAACTTTCGATAGAATGACACTACCGAGTTCAAAATTTGGTGGAATGTTGCTAGTAGGACCTACTTAGTTGGTATTGAATATGGGCAAGATCCGACCCAAGGAACACGAACCTCCCCTACAAATGAAACTTCATATAAGCGATAACTTTTGATAGAATGAAGCCAGTGACTTGAAATTTTGGTCAAATGTTCGAAGTAAGATTAAGTTAGTTGGCATTCAAGATGGGTAAGATCCGACCTAAGGAACCCCTACCTCCCCTAGAAATGAAACTTAAAATAAGCGATAACTTACGACAAAATAAAGCTAGAGACTTGAAATTTTGTTAAAATGTTTGTTGTAGGATCCAGTTGGCTAATATTGAAAATTCGTAAAATCTGACCAACGGAACCCCTACTTCCCCTACAAATAAAACTTCAAATAAGCGATAACTCTCGATAGAGTGAAGCTAGAAACTTGAAATTTTGTTTAAATGTTTGTAGTGTGATCTAATTGGTTGGTGGCAATGATGAGCAAGATCCGACCCAAGGAACCCCTACCTCCCCTACAAGTGAAACTTCAAATAAGCAATAATTTTCGATAGAATGAAGCTGGCGTCTTGAAAAATTCGACAAATATTTGTAGAATGGGTTAGTTAGATAATTGGTTTTGAGAATGGTCAAGATCCTACTGAATGAGTGCCAACCTCCCCTATGAACTGGCCATATAGGAGACCCATTCTTAATGCATATGGTCGTTGGCAATTGGTACTTTTGGTATCACCACTAGGTCTGTACAAGTCTAGGGTATATACGACTCGGACTGGTTTTCTGTTGTTTTTGTTCAATCATTTGCCACGTGATCGATTGCAAAACGAGAAGGATCAGAAGAATTTCACCGAATCGACCTCCTGACTCATCCTGGCGATCTTATACATAGTCTTCCGAGTTATTTAAAATTTGATACCTGAGTCCCTTAATTCGTTGTGGTTCGTTCAGGCCTTTGGCGTTTGAATCAAAGAACACAAGCGCCTTGATACACTCCAGCTCCATATCGTCCACATTAATATCTTTCAGGAAAAAAAAACTTTGATAATTCGCGCCCACATTCGCGATATATCCCAAATTGGGCGATAGCGGAAGCGGTGAATCTGGGCAATGCTTTGTAATAACGCAATTCTTACGCAGCAACAAAATATATTTTTTGTGCATCGATCGTCGTGACAATCCCAACAATAAATGTTCACCGGCATGGGCTCGCAACAGTGCCACTTTATCGTCCAATTGTAAATCATTAAACGCTGGTATAGGTTTGGCCTACTCGACCAACGTGAGCAATTGCTGCTTCATCGACTCACAGACATCGTTTATGCTGGCATATTGTTTATTTGCCATATTCGCATCATTCACGCCCATCTCCATTATAGCACCGGCTTTCGATTGGCGATTCTCCATTTCAGCCTTAAACAGTGATAGCAGTCCACGGCCTGGATCAGGTTCTTCGCTACTCGTTCAACGACAACTGAGTCGATCACGCTCATTCTGTACTACCTCTTTTTCCATACCGGCTTTGAAACATTTGCGCAGGCGACAATAGCGACATTGATTTCGTTTGTCCTTGTCGACAACGCAATTTCGTGAAAATTTGCACGTATATATGTGATTTTTCCTTACACTCCTACCGAAGAGACCCATCACAGCCCTTACAGCCATCACAGCTGGAAGCACCATAAGTATTTACCAGTTGCCCTATCACCGCATTTTGCACAAACCGTCAATGTTTGTGAAATAAATAAACAAATAAATTATTGTTACAACTAAAATTATTATTAGTATTGCTACTGCTCGAACTAAGTGCCGGACTTATATTCTGTTCGAACGGACTGGAAGCCGTGTGCCCGGAACCAAGCAACTGAGTATCACAATCTTTGTTTAGAAGTTCCTCTTTTGCAAAATTCCGCTCTATAAATAATTCGGAGTTCATCGTGACGTTCTCCTGCAGGTCCTTCATATTTTATCATTTTTCGACATACTAATCCCATTAGAATCAGTTTTCCGCCGCCCGCGCCCTGCTGGCACTCGTTTTGACTTTGAATTCGTGAAATCAGTCCGCGCTGCAGTCGTTGAAGTGTCGATCGCACGAATTCTCTGTTTACTAAAAGTTATTTGTGACAGTTCATCGCCATTTACGATGCGGTCTCACACGTCATTTTTATCTTTTAAAATATAAAATACGATAAAAAAAAATTTAAAACAAAAATTTAAATAATAAATATAAAAAAATTTTGAATTTGGATATTAGGCTGTTCCTCGACCTGGATTTAAAATGAGGAGATAGGCTTATAATTTTTTTCTCTCCCTCCCTCTGATGTGAACTTTTGTTTAATTTGGGGGATTTCGCAAAATGCGCCCGAAGTCCCACGGTAGGGAGGGTAAAGACGCGCTGGGCCCATACCATCTGGGGCCCGTAACTTGAGCCGTTCGTCATCTGAAGACTCTGTACCTGAGAGGGAAAAGGATCTGTCCCGTTCTATTTATATTTTCGGCCCTGTGCCAATTAGTAGTTTGGCTGAAGCAGCCCTGTATCCCTTCACGGGATTTTGTATCGATTTCGTGTTTTGGGAGTTTGACGTTCGTCGTCACCACTAGCTTTCTCATTTATCTATATCTTTTCACCGTTAGTTTATTTCACTTTTGTTTCTTGCTTTTGTTTACCGGGCAAACGTGCGATTCCTTCGTTGTACGTGAATGGAGGAGGCCGATGACTGCCGTGTTCTACTCACCCCACTACTCCCGACAGCTGAGCTGGTCTGCCAGCGCACGTCACGGGTGGTCATCAGAGAGGCTTTTTGTCACTTTAGGTGTACATAGGCCCTAACGGCCAATCCATACCCTCGCCCGCCGGTCTCCATTGCTACAAATATTGCCATCAGTTTTAATGGGCAGCCTGTAGGGAAGCTGGACAACTTCGTATACCTGGGTAGCATTGTAGACAAAAATGGTAGTACGGAGCAGGACATCGCTCGTTGCATCAACCAGGCTAAATGCGCATAAGGCATGCGGTCCAAAATCTGGCAAAGCAGTTATCTCTGTATCAAGACCAAGCTGGGCCCGTTTCGATTCCAAATACTGTCTGTGCTTTTGTATGGGAGGAAATTTTCCGTAAGGGTTTCCAAAAAGCTACAAATTTTCGTCAACTCATATCTTCGTCGAATTCTAAGATATCTGGCCCGAAACAATATCAAATAAGGAGCCAAGTCGCCGTATGAATCGGATGTCAATCGACGAATTGGTACACTGGCAAAAATGGCAGTGTATAGGTCACACATTGCGGAAGAATAATAACTGCATTGCTTTGCATGCGATGAAATGGAACCCCATTTTCAGCCAAGGCCGACCAGGACAAGGCCCCAAAATCCCTATAGCGTCGGTAGTGTAAGGCGCTGGGTAAGTCGTTTGGGGAGTTGCGCCCCATCACCCAGTACAGTGTACGATGGCGCGTAGGGGCAGATGACGCGGTACGCCCTACTAGGAGTTAAGGCAAAGTAATAGTTATCTCTGTGAGATTTTCGCGGAACTTCAACGCCATCCTTGACTTGACTGTCTGTTAAAACAAGCTAGCTTTCGGCTGGCGGATGGTGTGATGACCTTCATGCGAAGTGTTGCTATAAATGATAAATGCAGAATATTTTATATAAACCTTTAAAATTAACAGCAAAATTTGTTCCGATTCCACTGCTATAAGAGATATACGAAATAATAAAATAGGAATGTGGTATGGCGGTAATTATGATCCATTGGTATGAAATTTGATAGAGATATCTTTAGAAATAAAAAAGTTATTCTAACAAAAACTTACTTTTGAACCGGCCGTTCCTAGGATAGCTATATGATACATATATGTACGTAGTAGTCTAGTTTCAGCCAATTTCGGGAATGTGGCTTCGCAACAGATACCATTGAAAATATAAAATTTGGTTAAGAAATTTTTAGAAACTAAAAAGTTTTCCGCACAAACAGTCGTTTCTGTGGCAGCTATATGACTCAGTGGTCTAATTCCGTTGGTTCCGAAATACAGTGCGTCACATAATTATATAGAGCCAATTGCTAATATCGGCATTTCTTATCGCTTTAAAGTTGTAAAACGTGCAGTGTGTGTTTGGCATTCGTCATCATCCCAAACCTCAAGCGGTGGCTCCAGGGAAAGAGATTCAGATCAAATGAGGAAGTTGTCGCGGAAACCGAGGCGTATTTTAGAGAATTGAAAGTTTTTTACCACAAATCGCTATACCAAGTGTATCGCCCTCGAAGGGAACTATGTTGAGGAATAAATATAACTTCGCCCATTGCTTGTTTTCTTTAAAAATACCGGGATTTTTCACCCCAAGTAGAAGTCCTTCTTCTTTCTTGCCCTTTCATACCACTCTGTGGCTTCGCGTTGCTCTGCCTGTGGTGTTGGCACTTCGCCCATTCTGGCGGTATAATCTCAGCTTCCTTCTGCAGGCAGCTCGGTCTTGGATCGTAGCATTGCCGAGATTAATGCGTTGTTGTTGCTTCTTCATCTGATCGATCCACGTGTGTTTTGGTCTGCCTCGGGGTTTGGGTCCAGCAAATGGAACATTCATTGATAGTGCCTTCATGACAGGGTTCTCAGGCGGACGCCTTAGAACATGGAAATACCAATCCATTCGACGATCTTTGAGCTTTTCAGTGATCGGTTGCTCGACAAACAAGCTGCCTCGGATGTAGGAACTTCTGATACGAATCTTTTGGGTCACACCAGCTGACATCCGTAGCATTTTCATCTCAGTCGCAGTCATTTTGCTTTCATATATCTTGTCCAGCATTCAGACGCATAAATGAGTGCGAGACGTACGACCGTTAAGCTTTCGTGGCATCTTCTTGTCGCAGGAAACTCAAGAGTTTTCTCGCCACTTCATCCAACCGACACTGATGCGGTGTTTGATATCGTCATCGCAGGTAGGTTCCTTGTTGACCATCGAACCCAGGTACTTGATCCTTGTACAGGACTTAAGCTGCTCTCCTTTAATGTAGATATCTGGTATCGGTCTCTCTGGATCTGAGAAAGGACAGCAAAAATACTCTGTCTTTGGTATGATAATCCTCAGTCCTTTATCCTCCAGCATCTTACACCACTTGGTCAGTGCAGTCTGCAAAGCAACGATGTCTTTGCTACGCAGGACAATGCCATCGGCGAAGAGAAGGGATATTTCCAGGTCGTCAGAGATGAGTATTAAGAAATAGAGCGTGATAATGTTGAAGAGCAAGAGACTACCTTTTCCAAATCGATGAACACAAAGTGCAAGTCCGTCCGTGCATCACGATACGTTTCCATCGTAACACGTATCCACTGAGTAGCATCGATTGTCGGCCGACCCTCCACAAAGCAGCATTGATTGTCCCCAACCGTACAATCTCTTTCAATCGATTGCAGACAACTCACTCGTAAGTCTTCAATGTGTGAGACGTTAACTTGATTGCCCTATAGTTGTTAAGCTTGCGTGAGTCACCCTTGTTCTTATAAAACGGGAGAAGGAAGCTTTTTTTTTGAAAGCGTCAGGCGTCGGTTGCCCCCTATTAATTTTGTTGAAAAGAACAGTGAGCCATCTAAGCCCGACATGTTCCATCTTCAACCAAAATTCCAAGGGAATTTTGTCCGGTCCAACTGCCTTTCCGCGTTTCATCTGCATCATTGCCTTCATCACCTCCTCCACTGAAAAATCAGCGATATCAGTGGTGTTTGCCTACACAGCTTGAAAAGCTTCTCGCGAAAAATCTTCATTCAAAAGTTCGGCAAAATACTCACGGATTCTACTACAGATTGCTGTGTCTTCAACCAGCAGCACTCCTTGTTAGTCTTCAACGTACCTTGGCGCCTGAATCTCTCGAGCGTTTCTTCTCCTTTGGACCTTATAAATCCTGGCATTGTCTTTAGGTTTCTCTTACACACATACACAACACACACACATTCCACCTCGGACCGGCAAAGTGAGAGCATCACAACGCGAGTGAATATAGTGAAAAGTGCAAAGTGCAGTGAAAGTGCGAGCGAGAAGGCATCAACCAACAACCACCTGTAGCAGAGACGGAAGTGCACAGCCACGTGCAAACAACAAGGATAACGGTCAAGAACCGTAAGAATACGGAACATACGTCCGGTCAGTGCACGAGGCACGAAAATAGCCTTTTTATATATTTATTAGCCAGGTTAGATTTTATTCCACCAAAGCAGAGTTTGGTTAGGGCAAATGAGTAGGAAAGGGGTTCAGGGGGTAACCCCCCCCCCTCAGACATGACAAAGACGAACAGATAGCTGCACTCAGTGCAGCTAACACGAAAATGAGTGATCAAATCGCTCGACTGAGCGAACAGATCGCCAGGCTTATGGAGAAGCTGGACGCAATTGTGTCCGAAAATAACCGTCTGTCTCAAGAGCTACAATCAGCTCGAGAGACAGAGAGAAAATTGCGCGACAGGTCCAACCAGAAAGCTTCAGTGCCGACAAAGCGCAAAAGGAAAGCAAAGAAATCGTCCAGCTCCTCCATAGCCGCGACAGACGACGAGACCGAAAACGACGCAGACAAAGCTGCCTCCTCGGACAACAACGAGGAGGCCGCTGAGGCGCAGACGATTATAGACGATAACATGACTTCCTCGGACAGAGAAGAGGAGTTCCCCGCCCTCCCTCCTCCATCCACGTCTACCAACATCCCGGTACCGCAGAAGTCCACATCTGCCCCCAGGAAGCAAATTCCGAAACCCACTGCGGTTCCAAAGACACACGCAACAGCGACAGTCCCGAAACCGGCCCAGGCCACCATCCCTCCCCCGACCACCAACCCAGCTCCGTTGCAAGACGCAACGAATGACAAACCGGTTCCCATCATATTGAGGGAACCAGACAAGTGGACGACAATCAGTCGTCTGCTAAAACAACAAAACATTCGCTACACGACGGCCAAGAGGGTCTATTTGGGCATCCAAATAGTCCCCGAGACGATCTCGGACCACCGGAAGCTAACGAGTTTTCTGACCGATCGGAAATACCAATATCACACGTATCTCCTGCCGGAGGAGAAACATCTGAACATTATTATACGCGGTCTGGAAGATATCTCTCCGGACGAGATTAAAGAGGACCTGGAAGCACAAGGGTTCCACCCTGTTGAGTGCTTCCGCCTCAAACTAAAACACATCCAAAGAAATAAATTGGTCAAAGTCCTCCTCCCAAGGAACGAGACTGAAATATATAATATTACGGGTATCTGCGGCCTTTCCGGCATAAAGGTAGAAGCCCAAAGGTCAAAAAGTGGCCAAGCCCAGTGCCACAACTGCCAACAATTCGGGCATGCCGCTAATAAGTGTCATGCCCAACCGCGGTGCGTGAAGTGTGATGGCCTCCACCACTTCAAAAATTGCACCCTGAAAAACGAGGATAAGCCGAAATGCACCAACTGTGGTGGTGAGCACCCAGCCAGCTACGGCGGCTGCCCCAGAAATCCTGTGAATGTCAGGAAATCGTTTGCCCAGGCGGCAAGAGCTTCGATACCTCCATCGAACCCATCCCCACCAAAAACAGCCCAACATTCACCCATCCCAACCATGATCCCTAGCTCCGGGCAGGTAGAAGCCTTTTTCGGGCAAATGCAAGCCCAATGCCGAAATATGATGGAGCAGATGATGGCTACCATGATTCAGGGTCTGTTCACAGCCCAGAATCTGGTTACGAGCCCAACCCAACCCAAAAATTAAAATGGCTACACACTGTGTCTCCGTGGTTTCATGGAACGCCGATTCCATCCACAGACATAGAGGTGAGCTGATCAACTTTTTACAAGAGTATCAAGTTGATATCATGCTCATCCAGGAGACCTTTCTGAAACCTGGAGACCACTTCCGAATACCCAACTACATTCTATACCGTAGTGATAGAATGATAGGAAGGGGTGGAGGTACAGCCATTTTAATACGACGTAATATCCGCCATCATCAAATAATACTCCCAGACCTTCAGTGTATCGAAGCTACTGCCATCAAGGTGCAAGCGACTTTTCTTGACGTTACGATAATTTCGGCCTACAATCGGCCAGGAAACAGGAATTTTTCAGGAGACCTGCGGGCGCTCCTGGAAATCGAAGGTACGGTCTTTCTCGGAGGGGATATGAATGCATATCACCGTTCGTGGGGTGCTAGGAGAAGCAATCAAGCCGGAAATGAACTGAGCAGATTCATCTTAGACAATAACTTAATATGCACTCATATCCCTAGAGAACCGACGCATTTCGGATCAAGACACGGCAACCCTCTCGATATAGGGCTATCCAAAGCACTGGACTTCCACGTGCGGATAAATGTGTTAGACGAGTTATCGTCGGACCATAAGCCGGTCCAATTCCTCATAGAAGAAATGTTCATCGACATCCCGGATCCAATGAAAAAGACAACAGATTGGAAAGGTTACTACGAAACCCTGAGTAGAATAGACCCGCAAACACAAATCGAAAACACCAGGGACCTAGAAGACGCGATACAAAGCCTGACTTCCACGATACTTGTGGCAAAAGAGGCTCATACGACTCAATCTCCGTTAAGGGTGCAAAATCCCTACGAACTCCCGAAGACTATTAAAGACTTAATAATAAGGAGGAATCGAATACGGAAAAGGGCTAGGCAAACCGGCGACCCTAGTCTACGCCAAATGACAAGCAGGCTAACCAATCTAATTAAGGTGCGGATCGATGAACATCGTAACGAAAAATGGGAAGAATTCCTAGAAAGTATGGAACCGGGAGACAATAGCTTCTGGAGGATTAACAAATACTTCAAGAGCAAAACCCAAAGAGTTATTCCTCCAATACACGGCCCTAACGGCTTGAAGTATGATGACTGGGGGAAGGCGGAGGCCTTCGCCGACACAATGGAACTTCAGTTCCGCGAGAACGAACCCCCCGACGGCAACTTGGACGAGGAGGATGAGATCAATGAAAGAGCCGAAGAGATACTTTCCAGAGTCGAAACTCGGGAAACGGAAAATATTAGGCAGACTGACCTAGATGAGGTCAGAAGTCTCGTTAGCTCCCTCAACAAAAATAAATCGCCTGGGATGGACAGTATAGCCAACACTTGGCTTACTCACGTACCAGACAATATACTGACGACAATCACGGACATAATTAACGCGATCTTCTATCTCCGGTCGTACCCAGATGTATGGAAAAAAGCGGTAATCATAATGATCCCTAAGCCTGGAAAGGATCTTTTATTTCCTCAAAATTGGAGACCCATAAGTCTCCTATCTTCGATCGCTAAAATAGCAGAGCGACTCCTCCTTTGTCGACTGCTCGATCAGGCTAACGAGAGGAACGTTATCCCAGAAGAACAATACGGTTTTAGGTCCGAACACTCTTGCGAGCTCCAGCTAGCAAGAGTCACTCAACACATCCGCACAGGGTTTAATCAGCGCAAGTCAACAGGCCTAGTTATGTTTGACGTAGCGAAAGCCTTTGACAAAGTCTGGCATGCAGGACTTATCGTCAAATTGCATGATTTCGAGATTCCGCTTCCTATTATTCAGTTAATAGGTTCGTTCCTAGAAGGCAGAACTTTTAGAGTCAGAATTAACTCTACACTTTCCGCGGAAAGACCCATAGAAGCTGGAGTCCCACAGGGATCACCACTTTCCCCAATGTTGTATACGTTATACACTGCAGACTTTCCACAAATGCCTCGAAATGCGCATGCATCCCTGTTTGCTGACGACACATGTATCTTCTATACTGCAAGATTAGCAGAAAGCATTACTTTAATACTCCAGGAGTCCATTGACATACTTCTGGAATACTTCCAGAAATGGAAGATCCAAGTGAACGCGGACAAAACCCAGGCGATCTTTATCACGAGACGTCCAAGACAAGAGCCAGACACACTGACAGTAGACGGACAGGAGATAGACTGGCAGGAAACTGCCATCTATCTGGGACTGACTTTTGACAAAGCACTGACGTGGACAGAACACATAAGACGACGTCGACAAAAAACCAATGGAGTTATCCAAAACATTCACCCCCTCATACACTCCAAAAAACTCAACAACACGAACAGATCACTCATCTACAAACAGACGATACTGCCGACATTACTATACGGAAGCTTGGCCTTCTGCCAAGCTTCCGATTCAAATATCAGACAACTACAAATTTGCCAGAACTTAGCTCTGCGGAGAATCTTTAATGTTCCATGGTACATTAGAAATACTGAAATACATAGGGACCTTCGGGTTAAACCTATTAAAACTTACATTAGGGACAAAGCCCTCAAAATTTTCGACAAAATTGACGGACATTCTAATAGTACCTTGGATCCTTTAAGATTCTCTATAGGTGGGAGACAAGTCTACCCTGACCTAAGAAATATAATAAATTAAGAGCACACCGAGGTCTGAATAACACCCAGTAAGACTAAGATGGGCACAACGTGCCCACAACGACAATAGGAGTAAGAGTGTTAATCACTAGCTCCACAAACGTATAGTTCCCAGCAGGTTTCTCTTGCAATGACGATCTTTTATCCGCAGTCAGATCTTCTAGTCCCTGATAGAACTTCTCGGCTGCAATTGCCTTTGATTGAGCCACCTTTCGCTTTACTTCCCTCTGGAATTTATCTATTTGTCCCGAAGTTGAACCTTTTCGGCTTGACTGCTTGTCTTGCATGTTGTCCAAGCCTGGAAAGCGTTCGATTTGGCCTGCACAGCTTCTTTAGTTTCATTATTCAAGCACCACGTCTCCCTGTTCGTTTGGAGTGGGCCTTTCGAAACCCCAGTGTCTTTTCAGCCTCACCTACTAACATTGCATCCAAAGCATTCCACATTTGCGTTGGACTTTGCTCGTCGCAGTTGGTATTGTTTTGAAGCCACTCCTCCATTTTAACAATGAGTGGAGTTACAACAGAGTCAAAGCTTTCGTTGTTGAGATTATGCCATTTGATTTTCTCGACTGGCTTGGGTATTGCTTGCGGTCTTTTTCCTCCTTTCAAAATAAATTCTGTCAGGAGCAACCGGTGCTGGGTGATCGCAGATTCACCCAGAATCACTTTGCAGTCTTTCACCCAACGTCTCATGAAATTTAGACACAGATGATAATCTATCTGCGTCCCATGAGCTCCACTGCTGTATGTGATCAGGTGCGTTTGGTTCTTAATGAACGATGTGTTGAGGATGACCAGACCGTGTGATCTGCACATAGTCAGGATAGCCTCACCTTCATCATTTCTTCCCACTATGGCAATCCTCGTAATTATAATTCGATTCTTCCACATGGCCATTGAAATCCCCTCCGAAAAAACCAGCTCGGTATCTGGTATACTTTGAAGCAGTGTGTCAACGTCCGTCAAAAATGCCTCTTTTTCGCTTTGTTGCAAACCCACTTGGGGAGCGCAGGCTTTTATGACGTTCTACACCCTTCCGCAGATAACCAATTCGATACTCATCAAGCGGTCGCTTATCTTCGAGACACTCACGATGCTGCCAAGTAAAGCCGATGCCAGAATAACGCCAACCCCGTTTCTATCATTCGAGTTTTGTAATAATGGAGATCGGAGGACGAAAGTTGGTATGGCCGTGAAGGCCTATAGGACACCAAGTGTCAACGAACCACTCTCCGGAGGACTACCTGTGACGTGCGCTGGCAGACCAGCTCAGCTGTCGGAAGTAGTGGGGTGGGATATGCACGGCAGTCACCGGCCTCCTCCATCATTAACAAAAAAAGGTATCGCACGTCTGCCCGTTACTCACAAAAGAAAACGCAAAATAAACTACCAAGATCGAAAAAATGTACAAAAAAGAGAAAACCTAATAACGACGACGAACGTCAAACTCCCAAAAAAAAAATAAAGAAACAAAAGACGCGAAGTCCCGTGCAGGGACACAGGGCTGCAACAGCCAAACTACACACAGGCACAAGGCCGAAAATACAATAAAGACGGGAATACCGTCCTATCAGGACAGATTCTTCACTTCTACAGGCCAGTTGAGCCTTAGGGTGTTAATCAGCTCTATATGAGCCCCAGATGTTGTGGGCTCCGGCGCGTCCTTGCCCTCCCAGCCATGGGTTTCGGGCGCCTAAAAAGTTAGAAACCCCCTAAATTATGGAATATGCACGTCTCGATTTAGAGAGAGAGAGGAAGAGAAGGAAGACTTTCCGTCCCATTAAAATAGACAAAAAAAAATTTAATTCTTCAAGAACCCAATATGCAGTTGTTCTTGACTTAGACAAAAGAAGAAAGAAAAATTGTAGGGATATTTTTCTTTTACCAAATGAAGTTCAACGATGACTTGTTCGCGGTGTAATTTAATTCATTCTTGCGAGAATCGATGTCATCACACAAAAAAATTAATTCAAGTTAGAGAAGATTCCGGCCCGTAGATCAGTCTGTAAAGTCGTCCTGTCCGTAGGGAGTGTGTTCTGTCGAGCACGCGTGGGTCCGCAGGTCTTAAAAAAGAATCCGTCCTCTGTCCACGGTCCGTCAAGCCCGTCATTGTTGCATGTCGCTGTGTCTTGGCCTGGCTAAGTGGGCGGAACTTAGCCAGTTAGCCAAAGCGGTGACCACCAGGTAGTCGGAGCGTCAAGGTGGTGATGCGTTTCCGCCAGTGTTGGTCCGCATGCAAAAAGGGGGGGGGGAGAAAGGCCTCGTCCGTCCGTGTGGCCATTCAACCACATCATAAGTCCGGGTGTTGCCTGCCATGTACGAAGGTTTCAGTCCAGTCCGTGGGTCTGTCGTCCTGTCTTGAGGTCAAGTCGGTCCAAGTCCTGGGCTTCGTTTTGGGCCGCTTCGCTTTGGGATCTCTCTTCTCTCTTTTTTTTTTTCTTTTTTTTTTTTTGACAGTTATTCTTATGTTGTTTATTTTCTAAAACATAATTCACCAAAAATTCAACTTGGAAATAAAAGTTTAATTCAATTCATATGTCTTTTAAGACATACTATCACTTACAAATATTAACAGGAATCAGTTACTGTGATCCAATAAGAATCAGACAGATCTGCGGTTAGTTCTGCCAACGCACGGGCATCTGAAAGGGCCGTATGCGCACTACCTCTTCGTGGTATACCAAACTCGCACAAAGCAAATTCCAGATCAGAAATGCGCCCATAGTGCATCTTCCAGATCCTCTGCACGTTACACCATTTCCTTAAATGACGCGGTATCCGTATTCCTTTTCTATTGCACTCGTTTTTCAGGTAAAAATTCAAGTCGTGATTGCTCCACGTACAAATAATACAATTGCTATAGTTCGCATGCCAATCTAAATACTCTTGCAGAACAATCTCTAACTACATACAAGTACAGTAAGGCGAACGATAAACTGTAAGTGTAACACGAAACGCTAAATAATAGAATCAACTGAAAAGAATAATATAAATGTCCAAATCACAATCACCGTTGTGGCAACCGAACAGCTGTTTTGTTGTCTTCAACTTTCATTCCATTTCAACAACATGTTTATTTGAAAGAGGAGAAATGTATCTGCAACAATTTGCGGTACTTTTCTCATCTGTCAAGTTTACATGTAATCCGCCTTGAAATTGAATGGAAGTTGAAAACAACAAGACAGCGATCAGTTGACGTGACGTATAATGGCAATTGGAGGATTGCGTTGACAGCCATTTCTTTAGTACACTACACAGTTAAAAATCTCGGTATTTTTTTTAAACCTGGTCTTGGACTACCACCATTTTTAATAATTTTAATTCTATAATCTAAACTCTTCCAAAGTTTACTTCTATTTTAAACCAAATTTGTAATAAATTCTAATACAATTCAAACCTTTTTGTGTTCTTTTTGTTCTCGCATTAGTTTCTAATCTAAGTTTAATTGAAAGGTAAACCCCACAAAGTATATTTTTTGAGTCTCAAGTCTCACTATAACTACTCGCAGTCAGCTCAAAATATTATGCTGCGTGGCCGAGTGGTCTAGGTCGCAACTCTACAACACGGAGTTCACAGGTGCGATGCTGCGCCATGGCGAAAAAAGTTAAAGATTAGCTGGCTAACCTGCGATGGGCTTAATAAAGGATTTGGAAGTTTAGAAAATTGAAAAAAAAAATAATGGAGAAAAAACTTAGAGGAGTTAAAAAAACGCAGTAAAATTAATATTTTTTCATAGATTATAATATCTGTAGATTAAATTTTAAACCAAAAATTTGATTAAAAAAATAATGCCAGAAAAGTTTAATATTTAAACCAGTGAAGTTTACGGAAGCAATTGTAATACTTTCATTTTATTAAAATCTAATACAATTTTGGTGTCGTCATATATGTAACCCGAATTAGCATTGATAATAGACCAGGATTTTTAACTGTGTACGACATCGGTGTGTGGGAGAGTGGTACTGGTGTTGGAGAAATGTCGAAACTTGGAGTATGGAAAGATGGGCACGTTGACACTTCCATCCCTGGCACCGATGACCCATGTCATCACTACCAAGCACGGAAGTGGGAACGCAAATCATCCTTCGTTTCCCTCCTTGGCACGGATGACCCATGTCATCGATGGCAAGGACGGAAACGGGGATGCCGCCCATTTTTTGTTTCGATTTTTGTGGGAGTGGAAAGATGGGCACATTGACACTTCCATCCCTGGCACCGATGACCCATGTCATCACTACCAAGCACGGAAGTGGGAACGCAAATCATCCTTCGTTTCCCTCCTTGGCACGGATGACCCATGTCATCGATGGCAAGGACGGAAACGGGGATGCCGCCCATCTTTGCGCCTCTGTTGCACACCACTTCACTCACTGTACCCGACCATGTTACCGTTCCCTTCCGACTTATTTTTACACCATTTCCAGCACTAGATAAGAAATAACCAAGTTACCACGGTGCCCCACGCTCGTTGCGGAGCACCCTCTGCTGCTCCCTCGACGATGGGAATTAGCGTGCACTCGACAATGCAGATACTGCTCAATGGATGCACACTCGTTTTAATTGCACACGGGACCAGTTGGCGACACGACAGACCACAAAACTTTTTTCCCCTAAATAGCAAAAATCTCGAGCGCCCAACAATGGCTACGACGACCTCCTTCTTCTTGGACAGATCCAGCACGACTCCTCGGCCGGTTCCGTTGTTCCGCTCTTGTGCCTGACTTTGTTGTCCGCCTGACAAATGGCCGCTTTTCATTGGCCAGACCGACGACATCATCCGATAATTTCGAATAACGGAATTATCGGATGATGTCGTCGGTCTGGCCAATGAAAAGCGGCCATTTGTCAGGCGGACAACAAAGTCAGGCACAAGAGCGGAACAACGGAACCGGCCGTTCAAGTCGAAAATGGCGCTCATTTGCTTAGCGTGGACAACCACCAAGTGAGCCCATTATGGACCAATTACATTGCCGGCAGAAGCAGTCGCAGTCGTATTTGTGCCAATGTGCATAAGGACCGCGAGTGCTTCCGTCGGCAATATCATCAGCCCATTTCAGTTTCCATTATAGTACAATTTGTACTTTTTGGAACTCGTCAAAAAACGAGCTCGGTCGACTTGGCCATTTCGCCACTTGGTCTCCTGCACGCACATAATGTCTATCCTTCTCCGCTTCATGACGTCTTCCAGTTCTTCGCTCTTTCCCGTCATGGATCCAACATTCCAACTTGCAACCCTCAGTTTCTCTATAGTGTAATTCGACTGCCTCATAGCGCTCGCCCCCGGAAACCGTCGAGCTCTGGCATCACTCACCTGGGATCACTCAACTGCGCATCACAAGTAGTGCCCAGCGGGGTAGTGCTTCTAGCGTGTTCTACCATAAGGCCTTACATCCATTCTTTTACACCTATCTGGAGAAAGGTGGAGTTGGATGGCACTAGTGTGTGGAAAATAAATTTGTATGGACTTTTCTTTTACATCCGGCGGCGGTCTCCAGACCCGGAACCCACTCACACACACTGACCTGTGGGAGGTCCTAAAGATGTTGAACAGTGCCGCAAGCTCATCTAGAGGTGTTGTTGTTGCCTACACGTGATTGGTCCTATTAGTCGCCTCGTAGGATCAAGGTAGGACTCACCTAGTGGTGCATATGCAACCACAAAATAACGTCGATTTCTACCTTATTTCAATAAAAAGATTCGGATTCTGTCAACTCGGATAGTGCGGAACTGTGTCTATTGCAAAACGAAAGTCATTGCATTAGTCCTTTAAGGCTCATTTTTATTCATCTCCTTTAAGCGACAACCTCATTAGCGACCAGATTTCTTCGGAACGTACAGTAGTCGCTCAAAACAAGTTTCTCTGTAGCACACTTCATCATTTCATTGAAGTGAAGTGAATCACTTTCAATGTGGAACTATTTCAGCAAAGAATAATAAAACTTGTTCACTACTTACCCACTTCCGTTTTACCATTTCTCGTACTACCATTAAATATTGAGTTGCTTCCTGCTACGTATGAACACAAGGACGATGGCTATGATGAGGCCTTGACGAAAAGTGTGTGTATCACGTCCTCCTATAAGTAAGACGTGTTTGGATTTAATAAAGTTCATCCAACAGTTTTCCCGGTTACTGTTTGTATCGACAGGAACGGAGAACTGACGTTCAGAATGTTTTTCCTCTAAAGTCCGAAAATAGACAATAGCTCGAATAGAATTTGGATGCCAGCTCACGTCATTAATATGATGCATACATGAGAGCCAGATTAGTAGATGCGCAGCGATGATACGCGTTTCATGCGACTTGAGAACAAGAACGTCCTTCGAACAAAAACAGTATTATCAATATAGGATTTTGTGTCTTTTCGTAAAGTCCAGCATACGTGTATGCTGTTAAGGAAAGTTCGATAGATACAGGGAACAGGAATTTGCCCATGGTAAGGGTTTAAGAGAAAAGTTCGACGGGAAAAGACTCCAGGGAGATAAAGACTAATAATATTGTATAATATACATAAACTGAACTATACATATATAATGCGCTCGGTAACCGCAAAGTTTCGGTAGCCATTCTACGATGCTGCATCTAGAGAGTTAGGTGAGGAATCCCCTGTGCGTTAACAAAAAATTCCTGTGGTTACTATTAGAATTCCCTATTGCCTTAACTGCTCATGCATGCGCGTTAGCACCTCTAACAATGCCTTATTGACGTTTCGTTACCATATAAGCTCGGCCATCCACTAGAAGCGTATTTGAACGGCAATGCGTTCCCGCAACATAAATGTCAACAAGCGGCAATGCGCGTCAGATCCAAAGTTGAGGATTTTTACGAACATGCGTCCACTACAAGCGTGTTTGAGCGAAGCGGCTACGAGCGTCTATGCGGGCTACGCTACTCGAGCGCCAGGAAAAGATAAAGGAATCTGCTGCTCATAGCCGCGCAAGTTTTGAAATTGGTCCCGTAGAGTGCATCTTGTATCTTGAATCTTTTTGAAGTGTAAACGTTTTATCGCTCAGTACGGGGTAAAACATAGAAGCTGCGGAATGCGTAACAATTTAGCATGTGTACATGTGAATTCTTTGAATTCTTAACTTTATGTATTGCTTAAGTTTAATGTGCACAAATAAAAGTCTTCATTATGAGCTGCGTACCTCCATCGGTAGCATGGTGGACTACAGGACATGCCGGGTGTGATTCCGCGTTCTAATTCCCGTCGTGTCGGCCGTTTCTTTCTCTTTTTTCCCCTTGAACATGAAAATGTATATTGGGAGGCGGCCAGAAAAGCGACACAAAAAAGCGATGAGGTTCTAGAGGAGATTCGCTAGCATGCACGAGAAACAGGTATTCCATTCATCTGTGGGATAGAGTAGTGGGGTATGTAATTAATGTGGTATAGTGTGTTTGAGAGGTATTGTGGGGGAAAGGTGTTGAAAATAAATAAATATACAGATAAATGTGTCATATGGGGGGGGGGGGGGGGGGCAAAAGACCTTTTCCAAAGTCCTCTGCGTGGGCGCTCCCCAGGTAACGGCAGTGTATCAAATCGCTGACGGCCAATGTCTTAACGATAAGACAGTTTGGTAAAGGCAGATAGCTGTAGCCTGAATGGCTGACCGACACCTAAGCGCCTCAGGTTTAGTAGGAGGTAATGACTTGCGTAGTTGGACCTGCAACATAGTTGTCTGAGCTCCAGCACGTTTATTAAACCATCTGAAGCAGCTGTCTTCCGAGGCCATCCCCTGAATGGTGTTAAACGAGGTGCTGACAACTCGTCCTTGCAAAAACCCCTCCATGTCAAGAAACCAGGAACAAAGCTTTGGATTTTACGGATAAACAACGACGACCACGCAAACGAATAAAGGATTATTCTTTCGGATCCTGGAATGTACGCTCCCTGAACAAACCGGGGGCCGAGAAGGCCCTCCTTCAACAGGTCGAAAAGTACAAACTGAGCATAACTGCAGTCCAGGAAACAAATTGGCTTGGCAGCGAGATTAATGACAAGAAATCGCACACAATTTTTACAAGTGGCAAACCATCGGGCCGCAAGGAGTTTGGAGTAGCATTTATAGTGAACAATCACCTCAAACCGCAGATTTCTGACTTCAAACTCATAAATGAACAGCTGTGTGCGATTCGCATCAAGACTCGATTCTTCAATCTTTGACTCATCAATGTGCACGCCCCCAGTTAAAGAAGACGCAGTAAAAGACGAGTTCTACGCCCGCCTTGAGACTCTCTTCGACTCACTTCCAACAAACGACGTCAAATTGCTGCTGGGAGACTTTAACGCGAAAGTCGGAAATGAAAGTTGGCACCGGGGGACCACTGCAGGCCACAGTCTCCATGAAGAATGTAACGACAACGGCCAGCGACTGATCGACTTCGCCAGCAGCAGGAATCTAATCATAAGCTCTACGTGTCTCCCGCATTGATGCATTCACAAGCAGATCTGGAAGTCTCCAGACGCACATACCGTTAACCAAATTGACCACGTCCTCATTTGCAGGAGATGGGCGTCTAGTGTGATAGATGTCCGCTCCTATCGAGGAGCAAACTGTGAGTCAGATTATCACTTGGTGAAGACGACCTACAGATGTAGAATTTCCTCAGTGCACCAATCGAGAATCAGCCCTCCCAAAATCTTTGCGGTTGATAGCGGTGGCGTATACTACCGCCCTTGAGGAAAGACTATCACCTATGCTACACAACATCAGCAACACAGGCGTCCATGGGTTCTGGGAAGAACTCAAGGGTACCATCAAGGATGTCGCAGACAAAGTCGTGTTATATAAAGCCCGGCGAGCGCGAAATGACTGGCTCGACGAAGAATGCAAAAATTCACTTGACGCGAAAAACGAGGCCTACAGACAATGGATTCAACGAGGAACCAGAGCCAGAAGAGAAAAATATGAGGAGCTATGGCGAATATCGAATAGAATAATTAGACGTAAGAAACGTAAATACTTTGACGAGCAGTTGCTGAACATAAACGAAAACTTAGCTAATAGGAACACCAGACAAGCGTACAAACTAGTAAATACAATTAAGAACGGCTACCAACCCAGGACTAGCCTTTGTAAGGACATGGATGGACACATCATCAGCGACACCGATAGCATTAAAAAACGATGGGCCTCTTATTTTGAAGAGCTTCTGAACCGACCATCTAACATCCCCACACAGAAAGTTCTCGACGATATTTTTGATCTAGGCCCACCCATTCAACCCCCGACAGTAGAGGAAGTTGATCTCGCGTTGCGGTCACTAAAACGAAATAAAGCGCCGGGCGCTGACGAAATTCCAGCTGGACTGCTAAAATTCGGTGGAACGAGTCTAGTTGATGCCATACATCAATTACTCCTGCGAGTATGGGAGGACGAGGAAATCCCAGACGATTGGCGCAGAAGCATCATCTGTCCAATTCGCAAAAAGGGAGGTAAACTGCGGTGTGAGAATTACAGGGGCATCTCAATAGCTTGTACGTCCTATAAAATTTTGACGAAAATTCAGGAAATATAATAAAAGCGAACGCAGAACGAATCATTGGCGAATATCAAAGCGGTCTTAGACCTGGTCGCTCCACAACCGATCAGCTCTTCTCAGTCAAACTGATATTCCAGAAGTGCTGGGAATACAACGTAAACGTATAACAAATTTTTGTTGACTTCAAGCAGGCATACAACAGTATCGATCGTGGAGTACTGTACAATATGATGCTGCAATTTGGTATAACGGCAAAATTAGTGCGACTGACTAAGATGACGATGACCAACTCCGTCTCATAAGTTAGGATACATAATAGACTTACTGATCTATTTGAAACACGCACAGGTTTGAAACAGGGCGATGGACTGGCACCGACGCTCTTCAACCTAGCACTGGAATACGCTATTCGGGCCATGAATATGGACAACAGGAAGACGCTACTCATCAAGTCGACACAATTAGCAGCGTACACCGACGACATCAACATCATGTTCCGAAGATCGGCTGACGCAGAAGAACTTCTGTATACCCTCGATACCGCTGCAAAGGAAGTTGGATTACGTATTAACGAGGGTAAAACTAAAATAATGATGCAATCGGCGACAAGGACACCTGCACAACCGAGCATCAATGTGGGGGACCTCAACATCGAGTTCGTGAACAACTTCATTTACCTGGGCTGCAAATTGTCAAGGGACGCCAACGAAACTGACGAAATCAAGCGACGGATACAGTTAGCTAATAAGACTTTTTTCTCGGTTCTCCCCATAATGAAATCGAAGCATGTGCACAGAAACACGAAGCTCCGCGTGTACAAAACCGTTATACGACCAGTGCTATGCTATGGCTGCGAAGCATGGACCCTAACTCAAGCCGGAGCGAGACTGCGAGGACGACCGAGATCTCGTTGGTAGAGCTCAGTAGGTGTGGACGCCGCGCAGCTGCTGGGCTCCCAAAATTGGAGGACGCGGTCATGTGACCGAGATAATTGGAGGACAATGATCCAGGCGGCCAAGGCCCGACGTCGGGCTGTCGCGCCACGATGATGATGATGGTGGTTTATGAGACCGCGCACACAGCGATAACTAAATAGTTTAGTCTGCTGTGTGCGTGGTCTCATAAACCTCCGTGTGTTCTATTTCATCTGACTAAACTACTTAGTTTTTCTGCGAACTAATTACGTTTTTGTGCGCGGGCTCTTAGACAACTTTTCTCTCATTTGTCCTTAGGCTGCGAGTAGAGCATGCCAATAATCAAAGCACAGTATATTTCGGTTTTAGCTGTCTTGGTTGCAATGCGGCACATCAATTAGTTGCCTATTGGCAGACAAGTACTAAACAACAGTACAACAGTACAGACAATCTAAACTTCCACTTATATATCAAAGCAAATCACTAAGACGCATTGCAAGGGACTAGCTGCCATTTTTTTTTAAATCCAAAATGTAAAGATATGACTGTGATTTATGACATCCCCGGAATAGCTAATATTTCAATATTTGTATCCGAAAAAGTGCTAGCAAAAACAAAATATACAGAAAACACTGCAGAATCCACCACCTGTTGATTTACCTTATCGGTCATCCTTTTTAGTTGAAAGGATTTTGCTGCAATGCACAATCGATTAACGGATTTTCGGGAAAAAAGTGAAATGCGATTTATGGATTTCTCTTCTTTGCTAACACTCAATATGTCAATATGCCATGAAGCCACCTTATGTCCCACAGCTGAACGGTCGGTCCGCTAATACCCACCCGGCTGCCGTGTCATGACTCGAAATATTGTATAGGTACATTGCCATTCAGGTGAGAAGGGTTGGCTGTCTGAGCGAGCGCTCGAATACTTTTTATCTGCCGTATTTTTCGTATACAAGAACTATACGCTTCATCATTTTTTATGATCTACCCATGGATTATAGGTTTCCATTCAGTGTTTGTGCAGGCTTGACTGAAACACTATCATGAAACCGGACTGTCCTGACCTTCCAAAAGGCCAGTCAAATGTTTCATCACGTTTAAAGTCTTTTAATTTAAATTCACTGCTAATTCATTCACAATTGAAATGTTAAGTCCCTAAACCCCTGCTATGCGTTCCATTCACGTATACTTGTAGTCGTAAGTGGATTTCAATATTGTGCGAGGGACGTTCATAATTCGAATTATATTGAAAATCCGGTATCAAGCGCTTTCCTTTACGGTTTCCATTGATATTATATAAATCCAAGTGTATCAGGAGTCGTCAATAGAACTGGAGGATACAAAGTGATTGATTGCCTACGAATAGAGAGACGTTCCGTATTCACGTGATTATTAGATGAATTGTACGGAAAGGAGTATCGATTTTGGCCATGCAGTATCCATGAATACCGTCTATCATCATCCTCGATTTGATGGTATACAGCAGGGATTTCAAAGTGGATCAGAGTGAATACCAAGGTGGCTTTTCAAATATTGACTGATGCTGATTTGAGGGATGATAATGAATTTTGAATAAAATCTAATTTAGAGGCAGCGTCCGGGTTGGTCTGGTTATCAAATAATCGAATTGCATCCATTTAATTAAAGTGAATGATGGACAAGAGAGTTAACGGCCGCGGCAAGCAATTCTCATAGGCATGTACCGGAAAATGGTTTAGTCAATGACCGTAGGATTCATTATCATTAGTATGAAGGGGCTAATTCATCCCTTTTTTGTCCATTTTGTGTAAATTTACAATGATATCTTGAACTGGCTTAACTCTTTCACAATATGTATCCTGTGTCCTATATATGAGACACATGGGTGTCCCAATAGCAATTTCACCATGTGAAATGTAAATAAAACAAATAGGAATAAATAAAGGGATTTGAATGTGGACGTTGCGAAGTAGGTTATTTCCTCACAAGGCGAACGTTTTAGAGTTTTGTACTAGCATTTACCACCCAAAAGAAGATGACTGTTGAGAAACTCACTGTGGCTCATGGGGATATAGATCTTCGGAAATCGTCGTTGAACGTATCCATGGCAAACTATGCATACATCGTGGGCAGGGCCGTGTAAAGAGGGCGACCGCCCCGGGCGCCATTAGCAGGGGGCGCCGAAAACGTGTTCGATATTTAAGAATTTCGATAGCGCATTTAAAAAAGGACACTTGTACAAATTTTACAATGACCACGAGAGTAACATTGGAAACCTCGTCATTTTTAAATTCACATGCATCTACCTCATCTTCCTGTTTTTAATTTTCATAACGTATCATATGGATATTATGTATATAATGAAATATAATTCCCCATTTTATGTTTCCCCAAATACACATGTGCCCAATTCTGTACAAATATCTCGAGACAAATTTTTGTTCAAAAATTTGTATAGAATTTTCCATACTACTGAAAATTTTATGAACAAAAAATTTTACAATTTTACTGACGCAACGCTCCAATTTTGAACCAAGGCCTGAGTTAATAATCATCTCTGGTTATTGAAATAGGATTCTTTGTCGTAGTTAGAGACGGCAATCTTGATCTAAAACATTATCCTCAGGTGGCCGAGCCAAGGAACCTCCCCGTGATGACAACTGGGAAACGCCACCTCCCTAGGGGTTGCTCTTTTATAGCGGTGTAGAACGTGGTGTGGTGTTAGAGCTTCCAAGTCTTTTCAGGGCCGGTTGACGGTAAAGAAGGCCCAAACTTTACGAACGATGGACAAGAAAATAATAAAACGATAGGGATATCAACCCAAGTGGCGGTAGGAGGCAAGGCTGCGACTACCGGCGAGGGCACGGGAGGTGTTCGCACCTCCTTAGTCGCCAGCGGCCTTTCAAAAACAGTAGAGTCAGCGTCGAAACCAGGCGGCTCGGACGGTCATGCTACTGGTTCAAAACTTAAAACTAAACTGCAAACTACTATTGCAGTCAACCTACTCGTTGCTGAGCTTGACCTAGATCGCTAGGAACAGGGACTCAACATCACACCAGCAGAAAAGGAGCTCCTGCTTAATTCACCTCAGTCAAGCGAGGGTGCTGCACGGCGTACGACCGTAAGCCCCAAGCAGACCAAGGAGGAACTCAAACAAAACAATACAACCAATAGGCTGAAACAGAACCTAGGCACCAGAATAAACATAATCCGAAAGAGTTGGAAAGGCTAGCATGGGCCGAGGAAACTATTGAGAGTCGCAGGAAGCACTTCTCGACAAGAACCGGATTTGCCAGCAGTGATCCCAAATTCTTTAACAGTGTTGAAGAAAACGAAATCACAAAACTGGCTGTCAAAGACAACGATCGGAAGAGGATCCACAACCCTCAACCAGTAAATCACAATGTCCCCCACACAGGCAACCTGCGGAGCTGAGACCAACTACAGTGCAAGAGCCTAATTGTGCAAAAAATACGAAGAAGAACAGGAAGCCCAGAGGTAGCATGGCGGACGCGGGCAGACAGTACCTCATTGTGGCACTGATCGACCCGTAGCGGGCCTCTAGGCAAGTTAAGCCGGTAAAAATGGGAGCTGGTCGATATGTTGCTCTTCGAAAAATTTACCAAAAGAGCTGTATGTGAAAACGAACACATGCCATCCTTCGACGGCGCAAGTTGATTCAACGACGTCAAAATCATCAGCTGCGACAATGAAGCAACGCTCGAATTATGCAAGAGCACCATTGCAACGCTTGACGGTCTTTGGGAAGGAGCACAATTGGAAATAGTCGCAAGAGGCCAAATTTCAACTGTGCTCAAGGCGAAAGTCCTACTACCGAGGATCTGCAACGAGGAGATGGAGCTAAAACTATTCCAGCGGGAAAATCCGGACATTCTCACTACAGACTGGGTAGTCCTACGTGTAAACGATCACCTTGAAGAAAAAAGGCAGACACTGATTCTGCAAATTAAGAAGGAGACAAAGGACACATTGTACCCAAGATTCGGCGGGATGAAGTGGGGCATGGATATTGTTTTCCTGAAGATCGACCCAGGACTAGCCTCTGTAAGGACAAGGATGGAGACATCATCACCGACACCGATGGCATTGACAAACGATGGGCCTCTTATTTTGAAGAGCTTCTGCACCTACCATCTAACATCTCCACACAAGAAGCTCTCGACGATATTGTTGATCTAGGCCCACCCATACAGTTCCTCACAGTAGAGGAAGTTGATCTCACGTTGCAGTCACTAAAACGAAATAAAGCGCTGGGCGCTGACGAGATTATTGCTGAACTGCTAAAATTCGGTGGAACGGGTCTAGTTAATGCCATACATCAATTACTCCTGCGAGAATGGGAGGAGGAGGCGAACCAAGTCGATTGGCGCGGAAGCATCATCTGTCCAATTCACAAAAAGGGAGATAAACTGGGGTGTGAGAATTACAGGGGCATATCACTAGTCTCTACGTCCTATAAAATTTTGACGAAAATTCTGGAAAATAAAATAAAACCGTACACAAAACGAATCATTGGCGAATATCAAGGCGGTTTCAGACCTGATCGCTCTACAGCCGATCAGCTCTTTACGGTCAAACTTGTACCTACTCCAGAAATGCTGGGAATATAGCGTAGATGTATACCAAATCTTTGCCGACTTCAAGTAGGCATACAACAGTATCGATCGTGGAGTACTGTACAACATCATTCTGCAATTTGATATAACGGCAAAGTTAGTGCGACTAACAAAGATTACGATGACCAACTCCATCTCACAGGTCAGGATCCATAATAGACTTACTGATCTATTTGAAACACCCACAGGTCTGTTACTGGGCGATGGACTGGCACCGATGCTCTTCAACCTAGCACTGGAATACGCTATTCGGGCCATGAATATGGACAACAGCAAGACGCTACTCATCAAGTCGACACAATTAGCAGCGTACGCCGACGACATCAACATCATGTCCTGAAGATTGGCCGACGCAGAAGAATTTCTGCATACGCTCGATACCTTTGCAAAAGAACGAGGGTAAAACTAAAATAATGATTCAATCGACGACAAGGACACCTGCACAACCCAGCATCAATGTGGGGGACCTCAACATCGAGTTCGTGAACAACTTCATACACCTGGGTTACAACTTGTCAAGGGACGCCAACAAAACTGACGAAATCAAGCGACGGATACAGTTAGCTAATAAGACTTTTTTCTCTGTTCTCCCCATAATGAAATCGAAGCATGTGCACAGAAACACGAAGCTCCGCGTGTACAAAACCACATTATACGACCAGTGCTATGCTATGGCTGCGAAGCATGGACCCTAACTCAAGCCTCCGAAAACATGCTAGACACATTTGAACGTAAGGTTCGACGGCGAATTTTCGGGACTGTTTGCGATCGAGATGGATGGCGCATCCGGTACAACCATGAGTTGTATGAACTGTACGATAAGCTGCAAGTCTCGAAAATCGTCAAACTACAACGACTTCAATGGGCAGGGCATGTACAACGAATGGACGATGATGGCATGCCTAAGAGAGTAATGAATGCAGAACGAGTCGACGGAGCGAGACTGCCTAGACGACCGCGAGCTCGTTGGGAAAGCTCAGTATATGCGGACGCCGAGCAGCTACTGCGCTTCCAAAATTGGAGGACGCGGTCACGTGACCGAGATAATTGAAGGGCAATGATCCAGGCGGCCAAGGCCCAACGTCGGGCAGTCGCGCCACGATGTTGATGATTCGGGAATGATGACGGGACTGGTATTTAGGTTCCTTTCTAATATCGTGGTAATAGTAATAAAACCTGTCTCCATTCCAAAGTCGATTTCAAGTGCTTTCTTGAGAATTTTAGGTGATGTTTACGGCGTGGCTGCGTAATTGTTTTTTTTTATCCGTAAACGTTATAATAAAGGGCAAGTTTTTGTCGTGCGTTCGACTGTCCCTATACTTGCGGCTATCGCCATTTTCCTACAGCAAGTCTGTAATTCTCGCAATTCCGGTTGTAATTATTAATGACGTTTAAACTGAATGTATCCGTTGCAAAATTTGTGCGATAGTAGTATTTCTCCTTTAGAACGTCGGCTCCTTAACAAAGAAAGTCTCAGGGTCGGGCCGATAGCTTGTTTTGTTACAAAACCTCCAGAGCTGTCGATCATTGGAGCTTCATCCTGAATGAAAAAAAAAACTTTTAATTTATTTTTTGTAAATTATTTTTTTAATGCAACAAAGTCCAATGCACCTATTTCAATTTGATATACACTTGCATTTATCTTACCTACGCACGGAGAAATGCAACGGTTCGAGCTGAAAACAATGACAACCTCTTCCTTTGGGAATCAAGGATGCCGAAAAACATCCTGAAATTCTGGACATTTTCCGGACTGCTTACGGCCACCAGTCAGTCCTCTCTGCTTTCATACACAGGGACGTATAATAAATTTGAATTGAATGGCCATTTGAGTGCATTCAAGTGCATTTAAACTGGGAACGCATTCGTAGCACGTTTTGTGTTGAGCAGAAGTTTGTTGGCCACCATGCTTGCTACACATCTGAGATCTCTGGAGGACGATAGTTTGTCTATCGCCGGTCACATAACTGCTCCACTCTATGCCCATTCAAGCATGTCATCATAAACTCCAAATGACATCTATAAATAGTCTCCCAGGGATCGATAAATTTCGAAATGTTCACACAATTGATGGAATGCTGTTTTTGTTTGAGCTTCCTCTGCCGGAGGTCCGTGCCGACAAAGGAAGAAGAAGCATTAGATCCTAGAAGAGGGTGATGATTGCAATCTCCACACTGTCGGTTAGTTGAACGCTCTAGACATCTTACGTGAAAGTGCGTACACATTCTTCAATCCGTATAGCCATCTTTCTGGCTGGTCATTGTGGGAATCGTTGCTCCCAGAGATAATTGCACCACTCGCAGCTGTTACGTCCGTTCGGACTAACATCCTTAGTGCGTACTTATGGTGATTAAAGCGGTTTTCAAGTGTTTTGGAGCATAAGTGATGTATAGACAGGTAGTTGGATGAACTATAGTTGGCCAGCCAATGGACATGTGTTTGCCAACTGCTAATGACTCCTTCAGGATAGCGTCTAACAAATTATTTCAACCTTGACATGGAATGTTTGTTCTGGCTCTGTAAACTCCAGGTTATAATGTTAAAAGACTGTCGAGAACAGAACAAAGTGTGCAGAGAACTCAATTAGCGATATTGATCAAGAATCGTAATGTAAAATGAATTACTTGGGATTAGGTTCCCGTAAATTATTGTCAATGAAGAACGTATGTAAAATAGTGAGCGATAAATCCCAGGTATTTAAGTAATAAAATAATTTTCTCTTGAGGACATCTACGATTTTGAAGATTTTCTTTCTATTTTTTTTTAATTTTGTGAAATCATTCAAAATTAAGAAACAAGTTTAAATATATTTATTTCTTGTAAAACTCGGAAGATATTTTTCAGATAAAAGTAAACATAATCACTTTTAAAATTTAGGGTGTTTCTCAAGGGTATTACATATATCAGGATCGAAAGTAATTTTTCGTTGCTACGAAGGTATTTCAGACATCTAAGTACAAATCTTCCTATCAAAGCCGGTCAACTTAAGTGCGGTGGCAGACCAGCTTAGTGACGAGAGTTATGCGGCTTTATGGCCAATATATATCGGATATAGGATCCTCTAGTTCAAATGACGGATGACCTGCACTGCGAAAGTGGCAATGCTGGGTTGCCAAAACTAAGTACTTGAGCGCTTATCTTGGATTACCGTTGTTTGTAGTCGTTATTAACATATGAGTTAAAGGAGAAACAAAGGTTCCTTACTACAAAATATATTTATTTCCGCATATACGTACTTCGGGAGTTACTCCCTTCTTCAGTGCTTTTTGTTTCTAAAGATGTCAAGGCTTATATACTGACAATTTTTAAAATTACATAATTACACTTCGCTTTTATACTAATTACAATTATACCTAAGTTACATTACGTGTTTTAGCTAACATTTTTATTAGGGTCGATGGGCAATTCCCTTCATCTTCGTTTAGGCGTTGATTACTAGGCAACCTCATGATCTCCAAACTTTCCCATGCGTCTAATTTATTCTGTTTACCTGCTTCACCGCTTGTACATTGTCCCAACCGATTGTGTGTCCTTGTTCGATGATATGTGCCGCGATTGATGATCTCACAGTGGAATTTCCCCTTCGTTCCGCATTTTCAGCTTCTCTTTTGTGTTCCTTAAATCGTACTTTGATTAGTCTTTTCGTTTGACCGACGTACTTCATATTGCATTCTAGACATTCCACTTTGTAAATGCCACTTTTTTTTTCTTATTTAGTGGGTCCTTTTCGCTTGCGAGGTGGGCCTTCAGGCGGGAGCTGTGCCCATCGACCCTAATAAAAATGTTAGCTAAAACATGTAATGTAACTTAGGTATAATTGTAATTAGTATAAAAGCGAAGTGTAATTATGTAATTTTAAAAATTGTTAGTATATAAGCCTTGACATCTTTAGAAACAAAAAGCACTGAAGAAGGGAGTAAGTAACTCCCGAAATACGTACATATATGCGGAAATAAATATATTTTGTAGTAAGGAACCTTTGTTTCTCCTTTAACTCATGTGTTAAGTACTTGAGCTTGGATCCAGGAAGACAGAGCGAAATTTGTAATTCGGGGCATACGGTGGAAAAAGTGGACAATTTTTGCTACCTCGAAAGCGTAGTTACAGCAGATGGTGATGCATATGGTGATGCAGATGCTGATGTACTGTCTTGATCGATAAGGCTCGAGCAGCTTTCTTCAGTTTGACTCCTTTCTGGCAAAACAACAATCTCCAGAAGTACTAAACTCAGGATCTTCGAAAGCAATGTAAAATCTGTGCGTCTTTATGGCTGTTCAACTTGGAAGCTGACCAGGGCGATAACAACTAAATTGCAAACTTTCGTGAACCAGTACCTACGGCGCATCCTACACATATGATGGCCGGGAGTCATTTCTAACGACGACCTACTGTTCATTACTGGCCAGGACAGGATAGACACCTCCATAAAAAGGCGAAAGTGGCAATGGATAGGTCACACATTTCGAAAAGGGCCGGAAAACATTGCTAAACAGGCAGTCGATTGAAACCCACAGGAAACCGATGCAAGTCGCCGCGTTGGACGACCTAGAAACACCTGGAGAAGATCAGTTGAGGTCGAGGGTAAGTCATTAGGCAGATCGTGGAGACAGCTGAAGGCGATGGTGGCGAACTGGATGAGGTGGAAAGTCGGCGTGGTTAATGCAACACAAGTGGTTAACAGGATCCAGAGAAATGGCCAATTCAGGCTCAGGCCTATTATAAGATACAAGGTAACATGCGTCGGTTCGATACAAAACTAATACATGGATCAGAAAACCAACCGTTCTTCTAAATGTTTATTTAGTCCCTAAAATATATGAACATATCAGACCAAATTTCCACAGAACCAAAACAAACTACCTGATCTATATGTGTCTTATGTTGGGGGGCAAAAACTCCTCTTCCATAGTCCTCCGCGTGGCCGCCTCCTGGAACGGCAGTGGTCACTGACCATTGCCAACCAACGTCAAGCCGCCAGTGATGGCGGTGCGATGATTTGGTTGAGGTACCCCTGTGGTGTGGGGTGTGAAAAAAATACCACGGCCTTTCCCTTTGAGGGCCTGTCGTTAAAACCGACAATCAAAGGACAGGATGTGTATGCCAGCAACTTGCACTATCCGAAATCTTTATATGCTAACGAAACGTCAACTATGCCTCGGATAAGGACTGACTCAACGGTTACGACTTTTAGCTATCGTACAATGACAAAGATTGGATTCTGGAATGTGCGTACTCTCCTGGACAATGGATCAGAAGGTCCCCAGAACGCACGATTTCTTCAATTAGAGAGTGAATTTCTGAGGTACAAATTAAATATCTTAGGAGTTAGTGAGATAAGATGGTGGAACAGCGGAGAATTCATCTCTCCAACGGGCAGCACTGTAATGTTGTACTCCGGTAAAGCTACCGGTAGTCGTCGTGAGTCAGGTGTGGGGCTCCTTTTAACCAGAGCCGCGCGAAACTGTCTCTTATCCTGGGAACCGGTCTCTGACAGGGTCTTGACCGCCAGGTTCCGGACCAAAATGAGAAACATCTCAATAATACAATGTTACGCCCCTACTGAACCCGACAATGTCTTGGCAAAAGACTCCTTCTACGAAGAACTAAACGCCGTTCAGAGCAGAACACCTAAAGGTGACATTATAATGGTTATGGGTGATTTGAATGCGAAAGTTGGCGCTGATAACTATGGGCTCAGACATGTGATGGGGAGACACGGTCTTGGTGATCGTAATGACAACGGTGAAAGATTTGTAGAGTTCTGCAACTTTCACAGTCTCTTCATCGGTGGTACTATGTTTGAGCATAAGGACCACCACAAAATCAGTTGGTCCTCTGTTGATCGGCGCAGAACACAAAATCAGATCGACCATTTTGCCATTAGTAAAAGATTCAAGAGTTGCCTCCTGGACGTGCGAAACAAGAAGGGTGCCGATATTGGGATGGGAAGAGACCATTATCTTATGATCGCTAATGTTCGATTGCGTATTGCAGCCGTGCGCCGCCCCAGCGACGAAAGATCCAGGCCCCGCAAATTCAACACCGCTCGACTAAAAAATCCAGCTGTCTTACAACAATATAATGACCATCTTGCGCAAAAAACGGCTGAGATAACTAGTCACCCAGATAGTGACATAAACGAAAACTGGGATGCCATAAAAAATGCGTACATTGATAGCGCAAATACCATCCTTGGCCCAAACCCGGATTGCCGGAATAAGCCCTGGATGTCCGACGCTTCATGGCAGCGGATTGTTGAAAGAAAGGAGCTGAAAGTTCGTTTGGCTGCAGCATCAGACGACAATCGAAGCAGCATCGAATTCCTTTACCGTCAGAAAGCTCGAGAAGTTCAGCGTAGTGTGCGACGCGATAAAAGAGTTTATGCCAATTCTCTTTCAGCGTCAGCAGAAGAAGCCGCTAGAAGTAACAACTTAAACGCCGTATACGGTGTCATCAAGGAGTTTACAGGTGGTCGTAACTCCTGCCAACATCCGGTGAAAGATAGTGATGGAAAGCTACTTATCTTGGAAGAAGATCAAATGAGGCGGTGGAAAGAACACTTCGCCGCGGTCTTGAACCGTGTAACCTCTGGTGAAGTTCCCCCTCATATAGATAATTTAGCTAACCATCAAAATGTGCGTATACGGTCCACTGCCCCGACTAAAGAGGAAATAGTCACTGAAATTATTGCACTAAAACGAGGAAAGGCCGCCGGACTTGACGGCATCCCTGCCGAACTTTATCAAGCAGCGCCAAGCGTAACTGCCGATTTGCTGCACCCACTTGTTGATAAAGCGTGGAATATAGAGACCTTTCCCACTGAGTGGAAGGAAGGTTTGATCATCAAACTTCCAAAGAAGGGTAGCCTCACAGACTGTAATAATTGGAGAGGCATTTGTGTGCTTCCTGCCGTTGCCAAGATAATAGCTAAAATCGTCCTGGAAAGACTAAAGGCCCACTTAGAAAGCACAATTGATGAAGAGCAGGCTGGCTTTCGATCCGGATTCTCCTGTGTCGATCACATTAACACCTTGCGAATCATCATCGAGCAATGCGCTGAGTACGATTCTCCGCTTCACTTGCTTTTCATCGATTTCGAAAAGGCTTTCGATAGTGTGAACCGGGATTCTATATGGGCGGCCTTGCGCAGGAGAGGCATCCCTGAGAAGCTTGTGGCTATTATTAAGGCAACCTATGACGGCGCGAAATGTCGCGTTCTGCATAAAGGTAAGGTGTCGGGGGACTTTGAGATTCGCAGTGGAGTTCGGCAGGGGTGCATCCTCTCACCGATCCTATTCCTCATTGTGATCGGCGATGTGTTGCATGCAGCCCTATCCGGACTCGACAGAGGAATTCAATGGACTTTGACATCTTATCTACAACATCTTGACTACGCTGACGACATATGCCTACTCTCCCACAAAATCATGGATCTGTCCGCAATGGCGTTAGATCTCGAGAGGGAGGCAAGCAAGGTTAAGGTAAAGATTAATACCAACAAGACCAAGGTTCTTAGCCCGCCGTTGCGAAAAAGAAATCCGACACCTATTGCCATCAATATTAATGGGCAGCCTGTGGAGAAGGTGGACAACTTCGTCTACCTGGGTAGCATTGTTGCCGAAAATGGTGGTACGGAGCAGGACATCGCTCGTCGTATCAACCAGGCTAAACGCGCATATGGCATGCTGTCCAAAATCTGGCAGAGCAGTTATCTCAGCATCAAGACCAAGCTGGGCCTGTTTCGCTCCCTGGTACTATCAGTGCTTTTGTATGGGAGCAGTACATGGAAAGTTTCCGTAGGAGTTACCAGAAAGCTGCAAGTTTTCGTCAACTCATGTCTTCGTCGAATTCTAAGAATTTTCTGGCCCGAAACAATATCAAATGAAGAGCTAAGTCGGCGTACGGTGCAGATGCCAATCGACGAATTGATACGCAGGCGAAAATGGCAGTGGATAGGTCACACATTGCGGAAGAGTGATAACTGCAGTGCTATGCATGCCATGAAATGGAACCCCATTTCCAACCAAGGCCGACCAAGAGGGGGTCCTCGAATCACATGGCGTCGATCTGTGGCAAAGGAGTGTCATGTACTGGGTAAGTCTTTTGGGGAGTTGCGCCCCATTGCCTAGAACAGAGTACGATGGCGCGCAGGAGTAGTTGACGCGCTATGCCCCGCTAGGGGTTAAGGCAAAGTAGTATATATGTGTCTTACGACAGACAGAAAACGCGACCGGAGATTAATTGTAGGGACAACAATCATGAAATCACTGAGTTCCAGAAGATCTTATGGATTATGGTGGACTTGCATAAGACAACGCATGACCATCAGCTGAGTGTTCACAAGAGAATTAAAAAAGATGCTCACAAACGTGCTTACGTTACTTTCCTCCTCTACAATATCTGCCGGCGAGCTCAGGAGCCTAATCCGTTTTGTTTTCGTTTCTGCAGCACACTCTGTTCTCAACTTCCACTTCTTTGCAGGCCCCGAAGTAGAAGCTGGCCAGTAATGAACTATATTCTGATCTGGCTGTACTGCTTCCACCGGTAGATTGAAGGCAGCACCTGATGAATAGTAATCTGTCGGTTACACCCGGACACCAATGCGAGCGCGAGAGCATCTGGACCCCCCATAAACCATTCCATCCTTATCACCTAATTTTTTGATCATTCCCATTTATGCTTCCCTGTTTGTGCTGTTTTCCCCAGGCCTATGAATTTTTATAGACACGTAAAAGACAGGGGCAGCGAGCAGCAAAAACCTCGCCCACGTCGCCTGAACTGAGCCATAGCTAGTATAGGCCGCTGCTTAGCTCGTTGAGCGGGATTTTTCTTCGCCGGATAGCACGGCCCGACGGCACGGACTTTATATTACCTTAGGCTCCGTCGCCACGGACATCTTCGGATGCCCACCAAACCGTCCGTTACAACATCTAAGTCCACCAACTATTTATGAGAAATAAATGAGTCGTGATCATAATGGACAGGATGTGCAATGTTGTACTCCGGTAAATTTACCGGTAGTGGTAGAGCCTCACGAAGCTGTTTCTTATCCTGGGATCCGATCTCTGACAGAATCATAAGCGCCACGTTCTGGACTAAAATAAAAATATCACAATTATAAAATGCTGCATTCCACCTGAACCCTACAATGTTGTAACGAGAGACTCCTTCTCCGAACAACTTAGCATCTTTCATAGCAGAACACCTAAAGGCGACATTGTAATGAATATGGGAGATATGAATGCGAAAGTGGGTGCTGACAACAATGGAATCAATCATGTGATGGGGAATCACGGTCTTACTGGTCGTAACGACCATGGAGAAAGATTTGAAGAGTTCTGTAACTTCCACCGTCTCTTCATCGGTGGTACCATGTTTGAGCATAAGGACTGTCACAAAATCAGTGGGTCCTCTGCTGATCGGCACCGAACCCAAAATCAGATCGACCACTTTCTCATTAGCAAAAGATTCAAAATTTGCCTTCAGAACATCAACGAAATAAGAGAGGTGCGATATTGGAAAGGGAGGAGATCATTATCTTATGATCGCCAACATTCGATTGTGAATAGCAGCCGCGCGAGTTATTTTTCAAATGTCAGAAAAACTTGAAAAAAAAATGATACAAAGTATCTACACTGCATGCAGATACATCGGAACTTGGATATGTCTTTGGCTACCAACTGCGTGGAACCTGTTGTGTTGAAGATATCGACGTAAGTTTTATAAAGATCCCAGTATAGTTATACTGGATGAAATCATACGACAAAACACGTCCCACGCTTTCGGTAGGCATAAGACATATCCATGTACCGATGTATCTGCATGCAGTGTAGATACTTTGTATCATTTTCAAGACATACCGTCCCGCCTAGTGTACAGGAAAATACAAATTAACCCAACCGTTGCCCCTTGTGTGGATCAAGCGATCATACACTCTACATATTTTATATGCGCCTGTGCTTCGTTAGTACGTAAATCCGCGATCGATCGCGTCAAGCCGCGGTCTAGCTAAACACACTTACTATTAGACACTTAGATAGTACTCGTCTAAGTCTAAAGACGGTAAGCGCGACAACACAATTTTATTGCATTAACGTTTACGTTATCCGCGCTGCACAAACTGTATCATTTGCACTATTCTCCTCACTAAATCACAATTGTGCACTGTTAGTTGATATATCATCGATCGTGATAGTACGCGGTTTGCGCGATACAAGTACGGTCGTAAGCTCCTTACATCTCACGGGAAAAACACGTTGGTGACCTTGGTGACACTGATTTCAGTCGGCTGGATGGGATTGGCCATCACAAGAAAGGGGTGGATCCGCCGCGGAAGTGTAGTCCAAGGTCCGTGGAGCAAGCATCTCTTTCGCACTGTCGCCGATGACGAAGCAACACCCGTCCATTGATTGAACTTCTTAGACTCAACCGTCTCTCCATTGCGTGCAGACGAGTGTGTGTGTGTGTGAAGTTGAAGCTATTTCCCAACCTACCCTAAACATTTTCTTATTCAGTCAGGTTAGTGACGTAATTGATGAAAACAAAAAGATTGCTGTGAAGGAGAAGTCATAGCGCTGTGCACGATTGAGGGAGACAGGTTGTCTGGATGTGGCTGGTGTTGTGAACACCCTATGTGGAGCTTTTGTTCTATGTTTATAGCACGTAGTATAAATCCGCCATTTTGTTCTATATGTTTATTGCACGTGTGGTGGGGGCCCACATTGTCAGCCAATCAGACCTCAAATCGCCTCCATTGCAAATGCACAACCTCAGTCGCTGGATCACCCGATTTGGCTCGAATGAACTTCATCCGCTCTCGCTCATCTTCGGGGTGCGGGAATTATGTACACTCTCTCAAATTGCGTCTGCGCATATCCAAGTGTTAGTTGAACTGACGACTTGCTACTTTTTCTGGGATCCTAGTGATTCAGATAGTACAATGGGAGCTATTTTAAATCGGCCACTACATTCATTCTTGCCGTCCACAACGTCAACCTTTATCGCTATCAAATCAACATCGTAACATGTACACACAAGATCCCCGCAAGCGCGCCGCCCGCGCGGATCCACAAGCAACAGCCATGCACAATGACCACTTCACTCAAACGACATGCACAACCAGAATAGAAATTTTCAATGGGCTTGTTTCCTCTTCTGACCCCTGAGTAGAAAAACAGACATTTCGTGTGACGGACAGATTTTTAGGATCACCCCCAGCTATAAGACATATCCATGCCAAAAAACAAAATATTTTAAAACAATATAATTTGCACATTATTACAACTTGAACTTGATTATTAGTGAACTTGACTTCACTCGAGATGAACTACACTTGACTGAGTTGCTTAACTTCTAGATCAAACGGCCTTTATATCTTTAATTCTACTGGATCTTTTCTTTGCATTAAATATTTCATGGAACGATATCTGCATTGTTTCTTGGCATTTGTTTATGCTGATCTAAGCGAATTTACTAATTATTCTTGAATGTTTATATTCAGATGGTCAATAATATTTCGTTTGACTTTGAGTTGATTTTTTTATGGGTTTGATCGAAATGTATTGTAGTTTATGGGTTTGATCGATTTGTCATAATTGATTACTAACGGAATTTCCTTGTATTGGAATTGTCATTAAATAGTTATGTGGTGAAATATGTTAACAGTATATTTGTATTGCTGTATGTAGTGTACTTAAAATATATTTTATGTCAAGGATAATTCAAAGGATATTAAGGACATTATGCGGATAATTTACAGGTTTGCACTCGTAACTCGCTCACCTGACATATTTCATAACACATCACAGTAAAACTGACAGAAAGTTCAATCGTATTGAGAGTTTTCTGATGTCAGCAGCCAAACTAACAGCTAAATTTCTCATAGAACACTCTGAGATTACGTATCAAACAGCGATAAAGGCAATATTACCACGTCGCTAATAAGTCTGAATATGATACAAAAATGGATGAGCTTTTCAGTGATGTGAATAATTTTCGAATAATAAAAGCCGACCCAACATCATCACTCCAAAGAATAAACAACCGCCTGATTAGCATCTTGGGGAGAAAAAGACCTTTTCTATAGTCCTCCACGTGGGCGCCCCCTAGTAACGGCAGTGTTTCAAACCGTTGACGGCCAAGTCTTAGCGATAAGACAGCTTGGAAAAAGGCGGATAGCTGTAGCCTGAATGGCTGACCAACACCTAAGCGTCTCAGGTTTAGTAGGATGGAATGACTTGCGTAGTTGGACCTGCAACCTAGTTGTGTGAACTCCACTCCACGCTTATTAAACCATCTTCCTAGGCCATCCCCTGAATGGGGTTAAGCGATGGACTGACAACTCACCCTTGTGAAAACCACTCCACGTCAAGAAACCTGGAACAAAAGCCTCGGATTGGACGGATCAACAACGATGACCACGCAAACGACTAAAGGATTATTCTTTCGGATCCTGGAGTACACGCTCCCTGAACAAACCGGGGGCCGAGAAAGTCCTCCTTCAACCAGTCGAAATTGGCTTGGCAATGACAAGAAATCGCACACAATTTTTACAAGTTGCCAACCATCGGGCCGCAAACAGTTTGGAGTAGCATTTATAGTGAACAATCACCTCAAGCCGCATATCACTGACTTCAAACTCATAAATGAACGGCTGTGTGCGATTCGCTGACTCGATTCTTCATATTCTGGCTCATCAATGTGCATGCCCCACTGAAGTTAAAGAAGATGCAATAAAAGACGAGGTCTACGCCCGGCTTGAGACTCTCTTCGACACACTTCCAACAAACGACGTCAAATTGCTGATGGGAGACTTTAACGCGAAAGTCGGAAATGAAAGTTGGCACCGGGGGACCACTGGAGGTCACAGTCTCCATGAAAAATGTAACGACAACGGCCAGCGACTTATCGACTTCGCCTACAGCAGGAATCTAATCTTAAGCTCTACGTGTTTCCCGCATCGACGCATTCACAAGCAGACCTGGAAATCTCCAGACGCACATACCGTCAACCAAATTGATCACGTCCTCATTTGCAGGAGATGGGCGTCTAGTGTGATGGATGTCCGCTCTTATCAAGAAGCACTGTGACTCAGATCATCACTTGGTGAAGACGACCTACAGATGTAGAGTTTCCTCAGTGCACTAATCGAGAATCAGCCCCCCAAAAATCTTTGCGGTTGATAAGCTTCTGAGCGATGCTACGACGGTGGCGTATACTACCGCCCTTGAGGAAAGACTATCGCCTGTGATACACAACATCAGCAACACAGGCGTCCATGGGTTCTGGGAAGAACTCAAGGGTACCATCAAGGATGTCGCAGAGAAAGTCGTGGGATATAAAGCCCGGCGAGCGCGAAATGACTGGTTCGACGAAGAATGCAAAAATTCACTTGACGCGAAAAACGAAGCCTACAGACAATAGATTCAACGAGTATCCAGAGCCAGTAGAGAAAAATATGACGAGCTACGGCGAATATCGAATAGAATAATTAGACGTAAGAAACGTAAATACTTTGACGAGCAGTTGCTGAATATAAACGAAAACTTAGCTAAAGAACACCAGACAAGCGTACAAACTAGTAAATACAATTGAGAACGGCTACCAACCCAAGACTAGCCTTTGTAAGGACAAGGATGGAAACATCATCAGCGACACCGATAGCATTAAAAAACGATGGGCCTCTTATTTTGAAGAGCTTCTGAACCTACCATCTAACATCCCCACACCAGAAGCTCTCGACGATATTGTTGATCTAGGCCCACCCGTACAACCCCCGACAGTAGAGGAAGTAGATCTCGCGTTGCGGTCACTAAAACGAAATAAAGCGCCGGGCGCTGACGAAATTCCGGCTGAACTGCTAAAATTCGGTGGAACGAGTCTAGTTGATGCCATACATCAATTACTCCTGCGAGTATGGGAGGACGAGGAGATCTCAGACGATTCGCGCAGAAGCATCATCTGTATAATTCACAAAAAGGGAGATAAAATGCCTTATAAGAATTACAGGGGCATCTCACTAGTTTGTACGTCCTATAAAATTTTGACGAAAATTCTGGAAAATAGAATAAAACCGTACGCAGAACGAGTCATTGGCGAATATCAAAGCGGTTTCAGACCTGGTCGCTCCACAACCGATCAGCTCTTCACACTCAAACTGATACTCTAGAAGTGCTGGGAATACAACGTAAACGTATACCAAATCTTTGTCGACTTCAACCAGGCATACGACAGTATCGATCGTGGAGTACTGTACAACATCATTCTGCAATTTGGTATACCGGCCAAATTAGTGCGACTGACTAAGATGACGATGACCAACTCCGTCTCACAAGTCATCATCCATAATAGACTTACTGATCTATTTGAAACACGCACTGGTCTGAAGCAGGGCGATGAACTGGCACCGACGCTCTTCAACCTAGCACTGGAATACGCTATTCGGGAATATGGACAACAGCAAGACGCTACTCATCAAGTCGACACAATTAGCAGCGTACGCCGACGACATCAACATCATGTCCCGAAGATTGGCCGACGCAGAAGAAGTTCTTCATACGGTCGATACCGCTGCAAAAGAAGTTGGACTACGTATTAACGAGGGTAAAAGTAAAATAATGATGCATCTGCACAACCGAGCATCAATGTGGGGGACCTCAGCATCGAGTTGTACTACTACTACTACTACTTAATTGCCCTAACCCCTTGTGGGGTATAGCACGTCAACTATTCCATGTGGCCCAGTTGACGTTTCATTGGCATAAATTGGTTTCAGAGAATGCAGTTGCCAGCATGCACCTCCTGCACATCCACGGCCACGAACGTTGTCGTGGACGGGATTCGAACCCGAAACGCCGGTAGTCAAACATGAGACGTATGCCTCAACACACTGCGCTACCGGTCGAGTTGTGAACAACTTCATTTACCTGAGTTGCAACTTGTCAGGGGACGCCAACGAAATCAGGCGACGGATACAGTTAAGCTTTTTTATCGGTGCTTCCATAATGAAATCGAAGCATGTGCACAGAAAATCGAAGCTCCGCGTGTATTTACAAAACCATTATACGACCAGTGCTATGCTATGGCTGCGAAACATGGACCCTAACTCAAGCCTCCGAAAACATGCTACATACATTTGAACGTAAGGTTCTACGGCTAATTTTTGGGGCTGTTTGCGATCGGGATGGATGGCGCATCCGGTACAACCATGAGTTGTTTGGAATGTACGATGAGCTGCAAGTCTCAAAAATCGTCAAACTACAACGACTTCAATGGGCAGGGCATGTATTTTACAAAGAATGGACGATGATCACATGCCTAAGAGAGTAACGAATGCAGAACGAGTCGACGGAGCGCGACTGCGAGGACGACCGAGGCGAGATCTCGTTGGGAGAGCTCAGTAGGTGTGGACGCTGCGCAGCTACTGGGCTTCCAAAATTGGAGGATGCGGTCACGTGACCGAGATAATTGGAGGACGATGATCCAGGCGGCCAAGGCCCGACGTCGGTCGGGCTGTCGCGCCACGATGATGATGATGGTGAAATATTTGATGGCTGGCAGATCGAGATGTTTGAGCATAGTCATTGAAATGGTCCCACTGCTTTCGCCTTCCTTATAGTAGCAACTACTTCGTCCGAGGTGAAAACAGGTAAGCTGTCTGTGGTACGGCTGTGAATCTTCCTACGAATTTTGCGCATAAGTCAGTCTGGAGCGGGGTGTTCAATAAATTGTTTATTCAAACAACTTGCGCAGCAGGTAGGGTCACTTGTTGATTTTTGACCGAACTGAATGGCGACGTTCCCTTTCTGTTTTAGTGGATTGGAAAGGGCACGGACTGTCGACTATAACTTGCTCAACCTTGTGGTTAGATTGATTGCAAATTGCAGTTATTCAGATGGGTGCTCCATTTTGACCTCCTGTGTTCGGCTACTTGTCTATAGATCTCGCAGTTGATCTCGTGGATCCTTGGTTCGTCAGGAGGTACGCTCTTGATGCTGTCTCTCTCGTCTGCCAATCTGGCGGCAGTGGTTGGAAAGTTAGGCCGAATTTTCGGAATCCGTCCTGCTGGAATGAACTTCGCAGCAGCTTTGTTTAGGACTTTCCTTATGTTGGATTCGGCTGTTGGAACGTCGGTTAGCGTTGACAGATCCAGAAATTTAACGTTAGTATAGGAGGTGAAACCGTTCCAATCAGCCTTCTTGTGGTTGACAAGCGTGCGGTGTTCGGCAGATATGATATTTGTCGGTTTGACGAGCCTTATCACGATTGGTAAGTGGTCTGAAGATAGTGTTAGGACCAGGTTAGCACTGGAATCGTGGTATCTGGAGAACTGGAACATGTACCGGCGATGCGAGTGGGGATGTCGTCATTGAAGATACAGCAATCGGAGGCGTCATGCTGTTCAGCTATTTAGATTTCTCTGGCGTCGTTGTTAAGGTTGAAGTGCCAGAGTTCATGGTGAGCATTAAAGTCACCGAGCAGGAGGCGATGTTGACCGGTAAGGATATGGTTGATATTTACATGGTATCCTGAGCGACAATGGATACCGATGGGATGTAAATGTTGTAAACTTCAATATCAACATTACCCGATTTTATGGAGATGGCCTGCACTTCCATGGTGTTATCATTACTAATAAAATCGATTTCCCGATATAGCATGTAATGGTGAATTATGAAGGTAAGCCCTCCTCCAGCGTTGGTCAACCTGTCTTTCCTGACAAAAGCGTAGTTGCCATGTGTGTTGAGGGACGAGTTGGAGTGCAGTTTCGTCTCTTGTATGGCTTTAACTTGGATGCGATGTCTGTCTATAAACTATGCAAGTTCGGCGATTTTGTTCTGCAACCCATTGCAATTGAGTTGGACGAGTGAGAGCGTATTGAAAATGGCAGTCGGTGGTGCAGGCGTAAGATTGTGTTGAGAAATCCTATGGAAACTGTTAGCAGGAGTCATCGGGGATGGCTCTAAACCTGTGTGAGCGCTCGATGGTGTTGGATGTTGAGGCGTGTTAGACGAGGTTGCTACTTGTTGTCCTCTGTTCCTACACTGACTGGCAGTAAAGAAAAAATTCGAGTGCCTGTGATGGTTAAGTCCAGAGCAGTATCTTAGATGGCACCACTGATTGCAGCAATTGCATCTCACTGTAGTCGCATTTGGGTGCAGCACACTGTCACATACGCATCAGATCCACGGTCCAGGGCTCTCTCAATGCCGGCGCGGAGAAGTAGCACTGAGAGCAGTTGCGCCGAGATGTTTTGCTCCCAGTGAACATAAAAAAAAGACGATACGAGGCATGTATCATTCAAACACACTTTCCTTCTTGCATTGATTTGTTGTCGTTGATCTCGCTGCCGAAACAATTTGTTTCCTGGACTGCAGTGAAGCTCAGTTTGTATTTCTCGACCTGTTGTATAAGCGCCTTCTCGGCGCCCGGTCGGTACAGGGAGCGCACATTCTAAGATACGTAAGAATAATCAGTGAAACGTTTGCGTGGGCGTCGTTATTGATCCGTCCAATTCGAGGTGTAATAAAAATGGATGGAAATCGTGGTGTACATTTTTATAAAGTTTTAATTTCAGATATTTATCCTAATCTAGGGGTCGCAACGAAGCGCAACCTTATTGGTATAGCGTAATCGCCTATTTACCCTAAGCTACTGTTATCCCGCAAGGCGCATTCGTGCTGCCTGTCTGCAGGTTCTACAATCGAAACAATAATGTCTTTCTTATTCTCTAGATGCACTTATTTATACTTATATTATGCCCTAATTATGATTACGATTATTCCTAGTCAGCAATAATCGATCGGTCGATCGAACCAATTAATGAATGTACCAAAAACGCAGTGTATGCAAAATACTCCACGCGACGTGTAGCGTCTCAAATGTCTTGTATCTATTATTCAATGTTTACATTCATGAGTAATAGATACAATGCACGTAGATACACTACAGAGGCTTTTTTCAGGTTTCTTGACATGAAGTAGTTTCTGCGAGGATTAGTTGTCTTCCCATCGCTAAACTCTATTCAGGTGTAGCCTCGATGAAAGCTGCTTCAGGTGGTTCATAATGTGCTAGACTTCATAAAACACAACTATGCTGGAGGCCAGACTACGTGATTCATGCCACCCTACTGAACTCAAGCGCTTAGGTTTAACGCAGCCAATCAGGCTACAGCTATAATTCGCTACAGCTATAATTCCCTCCTCCTTTACAACCATGAGTTGGGCCATGCAACGGCGGAGATCGTTATGTCCTTTATAATCGGTGTACTGATCTTCCCCGTCTGAAGCTAAAGCATACACTGTGTATTTTGACATGGATATGTCTTATAGCTGGGGGTCATCCTAAAAATCTGTCCGTCACACGAAATGTCTGTTTTTCTACTCGGGGGTCAGAAGAGGAAACAAGCCTATTGAAAATTTTTCTTTTCTGGTTGTGCATGTCGTTTAAGTGAAGTGGTCATTATGCATGGCTGTTGCTTGTAAATCCGCGCGGGCGGCGCACTTGCGGGGATCCTGTGTGTACATGTTGGGATGTTGATTTGATAGCGATAAAGGTTGACGTTGTGGACGGCAAGAAATAATATAGTGTACGGGTGAACAGGCGCTCTCTGTGCTCTCTGTCCCACGCTCTCAGTCAACGCGACGCCATAATCAAAACTCCTTCATACACACCATACCATACATTCAAAATCCTCAATAATATAGAGTACGCTCCGTACTATCTAACTTGACTAGGCCCCCAGAACACGTCGCAAGAAGTCGTCTGCTCTCTTCGCTCGACATGCTCACACGCAATTTATGGTCTCTGAATGTATGCGAAATTTCGCTCAGGGCAGCGGACCTCCTCCTCTCATTCATTCATATCATTCTCATGCTCACCATTTCATTAAACAAATTGTGCACTCCCGACATGCACATGCATAGAGCCAATCTGAGGTCACAATGAATGAAATTCCATTTTTACTCATTATTTAGGTCAAGGACGTCCAAGGACTTTCAATGACCTTCAATTTCCGCCAATTCCCATTCATCATTTAATAAAATAGCCCGCGTTGTACTATCTGAATCACTAGGGTCCCAGAAAAAGTAGCAAGTAGTCAGTTCGACTAACATTTGGACATACGCAGACGCAATTTGAGAGAGTGTACATAGTTCCCGCCCCCCGAAGATGAGCGAGAGCGGATGAAGTTCATTCGAGCCAAATCGGGTGATCCAGCGACTGTGTTTGTGCATTTGCAATGGCGGCGATTTGAGGTCTGACTGGTCCACAATGTGGGCCCCCACCACACGTGCAATAAACAAATAGAACAAAATGGCGGATTTATACTAGGCGAGTTAGAATCTCTCAAGCCCCAAAATAAAGAAATATTCGTCGCAGGATGTTATATGTTATGATGTTCATTCAGAGGTCTGCAGAAGATCAAACGCCCCCCTTCCGCAAAAATTCCAAAATGTTTAAAATGGCTGGAATCCAAACAAATAAAATAGCGCGCGTTGTACTACATATCTGAATCAATAGGGTCCCGGAAAAAGTAGCAAGTAGTCAGTTCGACTAACGCGCAGACGCAATTTGAGAGTGTGTACATTACATGGTTCCCGCCCCCGAAGTTAGAGAGCGAGAGCCATCGCGGATGAAGTTCATTCTATCCAAATCGGGTGATCCAGCAACTGTGGTTGTGCATTTGCAATGGCGGCGATTTGAGGTCTGACTGGCCCACAATGTGGGCCCCCACCACACGTGCAATAAACATATCATAAAACAAATGGCGGATTCGTACTGCACGAGTTAAAATCTCCCAGGCTCCGAAATAGAGAAATATTCGTCGCAGGATGTTATATGTAGCTCCGGGCAGCTCATTGTGACATGATGTACATTCAGAGGTCTGCAGAAGATCAAATGCCCCCCCTCCCCCCCAATTCTGCAAAAATTCCAAAAATTTTCTTGAGCATTCTCTTTGTGCGTGTGTTGGAATGTTTTGTTTACTTTTGTTAGTTTCCCTTTTTGTTCGCCGGACACAGTCGCATAGAGTCGCACGCGTTACTTGAGAAACGGATTGTGTGTGCCGGACCCGGACTGTTGATTAAAGGGGCGGGATGAGGCGGATAGTGTGGGAGCGATTTTGCAATAGATACACAAACACAATACACGTCCGATTGGGAAAAGATGGTGGGAAGCGTGATTGCGATTAGCAGAAACGTACTCAGAGAAATTTCGATAGGCTGCAGTCTGCAAACTGTACCGAACGGGTGGGTGGAACAGGGTGCACGAGAGGAGGTGAATATTGCACACACGCGATGCAAACGAAAACGAAACGATCCCGCGAGAGAAAGGATCCCGAGCGGACAGGACCAAGCAAAGCCGAATTTATGACGAGAATCTACACTGCCACCAGATACATCGATACATGGATATGACTTATGCCTACCGAAAGCTAGGGACGTGTTTTTTCGAATGATTTCATCCAGTATAACTATACTAGGATCTTTATAAAACTTACGTCGATATCTTCAACACAACAGGTTCCACGCAGTCGGTAGTCATAGACATATCCATGTTCCGATGTATCTGCATGCAGTGTAGATACTTTGTATCTTTTTAGGTTAAGAATTTGGGCCGACATTCTGATAAAATATCGACAAGTGGGGAAAACGCTGTAAAACTTCTGATACGGTTGAGCGGAGAGGCCCACTTAAAGCCATGCAATTCGCTCTACGTTTCTTTGCCAGGACATTACGATTTGTCTCTATGCGTAGGGCATTCCACCAAACAACAACCCCATACAGCAATATGGGACGCAGGACCGATACCCCAAAAGCGTACAAGAATACTAAATGCGTTGTAGACGAAAACCTTAAAAATGTGACATGCACTGGCATACATGGCACAACCAACAAATTACTTCAATATTTCAACCACAAGTTCACAAGTTCCTTTTCCTGTGATTCAAAAAATGATTCTGCCTTATTTAAATTTGAAGCCATAAAATCAATATACGAGCAGACGAGCAGTTGAAATCTTATTTAACCTTCCCACCTTTTTATTCAAATCGTGCATACCAGAAAAAATGGTCTGTGTTAATTTTTTGCTGTCTTCCCATTGAAATAATAACAAGATGCTTTCTCTGGATGATTCCTCTCCCTTTTATTCGGTCTGTTTTCATTTTTCGAAAACCCCGAAAAGATTTCGCCATTGTAGAAATATCAACCCTTTTCCAAACTTTTTGCGAACGCATATGTGAAAATTCTCAATACAGTTGAGAGTTCAGTGTTCAGTGTGGCTATAGTCGAATGGTGGGGACGGGATATGTAACGTTGATGTGGAGAGCTAAGCTATTCAGATATGAATCCTACTTCACTCTCTCTATATGCAAATTTTATCTTATGCTCGTGATTTGCATAAAAACATTCCAATTTACTGCCTTACACATCACCGTCCAAGTACAAACAGCGTAGAGAAAGAGTTGAAATCATAGTCCTTGATTTTTGCCTTTTGTTCTATACGTTTCATATGCGCGTTATCGTTCTCGGATTCAAATTTTCGAAAAGTGCGAAAAGGATTTCAAGTGGGAATCCGGTCGTGTTTTTTTTTATCTGTGTTCAAGCGCACCCAAACGTGATAACAAACGATGAAAGTGGATGAAGAAGAGGCGGCTGAAGTATGCATTAAATTTTTATATATCCTGTAATTGTTTATCCTATTACGATTATCGTTTCAGATATCGTGTTTATCATAAGTTCCTGAAGGAGAGCAACAGCGATCTCAGCGCATAATCTTATATTTGTTCTACAGCGAAAAACAGCACCGTACGACTGCAATATAATTTTGTCACGTACGTGCTTTGAATTCCTACTAGATCCAGTTAAAGTTTATTCGTGGAAATAAATGTTTGATTCAATTTCAAAGCACGGAAGCTTGCTTTTATTTTTGGTGAAAGGATTTCGCTGGTTTTTAGGTCTGCAAATCGAAGCGAAGAGTTACTATTGTCTGCCACATTTACTATATATAATTTACGGTTTTGTTACTTTACATGAGATCATCTAACGGCGGGGGATTTTTTGCCAATATGTGGGACAGAGGGATTTTTAATTATTTGGTGAGACGTTTCGTGATCGAGGGGCGATGATCTAATTTTGAAGATAAACTATAAAATTGATAACGCGCATACCAAAACTCGCCGACTTGCATTTGTGATGCCAAAAAACAGGAAAAGAAAAATAGGATAGGCAACACCATTCTGAACAGAGCTGGTCAAAGGCTAAAGCGAAGGGCGGCGAAGAGGGTGCCAAGAAGAAAGCTAATACTGTAGACACACGTAGGCTATAATGACAAGTTGAAGAGTAAGGTCATAGTTTGACTTGGGTGCATTATTTATTTGTACGTATACAGGGTCTCCAAACCCCAACGTCAACCCGGAAACCGGTGATAGGCCAAGTGGTGGCAGTTATCAGAAAAGTATTAAAAAAAGTCTCCGTCAATTATTTTTTGACCTAAAGACATTCCAAAAAGAATTGGAAAAATTCATACCCTGTGATAATTTTTTAAGTACTGTAATTTTAATTTTTTTTTAATTTTTTTTTTTTAATGAAGCAACCCTGACTAACTGCTCCATAAATCACAATCTAAAAGTAAAAAATTACTGTATTGGTTTTAAATAAAATATGACTTTTTTCCCCAATTTTGTACTCAAAATTATCACTTATCCCAACTTCAACTGACTGTTTATGATTTTAAAAATTATTGAAAACACCATTTACTTTGAATTCGCAACTTTTAATTTCGAGTCGAAAACTTTGTATGCATTTCGGGCAGCCTTCCGCCAATCATCAGCAACACGACTAATATTCGGGTTTGCATGTCAAAATTTACATATGTCTCATTTAAATGTTATGATACAGTAGAAAACTAATACATGTATAAAAAATCAATCAAAAGAATGACACCTGAAATTTTTTTTATATAAAACAAATAAAACGTGACTATATGACTAGAAAATTAAATTAATTCAATTCATTCATCAAATCTTTTTCTAATTGAATGTTATTAGAAAAAGATTTGATGAGCATAAAAAACACGTTTACAACAACGAGCCGAGAAGATCGGCTTACGCGGCGCACGTATTAGAACAACAGCACTTGCCGGAAAAGATCATGCTGCAATGAATGTAGATAGAGGCAATATTGAGTCGGAGTTATTTTACTTGCTTTGATACGACTAACTTTTTATATATTTAAACTTGTTAATTTTTCATATTTAATGATTATTTCTCGTTTTATGTCTAACTTATTCTTGGTTGTGCTTCTTTGTTTGTTATATTTATATTTTTAACTGCCTTAATGTTATTTTTATTTATTTTTTTTGTAGCTGTTACTTTTACGCTTTATTGTATTTTTTATCTTTTGCCATAAGTTAATATGTATTACTTAATTGTTGATTTTTGACAGTTTTAGATTCTAGTCCCTTTATTAATTAATTTAATTTTCTAGTCATATAGTCACGTTTTATTTGTTTTTGTGCTGCGCACTTTCAGTTAATTATTATTTCTATATTGCCGATTTGCAATATTACAAAATTGTACTAAGTTCAATTGCGGTCAACATTACACGCGTACATTAAGTTCAATAAAATATTGTGTCAGCAATAAGTTAGTATTTAAGATTCACGAAAATAAAATTTCGTTTCTGTCTTTTACCGGAAACTCTGGTGTCGCGTTTTATTTAACGTTTCTACATTTTGCTCCGATACTGGCCAGGTCGGAGTTAGGTGTTGTCGTTACAGTTTTATATAAAAAAATTTGAGGTGTCATTCTTTTGATTGATTTTTTATTCATGTATTAGTTTTCTACTGTATCTTCTTCTTCCTTGCCCTTTCATACCACTCTGCGGCTTCGCGTGGCTCTGCCCGTGGTGTTGGCACTTCGCCCGTTCTGGCGGTATAATCTCAGCTTCCTTCTGCAGGCAGCTCGGTCTTGGATCGTTTCATCGCCGAGATTTATGCGTTGTTGTTGCTTCTTCATTTGATCGATCCACGTGTGTTTCCGTCTGCCTCGGGGTTTGGGTCCAGCAAATGGAACGTTCATTGATATTGCCTTCATAACTGGGTTCTCAGGTGGATGCCTTAGAACATGGTAATACCAATCCATACGACGATCTTCGAGCTTTTCAGTGATCGGTTGCTCGACAAACAAGCTGCCTCGGATGTGGGTACTTTTGATGCGATCCCTTTTTGGTCACACCGGCTGACATCCGTAGCATTTTCATTTCGGTCGCAGTCATTTTACTCTCGTATGTCTTATACATAGTCTAGCATTCAGACCCATACATGAGTGCGGGACGTACGACCGTTTTGTACAGCTCGCCTTTAACCTTTCGTGGCATCTTCTTGTCGCAGAAGACTCCAGAGTTTTCTCGCCACTTCATCCAACCGACACTGGTGCGATGTTTGATGTCGTCATCGCATTTAGCTTCCTTGTTGTTCATCGAACCCAGGTATTTGAACCTTGTACAGGACTTCAGCTGCTCTCCTTTAATGTAGATATCTGGTATCGGTCTCTCTGGATCTGAGAAAGGACAGCAAAGGTACTCAGTCTTTGCTATGCTGATCCTCAGTACATGATCCTCCAGTATCTTACACCACTTGGTCAGTGCAGCCTGCAAAGCAGCGATGTCTTTGCTACCCAGAACAACGTCATCGGCGAAAAGAAGGGATACTTCCAGGCCATCAGAGATGAGTGTTAATAAATAGAACATGATGATGTTGAAGAGCAAGGGACTCAATACACTGCCTTGGTGAACTCCGACTTTAACCGGAAATTCTTCAGACTCACCAGCTGTGCATCTAACTTTAGTAGTTGCCCCATCATACATGTCTTGTATCATCTTTACATATGCCTCAGGGACCTTAAGTGCTCTTAGGGCCACCCATATCAGATCACGAGGAACTCTGTCGAAGGCTTTTTCCAAATCGATGAACACAAAGTGCAAGTCCGTCCGTGCTTCACGGTGCTTTTCCATCGTAACACGCATGCACTGGATAGCATCGACTGTGAACCGACCCTCCACAAAGCCGCATTGATTGTCATCCAACCGTACAATCTCTTTCAGTCGATTGCAGACAACTCGCTCGTAAGTCTTCAATGTGTGAGATGTTAACTTGATTGCCCTATAGTTGTTGAGCTTGCGTGAGTCACCCTTGTTCTTATAAAACGGGAGAAGAAAGTTCTTCCTGAAAGCGTCTGGCATCGGTTGCCCCCTTTTAATTTTGTTGAAAAGAATAGTGAGCCGTCTAAGCCCGACATGATTCATCTTGAACCAAAATTCCAAGGGTATTTTGTCCGGTCCGGCTGCCTTTCCACGTTTCATCTGCATCATTGCCTTCATCGTCTCCTGAACTGAAAAATCAGCGATATCAGTGGTGTTTGGCTCCGCAGTTTGAAAAGCTTCTCACGGAAATTCTTCGTTCAAAAGTTCTTCGAAGTACTCACGCATTCTGCTACCGATTGCTGAGTCTTCAACCAGTAGCAATCCTTGTGAGTCTTCAACGTACTTTGGCGCCTGAATCTCTCGAGCGTTTCTTCTCCTTCGGGCTGCGACCTTATATATCCTGGCATTGTCCTTAGGTTTCTCTTGCAATGACGGTCTCTTATCCGCAGCCTGATCTTCTAGTTCTTGTTAGAACTTCTCTGCAGCAATCGCCTTTGCTTGAGCCACCTTTCGCTTTACGTATTTCTCCCGAAGTTGAACCTTCTCGACTTCACTGCTTGTCCTGCATGTTGTCCAAGCCTTGAATGCGTTCGATTTGGCCAGCACTGCTTCTTTTGTTTCGGTATTCCACCACCATGTCTCCTTGTTCGTGTGGAGTGGGCCTTTCGAAACTCCCAGTGTCTTTTCAGCCTCACCTACTAACATCTCCACCAAAGCATTCCACATTTGTGTTGGACTTTGCTCGTCGCAGTTGGTGTTGTGTTGAAGCCAATCCTCCATTTTAGCAATGAATGGAGTTACAACAGTTTTCTACTGTATCATAACATTTAAATGAGGCATATGTAAATTTTGACATGCAAACCCGAATTTTAGTCGTGTTGCTGATGATGGGCGGAAGGCTGCCCGAAATGCATACAAAGTTTTCGACTCGAAATAAAAAATTGCGAATTCAAAGAAATGGTGTTTTCAATAATTTTTAAAATTATAAATAGTGTGGAGTCCGCGTTCCTCATTTCTATTAAATTATAAATATTCAACTGACTGCACTGTAAAAAAAATATACCACGCGGTTTTGGCAAGTAACTGTAAAAGATGGCGCCTTTTGTCCAGATTCCAAAATGGTACGACATATGTAGCACATGTAACCTTATGAATGATTTAGTGATTCAGTAACAATTTGATTATAGGACGCATTTAACTGCCATTATGCCATACAGATACAGTGCGCGGGAATATGCTATCATGCATCTTATTTATGGGGAATGCAAATGCAATGCTAGTGCTGCAGCCAGACTTTATCGTGAGAGATATCCAAATGCTGAACGTTATCCGGATCACCGAAAATTTATAAACGTACACCACTCATTCTCAGAGGGTCGAATTCCACACCACATGACAGGAGAGCCAAATTCCATCATGCCCTACGAGGAAGAAGTATTTCTTATTCTTCTTTTTTTTTTATTTCGCCTGTGCCGTGTTTTTACATTAGCCATGCCGATCTGCGCAATGTCTGTAACTAGTCGTTGACGCCCATAGATATATATTAAACAGATATGAATTAGGCACAAAGTGGGAGTAAAAATTTGAATATCGAGTTATGGCTGACATATCCGCGCCTGCGCAGTGAAACGCGCACAACACGTATTAATATTTGGCCCAGGAGCCCGAGGAGCGAGGGGCCAAATGCTTCGCAAATGTTAAAATTGTGGCTGAGTGGCCGATGGCGTAACGACATTTACCGAACGTATGGCAACCGCGTGCAAATGGTTAGCACTGCGCATGCGCGGCTTTGTTCGAAAATAACCTGAAGCACAGAGTGGGGATAGTACAATTACGATCTGTGCTATTTAAATCTATGTTGACGCCGGACAAAGAAATTAAATGGGATGCCTGTCAGATGTTCTACTCTGTACAAATAATAACCCGGAATTTTGTTATAATTTTTGAAATCCTTATTTATTCTTAAAAATCTATTTCATCGCCTTCTAAGTATTCCCCCTGCAATGCACTTATGCCAGCGAATTTTCCACTCATCAAAACACTTTGCAAATTCCTGTTTCGGTATGGCGTTCAGCCCCTTCTTCGATTCGGCTTGAATCTCTTCTATCGTGTCAAAACGGTGTCCCCGGAGCGGTTTTTAATTTTGCTGAAATCACATGGAGATAAATCAGGTGAATACGACGGTTGTGGCACAATGTGGGTGGAATTTTTTTGCGAAATAGTCACGAATAACGAGTGCAGTGTGAGATGTTGCGTTGTCATGGTGCAAAATCCAAGAGTTTTCTTTCCACAAATCAGGCCAGTTGAGGCGAATAGCTTCACGCAAACGACGCATAACACTCAAATAATATTCCTTGTTGACAGTTTGGCCCAGTGGAAAGAATTCGTAATGCACAACACCACGATAATCGAAGAAAACCGTCAACATGACTTTAATTTTTTAGGGACTTTGGCGCGATTTTTTCGGTCTTGGCTCACCTTTGGCACGATATTCACTTGATTGATAGGTTGTTTCGGGGTCGTAAGCATAAATTCAAGTTTCATCGCCCGTAATAATGCGTTTTATCTTGTCCTGATAGTCGGAAAGCTTTGTTTCACACACATCAATGCGACGCTGTTTTTCCAAACAATTGAGGGTTTTTCGAACCAAACGAGATTTGACTTTTTTGAGGCACAAAACTTCCTTCAAAATGGTGTTGACTGATTCATTTGAAATGCCAACGATATCAGCTAGCTCTCTAGTTGTCAATCGACGATTTTGGAGCACCAATTCCTTAACTCTCGCGACGTGCTGTTCGTCAGTTGGTGTTGTTGGTCGTCTTTGATGTGGTTCATCTTCAACGCTTTCACGACCCTCTTTGAACATTTTATGCCATTCGTATACTTGTGTTTTAGACACAATCTGTTCACCGAAGGCTTTTTGTCACATTCTGAGCATTTCCGCAGCAGAAATATCATTTCTAACACAAAATTTAGTCGAACTTCTTTGTTGAATATTTTCTGACATGGTAAAAATCGAAAAAGTTAATTTTGGTTGTTTACGAAAACGAGAGTCACCCTCACTAATCAAGATATGAATCTAAAATTTGACAAAGATGGCAGTAACAGTCCTACAAACTTAAAAATAATAATACAGGGTGGGCCATCTAGTGGTTTCTTTTCAATTCATAGGTTATTTTAACAGTGAAAGCTGTTTCCCGCTCGAAATCTTGACAAAAAGTCAGTATCATACCTCCGCAGAACGAAAGAGGGGGGCAAAAACTCCTCTTCCATAGTCCTCCGCGTGGGCGCCCCCTGGAACGGCGGTGGTCACAGACCATTGCCAACCAACGTCAAGCCGCCAGTGATGGCGGTGCGATGATTTGGTTGAGGTACCCCTGTGGTGTGGGGTGTGAAAAAAATACCACGGCCTTTCCCTTTGAGGGCCTGTCGTTAAAACCGACAATCAAAGGACAGGATGTGTATGCCAGCAACTTGCACTATCCGAAATCTTTATATGCTAACGAAACGTCAACTATGCCTCGGATAAGGACTGACTCAACGGTTACGACTTTTGGCTATCGTACAATGACAAAGATTGGATTCTGGAATGTGCGTACTCTCCTGGACAATGGATCAGAAGGTCCCCAGAACGCACGATTTCTTCAATTAGAGAGTGAATTTCTGAGGTACAAATTAAATATCTTAGGAGTTAGTGAGATAAGATGGTGGAACAGCGGAGAATTCATCTCTCCAACGGGCAGCACTGTAATGTTGTACTCCGGTAAAGCTACCGGTAGTCGTCGTGAGTCAGGTGTGGGGCTCCTTTTAACCAGAGCCGCGCGAAACTGTCTCTTATCCTGGGAACCGGTCTCTGACAGGGTCTTGACCGCCAGGTTCCGGACCAAAATGAGGAACATCTCAATAATACAATGTTATGCCCCTACTGAACCCGACAATGTCTTGGCAAAAGACTCCTTCTACGAAGAACTAAACGCCGTTCAGAGCAGAACACCTAAAGGTGACATTATAATGGTTATGGGTGATTTGAATGCGAAAGTTGGCGCTGATAACTATGGGCTCAGACATGTGATGGGGAGACACGGTCTTGGTGATCGTAATGACAACGGTGAAAGATTTGTAGAGTTCTGCAACTTTCACAGTCTCTTCATCGGTGGTACTATGTTTGAGCATAAGGACCACCACAAAATCAGTTGGTCCTCTGTTGATCGGCGCAGAACACAAAATCAGATCGACCATTTTGCCATTAGTAAAAGATTCAAGAGTTGCCTCCTGGACGTGCGAAACAAGAAGGGTGCCGATATTGGGATGGGAAGAGACCATTATCTTATGATCGCTAATGTTCGATTGCGTATTGCAGCCGTGCGCCGCCCCAGCGACGAAAGATCCAGGCCCCGCAAATTCAACACCGCTCGACTAAAAAATCCAGCTGTCTTACAACAATATAATGACCATCTTGCGCAAAAAGCAGCTGAGATAACTAGTCACCCAGATAGTGACATAAACGAAAACTGGGATGCCATAAAAAATGCGTACATTGATAGCGCAAATACCATCCTTGGCCCAAACCCGGATTGCCGGAATAAGCCCTGGATGTCCGACGCTTCATGGCAGCGGATTGTTGAAAGAAAGGAGCTGAAAGTTCGTTTGGCTGCAGCATCAGACGACAATCGAAGCAGCATCGAACTCCTTTACCGTCAGAAAGCTCGAGAAGTTCAGCGTAGTGTGCGACGCGATAAAAGAGTTTATGCCAATTCTCTTTTAGCGTCAGCAGAAGAAGCCGCTAGAAGTAACAACTTAAACGCCGTATACGGTGTCATCAAGGAGTTTACAGGTGGTCGTAACTCCTGCCAACATCCGGTGAAAGATAGTGATGGAAAGCTACTTATCTTGGAAGAAGATCAAATGAGGCGGTGGAAAGAACACTTCGCCGCGGTCTTGAACCGTGTAACCTCTGGTGAAGTTCCCCCTCATATAGATAATTTAGCTAACCATCAAAATGTGCGTTTACGGTCCACTGCCCCGACTAAAGAGGAAATAGTCACTGCAATTATTGCACTAAAACGAGGAAAGGCCGCCGGACTTGACGGCATCCCTGCCGAACTTTATCAAGCAGCGCCAAGCGTAACTGCCGATTTGCTGCACCCACTTGTTGATAAAGCGTGGAATACAGAGACCTTTCCCACTGAGTGGAAGGAAGGTTTGATCATCAAACTTCCAAAGAAGGGTAGCCTCACAGACTGTAATAATTGGAGAGGCATTTGTGTGCTTCCTGCCAAGATAATAGCTAAAATCGTCCTGGAAAGACTAAAGGCCCACTTAGAAAGCACAATTGATGAAGAGCAGGCTGGCTTTCGATCCGGATTCTCCTGTGTCGATCACATTAACACCTTGCGAATCATCATCGAGCAATGCGCTGAATACGATTCTCCGCTTCACTTGCTTTTCATCGATTTCGAAAAGGCTTTCGATAGTGTGAACCGGGATTCTATATGGGCGGCCTTGCGCAGGAGAGGCATCCCTGAGAAGCTTGTGGCTATTATTAAGGCAACCTATGACGGCGCGAAATGTCGCGTTCTGCATAAAGGTAAGGTGTCGGGGGACTTTGAGATTCGCAGTGGAGTTCGGCAGGGGTGCATCCTCTCACCGATCCTTTTCCTCATTGTGATCGGCGATGTGTTGCATGCAGCCCTATCCGGACTCGACAGAGGAATTCAATGGACTTTGACATCTTATCTAAAACATCTTGACTACGCTGACGACATATGCCTACTCTCCCACAAAATCATGGATCTGTCCGCAATGGCGTTAGATCTCGAGAGGGAGGCAAGCAAGGTTGGGCTAAAGATTAATACCAACAAGACCAAGGTTCTTAGCCCGCCGTTGCGAAAAAGAAATCCGACACCTATTGCCATCAATATTAATGGGCGGCCTGTGGAGAGGGTGGACAACTTCGTCTACCTGGGTAGCATTGTTGCCGAAAATGGTGGTACGGAGCAGGACATCGCTCGTCGTATCAACCAGGCTAAACGCGCATACGGCATGCTGTCCAAAATCTGGCAGGGCAGTTATCTCAGCATTAAGACCAAGCTGGGCCTGTTTCGCTCCCTGGTACTATCAGTGCTTTTGTATGGGAGCAGTACATGGAAAGTTTCCGTAGGAGTTACCAGAAAGCTGCAAGTTTTCGTCAACTCATGTCTTCGTCGAATTTTAAGAATTTTCTGGCCCGAAACAATATCAAATGAAGAGCTAAGTCGGCGTACGGGTCAGATGCCAATCGACGAATTGATACGCAGGCGAAAATGGCAGTGGATAGGTCACACATTGCGGAAGAGTGATAACTGCATTGCTTTGCATGCCATGAAATGGAACCCCATTTCCAACCAAGGCCGACCAAGAGGGGGTCCTCGAATCACATGGCGTCGATCTGTGGCAAAGGAGTGTCAGGCACTGGGTAAGTCTTTTGGGGAGTTGCGCCCTATTGCCCAGAACAGAGTACGATGGCGCGCAGGAGTAGTTGACGCGCTATGCCCCGCTAGGGGTTAAGGCAAAGTAGTAGAACGAAATGAGTCGCCTTACACTTGAACAACGCAACGTTGGGAAATATTGAAAACTTATTTCCAAAGTGAGTGCTGTGTAGCACAAACAGTGCGTTTTTTGAAAAGTAGTTTTGGCCGAAATGAAGCACCCACCGCGCCTGCTGTACACAAGTTTGTGCAAAAAGTTCGTGAGACTGACATGCTAGTGGAGAATACTCATGGTCCCCGTCGTCGTACGGTGCGCACAGACGAGAATGTGGCTGCTGTAGCCGAGAGTGTGAGACTCACTCCACGAATATCAACTCGCCTTCGATCTCAACAGCTCAACATTTCATCCACTAGCCTGAGGAAAATTCTGCACAAAGATCTCGGATTATTCGCTTACAAGGTCCAATTGGCTCAGCAATTGAAGGCGCACAACCATCCGCTTCGTTATCACTTCGCAGTTTGGGCCTTAGAGCAGCTTGAATTGGACAACGATTTTGGGCGAAAAATCATCTTTTCTGACGATGCGAATTTTCATCTCGGAGGCTACGTTAACAAACAAAATTGCCGCATCTGGGGCTCGGAAAACCCACACGTTATTGTTGAGAAGCCAATGCATCCACAGAGAGTGATAGTTTGGTGCGGATTGTGGAGTGGTTGCATAATTGGACCATTTTTCTTCAAAAATGAGGCTGGGAACAACGTTTCGGTCAACGGTAAACGTTACAGAACCATGTTATCCGACTTTTTCTTTACTGAAATTGAAGATATGGATTTGGACAACCTCTGGTTCATGCAGGATGGCGCGCCATGCCACACAGCCCATGTCACAATCTTTTACGTACCAAATTCCGAAATCGTGTTATCAGCCGTCTTGGCGATGTCAATTGGCCGCCTCGGAGCTGCGATTTGACGCCTTTGGACTTTTTTTTCTGGGGAACCGTGAAGGACAGGGGAATGGGAATGTTTGCTCTTACTACTCTTATTATTATATACTATGGGGGATAGCCGAAGCAGACCACTTACGTTTGGGTCCCTTTTCGCCCCCTCCCGGTCATCAGTGGCTTCCAGATGTCGACTGATAATTGTCGACCTCTTTCTTCATCACTGAGTCCCGTGTTATTGCTAGCATTTGTTTGAAGCTGAGTTCACTCATGGCTTCTACACTTATCGTGTGCCTGCCTGTGATCCTCAACCTCGTGGTAGCCAGTGCTGGACATTCGCACACAATGTGTGCTGCCGTCTCGGCCTCCTCCAGGCATAGCCTGCAAACGTCATCTTCCCCGATTTTCATCTTGGCCAGATGAGTCTTAAAATTACCATGCCCTGTGACCAAGGCAGTTATCCAGCTTAGGGTACTCCGTTTATAACTAAGTACCTTTCTCGCTTCCCTGCCTAAAGGGCTGGTTATTGCATTCCGAGCTTGTTTGCAAGTGACTAGCTCCTGCCATCTTTGTTGATGCATGGAGTCCATCCACTCCCCAACCTTCGCTCCAATCATGCCGTTCCCCAGAGCAACTCTGGGTTCTGGGCCAATGAAAGTTGCCGCAGATCCCTGTTTTGCTAGGGCATCCGCCGCCTCATTTCCTGTTGTACCTATGTGTCCTTTTACCCACATCAGCGTAACCTCATTTTCTGAGGCACGCGTGTTGAGCTTCCGGACACACTCTAGTACCAGTTTAGAGTTTATGTTCGTCTGCTGCATGCGTCTGATCACCGATTGGTTGTCCAGTGCAATAAGGATTTTCTTCCCCCGCACCTGACCTTCAAGCAAGTGGTCCAACGCATGCAACAAGCCAAGCATTTCTGCCTGGTATACGGACACATACTCTCCTAGACTAAGCGCACATGCTAGGTTTAGCTCTTCAGAGTAAACCCCCGCCCCCGCTTTACCGTCCATTAAAGAGCCATCAGTAAAAATGCTGATGTCATTGTACATACACTCATTATGTATGTTTCCATCTGCAATGTGAGTCTTGTGTAGTCTTTCAACTACCCTACGTCTACTCATGCCTTCTACCGGCATTAGAGTCTCCCTGACCTCATCATGAATAATGTCTAGGATGCTCTTATGACCGCTGCTAGTTCCAAAGCGATGCCACATGGCATCCCTTTCCATGCGTATTGCCGAAAGCGCCGCCGTTTTCTTTATAAATAAGTCCAATGGCGGCAGTCCCAGCAATGCCTCCATTGCTCGCGTTGGTGTGGTGCGCATTGCACCACATATGCTTACGCAAGCTATCCTTTGTACCCCATCTAGCTTCTGCTTTGTGGTATTCTGCATGGCTTTTGGCCACCATACCACTGATGCATAGGCTAGAATAGGTCTTACCATCATTGTGTAAATCCAGTGTGTCGCTTTAGGTGAAATTCCTTCTTACTACTCTTACTGAAGCCATAATACCTGAAAAAAAAATTAATTTTCTTCATTTTATTGCATTTTTAAAAAGAAACTTGTATTTGGCCCACCCTGTAGAGATCGCATCGTTTGTCGAGAATCAGAACTTCTGTTATCATGCTGGCGATGATGGAGTCCCGAAAACAGAATTTTAAAATTAAATGAAACCGGAATATAGAGGGCTACGCCCGCAATTCGAGGGTTTTGTAGCACGCGCTTATTTTGGTATCTAAATATTGGCTCCCTGCTCTTCTTGGTACCACTCAGCTGAATAAAAACACCATAATTAAATGTCTTACCCATGATATAGTATCTTACATGCCAATTCACAAAAAGACTGCATCTGTCACCTCTCAAAGTAATAGTTTTAATACGAGAAGCTGTAGATAGATATGTATGTATACGAGATAAACTGTCCTACTCTTCGAGATGCTTAACCATTCATGTTACGGCGACATTGCAAATTGCAAACTTGTGTAACGGCTTCAGGGCGGCGGGGACAAATTACGGTCTAATATTTTTCCCTCCTCCACTGTTCCCCTTTCTACAAATCTCAAGAAAATGCCAAAAATGGAATGTAATCAACATTACCTTTTTCACGACACCCCACTTGGCTATACCAGTGGATAAAAAAAAATTGACCTTAATTTCGCCTCTATGTACCCCCCCCCTCTTAAGGTTGGCCAATTACAACACAACGCTTTCTCCAGCTAATTATAGCATTTCTACACATTCTCGCCGAATTATTTATGTGTGCAGCCTTAGCCGTTCGTAAGATATTCTATGAACAGACGGACAGACAGGTATTTGACCGATTTTGTAAGATTTAAGACACAAAACCCTAAAAAAATTAATTGTGTGAATAGTTATTGTTAGGATCACCAGTCACCAATCTTCATTCTTCCAAAGTTGGTTCATTAAATAACTGCAATTCGCACTACGAAAAACAACATGCAAGTAGTACACGCATATCTATGCGTGAGGCCGGTAGGTGTATTTTTTGTATGGATAGTGTCAAAATGCATAACTTTAAGTCAATGTACTATTATTAAATATCATGTCATTGTAATGAAACTTACAGATATTATTGCCTACGATGTTGGTTATCATTAGCTATCAATATATTTGACCTCAGGTGTGCTTGAGGGGTGCAGGGGTGTGCTAACTGCAACTATAGAAATATACTATTATTAACCTTTTTGGATGAGATTTAAAAATTCTATTATTTTCGGTTTTCTATGCTAGTGAAATGCCACTTTTTTGTAAATTTTCATATGTCTAGCTATAACGGTCTCGAAATGCAAGGGGGGGGGGGACAAACTCGGACCACACATTTTCCACTCTCCCTCTTTTCCCCTTTCTTCAAATTTGAAAAAAATTCCAAAAATGGAATGTACTCGACGGTACTTTCCTTACCATACTTACTTGCCTATACCAAACGAAAAAAAAAATTCGACCTTCATTTCCCCTCTATGGGGACCCCCCCCCTCTTAAAGTTGACCTATTACGACGCATCGCTTTCTCCAGAGAATTATAGTATTTCTACATATTTCCACCAAATTTCATGCATGTAGCTTCAGCGGTTCGTGAGATATTTCATGGACAGACTGAAATACAGACAGACGGACGCATGACCGATTTCATAGGGGTTTTGTTTTTATAAAATACAAAACCCTAAAAATGACACGGGACGGATACAAACACGATTCCTACTGAAAGATAATGTGCATCGTTATTTGAAATCGAACGCATAATGATTGGACAAGATCAATACGAAAAACATAAAAGAACTACGATTGGGGTAAACCCCAATCATGCAATACTCTAGATGAATTTGAACCTGGTTAAAGCCAATAAATAATTTTGGTTGCAATCTCGGATGCATCGTTAAGACGTAAGACGTAAGTCGTTAAGACGTTAAGACGTATTTCATGAAATAGTGCAGTTTGTATGGGAGGGGGTAGAAGGAGGGTGAGGATTACAATAAGTTTTATAATGTAGGTTACAATTATCATAAAAGTGATATATTAAAAATTTCAAAGCAATATGTTTTATAGTTTCTGAGAAAATCTGATTATTGTAAATTTTCAAAAATGTGTCATTTTGTATGGGAGGGGGTAGAAGGGGTGGAGCGATTTAGCCCGTTCACGAACTTAGCCTTCATTTTTTGTCAAAAATAACGTGTGCAAAATTTGAACTTCATAGCTCAACGCGTTCTCGAGCTAGAGAGGTCACGGACGGACGGACGGACAGACGGACAGACGGACATCCGGTTTTGAGATATTCGAGTGATAATATGAACTTCTGTATCATTCATTTTTTTCTGCGAGCCTTATTTCTTAGCGTTACAAACTTTGTGGCAAACTTATAATACTCTCAGATTTCATCTAGAGTATAAACAGGAGAACCAGACTGGAGTAGTCCTTCACACCAATCTTTAGTTTGCGTGTGTCACATCACGATGTGAAGATGCAGCCCTCGATGGAGATAAAAGCAAACTGGGGAAATGTGATGAGATTTACCGAGCCCGGATCATTTCTGAAGTTGACCAGTCTCGAGGTCGGGAAACACACTAGGGGGATTCATGCTCACGTCGTAAACGTTGTATTTGTCATAAAGTTGTAAACATCCGTCATTATACAATGGAGATAGCAGAAGTTTATGACGTATACGACGTTTACGACACATACAACAGGAAGCGTGAATTCCGCTATTTTTGGAATGCTACCATCACCGATTCTCTGTCGTACGCAATCCATTTGTTAATAACTGGCGTGAATTCCACGTTCATGTGCCAGAGCGACAGCTGTCAATTTCAATGGCCCACTTTACGCAATTTCCTGATGGCACATCGAAAACCATTATGTGGACGAAGAACATTTGAATTGACATTTGGTTTGTGATGGCGGCCATCAAAGTCACCATCGCGATGGGCCACTCTCTGTAGCAGGCATAAAAACTAGTCACGTTTACGCTAAATGGGTAAAGATTACGCGAACGCGTTAACGCATCTCGTGTATTAGAACCATTAAGCTGGCAACCAACCGACATTTTTTTGTTTCTTTTGTCATAAGCTAGTAAGTAATAGTCACGAGCATAATGCCCGGTTCACATTATTCCAGTAACCAATCCAGTCCAGTAATCCAGTCCAGCGCTGGACTGCTACTGGAATAATGTGAACCGGCACTGGACAACAATTCAATCCAGCAATCCAGTCCAGCAATTCAGTCCAGTGACTGGATTGTCGGTCTACTTTTTGATTCCAGCTCGCCCAAAAATCATTGTTACTATAGTTACCGAATCAACAACACACTCGCCAGACTACTGGACTGGAATCATGTAGACGATATGATCCAGTACAGCACTGGACTGGATCGCTGGACTGGATTACTGGACTGGAATAATGTGAACCGGGCATAACTCTGATTCGTGAAAAACACGACTTCCGAGTATTTTTTTCGGAGTAAAAAGGGTATTCCGGATGGCGCAACGGTTAGCACGTTCGCCTTCTACGCACTGGGCCCCGGTTCGATTCCTACTGAATGCGGTAGTTTTCGATAAAAAAGATACAAAGTATCTACACTGCATGCAGATACATCGGAACATGGATATGTCTATGACTACCAACTGCGTGGAACCTGTTGTGTTGAAGATATCGACGTAAGTTTTATAAAGATCCCAGTATAGTTATACTGGATGAAATCATTCGAAAAAACACGTCCCACGCTTTCGGTAGGCATAAGACATATCCATGTACCGATGTATCTGGTGGCAGTGTAGATAATCGTCATAAATTCGGTTTTGCTTTGTCCTGTCCGCTCGGGCTCCTTTCTCTCGCGGGATCGTTTCGTTTTCGTTTGCATCGCGTGTGTGCAATATTCACCTCCTCTCGTGCACCCTGTTCCATCTACCCGTTCGGTACAGTTTGCAGACTGCAGCCTATCGACATTTCTCTGAGTAAGTTTCTGCTAATCGCAATCACGCTTCCCACCATCTTTTCCCAATCGGACGTGTATTGTGTTTGTGTATCTATTGCAAAATCGCTCCCACTCTATCCGCCTCATCCCGCCCCTTTAATCAACAGTCCGGGCCCGGCACACACAATCCGTTTCCCAAGTAACGCGTGCGACTCTATGCGATTGTGTCCGGCAAACAGAAAGGGAAACTAACAAAAGTAAGCAAAATATTCCAACACATGCACAAAGAGAATGCACAAGAAAAATTTTGGAATTTTTGCAGAAGGGGGGCATTTGATCTTCTGCAGACCTCTGAATGTACATCATGTCACGATGAGCTGCCCGGACCGGAACTATAACATCCTGCGACGAATATTTCTCTATTTCGGGGCTTGGGAGATTTTAACTCGCGCAGTACGAATCCGCCATTTTGTTTTATGATATGTTTATTGCACGTGTGGTGGGGGCCCACATTGTGGACCAGTCAGACCTCAAATCGCCGCCATTGCAAATGCACAAACACAGTCGCTGGATCACCCGATTTGGCTCGAATGAACATCATCCGCTCTCGCTCATCTTCGGGGGGGGGGGGGCGGGAACTATGTACACTCTCTCAAATTGCGTCTGCGCATGTCCAAATGTTAGTCCAACTGACTACTTGCTACTTTTTCTGGGACCCTAGTGATTCAGATAGTACAACACGGGCTATTTTATTAAATGATGAATGGGAATTGGCGGAAATTGAAGGTCATTGAAAGTCCTTGGACGTCCTTGACCTAAATAATTAGTAAAAATGGAATTTCATTCATTGTGACTTCAGATTGGGTCTATGCATGTGCATGTCGGGAGTGCACAATTTGTTTAATGAAATGGTGGGAATGAGAATGATATGAATGAATGAGAGGAGGAGGTCCGCTGCCCTGAGCGAAATTTCGCATACATTCAGAGACCATAAATTGCGTGTGAGCATGTCGAGCGAGGAGAGCAGACGACTTATTGCGACGTGTTCTGGGGGCCTAGTCAAGTTAGGTAGTACGGAGCGTACTCTATATTTTTGAAGATTTTGAATGTATGGTATGGTGTGTATGCAGGAGTTTTGATTATGGCGTCGCGTTGACTGAGAGCGTGGGACAGAGAGCACAGAGAGCGCCTGTTCATCCGTACACTATGTTATTTCTTGCCGTCCACAACGTCAACCTTTATCGCTATCAAATCAACATCCCAACATGTACACACAGGATCCCCGCAAGCGCGCCGCCCGCGCGGATCTACAAGCAACAGCCATGCACAATGACCACTTAACTCAAATGACATGCACAACCAGAAAAGAAAAATTTTCAATGGGCTTGTTTCCTCTTCTGACCCCCGAGTAGAAAAACAGACATTTCGTGTGACGGACAGATTTTTAGGATGACCCCCAGCTATAAGACATATCCATGTCAAAAGGGGATTTACGTGTCGGACTATGAGCTAACTAAGCTGTTAAATGAGTACCTATTTATGGGGTAAATAGTTCGGTTGAGCGTGTTGCTGATCACACACCTCTGCACAAGACCGTCACGATCTAGAAAATGAGATGATGCTAACTCATCTCAAGGCCATGGTTCAAATTGGACTGTTGCGCCAGTTATTTATTTACTTTTATACAATGAAAAGAGTATTAAAGTAGCACTAAATACAACAAGTAAATTATGACGACAAAAAAAAATAAAAAAAATCGCTTTTCTGCCAGCTTTAATCTTAAGCCTTAGCAAAATTATCAATAAATAGACCCAAATTTATTACACTTATTTCAATTAAGTCCGATACTTGTGCTCCGCCGGTTTAAACGAGGTTTTATTCCAGTTTGGCTGTAGTAGATCAGGATATCTGGCATTCGAATAGCATGAAATAAAATATTTTGGCCTGCCTCAGTAGTTCAGTCATTGGGTCATTTGGGGAAACAAATTCTGGTAAAAAATTTGTTTTCTTTATTTTATGTTTTTTTGGGGTGCTGAACACGAATCCGAATTGTTTGGAGGAACGTGGTCAAAATCTCAGTAAAAAAATCCTTCACCAAAATTTGTTTCCCTGAAGCCCTTCTGATCCCCTAATGACTGGAAGCCCGGAAGCCTCTAACAGTGGGTGGCGGTTCCAGACCACTCCCAATCTCTGCCTCAAGCCCGAAAGCCTATCCCAATAGACGACAGCCTCAGATCGCATCCAATCTCTAGATACGCTAGTGGAAACCAACCGAATGATTACTAACTAAAGAAGGGAATGACCGCGGCTTAGTGTAAGGACACAGCAGTATTTAATATCCTTTGCTGAATTATGTGGAGTACGCACGTACTTCGAATATTGTCTCCTGTTAGGTCAATGTAATTCTATAACGGACGTTACAAATCACGGAGTAAGAGTCCTCTGTATGAACCGTGAATAACAAGGGTCTGACTGCTCAATAGCTGCAAACTTTATTATCCACGCATAATTTGGTATTGCGAATGAGCTGGAAACGAAACTCATTTACGACCCACAAGCAACGTCCTCAACAAGAAAAATCTATTGTCGTTCTGTTCGACCATATACCGTTGAATAGGACTTCAAACTTGAATATAGAAAAAAAAATCAACCCAAATCGGATAAAAAAAAAGTTAAAGATCTGTCGTCGTCCCCAGCAACCCTAACCTATTTTTAACGACCGAAACATTATTTCCTAAATAGGTCCATCGTATAATTGACAAAGTTTTCCAGTATTTGATTGTGTTAACCCTTTTATCGTCGTCGTCGGACGGGGCCACGAAGGCTAGCAGACGAGACGTTCCTCCAGCCAGCCAAGTAACTAACTTTTTTCGACGATGGTAAAATCACTAAGCTTCAGCAAGTTTTCCACTTGATTGACGATGAAAAAAGAAGGAATCCAATTTCGATTATAGTCCAACTTTTTTCCTCCTCGTTGACGGTGAAATGAAATAAAATCATGTCAAAGTTGTTAGGCACACACATTCCTCCGAAAAAAGGAACTGGATGTAGCGTGCCGGAACTCCTGAGACGTCAGCGTGTTTCTCGTTTCGACTCGGCTTCCCCTTTTAGGACAATGGCAATGGCACTCGGGGTCTGTAAATTTATAATTACAAAAGGAACCGAAAACTCCTTGTTGTACACCAGCGACAATGCTTTAAATCACATTTCGCCTTGGCACTTGCTTTATTGCCGTAAAAACTGCCCAAAGGAACATACGGATTATTTAGCGGGAGAATTTATGGCATCGATTTCCTGTAATTTATGGTAATGGCCAAGGGAAACCCGTTGAAAATCAATTTCAACTAAATTGGCCAACCCCAGCAAACCTACATGGACATATTCAATTTTATTCCCCCATTTATTTATTTTTTTTTTGCTGCGGCTACACGAAAGTGCTGAAATATATTTGTCCTGCCGATTACGCATTTACATTATCTCGAAACAAAAACAAAAATATATTATGCAGGAATTCATTGTACGTATCCCCGGACTGACAGGTAGTGTTGTGTAACGTGAAATAATTAACAAAGGCAACCTTTAAGTTTTAATTAGCAGTACACACAAAAAGTATCAGGCTTGATGCTCTGGTGCGAATTTACGAAAACATTGCGGGCGTTAATAAATATTGCCAATGGTAAAAATATCTTTAGCAAGATACACATATTCGTATATATATTTTAGGTATTTTCCTGAGTTTATGGTTCCAGACGAGAAATAAATATGAATGCAACGCCAGCAATTATCCCGAACTCCGGAATGTTATTGGAATGCAATGTGAGAAAGTTACAAGTCGAACATAGGTTACTGGATTGTGGGCCAATAATTGAATTTCATATTGATAACAAGGACCTGGATTTATGGGCAATTAAATCAACAAACATGTTAATCAATTTATGTTCCCCTCGATTTTTGAAGGTTTGTCAATCAAAAGCTATAAAGAGCCCACTCACTACCAATTTGACGGACTATAGGTTAGGTAAAGACAGATAGGGTCATCGAGAAATGGGACGGAAGGGATGAAATGCCCCGGGCCCGTGAACCCTCATATTCACGGGCCCTGAAATTTGATCAGTTCTGTTTAAACAAAAAAAAATACGAGTCAAATGTTTCTTAAGATTGAAAGAAGAATAATTATTCTGAACATAAACAAGTACCTCCTTAAAAAGAGCGAGGATGTTCATTGGCACTTTTGGGCCCGTCACATGCAAGTATTAGGTGTACAACTTTACTTCCGCTGTTTTCCGACAGACGGCTGTATTGGTAAGGGCTGGTCAAAATACGTAGTTCAAAAGTGTCACAAAGTGAGCTTGGACGTCTGTGAACGTATCGACATCCTCGCATTAGTAAAAGTTGTTCGCATTTTTAATAAGGTTCGCGATTCAAAATGTCTGTTTTCGAGCCAAGTTCTCGTCACTTGCGGGAACATGTCGTGAGTGGTTTCAACGTTTTAAAAGTAGCGATTTCAGTGTCGAGGACAAGCATGGTGGTGGGAGAGAAAAAATGTTCAAAGACGACGAATTGGAAGCACTGTTTGATGAAGATTCGTGCCAAATGCAAGAAGAAGCTGAATCACTGGGTGTGACTCAGCAAGCCATCTCGAAACGCCTCAAGGCCATGGGCATGATTCAGAAACAAGGAAATTGGGTTCCGTATGAATTAAAACCGAGAGATTTTGAAGGGCGATTATTTGCATGCGAACAACTGCTTGAAAGACAGAATCGGAAGGGATTTCTACATCGCATCGTAACCGGCGACTAAAAATGGGTCCGTTACGATAATCCCAAGCGCAGAAAGTCATGGGGAATGCCCGGACATGTCTCAACGTCGACGGCAAAACCGAATATTCACGGCGCCAAGGTTATGCTTTGAATTTGGTGGGACCAGCTCAGTGTGATATACTACGAGCTACTGAAACCGCATGAAACTACAATATCACAGGAGATCGGTACCGAACGCAATTGATGCGTTTAAGTCGAGCATTAATAGAAAAACGATCACTGTACCAAAAGAGACACGACAAAGTCATCCTCCAGCATGACATTGCTCGGCCATACGTCGCAAAAGTGGTCAAGACATACTTGGAAACCCTGAAATGGGAAATCCTGCCCCACTCGCCGTACTCCCCAGACATCGCTCCTTCCGACTACCATCTGTTTCGTTTCATGGCGCACGGCCTGACTGATCAGAATTTTCGTTTGTACGAGAAAGTCGAAAAGTCGCGTCGAAAGACGTCTCCTTTTTCCGAGATGGAGTTCGAAAATTGCCGGAGAGATGGGCAAAAGTTGTCGCTAGCGATGGACAGTATTTTGAATAATACATCTGTAAGTACTTTTTGACAATTCCAGGAAAAAACGGCGGAAGCAAAGTTGTACACCCAATACATTTTAATTTTAATCCATTTGCTTCAAGTTGCCTATGATTTGCTTTGAAATATGTTGCCCTTACCGCCCCGATACAGGAAGTACCACCCATGTCTACAAGACGAATGCAAGAATGTCCATATTTTTCGCCCCAAGGACTTAGAATATCATCAACAGTCGTCTAGGGCGTTTGCATCAACACCCCCAATCATATCATTCTCATCTTGCCCAGATACCAGCTCATTGCCAAGAATGTTCTTTTCTCCATACCAATGGATAAAAATGCCTTCAGAAGTAGTCTACTGCATTCACTTTTATACTTTTTTCCACACCAAAGGAATCAAAATGATTTCAGAAGTAGTTTAGTGCTTCGCCTCAGCATCCACAGTCATACGATACCCATTTTGCCTAGATATCAAGAAGGTTGTTTATTCCACACGAATCAAATCAAAATGCCCTCAACAGTAGTCTAGAGCATTCGTATTATGACCCCCTGTCATACGATACCCATCCTGGCTAGTCATCGCCTCATTGCCAAGAATGTCCTTTTTTGCCAAGAATGCCATTTTCTTCACACCAAACGACTCAAAATGGTATTAGACCTGACCAAAGGATTAAAAATGGTTTCAACAGTATTGGAGTGCATTGATCTCATCACCCGATCCCGAATCAGGAGGTACCCATTTCTACAAGATTTTGGTTTCTGTTTAATTCCACAATAAAGAGAGTCCTTTCTTTCTGAAGCACACGTACAGGAGGACCCAAATATCATCGTATGGTACTAATAATGGAGGGTACGCTCCCTGAACAAACCGGGGGTCGAGAAGGCCCTCCTTCAACAGGTCGAAAAGTAAAAACTGAGCATTATTGCAGTCCAGCAAACAAATATGCTTGGCAGTGAGAATAATGACAAGAAATCGCGCACTATCTTTAGAAGTGTCAAACCATCGGGCCGCAAGGAGTTTGGAGTAGCATTTACGATGACCAACTCCGTCTCACAAGTCAGGATCCATAATAGACTTTCTGATCTACTTGAAACACGAACAATTCTGAAGCAGGGCGATGAATTAGCGCCGACGCTCTTCAACGTAGCACTGGAATACGCTATTCGGGCTATGAATATGGACACCAGCAAGACGCTACTCATCAAATCGACACACGCTATGCCTCACTAGGGGTTAAGGCAAAGTAGTTAATCGACACAATTAGCAGCGTACGCCGATGACGTCAACATTATGTCCCGAAGATTGGCCGACGCAGAGGAGCTTCTGCATACGCTGGAAAAGAAGTTGGACTACTCATCAACGAGGGTAAAACTAAAATATTGATGCAAACGACGACAAGGATACCTGCACAACCGAGCATCAATGTGGGGGACCTCAACATCGAGTTCGTGAACGACTTCATATGCCTGGGGTTGCAACTTGTCAAAGGACGCCAACAAAACTGATGAAATCAAACGACGGATATAGCTAGCTAATAAGACTTTTTTTTTTGGCTCTCCGCATAATTAAATCGAAGCATGTGCCCAGAAATACGAACCTCTGCGTGTACAAAACCATCATACGACCAGTGCTATGCTATGGCTGCGAAACATGGAAACTCAAGCCTTCGGAAACATGCTACATGCTACATACACTCGGACGCAAACTTCTGCGGCGAATTTTTGGGACTGCTTGCGATCGAGATGGATAGTGCCATTCTTTTAGCGGAAGATGGTGGTTGTACTGCTGTATAAAAGACTTCTGAGTTGGGCGATGTCGAATTTGCGGCGCCTGAACATTTCGGTACTAGCACGGCGCGCGGCTGCAATATGCCATCCAATATTAGCGATTATAAGATAATAGCCTTGATCGATTCAAGCAGACAGAGATCCAAAATGAATCGAACGCTACGGATCTGAGCAGAGCGAATTCAAGTAGCCACTTTACTGACGCACGGCAAAAACGGGGGTGAATTCTGGACTCATAATCATCATAACCATCGAAGTGTTAACACCAAAAATAGTTTCAGTCACGGTCGAAACAAAAACGAAAACATCGCGTTTAAATATATTTTGTTCGGAAGATTTACGTTATAAACTGAATAACTCTGTGTTTTTCCGAAATGGTGAACAATTGCCATATGTGTGATATGGTTTTTACTGATCCGAAAGACCTTATTATGTGTAGCAAGTGCGAAAAGTACTTTCACTCGTCGTGCTGTACTATCAAAACCATTGAAAATATACGGAAATTGGGTGCGAAGCGTGAAACGTGGAAATGTGATCCATGCAAAGCAGCGTCCACAGCTTCACTAAGTGGGAATGCAGATTTAATGAATAAAATTTGTAATAAATAGAACCAGGCCGAAGCGAAGCCCGGAGTCCGAAGCGTATATACCCTAGACTTGTACAGACCTAGTGGTGATACCAAAAGTCCCAATTGGCAACGACCATATGCATTAAAAGTGGGTCTCTTATATGGCCAGTTCATAGGGGAGGTTGGCACTCATTCAGTGGGATCTTGACCATTCTCAAAATCAATTAACTAACCCATTCTACAAATATTTGTCCAATTTTTCAAGTCGCTAGCTTCATTCTATCGAAAATTAACGCTTATTTGAAGTTTCACTTGTAGGGGAGATAGGGGTTCCTTGAGTGGGATTTTTCCCAGCATTTCCATCAACCAATTAGATCCCCCTACAAACATTTAAACAAAATTTCAAGTCTCTAGCTTCATTCTATCGAAAGTTATCGCTTATTTGAAGTTTCTTTTGTAGGGGAAGTAGGGGTTTCGTTTGTCGGATTTAACGTATTTTCAATATTAGCCGACTGGATCATACTACAAAGATTTGACCAAAATTTCAAGTCGCTAGCTTTATTTTGTCGTAAGTTAAGGGGTTCCTTAGGTCGGATCTTACCCATCTTTAATGCCAACTAACTCAATCTCACTTTCAACATTTGAGCAAAATTTCAAGTTGCTGGCTTCATTCTATCAAAAGTTATCGCTTATTTGAAGTTTCATTTGTAGAGGAGGTGGGGGTTCCTTGTGTCGGATCTTGCCCATTTTCAATACCAACAAAGTAGGTCTTATTAGCAACATCCTTTCAAATTTTCAATTTGCTAGTATCATTTTTTCGAAAGTTATCGTAATTAAATGAATATTTAATTTTTGGAAATTTGTAGGGGAGGTAGGCGTTCCTTTTATCCGATTATGCCCAACTTACTAGAACTTAAGCAGCTTTTCACTTTAAGGTTACACGCCAAAAATCAGGTGTCTACGTCAAGTGGTTCAGGAGTTAGACACAAAAAACCTGAAAAGTAGGGTAGTACGGGGTTCTTCGTAAGAAAATTACTGTTAGTTTTCAACTTATCAGTTTTATTTTCCCAGGAGAGTATGAGATTACCCTCACGAGTAATCTACCAAAGCTAGAGCTTTTCATATTTCCTTAATCGGGAGTTATAGATACATTTATGTATTTTACATATGTAGGGGAGGTAGGCGTTCTCTTGGCCTGATCATGCCCATTTTCAATACCATCCAACTAGATCACACTTCCAACATTTGACCAAAATTTCAAGGCTCTAGCTTCATTTTATCGAAAGTTATCGTGCGAACGGACAGACAGACGGACAGACAGACAGACAGACAGACAGACAGACAGACGGACAGACAGACAGACAGACAGACAGACAGACAGACAGACATGGCTAAATCGAATCAGGAGGTGACCCTGATCATTTATATATATACATTGCTATCCCTCCGGAGCCTCCTTTAAGGTGTTACATATTTCCGTCGTGACAAAAACAATATACCCTATACTATAAGTCTAGGGTATAAAAATGAAACCGGAATATAGAGGGCTACGCCCGCAATCCGAGGGTTTTTTAGCAAGCACTTATATTTGTACGCAAGTATCGGTTCCTTGCTTTTCTTGGTACCACTTAGATGGATAAAAAAAAACATAATAAAAATGTCTGATCCATCATATATAGGTAGTATCTTACATGCCCATTCATATTAGGCGATTGTAATAAAACTTAGAACAAATTGATGTTGGTTATCCTTGGCTATCTGTACTTTTTATCTCGGACGTGTTTAAGGGATGCAAGGGTGCGCTAACAGTAACTATGGTAATAAACTATTATTAACCTATTTTGGGGAAATAAACAAATTCCATTATTTCCCATTTTATATGCTATTCGGAACCCACCTTCCTGAAAGTTTTCATTTTTCTAAGTGTAACGGTCTCGAAATGCAGGGGGGGGACAAATTACGATCTAATATTTTCTCCTCCCTCACTGTTCCCCTTTCTTCAAATTTAAAGTAAATGCCAAAAATAAAATGTACTCAACATTACCTTTCTCACAACACCCGACTTGCCTATACAAGTCGATAAACAAAATTTGACCTTAATTTCGCCCCACCCCCTCCTCCGCTCGTTATAGTTGGCCAATTACAACACATCGCCCCCTACCAATCTTTACCCTTTCATAAATGTAATTACCCATAATATGTAACAATAACTGCAATTCGTACTACGAAAAAATACATGCAAGTAGTACTCGCACCTTCGAAGCCGGTAGGTGTATTTATACCCTAGACTTTTAGTATAGGGTATATTGTTTTTGTCACGACGGAAATATGTAACACCTTAAAGGAGGCTCCGGAGGTATAGCAATGTATATATATAAATGATCAGGGTCACCTCCTGATTCGATTTAGCCATGTCTGTCTGTCTGTCTGTCTGTCTGTCTGTCTGTCTGTCTGTCCGTCTGTCTGTCTGTCTGTCTGTCTGTCCGTCTGTCTGTCCGTTCGCACGATAACTTTCGATAGAATGAAGCTAGAGCCTTGAAATTTTGGTCAAATATTGGTAGTGTAATCTAGTTGGATGGTATTGAAAATGGGCATGATCAGGCCAAGAGAACGCCTACCTCCCCTACATATGTAAAATACATAAATGTATCTATAACTTCCGATTAAATAAACGTGAAAAACTCTAGCTTAGGTAGATTACTTATGAGGGTAATCTTATACTCTCCTGGGAAAATAAAATCGATCAGTTGGAAACTAACGGTAGTTTTCTTACAAAGAACCCCGTACTACCCTAATTTTCAGGTTTTTTGTATATAACTCCTGAACCAATTGACGTAGGTACCTGATTTTTGGCGTGTAACCTTGAAGTAAGAAGCTGCTTAAGGTTTTGTAAGTTGGGCATAATCAGATCAAAGGAACGCCTACCTCCCCTACAAATTTCAAAAAATTAAATATTCCCTTAATTACGATAACTTTCGAAAAAGTTATACTAGCAAGTTGAAAATTTGACAAAATATTGCTAGTAAGACCTACTTTGTTGGTATTGAAAATGGGCAAGATCCGACCCAACGAAACCCCTACTTCTCCTACAAATGAAACTTCAAATAAGCGATAACTTTCGATAGAGTGAAGCTTGAGACTTGAAATTTTCTAATTGGTTGGTGGCAATGATGGGCAAGATCCGACCCAAGGAACTCCTACCTCCCCTACAAGTGAAACTTCAAATAAGCGTTAACTTTCGATAGAATGAAGCTAGCAACTTGAAAACTGCGACAAATATTTGTAGAATGGGTCAGTTAATTGATTTTGAGAATGGTCAAGATCCCACTGAATGAGTGCCAAACTCCCCTATGAACTGGCCATATAGGAGACCCACTTCTAGTACATATGGTCGTTGCCAATTGTGACTTTTGTTATCACCACTAGGTCTGTACAAGTCTAGGGTATATACGCTTCGGACTCCGGGCCGAAGCTTCGCTTCGGCCTGGTTTTTGTATGAATAGTGTAAAAATGCCTAACTTTAAGTGAATGTACTATTATTAAATATTACACGATTGTAATGAAACTTAGAGACGTTATTGCCTATGGAGTTGGTTATCATTGGCCATCAATATTTTTGGTTTCGGGTGTGCCTAAAGGGTGCAGGGGTGTGCTTAATGCAACAATAGAAATGTACTATTATTGACCTTTTTTGATGAGATTTTGAAATTCTATTATTTTTAGTTTTCTATGTTAGGGAAATGCCACTTTTCTGTAAATTTTCATATTTCTAAGTGTAACGTTCTCGAAATGCAAGGGGGGGGGGGCAAACTCGAACCACATATTTTCCCCTCTCCCTCTTTTCCCGTTTCTTCAAATTTGAAAAAAAATCCAGAAATAGAATATAATCGATGGTACCTTTCTTACGATACCCCACTTGCCTATACCAGACGAAAAAAAAAATTTCGACCTTCATTCCCCCTCTATGGAGACCCCCCCTTAAAGTTGACCTATTACGACGCATCACTTTCTTCAGAGAATTATAGTACTTCCACATATTTTCACCAAATTTCATGCATGTAGCTTCAGCGGTTCGTGAGATATTTCATGGACAGACAGACAGACAGACAGACAGACGGACGCATGACCGATTTCATAAGGGCTTTGTTTTACTACAAAACCCTAAAAAGGAGTTGAAGGAAGAGCTTAACATCGACGAGGTACTGATTTCCATCAAGTTTATGTCTGACAAGTTTGATGAATACAGCAAAAAAATCGAAAAATTCGAACAATTATTATCTGAAGTCAAGGATTTAAGACAAGAAAACTTATGTTTGAAACAACAAATGAAGGAGTTAAAGATGCAAAACGAAAATATTTAAGTTAAACTACGACAAAAAAAAATGTCCAAATCAACGGAATTAAGCCAACACCAAATGAAAATTTGGTAGCAGTCGTCCAAGCAGTGCGTCAATCCATCGATGCACAAGTGAGCGAGGCAGATATCAGCTGTACATATGTACAGGAATTCTTCACATACTTCGGGTGCCACACCAGTTATTGTGGAATTTAACAGAACATCGGTAAAAGAGAGTTTCATCGAAGCTTATAAACGCAAATTGAAAATCAACAATAATTATTAATTATTAATTATTGCAAGAGTAATCAACGCTCAGCTGGGTGACGGACGTGTATTTGTTGGGGACCACCTAACACCAGCAATGGCAACAACATTGAGACTCGCAAAACTCGCATGCAAAGAGAAAAACTATAAGTATGTTTGGGTAAGAGAAGGAAAAATTTTTGTGAGAAAAGACGATAATATTAAGCCAATAAGGATTTTTGATGAAGAGAGTCTGAAATTATTATAGGTCATGTACTTGCTATCAATGAATGGAAATTTTTTCACTATAATATCTTACTTATGGCAAACATTACACAATTTTTAAATAATTTAAACAAGAATTCTAGTAGAAGTACAGTAGTATACTATAATGATAATGATATGAGTAGTTGTAAAAATAATGAATTCTTTTGTAATAAGACAAATAATATTAAGATAATGCATTTAAATATTAGGAGCATTTCAAAAAATTTCGATGAATTCAGTTTATGGCTGGTAAACTTTAATATTAATTTCGATATCATAGTGTTAACAGAAACATGGTTGGATCATGATAGTACTGGATATCAACTTCCAGGTTATTGCAAAAAAGTGAAAACAACTAAATATAATAAGTGTGATGGAGTAATAGTATGGGTATATATTAGGAACAGTATAAACTTTCAAATTATGAATCAGGAAATCGATAGCATAAATGGATTAAATTTAGTACTGAATATTAGCGGCGATAACTATCTACTTTCCGGGCTATATCAATCTCCAAATGATACCAACGTAAATGATTTTGTTGATAGTTTAGAGATATTTCTGGAGAGCCAAAAGCACGTAAAAAATCATATATTAGTAGGTGACATAAATATAGATATTATGGAGAACAATATAGACTTAGTCGGTCACAAATATTTCAATCTGCTTCAGGAATATGGTTTTACGAACTATGTACTTGTATGGATGCACCCGTAAATCTTCAACCAGAGAATCTTGCGTTGATCATCTTTTCCTAAAATGTCAAAAACAGTTTTCTTTTGAGTCTGCGATTCACCAATCGTATGTAACAGACCATTACGTAATATTAGGCAAAATAATGGGAGTAGATGTTAGTAAAAATCTACATGATAATAACGAAACTGAAGCTGGAAAAAGTTTAAATTTTTCTGATTTTAGATAGATGATAGAGGAGGAAACTTGGTCAAATGTATATAAAGAAACCAAAGCAGAGACTTGTTTTGATATCTTTTATAATAGTTTCATGAATATTTTTGAGAGTTGCCTAAAAAATAAAAAGAAAGCTAGTAATAAGACAAAAAAGCTGAAACTATGGATGACTAGGGGACTAATAATAGAAGTCAGGAAAAGGGACAAAATGGCAGCAAAATTACAAAAACAACCGTTCAATAGAAATCTCGAGCAACAATATAAAAGCTATCGTAACACCTTAAAGTCGTTGATTAGGAATACAAAAAACAATTATTATAAGACCTTATTCGAAAATTGTGGAAATGACACTAGAAAAATTTGGAGTACTATCAATGAGGCAACAAATTCAAAACCAGAAAAAGCCAGATATCCTACTGATATTATTACTGAGAATGGTGAGACAATTCCAAGTAGTAACACATTGGATCAAGCTGTTGAATTCAACAATCACTTTGCCAGTGTTGGTCAAAAAATAGGTCAAAACGTAAGAATGGAAAGAAGTTTAAGTGAAGGTTATGAGGAGGATCTCTATTCCAATAATATAATGAATTCCTTTTTCTTTAGTCCGGTACATGAAGAGGAGGTAACACAGCATATATATGCCCTCAAAAACAACGTTTCACTTGGCATTGATGGTTTGCAAACTAGTGTATTGAAAGAGAACACTATTTTCATCACTAAACCACTTGTAAATAAATAACTGGCGCAACAGTCCAATTTTGAACCACGGCCTCGAGATAAGTTGGCATCATCTCATTTTCTAGATCGTGACGGTAAACCACATGTACACGTAATAAATTTATGCTTAAATCAGGGTTATTTCCCCCATCAACTGAAACAAGCTGTTATTGTACCGCTACATAAGGGAAAATGTAGGTCGGAGTTAAACAACTACCGTCCAATTTCACTACTTTCTAGTTTTTCAAAAATCTTCGAGAAAGTCATTAAAAGCAGGCTTGTACAATATTTAGAAAGTAAAAATATTATTTCGAATTCACAGTATGGATTCAGAAGTTCCCGAAGTACTGAAGATGCGATCTACAGAGTGTCAAAAACCATAGTTACTAGTCTGGACAAAGGTCTGAAGTGTTTAGGAGTGTTTCTGGATCTGGAAAAGGCTTTCGATACTGTGGATCACGAAATATTATTAAGAAAATTGGAAGAAATTGGTTTATGAGGTGTAGCTCATAAGCTTTTCAGAAGTTACTTACAACGAAGGAGCCAAGTAGTTCGATTAGATGATGGTAAAAGTGATGCCCTTGTCGCTAATGTGGGTGTACCGCAAGGAACAGTGTTAGGGCCAGTTTTGTTCCTCATATTTATCAATAATAATTTATTGAAACTAAGGCTTACAAACTGTTCCTTGTATTCCTTCGCTGATGACACTGTGGCAATTTTTTGGGGAAATACTTGGAACGAGACATCTATTTTAGCTAATGAAGGAGTGAAACAGTTGGCAGATTGGCTAAATATGAACCTTCTCAGCCTGAATAAAAATAAAACAAAAATAGTTCCATTTTCCCTGACTTCCGCTGGTTCACCAATTGATCCCATCCATGTCATGGTCCATAGTAATCGTTGTTGTAGAAGAAATTGTTCGTGTCCACCGTTGAGTGTTGTACATAGCACAATGTATCTAGGTGTGATCATAGATCAGCATCTACGTTGGGATGATCATGTTTCTTATATATGCGGCCGCTTAAGAAGGACTATATATAAATTTGTGGAGGTTGGATCAATGATTGGAATAGAGAGAATCAGAACAGTATTTCTGGCACTTGTACAAACGGTCGTGGAATACGGCATTATTAGCTGGTAGCCTACAGGCTTTAATATTACTATACAAGAAAATTATTAAAATATGCCTTAAAAAGCCCATTAAATATCCATAGCCTACAGGCTTTAATGTTACTATACAAGAAAATTATTAAAATATGCCTTAAAAAGCCCATTAAATATCCATCTGCACTCCTATATAAAGAAATGAACATACTAACTTTACAACAAGCATACAAATTTAAAATATTAAAATTTCTTCACTTACACCATAATGAATTTCCCCGAGAAAGTGAAATCAGACTTATCACACGCAGGCGTACCCAGGTAGTATTGCAAGAACCAAGATTCTCAACATCTCTGGCAGCTAATCATGCATTTTATCATATATTGGTCCAAGATTTTTTAATTCGTAACATAAGAACATTTACTCGTTTTAAAAAAGCTGTAAAAAATCATCTTACTGTGTCAGATTGAAATGTTTCTGGTGAATGATAATGAAATGAATATAAGTACTCGTATAAATTTACGAGTATAAGAATGTATAAAAATAAGCATTTTATAGTATATTAGTTTATTATGTATTCTTTAGTTATAGAAGAAGGTTGTGATTTAAGACTAGCAGTCCCATAACACGAGCAGTGCTCTTCGTGGGATAACCAACATGTCGGAAAAAGTTAATGAACTATGAACAAAATGTAGTTTTAAGTTGACTCTTTGTATTTGTTAAGTTGGAATAAATTGAATTGAATTGAATAAACAAAATATAGGGACGAATTGCCGAGAAACAATTTGACGTTCAACCAACTCACTTTCAACCTCTAATCCGAAGAGATCCCATACGAAACGTTGATCAAAAACCGTTCTCGTCATTCTGTATGGGAATTGATCTTTGTTCGGGTGAAGCAAACACGGCTAATGACCTTTGCCAATTTCAATATCGGCACCCTACTTATTTCGCACGTACCGAAGGCAACTTTTTAGTCCTTTCCTAATCGCAAAGTTGTCGATCTGATTTTGTGGTCTGTGCTAATCAACACCAACCAACTGATTTTGTGGCATTCGCTACGCTCAAACATAGTGCCGCCGATGAAGAGACTGTGATAGTTGCAATACTGATACTTTAGTATTCAAATCTCCCATAACCTATTCAATGTCACCTTTTAGGTGTTCTCTCTGGACGGTGTTAAGTTGTTCGTGGAAGGAATCTTTCGCCACAACATTGTTGGATTCAGTTGGAGTGTAGCATTTTATAATTGTTTCTCATTTTTTTCCGACAAGTGACGGTCATAATTCTGTCAGAGACCGGATCACAGGATAAAAAAAAGTTTCTTGCAGCTCTACCACAGAGCAGGTATACTAAGAGTAGGCACTCAGAACAAATTTATTCTTAAAGCAGGATGCAAATAATCCCACGCACACAAATAAGCCTCACCACTCTAGAAGCAACGGCTACAATTTAAAGTAAACCTGCCTTTAGAGTGATAAGGACAACAACACATCAAATTAGCTGTGTCTGTTGATTAAAAAGCCAAAGGTTCTTCAGTTGCTATTGTATGCGTGACATGGTTCCTCAATTTCATATGTGTGAGTTACCATTTGGGGCGACCGGTAGCGCCGTGTGTTGAGGCATCAGTCTCATGTTTGACTACTGGCGTTTTGGGTTCGAATCCCGTCCACGACGACGTTCGTGGCCATGGATGTGCAGGAGGTGCATGCTGGCAACTGCATTCTCCGATACCAGTTTATGCCGAGAATCGTCAACTTGGTCACATGAAACAGTTGACGCGCTATGCCCCACAAGGGGTTACGGCAATTGAGAGAGAGAGTTACCATTTTCGGCCATTGCAATCGTGCATTTCCATCTTTGTGGGCGTGGCTTGTGTCAAGTGCATGATGAAACGTCTGTGATGAAAAAACGATTTATTTGAAAAATTTTACAAATTTTAAAAACACCCTAATAGCACCTCCACCACTTACATCATAATTCATATGCCATAAATCATATATCATACTAAATCATAGACCACATATCATGTTTGTTCTTTCCGGACATCCTAAAATGCGACCATAAAGATCCAGTTTCCGATTTTTCATCACACACTTTCCATTTATTCATTTGCTACAAGCCACCCCACAAAGATGGACTTTTCGTGATCATTCCACAATTTCGCATGGTTCCCCTTACCTGACGAGCGCACGGTCGCCATCTTTTCACACTTTATCAGCAATCATGTACATTTGCCAGAGAGGAATGCAAACAGTATGCGATGTCATTGATAATGCATCCAATACGAAATGGGTTTGCCATCTGTCGCCATGCGACGTTCACTCCGATTTTAGAGGCCCCGCCAGGCACAATAAACGCGGATATAAGACCCCCATAGACAATGCAATTCATCGTTAGACGACAACGCTATTCATCGTCGGATTAATCTAACGATGGATCGCCACAAAATATTTCGCGGCTAAAATTATATGGAACTGTAGAAACAAAACGACAACGATAGGCGCATACACTCTGCGATCGAACTGACGAAAACAATATCGTCAGATAGGTGTCGACTGATCGCAAGGTATATGGGGGGCTTTAGTTTTCATTTTTTGCACATCCATTGTGTACGGATTAGTGAACAAAACACATATGCAAGTGAGATACTATGGGCCACCCTTGCTTAATTTATACTGAGTTTCAACTCTGTTATATTTTTCCTCTATGGCTCTACTCTCTCTGTGCGAAAAAAACGCACCGAATATGGTGCTACGCATTGAAGAGATGAATTCTCTGCAATTCCACAATCTTATCTCACTAACTCCTAATGTGTTTAATGGACCGCTGAAATTCACTCTCCAACTAAAGAAATCGTGTGTTCGTGGCCCTTCTGATCCATTGTCCAGGGGACCGTGCACATTCCAGCCAAAAGCGGTTACCGGTGGGTCAGCCCGCAAGTTGCTGGAATACACATCCTGTCCTTTTTAAGTCGCCTTCTGCCACATTGTAATGGACAGGTATTGGCTGACACGTAAATGTCCATGGGGACGGAGTTAAGAGTTGTCGAATTGACCGTGAACGTACGGCGGCGCCATCTGGTGAAAACTCCTCAGCGGGATAGGCGGCGGCACGAGTTTGATGTAGCCCAGTGACGGGAAATGTGGGCGGGGTTTTTCCCCCTCGCTGCCCCATACCATTAGCATTCTGAAGAAATTCTCGTGCCTAAGTTTCAACAAACACACACACGGGTATCAAGGTTCCACGACCTCAAAAATAACAAGCAATGGCCGTCGACCGGCTCATGTACCTGACACTGCTCCGAGTCCACATGGAATGGACCCTGGGGCTTATACCCGAAAACCCAACCTTGGCCCAAAGAATCTAGTACCCTCTGAAAAAAACGCCATACCAATGAGGATTTCACCTCATATCAGTACTGAAAAAAGGATTTCGGGGGTCTTCCTCAAAGCAAAAACGTCAAGTTCAAATTGTGAGAATATTTATTCAGATTATTAAAGGATAACAATCACTTTCCAGCAATGTATTTAATAAAATATTTATTAAACGACGACGATTATTAATATATATTTTAATATACATCATTATTTTTCAAAATATTTCAATTGCCATACTAGTTATTTTATTGTATGTAGATTTAAATAAAATATTATCTTTATAAATGAAATAGGTAATTAGTCCGGATGGCGCAACTGTTAGCACGTTCGCCTTCAACGCACTGGGCCCCGGTTCGATTCCTACTGAATGCGGTAGTTTTCGATAAAAAAGGGGATTTACGTGTCGGACTATGAGCCCACTCAGCTGTTAAATGAGTACCCATTTATGGGGTAAATAACTCGGTTGAGCGTGTTGCTGATCACACACCTCTGCACAAGACCGTCACGATCTAGAAAATGAGATGATGCTAACTCATCTCGAGGCCATGGTTTAAATTGGACTGTTGCGCCAGTTATTTATTCTTATACCCTAGACTTTTTGTATAGGGTATATTGTTTTTGTCACGACGGAAATATGTAACACCTTAAAGGAGGCTCCGGAGGTATAGCAATGTATGTATATAAATGATCAGGATCACCTCCTGATTCGATTAAGCCATGTCTGTCTGTCTGTCTGTCTGTCTGTCCGTCTGTCCGTCTGTCTGTCTGTCTGTCCGTTCGCACGATAACTTTCGATAGAATTAAGCTAGAGACTTGAAATTTTGGTCAAATGTTGGAACTATAATCTACTTGGTTGGTTTTGAAAATGGGCATGATCAGGCCAAGAGAACGCCTACCTCCCTTACATATGTAAAATAATTAAATTTATCTATAACTCCCGATTAAATAAACATGAAAAGCTCTAGCTTTGGCAGATTGCTCGTGAGGATAATCTTCTACTCCCATAAAAAAATTAAATCGATCAGCTGAAAATTAACGGTAATTTTCTTACAAAGAGCCCCATACTACCCTACTTTTCGGGTTTTTTGTCTATAACTCTTGAACCAATTGACGTAAACACCTGATTTTTGGCATGTAACCCTGGAGTAAGAAGATGCTTAAGTTCTAGTAAGTTGGGCATGATCAGATTAAGGGAACGCCTACCTCCCCTACAAATTTCAAAAAATTAAATATTCTTTTAATTACGATAACTTTCGATAAAATTACACTAGCGAGTTGAAAATTTGACAAAATGTTGTTAGTAGGATCTACTTGGTTGGTATTGAAAATGGGTAAGATCCGACCCAAGCAACCCCTACCTCCCCTACAAATGCAACTTCAAAAAGCGATAACTTTTGACAGAATCAAGCCAGCGACTTGAAGTTTTGGTCAAATGTTTGAAGTGAGATCGGGTTAGTTGGTATTTAAGATGGGTTAGATCAAACCTAAGGAACCCCTACCTCCCCTACAAATGAAACATCAAATAAGCGATAACTTTCGATGGAGTGAAGCTAGAGACTTGCAATTTTGTATAAATGTTTGTAGCATTATTTTATTTGTTTGTAGCAATGATGAGCAAGATCCGACCCAAGGAACCCCTACCTCCCCTACAAGTGAAACTTCAAATAAGCGATAACTTCCGATAGAGTGAAGCTCTGAAATTTTGTTTAAATGTTTGAAACATGATCTTATTTGTTGGTGGCAATAATGAGCAAGATCCGACCCAAGGAACCCCTACCTCCTCTACAAGTGAGACTTCAAATAAGCAATAACTTTCGATAGAATGAAGCTAGCGACTTGAAAAATTCGACAAATATTTGTACGTATAGAATGGGTTAGTTAATTGATTGATAATGGGCAAGATCCTACTGAATCATTGCCAACCTCCCCTATAAACTGGCCGTATAGGAAACTCACTTTTAATGCATATGGTCGTTACCAATTGGTACTTTTGGTATCACCATTAGGTCTGTACAAGTCTAGGGTATATACGCTTCGGACTCCGGGCCGAAGCGAAGCTTCGGCCTGGTTTAATTTCTTTTTGCTGCTATTGATTTATATAAATATGTTGTTGATTATATTTTTGTACTTACTTTAGACTTAGGGGCGACTGGTAGCGCAGTGTGTTGAGGCACCAGTCTCATGTTTGACTACCGACGTATTGGGTTCGAATCCCGTCCATGACGACGTTTGTGGCCATGGATGTGCAGGAGGTGCATGCTGGCAACTGCATTCTCCGAAACCAGTTTATGCCAACGAAATGTCAACTGGGCCACATGGAACGGTTGACGCGCTATGCCTCATAGGGGGTTAGGGCAATTAAGTATTTGTAATGCGAAACGTCGTCGTCGTTTAATAAATATTTTATTAAATATATTGCTGGACAGTGATTATTATCTTATATAGGTATATAAAAATAAATCGTCTACGCATAACTCAGTAACCCTTTCTCCGATTTGGCTCAAATTTTTTTTGTTGTGCTCCTTTACGCTCAACTTAGATACTAACTTAGCCCAAATTTTGAAATTTTCCCGGAAAATTGAGAAAATTGGAAAATTTCATTTCCCATTTTTATCCTTCGAGGAAATATATCCAGTACGTTGCATGTACTTTACACATGTTCTCAATGCAATTAATTTTTTTTACGTGGTCTCGCCTAAAAAGGATTCATTGGGATTGTTTGCCATCGTCATATCGACATATGTTTCTCATCGAGTCCACACGGCTTATGGAGCAAATTCAAAGACGAAATGTCAGACGATATTTTGCATAGAGTTCGCATTTCAAGAGCCGATATTCCACTTGAAAGGAGCGACGCCATACATAACGAGGTGCCCATTTTGAAAGAATATATGCTTACTGCTCTGCGGAAATTTGTTGAGTAAATTAGGAATGCCGGCCCCCATTCGTCCAACGAACGACGCATTCAACCGGGAATTGGAACGAGAACGTGATTACGATCGAAATGCACTGAGTCAAGCAGTGCAAAGAAATGTGCCATTGTCGAATCCCCAGCAGAAAAGTGCATACGATACACTGATGAAAGCGACCGTTGACGGACAAGGTGTTATTTTCTTTCTTGATGCGCCTGGGGGACTTGGCAAAACGTTCCTCATTTCCTTGATATTAGCAACGATTCATTCACGAAGTGACATAGCGTTGACAGTTGCATCATCTGGCATTGCGGCGACGTTACTTGAAGGAGGACGGACGGCTTATTCTGCCATTGCCATTGAACTTGACGGACGAACCAACCTGCAACATTTCGAAAAATTCTGTTATGGCTAAAGTCTTGCAAAACTAACTTGCAAAATAGTCATTTGGAATGAATGCACGATGGCGCATAAACGTGCATTGGAGGCTCTCAATCGCACTCTGAAAGACTTGCGCAATAATCACAATCACAATCGTTGGAGGCGCAATAATTCTGCTTTCCGGCGATTTCTGTCAAACACTGCCCGTCATTCCGAGATCAACACCTGCGGATCAACTCATTTATGAACCTACGTGCAGACATCACAACTAACAACAAATCTGATGCTGCTGATGTGTTCTCGAAGCAATTGTTGGACATCGGCAATTGAAATGTTCCAGTTGATGAGACAAGTGATTTCAGTGAATTTCCCATTCACTTTTGTCAGTTCACTGAGTCCAAGGAGCAACTCATTGAAAAAGTTTTCCCGAACATCGTAGGCAATTACACCAATCATGAATGGTTGGCTGAACGAGCTATTTTAGCAGCAAAGAATGTCGATGTACACCAATTGAATTTCGATGTTCAAATGAAAATCCCTGGCGAAGTGAGGACATACAAATCTATGGACACCATCACCAAAGAAGAAGATGTCGTCAACTACCCAACAGAATTTTTGAATTCATTGGATGTGCCAGGATTCCCTGCACATCAACTGCAACTGAAAATAGGCTTAGTCATCATAATGATTCGAAATCTGAACCAGCCGAAGCTATGCAATGGAACCAGACTTGCTGTGAAACGGTTGTTACCCAACGTTATAGAAGCGAAAATTCTCAAAGGAAAATTCCAGGGCGAGCACGTGTTGGTTCCACGAATTCCAATGATTACCATTGATCTGCCATTCGAATTCAAACGATTGCAATTCCCGGTGCATCTTGCGTTTGCGATGACAGTCAACAAAGCACAAGGACAGTGGATGAATGTGTGTGGCATTAATTTAAAAAATCCATGTTTATCGCACGGCCAATTGCACGTCGCCTGTTCGCGAGTATTAAAACCAGATTCTCTATTAGTTTACGCACCGCAAAACAAAACTAAAACCAGGCCGAAGCTTCGCTTCGGCCCGGAGTCCGAAGCGTATATACCCTAGACTTGTACAGACCTAGTGGAGATACCTAAAGTACCAATTGGCAATGACCATATGCATTAAGAATGGGTCTCCTATATGGCCAGTTCATAGGAGAGGTTGGCACTCATTCATTAGGATCTTGACCATTCTCAAAATCAATTAACTAATTAACCCATTCTACAATATTTGTCGAATTTTTCAAGTCGCTAGCTTCATTCTATCGGAAGGTATTGCTTATTTGAAGTTTCACTTGTAGAGGAGGTAAGGGTTCCTTAGGTCGGATCTTGCTCATCATTGCCACCAACCAATTAGATCACCCTACAACCATTTGAACAAAATTTCAAGTCTCTAACTTCACTCTATCGAAAGTTAAAGTTTCGTTTGTAGGGGAAGTAGGGGTTTCGTTGGTCGGATGTTACCCAGATTTAATGCCAACTAACTCAATCTCACTTCGAACATTTGACCAAAATTTCAAGTCACTGGCTTCATTCCATCAAAAGTTATCGCTTATTTGAAGTTTCATATGTAGGGGAGGTGGGGGTTCCTTGGGTTGGCTCTTGCCCATATTCAACACCAACTACGTAGGTCTTACTAGCAACATTCCACCAAATTTTTAACTCGGTAGTATCATTCTATCAAAAGTTATCGCTTATTTGAAGTTTCATTTGTAGGGGAGGTAGGGGTTGCTTGAGTCGGATCTTACCCATTTTCAATACCAACCAAGTAGATCCTACTAACAACATTTTGTCAAATTTTCAACTCGCTAGTGTAATTCTATCGAAAGTTATCGTAATTAAAGGAATATTGATTTTTTTTAAATTTGTAGGGGAGGTAGGCGTTCCTTTGATCCGATTATGCCCAACTTACTAGAACTCAAGCATCTTCTCACCCCAGGGTTACATGCCAAAAATCAGGCGTCTACGTCAATTGGTTCAAGAGTTATAGACAAAAAACCCGAAAAGTAGGGTAGTACGGGGCTCTTTGTAAGAAAATTACCGTTAGTTTTCAACTGATCAATTTTATTTTCCCAGGAGTTTATAAGATTACCCTCACGAGTAATCTACCAAAGCTAGAGCTCTTCATATTTATTTAGTCGTTAGTTACAGATACATTTAAGTATTTTACATATGTAGGGGAGGTAGGCGTTCTATTGGCTTGATCATGCCCATTTTCAATACCATCCAACTAGATTACACTACCAACATTTGACCAAAATTTCAAGGCTCTAGCTTCATTCTATCGAAAGTTATCGTGCGAACGGACAGACAGACAGACAGACAGACAGACAGACAGACAGACATGGCTTAATCGAATCAGGAGGTGACCCTGATCATTTATATATATACATTGCTATACCTCCGGAGCCTCCTTTAAGGTGTTACATATTTCCGTCGTGACAAAAACAATATACCCTATACTAAAAGTCTAGGGTATAAATATTGCATGTATATCACAGAGCCTTGAATTAAGTGAACTATTCAAATGGAAACAAATTGACTTTTATTCATTCACAACAAACGTGGCACAGAGGGTAATCCATTTCTAGAACCACACACCTCGCCACCTGTCGACTAACAGGAAGATTAGGCGCGGGATGCGGTTCGCGGGGTCAGCTTCATGTATGAAAAAAATAAGTCAGGGTAGGTAAATGTTGCGAGCGAAGCGAGCCATCGCAGCTAGTTTTTAATAAATTTAAAAAAATACCAGTGATCAACTATCAACTTGTCAATATTCATTCAGAGGCAAACTAATTCATTAGTGGAACAAAGAAAAAATGAAACCGGAAAATAGAGGGCTTCGCCCGCAATTCGAGGGTTTTGTAGTGTCCCATACAAGATAGATGATCTGTTCTACAATACTATTGGCGATGCTTAACCATTCGTTAAGACGATAAGCAAATTGCAAGCTTGCATAAAAAATATTAAAAATAAATTGTTTAAATTATTAAAGATAGTAGAAGCACGAACCAGACTGGACAGACGGACAGACTGACAGACGGACAGACAGACTTTTGACCGATTTCATAAGGGTTTTGTTTTTAGTACAAAACCCTAAAAATCAAGTGGAAATTCCATTAGAGTGATAAACCAACGGCAATAGAATATTGCGGAGTCATAACCAAGGAAAATTATGAATAAATGCAGAAGAAAAAGATACAAAGTATCTACACTGTATGCAGATACATCGGAACATGGATATGTCTATGACTACCGACTGCGTGGAACCCGTTGTGTTGAAGATATCGACGTAAGTTTTATAAAGATCCCAGTATAGTTATCCTGGATGAAATCATTCGAAAAAACACGTCCCACGCTTTCGGTAGACATAAGACATATCCATGTACCGATGTATCTGGTGGCAGTGTAGATACTCGTCATAAATTCGGCTTTGCTTTGTCCTGTCCGCTCGGGCTCCTTTCTCTCGCGGGATCGTTTCGTTTTCGTTTGCATCGCGTGTGTGCAATATTCACCTCCTCTCGTGCAACCTGTTCCATCTACCCGTTCGGTACAGTTTGCAGACTGCAGCCTATCGACATTTCTCTGAGTAAGTTTCTGCTAATCGCAATCACGCTTCCCACCATCTTTTCCCAATCGGACGTGTATTGTGTTTGTGTATCTATTGCAAAATCGCTCCCACTCTATCCGCCTCATCCCGCCCCTTTAATCAACAGTCCGGGCCCGGCACACACAATCCGTTTCCCAAGTAACGCGTGCCACTCTATGCGATTGTGTCCGGCAAACAGAAAGGGAAACTAACAAAAGTAAACAAAACATTCCAACACACGCACAAAGAGAATGTACAAGAAAAATTTTGGAATTTTTGTAGAAGGGGGGCATTTGATCTTCTGCAGACCTCTGAATGTACATCATGTCACGATGAGCTGCCCGGACCGGAACTATAACATCCTGCGACGAATATTTCTCTATTTAGGGGCTTGGGAGATTTTAACTCGCGCAGTACGAATCCGCCATTTTGTTCTATTTGTTTATTGCACGTGTGGTGGGGGCGCACATTGTGGACCAGTCAGACCTCAAATCGCCGCCATTGCAAATGCACAAACACAGTCGCTGGATCACCCGATTTGGCTCGAATGAACTTCATCCGCTCTCGCTCATCTTCGGGGGGGCGGGAACTATGTACACTCTCTTAAATTGCGTCTGCGCATGTCCAAATGTTAGTCGAACTGACTACTTGCTTCTTTTTCTGGGACCCTAGTGATTCAAATAGTACAACACGGGATATTTTATTAAATGATGAATGGGAATTGGCGGAAATTGAAGGTCATTGAAAGTCCTTGGACGTCCTTGACCTAAATAATGAGTAAAAATGGAATTTCATTCATTGTGACTTCAGATTGGGTCTATGCATGTGCATGTCGGGAGTGCACAATTTGTTTAATGAAATGGTGAGAATGAGAATGATATGAATGAATGAGAGGAGGAGGTCCCCTCCTCATCATCGTGGCGCGACAGCCCGACGTCGGGCCTTGGCCGCCTGGATCATTGTCCTCCAATTATCTCGGTCACGTGACCGCGTCCTCCAATTTTGGGAGCCCAGCAGCTGCGCGGCGTCCACACCTACTGAGCTCTCCCAACGAGATCTCGGTCGTCCTCGCAGTCTCGCTCCGTCGACTCGTTCTGCATTCATTACTCTCTTAGGCATGCGATCATCGTCCATTCTTTGTACATGCCCTGCCCATTGAAGTCGTTGTAGTTTGACGATTTTCGAGACTTGCAGCTCATCGTACAATTCATACAACTCATGGTTGTATCGGATGCGCCATCCATCTCGATCGCAAACAGCCCCGAAAATTCGCTGTAGAACCTTACGTTCGAAAGTGTCTAGCATGTTTTCGGAGGCTTGAGTTAGGGTCCATGCTTCGCAGCCATAGCATAGCACTGGTCGTATAATGGTTTTGTACACGCGGAGCTTCGTGTTTCTGTGCACATGCTTCGATTTCATTATGGGGAGAACCGAGAAAAAAGTCTTATTAGCTAACTGTATCCGTCACTTAATTTCGTCAGTTTCGTTGGCGTCCCTTGACAAGTTGCAACCCATGGTAATGAAGTTGTTCACGAACTCGATGTTGAGGTCCCCCACATCGATGCTTGGTTGTGCAGGTGTCCTTGTCACCGATTGCATCATTATTTTAGTTTTACCCTCGTTAATACGTAATCCAACTTCCTTTGCAGCGGTATTGAGCGTATGCAGAAGTTCTTCTGCGTCAGCCAATCTTCGGGACATGATGTTGATGTCGTCGGCGTACGCTGCTAATTGTGTCGACTTGATGAGTAGCGTCTTGCTGTTGTCCATATTCATGGCCCGAATAACGTATTCCAGTGCTAGGTTGAAGAGCGTCGGTGCCAGTCCATCGCCCTGTTTCAAACCAGTGCGTATTTCAAATAGATCAGTAAGTCTATTCTGGATCCTAACTTGTGAGACGGAGTTGGTCATCGTCATCTTTGTCAGTCGCACTAATTTTGCTGGTATACCAAATTGCAGCATGATGTTGTACAGTACTCCACGATCGATACTGTCGTATGCCTGCTTGAAGTCGACAAAGATTTGGTATACGTTTACGTTGTATTCCCAGCACCTCTGGAGTATCAGTTTGACTGAGAAGAGCTGATCGGTTGTGGAGCGACCAGGTCTGAAACCGCTTTGATATTCGCCAATGTCTCGTTCTGCGTACGATTTTATTCTATTTTCCAGAATTTTCGTCAAAATTTTATAGGACGTACAAACTAGTGATATGCCCCTGTAATTCTCACACCGCAGTTTATCTCCCTTTTTGTGAATTGGACAGATGATGTTTCTGCGCCAATCGTCTGGGATCTCCTCGTCCTCCCATACTCACAGGGTTAATTGATGTATGGCATCAACTAGACTCCTTCCACCGAATTTTAGCAATTCAGCTGTAATCTCGTCAGCGCCCGGCGCTTTATTTCGTTTTAGTGACCGCAACGCGAGATCAACTTCCTCTACTGTCGGGGGTTGAATGGGTGGGCCTAGATCAACAATATCGTCGAGAGCTTCCTGTGTGGGGATGTTAGATGGTAGGTTCAGAAGCTCTTCAAAATAAGAGGCCCATCGTTTGTTAATACCATCGGTGTCGCTGATGATGTTTCCATCCTTGTCCTTACAAAGGCTAGTCCTGGGTTGGTAGCCGTTCTTAATTGTATTTACTAGTTTGTACGCTTGTCTGGTGTTCCTATTAGCTAAGTTTTCGTTTATGTTCAGCAACTGCTCGTCAAAGTATTTACGTTTCTTACGTCTAATTATTCTATTCGATATTCGCCGTAGCTCGTCATATTTTTCTCTTCTGGCTCTGGTTCCTCGTTGAATCCATTGTCTGTAGGCCTCGTTTTTCGCGTCAAGTGAATTTTTGCATTCTTCGTCGAACCAGTCATTTCGCGCTCGCCGGGCTTTATATCCCACGACCTTCTCTGCGACATCCTTGATGGTACCCTTGAGTTCCTCCCAGAACCCATGGACGCCTGTGTTGCTGATGTTGTGTAGCATAGGTGATAGTTTTTCCTCAAGGGCGGTAGTATACGCCACCGCTGTAGCATCACTCAAGAGCTTATCAACCGCAAAGATTTTGGGAGGGCTGATTCTTGATTGGTGCACTGAGGAAATTCTACATCTGTAGGTCGTCTTCACCAAGTGATGATCTGAGTCGCAGTTTGCTCCTCGATAGGAGCGGACATCCATGACACTAGATGCCCATCTCCTGCAAATGAGGACGTGGTCAATTTGGTTGACGGTATGTGCGTCTGGAGACTTCCAGGTCTGCTTGTGAATGCGTCGATGCGGGAAGCACGTAGAGCTTACGATTAGATTCCTGCTGCAGGCGAAGTCGATAAGTCGCTGGCCGTTATCGTTACATTCATCATGGAGGCTGTGGCCTCCAGTGGTCCCCCGATGCCAACTTTCATTCCCGACTTTCGCGTTAAAGTCTCCCAGCAGCAATTTGACGTCGTTTGTTGGAAGTGAGTCGAAGAGAGTTTCAAGGCGGGCGTAGAACTCGTCTTTTGCTGCGTCTTCTTTAACTTCAGTGGGGGCATGCACATTGATGAGCCAGAGATTGAAGAATCGAGTCTTGATGCGAATCGCACACAGCCGTTCATTTATGGGTTTGAAGTCAGTAATATGCGGTTTGAGGTGATTGTTCACTATAAATGCTACTCCAAACTCCTTGCGGCCCGATGGTTTGCCACTTGTAAAAATTGTGTGCGATTTCTTGTCATTAATCTCGCTGCCAAGCCAATTTGTTTCCTGGACTGCAGTAATGCTCAGTTTGTACTTTTCGACCTGTTGAAGGAGGGCCTTCTCGGCCCCCGGTTTGTTCAGGGAGCGTACATTCCAGGATCCGAAAGAATAATCCTTTATTCGTTTGCGTGGTCGTCGTTGTTGATCCGTCCAATCCGAGGCTTTTGTTCCAGGTTTCTTGACATGGAGTGGTTTTTACAAGGACGAGTTGTCAGCACGTCGCTTAACCCCATTCAGGGGATGGCCTCGGAGATAGCTGCTTCAGATCGTTTAATAAACGTGCTGGAGCCCACACAACTATCTAGCAGGTCCAACTACGCAAGTCATTCCATCCTACTAGACCTGAGACGCTTAGGTGTTCGTCAGCCATTCAGGCTACAGCTATCTGCCTTTTCCAAACTGTCTTATCGCTAAGACATTGGCCGTCAGCGAATTGATACACTGCCGTTACGAGGGGGCGCCCACGCGGAGGACTATGGAAAAGGTCTTTGCCCTGAGCGAAATTTCGCATACATTCAGAGACCATAAATTGCGTGTGAGCATTTCGAGCGAAGAGAGCAGACGACTTCTTGCGACGTGTTCTGGGGGCCTAGTCAAGTTAGATAGTATGGAGCGTACTCTATATTATTAAGGATTTTGAATGTATGGTATGGTGTGTATGCAGGAGTTTTGATTATGGCGTCGCGTTGACTGAGAGCGTGGAACAGAGAGCACAGAGAGCGCCTGTTCACCCGTATACTATGTTATTTCTTGCCGTCCACAACGTCAACCTTTATCGCTATCAAATCAACATCCCAACATGTACACACAGGATCCCCGCAAGTGCGCCGCCCGCGCGGATCTACAAGCAACAGCCATGCATAATGACCACTTCAATCAAACGACATGCACAACCAGAAAAGAAAAATGTTCAATGGGCTTGTTTCCTCTTCTGACCCCCGAGTAGAAAAACAGACATTTCGTGTGACGGACAGATTTTTAGGATGACCCCCAGCTATAAGACATATCCATGTCAACATTCCAACACACGCACAAAGAGAATGCACAAGAAAAATTTTGGAATTTTCGCAGAAGGGGGGGGGGGGGGCATTTGATCTTCTGCAGACCTCTGAATGTACATCATGTCACGATGAGCTGCCCGGACCGGAACTATAACATCCTGCGACGAATATTTCTCTATTTCGGGGCTTGGGAGATTTTAACTCGCGCAGTACGAATCCGCCATTTTGTTTTATGATATGTTTATTGCACGTGTGGTGTCATGTCCAAATGTTAGTCCAAATGTTAGTCGAACTGACTACTTGCTACTTTTTCTGGGACCCTATTGATTCAGATATGTAGTACAACGCGCCCTATTTTATTTGTTTGGATTCCAGCCATTTTAAACATTTCGTAATTTTTGCGGAAGGGGGGCTTTTGATCTTCTGCAGACCATTGAATGTACAATACATCATAGCATCCTGCGACGAATATTTCTTTATTTCGGGGCTTGAGAGATTCTAACTCGCCTAGTATAAATCCGCCATTTTGTTCTATTTGTTTATTGCACGTGTGGTGGGGGCCCACATTGTGGACCAGTCAGACCTCAAATCGCCGCCATTGCAAATGCACAAACACAGTCGCTGGATCACCCGATTTGGCTCAACTGGACTTCATCCGTTCTCTCTCATCTTCGGGGGGCGGGAACTATGTACACTCTCTCAAATTGCGTCTGCGCATGTCCAAATGTTAGTCGAACTGACTACTTGCTACTTTTTCTGGGACCCTAGTGATTCAAATAGTACAACACGGGCTATTTTATTAAATGATGATGGGGAATTGGCGGAAATTGAAGGTCATTGAAAGTCCTTGGACGTCCTTGACCTAAATAATGAGTAAAATTGGAATTTCATTCATTGTGACTTCAGATTGGGTCTATGCATGTGCATGTCGGGAGTGCACAATTTGTTTAATGAAATGGTGAGAATGAGAATGATATGAATGAATGAGAGGAGGAGGTCCCCTGCCCTGAGCGAAATTTCGCATACATTCAGAGACCATAAATTGCGTGTGAGCATTTCGAGCGAAGAGAGCAGACGACTTCTTGCGACGTGTTCTGGGGGCCTAGTCAAGTTAGATAGTATGGAGCGTACTCTATATTATTGAGGATTTTGAATGTATGGTATGGTGTGTATGCAGGAGTTTTGATTATGGCGTCGCGTTGACTGAGAGCGTGGAACAGAGAGCACAGAGAGCGCCTGTTCACCCGTATACTATGTTATTTCTTGCCGTCCACAACGTCAACCTTTATCGCTATCAAATCAACATCCCAACATGTACACACAGGATCCCCGCAAGTGCGCCGCCCGCGCGGATCTACAAGCAACAGCCATGCGTAATGACCACTTCAATCAAACGACATGCACAACCAGAAAAGAAAAATTTTCAATGGGCTTGTTTCCTCTTCTGACCCCCGAGTAGAAAAACAGACATTTCGTGTGACGGACAGATTTTTAGGATGACCCCCAGCTATAAAACATATCCATGTCAAAAACACTAAAGCTATTGGGAAATAATACTTAAAAATTTAAACAAAATAACTTACCCCCGGATCGTTGGTGGCCACCGCAGACGCAGGAGCAGCTGGCAAAACTAATTAATGGAATAATCACACAAAAGAAGAGAAGAGAAAAAAATCAACGAAGTACTTATTAACAGAAATTAAAAGGTAATTGTCAGAAGGACACACGTATGGTACTTCATTCGGTTTGGAAGATCACTACAATTAAAAATCACGTCGCACAGTATCTTGTCGCTGCATGAATACTGATTTTCTGTAGAACCTAACTGCGCCGCACTCGAACCACGCTTTAAACGAAGAGGGAAAACTGGCCTCATTCCGACCAAATTAAGCATCCGTATTTCGTATCTGGGCTACTATAGTTGCCATAAGCGTAGTTTCTCCAACTCACTGCCTGACTTCTGTCAAGCTGTTAGGTATTGGCTGCTGACTTTTAGTTTAGTTCTCGGGCGGCATATCAATGCCAATGGAAGCTCTCCGTCATATTGTACGTCGTTTTAGCGCCGCTCCGTTGAGAAATCGACGAATAATGTGCACGGGTAAACAGGGCTGACGCATTAACCACCACGTGCATAAAAATCGTCGCCGTCGAATATCTTTAGCCACTTTCGCGTTACCGATCTGTCTTGTGCGGTGGAGGAAATTTTTCGATCCTCACTCCTTAAGACCAATATTTGAAGCACCCGTCCCGGCGATAATGTTCTAATACCGAATTCCCGACCACGGCGGATAAAATATCACCGAAAACAAAAGAAAATCGCCCTGTTGGGCACTTAGTAATATAGCACGTCCCTGCGATGGTGGTGCCTAAGCGACGGCTTTCAAGGGTGGAAGATATTGATAAAAAATTTGTGCCGCAGTTGCGTCGGTGTGGCTTGAGAGGCGGGTAAAAGTCGACTGCTCAATAATTACGCCGATGTTGTCCGGGCGCAGTCCAAAGTGAACTCCCGAGCGATGGTTTCTCCGTTTGCATGAAATTCGACATGGAACATCGTTACCCTCTTCTATCCCGATGCGGGGTCGATGAAACCAAATTGAACAGCATATTCTTACAGGAAACATAAGTGTCCATCAGAATATAGCGTTTGCAAGTGTCAACGACCCGCAGTGTGATAGAAAGATAGATTTGAAAAATTCCTGATGGAGAATTCGAATTGATAAGTGACAAATATTTTAAGAAAAATATTTACCAATTAACAATGTGAATAGACCATCAGAAAAGTCATTCATTACGACATTCCAGGAAAGACCGTGACATTCTTTCTACGCACCACGCCGCGGGGTTTCCCTCAGTAATATAATTTTGCATTGCCTTACCAACACACTGGCACACTGCCTATCTACTCGTATATTTAAGACATCTTTCACAGTAATGTAACTCTTTTTTAACTGATTTTTGAAGAAAAAATCAGTTATTCGACCGTACCTCGATAACGAGTTTCGACCCCGCAGTTGGCTTTCTTTACGTTTTATGACCCTAGGAATCGATTGGCATCATCCGATTTTTTTTAGCGTTTTTAGTTAAATGTTGTGGACATGATAACAGTTGAATGAAAGTCGTAAGCGAAATGAAACTTTTTCAGTTGATAGATGTCAGTATGGAGCCGTCTGCTATTGAGATCCAGAAGTATCGATCAAGCGGTTGAAAAGTTACAACTATATAATGGCAAAAGTATCTAAGTCTAATAACTCCATAACGGAAAAAGCTAGCTGGACCAAATTTGTCCAGTAGATAGACATTATTAAGATTAGCCTATTATGGAATTTCAGTAAACATACATACATCAAGCGGTTAAAAAGTGACAGCAAAATAACGGCAAATTTTATAAACAAATAACTGCGGAGCAGAAGAAGCTAGCTCAGTGAAACCTATTCAGTTGGTGGATGTTAAGGAGGACTTGGCTCTTATTTAATTTCAGAGAAACGCATCAAACGGTTCAAAAGTTACAGCTATATAACGGCAAAATTTCCGAAACAAAGTAACTGTATAACGGAAGAAGCTAGCTAAGTGAAACTTTTCTAATTGGTGGGCGATCGCAATGAGTCAGTTCCAGGGTTACAGCTATATAACTGCAAAATTTTTAGAACACAATTAATTTATAACGGAAAAAGCTAGTTGAGCGAAACTTTTCCAGTTGGTGAAAGCTAGTGAGGAATAGCTTCCGGTGGAGTTTCAGGAGAATCCACGGTACAGTGGGAAGATTACAGTAGTATAACAGCAAAAAGTAATTGTGGCGACTGCATTACTTAACATTTCAATTAAAATTAAATAAATTAATCAAGTATCTTTAATTTTCATATTCGTTCTATTACAATTTATTTGTTCCGAAAGTTAAAATTCAAGGAACGATTTCCGTTTGCCATATGATTCTCTCATAGAGCATTTTTCTATTCTATCATACAAGCAGTCTACACGAAACTGCTAAACCATCCAGACCTCTGTCTTAATATAATCTGTATAAATATAAAGTAACTAGTTTTTAACAAAACCGTATTTGTAAATACATAACATAATTATACCAAATATTTTATAATAATAATACGAAATACCATAAAATTGTATTGAATTATCAAACATCGAACATCTGCATAAAAGAACCAGTTTTCAGAACAACCTAATGACATAGCAACAGTAATAAGCAAAAATTTACCTATGTACATGAACGGCATTTAGTTGATGAAGCTTAAAATGACACCGGAGATAAGTAAATACATATAGTATACTAGCTGCGAGAGCTCGCTTCGCTCGCATTGTTCGTTTCGTTCACAACTTGACACTAACCTTGACTATTTTTTCATACATAATTAATTTGTTCTCCGCTTGCTCAACATCACGACGATAAGGCTAAACTTAAGCTAAATTAAAAGTAACTTCACTTTCAGTCGGGTACCTTTACATAGTTTCGGCGGCTCAAATTTCTAAGCAGAATTACAGGGACACCGACTTTTTATATTAATTTGTGAGATTTGGAAATAAATTTCGAAGCCCAAGTGGGCTTAGGGAATTTAAAATTTCAACTGGATAATGGATAGCATCTTCTTGATCCATTACTCGGTTGATTGAGCTATATTCAACACATTTCCCAGGAACGCATTTCAATATTTATGCGTTTATCGCAGATGCCTGGTCGTGTTTTAAATACACAACATCAATTATTTTGGAGAATAATCTTACCTTCTTCTTCCGGATACGTACCTACCGTCACCAATTTTCAAAGTAACAAATCTGAAAACTCTTGGGCATTTTGATCACCCCCAATTCGTGCCCGCATATTGGTTGACAAATACATGGGTATGACAATGCGCCATAGATGTGAGCTTTTTAGACATGCCCTAATTTCATCAGCGCTCATTCCTCGGGGTTTTACTGGTAAAGTTTACCTAAAGTCGCCACTGAAAAATACTGTAATACTGCCCATAGGCCGCTCGTTTTGTTTGACGTAAGGTTCTATCTACTGATTCAATCGCTTTCCGATTCGCCATAGTGCACTCGTCCCATATTATTAAGAAACAATCGCGCAGAGCCCTGGCTTTGTTACAGTTCCTGGAAATGCTATACACTGGGATATCCGTATGGTCCAAGTAAATCGGGATCTCGAATATAGTATGCGCAGTTTTGCCTACTGGTAACAATGAAGCGGCTATTCCTGATGAGGCGACAGCAATTGCAAGTGACGTGCCCGGCAAGCAGCCTGATAAGTATCGTATTAAAAATATTAATCAGCAAAAGTAGTAGGACCCCGTACTGTATGAAGTAGTAACCGTAAGTAATAGCATTCGAAGTTGTTCGGATGTACTGTGTAAAGTCTTTCCAGGACGTGTTCTTTGAGAATGCCAGGCACTCCATCTACAGCTAATCCTCGTTTTCTACGATTGAAAACTCTCGTTTGTTATACGTATAGTATGACGGAACTTCTTCGTATAACAGTGTTTTTTGCGAAATTGTCAACTTGATAAATTGGAAAGAACAAAGTAGTTTGTGGCGGGCTTTCATTTTGCTCTGTCACATTTTCAGAGTTAAAGTACACCCGCTCCCCAACATCAAGATGCATAACTGGTGGAAATCTTTCATGAATAGGAAAGCTCAAAACGCTTCAAACCGCCTCAGAAGAACTTATATAGCGGCCAGATTGGAACCTACTGACTTCGTCGTATTCAATATTTCTTAACTCAAATGTTGCTTGATCACTACCTTTGTTGACGTATTTTTTTGTGAGATGAAAGTCCAGGTGCGCTTAGGGAATTTAAAAATTCAACCAGATAAATGTTTAGCATCTTCTCGATCCATTACTCGGTTGATTGAGCGATATTCAACACATTCCCCAGAAACGCATTTTAATATTTCAGCGTTTGTCGCAGTGCCTGGTCGTTCAGGGGAGTCGAAATAGGTCTCCTGCAAAGCCTAGAGTTTTCATGATCAGTTAATTTTGCAGGGTCGCCTCTTCTTCGTCCGGACACGCACCGTCACATGTTCGCCGGTTAAATGTATGCGCAACAATTTGTATTCGCTAAATTAAAATAATGAATACTGAAATGTCAAATCTATATACACTGAACGAAATCAGACCTAAAATACACATTTTCATGAATATCTCGACTCCAGCGCCACCTACCAAGTCCAAATTTTGTCGACAGATTTATTATTTTTTAATTAATATATATTGTGAATTTGAGTCAAATTGGACCATAAATAAGAATTTTGTAAAAAATGATACAAAGTATCTACACTGCATGCAGATACATCGGAACATGGATATGTCTTTGGCTACCAACTGCGTGGAACCTGTTGTGTTGAAGATATCGACGTAAGTTTTATAAAGATCCCAGTATAGTTATACTGGATGAAATCATACGACAAAACACGTCCCACGCTTTCGGTAGGCATAAGACATATCCATGTACCGATGTATCTGCATGCAGTGTAGATACTTTGTATCATTTCAAGCCGCGGTCTAGCTAAACACACTTACTATTAGATACTTAGATAGTACTCGTCTAAGTCTAAAGACGGTAAGCGCGACAACAAAATTTTATTGCATTAACGTTTACGTTATCCGCGCTGCACAAACTGTATCATTTGCACTATTCTCCCCACTAAATCAGAATTGTGCACTGTTAGTTGATATATCATCGATCGTGATAGTACGCGGTTTGCGCGATACAAGTACGGTCGTAAGTTCCTTACATCTCACGGGAAAAACACGTTGGTGACCTTGGTGACACTGATTTCAGTCGGCTGGATGGGATTGGCCATCACAAGAAAGGGGTGGATCCGCCGCGGAAGTGTAGTCCAAGGTCCGTGGAGCAAGCATCTCTTTCGCACTGTCGCCGATGACGAAGCAACACCCGTCCATTGATTGAACTTCTTAGACTCAACCGTCTCTCCATTGCGTGCAGACGAGTGTGTGTGTGTGGGTGAAGTTGAAGCTATTTCCCGACCTACCCTAAACATTTTCTTATTCAGTCAGGTTAGTGACGTAATTGATGAAAACAAAAAGATTGCTGTGAAGGAGAAGTCATAGCGCTGTGCACGAGTGAGGGAGACAGGTTGTCTGGATGTTGCTGGTGTTGTGAACACCAATGAAGAAGAAGACACAGGAAGTAGTCATATCGAAAAATTTGGGAACCATTCGCCTATATGTGGTTGTCACACGACCACTATTACATTTTAACAAATGGCGTAGGTGATTATAGTTTTGGGGACTGGAAAAATTTGGTGCGAGTTACGAAATTTATTAGGCCGGCCGCATCTAGGAAGTAGGCAGGGCAGCGCGCACATAGCATTGTTGTTGTAACAATTGTCAAAATCTGAATTTACAACAACAATGCCATGTGCGCGCTGCGCTGCCCTGCCTACGTCCAAGATGCGGCCGGCCTTATTGTTGCAAGTATGAATATTGTTTAACGTTCGCAACAGACGATCGATCAAACCATTCGTGACCACCGTCGAACCACATGAACTTCATAGGACGTGCTGAATGAAATTTTCATCACTTACACTTTTTTATAAACGTTTTTAGGGCAGATGCAGTCGCTATGGTGCTCAGTTTATTTTATATTAATATATTCGCCACAGCAATCGTACCGAACCGTTCGTCACTACACGCAATTGAGAAAGTAGTTTCACACTACAGGCGAAATCACTTGATTTGGCGGGTTGTGTGAACTGCAAAATCACATTTGTATGGATCTCACATTTTCATACAAAATTATCTGACCAGATTTGGCCCTTTCTAATTAATTAACCACTAGTAAAAACAAAACTTTCCCACTTTCTTTCAACCACACATCACACTTTAAACGCTACGCCACTGAAACAAAAGTAAATCAGCTGATAACCCACGTGGGCAACTTTTATTTTCATTTGATGGCTGATGGACCGCGAGCAAAAACATTTAGTTTCCGAAAAAAATCTTTACACTATGGGAATTTGAAATAAATAGAGCGAAACTACACTAAATTTTGAAAGCAATCAGGGTATTTACCTGAGAACCGACACTCAACTATGTCGAGAATTTCATCTGTTTCGCGCAAACTACAACTGCACACCATATTTCAGTGATATTTACACGATTTTGCACATTGAATCAACTTACTGAGTACACTAAATCGACACTGAAACATTAATTTACAGTTCCGGTGGCAATTACAATTAAACTAACCGCGTTTTCACTCAAAAATCAATCAATTTTCACTGATATCACACAATTGGATTTCAATCAGCACGAAAATGACGTCTAGAATTGTCATCAAAAGTAAAAACAGCCAAAAAAAGAAAACAACAGTTTGGTTTCCTACACATACAGCACACACATACGTTGGTCTCCATCCTCTTCTTTTTGTATATCAATGGTGAACACCCTATGGGGAGCTTTTGTTCTATGTTTATAGCACGTAGTATAAATCCGCCATTTTGTTCTATATGTTTATTGCACGTGTGGTGGGGGCCCACATTGTCAGCCAATCAGACCTCAAATCGCCTCCATTGCAAATGCACAACCTCAGTCGCTGGATCACCCGATTTGGCTCGAATGAACATCATCCGCTCTCGCTCATCTTCGGAGGGCGGGAATTATGTACACTCTCTCAAACTGCGTCTGCGCATATCCAAGTGTTAGTTGAACTGACGACTTGCTACTTTTTCTGTGATTCAGATAGTACAATGGGTGCTATTTTAAATCGGCCACTACATTCATTCTTGCCGTCCACAACGTCAACCTTTATCGCTATCAAATCAACATCTTAACATGTACACACAAGATCCCCGCAAGCGCGCCGCCCGCGCGGATCCACAAGCAACAGCCATGCACAATGACCACATCACTCAAACGACATGCACAACCAGAATAGAAAATTTTTTAATGGGCTTGTTTGCTCTTCTGACCCCCGAGTAGAAAAACAGACATTTCGTGTGACGGACAGATTTTTAGGATGACCCCCAGCTATAAGACATATCCATGTCAAAACTCCACTCCAGTGCCACCTACAGAGTCAAAAAAAAAGTTATGCAAATCGGAGGACCAAGCAAACATATGGTGTGAATATGAGTTGGATAGCTTCAGTGGTTCAAGAGTTATGGCGGCAGCGACATATGCACGAACGTTTTTAAATACCTATATATTAAGATATGTATGTATATAGCCAAGGCCCGACGTCGGGCTGTCATGCCACGATGATGATGTTAAAAAGTTTCATCATCTGAAAATATCGCCCGCATTTCGAAATGCATAATTCTGCAGCTGCACCTGGTACTAACAACTGCACTTAAGTATCCCACCCATATCATAATTATACATAAACTCATGAATGATCCCGAATTAGCCCATATCAATAATCAGTTCCTCTGGCTTCACTGCGCCAGGTGTCATTTTTCTTTTGCTTTCTAGGAACAAATGCAACCAATAATACCGACAAAAAATCTTCAAACTTGCTGAGTGAATAAAAAGGTAGTGAAAAGTTTTGTGTTCAAAGTTTACACCTCTTTTCAATTTCTGCTCTAGAACTCGAAAAATCTTCAAGGATATGAAAGATGTATTTGCACTTTGTCTACATGCAGGTATTCCTCAGAAGCAATGTGTCTCTAAGTGTGTATGGATACACACTCGTATATGATATTATATATACGTTCAGATGCCAAAACTCACAGAGGATATTTCGAGAATGAAAGTTCTAGGTTTTAGTTTAAATGGAGAAAAAATTTCTACAATGCCCCTTTTGGTTGACTTTTCGCTGTTCTTTGAAATGCCATCTTCTTCCTCTATTTCCTTCCTTCGATTCATTCAACTTCATATGTGACTTTATACTATAAGGACAATCATTCCAGAGGTAGTGCAGAAGTAATTAATGTCTCCTTTGATGGCTAGATTGCTCCGTAATAGAACACCTTGTCCTACTACGAATTTCTGCCGAATCAATAGATCAAAATTAAATCGGCCAACCAAAGGTAATACTTTGGTAGTCCGATCCGCTTCTTATCACGATAGTTACACTTTACGTAATAACACAATCGAGTTCATTTAAATCGAGTTCATAATGAAACAAATGTAACTAAATGTATTTAAAGTTTCAATTCAAGAGCCGAATGAACTATCAAAATAAAAAAGGTTCTATAGCCCAACCAAATACCAGCAAAAGTCCTTCCCTCTGTATGCACTCGAAGTTCATACGAAACAAAAACAGCATAGTGGGTACATTGTTACCAATTTCTGATGTCCTGGAGGATTAGACAATTTATGTGCGGATACAATAAGGTACACCGAGAAATTAGGTGACCTGGTAAAAGCCACGAGTACAACAGTTTCTATTTATGCTATTCATGGTACTCCTGTCGTTACTGCTGGTACCGGCACCCAATTCTGCTGGTACTTTATATACCTTTGCTTCCTTGCAAGCTTCCAAGTCTATCCGTGGGCCTTAAGAGCACATTTATTCGGTGTGGAAAGCATAGACGTCGTATACCTTGTAATGTATTCATGTTGAGATAACCCTTAATATGTAAACTAATTAGTCATTCCCGAATTAAATTCTATGACGGCTGGTAGAATTTGCAGTGTAACTAGCAAGCAGTGTAATGGTTTGATGGTGTAACCAACTAATGGCAAGTATACTTGCAGGTACGGACGGGCTCCGTCTACACGAACAGTATGTTGGCTGAGGTTATACGATTTTCTGTCAATATTGCTAATAGACATTTGATGTTATTGCAGCCTAGGTGGTTTCTACTGGAACTATTATAGTTGCCGCAAAGTGTTTCCCGTGAATACTCACTAACTAGATAAATCCTAGTGTTGATACAATCCAAAATAATGTGAAGGGACAAAAATAGGTAGTAGATAGATATTTGGTCTACAACTTAATAATGAGACTTTTTTTAGAGATGGCAACACCGATAAACCAATGGTAGTCCATCTTTGACATACATACCATTTGAAGTTTGTATTCATAAGCTGTCAATGTCAGTATAAACATTTCGTGTTGATTGTTGACAACGTATTTTACCGGACCATGGAAAGTTTCGAAAATTCACGAAAAAAACAACATTTGCGGGAAGTTTTACTTGGACATTATTTTGCTAAGAAGACTGCAGCTCAGAGTCATAAATTGCTCGTGGAAGTTTACGGTGACGATGCTTTTTCGCGTGCACAGTGTTTTCGGTGGTTTCATCGGTTCAAAAATGATAATTTCGACATTACCGACGAAGAGCGACCTGGCCAGCCAAAAAAGTTTGAAGACGAAGAATTGACGAAATTACTCGAAGAAGATTCGTGCCAAACTCAAAAAGAGTTGGCAATTTCGTTGGAAGTGACTCAGCAAGCCATATCGAAGCGGTTAAAATCACTGGGAATGATCCAAAAGCAAGGCCACTGGGTTCCGTACGAGTTGAAGCCAAGAGATGTTGAGAGGCGCTTTTGCATGTGCGAACAACTGCTTCAAAGGCAAAGACGGAAGGGTTTTTTGCATCGTATTGTGACCGGCGATGAAAAGTGGATTCATTATGATAACCCAAAGCGAAAGAAATCATGGGGACCGCCCGGGCACCAATGAACATCGACCGCGAAGCCAAATATTCATGGTTCCAAGCTTATGCTCTGCATTTGGTGGGACCAGATCGGTGTTCTTTATTATGAGCTACTAAAACCGAATGAAACCATTGACGGGCAGCGCTATCGACTGCAATTGATGCGTTTGAGTCGAGCATTGCGTGAAAAACGGCAACAATTTGCTGAAAGGCACGACAAAATAATTCTTCAGCATGACAATGTTCGCCCTCATGTTGCGCAAGTCGTGAAAACGTACCTGGAAACAACCAAATGGGAAGTGCTACCCCACCCGCCGTATAGCCCTGACATTGCTCCATCCGATTAATATTTGTTCGCTTCGATGACTCATGCGTTGGCTGATCAGCACTTCACTTCATATGTATGAGGATACTAAGAACTGGCTCGATTCATGGATAGCCTCGAAACCCCAAGATTTTTTTCGCGACGGAATTCGTAGACTTCCCGAAAGATGGGAGAAAGTTATCGCTGCTGATGGCCAATATTTTGAATAATTTAGTTATATGAATAAATCTATGAATAAATGCCCAAAATTCCAAAAAAAGTCTCATTATTAAGTTGTAGACCAAATACATATTATTATTGGGAAACTAGTTCATGGGCTAGTGAGCGTGCAGCTGTTCGGTTTATGTTTACGAAAATATCAACATTACAAGTTTAATTTATCGTTGATTTTCATATTACCTTTGTCAGGTCCTCCGCCGAAGCCTGTCCCAAGCCACGATTGTGAATGGAGGAGGAAAGGACAGCTGTAGCCTAAATGGCTGAGTCACACCTTAGCTTCTCAGGTCAGTAGGTTGTCATAAATTACGCTGTAAGACCTGCAACATAGTTGTGTGAACTCTGGCATTAATGTGCAGGAGCTGCATGCTGGCAACTGCATTCTCCGAAACCAGTCTATGCCGTCGAAACGTCAACTGGGCCACATGGAACAGTTGACGCGCTATACCCCACATGGGGTTAGGGCAATTGAGAGAGAGAGAGAGACTAGTAGCTGCATGCCAATGCAATATCAATGCCAACTAGCAAGCATGTTAATAATAATAATAATATAATAATAGTGTTACCTACTTTTTACCCAAACGGGAAACAGTGGAGAGCCCTAACGAAACGAGGCCTATAACATGCTTGCCGACACTGTACAAATACATTACAGCCATTATTAGTGGCAGGATCTATACGCACCTTGAGCAGAACAATATCCTTGCCGAAGAGCAAAAGGGGTGCCGAGTCAGATCTAGGGGTTGCAAGGAACAACTAACGATCGACTCGGTTGTGGTAGGACAAGCTACGCGCAATCACAGGAATCTGTATTGCTGCTACATCGATTACGCCAAAGCGTTTGACAGCATCCCCCATAGCTGGCTAATCGAGGTCCTTCACATGTACCGCGTAGATCCTGCTCTAGTCAATTTCCTAACAAAAGTAATGGAAGGATGGCGCACAACACTATCAGTGCCATCAACCGAAGGCAATATGCTCTCTCAACCGGTACATATCTGAAGAGGCATATTCCAAGGGGACTCTTTGAGTCCTCTCTGGTTCTGCTTGGCGCTGAACCCCCTTTCATCACTTTTGAATTCGGCTAGACAGTGCGGCTATACAATCGGGCATGGTCTTCTTGGAATGTTTTCCAAATTCGAGCTGACTCACCTGATGTCGCTTCCCGAGTATAGTTTGATGTCATCTAAGTCATCAAACTATACTCGGGAAGTGACGCCCATCTTAAAAGTCTGCTGCGGATCACCGAAAATTTCAGCCGTGATATTCGGATGGACTTCGGGTTAGACAAGTGTCGAGTCCGTGCCATCCGCAAAGGCGTTCACGCACCGCACCCCGGCTTCACCTTGGATGATATCCATATAGGTGCAATATCGGAGGCAGACTTTTACAAATACCTGGGAATTCTGCATGGTCAACACCCAAGCATTGATGACTTGAGAGAAGGGCTGCTGGTTGAGTTCTGGCGCAGGTTGAAATTGGTGCTAAAATCCAACTTATCGGGAAGGAATAAAATAAGTGCGATAAACTTATATGCCATTCCTTCACTGACCTACTCATTCGGAATAGTCCCTTGGTCTGTCACATCTTTGGCGGACATTGAACGGGGGGGGACACGTTTTGATGTCCAAATTCCGAATTCTACATCCAAAATCGTCAGTGGAACGAATGTGTCTACCTCGTGACATCGGAGGTAGAGGTTTAGTTGACATTGCGAACTTATGTACATCATCAGCAAGTCAACTCACTTCGCACTTATTTCCGATGCAAAACAACATCGAGTGCTTTGCATGATGCTGTCTGCAAGGCAGATGATGGTTTAACTCCACTCAATTTAAAGGATCAATCATTTGCTCCTTTAAGTTTGGTGAAGTCGACAAATGGAAGTCAAAGGCGATGCATGGTAAACATGCGAGTTGCCTTTGGCAGCCATTTGTCGATCTTAACCTGTCTAACAGATGGCTTCGTCCAGGGTACCTCTTTGCCGAAACAGAAGGTTCAATGGTTGCCATTCAGGACGGCGTGGTCCCCACCCGTGCTTATCTTAAGCATATCTACAAACAAAGGGTGGATGACGACCGTTGCAGAATGTGTGGTTCGACGTTGGAAACACTTGACCATCTCATTTCTGGTTGTCCTGTAATGGCGCCGGTAGAGTACACAGACAGACACAATGCTGTATGCAAGGTAATCCACCAGCACCTCGCATACAAGCACGGGCTGATCAGTGAAACCGTACCGATCTATCAGTACACTCCACAAGCAGTGCTTGACAGCACTCGCTTCACGATGTACTGGGATCGCCAGGTAAACACTGATCACCCGGTCGCCCACAACAAACCCGATGTACTCCTAGTCGACAAGACGAGTCGCTCTGCATACATAATCGATGTTGCTATCCCCCATAATAGCAACATCCAGAGAAAGCATACGGAGAAAGGGGCAAACTATAGTGCACTGGCCCAAGAAATCAAACAACTTTGGCATCTTGGCAGTGTACGAATAGTGCCTGTAATATTGTCGGCTACCGGTATAATACCCAAAGACCTTCTGACTTCCCTCACCCAATTAAACCTGCCGCACAATCTCACTGACGTTATGCAAAAATATGTAATTTTGCATACATGTGCAATAGTGCGGAAAGTGCTCGGCGACCTCCACTAAATTATATTAGACATCAGGATGCCGGCATAACACCTGCCAAGGCATCCATACTCGTCAACTTGGTGCGTTGCATCCGTTGCGGGTATACATATCGGCCAAAGGGGCCGAGATTACGCCAGCCAGGCGATAATAAATAATAATAAGGTACAGGCTATTCACCCTAAAGGTAGGCACTGCGACCAAAGGAGGTCTATTGTGCCATAGCCCATTTTTATACCCTAGACTTTTAGTATAGGGTATATTGTTTTTGTCACGACGGAAATATGTAACACCTTAAAGGAGGCTCCGGAGGTATAGCAATGTATATATATAAATGATCAGGGTCACCTCCTGATTCGATTTAGCCATGTCTGTCTGTCTGTCTGTCTGTCCGTCTGTCTGTCTGTCTGTCTGTCCGTCTGTCTGTCCGTTCGCACGATAACTTTCGATAGAATGAAGCTGGAGCCTTGAAATTTTGGTCAAATATTGGTAGTGTAATCTAGTTGGATGGTATTGAAAATGGGCATGATCAGGCCCAGAGAACGCCTGCCTCCCCTACATATGTAAAATACATAAATGTATCTATAACTCCCGATTAAATAAACGTGAAAAGCTCTAGCTTAGGTAGATTACTCATGAGGGTAATCTTATACTCTCCTGGGAAAATAAAATCGATCAGTTGGAAACTAACGGTAATTTTCTTACAAAGAACCGCGTATTACCCTAATTTTCAGGTTTTTTGTATATAACTCCTGAACCAATTGACGTAGGCACCTGATTTTTGGCACGTAACCTTGAAGTGAGAAGCTGCTTAAGGTTTTGTAAGTTGGGCATAATCAGATCAAAGGAACGCCTACCTCCCCTACAAATTTCAAAAAATTAAATATTCCCTTAATTACGATAACTTTCGAAAAAATTATACTAGCAAGTTGAAAATTTGACAAAATGTTGCTAGTAAGACCTACTTAGTTGGCATTGAAAATGGTCAAGATCCGACCCAAGGAACCCCCACCTCCCCTACAAATGAAACTTCAAATAAGCGATAACTTTTGATAGAATGAAGCCAGCAACTTGAAATCTTGGTCAAATGTTTAAAGTGAGATTGAGTTAGTTGGCATTAAAGATGGGTAAGATCCGACTTAAGGAACCCCTACCTCCCCTAGAAATGAAACTTAAAATAAGCGATAACTTTCGATAGAGTGAAGCTTGAGACTTGAAATTTTTTTTAAATGTTTGTAGGGGGATCTAATTGGTTGGTGGCAATGATGGGCAAGATCCGACCCAAGGAAACCCTACCTCCCCTACAAGTGAAACTTCAAATAAGCGTTAACTTTCGATAGAATGAAGCTAGCAACTTGAAAACTGCGACAAATATTTGTAGAATGGGTCAGTTTATTGATTTTGAGAATGGTCAAGATCCCACTGAATGAGTGCCAAACTTCCCTATGAACTCGCCATATAGGAGACCCACTTCTAGTACATATGGTCGTTGCCAATTGGGACTTTTGGTATCACCACTAGGTCTGTACAAGTCTAGGGTATATACGCTTCGGACTCCGGGCCGAAGCGAAGCTTCGGCCTGGTTATTATTCAATCAAAAGACCTTCCACCACTTGTACGAAGGCTAGTATGTATTTTGCAGGAGTCTTCCTGATAACGGCAGGACACGCGGTGAACTGACCGAGGAAAGTATACCTCACCTGCGCAATCGCCGGGCATACACCTAAAATGTGGCATGTGAACTCAACGTCCTCCAAGCAAAGACGACACTCCGTCTCGTTAGACAAACCCATCTTGTTCAGATGAAACCTCACCCAGTGGTGGCCCGACAGGTAGCCTACAAGTAGCCTAAGGTCGGCTCTACTCATGTGGGTGGCATCTTTATAGGTAAATGGTCTCATTAACTCCTTCGATTGCCGCAGTCCTGGAAGATTGTTCCAATAGTGCTGGCGTGTCCTTTTAGACCAATCCATTATAATTGTTCTAGCTGAAGCCAACCCCAGACCACAATAGGGTTCTGGCCCCAGGAAATTGGATGATGAGCCTTGCCTAGCAAGTTCATTCGCCGCTTCGTTTCCTTCAATGCCTTGGTGACCTGGCACCCAATACAAAAAGACTTCGTTGTCGGTTGCCAGACATTGGAGAAGTTCACGACACTCTTTCACCAGCATTGAAGAAAGCCTGTGTGAAGAAAGAGCCTTAATGGCTGCCTGGCTATCAGTACAAATAGCAATGTGTGCGCCGCGCAGTTTGTTTTCTAGGATTACCCTGGCGCAGACCTCAATGGCGTGGATCTCAGCTCGGAAAACACTGGGCCATGTACCCATAACGACTGAGATCCTGGTGTTGGGTCCAAAGACGCCCGCACCAACTCCCTGGTCAGTTTTAGACCCATCAGTGTACCACATTATACACCTTGAGTCTGGGCAGGGATAGTCATTCTCCCATTCCGAGCGGTCTGGGATTAGAGCTGAATTTATTGCCGGACTATAACTCAGTGGTCATATAATCTGATCTTAGGCAGATCTACATGCCAGGAATTTGTTTCAAGATGCTCATGTGACCACTGTCACTGCCGCATACACCAGAGGATTACCCTGGCGCAGACCTCAATGGCGTGGATCTCAGCTTGGAAAACACTGGGCCATGTACCCATAGCGACTGAGATCCTGATGTTGGGTCCAAAGACGCCCGCACCAACTCCCTGGTCAGTTTTAGACCCATCGGTGTACCACATTATACACCTTGAGTCTGGGCAGGGATAGCCATTCTTCCATTCCGAGCGGTCTGGGATTAGAGCTATGAATTTATTGCTGGAGTATAACTCAGTGGTCATATAATCTGATCTTAGGCAGATCTGCATGCCAGGAATTTGTTTCAAGATGCTCATGTGACCACTGTCACTGCCGCATACACCAGAGGTTAGATGTATTCTCAGAGCATTGAGAGCTGCTGTTTCTTCGATGAAAATATGCAGCGGGGTCAATCCAACGATATCGCCTCCAGAGCAGGCGTTGGGCATGTACGCATAGCCCCAGTTATACCGCGACATGCAAGGCGTTGTAACTTATTACACTTTAATATCGTTGAGCTCTGTTGTACCTTGGGCCACCATACCAATGCAGCGTATGTGACCGTAGGCCGCACCAACGTGCAATACAGCCATTCAACCATCTTTGGTGTCAGATCCCATGTCCGTCCAAAGAAATTTTTACAAGCCTACATTACACGTGTGGCTTTGTTAATTACATTATGAATGTGAATATTCCAATTCAGTCGCCAATCCAATGTAATGCCGAGGCATTTACTCAATTGCCCTAACCCCTTGTGGGGCATAGCGCGTCAATTGTTCCATGCGGCCCAGTTGATGTTTCGTTGGCATAAATTCGTTTCAGAGAATGCAGTTGCCAGCATGCACCTCTTGCACATCCATGGCCACGAACGTCGTCGTGGACGGAATTCGAACCCGAAACGCCAGTAGTTACACATGAGACTGATGCCTCAACACACTGCGCTACCGGTCGCCCCAAGGCATTTAACCTCCGTGGAATACTCCAGGACCGTTTCGCCTAGTGAAACTGCCTCAGAGGATAGGTTTCTTTTAAGTGTGAGTGCTTTTCACACTTAAAAGAAACCTGATGGTTTTTTGTGGGTTTACTTTTAACCCCACTTCGGCGCACCAGTCCAAGACCACGTCAAGGGCAGCGCCCATCACCTCAGCGACGGCGGATTCGAATTTGCCCTTGACAACAATAGTTATGTCATCTGCGTATCCGATTGCATAGTAACCACGCACATATAGCCTGGATAGCAGTTCGTCTACAACAGGAGACCACAGTAACGGTGAAAGGACTCCTCCTTGTGGGCAACTTTTAATAGCTTTGACGCTGAAGCATGTTACTCACACACAGAAATGTTATAGGCAGTTGTCATTACCGAAGTGTTGCCCTCTCTATCTCTCTTTAGGCGATTTATCTTTGAATTATTGGTACCGCGAGGTTTATTTGAATGCGTTAATTGGTATGGAGTGCAGTATCTTTGTAAAGCCTAATCTTTGTCTCTTACTTTCTGCTTTTTTTGCAGAATTGTGCATTGTGATAGTGAAAATTTGAAAATTTTAAGCGTGGCGCCCATTGTGCCGCCATGGGCAAGTATATGCACTCAATGCAATGTGTTCCTTTGCTTCAACACATCTCGTAACTGTTTCGGCATATTCCAAAACTTAAATTTATAAAAATCAAAAAAAGTGTTGTCCATGAAGATCATTGCATTCATTATGCCTCATTCAACGTGTCCCTTGTTGGATCAGTGCGTTGCGAATTGTTAATTTGAATTTCAAAGCTCATGGACATCATCCCTGTTCAAAGTTGCCTCCACAGTTTTATTGTGGTACCACCCTGTGTCCCCAATACAAGGTGAATCGTCCTCAATTCAATTTACATTCATGTTCGAGTAAATAAAACCAACATTTTCAACATACCTACATACATACACATATATTAGCGGAACCACTCCTGCGAGTAGCGTGCCAAATAGTTTTAGTAATTATTGTCCACACAAATTAAAAGTAGGTATTTCAAAATACCCGATGATGAACAGACGATATGAAAATGCATTCATGCCCATCAGTGCATTCAGGCCAGCTGAAATGCCATTCCGAAAATACAGGCAGGATTCAATTTGAATAGCGCCAACAATTTGCCTCGAAATATTCGGAAATGTGAGTGCAATGCTTGTATTTGTAATTTAGTCCTGGTATTTCATATCATCGTTAAGAGATTATTTTTTATACTTTTAATGAACAAACACAGCGACCGCATGTAAATGGGGGAGAGTGGGCAAAAATCAATTGAATGGGGTACAGTGACCAGACCGCATGTGATACTCTAAAAAGTGAAAAATGAAATGCGAATGACCAATTATCCTTTTGCAAAACGATTTTTCGGTTAGGCGTGGCAACCGCAACATTGAAAACAATAAACGATTTGCCATTTTCCAGTTGAGAGCCCTTTTGAATGTTTACGATCCAATAAATTTTAACGTATCCTTCAATTGGATTAACACATTTATTATTAAACAGGAGTATTAATTAACCTCTAACATTTTAGCGATGGGATGCTACTACTTTTATTTCCCAGTATTGAGCGTTGGTCGAACTGTCTTTCCTGATAATGCCTAGTACTAACCTTTTCTTTTCGTGCAAAAATTTACACAAATACTGTCAACAGGACGATACTATTGACAGTATTTGAATGAAATTTTGCACGAAAAGAAAAGGTTAGTACTAGGCATAATGGAGTAACCTCCATCAGCATTGGGATGTAGTTTCGTCTCCTGAATGGTTCCAACTTGGATGCGGTGTCTGTTCATTAATGAGGAGCATTCGGCGATTTTATTTTGCAGCCCGTTGCAATTTAGTTGGACGAGTGAGAGCGTGTTAGAAATAGCGATCTGTGATGCAAGCGTAAGGCTATTTTGTTAGGGAATCCTATTGGAACAATTCGAACTGGTCGTTGGGGTTGCTATAAGCTCGTATGAGTGCTCACTGGTAAAGGAAGAATTCCAGTGCCTGTGATGGTTTAACCCAGAGCAGCTCCGCAGCTGACACCACTCGTCGCAGCAGTTGCATCTCGCCGATGTCGCATTGGGGTGCAGCTCTCTGTTGCATACGCAACAGATCCATGGACCAGGGTTGCTTTCAATACCGGTGCGGAGAAGTAGTATTGAGAGAAGTTGCGCCAAGATGTGTTGCTCCCAATAAGCACAAAAAACAAACACAAACATGTGACACATTGACACATTTCCTTCCTGCATTGAAGTGGTTTGGCAGCTCTTGGCCGTTATAAAACGGGTCGCTCTGGTGCGCAGAGCCGGCGGCCGCAGGAACGAATACTATTGCAGTCCATGTGTGCTGTGTTAAACACAGCTGCCCTTGTATCTAACCTAACTTTGGTACGATATTCTGTTCACTATCATTGCATACTTTTCTTCAATAAAAAATACTTCCACACTTCCAAAACACGCATGCGTCTTAAGGACCAAAAGTTGAATAAACCGAGCCCCTTCCAAACTCGATTTCTAGATCCACCACTGCACTCTGACATTGTAGGAATTTACCAAGCACAAGAGCTTACCAAATGGGCATCTGCTGCTCCCTACAGTTGTCAAAATCATTTCAGCAGTATACTAATCTCCCATGTACGATGAGCCCGCGATGAACACTGTGGATTGCCTCAATCCACAGTGTTTATCGCAGGCTACTTTCGTAGTTCCTTTGATTTCCTCACCTTCAACAGAAACAGGGTCAGACTCTTTTGTGGACTTCTCACAGGTCACTCCCGTTTTCTTGATCACCTATGCGTATCGTTTTAGATGCATCTTGTGACGCTGACGACGAAACTCCAGAACTCCTAGGCAGTCAAACAGAGTATTTGTTGATATAGCCTCCATCAAGCCAAGCCATTTCAATCGATTTATCGACATTAGCAGGTTAGATCAACAGGTCGAGTCAAACTCTCTACAGGGTGTCCCACTTTAAGATCGCCATAGAACTAGCGCATATTCCACACTCTGTTTGTGGAAAATGCCGCCCAAATGAACGTTACAGAGCTATTACATTTTTCCCAATTCTTTTCAAAAAGTCTGACCTTCTAGCGAAAACTCAGATTTACCGGCCTACGACTGATTGAATCCATAAAAACAATATTGATCCGGAAACTACAAAAAATACCCGTTAGAATGATACCGGATAACGGTTTCGAAATTCATGCCACCGCCCGAGATACAAACGTTCAAATTTAAAAAAAGAATTCGTTATAAACTTTTGATGGGAAAATTGAACCCACATTTTATAACGGGGCTTTGCACTAAGAGCTCTACAGAATCTCCAAGAGATGGCCCAATTTCTTATCTTTCGAATTACATATAAATAACTACGACTTAGATTTGAAAATTTTCGAATATTAGATCTTAAAAGAAGAAAAACGTGGTCAGAAAACCTAACAAATTTACTTGACTCTTGACTTTACAAGTCTTCTTATTGGTGAAAAACACCAGTAGCAGCTTCAGTTTTGAATTAAAAAATAAATACATATTAGAGCACGAACAAAATTCATTGATAAAATTTTAAATAAAAATCAAAACAATAACTAGTTAAATCGATCTAAAGGAACGGCTGAAAATGGCCTCTTTCGTGGTTTATGCACAAACGGAATCTTCTGCTTATTGATGAAACTGCTCTGAGAACTTGTTCGCGTTTTTCCTTTAATTCATGCCACGCAGCATGAACTCTTTGCAGCAGATAATCTCGGGAGGTGATCGGTTGGCTATCTATCAACTGCGTTTTAATATCACCCCATACATAAAAATCTAGAAGCGTTAGGTCTGGACTTCTCGGAGGCCATGCAACCAATCCACTTTTCTCCGAATTCTCTGGGTTAAAAACTCTGTAACAATTGAGCCGCTGTGGGCTGGGCATCCATCTATCTGCCACCAAAGGTTCACTTTTTGAGCAATAGGCATATTGTCCAGTATTTAAATTCAGTCGATGAGAAAGAATTATAGGATCAAGCAGCTCATCGCCTACTACTACGCTGAACTCAGGTTGGAATCGAGAAGTGCGAATTCATGGAATACACCACTTCGCGTGAAGGTAGCCTTATCAATCCATAGGAATTTCCTGGAGAAATTTGGATCTGAAGAGTTTCGCTCCAGAAACCACCTACAGAAAGTCATCTTCTTCTCATTATCTGTTGGGAGTAGATCCTGCACTTTCATGTTGTGGTAAGGGTAACGATTGTCGGCACGAAGAGTTCGATGAATTGTCATACGGGGTAAATCTAGCTGAAGTGCGGCTCTTCTTGTGCTCAAGCCACGATTTTCTGTGAAGACCTCCATGATTCCTTCCTCCCTTGTAACTCCGATACCCCATTACGTTCTGAGGCATTACGGTTTTGACTTTCTCCAGTTTCCCCAAAGATACGATACGTTGTTTCGAATGTATGCCTGTCAGGAAGCCTTATTTCTGGAAAACGTCGACGATACTTTCGAACTACCTCGTGACCGTTTCCTCCAGCCAAACCATAAACAAAAATCATATCAGCGTATTCTCTATCCGTAAATCGAAAAGGCATCGCTTTTTACTATCTATCAATAAATCAAACAAGAGAACTATGGCTAAAAAAGTTGAACAACTAAATAATTACAACTACCCCTGAGAAATAATGATAGAGATAAGTCTATCTGCTGCACTCGGAAAATTCGACACGCTAATACTAGACTTTTTCCACAATGGCGATCCAGTATAGAAGACCCAATTGTTTTGCTAGCTAATGGATACAAATCCCGTTACATTAAGTTTGATCATTCGAAATCATCCGAATCATACAGCAGCACAAAAAATGTTTTCCATAAAATAAATGCCAAAACAAAATTCACGAATTACTTTTGTATGATACGAATGCACCAGCCTAATACAGGTGGCTGGCTAGTGCAGATGAAATATCGGATTTTGCAATGACATGAAGTTTGCTGCGATTTTTATGTATCAAACTGCCACCAGGCGGCGCCTGTGATAAAACATATTGAAGTATAAATACTGCTACCTTGGCTTATGGTGATCGTGAGAAAAAAAAAGAAAAAGAACATGGAAGCGAGTCAAAAGCGGCTACTTTTTCTTTACGAATTTAATCTAGAGCCCAATGCAACGGAAGCAACGAGGAATATCAACCGGGCATTTGGACCTGATACGGTTAACGAACGAACCATTCTGCGGCGGCCACGTGGAAACCCAGGACCATCGATCGATAACGACGAGCTGCGTGCATTAGTTGAGCCTGACCCCCGCCAAACCATAAGAGATCTTGCGAAGAAATTGGGCGTGCATCATTCGACAGTTTGCCGCCACTTGCAACAACTTGAAAAAATGAAAAAACTTGACAAGTGGGCTCCGCATGCTCTTACCGTGCAAAACATGGTGTGTGGAATGGAGATTTCTAGTTCCCTTCTCTCTCCCAACAGAAAAGAACCGTTCTTGCACCGAATTGTAACCTGCGATGAAAAGTGGATACTATACGATGATCGTCGCCGATCGGCCCAATGGCTAGATGCCGATAAGGCTCCAAGAAACATGCCGAAACCAAGCCTTCGTCCAAAGAAAATAATAATGATTGTTTGGTGGTATGTAACTGGATTTATCCACTATTTGTTCCTAAAACCTGGCAAAGCCATCAATGCTGAGAAATACTGCGATCAACTGGACGAAATGCATCAGAAATTGACAGCTCAACGACCTAGGCTAGTGTAATGAACCACCTGTAATGAGCATATTATCGTCTGGTAGTGCTGATCCCACCGGCAGATCGAAATAGCACCTGATCAGTAGTGATCTGTTGGTGGTACAGAACAGGACTAAGAAGGACCTCTTTGGGTTTCTTTTTAGTCCTTCCACCGATTTGTATCCCCACAAGCACATTAAGGCTACTAAGTCTTAGAACTTAGCCATTTTTACTTCACGTATTTTCCCTTCAAGTAGCTGTGCTTTCCTCTGTAGCACCCCAGTCCTTCCTGTAGAGTAGATTATCCTTTTAGAATCAGTTCAACAAGGCAATCCTGGTCTTGTGTTTGTCTTTTGTGGTTTAGCCACGTATTTAAGGCCTCCATAAATGCTTTGAATTGCCGGCATTTGGAACATATTCGGTGACCGGACGAAGCGCGGAGGAGCCCTGGATACCTTTTTGTTTGCCAGGATTATCCTTCTAACAATAAGTAACTTAAAAAAATTTCTTTACACAGTATTGCATTTTTCTATTATTCATGTGCTGAGCAGCTTACAGAGTTTATGAGTGATTTACGGCAAGGAATGCAGTCTTGCGCCTGTGCTGGCCTCAGAATTCTTTGTAACCTGTTGATCATCTGAAGAATTGGGAAATGCAGTATTTTTTTTTTCTCTTTGCTAATTTTTCCCCTGTACAATGGTTGTCGGCTGACTCCGGTGCCCAGCTCGCTTTTGTTTTTTTTTTTCTTTATTTCTAGCAGCACACTTTGTCCTCAGCTCCTTCTTCTTGGCAGGCCTCGAAGTAGAAGCTGGCCTGTAATGAACCACCTGTAATGAGCATATTATCGTCTGGTAGTGCTGCTCCCAACGGCAAATCGAAGCAGCACCTGATGAGTAGTGATCTGTTGGTGGTACGAAACCAGAGGCCCAGGTTCCCATTACACCCGGACCCAGATTCGACCGCGTGGGCGTCTGATCCGTCGGCCAACCATTCCATCCTTAACGACTATTTTTTTTTACCTCCCCATTTTTACCTCCCTTGCTAGTGTTGTCTTCCCCGGGCCTATGAATTTTTCTTAATACGTAAAGGATAGGAGCAACGAGCGGCGAAAACTCCGCCCACATTTCCCGAACTGAGCTACAGCAAGCATAGGCCGCTGCTTAGCTCGTTGAGGGGCCTTTTTCTTCACCAGATGGCACGGCCCGACCTTCACGGCCACTATGCTACCTAGGCTCCGTCCCCACGGGCATCTTCGGATGCCCACCTAACCGTCCGTTACACTAGTCAACAGGGATGGAGTTATACTGCTTCATGACAACGCACGATCTAATGTATCGAGAACAACGATCCAAAAATCGAAAGAGTTGCGCTGTGAGACTCATCCTCACCCGCCATATTCACCAGATCTCTCACCAACAGATTACCATTTTTTTAAACGTTTGTATCACTTTTTGACAGGAAAACAGTGTAACAATAAAGCAGCTGTCAAAAATGCCTTCGAGGAGTTTCTTCGAATCAGAAACTCGGACTTCTACGAACCAGGAATAAATGCGTTTGCATCTCGTTGGGAAAAGTGTTTCGCATCCGCTGGTAGCTGCTTCGAAGGTAAGAAATTGGACCATCTTCTGGAGATTTTGTAGAGCTCTTAGTGCAAGGCCCCGTTATAAAATGTGGGTTCAATTTTCATATCAAAAGTTGATAACGATTTTTTTCTAAAATTTGAACGTTTGAATTTCGAGCGGTGGAATGAATTTCGAAACCGTTGAAGTCTCATTCTAATGGGTACTTTGCTTAGTTTCTGAATCCATATTCTTTTTATGGATTCAATTAGCCACAGAGAATTTGGGGATTTTCGTGATTTTGCCCCATTAATGCTTCTTCATCGCTTTCAGTTTCAACTTCATCTTCATGATTTGGCCCGTGTTCCAGGGTTCCAGTCTTCAATTTCTTCTCAATTCCTAATTTTAAACCACAACTTTTTTTACGCTCTGTTGTAACTCTTTAGAAGCCGTTTTCAGAATTCGTTCGGAAAATTTAGCAAATGTTAAGATTTCAGAACGAACCATGGTGGCTGTAACTAGCATAAGTTTCCTGGAAAATTAAAACTTCTGAACCTAAAATTTATGAATGTCTACCATATTACATTTGTAGGTAGTTTGCACTAATATACATTGTGAAAAAGTATCCGGAATAAATTTTTAAAAAAGCCTGCCCGATAGGATTGTCAATATTCTTTTGTGCTAAGTTGGCACAACTGTCCTCTATACTGTCGCGGAGTTTGACAGTCACCTGTCATTTAATTTGTTTACAGTACTCGATATTGTCAGTTCATCTCAAGTGCGCTCTGCGAATTCTGTTTTATGTCTTCTATCGACTGAAAGCGGGTGCCTCGAAGTTGTAATTTCAGTTTCGAGAAGAGAAAAAAGTCGGACGGAGCCATGTCAGGTGAATACGGTGGTTGTTCAATGGTATTTGTTGAGTTTTTGGTCAGAAATTCCTTCACAATGATAGCCTTATGTGATGGTGCGTTGTCGTGATGCAAAATCCAAGAGTTTTCTTTCCACAAATCTGGCCTTTTTCGACAAATTTGCTCTCTCAATCGCCAAATAATATTCTTTATTAACCGTCTAACCTTCGGGCAAGAATTCTGAGTGCACAACACCAAGGTAATCAAAGAAAACTGTGAACATTAGACTTTTGATCGACTTTGACGTGGTTTTTCCGGTTTCGGCTCAGTTGGAAGGCGCGATTCCGTTTGGTTTGCATGTCAAACTCGTAAACCCATGTCTCATCACCAGTCACAATGCGTTTTATGAATGTGAGGTCGGAATTGCAACGCAAAATTTAAGACAATTTTTTTGTTCGGTAATGTCATCCATTGCAAAAATCGCATAACACACTTGAGATGAACTGAGAATATAGAGTACTGTAAACAAACTAAATGACAGATAACTGTCAAACTCCGTGACAGTATAGAGGACAGTTGTGCCAACTTAGCGACAAAAAGAATATTGACAATTCTGTCGAGCAGGTTTTTTTTTTAATTTATTCCGGATACTTTATTGTCACAATGTATATTTAGTCAACCCTTTAATTGCGGATAACATATCATCGAATTTCTTGCTTTTCTTAGGTAACTGTTTCGCTCTTAGAAAATACACATAATATTCTCAAGTTCACCTTGTGAACTATCCGTGTCCTTAAAAACTAATTTTCAAAGAATCTTATCGCTAACCCTGATTTGGAAAAAGTTCATAATCTTAAAGTTCTGTACGAATCCTTCTATCGTCCTCGTACGACAAAATTAAACAATAGTAAGCATGAACACTGTCGACACCCGCAAACGCTAAAACTTTCTAATGTTACCCATGAAATAACGAGCACATGTGGTACCTAGGTACCTGTCTAGAAACTTTCTAATTCAGACGATGATAACATTCGAGAAGGCGGTCACGAATACTGATATTTCAAATTTCGCTGAAATTGAAAACAAAGGAAAATTTGTTGAAGTTTTCCTATTTTTGAGTGATACTCGTACTACGTCGCTTCAATGAAAACTTTCAATACACGAATTTCAAATGAAAACGAGAAAGATGATCATTAATTTATCTTTTATCTTCTCAATATCAATAGAACCACCTGGGCTCTGCTTCCTATCATTAGCTCACCATTTCGACTTCTATTGAAATGCACACCATCGTCTGTTGAATACAAAGAACTCACAACAGTGGCAGCATAATATTCCTCCAGTAACAGGGTTCCGTCTCGACCGTTCTATCTCCGAGAAGGATCCGTCCCCACTCTCTGCCCATTCATTCATTTGTCCTTTGTGTCTCGCTCTCCTCAAACCCCGCTCCTGTCCACCACCACTATGTCTAAGCTCCGCATAGCCGATTCTCATCCAGCTACTTACAACCAGTAATCCCATCATAAATAAACTTCTGTCATGTATATTAAACGTTGCCCTTTGTTACTACCGTCGTGATTGTCTGAGTGTTTGAACGGCTTCCTTTTGGCAAAAAGGATTTTGATTTATGAGGCTAGTTTAGTATTTATTAGGGCAGGGATTAATATTTTCTTCGAAGGATAAAAGGTGGACCTCGCTGGTGGTTTGATTCAGTTATGTGCAGTGCATGCGGGCCGCCTCGCCGCCGAAGTGAAGTCTTTTTGTAGGCCATCGCTCCAGGGCAAGGAGTGATTTAGGGGCAAAATGTGGAAGCTCTTCAATTCAATTGTGAATGTTTCATATAGAGAAGCAAGAAGTAAGTGATGAATGCATTTTTAATTTTGATTAGGGCCTAGAGTTCCATTTTGGTTAATGAAAAAGCGCCAATGGGGGAGACTCCAATCGACCGTAATATTGGTGGTTTGTCCACTGTGAATCACATGTGGGATGCGGCCATTTTTTATGCATGAGCTAATAATCTCTCGGATTGTGAGCACATTTGATAGTCTAGGGTAATATTGTTATGCCTTTTTCAATTCTACTAGCAATGTAAGTTCTACTAATTATGATGGCAATAACAATAGCACATGAAACGATATAGAACAACGAATGAAAAACTTAGGGGAAGGAAGAGTATTTCACTGGTTCAGTTCTATGGACGTTGCGTTTAGTTAGTCTTCAAACCCAAAAGCAAATTGCTAATGTTTTTTTATTCTTCTGTTATTCCATGTGTTGGGTTGTTCAGAAAGTCATTTCGCTACCTTTCAAGGGATGGCGCTGTTACTGAAAAAAAACAAATTATAGTGGCGTTAGCCAAGATTTTTTTTTGCCGCTTGACAACTGATATTTCAAGCTATAATCGGTCAGAAATTGATGGTCCTCTGTTTATAAATCTTTATTTGGCATCGACTTGCAAATGGAAAATAAAAGTGAGCATTTTCGACAAATTGGCTTTTTTATACTATCGAAAAGGCAAAAACGCAGTGCAAGCACGAAAAAAGTTGTGTGATGTTTATGGTGAAGACTCATTAACTGATCGCCAGTGCCAGAATAGGTTCGCTCGTTTTGGTTCCGCAAATTTTTATGTCAGTGATGCACTACGCTCTGGTCGTCCAACAGCTGTCGGTGATGACAAAATAAAGGCAATGATCGAAGCTAACCGGCGCAGTACGACACGGGAGATAGCGGAGAAACTCAACTTATCCAAATCAACCCTTCACAAACATTTACAGAAGCTGGGAGACCTTAGCAAGTTCGATATTTGGGTACCACACGAATTGAAGGAAATTTACCTCACCAAACGAAACTTAACAAAATCGACCCAGTTTTGAAGCGATTCATAACGGGCGATGAACAATGGATTGTTTACGACAACGTCGTGCGAAAACGATCTTGGGGCAAGCGAGATGAACCTGTACAATAGAGATCAAAAGCAGATATCCATCAAAAGAAGGTTATGCTGTCTATGTGGTGGGATTTCCAAGGTGTTGTTTATTTTGAGCTGCTCTCAAGGAACCAAACATTCAATTCAGATGTGTACTGTCGCCAGCTAGTGAAATTGGACAAAGATATCAAGGAGAAACGACCACAACTGGCAAATCGAAAGGGTGTCATCTTCTGTCAAGACAACACCAGACCCCATACATCCTTGGTCACTCGTAAAAAATGTCTCAGCCACCGTATAGCCCTGACCTTGCACCATCAGATTACCACTTATTCCGTTCACTGCAGAACCATTTAAATGGAAAAACATTCTCGGATGAAGCTGTCAAAAATGAGTTGATTCAGTTTTTTTGCTTCTTAAGACCCCACTTTCATCGAGTGCGGCATTATGCAGCTGACTGAAAAATAGCAAAATGTCATCGAATAAAATGGCCAATATATAACTGATTAATGTTTGTTCATCATCATCGTGGCGCGACAGCCCGACGTCGGGCCTTGGCCGCCTGGATCATTGTCCTCCAATTATCTCGATCCGCGACCGCGTCCTCCAATCTTGGATATCCAGTAGCTGCTCGGCGTCCACATATACTGAGCTCACTCAACGAGATCTCGGTCATCTAGGCAGTCGCGCTCCGTCGACTCCTTCTGCATTCATTACTCTCTTTGGCATGAGATCATCGTCCATTCGTTGTACATGCCCTGCCCATTGAAGTCGTTATAGTTTGACGATTTTCGAAACTTCCAGCTCATCGTACAGTTCATACAACTCATGGTTGCACCGGATGCGCCATCCATCTCGATCGCAAACAGCCCCGAAAATTCGTCGTAGAACCTTAGCGTGCGTTTACACGTGAACATCTCGCCGAATTTGAATGTGAATACAATAACAATAGCATTATATTCGCCGAACGGAATAGGCAATGTTCGCATCTATCCATTTCCCGAAAACTTTTTCGCCGAATATTGCTGCGCGTCTTATGGAAAAAGCATTAAGAAGAGAGAAGGTGCATTCGGCGAATATGTTCAGAGCTGTTCCCATGAGGAATGGGAACGGGCGAAAATGTTCGCCGAATTTAATGGAAATGTACCTTTTCATATAGAGGTATGTTTTCAAGCGAGGGTCAACCATTGAGAGAAAATGTATATGCTACGAATCTATTTCAATCGTCTTGCGTTTCACACAAATTGCCAGCAGGTAGACGATGGGTAATTTGAATTGAGTTGTTGTTTGTTTGAGTTTTTTTGGTTTGTTTTCGATTTTATGACACCAGGTCAGAAATAATGAAATAAGGACAAATGGATATTTTCTTGTGAGGTGTTAGATCGAAATGCAATCAGATATAAGTCTGATTGATTAAAATGTAACTGGTTGAGCTATGTAGGTATATTAGATAGATATTTTATATTAGTATAAAGATGTAGGTATATTATGTAACCCATATTTTCATATAATTTGCTTATCGATGTATACATTTAGATAGGCAATTGATTTTAAAACGTAAAATTTTAGTACAAAAAAGATCTTATTAATCTCTGCCGTATGATCAATATTTTCAATGGGTGCGTTCCGTGAAAACCCTAAACGTTCCAAGTTGCTTTGAACTCAGTCCAATTTCAGGTGGAGATGGCATGTAAAATACAAACTAGTGAAATGAATCAGAAAATTGTTCTGCTTGATTTCCCTTTCTATCGTTTGACATGCATTTGCTAAATACTTGAAACGTAATTGCAACGTTGAGAATCCTGAACCTAGGCAATGTATGGCATGTACTCGAAACGTACAATTGGTGTAAATTCATTTTGGAGTCATTTTGATTTCGGTGTCAGATGAAAAAAAACGACACGGATCTGTGACGAGCGAACTGTTCGAACTTGTGATCACCAAGTGATGATCTGAGTGGTAGTTTGCTTCTCAATAAGAGCGGACATCGATCATACTAGACGCCCATCTCCTGCAAATGAGGACTTGATCAATTTGATTGTCGGTATGTGCGTCTAGAAATTTCCAGGTCTGCTTGTGAATGCGTCGATGCGGGAAACACGTAGAGTTTACGACTAAATTCCTGCTGCAGGCGAAGTCGATAAGACGCTGGCCGTTGTCGTTACATTCTTCATGGAGACTGTGGCCTCCTGTGGTCCCCCGGTGCCAACTTTCATTTCCGACATTTGCGTTAAAGTCTCCCAGCAGCGATTTGGCGTCGTTTGTTGAAAGTGAGTCGAAGAGGGTCTCAAGGCGGGCGTAGATTTCATCTTTTACTGCGAATCGCACACAGCCGTTCATTTAAGGGTTTGAAGTCAGTAATGTGCGGCTTGAGGTGATTTTTTTATTATAAATGCTACTCCAAACTCCTTGCGCCCCGATGGTTTGCCACTTGTAATAATTGTGTGCGATTTCTTGTCATTGATCCCGCTGCTAAGTGAATTTGTTTCTTGGACTGCAGTAATGCTCAGTTTGTACTTTTCGACCAGTTGAAGGAGGGCCTTCTCGGCCCCCGGTTTGTTCATGGAGCGTACATTTCAGGATCCGAAAGAATAATACTTTAGTCGTTTGCGTGGTCGTCGTTGTTGTTGATCCGTCCAATCCGAGGGTTTTGTTCCAGGTTTCTTGACGTGGTGTGGTTTTTACAAGGACGAGTTGTCAGCGCATCGCTTAACCCCATTCAGGGGATGGCCTCGGAAATAACTGCTTCAGATGGTTTAGTAAACGTTCTGGAGTTCACACAACTATGTTGCAGGTCCAATTACGCAAGCCATTCCATCCTACTAGACGTGAGACGCATAGGTGTTGGTCAACCATTCAGGCTACAGCTATCTGCCACTTTCAACTCTGATCCAGATGTGATCCCATACAAGACCTGGATCAAAACTGGTCTCTCATATTCTATCTACTGATTAACAGATACAGTATCTACAAAGAACAGATACAGTACCAACTGACCAACAGATACAGTATCTACTGAGCGACAGATGCAATATATGTTGGCTAACAGACACAGTATATGCTGGGCAACAGACTCATTATCTATTGACCAAAAGATACAGCCAATATTGAGCAACAAATAAAGTATCTACTGAGAAACAGGTAGATACAGAGACTCAAAAAGCCTTCAGCAGTAGTCTATTTCATTTGTCTTTACACTGAACAAACAACATACATCGCACTCTATTCCCGTCTAATCTAATTTTATATGCGACGGGCCATAAACAAGAAATTTTCCCTCTACACAAAAATGTGGATGTATGTACGTACCTATAATTCTAGGCTGCATATAATGTATTCCTTCACAAAACCACAATTCCATGTTGGTACATATTTGCATATTACTTGTACTTTATTCACTTAAACTAAAAAAAAAAAAAATCCATACAATGTACGTGACATACGTACAAATTAATTGATTTACAGCATTTAGATAGAGTTCCAAACAATCTAAACTTCGCTTTCGTGTGATCATTGCTTTCATCCATAAATTTCATCATCAAATTGATTTCCCAATGCAAAACAATAACAAGTCAAAACCCATAACCCAGTAATATGTACTTGCGGTAGAAAAATGCATACCCGATATCTACTGATCTCTTCAATAAAGACAATGCTTTCAAAAAAAAGGTCTCATAACTAAAACAACAATACTACGAATCAACAATACGCATATTATTACCAAATGACAACAAACAGACGAAGGGTAATTTTCTGTTTACGGGTCCATGGGCAAATATGTATCTTTCTAGCAACCCATCATTCTTCATGCCTTCCGTGTGTGTCGGCAACGAAATTTACTTGGTAGTTGTTGGTATATGAGTCCAAATGTTCAAGAACATTACCGCGGTAATGTTCAAATTCGGCGAGATGTTCACGTGTAAACGCACGCTTACGTTCAAATATGCTTAACATATTTCTGGAGACTTGCCTCGCAGCCATAGCATAGCACTGGTGGTTTTTTACACACGTAGCTTCGTGTTTCTGTGAACATATGCTTCGATTTCATTATGGGGAGAACCGAGAAAAAAGTATTATTAGCTAACTGTATCCGTCACTTAATTTCGTCAGTTTCGTTGGCGTCCCTTGACAAGTTGCAACCCATGGTAATGAAGTTGTCCACGAACTCGATGTTCAAGTCCCGCATATTGATGCCCGGTTGAGCAGGTGTCCTTGTCGTCGATTGCATCATTATTTTAGTTTTACCCTCGTTGATACGTAGTCCAACTTCTTTTGCAGCCGTATCGAGCGTATGCAGAGATTCTTCTGCGTCGGCCAATCTTCGGGACATGATTTTAATGTCGTCGGCGTACGCTGCTAATTGTGTCGACTTGATGAGTAGCGTCTTGCTGTTGTCCATATTCATAGCCCGAATAGCGTATTCCAGTGCTAGGTTGAAGAGCGTCGGTGGCAGTCCATCGCCCTGTTTCAGACCAGTGCGCGTGTTTCAGACCAGTGGTTTCGACGTTTGAAAAGCGGCGATTTCAATGTCGAGGACAAGCATGGTGATGGGAGAGAAAAAATTTTCAAAGACGACGAATCGGAAGCACTGCTCGATGAAGATTCGTGCCAAACGCAAGAAGAATTAGCTGAGTCACTGGGGGTGATTCAGCAAACCACCTCGATACGCCTCAAGGTCATGGGCATGAAAGGAGGAAATTGGGTTATGTACGAGTTAAAACCGAGAGATATTGAACGGTGATTATTTGCATGCGAACAACTGCTTCAAAGGCAGAATCGGAAGGGATTTCTACATCGCATCGTAACCGGCGACAAAGAATTGGTGTGTTACGATAATCCCAAGCGCAGAAAGTCATGATGCCCGGACATGCCTCAACGTCGATGGCAAAACCGAATATTCACTGCGCCAAGGTTATGCTTTGCATTTGGTGGGATCAGCTTGGTGTGATATACTACGAGTTACTGATACCGAATGAAACTATCACAGGAGATCGGTACCGAACGCAATTGACGCGTTTGAGGGGTTATATACAGTTGTGATGGATGAAAAAATCGATTTTTTTTTATTGCATATTCTTTAAGAATATAGGTACTCTCGAGAATACTCTCACACAATTTCACATTTCATACTCTTTCACAATTTCATTATGATCGGAACATTAGAACCGAAGTTATAGCTATTTATAGCGCACAGCGGGCGTTGAGCCGTGCAGCAAACTTGAAAATTTAAACGCGATTATCTCAGAATCTTGTTTTTTCGAAATTACCTTTGCGGTGGACACGATTACTAAAAAACTATTAATCCGATCAACACCAAATTTCTACCACTTATTTATTATGATAATAGCTAGTCACTGAACGAAGGATTTTAAATTTTTTAGAAAACTTGTTTTTAGAGCAGAAAAACGAAAATGTTATACATTGAAAAAGTACATTTTTTGTTACAACTGTCGCCATTTTTTTAAATTAAAATTTTTACAAATCCTTCGTTCAGCGACTAGACAATACAATATACTAACAGATTTTTTTTTATTTTTGATTTTAGATGAACCGTTCTCAAGATATGATGTCCACCGCAAGTCACGTCGAAAAAAAGGCGTTCCTGGAATTCGCCTATAACTTTTTTATTATTTAATATTTTTTGATGAAAAAATTTCAACAAGTTCTTAGAAACATGTACTATTCGACGTTGACAAAAAATTTTGAATAAATATTTTTTATGCTGTCAAAAAAAATCGAGCAAATTTCATCTTTTTGCGCGGTACAACTGTATATAACCCCTTAAGTCGAGCATTAAAATAAAAACCACCACAGTACCAAGAGAGACACGACAAAGTCATTCTCCAACATAACAATGCTCGGCCATACGTCGCAACAGTGGTCAACACATACTTGGAAACCCTGAAATGGGAAATCTTGCCCCACCTGTTGTACTCCCCAGACATCGCTCCTTCCGACTACCATCTGTTTCGTTCCATGGCGCACGGCCTGGCTGATAAGAATTTTCGTTCGTACTTGGAAGTCAAAAAATTGATCCAATCATGGATCGCGTCAAAAGACGCCTCCTTTTTCCGAGATGGAATCCGAAAATTGCCGGAGAGATGGGCGAAAGTTGACGCCAACGATGGACAGTACTTTGAATAAAACATCTGTAAGTACTTTTGACAATTAAGATTTTAATTACAGGAAAAAACGGCGGAAGCAAAGTTATACACCCATTATAATGAGCTTAAAGCTCTTTTATTGTTTGCGTTTCGGAAGAAGTTTTACTTAAACGCTTATTTAAAGGAGCTTATTCTCCGTTTAAACCTGAACTTATCTAGGAACATCGAGGTGTATACAAAGAAGAAAGGTAACCATATGAACTTTCGAGAAAGTGGTGTAAAATTTCATATGTGTTGTTATTGCATTTGCCTCACCACTCTCAGCATTGGCATAGCATTACACCGGTGCTCTAACCGATAGAATTTTAAAAATTTTAGCGGTCCGTCAAAGACTTGCATAAACATAAAATAATCCGTTTTGCGACCTTACCTAAACAAACAGATATATCTTTGTTTATTTTTACAACATTGTATTAATTTAAAACCACTTTCCATTTGAACAAACATTTTCACTTGCATATATTCGGATGCGAATACTTTTAAAAAAATGCTTACGACAATGAATTGCAAAGGAGAGACGATCAACCATAATACCCATAAAGTGCTACTTCCTAGAAATTTGAATATAAAAATGTTTCTTTTCTGAAGCCACTTGTCCCATTTTGTATCGACTACCTTCTCCATTTCGGTCTAGTCTAAAAGGATAACAATGCAATCTTCCTAGCGTTTTACAAGATATCGAATTTGACGGACTCTTGAAAATCCTTTTTCGTATACAGACAAGTCCTTGCCAACATGTCCATCAATAACTTGTTGCATATAGTTAAGTATGATCCATCTGACAACAGAACGCTCTTAGGATACTTTCCCGCCCATTTATTTTCCATTCTTCCATCGTCTCAATAAGACACGACACAAAGTATACCTCTCGAAAATCTCAAGTGCCTTATTATTTTGCTATTTTCTGCCAAGAAAAAGAGTACGCTTTCAGGACACAAGATCCCGTAAAAATAAATTTATGAGAGCATTTATCGTATTAAGTTGTCAGTCAGCCAGTCAGAAGGAATAAAATCTCCAACTTGACTTTTATTGGGCTTAAACACTTCACAGTGAATTTAGTAGGGTCTGCAAGTTGAAGGCAGCGTTCAAAGCTTCCGTACCAGTGGTGAGTCATGCCTTCATAATTTGCACCTTTTCGCTATTGCGATGCGATGGATTGCGTCGTCTCCATCCAAACATAGAGTTTCATCATCCAATCGTTCATATATTTTTATACTCTAGATGAAATCTGAGAGTATTATAAGTTTGCCACAAAGTTTGTAACGCTAAGAAATAAGGCTCGCAGAAAAAAATGAATGATACAGAAGTTCATATTATCACTCGAATATCTCAAAACCGGATGTCCGTCTGTCCGTCTGTCCGTCTGTCCGTCTGTCCGTCTGTCCGTCTGTCCGTCTGTCCGTCTGTCCGTCCGTCCGTCCGTGACCTCTCTAGCTCGAGAACGCGTTGAGCTATGAAGTTCAAATTTTGCACACGTTATTTTTGACAAAAAATGAAGGCTAAGTTCGTGAACGGGCTAAATCGCTCCACCCCTTCTACCCCCTCCCATACAAAATGACACATTTTTGAAAATTTACAATAATCAGATTTTCTCAGAAACTATAAAACATATTGCTTTGAAATTTTTAATATATCACTTTTATGATAATTGTAACCTATGTTATAAAACTTATTGTAATCCTCACCCTCCTTCTACCCCCTCCCATACAAACTGCACTATTTCATGAAATACGTTAAGCCAATTTACTCATTACCTATACAATTTATCGGGCTGAAATTTTGTACTTAACACTTAATTAACAATATCAGTTAGATTCAAAAAAAGTAATCGATTACCCTTACTCCGTCTACCCCCTCCCATACAAAATGACACATTTTTGATAATTTACAATAATCAGATTTTCTCAGAAACTATAAAACATACTGCTTTGAAATTTTGAATATATCACTTTTATGATAATTGTAACCTACATTATAAAATTTATTGTAATCCTCACCCTCCTTCTACCCCCTCCCATACAAACTGCACTATTTCATGAAATACGTTAAGCCAAATACTCATTACCTATACAATTTATCGGGCTGAAATTTTGTACTTAACACTTAATTAACAATATCAGTTAGGTTCAAAAAAAATAGTCGATTTCCCTTACTCCGTCTACCCCCTCCTATACAATATGACACATTTTACCAACGTTGCTCTCTAGCTTGATATCACTTTGAGCTAATACAAAATGTTGTCTTTTGACAATAAGCTGATTTCCTCGAAAAGTGTTACAGCTATTAGTCTGAAATTTGGAATATAAAGCTTTGATGAAACCGAGATTGCAACCAAAATTATTTATTGGCTTTAACCAGGTTCAAATTCATCTAGAGTATTGCATGATTGGGGTTTACCCCAATCGTAGTTCTTTTATGTTTTTACTTATCTTCTTTTTTCACGTTTTCGTCCCCTTGATTTTGTGACAGGCCTTCAAATATTCGCCTAAACGCTCATCCTTGTTACATGGTCACCACGTGAAAACGAAGGGAAACTCTAACGAAAGACCTTCATCTGAAGATGTGTTCGTAGCATCTTATCACAAACGATGGCATCTTTCCAATGCAATATCTGAAAATGTCTTGCTTTTAGTAAATTCACCGGAAGATTCCTGTAATATACAGTGAAACCACCGATAGAGACACCTCTGGATAGAGGACCCCTCTTTACGGGAAGTTTTCTCAAGGTCTGGTTAAAATTTATCCTATAAATAGACGCCACCCATCCTGGAATTAAAAATTTATCGAACGGTAATTCCAAACAGCTGATACAGGCTGCTGAGATTTTGACAGCTAGAACTGTTTACGTTTGCACATTCAAGTGAGACAATTAAATAAAGAAAAGAGTTCCGAAAATTCATTCGATCAAAGAGGATTTGAAACCAACTCAGTCGCAAATTAAATGCTGAGCGATGACACAGACGTAGAATAGAACAGGGTGCAAAATTCCGTCAAGAAAATCAGCTGATTTTTTACTGTACTATATTGTCATATTTTAGGCGTTTCATACGCTTCGGTTTAGTTTAGTGTCCCAGATAGCTAATTGGCAGTTTAACCAGACGTTGAAAAAACGACCCCATAAGGAGTAAATGTGGATGTTCCGGCTTTAGATATTCATAATTAAATTAATGTATTTGCAATTTCCCTTTAAATGACACACTAAATAAAAGACAAGGACAGTAGATTGATCGGAAAACCAGCTATCAAAACCTTCTAATGTCTGTCTGTCTGTCCGACTGTCTGTCTGTCTATCCGTTCGCACGATAACTTTCGAGAGAATAAAGCTAGAGCCTTGAAATTTTGGTTAAATGTTGGCAGTATGATCTAGTTGGTTGGTATTGGGCGTGATCAGGACAAGAGAACGCCTGCCTCCCCTACATATGTAAACTTATTAAATATATTTATGACTCCCGATTAAATAAACATGGAAAGCTCTAGCTATGGTAGATTACTCGTGAAGGTAATCTTATACTACCCTGGAAAAATCAAATCGATCAGTTGAAAACTAACTTTAATTTTCTTAAAAAGAACCCCGTGTTACCCTACTTTTCAGGTTTTTTGTCTATAACTCTTGAACCAAGTGACGTTGATGCCTGATTTTTGGCATGTAACCTTGAGTTGAGAAGTTGTTTGAGTTTTGGTAAGGTGGGTATAATCCGATTAAATTAACGCCTACTTTCACCACAAATTTCAAAAAATTAAATATTTCTTTAACCACGATAACTTTTGATAGAATGACACAAGCGAGCTGAAAATTTGCCAAAATGTTGACAGTAGAATCTAGTTAGTTTGTGTTGAATGGGAACGATCCGACCCAAGGAACCCCTACATCCCCTACAAATGAAATTTCAAATAAGCGATAACTTTTGGTAGAATGAAGCCGGCAACTCGACATTTTTGGTCAAATGTTTGAAGTTCGATTGAGTTAGTTGGTATTAAAAATGGGCCAGATTCGACTCAACGAACCCCTACCTCTCCTACAAATGAAACTTAAAATAAGCGGTAACTAAGGATAAAACAAAGCTAGCGACTTGAAATTTTGGTCAAATATTTGTAGTAGGATTCGGCTGGCTGATATTGAAAATACGTAAAATCCGACCAGTGAAACTCATACTTCCCCTACAAATCGAACTTCAAATAAGCCATAACTTTCGAAGTTGGACTACGTATCAACGAGGGTAAAACTAAAATAATGATGCAATCGACGACAAGGACACCTGCACAATCGAGCATCAATGTGGGGGACCTCAACATCGAGTTCGTGAACGACTTCATTTACCTGGGTTGCAACTTGTCAAGGGACGCCAACGAAACTGACGAAATCAAGCGACGGATACAGTTAGCTAATAAGACTTTTTTCTCGGTTCTCCCTATAATGAAATCGCAGCATGTACACAGAAAAACGAAGCTCCGCGTGTACAAAGCCTCCGGAAACATGCTAGACACATTTGAACGTAAGGTTTTGTGGCGAATTTTCGGGGTTGTTTGCAATCGAGATGGATGGCGCATCCGGTACAACCATGAGTTGTATGAACTGTACTATGAGTTGGAAGTTTCAAAAATTGTCAAACTACAACGACTTCAATGGGCAGGGCATGTACAACGAATGGACGATTATCGCATGCCAAAGACAGTAATGAACGCAAAACGAGTCGACGGGGCGAGACTGCGAGGACGACCGAGATCTCATTGGGAGAGCTCAGTATATGTGGACGCCGCGCAATTACTGGGCTTCCAAGATTGGAGGATGAGGTCACGTGACCGAGCCAATTGGAGGACAACGATCCAGGCAGCCAAGGCCCGACGTCGGGCTGTCGCGCCACGATGATCATGATGATAACTTTCGATAAAATGAAGCTAGAAACTTGAAATTTTGTTTAAATATTTGTTGCATGATGTAATTGGTTGGTGACAATGATGGGCAAGATCCGACCCAGGGAACTCCTACCTACCCTACAAATGAAACTTTAACGATAACTTTCGATTAAATGAAACTAGTGTCTTGAAATTCTGATCAAATCTTTGAACTGGGATCTAGTTGGTTGTTATTAAAAATGCGCAAGATTCGACAAACGAAACTTCTACCTCCCCTACAACTGAGACTTCAAATAAGCAATACCTTTCGATAGAATGGAGCTAGCAACTTGAAAAATTCGACAAATATTTGTAGAATGAGTTAGTTAATTAATTTTGAGAATGGTCAGGAACGTCTTGAATGAGTGCCAGCCTCCCCTATAAACTAGCCATATAGGAAACTCACTTTTAATGCATAAGGTCGTTGCCAACAGGAACTTTTGGTATCACCACTAGGTCTATACAAGTCTAGCGTATATACGCTTCGCCTTTTGTGGGCATTATCAAGACTATAATCCACTGTTAAATACATACAATTTTAAACTCACCACATCCAGATTAAGCCGCCGATGAAGTAATCTGGCTATAGTGTAAACGTAATATTATTCTACTTTTAAACTTATAATTAGACAATGTCTGTACAAAATTATATTTTGGTTTTACAAGTAAAAAACACCTAAGTTTGTTTGGAAGGTTATCATTGTTAAAATTGATGTTGTTAATTGCCTTGATCCCTCCAGGGGCATGGGCGCGTCAACATCTCTCATTTCTATGCCTTGTTGACGTTTCGATAGCATATCTACTTTTGGGTACTTTGTAGCATGCACCTCCTATCAGTCGCCAGACCACTGTCAGAGTTCTATTAGTACCCACAGGCAGTTTTTGATCGCGTCGAGATTGATGATTAAAATTGATGACATCTAATAATTATCACTATACCCTTCACGGCTGTGATAGGGCAAGCTAGCTGAAGGAAGTTTGTCCTGTTTGCCTTTTTGCTCTACAGTTTACTTGTTTTTCTGTTTTTGGCAGTTATTCGAATAATTACTTTTCGAACAACGGCATGAATTTGTTGATTTTGTGTTCCATTTCACTTCTACTGTTTAGGGAATTTTTATAATATTTATTTATAAAGATAGCTCCTTTTTTTCAAAATATTCTTCATTTCTATCTGTGTCAATTATTACAGTATTACCAAAGCTCATTTTGTTTTTATACACTGTTTGATGTTGTGTTAATCCACTATTATAATTATATAATCTACTCTTATTTGTGTTCATTTATTCTTGTTTTTAAGTATGTAATGAACCATATTCTTGTCTGGTTATGCTGCTCCCACCGGCAGATCTATGGCAGCACCTTATGAGTAAGGATCTGTCGGTGGTACGAAACCAGACGCCGAGGGTCCCATTACACCTGGACCCTGATGCGAACGTGAGAAAATCTGCGCCGTCAACCAACCATTCCATCCTTATCGCCTCATTTTTTATCATTTCCCATTTTCACCTCCCCTGTTTGTGTTGTTCTCCCCAGGCCTATGAATTTTTGTTAATACGTAATGGACAGGGGCAACGAGCGGCGAAAACCCCGCCCACGTCTCCCGAACTGAGCTACAGCAAGCATAGGCCGCTGCTTAGCTCGTGGAGGAGCCTTTTTCTTCGCCAGATGGCACAGCCCGACCTTCACGGTCAATTATGCTACCTTAGGCTCCGTCCCCACGGGCATCTTCGGATGCCCACCAGACCGTCCTTTACAGGTGTCTTATAGTAGATCCAAAATAATTTTTATTTCTATTGTTTCTTTTGCATGTGAGGCAGTGATAAATAAGATTACCCTTTGTCCCTTGTTCATCTTTTGTTTTAGATCCGTGTATAGCACCTTTTTTAAACTTACTGTTTGGTTTGTATGATGTTTCTATCATAATTTAATATAATTTCCTTGATTTACCTTTTCCATAGTCCTGGACGAGGGAGCCCTCTGGTAACGGCAGTGGGTAAAATCACTGACGGCCAAGTCTTAGCGATAAGACAGTTTGGAAAAAGGCAGATAGCTGTAGCCTGAATGGCTGCGAAACACCTAAGCGTCTCGGGTTTTGTAGGTTGGAATGATTTGTGTAGTCGGACCTGCAATATATTTGTTTAAACTCCAGCACGTTTATTAAACCATCTGAAGTAGCTATCTCCGAGGCCATCCCCTGAATGGGGTTAAGCGACGTGCTGACAACTCGTCCTTGCAAAAAACCACTCCATTTCAAGAAACCTGGAACAAAAGCCTCGGATTGGACGGATCAACAACGACGACCACGCCAACGACTAACGGATTATTCTTTCGGATCCTGGAATGTACGCTCCCTGAACAAACCGGGGGCCGAGAAGGCTGTCCTTCAACAGGTCGAAAAGAACAAACTGAGCATTACAGCAGTCCAGGAAACAAATTAGCTTGGCAGCGAGATTAGTGACAAAAAATCGCACACAATTTTTAGAAGTGTCAAACCATCGAGCAACAAGAAGTTTTTGATAGCATTTATAGTGAACAATCACCTCAAGCTGCATAATATTGACTTCAAACCCATAAATTAACGGTTGTGTACGATTCGCATTAGGACTCATCATAATCACCATTAAGTTAAAGAAGACGCAGTAAAAGACTAGTTCTACGCCCACCTTGGGACTGTTTTCGACTCACTTCCAACAAACAACTTCAAACTGCAGCTGGGAGAATTTAACGCCAAAGTCGGATATGCAAGTTGGCACCGGTGGACCGCTGGAGGCCACACTCTCCATGAGAAATGTAACGACTATAGCCAGCGATTTATCGACTTTGCCTACAGCAGGAATCTTGTCGAAAGCTCTATGTGTTTCCCGCATCGACGCATTCACAAGCATACCTGGAAATCTCCAGATGCACATACTGTCAATCAAATTGTTCACGTCCTTATTTGCAAGAGGTGGGCGTCTAGTGTGATGGATGTCCGCTACTATCGAGAAGTAAACTGCGACTCAGATCATCACTTGTTGAAGACGACCTACATATGCAGAATTTTCTCAGTGCACCAATCGAGAATCCCCCCCCAATATTCGCGGTTGATAAACTTCTGGGCGATGCTATAGCGGTGGCGCGTACTTTCGCCCTTGAGGAAAGACTATCAGCTATGGTACACAGCATCAGCAATACAGGCGTCCACATAGAGAAACGATACAAAGAGCTGGAACTCAGTACAAAATAATATTAAGAACAGGATGCAGATAATCTCACGCACACAAATAAGCCTCACTGCTCTAGAAGCAACGGCTACAATTTAAAGTAAACCGACCTTCAGAGTGATAAGGACAACAACACATCAAATTAGCTGTGTCTGTTGTTAAGAAGCCGAAGGCTTCCCAGCTGCCATTGTATGCGTGATGTGGTTTATCAATTTCTTATGTGTGAGTTACCATTTTTGGCCATACACAATTGCATGATCACGACGAGTTCATCGTTGTGGGCGTGGCTTGTGGCAAATGCAAGAATAAAACGTCTGTAATGAAAAAACGATTTATTTCAACAATTTTACAAATTTTAAAAATACCCCTCACATCATTTTACATCATAATTCATATGCCATAAATCATATATCATATTAAATCATAGACCACATAGCATGTTTTTTCTTTCTGGACATCCTAAAATGCGACCATAAAGATTCAGTTTCTGATTTTTCATCACACACTTTTCATTCATGCACTTGCCACAAAGACGAGCTCGTCGTGATCATCGCGCAATTTGCATGGTTCCTTACCCGACGAGCGCACGGTCGTCGTCATTTCACACTTTATCAGCCATCATGTACATTTGCCAGAGCGAAATGCAAACAGCTTTTCGTGGACAGCCGTTGACATGCGATCTCATTGATAATTCTTCCAATACGAAATGGGTTGATCATAACACGAATTTTTGGTTATGGGATTTCAGATACTTTCTCAATGTTTATTATGTATCTAATCATAAGCCACATTAGCTATTCATTTAATATGCACCTTGTCCTAACCCATATTTCCTTAACCAGTTATTATATACGAAACTTCGTCAATAGAATTTTACAAATTTTCGTGGTAGCATCAACCAATTTCGTACTGGACAAGGGGATAGTATTATCGAAGAGGATTGATATTCTCCAAGAGCTATCACTCCATAGAACTTTCCCCTCTGCCAGAAGATTTGTATGTGTTGAGAAATAGTATAAACTATACAGGATAGATACACAAGGGAATCAATACATACAAATCTACCGACGGAGGCAGAGTCAGCTTTCTTTCTTTCTTCTTTCTCTTCTGTATTTATTGATTCTCTTGTGTATCTATACTGTGTAGTTTAGACTATTTCTCAACACATACAAACCTTCTGGCAGAGGGGAAAGTTCTATAGAGTGATAGCTCTTGTAGAATATCAATCCTCTTTGGTATTATAAATTGCCATCTGTTGGCATGCGACGTTCACTCCGATTTTAAAGGACCCGCCAGGCAAAATGGACGTGGATATAAGACCCTCATAGACAATGCAATTCATCGTTAGATGACAACGCTATTCATCGTCGGATTAATCTAACGATGGATCGCCACAAAATATTTTGCGGCTAAAATTATATGGAACTGCAGAAACAAAACGACAACGATAGGCGCATACACTCTGCGATTGATCTGACGATCACAATATCGTCAGATAAGTGTCAACTGATTGCAAGATATATGGGGGGCTTTGGTTTTCACTTTTTGCACATCCATTGTGCACGGATTAGTGAACACAACACATACGCAAGTGAGATACATACTATGGGCCACCCTTGCTTAATTTATACTAAGTCTGTCTATTTTTCCTCTATGCATTTATTTACTAAAATAACGATACTTTGCATGTCTTACCTTAAGCAAACTTTATAATTTTTAAAATGTAACATATAGTTTAATTTAGTGAGAAGACGATTTCACGCTCTTACATAATGACACCTTGTTCAAATGCACAAGGTAGAGGGTTTTTCAATAGAGACGACACATTTTGTTTTTGACATTTCTCGAATAGGAGTGTAGTTTGCTTCACAATTCTTTCACATTTTGAAACGTCAGTCTATTCCACTTAATGGAGAGATACACGCTTCAACGACGTTGGCAAATCATTCAACTTTTTTATTAATGTTCACGTTCTATCGCGACTACGTTGCGCGCGCTTACGCCAATTTTCGGTCGACGAAACCGTCCAATAAGACGGACTATTGATCGTTTGGTGCAAAAATTCGAAACAACTTATGCATTGCATAATGTGCCAGTGCCTGTCCGATAACCTAATGCTCGAAATGAAAAAAAATATCGTGACCGTTCGAAAGAGTGTGCGTGAGCAGTGAAGAATGTTGATTCCACGCCAATCGCAGACGTTGAACATCAGTGTGATCAGTTTGTGGCTAGTTTTGCGGAAGGACTTGGCTCTCCGTCCGTTTAATTACGTTGACTCAAAAACTGAAGCCAACCGACCATTTTAAGCGTCGCACATTCGCTAATGGATCAGATGCAAGCTGACGACGACTTTCACAAGAATATCATCTTTTCGGGTGAAGCTCACTTCTGGCTCGATGGTTTTGCCAACAAGCAAAATTGCCGCATTTGGTCGAGTGAGCATCCTAAAGTGATGCACGAGGCGCAATTTTATCCGAAAAAAATTAACTGTTTGGTGCGGTTTCCTGCCGGCGGCGTCATCGGCCCATTTTTCTTTTTTGATGAAAAACGCACGCCAACAACCGTCAACGGCGATCACTACAGGGCCATGACATCGGAATATTTTTGCGATCAGCTCGACGCTATGGACTTCGACCATATGTGGTTCCAAGAAGACGGCGCAACCTGCCATACAGCGTACGATACAATCGAATTACTGAAGACCAAGTCCGGCGAGGAAGTTATCTCACGCGACGGTCCTCGCGGAGGGCGGCCTCGTTCGTGCGATTTAACCCCTTTGGACTTTTGGACTTTGGTCTATGCCAATAAGCCAGCAACGTTTGAAGAGCTGCAGGCCAACATCAAACGCGAAATTCCTGATATTTCGACTGATTTGTGTGCTCGAGTCATGAAAAATTGGGTCTAGCGTATTCACTCGCCGGACGTCAGCCTGTCGCGCCACGATGATGATGATGATGTATTCACTCGTGCCAGCGCTTCCACGGAGGACATTTGAACGATATCGTATTCCATAATTAATGGCATCGCTTGTACTTTCATTTGAAACAAAAATCATTTCCATAATTAACCAACAAGTCTTTTAATTGAAAAAAAAAAATGTGTCGCTCTTAATAAAAAACCCAATAGAGCTGCACCCGCCTATATTGACGCATTTTCATAAAAATATTTCGGGAGGGATTCGTATTCCCTGGATAATAAAGGTGAGCACTGCGGCCAGAAGAGATCTGGACCCTTTCGCTCGCCACTTCACCGCTCTTAGCATATGCCGTTTCATAGCTGATGCAGACCACTGCCATCTGAATATACAGGCCAAACCGTAGAAAACAATCAGCTGCAATTCGGACCCTTGGCAATTTTTATATAAAGAAGGCAGTGTTGGTACTACACCTTTGTGTTTTCCGCACTGTTGAAAAATACGTCTTTTGACTGTGTAACACTGCACAACACATTGTCTTCTCGCATAAGCTGATCGCATGAAAAACAATGAATTAATACTAAACTCTGAAACCAAAAACTAAACACGAAACGCACGAAACCACTTATATCTACACGGTTAAAAATTTTAGTGTTAAATTAATAAGATTTCCGTATGCATATACATAGATCCATAAATATTTCGTATGAGAAATAATAAGATTGGATATTAAAATATAAATGGTATGGGAAACTCTTATAACTTCAATAAAACGTGTTTGTTGCATTTTTATCGACAAAACACTTATTAAAGGTATAGAATTGAAGTATAAAATATGGGAATCATACAGTTTTACACATTTTTATTGTTAAATTTATACGATATGTATCAGAAAAAAGTATGTATAATCTTTTAACAGTCTATTCCACCCTTGACTTTCATATTTTCTCAACTTTCCCGCTTTCCCCTAATGTTCTCTGCAAGAGGCAAATGCTTGGGGCATGCCATCGCAGAATACATAAACTGCAATGTTTTTATGTTTCTACGGAGAATTGAACCGCCGTCTGCTTCATCCATGTGCATTATACCTATAGAATAGTGCCCGTACCACTTCGGCTACTAGAGCTGATGGCGGTGGCTCGGCTTTCGTGCGTTTCGTGTTTCTGTTTTCCGCTTGTTTAAAAAATAAAAAATAAATGCGTGCTAAGATTACTGCGCGTCAAAAGTGTAACTTTTAAAAATCTTGTTAAGGCTGCATACTGGATTTTGTAATTAAAGATTTAGCTTTTTTATTCCCTCCCTCTCAGTCATGAAGATGATGGAAAATACGCCATCAAGAGTATTCATGTCAGAAACACCAAAAACGGTAAATAGTCTGATAGAGCAGCTGCTAAGCCATAGAGCTCTGTCCATTATAGTTCCATATGGACTCACTCTACATTCGCACTTACTGTTGAGCGAAGTAATCATATCCGTCTTGAATATGTTTTCAGATTGCATACCAAAATATATAGCCCAAATATTATCAAAATGTGGTGGATCGAGGATCCACTGAGAAATTTATACTTCCGGCCACCAATTCTTTATTGAAAATATTGGAATCGATGCTGAAATTAACCCGGCGGACGATCGTTCCCCTCCGTCGTGATTCTCGCCTTGCCGACAGTGGGAACGCGTTCTCTATAACTCAGCGGGTGCCCACTGCCAGTCGCCGTACCCGTTGTTAAACGTGGTAGAATTTTGGGGTCGCGACCCACCTTATTGTCTTCCCTTGCTTCCCAAATGTATACGTACAAAATTTCGTTATCCAAAATTTCGCCTCTCCATTTGGTTCGATTGAATAGGGCTTTGAACCATGTTTTATGCCCATACAGTTACAAATTTTCCACAAACCATAAATGATTCGAATAAAGTGTTCATAAAAAAAAAAGAAAAAAGACACCTGGCGCAGTGAAGCCAGAGGAACTGATTTTTGATACGGGCTAATTCGGGATCATTTATGAGTTTAGTATATGTATAATTATGACATGGGTATGATACTTAACTGCAGTTGTTAGTAACAGGCGCGGCTGCGGAGTTCTGTATTTCGATATTTGCGGAGATATTTTCAGATGATGAAACTTTTTAACCGTTCGATTGATTTTATTATATGAATTTATCTCCAGTTTCATCAACTAAATGCCTTTCGTGTAGGTAAATCTTTGCTTGTTACTTTTTGCTGTTGTATTACTGTAACCTTTCGACTGTACTATGTATTTTCCTGAAACTGCACCGGAAGCTATTCCTCCTAATTTTCATCAATTAGATTAGTTTCTCTCAACTAGCTTTTTCAGTTATAAATTGAGTTCTCAAAATTTAGCCTTCGTAATTCTGGAACTGACTCATTGATGTTGCTGAAATTAAATAGGAACCCAGTCTTGATGATTGCCCACAAATTAGAAAAGTTTCACTCAACCAGTTTCTTGCGTTGTAGAGTTATTTCGCTTAAAAAATTTTGCCGTTGTATGGCTGTAACTTTTGAACCGTTTAATGCATTTTTATGAAATCAGAGAGGAGTCGAGTCCTCCTTAACATCCACCAACTGGGTAGGTTTTGCCGGGCTAGCTTCTTCTGTTAAGTAGTTATTTTGCTTATAAAATTATACGGTTATATAGCTGTAACTTTTTAACCGCTAAATGGATTTTTGTGCTGAAACTCAATTATAGGCTAGTTCTTATTGACGTCTACTTACTGGGTAAGTTTGGTTTAGCTAGCCTCTTCTGCTATAAAGTTATTAGGCTCAGATACTTTTTCCGTTATATAGCTGTAACTTTTTAACCGCTTTATCGATAGTGCTGGACTTCAATAGCAGCCGGCTCCCCACTAACATCTATCAACTGGAAAAGTTTCACTTCGCTTACGACTTCCGTTCGACTGTTATCGTGTCCACAACATTTTGCGGATATATATATATATAAAATATATAGAGGGTGTCCCAAATCCCAACGTCAACCCGGAAACCGGTGATAGGCCAAGTGGTGGCAGTTATCAGAAAAAGTATTAAAAAAAGTCTCCGTCAATTATTTTTTGACTTATAGACATTCAAAAAAGAATTGGAAAAATTCATACCCTGTGATGATTTTTTAAGTACTGTTATTACAAATTTTAATTTTTTTTTATTTTATTTTTTTTATGAAGCAACCCTGACTAACTGTTCTATAAATCACAATCTAAAAGTAAAAAATTACTGTATTGGTTTTAAATAAAATATGACCTTTTTCCCCAATTTTGTACTCGAAATTATCACTTACCCCAACTTCAACTGACTGCACTGTAAAAAAAAGATACCACGCGGTTTTGGCAAGTAACTGTAAAAGATGGCGCATTTTGTCCAGATTCCAAAATGGTACGACATATGTAGCACATGTAACCTTATGAATGATTTAGTGATTCAGTAACAATTTGATTATAGGACGCATTTAACTGCCATTATACCAGACAGATACAGTGCGCGGGAATATGCTCTCATGCATCTTATTTATGGGGAATGCAATGCTAGTGCTGCAGCCAGACTTTATCGTGAGAGATATCCAAATGCTGAACGTTATCCGGATCACCGAATATTTATAAACGTACACCAGTCATTCTCAGAGGGTCGAATTCCACACCACATGACAGGAGAGCCAAATTCCATCATGCCCTACGAGGACGAAGTCTTACAAGCAGTCGAACAAGACCCCAGTGCCTCAGTACGTGCAATTGAATGTAGCACAGAAGTACCCAAAATTACAGTACAACGAATTCTACGGAGAAACAAGATGCACCCGTACCATGTTCAACGAGTCCAAAGTCTGCTACCTCGAGATTATCCACAGGGAGTACAATTTTGTCAAAAGATGTTGCGTGAGTACAGAGAAGATCTCCGATTCTTTGACGAAATTCTATGGACCGTGAATCCACATTTTCTAAAGATGGTTACATTAACCTCCACAATTCACACGAGTGGCACATTGAAAATCCACATTTAATGCGGCAAAATAGAGCGCAGCATCGGTTTAAAGTGAACATGTGGACTGGAATTTTAAATGGCCAAATTATTGGACCATTCGGGCTTTCGGTGAACTTAAGTGGCGAGACATATTTAGATTTTTTAATGAATCATTTACCCAATTTATTGGAAGACGTGCCACTCAGTACTTTTGCCAATGGTGGTATCAGCACGATGGCTGCCCAGCGCATTATGCCCGTACAGTTAGAGAGTTCCTCGATCGAGAATATCCCGAGAGGTGGATAGGGCGGTCTGGTACAATTTCGTGGCCGGCACGTTCACCTGACCTAAATCTCCTCGATTTTTTTTACTGGTGAGCGGTAAAAGAAAAGGTTTACACGAAAGAAATAGAAAATTTGGGGGAACTCCGCCGAAAAATTGCGGAAGCCGCTGAAGCCATTAGCTCCGGAAGATTCGCCCGGCTTATAACTCGATCCTTTTTAAGAAGATGTCGTGCTTGCATTGCACCTGAAGGCAAACATTTTAAACATTTGTTGTAAATTGAAGTTCTAACGTTTAATTGTAAATTGATTTTTTTGTTCAACAAATTACATTTTTGCCTAAATGAGATTATTACTTCTTTTCACCTCAGTTAAGAGATAATATAGGAAGTGTCGTACCATTTTGGAATCTGGACAAAATGCGTCATCTTTTACAGTTACTTGCCAAAACCGCGTGGTATATTTTTTTTACAGTGCAGTCAGTTGAAGTTGGGATAAGTGATAATTTTGAGTACAAAATTGGGGAAAAAAGTCATATTTTATTTAAGTCCGGATGGCGCAACGGTTAGCACGTTCGCCTTCAACGCACTGGGCCCCGGTTCGATTCCGGGGATTTACGTGTCGGACTATGAGCCCACTCAGCTGTTAAATGAGTACCCATTATGGGGTAAATAACTCGGTTGAGCGTGTTGCTGATCACATACCTCTGCACAAAAACCGTCACGATCTAGAAAATGAGGTGATGCTAACTCATCTCGAGGCCGTGGTTCAAATTGGACTGTTGCGCCAGTTATTTATTTATTTATTTAAAACCAATACAGTATTTTTTTTACTTTTAGATTGTGATTTATAGAACAGTTAGTCAGGGTTGCTTCATAAAAAAAAAAAAATTAAAATTTGTACTAACAGTACTTAAAAAATCATCACAGGGTATGAATTTTTCCAATTCTTTTTTGAATGTCTATAAGTCAAAAAATAATTGACGGAGACTTTTTTTAATACTTTTCTGATAACTGCCACCACTTGGCCTATCACTGGTTTCCGGGTTGACGTTGGGGTTTGGGACACCCTGTATATATAAAGGACACTAAAAAATCGAATGATGCCAATCGATTCCTGGGGTCATGAAACGTAAAGAAAACCAACTCCGGGGTCGAAACTCGTTATTGAAGGAGGGTCGAATAACTGATTTTTTCTTCAAAAATCAGTTAAAAAAAATGAAGTTTAAATAGAGGTTCGAACCCGGGACCCCGTGTGGAAGTCTCATGAACCAACCAATCAGCCACTCAGCCTCCCTAAACACGTCGTACACATTACGTGATATATAGGCTCGCTCCACATTCGCTCCTAATGTGGAACGAAATGTTATTTCCCACATAAATATATTTTCTGATTGGTTTTAGCAAACCGCTTGTTGTTTACGTCTATGAGTGACGGAAAGATAATGCGCGTGCGCACGGAGTCAGTTGTCGTTAAAAAGAAAGAAGAAGATGTCGTAATACGTCAAGCTGGCCTGTTTAACGTTGTCGACAAACTTGTTTGACGTTGGCAAAGTTATAGGTACTTTTCCGGCACTCAAAGACGTAAACGACAGGCGTTTGTACGTCTTTGCTAAAACTCTCTGTATTTCCTCACATAACCAAATATGTATGTAATCAAAATGTTATGTCGATGTTAAATGTTAGCAGGTCGATGGTCGTCGCCCGAAAAGCTGATTCCATATTATGTTGCCACTGCCGCCGAGCTAGAACAAATACAGTGTAGTCGCACTTGTGACTGCTAAGGGCGACGGCATGTTAAGCGCCATATATAGTACGTTGTATGGTGCTCGATGATCGTTGCCCGGAAAACTGGTTCCGTATCATATTAAAAATATATCATTCGATCCTGCAATATAAAATACAATGCAGTGATCGATCTTCACCGAATTTCCCGCCTTGCGGGCAGTCGCAGTCGGCACCCGCTGTGTTTCAGGTACACACAGACTGTCGGCGCAAGGCCGATTTAGAAAAAAAAAATGGAAATTCGTCCCGGCAGTCGAGAGAGAGAACCCGTGACCAACTGCTCACAAGTCCGACCCGCTAACCACTAAGCCAAGGAACACTTGTGAAATTAGTCTCTCTTCGTGCAATATTATGTACAATACAAGTTTATGAGATTGCAACACAGCGACGCTTGAGTTTAAAAAAAAAACTAGGGTATAAAAAAAAAAGGAGACTGAGGAGTATAAAAATAGTGGGGATCGATGCTCCGAGGCCCACGGGCATAGGGGTGTTTAGTGTAGTGTAACTCTTTTCGCTTTCTGTAACATTATGTACAATACAAATATATGAGATTGTATCACAGCGACGCGAGCGCTTCTCTATTTTGGGTGACAGAACAAATAAGTATATTTTTTCGATTCACTACCCATAGATGCGTCGTCGCTATAAAAGTTACACTTTAATAATGACGTCATTTTAGAGGTAGGAGTGGTAGCTATATATAGTATATCCAAATGCCATTGACGAAACCGGGACCACCGCCATCAGTCAGAAACCACTGACCACTATTCGATAATGTCCGACCCCTCAAATGACGTCATTGACTATTTTGATCAACTGATAGCTGGCCAGTATATCTAGATGGCGGTGTGCTTATATATATCAACAAAGCGGGGACTGCGAAAGTGCTTTTTGTTGTAAAGTCAAATATTTCTATGTAACATGCAGGATGTGAGATATGGTCAATAAGGGCCATGATGAAAGGAAACTGCCTTTTTTCATTTATGTACTCCGTTTTCCTCAACAAATGTCAACTCTACGTTGTCCTAAACTTCTTCATTTTATATTTTTTCGATTTAGTTTCACCGCTATTCAATTTATAGCGTTTAACCCCTGCAAGCTGCATCATTATCAAATCAACGAAAATAATCTTCCATAGCACATTTAAAAGAAAGTCTGATGCAAAATTGATAACCCTTAAATATTAAATACCCATACGATTACCCCAAAAACAAAAAACAACGAAACAGCTTTAACTACGAAACAATTAAATTCTAGAACGAACCAAAAAGGGACTCCTACTAAATCCAAACTTAGTATCGGATTATTGTCACCCAACCCAGAATTCACACACAAATTGTTCCGCTGTATTACGACAGAACCGACCGGCCGACACTCAAGTATCAAAGTATCTAGAAACAATAAACACGATAAGAAGGACGATTCTTCGATTTCCATTTACACTGAACATGTAAATTGCCATTTTCAATGACAATATTGACGGTGGCGGGCATGTTTCAGTTGGCATACGTACTCCTATATGTACGCTACACACCCCATTCGTATCCACCGTAGAGCCATCCGATAAGAGCTGAAGTAGTGTGTGAAAATAGTTTCCAATCGACTTCAAATAAGATGAACCGCTTCAGATAAACGATGATGATACTCCACAGATATTGGATATGTTTATCGAAATGAGGATGTGAGGTCTATGGCGCAACCATATACTCGTACGCTTCTGCAGCGACAATTCAATGTTATCCTTTCATTTCCAAAGTGGACTCGACTCTACCTATGGAACATATAGAAGCAAACCTAGCGGCGATTCGACTGTATAGTAAACATGGTAAATATTTGCCTAGCTGCCTCCTTTGTCCTTAATATCCTATATGTCTGCCACGACAACATGACCTTTTCAGATCGTTCCCTTCCGACAACAGTTACCCGGAGCTACAAACCAATTTTATTCCGGGTCTTTTCCGATCATTTGACGACACTCTTATTTGAGTTTTTTCAAGGCGTCGTACGTGCATCCTTACCTTTAACTTCACCGAGCTACAAGGTGTTGTACAATATACAAAGAGAAACCATTTTCTTATGGCCGATCCCTTCTTCCGGTGGGCGGATGTACTTCGCAATATATGTGAACACAATGAATGGACTCTCGTATATGATGATAGCCGGGAAAGGATATACCTTTTCCTAAAATAAATATTTCCTCTACAATGACGACGACATCAAGTAGTATGAAGTATCAATTTTCGATGTCCTTGTTCTCGTTGTTGATTCATTGTCCGAAACTAGAAAACACACGGGCAAGTTTATCTGTGTTTCGATACAGAATCACCGGAAGATATGTCGATGTCCTTTCGAATTGATTTACGTCTAGAACAGTGAAAGCCTTTTTGAGGAGCCTGTTTCACACAGTCCCTAGGCATAAAGTGCCCGAGTATTTGGCCTCAAACACGTTGCCTGATAACAAATCATCGCAACAAGGGAACAACCATTTCCGACACTCCATACAACGATATTGGAGCAAAACATCAATTTTAAGATTGATGTGTCCTTGGCAGGACCATTGAAGTGGTCAGTTGACTTCCATGATGGACTAAATAATGGTAAAACTTTGGTGTTCACCTGGTTCGTCCGAACAGAACGAAAATTGCCATTGATCCTGAAGCTGAACTTTGTATGAAGAAAGAAATGGAGGACATTGGCCACATCAGGTGATTGTGTCAATAAATATGAATAAAAGGTTAAGGTATGTTCTCAAAATAATTTTTGAGATTTTCGACAGATATGGCAACGAATGGGATGTAATGTTACTTTCTTGTTGTTGGGGCATGATTTCTATGTTGATAGAGTTTTACATAAAAATAAATTTCAGTTCATGCGATATACACATTACTTACTATTTGCCCGGACTCTTAAGTCTCTGGCACACAGAATGCGACACGGCGATATGGTATTTTATATGGCATTAAGCAACATTGCATCATCCCTGTCACATACGAAGCGATCTGTCACAGCGACACAGTCTTGATCACGGCGACAGGCGACACATTTGTACAAAATTACAGGCGATACCATCAGCTTGATGAAAGGTTTTTTGAAGGTGGAAGTAGAAACGGAAACGCTAATATTGAATCGCCAACACAAATATCGTTTTGAATGTGACGTTGCCATATCGCCGAGAATTCCACGCGATCGTTGCCGCCGCGACAGATCGCGTTCTGTGTGCCACAGACTTTAGTGTTGCATAGACGCACATAAGCTAATCCAAAGCGGTTTAGCTTGACGTTTCATCAGCATGTAACTGGTTTCGAATGAACATTGCTAGCATACACCTCCTGCCCATTTAGTCGCGTTTTGCGACAAATTTGGAAAAATCTGTAGCTGATGTTTTCGCTCCATATACCACAGGGGGAAGACAGCACAAATATCCATGGCCACAGCGGGATTCGAACCTCGAACACGGCTATGATGAGGCGTCAGAGCTGAGCTACCGGGCTCCCAGCATTAACATGTTCAAATGATGTGTTATTGTTAATTGCCTTGATCCCTCCACGGGCATGGGAGCGTCAACATCTCTTGCATATCTATGCCTTGTTGTCGTTTCGATAGCATATCTACTTTTCGGGCATGTAGTTGCCAGCATGCAGTTGCTAGCATGCAGCGTCTCTCTACTGTCTACTGACAATCTCGAAGCGACCAAATTTTGTTCGCGCCGAAGATCAAACCTCCATTCCCTAGATCGTAGGGCAGTAACCGAACGAACATGGCCGTCGAGCGCCTCATGTTGAAATGATACTGCCTAAAAAACAACTTCGTTTGAAGATATTTTCCGATGTTCATTTCAGTTCAAAATTTAACTGAAAATCACACTGAAAGGAGGCTCCCGTGTGTTTACACGATCATTTAACTTTCGAGTCTTTCAGTTTCAGTTTTCTATGAGTTTTATATCCGTTTCAGATTTTTGTTTAAACGTAAATTTATATCGAACTAAAACTGGTTGCATATCAGTCAGTGGGATTCTTCTACTTTCACCGTTTTCCCAAACTTGCCTTCGGGACTTGCGAAATGGCACCACCTGCGTCGTTCGGAGCGATACATTGTCAAGGAGCTCTCTCGAATGAACCGCGGCTCCAACACCTCTTTCCGTCTTAGAGCCATCCGTATAGAGGTTTGTGGAATTCTCAGGTCTGTTCTCGCCTGTAGAGCAGTTCTGCTATGATTACCCGGAAGTTTCTCTTGGAGTCAATTACCGGTTTAATGAACCCTGTATTCTCGAATGGCAGTTTGATGTCTCGATGGCCATAAGGCCTCGTGCTAAATTGTCCCGTTTTCCTAGGTCTTAATGTACATTTGGATGCAGAGTTCATTAGAAACAGGTTTTAAGTGCTGTGCACCAGACCAGAATTCCGTATAATAGAATTGGCCTAACAACTGCTGTATATATCCAATGCATAATGCGAGGATTGAGCCCCCATGTCTTACCAAGCAAAATTTTGCAGGTGTACAGAGCAATGGTTGCTTTCTTAGTACGTTTTTCGATGTTACGATTCCAAGTAAGCTTGCTGTCTAGGATCAACCCTAAGTACTTTGCGTGAGTCATCAAAGTTAACTCGGTGATGCCCATCCTAGCGAAGTGGAAGTCCTGCATTTTGGTTTTTCTTGTGTAGAGAACCAGTTCAGTCCTTTGCGGGTTCGCACTTAGCCCCACTTTGCCTGCCCATTTTAGTAGCCTACTTAGAGCCATTGTTGATAGAACGCCAGTGTCCTTTCCATATACGAGTATTACAACGTCATCTGCGTGAGCCACCGCATATGCGCGTATGCCTATCGCTTCGAAAGTTCTTAGTAGAGTGTTCACCACTAGTATCCATAGAAGTGATGATAGCATCCCTCCTTGTGGCGTTCCCCTTCTAGCCGCTTTAGTGACCATGCAGTTAGTTAGCAATGCTGTGATCCAGTTTCTTATGCTTGCATTGTCGATGGCATCCATTATCGCTTCTGTTGTAACATAATTAAAAGCTCCTGCTATGTCTAGGAACGTGCCGAGCGTGTATTCTTTGTATTGTAGAGAGTTTTCGACGGTGGAGACCACCTCGTGCAGGGCCGTTTCTACGGATTTCCCTTTTAGATACGCGTGTTGTGTGGTTGATAGATAGCCCGGTGTACGAGTGACTCTCTAATCTGTCCATCCAGTATGTTCTCCATAGTTTTCGACATGAAGGCTGTGAGACTGTTTGGTCGGGTTTGTAATGAACCATATTCTGGTCTGGTTGTGCTGCTCCCACCGGCAGAACGAAGCAGCACCTGATGAGTAGTGATGTGTTGGTGGTACGAAACCAGAGGCCGCGGGTCTCATTACACCCGGACCCAGATTCGACCGCTTGGGCGTCTGATCGGTCCGCCAACTATTCCATCCTTATCGACTATTTTTTTTTCATTCCCCATTTCTACCTCCCCTGTTAGTGTTGTCTTCCCCAGGCCTATGAATTTTTGTTAATACGTAAAGGACAGGAGCAACGAGCGGCGAAAACCCCGCCCACATCTCCCCAACTGAGCTACAGCAAGCATCGGCCGCTGCTTTGCTCGTTGAGGGGCCTTTTTCTTCGCTAGATGGCACGGCCCGACCTTCACGGTCATTATGCTACCTTAGGCTTGGCCCCCACGGGCATCTTCGAATGCCCACCAAACCGTCCGTTACAGGTTATCATGACTGCTTTCGCCAGTTTTGGGTATAAACACAACACTGGCCTTTCGCCAAGTATGCGGTACATAGCCCATTCTGATGCAGCCTTTGAAGATAGCAACAATCCAGATTGCTATGGAGTCGGCAGCTTTATGTAGCATAGCAGGTATGATCTCATCCGTTCCTGCTGATTTGTACTGTTCAAAGGAATTAATGGCCCGTTTTACTCGTCCGCGCGAGTTATTTTCTAAAGTTATTGTATGTGGTTGGGTTGGCGGACTCTCGCAATCCGGAAAGTGTGTTGCAAGCAGTAATTCCAGTGTGTCAGCGCTTCCTTCCGTCCATTGTCCATCCCCTTTACTGAGTGTAGATGACGGTGTCGGATTTTTAGAGATGACTTTCCTCAGCCGCGATGCCTCTGATGCGCATTCAATTTGGCTGCAGAAGTCCCGCCTACTTTTTCGTTTCACTGCTCTGAGCTGTTTTTTGAAGGATTTGAGTGAATTCCTATATTCACCCCAATCTTCGTCTTTCCCTGTGTGCTTAGCAGTGCTAAAGAGCGACCATACCTTACGGCGACATGCGCCGATACCTTTACTCCACCATTTCGGCTGAACCTTTTTTGAAGGATTACTTACAAGGGCATGACGCTCTGAAAGCACTGATGAGCATATCGGTAAGAGAGTTATTCATGCATTCGATGCTTTTAACGTTACAAAAATATTCCGGATGTTTGCTGGTGAGATTGTCGCGTATGATTTTTGATTTTTGAGAAATAGTGTTGCCGTTCTGCATACCCAATTTCGTTTTTTGCAGCGACCCAAAAACAACCCCACTCGTTTTTTCCAGCAACATTGGATGTGTTTTTGATACAAGCTGCCTCCAGCAAGACTGAACGTAAATTTCCTAGGTATAAGAAATCAATCAACAATTTCATGATTAAATCAAATTCATAATCTACGCAGACCTAAAGCTGATATTCTGTTCTTTCTTCCTCAGATCGTCTGTTCTTTCAAAACATGCCTCTCTACCCATACTTGTATTCCTACTGACAACCTGCAAACCTACCCAGAAGTGACCTTCAGTTCTTTTCAAACCTGCATATCACTACTCACTCAGACCTGCATCCCTTCCCAGACCTAACCAACACTGTTCTTTTGTTGTTCCGAAACCTGCGTATCTACTCAAATCCGCAGACATTGTCGAAACTGCATACCTACTCAGACCTACATTCCTTGCTAGACCTGCAGACCTACCCAGCACTGTTCTTCTGTTCTTTCGAAACCTGCGTATCTATCCAAGTCCGTAGACCTAGTCAAACCTGCATACCTACTGAGACCTACATTCCTTGCTACACTTGCAGACCTACCCAGCACTGATCCTTCGTTCTTTTAAAGCCCGCATATCTACCCAGGCTTGCAGACCTACTTAGACGTGCATACTTACTCAGACCTGCATACGCTTCCAAGCCAGTAGGTCTACTCAGCACTGATCTTCTGTTCGTTCAAAACCTGCGTATCTTCCCAGGTCTGCAAACCTTCTCAGACTTACAGATCTACCTAGACCGGATCTACCTAGACCGGACCTACGTAAACCGGACCTACCTACTTACCTACCATAGGCGTGGGTAAGTGACCTCGGTTCAAAAAAGTAGGTCCGATTTTGAGCAACTACGACTTGCGTGAGATATATATTGTAGATCTATTGTATAAGCAAGTCTCGAGAAAAATGTAATATTAAAATCTAAACTCCAGTTTGAAAAAGTATTAGACAAAAGGTTTTCGTTCAATGAATGGGTGTCTAAGGTTGGCATATTATTATTCCTGAACTACACATCGCTCAACGATAAACGATAGCCTATCTCTTCCTCGAATCCCAATTAAACTTTCCCAAAATAATTGGAGTGGAAGTATGGAAGCATATTTCCGAGCTCAGCATCCCATGAGGCAATACAGCAGTAATAACGTAACAAAAGAGCAGATCATTATGTTCAATAAAATCAATAAAGAATGGGCTCTTTACTTCTCGAGCTCCATTGACAAAACCCAAACACTCCCTCACAAATATTGCAAACATCGAGCGAATCATGGCGCATCCTTACAATTCAATCGACTCCAGGACAAGAAGCGAACTGATGGGAACTCTGGGAATCTGATACTGGGAACTTCCACCCCAAGAATCCAATTGTTTTCTCATTCAACTGCAATAACAATAAAAACACGAGCCGGATAGTCGAAACAAAAACAGGATCAATGCAGAAGCCATCACCAAGAACAATACTCTCCAATAATATTCAAAAGATTATATTGCCAATAATAGTCGCACACATATGGTACTTTGGGATAAATAGATACAACTATTGTCTACTACCATAAATCTGACTCTCTAATTTCTTCGTGGCTGGAATGTTTGAAAATGGGAGGGCGAACTACAGACAGCAAACATGTGTAGGATCTGCTTCTTCTATCCAAGGTGGGTCATTTCTTGGTGTACAAGGATTGCGAATTTGTTAATTTATGGTTGTTACAATTGGTTTCGGAATTAGTTTCAAATAAGCTCCATCGGATCTTACTGCAAGTTCATAGTTGCCTTCATGTCGTTTCAAGAAGAAAATTAGTGCGGATTCTAGTCGTAGTTAGTTTACAGTAAGTTCGTTATGGTGAAGTTTTCTTGGGTATTCTTGTGGGTGTTCTGCTTGCAGTCGAATGGGTTTATTTGTTTATGCAAAATGGCTTTTATAGAATTGAAACCATATAAAATATCCAAAGTTTTGTGTGTCCATTTTAAAACCCACAAATGAAAATAAGATAAAATTTGTTATTCAAAAATTTTCAATTTTGACATTTGACATGAAGTAGCATATACTTTTAGATGATTGTATCCAACCAATAGAATTTGCGATCTCATTATAACATTGGACATACCCGAATTAATGCAAATGGTAACTCTCGATGGTGACCAGTGGATAGAGATCTCATCGCTCAGTAATTATGATAAGTTGCACGTATCATAATTACTGAATGATGAGAGCCGAAACCATACAGATTTCATTAATAAGCAATTATGTAGTACGTACATTGAGAATACATTACGATTACCGCAAATATCAACCCCAATTGTAGCAATGAAGACCGGAGGGCGAGGGTATGGATTGGCCGTAAGGGAATACGAACACCCAAAGTGACGAAAACCCTCTGGGATGACCACCCGTTACGTGCGCTGGCAGACCAACTTAGCTGTCGGGAGTAGTGGGGTGAGTAGGACACGGCAATCATCGGCCTCCTCCATTCACGTACAAAGAAGAAATCGCACGTCTGTCCGGTAAACAAAACAAAAAGAGCGAAATAAACTACAGGCGAAAAGATATGGACAAAAGAGAAACCTAGTGGTGCCAACGAACGTCAAACTCCCAAAACACGAAATCGATACAAAACTCCGTAAAGAGATACAGGGCTGCATCACCCACCCTCCCTACCGTGGGACTTCGAGCACATGCCTGGGATGGCAGTGGTCACTGACCATTGCTAACCAACGTCAAGCCGTCAGTGATGGCGGTGCAAAGATTTGGTTGAGGTAAATCTTCCCCCTGTGGTGTGGGGTGTAAGAATAGTACCACGGCCTTTCCCTTTGAGGGCCTGTCGTTAAAACCGACAATCAAAGGACAGGATATATAAGCCAGCAGCCAGCAACTTGCACAATCCGAAATCTTTATATGCTAACGAAACGTTAACTATGCCTCGGATAAGGACTGACTCAACGGTTACGACTTTTGGCTATCGTACAATGACAAAGATTGGATTCTGGAATGTGCGTACTCTCCTGGACAATGGATCAGAAGGTCCCCAGAACGCACGATTTCCCCAATTAGAGAGTGAATTTCTGAGGTACAAATTAAATATCTTAGGAGTTAGTGAGATAAGATGGTGGAACAGCGGAGAATTTATCTCTCCAACGGGCAGCACTGTAATGTACCAGTGCAGCAGCACCATGTCCCGAATATTGGCCGACTCAGGTGAACTTCTGTATACGCTCGATACCGATGCAAAGAAGTTGGACTACGTATCAATGAGGGTTAAACTAAAATAATGACGCAATCGACCACAAGGACACCTGCACAATCGAGCATCAATGTGGGGGACTTCAACATCGAGTTTGTGTACGACTTCATACACCTGAGTTGCAACTTGTCAAGGGACTCCAACGAAATTGACGAAATCAGGCGAAGGACACAGTTCGCTTATAAGACTTTTTTCTCGGTTCTCCTCATAATGAAATCGAAGCATGCGCACAGCAACACTAAGCTCGCGTGTACAAAACCATTATATGACCAGTGCTATGCTATGGCTGCGAAGCATGGACCCTAACTCAAGCCTCCGGAAACATGCTAGACACATTTGAACCTGAGATTCTGCGGCAAATTTAAGGGGCTGTTTGCGATCTAGATGGATGGCGCATCCGGTACAACCATGAGTTGTATGAACTGTACGATGAGCTGGAAGTTTCGAAAATCGTCAAACTACAACGACTTCAATGCGCAGGGCATGTTCAACTAATGGACGATGATCGCATGCCAAAGAGAGTAATGAACGCAGAACGAGTCAACGGAGCGAGACTGCGAAGACGACCGAGAGCTCGTTGGGAGAGCTCAGTATATGCGGACGCCGAGCAGCTACTGGGCTTCTAAGATTGGAGGGCGCGGTCATTTTACCGAGATATTGTAATTGGAGGACAACGATCCAGGCGGCCAACGCCCGACGTCGGGTTGTCGCGCCACGATAATGATGACAAGTGATGATAGGTCTACGTTATGTTCCCGGCATTTTTGCAGCATCAGTTTGACCGTTAAGAGCTTATCGGTTGTCGAGCGGCCAGGTTTAAAACCGCCTTGATGTCCGCCAATGATTCGCTCTGCGTACGGTTTTATTCTATTTTCCAGAATGTTCGTCAATATTTTGTAGGACGTACAGACTAGTGATGTGCCCGTGTAATTCTCACACCGCAGTTTATCTCCCTTTTTGTGAATTGGTCAGATGATGCTTCTGCGCCGATCGTCTGGGATCACCTCGCCCTCCCATATTTGCAGGAATATTTGATATATGGCATTAACTGGACCCGTTCCACCGAATTTTAGCAGTTCAGCTGGGATCTCGTCATCGCCCGGCGTCTTTTTTTCGGTTTAGTGACTACAACGTGAGACCAACTTCCTCTACTGTCGGGGGTTGTATAGGTGGGCTATGTCAACAATATAGACAACCGTCAAGAGCTTCTTGTGTGGGGATGTTAGATGGAAGATTCAGAAACACTTCGAAATAAGAGCCCTGTCGTTTGTTAATGCTATCAATGTCGCTGATGATGTTTCCAACCTTGTCCTTACAAAGGCTAGTCCTGTTCCTATTAGCTAAGTTTTCGTTAATATTCAGCAACTGCTCATCAAAGTATTTACGTCACTTACGTCTAATTATTCTATTCGATATTCGCAGTAGCTCGTCATATTTTTCTCTTTTGGCTGTGGTTGCTCCTTGAATTCACTATCTATAGGATTCGTTTTTCACGTCATTCTTCTTCGAACCAGTAATTTCGCGCTTTTATATTCCACGACTTTCTCAGCGAACTACTTGATGGTACCCTTGAGTTCTTCCCAGAACCTATGGACGCCTGTGTTGCTGATATTGTGTAGCATAATTGATAGTCTTTCCTCAGTATACGCCACAGCCGTAGCATCGCTCAGCATTTTATCAACCCTAAAAATTTTTGGAGGGCTGATTCTCGATTGGTGCAATGAAGAAATTCTACATCTGTATGTCGTCTTCACCAAGCGATGATCTGAGTCACGGTTTGTTCCTCGATATGAGCGGACATCTATTATACTAGACGTCCATCTCCTGCAAATGAGGACGTGATCAATTTGGTTGACGGTATGTGCGCCTGCAGATTTCCAGTTCTGCTTGTGAAAGCGTCGATGCGGGAAACACCTAGTCCTAGAGCTTACGACAAGATTCCAGCTGCTGGTGAAGTCGATAAGTCGCTATCCGTAGTCGTTACATTGTACAGTGCCAACTTTCAGTTCCGACTTTCGAGTTAAAGTCTCCCAGCAGTAGTTTGACGTCGTTTGTTCGAAGTGAGTCGAAGAGAGTCTTAAGGCGAGCGTAGAACCCATCTTTTACTGCGTCTTCTTTAACTTCAGTGGTTAACCCTTATGTATTGGTTTGAAGTCAGTAATGTGCGGCTTGAGGTGAGTTTCAACTACAAATGCTACTCCAAACTCCTTGTGGCCCGATGGTTCGCTACTTCTAAAAATTGAGTGCGATTTCTCGACATTAATCTCGCTGCCTAGCCAATTCGTTTCCTTGACTGTAGTAATGCTCAGTTTGTATTTTTCGGCCTGTTGAAGGAGGGCCTCCTCGGCCGCCGGTTTGTTCAGGGAGCGTATATTCCAGGATCCGAAAGAATAATACGTTAGTCGTTTTCGCCATTGTTGATCCGTCCAATCCGAGGCTTTTGTTTCAGGTTTCTTGACGTGGAGTGGTTTTTGCAAAGACTAGTTGTCAGCACATCGCTTAACCCCATTCAGGGGGTAGCCTTAGAGATTGCTGCTTCAGATGGTTTAATAAACTTGCTGGAGTTCACACAACTATGTTGCAGGTCCAACTACACAAAACATTCCATCCGACTAAACCTGAGACGCTTAGGTGTTGGTCAGCCATTCAGGCTACAGCTATCTGTCTTTTTCTAAACTGTATTATCGCTAAGACTTGGCCGTCAGTGGTTTGACCCACTGCCGTTACCAGGAGGCGCCCACGCGGAGGACTATGGAAAAGGTCCCCCCCCCCCCCCCCAGATGTCAAAATATATTCAAAATAGCACTCTCAAATTTCACTTAGCTCTTTAGAATAGGAACGCATAAAACAATTTCTGCTGTATATTGGTGAAAAGTGTGAACATAATAAATGATCCATTACATCAAGCGGGAGTTAAACAAAACGACATTAACATTACACGACACATTACAGTGGCGTAGGTCAAAATACTTATGCCGAGGGTTGTAGTCCGATGCACTCTGTACGTTTTTGTTTCGTATGATTATTTTTGGGTATTTCTGGTTTCAAGAGAATTATCCCACGGCAACCGAAGAAATTTAATTCTTTGTTTTTGGTATGTCCTTTAAAAGCTTTTGGAATTTTTTAATAAATGCAATTTAAAATAAAAAAAAACTGACGCAACAGTTCAATTAATAGATCACGGCCTCGAAGTGAGTTGGCATCACCTTATACTCTTTTCCTTGATCATTAAGGTTTGTTGTCTACTTAGAGGTGTGTGATCATACTGATTACCCTTGATTATTTGAACAATTGCGTTCGAACAGCGCTGATCCTACTCTGTTCACGTTATAGCAACTTGACCGTTATTTAATACTTATTCGAACGCATGTATTCCATCACCTTTTATCAAGTACTCCTTCTCAATCCGATTGAATTTTTTATATCCGTTGATGCATACCCAGTTCTCTCTGTTATCGTCTATAGTGCATGCTGGACCAATGACGAAATAGTTCACTGAAAAGAAGCCCAACTTTTCTATAAGAGGCTACATTTTCGATAATGCGGTGTAATAAAAGTTTTACAATTTGATTTACAGAGCCAATGCAGACATTTTCGTCGATTCCAGGGCCGTTACATGACTTGTAGCTGCTGTACTTACGATCATAGTAGATACCATAACGTTTTCCCATATATTCTTCATCTGCAAAACTACAAGGCGTTTTAATGGGAATATGGGGTGCGAAATCCAACCCTATCATCTTTACGAAACGTTGGCAGTAGCTGGATGAAGTAACCGCGACTACTTGCCAGCTAACTCTAAATGCAACATACATACCGAGTAAAATCAAATTTTATACAAGATGGTAAGCACGAAAGAAAATACAGAATTGAAAACTTTTCCCGCAAAAATAAGTTTCTAATAAAATGATACTCCACTATATCGTGTTAAAGTACGAAATTTATTTAGGTGCACGCGTTCCGAATAAGACGATTACACCTGCTGGAAAAGTTTGTAGCACAGAATCTACTTTACATTTTTTCTTTATTGACGAAAGAAAAATGGGTTGAAACTTTCTGTAAGTTTGACGTTAAAAAGTTATGGAGTTTTCGAGACGTACAAAAAGAACCCTTGCGGATGCAATAGTTCTGCCCAAAAAAAATGTTTGCCTCGAATAAATTAAATCGAAAAATATGGCATATAGAGAAACTTAAATATGGAGGCGGATTTTGAAAATTTTAAAAACATACGATATCGTGTAAAACGTGCATACTTACGCGAGCAGTTAAAAAAACTTGCTCTTTCAGTTTGTCCAAAAACAAAACTCGATATTAATGTTTTTCCTTTGAAGGTACTCTCCTTTAGCATTAATAAATTTGTGTCAGCCTTTTTTCTAATCTCCGAAGCACTCCTGAAACATAATTTTCTAAATAGATTCTAATTCCTTAATTAACGTTCTTTCGAAGCTCTTTTCAACTTCGGTGGGTCATAGCCGGGTTAAATGAACGCTAGATGGCAACATTATGAAAGATATTTATACCTTTCACGAAAGTGATAAGATTTATTTTTTTTCGTTTTGTTATTGGAAAAAAATTTTTAGCAAGGAAGGCATCCCTGACAAGGTTGTGGCTACAGTCGGGAACGGATAAATGCAAAACGCTTAAGTGCAAAAACCGCATTAGTGCAATATACACAAAAGTCCGGTGACTTTTCGCCTATTATTCATATAATATTGCCTGTACGGATATAAGTGCAAAACGCATAAGTGTAAAACATGCTTGAGTGAAATGGAAATGAATGACAGGCCCATCTTAAACATAAGTAAATTGCAACGGATAAGTGCATATGTTTTTTAACTTCGGCAATTGGAAATTTTGAAAGCTAGGACGCCATCCAGCTTTAGGCGTTCAGTAGATGAACGTGGAAAATCATGAACGAAAATCGAAAAGAAACCCATATACAGGCATACCCCGATTAACGACAGGGATACGTTCCGGAAAAAAGCGACCTAACTTGAAACGACTTAAATCGGGTCAAAGCAACCTGTATATGTAAATGTATCAGTCAAAAGTAAATTGTAAACTTCTTTGATTAGTACTGCTTATTATTAGAGTTGTACAATACAAAGGGGGGCAAAGACCTTTTCCATAGTCCTCCGCGTGGGCGCCCCCTGGTAACGGCAGTGTATCAATTCGCTGACGGCCAATGTCTTAGCGATAAGACAGTTTGGAAAAGGCAGATAGCTGTAGCCTGAATGGCTGACAAACACCTAAGCGTCTCAGGTCTAGTAGGATGGAATGACTTGCGTAGTTGGACCTGCTACATAGTTGTGTGGGCTCCAGCACGTTTATTAAACCATCTGAAGCAGCTATCTCCGAGGCCATCCCCCGAATGGGGTTAAGCGACGTGCTGACAACTCGTCCTTGTAAAAACCACTCCATGTCAAGAAACCTGGAACAAAAGCCTCGGATTGGACGGATCAACAACGACGACCACGCAAACGAATAAAGGATTATTCTTTCGGATCCTGGAATGTACGCTCCCTGAACAAACCGGGGGCCGAGAAGGCCCTCCTTCAACAGGTCAAAAAGTACAAACTGAGCATTACTGCAGTCCAGGAAACAAATTGGCTTGGCAGCGAGATTAATGACAAGAAATCGCACACAATTTTTACAAGTGGCAAACCATCGGGCCGCAAGGAGTTTGGAGTAGCATTTATAGTGGACAATCACCTCAAACCGCATATTACTGACTTCAAACCCATAAATGAACGGCTGTGTGCGATTCGCATCAAGACTCGATTCTTCAATCTCTGGCTCATCAATGTGCATGCCCCCACTGAAGTTAAAGAAGACGCAGTAAAAGACGAGTTCTACGCCCGCCTTGAAACTCTCTTCGACTCACTGCCAACAAACGACGTCAAATTGCTGCTGAGAGACTTTAACGCGAAAGTCGGGAATGAAAGTTGGCATCGGGGGACCTCTGGAGGCCACAGCCTCCATGAAGAATGTAACGATAATGGCCAGCGACTTATCGACTTCGCCTGCAGCAGGAATCTAGTCGTAAGCTCTACGTGTTTCCCGCATCGACGCATTCACAAGCAGACCTGGAAGTCTCCAGACGCACATACCGTCAACCAAATTGACCACGTCCTCATTTGCAGGAGATGGGCGTCTAGTGTCATGGATGTCCGCTCCTATCGAGGAGCAAACTGCGACTCAGATCATCACTTGGTGAAGACGACCTACAGATGTAGAATCTCCTCAGTGCACCAGTCAAGAATCAGCCCTCCCAAAATCTTTGCGGTTGATAAGCTCTTGAGTGATGCTACAGCGGTGGCGTATACTACCGCCCTTGAGGAAAAACTATCACCTATGCTACACAACATCAGCAACACAGGCGTCCATGGGTTCTGGGAAGAACTCAAGGGTACCATCAAGGATGTCGCAGAGAAGGTCGTGGGATATAAAGCCCGGCGAGCGCGAAATGACTGGTTCGACGAAGAATGCAAAAATTCACTTGACGCGAAAAACGAGGCCTACAGACAATGGATTCAACGAGGAACCAGAGCCAGAAGAGAAAAATATGACGAGCTACGGCGAATATCGAATAGAATAATTAGACGTAAGAAACGTAAATACTTTGACGAGCAGTTGCTGAACATAAACGAAAACTTAGCTAATAGGAACACCAGACAAGCGAACAAGCTAGTAAATACAATTAAGAACGGCTACCAACCCAGGACTAGCCTTTGTAAGGACAAGGATGGAAACATCATCAGCGACACCGATGGTATTAACAAACGATGGGCCTCTTATTTTGAAGAGCTTCTAAACCGACCATCTAACATCCCCACACAGGAAGCTCTCGATGATATTGTTGATCTAGGCCCAACCATTCAACCCCCGACAGTAGAGGAAGTTGATCTCGCGTTGCGGTCACTAAAACGAAATAAAGCGCCGGGCGCTGACGAGATCCCAGCTGAACTGCTAAGATTCGGTGGAACGAGTCTAGTTGATGCCATACATCAATTACTCCTGCGAGTATGGGAGAACGAGGAGATCCCAGACGATTGGCGCAGAAGCATCATCTGTCCAATCCATAAAAAGGGAGATAAATTGCGGTGTGAGAATTACAGGGGCATCTCATTAGTTTGTACGTCCTATAAAATTTTGACGAAAATTCTGGAAAATAGAATAAAACCGTACGCAGAACGAGTCATTGGCGAATATCAAAGCGGTTTCAGACCTGGTCGCTCCACAACCGATCAGCTCTTCTCAGTCAAACTGATACTCCAGAGGTGCTGGGAATACAACGTAAACGTATACCAAATCTTTGTCGACTTCAAGCAGGCATACGACAGTATCGATCGTGGAGTACTGTACAACATCATGCTGCAATTTGGTATACCAGCCAAATTAGTGCGACTGACAAAGATGACGATAACCAGCTCCGTCTCACAAGTCAGGATCCAGAATAGACTTACTGATCTATTTGAAACACGCACTGGTTTGAAACAGGGCGATGGACTGGCACCGACGCTCTTCAACCTAGCACTGGAATACGTTATTCGGGCCATGAATATGGACAACAGCAAGACGCTGCTCATCAAGTCGACACAATTAGCAGCGTACGCCGACGACATCAACATCATATCCCGAAGATTGGCTGTCGCAGAAGAACTTCTGCATACGCTCGATACCGCTGCAAAGGAAGTTGGATTACGTATTAACGAGGGTAAAACTAAAATAATGATGCAATCGGTGACAAGGACACCTGCACAACCGAGCATCAACGTGGGGGACCTCAACATCGAGTTCGTGAACAACTTCATCTACCTGGGTTGCAACCTGTCAAGGGACGCCAACGAAACTGACGAAATCAAGCGACGGATACAGTTAGCTAATAAGACTTTTTTCTCGGTTCTCCCCATAATGAAATCGAAGCATGTGCACAGAAACACGAAGCTCCGCGTGTACAAAACCATTATACGACCAGTGCTATGCTATGGCTGCGAAGCATGGACCCTAACTCAAGCCTCCGAAAACATGCTAGACACTTTCGAACGTAAGGTTCTACGGCGAATTTTCGGGGCTGTTTGCGATCGAGATGGATGGCGCATCCGGTACAACCATGAGTTGTATGAAATATACGATGAGCTGCAAGTCTCGAAAATCGTCAAACTACAACGACTTCAATGGGCAGGGCATGTACAAAGAATGGACGATGATCGCATGCCTAAGAGAGTAATGAATGCAGAACGAGTCGACGGAGCGAGACTGCGAGGACGATCGAGATCTCGTTGGGAGAGCTCAGTAGGTGTGGACGCCGCGCAGCTGCTGGGCTCCCAAAATTGGAGGACGCGGTCACGTTACCGAGATAATTGGAGGACAATGATCCAGGCGGCCAAGGCCCGACGTCGGGCTGTCGCGCCACGATGATGATGACAATACAAGTAAATGAAAAAAAAAATTATGCAGAAGAATACTGTACATATTTACATATATTGATCGGAAAAGGCAAAAATTTAGTCTGTACTCTCATTTGAAGAGTCGATTGACGGTGGTAACGAAGTTGTTGCTTGCGGGATGATCCTTAAAAAATTTGAGTCTCTCTCAGAAAAAAAACCCATTAAATCAATGAGAATTTAATAGTTTCTACCATTAAATTTGGTCTATGTGATTTATGTAGTTATTTTAATTGTTGCTAACCCAATGATTTTACAATATCCAATCCGATCAAATTAATAGCTATATCCTATTAAATTGCTTATTCACGCATTCAGTCCAAAGATTTTTCCAGGTTGCTTTTAAATTGGAGATTTTTAACTCTTCCCAAGACTCATTGATATACTCCACTGCTTTCAGTACGTTGAAATTGCGCCAAAAGTTTCGAATTGTTGATTTGTCAATACCGTTGTCCCCTTGATCGATTTCGATTTATGGGTAACCTCTCCTTGCTAATGTTCTTCATTGCTCTTGGATTTTCCGAAGAATAAATAAGCAAAGGCTTAAACTTAAAGTCCCCATATGTATTCCCTCCCGGAAGCAATGTAAGTCTATTCTTTGATGCTTTGAATCCAGACGCAGTAGTCTCCTCTACATATATAAATGTCCTGGAGGGCATCCTTTTCCAAAAAAGGCCCGTTTTGTCTACATTGAAGACCTATAATAAGAACAACGTTTGTTTATAGAACCCTGATGATGGGCATATGCCCGAAATATATAGGTTAAAAAGAAATACATGCAACTTTAATTTTTCGTCAATCGCCCCTGGAGGAAACACAAAGTTCAAAAAATAAACTACATCGATTCCGGTAATACAAAACTAAAATCATCTTAAACACCGTAAGTTTTGGACAACCCATTTCCATAATAATTAACTGAATACACATACCTGTTGTGCAACGTATCCACCCTCTGAAATGACATACGCAAATATAGATAAAAATTTGGCGGCAGAAACTGCATCCGCACTGGCAGTTTGACCCGTCAACTTTAAACTGTATAAACTGCTCCGGTTCTTAAATCGGTGGAACCAACCAGCACTTGCTTTAAATGTCTCCTACGACCCTCCGCCATTTCGCTCCCTCACACAATCAAATAAAACTCTAGCTTTCTCTTTATTTATCAGGGTACTGAGAAGAATGTTTTTTTATTCAGATCTTCAGTCAAAATTCTTAACAGTTTTTCCATTTCCTCCATATTGACTCTTCGTGATTTGTTATTTACAGAGCATGATTTAGTTGAGCCAGTTTGCACACTTTCTCTAATTTTTTCGGCATTCTTTATTATGCCGGGTTTCCACCAAAGAGACCGTTTTAAAAAGCACGGACAAAAACAGTTTTTCTGAACAAAAACACCAATGTTTTGTAAAAACAGAACAGTTTTGAAAACATTTGTGTCTCTAAAAACTGTTTTAGGAAACAAAACACGTTCCCATCGCGAATGGGAAAATGTTCTTGTTTTCTAAAACAGATCAAAGGAAAACACATTTGTTTTTGTTTTTTGTCTGGTTGGTTGAAACACGCACTTTGGTTTTCTGCGACAGCATCCAAGCACACAATCAGTTGTCATTTTAAAGGTTCAAGTTATATAACTTTTAACTTTTTTTTTTTAATTGAGAATTAGACGTTTTTTCTGTTTTAGATGTCATTTATTAAAAAAAAGCCATAGCTTATTATGAAATTCTCGTCATCTGACATTTTTTGGGACACATGTTGAACAAGATAAACAGAACTGGAGACAAAACCGGTCTGTTTAATTGGAACAGTCTGTTTACATAAAACAGAACTGTTTTTAAACCAGGCCGAAGCTTCGCTTCGGCCCGGAGTCCGCAGCGTATATACCCTAGACTTGTACAGACCTAGTGGAGATACCAAAAGTACCAATTGGCAACGACCATATGCATTAAGAATGGGTCTCCTATATGGCCAGTTCATAGGAGAGGTTGGCACTCATTTATTAGGATCTTGAACATTCTCAAAATCAATTAACTAACTAACCCATTCTACAATATTTGTCGAATTTTTCAAGTCGCTAGCTTCATTCTATCGGAAGGTATTGCTTATTTGAAGTTTCACTTGTAGAGGAGGTAAGGGTTCCTTAGGTCGGATCTTGCTCATCATTGCCACCAACCAATTAGATCACCCAACAACCATTTAAACAAAATTTCAAGTCTCTAACTTCACTCTATCGAAATTTATCGCTTATTTAAAGTTTCGTTTGTAGGGGAAGTAGGGGTTTCGTTGGTCGGATGTTACCCAGCTTTAATGCCAATTAACTCAATCTCACTTCGAACATTTGACCAAAATTTCAAGTCACTGGCTTCATTCCATCAAAAGTTATCGCTTATTTGAAGTTTCATATGTAGGGGAGGTGGGGGTTCCTTAGGTTGGATCTTGCCCATATTCAACACCAACTACGTATGTCTTACTAGCAACATTCCACCAAATTTTTAACTCGGTAGTATCATTCTATCAAAAGTTATCGCTTATTTGAAGTTTCATTTGTAGGGGAGGTAGGGGTTGCTTGAGTCGGATCTTACCCATTTTCAATACCAACCAAGTAGATCCTACTAACAACATTTTGTCAAATTTTCAACTCGCTAGTGTCATTCTATCGAAAGTTATCGTAATTAAACGAATATTGATTTTTTTTAAATTTGTAGGGGAGGTAGGCGTTCCTTTGATCCGATTATGCCCAACTTACTAGAACTCAAGCATCTTCTCACCCCAGGGTTACATGCCAAAAATCAGGCGTCTACGTCAATTGGTTCAAGAGTTATAGACAAAAAACCCGAAAAGTAGGGTAGTACGGGGCTCTTTGTAAGAAAATTACCGTTAGTTTTCAACTGATCGATTTTATTTTCCCAGGAGTTTATAAGATTACCCTCACGAGTAATCTACCAAAGCTAGAGCTTTTCATATTTATTTAGTCGGGAGTTAGAGATACATTTAAGTATTTTACATATGTAGGGGAGGTAGGCGTTCTCTTGGCTGGATCATGCCCATTTTCAATACCATCCAACTAGATTACACTACCAACATTTGACCAAAATTTCAAGGCTCTAGCTTCATTCTATCGAAAGTTATCGTGCGAACGGACAGACAGACGGGGTGGGAATTATTTAGCGACTCAAATGTGAAACGAATTTGTGCGAAACGACTTATATCGGGGTATGCCTTGTAACGGACGGTTTGGTGGGCATCCGAAGACGCCCGTGGTTACGGAGCCTAAGGTAGCTTAATTGACCGTGAAGGTCGGGCTGTGCCATCTGGCGAAGAAAAAGGCTCCTCAACGAGCTAAGCAGCGGCCTATGCTAGCTGTAGCTCAGTTCGGGAGACGTGGGCGGGGTTTTCGCCGCTCGTTGCTCCTGTCCTTTACGTATTAACAAAAATTCATATGCCTGGGGAAGACAACACCAACAGGGGAGGTAAAAATGGGGAATAAAAAAACTGAGGCCATAAGGATGGAATGGTTGGCATATGGATCGCTTGCCCTTGCGCTCGGATTGGGGTCCAGGTGTAATGGGACCCTCGGCATCTGGTTTCGTACCACCGACAGATCCATACTCATCAGGTGCTGCAATAGATCTGCCGGTGGAAGCAGCACTACCATATTGTCCATTGCTGGTGGTTCATTACAGCCTGTACATAAATCCCTGGAATGCGTCCGAGCTTTGAAAGCTTTCAACAGATGAACGACGAAGTTGAAAAAATGTGAACATACCAATTAAGGCATTTTTGCGGACTGTTATTCAATACGGCAATTTAAATACGCTCTACGACAAAGTTCTAGTGAATGTGAAAATTATTTCAGCTTCTGAAGTTACATATTTATAAGTTTGAACTCTTGGAATTATTAAATATTACGAGTATGTACGTATGATGTTATGTTACATATTATATCACAAAAACAACTCTGTTGTAAAAAATTTCCCGCCAAAAAACAAAAAAACCTCAGCAGCCGCAAAAAGGATTGATATGAACATAATTCCGCCAAAGTATTCGTAAAATAGCTTTGCTCCTCCTTCCACGGTATGCATGTTTAACCCTGTGTAATGTTAAATCGTAGGGGTCCATTGTCTATAATAAAATCGTTACCTGTCCTTTCGCAAATATGCAAAAGTATAATGGCACACGAAATGCCGATCTTGGTATCGAAGGAAGACTAACTCTTAGTCTTGTATTAAATTGCTGCCTCAAAGGCTGCAGTCTTCTTTATTGCTTGATAGTTGTACAAATCAATACTTGTTCAATACCTCGTAAATTCACTGCTTATATACTAAATCTATGACATATTTTCTAGGGTTCTTAATAATTACCACGTGCCCATGATTCACCGTGAGAATTCATCGTTCTATATTCAAATGACCAAAGTGCAACGTTCTTACAAAGAAATGCAATGCGATGCAATTTCATTTGTTCATTCATAAATTTTGTTCTTCTCGCGTTACATCCGTAACAATACGGTTGATCGCGTGCTAGAAGTATGTTATGTTTGTAACGCGTACTGAGTGTACAAACATACATATGATATTTAGAAAATAGATACGTTGTAATGTTGTTTTGGTCATTTGATATCGCGCTGGGTGCTATCTCACCACACCTGATTAAATTAATTAATTTCTTTTAACGCTGATTGGCGGGGAGCTTTGTGAGCTTAAGCTTTGATGCCAAGTACTCTCTTCTCGCCCGGGTTCCTTTATAAAGCTTCCCGCCTTATGAAATACTAGAGATGCACTTCAGGCCAGAAGTGATCATTGGACAATATCCGTATTGTGTGCGCAGCACTGATCAGAGCAGAACAACAATTGCAAGCGTCACACTTACAAAATTGCTCGGGATTGAGCCGGTTGTTAGTGTAATAATAATGATTGTTGTTCTGCACTAATCTCCACTGCACAAAAGAAAAAACCGGCTAATAATATAATAAGCAATAATAGTTTCTACTCCGTTCTTCTCTTAATCAATTCCATTTTCCGTTTTATTGACCAGCTTTTGTTTAATTAACTTATTTTTTCTATTCAATAAAATCATTTCATGTTCTTCCGATCTTTCTGCTTATCTGTTTATACCCTAGACTTTTAGTATAGGGTATATTGTTTTTGTTACGACGGAAATATGTAACACCTTAAAGGAGGCTCTGGAGGTATAGCAATGTGTATATATAAATGATCAGGGTCACCTCCTGATTCGATTTAGCCATGTCTGTCTGTTTGTGTGTCTGTCTGTTTGTCTGTCTGTCCGTTCGCACGATAACTTTCGATAGAATGAAGCTAGAGGCTTGAAAAATTCGACAAATCTTTGTAGAATGGGTTAGTTAATTGATTTTGATTAAGAAGGTCAACCTCTCCTATAAACTGGCCATATCGGAAACTCACTTTTAATGCATATGGTCGTTACCAATTGGTACTTCTGGTATCACCACTAGGACTGTACAAGTCTAGGGTATATACGCTTCGGACTCCGGGCCGGTTTTATTTTAAGCAAGCTCCCCGCCAAACAGCGTTAAAAGAAATTAATTAATTTAATCAGGGTTAAATATGCATACCGCGGAAGGAGGCGCAAAGCTACGGGTACTTTGGCGGAATTATGTTCATATCAATCCTTTTTGCGGCTGCTGATTTTTTTTTTTTTTTTTTGGCGTGAAATTTTTTACAACAGAGTTGTTTTTGGGAGATATCACATCTTTTTGCATTTTATGGAGGAAAAACTTGGATATGAATTCCAAAACTGCTTTAGAATGCTTAAAATTTATCGTTTTGAGCTATTGATTACCAACGTGTAGGTTTTTAATATATAGAGCAACACCCGAAACAATTTGCCGCAATTAATACCAAATTTTAATTTTACAGATTCTCAACATCCATTTTATAGAACTTGAATCCTAAAACTGAAATTATTTGCGTATAAATTTTTTCTCTATAAGTTTTACCAATCTGTTGGTTTGGAATTATCCGAGCCATGGTTCTATATTATCACGCCGAACCCCAGTTTACTTAAACTTGAAATAAATTCGGTTGATCAGAATATATGTCGGGCTGGGCTGTCTGAATGATATAAAAAAGTGATGAATTCATCGGCACTTTAGGCCAGCCCCATGTAAATACATTTCACTTTCATCCATTTGCTTTTCAGTTGTACATGATTTGCTTTGAAAAGTGTGACCCCAAGGAACTAATTATTTAAGTGGACATCATTGAGTAAATGTGCCTCTGGCATCACTATGAGTTGCCTTCGGTCCTTTATGTCCGTTGAGTTGTTTATATCCTACATATTCCGTAAGTCGAAACTGATCTTTTCTAGATTTGGTTATTGTTTAATTTCATGCTCTTTACCTAACTAAAGGACTCAAACACCATAAACAGTACTTTAGTGCATTTGCACCACGATCCCCAGTCGTATGATACCCATCCTGCCTAGATATCGCTTCCTTGCAAAGAATACAATTTTTCCAGTCCAAAGGGCTCAAATGCCTTCAACGGTAGTCTACTACATTCGCCTCTTCACTCCTTCTCCCCCCCAGTCTTATGATATTCATCTTGCCGAGATATCGATTCCTGCAACAGTAGTCTACCGCATTCACTTCATCTCCCCCAGACATGATACCCATCATCCCTTGATATCACTTCTTTTCCGAGAATGTCCTTTTTCCTCTCCAAAAGACGCAAAATGCCATCAGTCCTGACCGAAGGACTCAAAATGCCTTTGACAGAACCCCAGTGCATTAGTCTCATTACCACGATTCAGAATAATCCCATACCTACCAGCTTTGGTTATTGTTTAATTTTATGATTAGGAGAGTCCTTTTGTCCTGACGCACAACTCCAGCAGCACCAAAATATAACCGTGTGGTACTTATAATAACCAAAGGAAGCTATGTACCAAATTTAGTTGAACCACGGATAATGACTGGAAGATTTTTTCTTTGAAATCACTAAAAAGACTAAATTTTTCCTTTGAAATCATTGAGAAGACTTAAGCGAGAAACTCTATAAAATTTCAAATTTTTGATGTATCTTCTTATCTACTGCACGGATCAGAGCAAATGATAACCTATGCACACCCTCGGGACATAGTCACTCTGTGAGAAAAGAAAGCAGGTCTCGATACGCTCCCTACGAGGCTGTAGCCCTATCAAAGGACGATGAGAACAACGAGATCAACGAAAACATGAATAATTTGAACCAGTCCGATGCGTATATACCCTAGACTTGTACAGACCTAGTGGTGATGCCAAAAGTACCAATTGGCAACGACCATTTGCATTAAAGAGAGTTTTCTATATGACCAGTTTATAGGGGAGGTTGGCAATCATTGAGGAGAATGCTGACCATTCTCAAAATCAATTAACTAACTAACCCATTCTACAAAGATTTGTCGAATTTTTCAAGTCGCTTGCTTCATTCTATCTAAAGTTGCTTATTTGAAGTCTCACTTATAGGGGTAGGTTTCTTTTGTCGAATCTTGCGCATTTTTAATAACAACCAACTAGATCCCAGTACAAACAGGTAGGGGTTCCTTGGGTCAGATCTTGCCCATCACCATTAGATAACCACCAACCCATTAGATAATGCTATGAACATTTAAGCAAAATGTCAAATCTCTAGCTTCATTCTATCGAAAGTTATTGCTTACTTGAAGTTTCATTTGTAGGGGAAGTAGCGGTTCGGTTGGTCGGATTTTATGTATTTTCAATATCAGCCAGCTGAATCCTACTACAAACACCAACCAAAATTTCAAGTCGCTAGCTTTATTTTATCGTAAGTTATCGCTTATTTTAAGTTCCATTTGTAGGGGAGGTAGGGGTTCCCTGGGTCGAATCTGGCCTATCTTTAAAATAAATAAAATAAATAACTGGCGCAACAGTCCAATTTGAACCACGGCCTCGAGATGAGTTAGCATCATCTCATTTTCTAGATCGTGACGGTTTTTGTGCGGAGGTATGTGATCAGCAATACGCTCAACCGAGTTATTTACCCCATAATGGGTACTCATTTAACAGCTGAGTGGGCTCATAGTCCGTCACGTAAATCCCCGGAATCGAACCGGGGCCCAGTGCGTTGAAGGCGAACGTGCTAACCGTTACGCCATCCGGACTACAATCCTATCTTTAATACCAACTAATTCAATCTTACTTACTTACTTACTTACATTTGACCAAAATTTCATGTGCTGGTTTCATTCTATCAAAAGTTATCGCTTATTGGAAGTTTCATTTGTAGGGGAGGTAGGGGTTCCTTGGGTGGGATCTTACCCATTTTCAACACCAACCAAGAAAATCTTATTGGCAATATTCTAACAAATTTTAAACTTTCTAGTGTCATTCTATCGAAAGTTGTCGTGATTGAAGGAATATTTAATTTTTTGAAATTTGTAGGGAAGGTAGGCGTTCCTTTGATCTGATTATGCCCAACTTACCAAAACTCAAGCAGCTTCTCACCTCAGGGTTACATGCCAAAAATCAGGTGTCTACGTCAATTGATTCAAGAGTTACAGACAAAAAACCCAAAAAGTAGGGTAGTATGGGGTTCTTTGTAAGAAAATTACCGTTAGTTTTCAACTGGTCGATTTTTTTTTTCATGGAAGGTATAAGATTACCTTTGCGAGCAATCCACTAGAACTAGAACTTTTTATGTTTATTTAATCGGGAGTTATAGATACATTACAAGTATTTGACATATGTAGGGAAGGTAGGCGTTCTCTTGGCCTGATCATGCCCAATACATCAATACTAACAAACTAGATCATACTGCCAACATTTGACCAAAATCTCAAGGCTCTAGCTTCATTCTATCGAAAGTTATCGTGCAAACGGACAGACAGACGGACAGACAGACAGACAGACAGACAGACGGACGGACGGACGGACGGACGGACGGACAGACAGACAGACATGGCTAAATCGAATCAGGTGCTATACCTCCGGAGCTTCCTTTGAGATGTTACATATTTTCGTCGTGGCAAAAACAATATACCCTATGCTATAAGACTAGGGTATAAAAACCGTGATATCCGCAGTATAGAAATAACTGTCACACTTATCACAAACGGTTCTGACTTTGGTATAATCTACATTCAGGTGCTGATTGTCCCGAAAACTTCCAAGATTACCTGTACCCCAACAAACAAAATTAACAATAACGCATTACAGTATGTAGCAATTTATTTCGTTTCAAGAGGTATATTTAAAAAAACATATATCAGAGGAAATTTAATAAAAATGTTTTTTCAGAAGATATCTCTCTCTCTTTATCCAGAAGATATCCTAAGATATTATAAGAAATGTAAGTCTGGGGTGCAGCTGCACCCCGCTTGGGCTTATGAAGGTTAAAAGTATAAATAGTATCAAGTGTGCTGTCATCTGCAAAGCTGTGAATTGGGTTTGAACTCACACTTAAAAGATGGTTGATGAACAGAAGCATTGGTGATAGGACAGTACGTTGAGGGATCTCTGCGTTGGTGGTATCGCAATTCGACTTAACTCCATCAACGATGGCTCGAAACAAACGGCCGTGGAGGAAACTTTCAATACATTCAACAAATTTTGAGTCAAGACCAAAAACCTGGAGTTTAGCTAAAAGAGCCGGATGCCAAACTCTGTGAAAAGCGTTCGAAATGTCGAGAGCAATGATTTGAGCTTTACCAAATTGATGATTACGTCGACTCCATCTTTTGGTGAGACATGTCATCAAGTTTCCGGTGGAGCGCGAAGAACGGAAACCGTATTGTCGATCGCTGATGAGGTGGTGTGAATCAAGATAGCTCATTAGGTGGTTGCTGACAAGGATTTCAAAGACTGTTGACAGGATCGAATTCAATGCTATTGGTCGATAGTTAGAGGGATCACATGGTTCACCTTTTTTGGGGATTGGCTGGTTGGTTTCGTCCAGACGATTGATTGTACTCATCAGGAGCTACCTTAGTCAATAGTGGAGGCAGCTCGACTAGTGCAAGTGGTTATGTATTCCAGCCAAAGTCGTTGCATTGTAGCAAATGGCGTATTCCAACTTTGATTGGAATACATAACCACTTGCACTAGTCGAGCTACCTCCCCGATTGATTAAGGTAGCTCCTGATGAGTACAATCAATCGTGTGGGCGAAACTAGTCGGCATTGGTATTGGCTAGAAAGCCGAGTAATTTTTTTGAGTGGAGTTCATTGCTGGCTTAGTCAGATAGACTAAGTTAGCAATGACACACTCCACTTTTATTCTTAAAAACTTTGAAATTGCGCTTATAGCATGAATAACATGGAAGATTTTCTTCCCATAAATTTCATATCATTCAATCATATTGACTGGCAAATAACGTTCCTAAATTTGGTTGAAATCGGTCCACTATTTCATACATCTCTCATAGGGACAGTGAAATTGGAACAAGTTTTACTACTAATTCCAAAGTGGCAGCCAAATAATTAATAATAATCACCCGAGCTTTAAATGAACAAGGATACAGAAACTTAACGATACGAAAATTTATATACACACAATGAAATTAGATTTTTTTAAGTGATCAAAGAAATATTTACAAATTAAATTACCAATTAAACAAAATATTTTCACCGATTATTCTTCACACAGTAGTTCCTCTTTCAAATAATTACTCTCATCGCTTATATTGTTATCTGTTGCATTTTTTGTAAGAAATGCTTCTCCACAGCCTTTCAGGAAAACAGGCAAAAAAAATCGGTTCAGTCCCTGACCTGAACAACGGGCTCCTGTGATCACAGTTTTTAAGATATCTTGATCGGTTCTTCTTCGCATAATTTGCGCTGGTATTACAATTTACCGTTACCGCAATAGGAGTAAGACAATGGCTTCTATAAAAGTTAGAGACACTGAGATGCTACAGGAACAAACCAGAACCAGAACTCAAATATGTGGAAAAACTTTTAAAGAAGCATTACGAGGATGAATCGCGCGAAATAATCATTTTTTGGTCCCTCGAAATTTCAAAAGTCATTTCTATAGTTCTCTTCGCCGAAGGATTTTTTTTGAATGCTCCCAAATGGAGACATTCTAATCGTGTTTAAAATGCTTTAAATGAAATATTTTGCAGAAGGTTATTTGACTGGGTTTCTTTCCAGTTAATAATAGCAGAATCAATCCCATGATTTATCACGGCTCCATTTTCACTAAAGATGCCCAAGCAAATTAGTGTCCCATTATTCAAAATCTTTTCAATTGAACCAAATACGCGTTCTAGTGGAATATACGAGGTGCAAAGTTCTCAGCCTGACACAGAAATACCGTTACAAGCAGCAAAAATTTATGTTTCCCGCCTGGGTGCACGTGTCATTAGTTCGTATGACAAGTTTCAACTTGTTCTCTCAAGTAGTAGACGTCTTAGGTGTTTTTCGTTAAAATGGAGAAACTTTAATATCGTGCGGTCATAAACTTCTTCGTTTTGGATGGATTAACCCCTAAAGAAATTCATCCCAAGTTGACAAAAGTTTACGCAGACTCTGCTCCTTCGATATCAACCGTTAAATGAAACCGGAATATAGAGGGCTACGCCCGCAATCCCAGGGTTTTGTAGCAAGCGCTTATTTTGGTATATATGTAAATATCGCCTCCTTGCTTTTCCTGATACCACTCAGATGGATAAAAAAAAACATAATTAAAATGTCTTACCCACTTACATTTTACATGCCAATTCATATTACGTGATTGTAACGAACCTTAGAACATAATATTGCCTAAGGTGTTGGTTATCGTTGATTGGCCGTCAGTACTTTTGACCTCGAATGTGTTTAAGGTATGCAGGGGTGTGCTAACTGTTAGTATAGCAATAAGCTATTGTTAACTTATTCTGAGAAGATATACAGATTCCATTATTTTCCATTTTATATGCTATTCGGAACCCATCTCCCTGTAAGTTTTCATAATTCTAATTATAACAGTCTCGAAATGCCAGGGGGGGACAAATTACGAACTGAAATTTTCTCCTAACCCACTGTTCCCCTTTCTACAAATTTCTAGAAAATGCGAAAAAATGGAATGTACTCAACATTACCTTTCTCACGACACTTCACTTGCCAATACCAGTCGATAAAAAAAATTTAACCTTAATTTCGCCTCTATGTGGCTCCCTCCCCCTTCCACCCGGTAAAGTTGGTCAATTACGACGCAGCACACCCAACCAATCTTTACCCTTTCAAAAATGATTAATTAAATAACTGCAATTCGCACTACGGAAAACAACATGAAAGTAGTACTCACACCGATGAGGCCGGTAGGTGTATTTTTTGTGTGTATAGTGTCAAAATGCCTAACTTTAAATGAATGTACAATACTATTATTAAATACCATGTGATTGTAATGAAACTTGGAGATATTATTGCCACTGATGTTGGTTATCATTGGCCATCAATATTTTTGAACTCGGGTGTGCTTAATGGGTGCAGGGGTGTGCTAACTGCAACCAGAGACATGTACTATTATTCAGTGACGTGCACTCGTAGTAAGCAATTCCAAACTGCTTGACTTACCGAAATAAGCAATTCAATAATAAACTTTGCTTACACCAATACACATATCATCATTTCAGTCAATGTTTTTCTTTAAGCTGAAGAATACATATTATCATTCAAATATTCCTTTACACATTCAAATTCTGATCCCCGCCTTCTTTTGGTTAAAAAACATTCGTTCAATTACTTTAGATAATATTCAAACCTCCCACATTTTGCACACCATAGACACCAAACTTAGAATAGGAAAATGTGCCTAGATCTTTAGATGCATGTACCATGTGTGCATCCAAATACTAGAGACATGTTGATTCCAGAAAATGGGAATCTTGGATTTCGGTAGTACATTGGGCAACGATTTTTTTTTGTTTTGTTCGCAAATTTATATGAGACAAGTCAAGCACTGGCGCGACTGCTTTTGTGTGTGGGATAAAGCCCAATGATGCTTGTTAATGAAATATTGCCAATGCAGGGAATGTTTATGGGAATTTGATTTTTCCAGTAGAGCTTTTGTTAGGGTTTTGTAGTAAAACAAAACCCTTATGAAATCGGTCAAATGTCTGTCTGTCCGTCTGTCCGTCTGTCCATGGAATATCTCACGAACGGCTGAAGCTACATACATGAAATTTTGTAGGAATGTGTAGAATTACTATAATTCACCGGAGAAAGCGAATCGTTGTAATAGGTCAACTTTAAGGGGAGGTCCCCATAGAGGGGAAATGAAGGTCGAAATTTTTTTTTCGTTTAGTACAGGCAAGTGGGATATCATAAGAAAGGTACCGTCGAGTACATTCCATTTTTTGAATTTTTCTTTAAATTTGAAGAAACGGGAAAAGAGGGAGAGGGAAAAATTTGTCATCCGAGTTTGTCCCCCCCCCCTTGCATTTCGAAACCGTTATACTTAGAAATATGAAAATTTACAGAAAAGCGCCATTTTACTAGTGTAGAAAACCTAGATTTCTAGAATTTTGAAATTTCATCAGAAAAGGTTAATAATAGTACATTTCTATAGTTTCAGTTAGCACAACCCTGCACCCCTTACGCGTACCTGAGGTCAAAAATATTGATGGCCAATGATAACCAACATCATAGGCAATAATATTTCTAAGTTTCATTATAATCACATGATATTTAATAATAGCACATTCATTTAAAGTTCGGCATTTTGACACTATCCATACAAAAAATACACCTACCGGCCTCATAGTTGTGAGTACTACTTCCATGTTGTTTTTCGTAGTGCGAATTGCAGTTATTTAATTAATCATTTTTGAAAGGGTAAAGATTGGTTGGGGGCGCTGTGTCTTAATTGGCCAACTTTACCGGGTGGAAGGGGGGTCCACATAGAGGCGAATTTAAGGTCAAATTTTTTTATCGACTGGTACGAGTATAAGCAAATGAGGTGTCGTGAGAAAGGTAATGATGAGTACATTCCATTTTTTGGCATTTTCTCGAAATTTATAGAAAGGGGAACTGTGGGGGAGGAGAAAATATTAGTTCGTAATTTGACCCCCTATTGCCTGCATTTTGAGACCGTTATACTTAGAATTATGAAAACTTACAGGAAGTGGGTTTCGAAAAACATATAAAATGGAAAATCATGGAATTTGTATTTCTTCTCAGAATAGGTCAATAATAGTTTATTTGTATAGTTACAGTTAGCACACCCTTGCACGCCTCAAACACGTTCGAGGTCAAAAGTACTTATGGCCAACGATAACCAACACCTTAAGCAATAATATGTTCTAAGTTTCGTTACAATCACGTAATATGAATTAGCATGTAAAATGTAAGTGGGTAAGACATTTTTATTGCGTTTTTTCTATCCATCTGAGTGATATCAAGAAGAGCAAGGAGGCGATATTTATAAACCAAAATAAGCGCTTGCTACCAAACCCTCGGATTGCGGGCGTAGCCCTCTATATTCCGGTTTCATTTTTGTTATGTAATGGATTTTCCGTTGCAATTTAAAAGAGGAAATCAGTGCAATCGGGTGATTTTGATTAAATTGTGATTTGAAGTTTTTTTGACCGTTTGTAGTGATTTAATTGATTTGATTTGTGATAAAAGTGGTAAGTTTTCTTTTCGCATTATGTCGGAGTATTGCTGCGCGACGGATTTCGTACTAAAAGCGGGATTTTCAACTCTTTCCTTTGCCAAGAAAAGAGAAATTATAGAATCGGATAGACCGAAGCCAGATCTTAGTTTAGAGTTTAAATTAAAAAATATTACGCGAAAATTCCATATCGAAACGTATGAAAAGTACATTTGGTTAACGGGAAGCTGTAAATTAAATAAGTTATTTTGCTGGCCGTGTCTTTTGTTCACGAATGAAAAATCTGTTTGGAATAAAGCTGGATTTAGTGATTTGAATAATTTTACGGGCTCAGCAGCAAAGCATTCAAGTTCCGAAAAACATCTTCAGTCGTTAATTAAATTAGATAATTTTGGTTCTCAGCGTATAGAGTTTATGCTTAGTAACCAGGTGGCAATATCTGTTAGTTTGCATAATGAAAAAGTTGAGCGTAATCGTAATATTTTGAAACGTTTAATCGATACTGTAATTTTTTTGGCAAAACAGGAGCTTCCTTTTCGCGGAAATAATGAAGACTCTTCTTCAAATAATCGTGGTAATTTTATCGAAACCGTAAATTTCTTGAGTTTGTACGATCCGATAATTGAGTCCCACATAGATTCTATAAAAGCAAATGCAGCGTTTTCGGGTTTGTCTAATAGAATCCAAAACGATCTTGTTTCCGCTATAGCTAATGTGGTTCGAAATAAAATCAATTTGGAAATAAAGGAGGCTCCATTTGTAGCTGTAATGGTCGACGAAACGCCAGATGTTAGCGGTCGGGAACAATTAACGATGATTTTTAGATATACCTAGTCTAGCCATAAATATTGTTACAAGGTTTGGCAACCCTGCAGAAAGGAACCGTTATATTGCATTTCTTAAAAATTGAGCTAATCGCTATAGTACGCTTGTGCTTGATGCATTTGTCATCATTTGAGTTTAATTTTTAGTGTAGTGAACATGGATTGGGGTGACAAAGAAAATAGAATTGCTGTGATTGCACTTCATAAAGTAGGAATGCAACCAAGTGATATTTTTAAGACTCTGCATACCCTTGGTATAAGCCGAATGTTTGTATATCGGGCTATTGAAACATTTAATGATACGTCTGGAGTAAGTGACCGTGAAAGAAGTGGCCGACCGCGAACTACTCGAACACCCCAAGCGGTTAAAGCCATGCGCGAGAGAATTCGCCGTAATCCTCTTCGGAAACAAAAAATTTTATCGCGTGAGATGAAAATACTCCAAAGAACAATTTCACGTATCATCAAAAGTGACTTGGGGTTGGGTGCTTATCGTAGATCTACCGGGCATTTACTAACAGATTCGTTAAAAAAAAAAATAGAATGGAAAAATCAAAACGATTACTTTGCCGGTACGCAAACCAAGAACACCGTAAAATTTTGTTTACGGACGAAAAAATTTTTACTGTCGAAGAAACATTTAATAAACAAAACGATAGGCTTTATGCTCGCAGTGCCAGAGAAGCTTCTCAAGTTGCCCAAAAGGTCCAAAGAGGTCATCATCCAGCCTCAGTAATGGTTTGGTGGGGTGTTAGCTACAACGGGGTGACAAAGTTGCATTTTTGTGAGAATGGCGTCAAAACGTCTGCCAAAATTTATCAAGAAAGTGTCCTTGAAAGTGTAGTGAAACCTCTCAACACGTCATTATTCAAAAATCAGCCTTGGAGTTTCCAGCAAGATTCTGCACCAGGTCATAATATCGAATCCTTAAAGAAGTCTGTTACACATGCAGTCGCCAACTTTCCGATTGAAGGCGTGCGTGCTTCCATAGATAAGTGGCCAGCTCGATTAAAGGCTTGTGTAAAGGCAAAAGGCAATCACTTCGAATAACTTGTTGCAATTTCCGTTGTTGACAATGCATTTAATAAATAAACAATGATTTCTTAACATATAACACCTCTTTTATTGAACAGTGCTTCAAAAAGTTTGTAACAGTATTTATGGCTAGACTAGGTACAATATCAAATGAGATTGAAGAAAGATTTATCGGATTTTTGGATGTAAGCGCTAATCGTACAGCTACAGCAATAAGCTCTCACATTTTAAAACAATTGCAAAATTTTAATATCGATAAGAAATTAAATGCACAATGTTACGATGGCGCAGCAGTAATGAGTTCTCAAATTCGTGGAGTTCAGACTTTAATTCGGGAAAAACATAAATCGGCAATTTTCGTTCCATGTTACGCTCATTCACTAAATCTATTTTAGTATTGTCTAAAGCAGTTGAGTTTATTCCGGAAATTAAATTATTTTTCGCGCACATCAATAAAATCGCATCATTTTTTAATACATCCACTAAAAGGTCGGACCTTTTTGCAAATATAGTAAATCGTCGTTTACCATCGGTTTCCAAAACGCGTTGGCATTATCATTCGCGTATTATTAACGTTATATTTGAACATAAGCTTGGAATTTGTACAGTTTTTGAGACAATTTCGAATGGTTCTCAACACTGGGATGGCGATTCCTTGACTTTTTCCGATATATACTTACAAAAATTCGCAGAGTCAGATTTTCAATTATATTTGTTAATGTTTTCTGAAATTTTTTCGAAAACTGATATATTATTTAATATTATTCAGAGCAAAGTGGTAAACATTTCATTTGCAAGCCAAAAAATTATTGAATTTGAAAATTGGCTTGAAAATGACTTTTCTAAAAAGTTTGATAATTTCTATTCGACAGTTACAGCAGAATATCAGCCACCACGTAAGAAATGTAGAAATGCGATAGATCCTTTACAAAATTTACGGCGGATATTTCGGGAGATTATAGATGTTATTCTCGGGCAAATTCGAGATCGATTCCATTCGTTTAAAGATCTTTCATTTTTAGAGTTGCTTGAACCGAATTATTTTTCTAAATTCAAGTCAAATTTTCCCGATAAAAATTCTGACTCACTTATTGAATATCACGGTCAATTTTTCGACAGAATAAAGTTGAAAAATGAGCTAAAAGTTATTTATTCTTCAGATGAGTTTAAAAACGCGAATCCTAGTAAAATTCTCGATTATTTTCAAAAACGGCCTTATGTCGCAAACGGTTTTAAGCAAGTTCATATTTTAGCAAAATTATTAACGTCAATTCCAGTCACAGTGGCAACTGCGGAAAGGTCATTTTCAACACTAAAGCGCGTTCACACATTTTTGAGAAATCGCCAATCCCAAGAACGACTTTCGGATCCTGCTTTAATTGCGGTTGAAAAGGATCTTCTTATACAAATGCGAAGAGAAAACGATTTTTTTGATAATGTGATTAAAGAGTTTTTACTTAAAGAACGGCGCATAGATTTGGAATACAAATAAATGGCAATGGCGAAAGAATATTTATTTATTTCAAATACCCCTGAATTTTTCTTAGTCTTAATTAACATAATATTTATTTATCATTTTTTTTATTAGTAATATTTTATTTATTTATTTTTTTTTTTTTGTATTCCGAATATATGTGCCAATATTTTATCTATTTCTTTCCTGATTTCTTCTTTAAGGCTTAAAGCCGCTTGGTATAAATGTTTTTGTGACTGTCCATATTCTATTATACAGTCCATTTTTGTTTATGCTAAATTGGCTTTAGGGCGCCCAACTGCTTGACTATGAAAAATTTCCACTGCACGTCACTGCTATTATTAACCTTTTTTGATGAGATATCAAAATTCTATGATTTTTAGCTTTCTATGCTAGTAAAATGCCGCTTTTCTGCAAATTATCATGTTTCTAAATATAACAGTCTCGAAATGCAAGGGGAGGGAACGAACTCGGATCACATATTTTCTCCTCTGCTTTTTTTCCCCTTTTTAAGGTTTTGTATAAAAACAAAACTCTTTTGAAATCGGTCATGCGTCCATCTGTCTCTGTCCGTCTGTCTGTTCATGAAATATCTCACGAACCGCTGAACCTACATGCATGAAGTTTGGTGGAAATATGTTGAAATACTATAATTCTCTGGCGAAATAGCGTGAGAGTGAAGAATTTGCATTCGGCGGAGTTCAAGTGGCCAGCGAACAAAAGTGGCGGCTAAATCGGGGAATTTACAAAGGACTACCAACTCCGTGACGGCAGGCATAGTCAACATTCTATCAAATTAAGTACAAGCATAGCCGCTGTGATTCTTCGTGAACTTCTACTGTTATTTTTGAATCGGCTGCGGTAACAGTGTTTTTTCCCCCCTTTCTCGTGATTCGGTGGTGCTTTTTCGTTTCGCACTCGAACGACATTCGGTCGATTCGACATTTGGCTGCTGTGCCGCTGTCAACAGTCGGTCGACACTTGAAAGCATAACGTTTTCTCGCGGCATATTTATTACCGGTGTAATTGCATTGTGCCATTTATCAGAGCTAGGATTGAATTTCGAAAGTGTATAATTGGCCGAATCCGTGCACGCAGCGTACGTCGACGCATGAGAACGGTCACTCGCGGCTCTCGTTTCGCACTCGAACGACATTCGGTCGATTCGGCATTTGGCTGCTGCGCAGTTGAAAACAGTCGGTGTTTTTATATATGTACAATGTACATACATCTTGTCATCTCGCGATTTTGTCACGCTTTTCACCGGTGTCCATCGGCCCGTGAACAACGCGAGAAGACCCACGACAGCTTGGCCCGCGCGAGGTTTTTCGTAGCTCAACGTCGAGTGTGTAAAGTGGCCGCCGCGATCCGTCACTTGACGCTGATTGATTTGCTGTGGTGTGTCAGTGTTACGGAACTGTGTGGGTTCACCTGTGAGGCTCCCCAAATTGCATGATTGCAATAACAGCCAACATCGTCGTCGCTGCACTATCTCATCTTTATAGGCACACCCGTGTCTTTTTGGGCTTCGTCGCGGACGGCGACCACAGGTAAGCTGGAGAGTGGTGTCAAACCGCTCGTCCAGGCTTTACTCACCCTTTTCTTCTCGTCATGTCTATGAGCTCGAACAGAGCGCCCCGTAAGGGGAGTGGGGGGTCATCCCCGGTACGTATTAGCGGGACTGCGTACACGCCTAGTCCGTCTAAATGTACTCTCGCGAACTGCGAGGAAGACTCGTCAAGAGCTTCCTCTACGAGCGCCACGCTCGGTGCTGGTGCTTTTAACAAATTTAGCTCCAGCAAGGGTGTAGCAAGTACATCCGGCAATTGCGTCACGCAGGAAGTCCCGTCAAGGGCTTCCCCCTACCGTCATCTGGCTCTGGCAAAACCGGGCCCAAGTGGAGTTGCGTCGCAAAAACCGGGAGGTGCTTGCTTGAGCGAATCCGGTAGACTGGAGGGCGTGCAAAAGCGTGCCACTCTATCTAAAACCCGCCTCCGAATGAGGCGCAACGCAATTCGCGTCCGCGATTACATCTCAGCCGTTGAGGTATCGCAAAGGACCGCGAAACAAAATGAGTCCCTCGAATGGGCTCTCAGCATCATCGCTGAGATCCCAGAAGTTAGGATCGCTAAGCGGCAAAGATCTGTCGAAGAACAGGTGGAGGCTCCGAAACGTCGGAAGACGGGTGGGGCCAATAATACAGTCCCCTCCTATGCGGATGCGGTTAGGAGTTGGATAATATTGGCGGTTGTCGACCGAAATGACGTCGACGGGGGCATTTCGATGGACAATTGGAGAAAGGTCGAAGGCATTTTGACCGCCAACTTTGAAAGTATAATGGAGGCCTACCCGGGACCACCTCCAGACTGTGAGGACGGGGGCTGGTTTCAGGGCCGTGTCAAGATCATGAAGTTTGCAGACGAGCGGTCTGCATCCATGTTCAGATTCGGCGTTAGTAGGGTGGGGGAGGTCTGGCCAGGAGCTAGACTGGATGTAGTGGCGAAGGACGAAATACCATCGCATCCTAGGGCTCGTGTGTGATTGCCACCCTTTGTCTCCGATAAGGAGCAAATACTGCGCCACATTCGCACCTGTAATCCGGGCATCCCAACTGAGGACTGGCGTATCGTCAAGTTGGAGGACCCGGTTAAAGACTGCAGGTGTGCCATCCTACTCATAAATAGAGAGTCATTGGCTCCTCTAACCAAATTGGGCGGAGTAGTTAGGCTCGGCTTTGTCAAGATCAAGCTCCGCATTTATAAGAGCGACTTGAAAAAGGCACGCAAGCCAGAACCCATTCCCATGGAGGAGGATGCGAATCAAGCCGAATCCACTACCTTCAAAGTGTCGATCCCCGTCGAGGAGGACACGGACGATGACTGTGTGTCACTAGGCTCCGATCTGGCTGCACTGGATGACACCTCCCAGCCATCTTTGGTGCACGACTCCCTTGGATCCGACACGGAGGGGGAGGCGGAGGCGGACGTTACGGTAGTTGAACGGCATACGTAATGGTAAGGTTTCTACAAATAAACCTTCACCATTCGAAAGCAGCCTCGGCTGCCATTCTTCTTCGTCTGGCACGCAGTGAAGAAGATATCGCATTAATTCAGGAACCCTGGGTTGTGGACGATCTCGTCAGAGGTCTGGGGTCTCCTGATTACATAATTTTCTATATTAAAGGCCAGGGTAGACCACGGTGTTGCATTCTCGTTAGGAAAACCATCAAGGCTTTCCTACTTTTAAATTACCGCGATAAAGACTCTGTATGCTAGTCTGCCTGGAGCTCAAAGGTAAGGTGTATTGGGTTGCATCTGCTTACATGCCGCACGACAGTGTGGGCACGCTCCCTTCACCCAATCTTAGGGATGCCATCGCGGCAGTGTGGACATCGAAAATCAGCATGATTCTCGTTTGTGACTCTAATGCGCATCACGATATCTGGGGCAGCTCGGACACCAATGAGCGCGGAGAATCTCTTCTCGAATACATTATGGGAACTAATCGCTTACTCTGCAATGCGGGCCGCGAGCCTACTTTTATAACAAAAGCCAGACAGGAGGTCCTAGACATCTCTCTGGCGTCGGATGACATCATCCACCTTATCAGAGACTGGAGAGTGTCATCGGAACACTCCTTCTCTGATCATCGATACCTCCAGTTCAGTCTCACCCAGCGTACTGAAGCAATTCAACCCATTATAAATCGCAGGAAGACCAACTGGCCTAAGTATTGTGATGCTCTTTATGAAGGGCTACCTCCACTATCAGGTCAGCCCTGCAGCGAACGCGAGCTGGATGATATGGTAAATACTTTCACGGATGCTATGAAGGCAGACACCGCTGCCTTCATAGCATTCATCATGTCCGGTTACCTCAAATGCAGGAAAGAAAAAACCAGCCTGGTGGAGTACTAGAATCTCCGAACTTAGGGCTGTGTGTAGAAGAAGCTTTAATAAGGCTAAGGCTTCAAGGCTGGAGTCGGATTGGCACTCATATAAAAAACATCTGAACTCTTTCAAGAAAGAACTAAGAGGAGCTAAACGCAATGCATGGAGGAGCTTCTGCGAACGTATCGAAGGATCCTGCGAAACCTCTCGATTTCGGAAAATCCTAGCGTCAAATACATCTATGCCAACTTTTCTTCAAAGGGAAGACGGTTCTTGGACGTCTACGAGCGAGGAAACCATCATGTGTCTACTCGACACACATTTCCCTGGAAGTTCGGTTGCGGCCCCGCTGAGGGACCCCTCCACTTGTCACATAGCGCCATGTGACAGTGCATCCATTCTATCTCGGGAAAAGATTGTCTGGGCAATCTCCAGCTTTGAACCTTATAAGTCGGCTGGACTTGATGGTATCATTCCTGCGGACTTGCAGCATTGCATGGACATCGTATATCCTTGGATAGAGTGTATCCTAAGGGCCTGCCTGGAGCTGGTGTACGTTCCTCGCATTTGGAGGGAAGTGCGGGTGATCTTTATCCCGAAAACGGGTAGAGGTTCGCACGCGCGCCCAAACGATCTCCGACCAATTAGTTCCTCTTCAACTATGTTGAAAGTATTGGAGAGACTGGTTGACATCCATTTGCGGGATACTATCCCGCCACTGCTTTTGTCCACGTCGCAACATGCCTATTGGAAAGGTAAGTCGGTGGACACGGCTTTGCACTCTTTGGTCTCTCATATTGAGAAATCTCTTGATCAAAAAGAATACACAATGGTTGCATTCCTGGACATTGAGGGTGCTTTCAATAATATTAGACCTAGTGCGATTATTGAGGCACTTCTTGATCTTCAGGTTGATGAGTCGCTTTGCAAACTCGTTAACATAATGCTGACATCTCGGCGCATACACGCTACCCTAGGTATATCGTCGGTTTGTAGGGATGTCTGTAGGGGAACCCCGCAAGGGGGAATACTGTCTCCACTTCTTTGGAATGTAGGGATCAACAGACTTCTTCTACAACTGGAAGAGGTTGGGTGCAAAGCTATTGCGTATGCAGATGACGTTGCCATCGCTGTCACAGGTAAGTTTCCTGATGTCCTTAGCGGGTTACTGCAGAATGCCCTTTCTATTTTAACAGAGTGGGCTAACCTCTGCGGCGTCGGGATTAACCCGGCTAAGACGGAGCTTGTGCTCTTCACTAGAAGACGCGCGATTCCTCCTATTGAACCTCCTACACTGGAGGGCATTAAACTGGTCTTCACCGACAAAGCTAAGTTCCTTGGTCTCATTTTTGACATGAAACTAAGGTGGAAGCCTAACATTGAAGAGCGGGCCAAGAAAGCTACTGTTGCCCTCTACTCGTGCAAAAAGGCCATAGGTAAGAACTGGGGCCTGCAACCTAAAGCTGTATATTGGATATAAACATCTGTCGTACGTCCTATACTACCGGAATTAGTGTGTGGTGGACGGCACTCCGACTAGCGGCCTACTGTAATCTACTGAGTAAGGTACAAAGGCTAGCGGCGCTGGCTATAAAGGGGGCCTTTAGAACAACTCCGTCAGCCGGATTGGACATGGTGCTCGGCCTGCTACCTCAGGATATTCGCGGCTAGCAGCTGGCGGCTAACACGGCTTTACGCCTTCGCGAAACTAGCCAGTGGCGCACATTGAGGTGTGCACACTCGACTATATTGTGCAACTTAGATCTCCCTGCGGAGACTGATTATACATGTGCAAAATACGTTTTTGACCAGAACCATACCAGCTTGATTTCGTCGAGGGATCTATGGGGTGTTAACACGCTCATGAACACCGACTCCATGGTCATCTACACTGATGGCTCTAGGACCGACGGCGGAGTTGGGGCTGGTATCTATTCGGAGGGATTGGGAATTACAATAACTTGTCATTTCGTCTTCCCGACTTCTGTAATGTCCTGCAGGCGGAGGTTTCGGCAATCCTGGAAGCTCTGACATGGCTGGGAACTCATGTTGTGACCACGAGGGACGTTACTATTTACACGGACAGTCTGGCTGCAATTCAATCACTTGACTCCGTCCTGACCACATCGAAAACCATCGCGAACTGTCGTTTAGCCCTCAGGGAGATGGGTGGTTTCTTCAACAGTACGCTCTGTTGGATACCGAGCCACTGTGGCTTCGCAGCCAACCGTGAGGCGGATAAGCTGGCTCGGGAGGGGACAACCGGAGTTATTGAGGGGGACCGCGTAAACATCAAAATGCCTGCCTCGTCGTGCAAACTTGTTATCAAGGCCACCGCGATTGACAGGGCGAACATGAGATGGCTAAACGGCGATACGTGCCAAACAACGAAGTCGATTTGGCCGAAACTTGACCCTAGTCGATCCGCCACACTGCTTTCACTGAACAGGAAACACATTGGCAGAGTCGTGGGGGTTATTACGGGGCACTGTCCTATAGGAGAGCTAGCTTGGAGGCTTCGTATTCCTCACAATGACTTTTGCAGGAGCTGTGATGACGTGGATGAGGAGGAGAGCGTTCTCCATCTTCTGTGGCATTGTCCGGCCCTAGCCGCGAGGCGGAAGAAATTTCTGCGTTCCTGGTTTCTCCGGGAGCTGGAGGACCTAAAAGATAAGAGTGTATTGCAGCTCAATCGCTATATTGCTAGCACAGGCTGGTTTGTAGCCTAGGTTTAAGTAGGTGACTTTGGCGGTTTCACAACGGACCCAGAGGTGGTCTAAGTGTGCTATGCGGTAGCATGGCAGCCCCTTTACCTAACCTAACCATAATTCTCTGGAGAAAGCGATACGTCGTAATAGGTCAACTTTAAGGGGGGGGGGGGTCCCCATAGAGGGGAAATGAAGCTGGAAATTTTTTTTTCGTTTGGTATAGGCAAAAAGGATTAATAATTTTACAAGAGTTATCACTCCATATAACTTTCCCCTCTGCCAGGAGATTTGTATGTATTGACAAATTGTATAGACTTCACAAGAAAGCTGACTCCACCTCCGGCGGTAGATTTGTATGTATTGATTCTCTTATGTATCTATACTGTGTAGTTTATACTATGTTTATACAATTTGTCAATACATACAAATCTCCTGGCAGAGGCGAAACTTCTATGGAGTGACAACTCTTGTGGAATCTATACTATTTGATGTAGGCAAGTGGGGTATCGTAAGAAAGGTACCGTCGAGTACATTCCATTTTTGGAACTTTTTTCAAATTTGAAGAAAGGAGAAAAGAGGGAGAGGGGAAAATATGTGGTCCGAGATTGTCCCCCCCTCCCTTGCATTTCGAGACCGTTATAGCTAGCTAGCTTCACAAGCATAGAAAACCAAAAATAAGAGAATTATTAAATCTCATCCAAAAAGGTTAGTAATAGTACATTTCTATAGTTGCAGTTAGCACACCCCTGCACCCCTCAAGCACACCCTAGTTAAAAAAATATTGATGGCTAATGATAACCAACATCATAGGCAATAATATCTCTAAGTTTCATTACAATGACATGATATTTAATAATAGTACATTGACCTGAAGTTATGCATTTTGACACTATCCATACAAAAAATACACCTACCGGCCTCACCCATAGATGCGAGTACTACTTTCATGTTGTTTTTCGTAGTGCGAATTGCAGTTATTTAATGAACCAACTTTGGAAGGGTTAAGATTGGTTGGGCGGTGATTCTAACAATAATTATTCACACAATTTAGGTTTTGTGTCTTAAATCTTACAAAATCAGTCAAATGTCTGTCTGAATTTCGAAGCCGTTGCAAAAGTTTGCAATTTGCAATGTCGTCTTAACATGAATGGTTAAGCATCTGGAAGAGTAGGACAGTTTATCTCGTATACATACATATCTATCTACAGCTTCTCTTATTAAAACTATTACTTTGAGAAGCGACAGATGGAGTCTTTTTATGAATTGGCATGTAAGATACTATGTCATGGGTAAGACATTTAATTATTGTGTTTTTATTCAGCTGAGTGGTACCAAGAAGAGCAGGGAGCCAATATTTAGATACGAAAATAAGCGCGTGCTACAAAACCTTCAAATTGCGGGCGTAGCCCTCTTTATTCCTTATTTCAAATTTGAAGAAAATACCAAAAATGGAGTGTACAACGAATCGCTTTCTCTGGCGAATTATAATAATTCTACATATTCTCACAAAATTTCATCTATGTAGCTGTAGCCGTTCGTGAGATATTTCATGGACAGACGGACAGACATTTGACCAATTTCATAAGGGTTTTGTTTTTACTACAAAACCCTAAAAATGGGCAGCTGAATTTAAACGTAGTCGCATGTCCCTCGAAATCGACTCACGTGAAGGACGGCCAAAAACCACAACCACACCGGAAATCATCGAAAAAGTGCATCATATCGTATTGGACAATAGGTTAATGAAAGTGAATGATATTGCTGAGGCTGTGGCGATATCGGAAGAAGGGTGCGAAACATCTTGCACAAAGAATTAGAGGTGCGAAAGCTCTGCGCAAGACGGGTGCCGCCTTTGCTGAATGCCGATCAAAAGCAAATGCGCAAACGATTTTCGCAGTAATCTTAGCACCGATTCAGTCGGGATCCGACCGATTTTGTGCGGCGATTTGTCACCATGGATGAGACTTAGGTCCACCACTTCACGCCAGAAACGAAACAACTCTCGAAGCCATTTGTGGCCATCACTGTTGACAGAAATGACGGACATAATAAATACGAGTAACAAATAATAATTCTTGGATTATAAGATACACGAATATATATATTGCAAATATCACTTCAAAACCAGCCATCTCTTAGACTAATCAACTTTTATCTATTATAGGTATAGTCCACCTACATCTTATAAAGGTCTTCGAGTGGAAATTCAGTGGAAATATCGGTAACGGTGATGTTATTTGGGTGACAACTTTTCCCGAATTCTCTTTTTTGGAGTAAAGAATATGTTGGACCTGATTTATTTCGCAGATTCGCTTGAAAACTTGAGGTAAATACAAAATCATTGATGAAATATTGCACAGGATATTAAGCATATATAAGGATTGGAGGCAATCTAGCCTACATCGAATTTTTTTCCGTAAATGTAGATACAGCCCCATCAACAGTTTGTCTACTTGGTTGACCATCTTTTCATGAAAGTTAATTTAGTGTCACTGTTTACATTTAGCCGCTGTATCTATTTATTAAAGTACACAAGGGCGGTATGATGGCTTCCGCGCAGCGATGGTTCACTTCTGACCAAAAGCTGCAGAAAAATAGCAGCCTTTTTCTGGAGGTCTGCATATTTTTTCACCATTGATACTATTTAGGGGGAGGGGGCAAAGAACTTTTCCATAGTCCTCCGCGTGGGCGCCCCTGGTAACGGCAGTGTATCAAATCGCTGACGGCCAATGTCTTAGCGATAAGACAGTTTGGAAAAGACAGATAGCTGTAGCCTGAATGGCTGACGAACACCTAAACGTCTCAGGTTTAGTAGGATGGAATGACTTTCGTAGTTGGACCTGCAACATACTTGTGTGAGCTCCAGCACGTTTATTAAACCATCTGAAGCAGCTATCTCCGAGGCCATCCCCAGAGTGGGGTTAAGCGACGTGCTGACACCTCGTCCTTGCAAAAACCACTCCATGTCAAGAAACCTGAAACAAAAGCCTCGGATTGGACGGATCAACAACGACGACCACGCAAACGACTAAAGGATTATTCTTTCGGATCCTGGAATGTACGCTCCCTGAACAAACCGGGGGCCGAGAAGGCCCTCCCCTCCTTCAAGAGGTCGAAAAGTACAAACTGAGCATTACTGCAGTCCAGGAAACAAATTGGTTTGGCAGCGAGATTAATGACAAGAAATCGCACACAATTTTTCAAGTGGCAAACCATCGGGCCGCAAGGAGTTTGGAGTAGCATTTATAGTGAACAAACACCTCAAACCGCATATTACTGACTCCAAACCCATAAATGAACGGCTGTGTGCGATTCGCATCATGACTCGATTCTTCAATCTCTGGCTCATCAATGTGCACGCCCCCACTGAAGTTAAAGAAGACGCAGTAAAAGACGAGTTCTACGCCCGCCTTGAGACTCTCTTCGACTCACTTCCAACAATCGACGGCAAATTGCTGCCGGCAGACCTTAACGCCAAAGTCGGAAAGAAAGTTGGCACCAGGGCACCACTGGAGGTCACAGTCTCCATGAGGAATGTAACGACAACGGCCAGCGACTTATCGACTTCGCCTGCAGCAGGAATCTAGTCGTAAGCTCTACGTGTTTCCCGCATCGACGCATTCACAAGCAGACCTGGAAGTCTCGAGACGCACATACCGTTAACCAAATTGACCACGTCCTCATTTGCAGAAGATGGGCGTCTAGTGTGATGGATGTCCGCTCCTATCGAGGAGCAAACTGCGACTCAGATCATCACTTGGTGAAGACGTCCTACAGATGTAGGATTTCCTCAATGCACCAATCGAGAAACAGCCCTCCCAAAATCTTTGCGGTTGATAATCTTCTGAGTGCTACAGCGGTGGCGTATACCACCGCCCTTGAGGAAACACTATCACCTATGCTACACAACATCAGCAACACAGGCGTCCATGGGTTCTGGGAAGAACTCAAGGGTACCATCAAGGATGTCGCAGAGAAAGTCGTGGGATATAAAGCCCACTGGTTCGAGGAACAATGCAAAAATTCACTTGACGCGAGAAACGAGGCATACAAACAATGGATTCAACGTGGAACCAGAGCCAGAAGAGAAAAATATGACGAGCTACTGCGAATATCGACTAGAATAATTGAACGTAAGAAACGTAAATACTTTGACGAGCAGTTGCTGAATATAAACTAAAACTTAGCTAATAGGAACAACTGACAAGCGTACAAACTAGTAAATACAATTAAGAACGACTACCGACCCAGGACTAGCCTTTGTAAGGACAAGGATGGAAACATCATCAGCGACACCGATGGTATTGGCAAGCGATGGGCCTCATATTTTGAAGAGCTTCTAAACCGACCATCTAACATCCCCACACAAGAAGCTCTCGACGATATTGTTGATCTAGGCCCACCCATTCAAGCCCCGACAGAAAAGGAAGTTGATCTCGCGTTGCGGTCACTAAAACGAAATAAAGCGCCGGGCGCTGACGAGATTCCAGCTGAACTTCTAAAATTCGGTGGAACGAGTCTAGTTGATGCCATACATCAATTACTCCTGCGAGTATGGGAGGACGAGGAGATCCCAGACGATTGGCGCAGAAGCATCATCTGTCCAATTCATAAAAGGGGAGATATGTAAATTGCGGTGTGAGAATTATAGGGGCATCTCACTAGTTTGTACGTCCTATAAAATTTTGACGAAAATTCTGCAAAATAGAATAAAACCGTACGCAGAACGAGTCATTGGCGAATATCAAAGCGGTTTCAGACCTTATCGCTCCACAACCGATCAGCTCTTCTCAGTCAAACTGATACTCCAGAAGTGCTGGGAATACAACGTAATCGCAAACCAAATCTTTGTCGACTTCAAGCAGGCATACGACCGTATCGATCGTGGAGTACTGTACAACATCATGCTGCAATTTGGTATACCGGCCAAATTAGTGCGACTGACTAAGATGACGATGACCAACTCCGTCTCACAAGTCAGGATCCAGAATAGACTTACTGATCTATTTGAAACACGCACTGGTTTGAAACAGGGCGATGGACTGGCACCGACGCTCTTCAACCTAGCACTGGAATACGTTATTCGGGCCATGAATATGGACAACAGCAAGACGCTACTCATCAAGTCGACACAATTAGCAGCGTACGCCGACAACATCAACATCATGTCCCGAAGATTGGCTGACGCAGAACAACTTCTGCATACGCTCGATACCGCTGCAAAGGAAGTTGGATTACGTATTAACGAGGGTAAAATAAAATAATGATGCAATCGGCGACAAGGACACCTGCACAACCGAGCATCAATGTGGGGGACCTCAACATCGAGTTCGTGAACAACCTCATTTACCTGGGTTGCAACTTGTCAAGGGACGCCAACGAAACTGACGAAATCAAGCGACGGATACAGTTAGCTAATAAGACTTTTTTCTCGGTTCTCCCCATAATGAAATCGAAGCATGTGCACAGAAACACGAAGCTCCGCGTGTGCACAACCATTATACGACCAGTGCTATGCTATGGCTGCGAAGCATGGACCCTAACTCAAGCCTTCGAAAGCATGCTAGACACTTTTGAACGTAAGGTTCTACTACGAATTTTCGGGGCTGTTTGCGATCGAGATGGATGGCGCATCCGGTACAACCATGAGTTGTATGAAATGTACGATGAGCTGCAAGTCTCGAAAATCGTCAAACTACAACGACTTTGCCCTTTGCCCCATTTAAAACACTACCGTCTTTTTTAAATAAACTCTCACCTTTACGAAATTTAAAATAAAACGTCTTGTTAAAAAACACCATATTAATTGACAATCTCTAACCTCTGGTTTTCAAAATCATGTTACAAATTGGCCTTTAATTTCCTTAAAAGGTTTCATTACTTTTAAAGTAGTTGATACGAAGTTGGCACATTAAAGAGTATTAATAATTTCCGCTTTTGCTTGCAACTATAGTTTTTATGAAGATTGTGAAATTTTAACATTTTCTTAGGAGGAATTTTTCACTTCAGGAGAGAAATATTCATCTCCCAATCCATCTAAAAGCGTAACAAAGTCACCAGTGGAAAATTAGGTGACCTCGGTCAGAGATATTCAGGAATTTGATTAAGAATATCCTTTTGTTCTCGATGCAGGACGTCCTTTGGATACAGTACAGAGTCCCTTTCATCGGCGTTTTTCCTCTTTGCTAATTCCCCATGCTCTTTTATCTCACTGTCATGCATTTTGCAGGACGAAAGTTAAGCTTGGGGCATATTCTGATAGGGAGCTTAAATCGTCTTGGATTTGTCCACAGTGAATGTCTATCCTTCACCCTTTGAATTTTCTTCGTTGTCACGTTGACTCTGTAATTTTACGAGACCCGGTACCATGGCTCCGGCCCACCCTATTCTTCTGAACCAGACAACGATGAAATAATTTCCGTGAGCTGCTCCTGACATTTTCGGATCGACCTTAGCCAACCTAAGCGAGATCTCGTTACTAGTCTGACTATTGAGGCTATAGCGTTGTGTTTTCTTTATTTTTTCTGTTGATGTTTCCATTGTATCGGCTTTTTCGAATGTAAAACTTTCTGCTCCCAATTTTTCCATCTCACCTCCTCTCCCTATCGCTACTGTGCTTTTATTTTTTACTTTCAAGCACACTTTTAATTAGTTGGGATAACTTAGAAGGACAAAAAGATGACCGGAAAGTATGGTCAGGGAATGTTGCACGGTGGAATGAATGAACAGAGAAATACCCAAGCGATGACATGGCGCGGGACGCGATGCGGCGTTGAGCCAAGTTGCGAGGATTAATTTATCAGGAAGAATTCGAAATGAAAGAGGACTTGTGGACAATTGTTTGTTTGTTTGCTGACTCTTAAAGTTATCCTAAGTCGCTGAGTGAGAATTATAAAAATTGCACAAGTTTTCCATTGTATTTCCGATGAAAATAAATAAGGGAAAATCTTGGATGTTTCAGTAAATTGTTCCAAGGAGGATGTTTTGTTGCCCTGCTATGTGGCTATGTGTATTGGTAACTTGGTAAATTACATATTTATAGACAAAATCAGGATAAACAGTAGAAACTTAAGTACATATCAAAATAGCAGCAAAAGTTATAATTTAAGGCAACAACAAAAAAATATTTTTACTTTGAACTTTGGATCGAAGATCACCGAAAATTTGTCTTTAAATGCTCTAAAAATTTCGATATATGCGGAATAGTGGGGACGCCGCGTTTCAACCTTGCAAAATATAGTAGAGAGATACCGTTTAGTGCGAATGTTCATCATTCTGGCGCGATAGCCCGACGTCTGGCCTTGGGCGCCTGGATCGTTGTCCCCCAATTATCTCAGTCACGTGACAGCGTCCTCCAATTTTGGAAGCCAAGTTGCTGCTAGGCGTCCGCATATACTGAGCTCTCCCAACGAGATCTCGGTCGTCTAGGCAGTCTCGCTCCGTCGACCCGTTCTGCGTTCATTACTTTCTTTGGCATGCGGTCATCGTCGATTTGTTGTACATGCCCTGCGCATTGAAGTCGTTGTAGTTTGACGATTTTCGAAACTTTCAGCTCAAATGTGTCTAGCATGTTTCCATGCTTCGCAGCAATAGCATAGCACTGGTCGTATAATGGTTTCATACTCGCGGAGCTTCATGTTTCTCTGCACATGCTTCGATTTCATTATGGGGAAAACCGAGAAAAAAGTCTTATTTGTTAACTGTATGCATCGCTTGATTCCGTCAGTTTTGTTGGCGTCCCTTGACAAGTTGCAACTCAGGTATATGAAGTTGTTCACGAACTCAATGTTGAGGTTCCCCACATCGACGCTCGGTTGTGCAAGTGTCCTTGTCGTCGATTGCATCAATATTTTAGTTTCAGCCTCGTTGATACGTAGTCCAACTTTTTGCAGCGGTATCGATCGTATGCAGAAGTTCTTCTGCGTCGGCCAACATTCGGGACATGGTGTTGATGTCGTCGGTGTACGCTGCTAATTGTTTCGACTTGATAAGTAATGTCTTGTTGTTGTCCATATTCATGGCCTGAATACCGTATTCCAGTGCTAGGTTCAGGAGCGTCGGTGCCAGTTCATCGCCCTGTTTCAAACCAGTGCGTGTTTCAAATAGATCAGTAAGTCTTTTATGGATCCTGACCTGTGAGACGGAGGTGGTAATCGTCATCTTTGTCAGTCGCACTAATTTGGCCGGTATACCAAATTGCAGCATGATGTTGTACAGTACTCCACGATCGATACTGTCGTATGCCTGCTTTATAGCCGCCATATATTATCCGATCCGTCGTCCGATCGATCGGCCGATGGATCGCCACAAAATATCTGCCGATCTCCACTGCACACACACTGAGCAATTTTCGTGCGATGCGATAACGAATGACAATTCAAAAAATAGGTTATGATTCACTCCCAATCCAACCTAGATTCATTTTTGTTAACTATTTGGATGTGTGTGGTATTTTCGTATACCACATATTTGATATTTCAATTGCAGTGCCATTTAAATCATTAGAATCCTTGTAATTTCATCATTTAATAATTTTGTAATTTGACATTCACTTGCGATAATTACATACACTACCCAATCGATCGTCACAGATCAAAATTGATCGCCCGATCGGTGCGATTTCCACATACACACGCCAATCCGTCGGCCGATATTGATTTCGGGCGACGGATCGGCCGATAGATCGGTGTGTGTATGGCACGTTTTAAGTCGACAAAGATTTGGTATACGTTTACCTTGTATCCCCAGCAATTCTGGAGTATCTGTTTGACTGTGAAGAGATCGGTTGTGGAGCGACCAGGTCTGAAACCGCTTTGATATTCGCCAATGATTCGTTCTGCGTACGGTTTTATTCTATTTTCCAGAGTTTTCTTCAAAATTTTATAGGACGTATAAACTAGTGACATGCCCCTGTCATTCTCACACCGCAGTTTATCTCCCTTTTGGTGAATTCGACAGATGATGCTTCTGCGCCAATCGTCTGGGATCTCCTCGTCCTCCCATACTCGCAAGAGTAATTGATGTATAGCATTAGCTAGACCCGTTCCACCGAATTTTAGAAGTTCAGCTGGAATCTCGTCAGCGCCCGAGGCTTTATTTTGTTTTAGTGACCGCAACGCTAGATCAACTTCCTCTACTGTCGGGGGTTGTATGGGTGGGCCTGGATCAATAATATCGTCGAGAGCTTCTTGTGTGGGGATGTTAGTTGGTAGGTTCAGAAGCTCTTCAAAATAAGAGGCCCATCGGTTGTTAATGCCATCAGTGTCGCTGATGCTGTTTCCATCCTTGTCCTTACAAGGGCTAGTCCTGGGTTGGTAGCCGTTCTTAATTGTATTTACTAGTTTGTACGCTTGTCAGTTGTTCCTATTAGCTAAGTTTTAGTTTATATTCAGCAACTGCTCGTCAAAGTATTTACGTTTCTTACGTTCAATTATTCTAGTCGATATTCGCAGTAGTTCGTCATATTTTGCTCTTCTGGCTCTGGTTCCACGTTGAATCCAATGTTTGTATGCCTCGTTTCTCGCGTCAAGTGAATTTTTGCATTGTTCCTCGAACCAGTGGGCTTTATATCCCACGACTTTCTCTGCGACATCCTTGATGGTACCCTTGAGTTCTTCCCAGAACCCATGGACGCCTGTGTTGCTGATGTTGTGTAGCATAGGTGATAGTATTTCCTTAAGGGCGGTAGTATACACTACCGCTGAAGCATCACTCAAAAGCTTATCAACCGCAAAGATTTTGGGAGGGCTGATTCTCGATTGGTGCATTGAAGAAATCCTACATCTGTAGATCGTCTTCACCAAGTGATGATCTGAGTCGCAGTTTGCTCCTCGATAGGAGCGGACATCCATCACACTAGACGCCCATCTCCTGCAAATGAAGACGTGGTCAATTTGGTTGACGGTATGTGCATCTGGAGACTTCCAGGTCTGCTTGTGAATGCGTCGATGCGGGAAACACGTAGAGCTTACGACTAGATTCCTGCTGCAGGCGAAGTCGATAAGTCGCTGGCCGTTATCGTTACATTCTTCATGGAGGCTGTGGCCTCCAGAGGTCCCCCGATGCCAACTTTCATTCCCGACTTTCGCGTTAAAGTCTCCCAGCAGCAATTTGACGTCGTTTGTTGGAAGTGAGTCGAAGAGAGTCTCAAGGCGGGCGTAGAACTTTTACTGCGTCTTCTTTAATGTCAGTGAGGGCATGCACATTGATGATTGATGAGCCAGAGATTGAAGAATCGAGTTTTGATGCGAATCGCACACAGCCATTCATTCATGGGTTTGAAGTCACTAATGTGCGGCTTGATGGTATTGTTTTTATTTTAAATGCTACTTCAAACTCCTTGCGGCCCGATGGTTTGCCACTTGTAAAAATTGTGTGCGAATTCTTGCCATTGATCTTGCTGCCAAGCCAATTTGTTTCCTGGACTGCAGTGATGCTCAGTTTGTACTTTTCGACTTGTTGAAGGAGGGCCTTCTCGGCCCCCGGTTTGTTCAGGGAGCGTACATTCCAGAATCCGAAAAATATTTCTTTAGTCGTTTGCGTGGTCGTCGTTGTTTACCCGTCCAATCCGAGGCTTTTTTTCCAGGTTTCTTGACGTGAAGTTGTTTGTCAGAAAATCGTTTAACCGCACTCAGGGGATGGCCGCGGAAATAGCTGCTTCAGATGGTTTAATAAACGTGCTGGAGTTCACACAACTACAATTTTTTGCAGGTCCAACTACGCAAGTCATTCCATCCTACTAAACCTGAGACGCTAAGTTGTTGGTCTGCCATTGTAGCCTGAATGGCTATCTGCCTTTTTCTAAACTGTGTTATCGCTAAGTGTTGACCGTGCGCGGTTTAACACACTGCCGTAACCAGGGGGCGCCCACAAGGAAGACTATGGAAAATAGTTTTTGCCACCCCCCCCCCCCCCCCCTCTCACGAACAGCTCGTGAAAATAAACTTCAGTCATAAGATTGGGACGATCATGAGAATGTTCCAGCGCTATCAACATATGTATTTCCACGATGATGAGAATAATTTCAATGAAAATGCATGAGAACGGAAAATTTCATGACAATTAATTTTCATTGATACTTAGATGATCCTCGAGAACGAAATGAGTCTCATGAGAATGTCTATCTAGACCTGTGGCTTTGTTTTGAGTGGACCGAGTTTCTTTAAATACAACTAAATCAAAGTTTCATTTGAAGTCCAGAAGGCCACGAACTTGTGCGGGCCGTAATGGGGCGGTATACAGAGTGTCTTGTTGCCTTGAAAATCCATATGAATCTCATTTATGGGGCAAGAGGGAAAGCCGGGGAGAATGTTACCAAGAAATTTTCTACGCAAAATTTTGGGATGATCTTCAACTCAAAATCATCCATATCAAAATAACTTTGAAAGTGGAACTAAATCGATTGTTGATTCCAATCCTTCGGTTCAAACAAGTTCGTCTTCCGCTCGATAAGCATTATCACCTTTTCATCCTCGCGAAGTTAATCTAGTTTCAAATGACCACTTGTTGCAATTAAATCATTTTAATTTTCCCCAATGAGTCCGATGAGAATGGGTCCATAACCGCCGAAATTGTTCGCATTGCCATCGTAAAAACTTTATCTCGCCTTTAGCCCATAGTTGCAGAAAGGGACCCTTTCGCTTTTAATAACAATCGCAATATTCCCGTTATTATTATTGTCATGACTTGATTCGCACAAACTCCATCATTTGCGTATTTTATTATAAATTGGAGGTGTTTGGGGCCATTTACGTTTACGATGTCGATTTACATTATCTGCAAATTTAATAAAATCCTTAGGTTGTTCCGTTGCTTTAATAGCCATCATAATCTCCAAAAAAGGGCTAATAAAGTGAAAGATTAGCATTCTGTACTGTTGAGACAAAAAAGGATTTTCGGCAAGGGTCATCTCGAATTAAAATTGAGCGCTCTTCTGCCGGATGCTGATCAAGATGAGAATAGCGAAATAGCTCCTCTCTGTCCTACATTGAACACTACACCATGTAATTTATAAAATTATTATTTAATGCTTGGCAGACAACAGCTTGGAAAAAACGCCTCAGCGAGAGAATTTGGCGGCTTCAACTTCAACATGCAACACTCTTCAGCCATTGCTCCATGACGATGACGGTATCAGAACAGCCAAGAAGTGGCGAGTCAAGTCAATTCTATGCAAAATGCACCACTAAGTTGCCTTCATCTTCTACATACTTTAAAACATACTTTTCCATGAATCCTACTTAAAACACAGCTGAAAGCTTTTTCTCTATTCCCGACGAAAATTTATTGCCGGAAAACACTCACTAGACCAACACCATTCGCATCCTCGCAGACATGCATGGGAGCTGCCATGCCGGTGCCCTATGGATGAGGAAGCATAGCGAACGGCGGCGTCCTTCCAACAAAAGCCGAGGATAAAAGTTTCCCGGGCGAAACGGTGTCAAGTTTTTATGTTTCTTTTTTTTTCGGGTAATTCCTTTTCCATTTCTCTTATCCTTTTACGCCTCTGAATGGATGGATGTGAGCCAGTGCATCCTTGGTTATCTTACGGCACGACCAGAGCGATGAAAGGATAATACTTTCACAAAATTGTTGTTCCGAATCGAAGCATCATCATCACTTGCACACATTCTCTCCCGATGGGGACATACGATTGTGGGTATACGGATAAGGACTTGGAGTTTTCTCTAGCCTCTTTTGGCTGAGTGAGCCGTAAAGTACATTTCGGATTAGATGAGATGAAATTGGAAGTTTTCAGGAGAATGCAAGCAGCAATTCTTGTCATCAGGATGAAGGCCCGGTTCGGAAGCCAGAAGACTGAATACTGCAACAGCGCCTACTTTTCCAGAAGGCATCATACGAAAAGTGGAAACTACGAGTATGGCTGCCTGCTTCAAAGACGGCACGGTGAGACATTTTCGGCAACTTTTTATCAGGATCATACAGCACCCAGGGCAAATTGAAAATGGTCAGAATACTCCTGTTGTCTGTCGGAGCTACCGTTCTGGACACTGCTAACTGTTCTAATTGATCATCATTGGACCGCTAATTTCATAATACCGCTCGAGCTGCTGCTCATTTCGAATGCAATTAGTGCAAAGTTCGAAAGTAGTTTCAAAGTGGGCAACTAAGCGAAAAAGGACTACCAGCAACTTTTAATAGTGTTATGAGGAAGTTTCAATTTTCTTTCTACATGGTTTTCTTTTTGCATTTGCAATGTCTGGTATTAAACTTGGGCTAAATTTCAAGCGTAATAATTTAATTATAGTTAAGGTTTGAGTGTGTTAGAAGAGCAGACTAGTAGTTCCGTTATTTTATAATATTTGTCTAACATGCTCAAGTGCTTTGGCGCAAGTTTATTACGTGGTTTTATGTAGGATGATGAAAAATGTACTCGTGATATTTTATGCAAAATTCAGTTAGATAACATTGCGGCTACCCCCACAATTTGCTGGGGTAAGTGCAAAAATCTTCCTTCCTAATTTTCGTCATTTTAGGCACAGAACAGGCAGCTATTTTAATTCGGTACTTACATATGTGTCGGGAACACGGATCAAACGCAAATCATTCATTTAGAACAATTTTTATAGAAACTTTTCCATTACGATTACGGCAGCGAGTCGCGGCGTCTCGAAAACATCCATTTCGAACGCTTCAACAATTCCTTTTGAACGCAAAAATCGTTAACCACGTAGTTTATTCTTCACATAGGAGAATTGTGGTGCAATGGGATTAGCTAAAACAAGCCAGGCATATGAAGTCGTTCACGAACTCGATGTTGAGTTCCCCCGATGCTCGATTGTGCAGGCGTCCTTGTCTAGTTTTACCTTCGTTGATACGTAGTCCAACTTCTTTTGCAGCGGTATCGAGCGTATGCAGAAGTTCTTCTGCGTCAGCCAACATTCGGGACATGATGTTGATGCCGTCGGCGTACGCTGCTAATTGTTTCGACTTGATGAGTAGCGTCTTGTCGTTGTCCATATTCATAGCCCGAATAGCATGTCCCAGTGCTAGGTTGAAGAGCATCGGTGCAAGTCCATTGCCCTGTTTCAGACTAGTGCGTGTTTCAAATAGATCAGTAAGTGCCTCCGCACACGGGTCGTCTGATTTTCGTCACGTCTGCGATTCGAACTCTGCTCGTCTGAATTCCCACACGACCAGCGACGCCGTGCACCGCACACGGGTCGATTGCAATTCGGCGCGTCTGCGATGCGATCCGATGTTAGAAATGGGAGTTGGGGTATTTGGGCAATACGTAGCCTGGGTAGAGGTGAAAGGAGGCGTGCACAGGAGTTTCGGTGAAATCATTTTAACCCTTTGGCATGGCGAATAGACCTTTTAGTACATGAGGCGAAACACGGGCAATATGGTTGTCACATGAGTAGATGTGAAAAGAGGAATGCAATCGAGTGGTGGTTAAAACATTTTAACCCTTTGGTGAGGCGGAAAGGGGCCTTTTGTACATAATGCGAAATATTTGCAATATGGCTGTCGCGTGATTCGAGGTGAAAGAAGAAGTGCAAAAAAGTGCTGGTGAAAGCATTTTAACCCTTTGGCGATGCGAAACGGACCTTTTTGCAAATGAAGCGGGATATGGGCGATATGAATGTCGCACAATTCTAGGTGAAAAGGGGAGTGCACAGAAGTGTCGGTGAAAGCATTTTAACCCTTTGGTTTATGGACGTTATGGGTACCGTGTGGTTCGTGGTGAAAGGAGGCGGGCACAGAAGTGTCGGTGAAAGCATTTTAACCCTTTGGCATTGCGAATACGCCTGACTAATGCTGAACACTATTATCAACTGATCAAATGCGACAATATAGTATTTTCTGGTTTCTGACGACTACAACGATTTCTTGTTACAAAGATTAATACAAATCCACAAAGATGATTTTCGACTTGGGGCGTTGTGGAGGTTTGTGGAGGTGCTGATAGTAGCAAGGTCTGAATGTTGTGGAGAGTGGCAAGGAGGGTAGGCTGGCCTTTTTGATTCCGCTGTTTGAGCAAACGTTAGAAGTCGGCCTATGTATATTGAGGGTTGATATCGCTTAAACGTTTCAAATCGCTAAACTACCGCTAATCTAAGCATTGAATCACACGGAGCACCGAAATGTAGTGCATGCCGAAACTGTCCATACGAAATAATGCATATGCACACTTTCGTTTTGAAAACGAAATAGTGCACGCGAATATCTCGTACACGGCACTGCCTAAGTTTTTGCGTGACAACGTCAAAGTGTTTTCAAGGAAAATTTAAAAAAAAAAAGAAAATGACACGGAAACTTTCCCCTTGTTGGGAAAAATATTGGATCATGTATATATCTGTACTGAAAAGAAGATATTGGTTGCGTTGAGAATTTCATACACTGGATATCTGAATTTCTGAGTTACACAATCGTTGTTTAATTCAGAAATTTAGATTCGAATAAAAAATGATTGGCGGAAATAACCCGGGAAAATTGGTAATTGTTTTCCCCAATTTAGGTTCGACGTTTTCTCGTTTTTCGCTTCGAGATCGCTTTAATATCGCTGTGATATTGCTTTTATTTTATATCACTTTGATATAACCTCAATATCGCTTTGATATCTGATATCAAAACGAAAGTGTTAAGAAGGCCATCAACAACATTCCATTGCATTAGCTTCATCACCCCTATTTAGACGGCACCAGTATTTCTTAGATTTCTCTTTATGTCCATGAATGTGTTCATCTCAACACCATAGGGTGAAAAACGCCTTGAACAACACTACAGAGTATTGGCCTCATCATCCCAATTCATAGACACCCGTATTTCCTAGATTTCATTCCATGTCCAAAAGTATGCTTGTGTCAGCACCAAAGCGTTTAATTCAATTCAATTCGTTCTCAACTCCACTTCCGTCCCACATTTTCTCCACACACTCCCCGTTGAGGTAGTTACGTCAAAAAAATGCCAAATTAAAATCGCAAAAACCACTTGTCGCCACGGACATAGTAATCTTGCCGAAATCGAGTAAACACCGCATTATGTCATCACAAAGCGTATCTGGATCACGAATTTGTACCGTTTCATGTCCAAAAAGGTAATCTTCGCCTCACCAAAGAGTTAAAATAGTTTCACCAGCACTCCGGTGAACTCCTCCTTTTACGTCGAATCACGCGACATCCATATCGCCCATATCCCGCTTCATGCCCAAAAAAGTCCTTTTCACCTTGCCAAAGGGTTAAAATGCTTCCACTAGCACCGCTTTCGCCTTGAATCACCCGACGCCCATATACGACTACACCACAATTTCTTTGAACTTATTTTTCAATTGAACAAATGCATCCAAATATTTTTTTTCTGGTGTCCGACGTCGACGACTTTTCTCGTTCCAAGCAGTTCACATGGTTCGAGACGCACAGACGAGTACACCGATTTGATTACGTGCCGACCAATGTACGACCCGTGTGCGGAACTCCATACATTTGCTTTGGAAGTGGAGTTCAAATCGCAGACGAGCCGATTACGAAACGAGTACTAGACGACCCGTGTGCGGACGGCCTAAGTCTATTATGGATCCTGACTTGTGAGACGGAGTCGGTCATCGTCATCCTTGTCAGTCGCACTAATTTTCCCGGTATACAAAATTGCAGCATGATGTTGTACACTACTCCACGATAGATACTGTCGTATGCCTGCTTGAAGTCTACAAAGATTTGGTATACGTTTACGTTGTATTCCCAGCACTTCTGGACTATCAGTTTGACCGTAAAGAGCTGATCGGTTGTGGAGCGACCAGGTCTGAAACCGCTTTGATATTCGCCAATGACTCGTTCTGCGTACGGTTTTATTCTATTTTCCAGAGTGTTCGTCAAGAGTTTATAGGACGTACAGACTAGTAATATGCCCCTGTCATTCTCTCACTACAGGTGATCTCCCTTTTTGTGAATTGGACAGATTATGCTCAAAGTCTATTTTATCGACTATAGACATGTTGGGTGTTATACTAAAGGGATAATTAGCACTTTTCATTTCTGGCATTTTCCCGACTATAAGTAGCTACGACGGATTGCGGGGCGCAATAGGAACAAAAACATTTAAAAAACATAAAAGAAATACGATTGGGGTAAACCCCAATCATGCAATACTCTAGATGAATTTGAACCTGGTTAAAGCCAATAAATAATTTTGGTTGCAATCTCGGATGCATCGTTAAGACGTAAGTCGTTAAGACGTATTTCATGAAATAGTGCAGTTTGTATGGGAGGGGGTAGAAGGAGGGTGAGGATTACAATAAATTTTATAATGTAGGTTACAATTATCATAAAAGTGATTTATTCAAAATTTCAAAGCAAGATGTTTTATAGTTTCTGAGAAAATCTGATTATTGTAAATTATCAAAAATGTGTCATTTTGTATGGGAGGGGGTAGACGGAGTAAGGGTAATCGATTAATTTTTTTGAATCTAACTGATATTGTTAATTAAGTGTTAAGTACAAAATTTCAGCCCGATAAATTGTATACGTACTGAGTAAATTGGATTAACGTATTTCATGAAATAGTGCAGTTTGTATGGGAGGGGGTAGAAGGAGGGTGAGGATTACAATAAGTTTTATAACATAGGTTACAATTATCATAAAAGTGATATATTAAAAATTTCAAAGCAATATATTTCATAGTTTCTGAGAAAATCTGATTATTGTAAATTTTCAAAAATGTGTCATTTTGTATGGGAGGGGGTAGAAGGGGTGGAGCGATTTAGCCCGTTCACGAACTTAGCCTTCATTTTTTGTCAAAAATAACGTGTGCAAAATTTGAACTTCATAGCTCAACGCGTTCTCGAGCTAGAGAGGTCACGGACGGACGGACGGACAGACGGACAGACGGACATCCGGTTTTGAGATATTCGAGTGATAATATGAACTTCTGTATCATTCATTTTTTTCTGCGAGCCTTATTTCTTAGCGTTACAAACTTTGTGGCAAACTTATAGTACTCTCAGATTTCATCTAGAGTATAAAAAACCTTGCATGGAATATCCTTCAGTATGAAATGATTGATATTATGAATCAAAATGGGGAACACAGAATGATAACACTTATTGTTTTATGTTACAATCATGCAATTCAGACATCTCGTGTTCTAATGCAAAAAATGCGCTAATAGCAACGTACGTTAAACGGCAACGACCACATCTGATAACTGGATGACGACTTACTATAATACATACTCGTATGTTTACGTCATTTCCGTCCTACCAATGTACATAATTATACCCTAGACTTATAGTATTTATACCCTAGACTTATAGTATAGGGTATATTGTTTTTGTCACGACGAAAATATGTAACACCTTGAAGGAGGCTCCGGAGGTATAGCAATGTATATATATAAATGATCAGGGTCACCTCCTGATTCGATTTAGCCATGTCTGTCTGTCTGTCTGTCTGTCCGTCTATCTGTCTGTCTGTCTGTCCGTTCGCACGATAACTTTCGATAGAATGAAGCTAGAGCCTTCAAATTTTGGTCAGATGTTGGTAAGATGAATTAGTTGGATGGTATTGAAATTTGGCATGATCAGGCCAAGAGAACGCCTACCTCCCCTACATATGTAAAATAATTAAATGTATCTATAACTCCCGATTAAAAAATCATGAAAAGCTCTAGCTTTAGTATATTGCTAACGAGGGTAATCTTATACTCTCCTGGGAAAATAAAATCGATCAGTTGAAAACTAACGGTAATTTTCTTACTAAGAGCCCCGTACTACCCTACTTTTCAGGTTTTTTGTCTATAACTCTTGAACCAATTGACGTAGACACCTGATTTTTGACATGTAACCCTGAAGGAAGAAGCTGCTTAAGGTTCTGTAAGTTGGGCATCATCAGATCAAAGGAACACCTACCTCCCCTACAAATTTCAAAAAATCAAATATTATTTTAATTACGATAACTTTCGATAGAATGATACTACCGAGTTCAAAATTTGGTGGAATGTTGCTAGTAAGACCTATTTAGTTGGTATTGAATATGAGGAAGATCCAACCCAAGAAACCCCTACCTCCCCTACAAATGCAACTTCAAATAAGCGATAACTTTTAATAGAATGAAGCCAGTGACTTGAAATTTTGGCCAAATGTTTGAAGTGAGATTGAGTTAGTTGACATTATAGATGGGTAAAATCCCACCTAAGGAACCCCTACCTCCCCTAGAAATGAAACTTCAAATTAGCGATAACTTACGACAAAATAAAGCTAGCAACTTGAAATTTTGGTCAAATGTTTGTAGTAGGATCCAGTTGGCTAATATTGAAAATACGTAAAATCCGACCAACGAAACCCCTACTTCCCCATCAAATGAAACTTCAAATAAGCGATAGCTTTCGATAGAGTGAAGTTAGAGACTTGAAATTTTGTTTAAATATTTGTAGGGTGATCTAATTAGTTGGTGGCAATGATGGGCAAGATCCGACCCAAGGAACCCCTACCTCCCCTACAAGTGAAACCTCAAATAAGCAATAACTTTCGATAGAATTAAGCCAGCGACTTGAAAAATTCGACAAATATTTGTAGAATGGGTTAGTTAGTTAATTGATTTTGAGAATGGTCAAGATCCTACTGAATGAGTGCCAACCTCCCCTATGAACTGGCCATATAGAAGACCCATTCTTAATGCATGTGGTCGTTGCCAATTGGTACTTTTGGTATTACCACTAGGTTGTTTGGATCGTTTTCAATTCCAAATGATTCCCTATAAACGTTTTCATTGTTAAAACCTGAACACTCGGTGAAAAACTGTCACTTCAGGCAATGAACGAGTCTTTTTTTATGGAATCCCGGGTATTTAAATACGGATATCAGGTACTGAAAAGAACAGGTACTCAAATTTCGGGATCCCGGTACTGAAAAGAAAAGAACAAATACTGAAAAAACAGGTTTTCAAATCCCGGGATCCCGGTACTCAGTACCGGTATTGAAAAAAAAACAGGCTCATGGTTTAAAAGGGTGGCAAAAGACCTCTCCCATAGTTCTCCACGTGGGCCCCCCTGGTAACGGCAGTGCTTCAAACCACTGACGGCCAAGTCTTAGCGATAAGATAGTTTGGAAAAAGGCTGATAGCTGTAGCCTAAACGGCCGACCAACACCTAAGCATCTCAGGTTTAGTAGGATGGAATGACTTGCATAGTTGGACCTGCAACATAGTTGTGTGAACTCCAGCACGTGTATTAAACTATCTGAAGCAGCTATCTGCCGAGGCCATCCCCTCAGTGGGGCTAAGCAATGTGCTGAAAATTCGTCCTTGTAAAAACCACTCCACGTCATGAAACCTGGAACAAAAGCCTCGGATTGGACGCATCAACAACGACGACCACGCAAACGACTAACGAATTATTCGGATCCTGGAATGTACGCTCCCTGAACAAACCGGGGGCCGAGAAGAACAATCGCCTCAAGCCGCACATTACTGACTTCAAACTCATAAATGAACGGGTGTGTGCAATTCGCATTAAGACTCGATTCTTCAATCTCTAGCTCATCAATGTGCACGCCCCCACTGAAGTTAAAGAAGACGCAGTAGAACAAACGAAGTCAAATTGCTGCTGGAAAAATTTAATGCGAAAGTCGGAAATGAAAGTTGGCACCAGAATGTAACGACAACAGCGACTTATCGACTTCGCCTGCAGCAGGAATCTAGTCGTAAGCTCTACTTGTTTCCCGCATCGACGCATTCACAAGCAGATTTGGAAATCTCCAGACGCACATACCGTCAACGAAATTGACCATGTGCTCATTTGCAGGAGATGGGCGTCTATAGTGTGATGGATGTCCGCTCCTATCGAGGAGCAAACTGCGACCTACAGATGTAGAATTTCCTCAGTGCACCAATCGAGAATCAGCCGTCTCAAAATCTTTGCGGCTGATAAGCTTCTGAGCGATGCTACAGTGGTGGCTTATACTACCGCCCTTGAGGAAAGAATATCACCTATGCTACACAACATCAGCAACACAGGCGTCCATGAGTTCTGGGAAGAACTCAAGGGTACCATCAAAGATGTCGCAGAGAAGGTCGTGGAATACAAAGCCCGGCGAGCGCGAAATGACTCGTTCGACGAAGAATACGAAAACTCATTTGACGCGAAAAACGAGGCCTACAGACGGTGGATTCAACGAGGAACCAGGGCCAGAAGAGAAAAATATGACGAGCTACGGTGAATATATGTAAAATAGAATAATTAGACATAAGAAACGTAAATATTTTACGAGCAGTTGCTGAATATTAACGAAAACTTAGCTAATAGGAAACCAGACAAGCGTATAAACTAGTAAATACAATTAAGAACGGCTATGAACCCAGGATTAGCCTTTGTAAAGACATAGATGGAAACATCATTCGCGACACCGATGGCATTAACAAATGATGGGCCTCTTATTTTTAAGAGCTTCTGAACACACAATCTAACATCCCCACGCAAGAAGCTCTCGACCATATTGTTGATCTAGGCCCACCCATACAACCCCCGACAGTAGAGGAAGTTGATCTTGCGTTGCGGTCTCTAAAACGAAATAAAGCACCGGGCGTCCCAGCTGAACTGCTAAGATTTGGTGGAACGGGTCTAGTTAATGCCAGACATCAATTACTCCTGCGAGTATGGGAGGACGAGGTGATCCCAGACGATTAGCGCAGAAGCATCATCTGTCCAATTCACAAAAAGCCAGATAAACTGCTGTGTGAGAATTACAGGGATATATCACTAGTTTGTACGTCCTATAAAATCTTGACGAAAATTCTGGAAAATAGAATAAAACCGTACGCACAACGAATCATTGGCGAATATCAAAGCGGTTTCAGACCTGGTCGCTCCACAACCGACCAGCTCTTTACGGTCAAACTGATATTCTAGGGGTGCTGGGAATACAACGTAAACGTATACCAAATCTTTGTCGACTTCAAGCAGGCAGACGACAGTATAAATCATGGAGGACTGTACAACTTCATGCTGCAATTTGGTATACCGGGAAAATTAGTGCGACTGACAAAGATGACGATGACCAACTCCATCTCACAAGTCAGGACCCATAATAGACTTCCTGATCTATTTGAAACACGCACTGGTCTGAAACAGGGCGATGGACTGGCACCGACGCTCTTCGACCTAGCACTGGAATACGCTACTTGGGCTATGAATATGGACAACAGCTACTCATCAAGTCGACGTACGCCGACGACATCAACATTATGTCCCGAAGATTGGAAGACGCAGAAGTACTTCTGCATACACTCGATACCGCTACAAAAGAAGTTGGACTACGTATCAACGAGGGTAAAACTTAAATAATGATGCAATCGACGACAACGACACCTACACAATTGAGCATCAATGTGGGGGACCTCAACATCGAGTTCGTGAACGACTTCATATACTTGGGTTGCAACTTGTCAAGGAACGCCAACGAAATCAAGCGACGGATACAATAAGCCAATAAAACTTTTTTCTCGGTTCTCCTCATAATGAAATCGAAGCATGGGCACAGAAACACGAAGCTCCGCGTGTACAAAACCATTATACGACCAGTGCTATGCTATGGCTGCGAAGCATGGACCCTAACTCAAGCCTCCGGAAACATGCTAGACACTTTTGAACGTAAGGTTCAGCGGCAAATTTTCGGGGCTGTTTGCGATCGAGATAAATGGCGCATCCGATACAACCAACAACACCGCCCGTCCACACATTGGCGATAGCCTTAAATGGCCATAGATAAGCAATTGTCTTTAGCAGTAAGTAGGTTAGGTTAGGTGCAGGGGCTGTCAAGATAGATCACAGCACATTCAGACTGCAAATTGGGTCCGTCGTGATACTTCCAGAAACTCTCTATACCTTACCCTAAAATCAAGGTATTAAAACCAGCCGGTGCTAGCAATAAAACGATCGCTCTTGTCGTTTCGCATGAGTTACCACTGAGCCATCTTATGTTGGCCCTATCAATAGCGACTGACTTAGTTACCACTTTACATACCGCAAAAGGCATTTTAATACTGTCCCCAATTCCAGCTACATTACCGTTTTTGTCCTCACGCGCAAGCTCATCCGCTCTGCAGTTACCTACAAAGCCACTGTGTGTATCCAACAAAACGTAATGTTGAAAAAGCCGCCCAATAAAATGAGCGCTATGTCTCATCTCTCAATTTGCCCTAACCTTGTGGGGCATAGCGCATCAACTGTTCCACGTGGCCCAGTTGACGTTTCGTTGGCATAAACTGGTTTCGGGGAATGCAGTTGCCAGCATGCACATCCATGGCCACGAATTTCGGCCCCAACTCCATCGTTCGTCTTAGAGGCGTCCATGCAGATCAGCATGGAATTAGTCGTTTCAGGTACATTCTGAGCCCAGAGATTCCTAGATGGAATAAGGCAGATAAAGTTCCGATCAAAAGTTGTTTCGGAGAGGGAGATCCAGATTGCGCAGAATAGATGTATGCTCAGTGCTCCTCACGCGCCACTGACAAGTTTCGCGAAGGCGTAGTGCCGTATTGGCCGCCAGTTGTTTGCCAAGAATGTCTAGCGGGAGCAAGTTCAGTAGAATATCCAATCCGGCCGACGGAGTGGTTCTGAACGCCCCTGTTATGGCTAGCGCAGCCAGTCTCTCGCACCTTTCCCAGCAAGTTACAGTAGGCATCAACTTTACAGGCCGTCCACCACACGCTAATACCATGAAGTAATATAGGACGCATCACAGCTGTATACATCCAGTGTACCACCTTGAATTTGACCTTGTCAGTAAAAACCAATTCATTACCGTTCAGAATGGGAGGTGCGATATGACCCAGCGTGTGTGGTGAAAGTCACAAGCTCTGTCTTGTCCGGGTTAACACTAACCCCACAATGATATGCCCAATTAGATAGATTGGACAGAGCATTTTGTAGTACCTCACTGAGGAATTTTGAACTGCTGTAACTTTTTTAAAGGTAATTTTATTAATCGAAATAGCTACCAGCGGATGCGAAACACTTTTCCCTATGACATACAAACGCATTTATTGCTGTGTCGTAGAAGTCCGAGTTTCTGGTCCGAAGAAACTCCTCGAAGGCATCAAGATCCATTTTTGGATCGTTGTTCTCGATACATGAGGTCATGCGTTGTCACTTCATCTCTGTTGACTAGCCTACGTCGTCGAACTGTCAATTTCTGATGCATTTCCTCCAATTTAGCGGAGTATTTCTCAGCACTGATGGTTTCTCCAGGTTGCAGGAACGATAAATCCAGCTACAGACCACCAAACAGTCACCATTATTTTCCTTGTATGAAGGCTTGGTTTCGGCATGTGTCTTGGAGCCTCATCGGCATCTAGCCATTGGGCCGATCGGCGACGATTATCGTATAGTATCCACTTTTCATCGCAGGTCACAATTCGGTTCAAGAACGGTTCGTTTCTCTTGCCGGAGAGAATAGAACTAGAAATCTCCATTCGACACGCCATGCTTTGCTCGGTAAGAGCATGCGGAACCCACTTGTCAGGCTTTTCCACTTTTCCAAGTTGTTGCAAGTGGCGGCAAACTGTCGAATGGTGCACGCCCAATTTCTCCGCAAGATACCTTATGTTTTGGCGTGGGTCAGACTCCATTAATGCACGCAGCTCGTCGTTATCGATCGATAGTCCTGGGTTTCCACATGGCTCATTTCGAAGGTTCATATCTCCGGATCGAATTTTTTCGAACCACCGCTGAGTGGTTCGTTCGTTAACCGTATCACGTCCAAATACCCTATTGATATTCCTCGTTACTTCCGTTGCGTTTTACTATACTCTATTATTATTATATTCTGGGGGATTGCCGAAACAGACCACTAACGTTTGGATCCCTTTTCGCCCCCTCCCGGTCATCAGTGGTTTCCAGATGTCGACTGATAGCTGCAAATGTCATCTTCCCCGATTTTCATCTTGGCCAGATGAGCCTTAAAATTACCATGCCCTGTGACCAAGGCAGTTATCCAGCTTAGGGTACTCCGTTTATAACTAAGTACCTTTCTCGCTTCCCTGCCTAAAGGGCTGGTCATTGCATTCCGAGCTTGTTTGCAAGTGACTAGCTCCTGCCATCTTTGTTGATGCATGGAGTCCATCCACTCCCCAACCTTCGCTCCAATCATGCCGTTCCCCAGAGCAACTGTGGGTTCCGGGCCAATGAAAGTTGCCGCAGATCCCTGTTTTGCTAGGGCATCCGCCGCCTCATTTCCTATTGTACCTATGTGTGCTTTTACCTACATCAGCGTAACCTCATTTTCTGAGGCACACGTGTTGAGCTTCCGAACACACTCTAGTACCAGTTTAGAGTTTATGTTCGTCTGCTGCATGCGTCTGATCACCGATTGGTTGTCCAGTGCAATAAGGATTTTCTTCCCCCGCACCTGACCTTCAAGCAGGTGGTCCAACGCATGCAACAAGCCAAGCATCTCTGCCTGGTATACGGACACATACCCTCCTAGACTAAGCGCACATGGTAGGTTTAGCTCTTCAGAGTAAACCCCCGCCCCCGCTTTACCGTCCATTAAAGAGCCATCAGTAAAAATGCTGATGTCATTGTACATACACTCATTGTGTATGTTTCCATCTGCAATGTGAGTCTTGTGTAGTCTTTCAACTACCCTACGTATACTCATGCCTTCTACCGGCATTAGAGTCTCCCTGACCTCATCATGAATAATGTCTAGGATGCTTATGACCGCTGCTAGTTCCAAAGCGATGCCACATGGCATCCCTATCTATGCGTATTGCCGAAAGCGCCGCCGTTTTCTTTATAAATAAGTCCAACGGCGGCAGTCCCAGCACTGCCTCCATTGCTCTACTATACTATACTATACTCTAGATTAAATTCGTAAAGAAAAAGTAGCCGTTTTTAACTCGCTTCCATGTTCTTTTTCTTTTTTTTTTCACCATGAAGTGCACAACCGAAATGACTCCATAAGCCAAAGTAGCAGTATTTATACTTCAATATGTTATATCACTAGCGCCGCCTGATGGCAGTTTCATACATAAAAATCGTAGCCAAATTCATGTCATTGCAAAATCCGACATTTCATCTGCACCAACCTAATAATTTATTGATGACCAGATTCCGAAGAAGTGGAGATAATATCCCGCCTTGACGGGTGCCCCTACAAACGCGTCTACCCACAGATGCTGTGCCCAGAGTAGCACGAATAAGCCTCGATGTAAGCAACTTACATGTAAGCTTACAGAGCGACTCATCCACGTGTAGGCTCAAGAGTGCCTCAACAATCGCGCTGGGTCGGACATTGCTGAACGCGCCCTCAATATTCAAGAATACAGCCATGGTGAGTTCCTTGTCAGCGAGAGACTTTTCAATAAGGCCAACCAGAGAGTGAAGATCCGTATCCATTGATGTGCCCTTCCAGTAGGCATGCTGCGAAGCGGAAAAAAGACGTGACGGAATAGTACTTCGAAGATGTATATCATTCAGTCTCTCAAGTAATTTAAGTAAGGTAGAGGAGAGACTAATGAGTCTGAAATCATTCGGTCGCGCATGCGAACTCTTACCTGTTTTCGGGATGAAAACGACTAACACTTCGGTCCAGGTCCGAGGAACATGGACTAACTTAAGGCAGACTGTTAGAATGGCATTTAGCCATGGATACACCATATCCGAAGACTGCTGTAAATCCGCGAGAATTATGCCGTCGGGTCCAGCAGATTTGAAAGGATGGAAGCTGCCGATTGCCCACAGAATTCTTTCTTTAGAGAGGATGGATACGAAATCGCACGGCGCTCTGCTAGAGTAAAGCTATCCTCGACCGGCGAAACCGCGGAAATACCAAGAAAGTGCGAGTCAAGCAAGGACTCAAGAGTCTCCTTGCCCGAAGATGTCCATGTCCCATCTTGCTTTTGTATAAAGCTTGGCATTGAAGGGTTTGACGATTAGAGTCTGTAAAGTCTGGATGACTCACCAGACCCTTGAATTAGTTCGCAAAAACTCCTCCATGAATTACGTTTAGTCGCCCTTAATTCCTTCTTGAACGAGCTCAAATGTCTCTTGTAGGATTGCCAGTCTGACTCCAGACTAGTGGCCTTCGCCCTGTTGAAACTTTTCCTGCACACCGCTCTAAGTTCGGAGATACAGGCGTTCCACCACGCAGGTTTTCTCTTTCCTACATGTGAGCTAACAGGGCACGAAACAGATACTGCCGCGTTAATTGAACCTGTCAGAGTATGCACCAAGTCGGCCAGCTCCTGTACATTAGTGGCCTGACAGTAAGTAGGTATTGAAGGTATGATACCCTTTACGCGAAGCTTGAAAGGTATCATACCTTCGAATATGGCTAACCAAAGGCTGGCTTGTTTTAATATCACATGAAGACGTTATCTGAGATATAGAGCAGATATAATAGGCCAATTTAATCACAAAGTGATCTATCATAGGGGACGCCGCCATCTACGACACTTCTTAATTCGTTACTGGAACCATCAATAAAATTCACGCAAATATAACCAAACTAAATTACAGTGTAATTCGACAACCAATATAGAGCACAAAATGAAACATCTTCCGAAAAGTACGCTCATAGTAAATAAACCATGAGCATTTCGCCAACAACGTCAAAGAAGTTATTTATCCACAATCGAGACAAGCAAAGCCTATGGTACATCGTCAACATAATTATTACTTATTCAAAAAGATAAATTAATGTCCCTATAAGATCTCTGCCTGCTGCCTCTGTGCTGCCTGGTAGTCTTTCAAGACTACTTGGTCGTCAAGCCATCAATAAGACCATCGTTTCCTTTTCCCTATCTCTATATTATTTTCCGTGTGTCCTTGTGGGATATCAATACGTGCGGTATGAGGTCGTCAATTTATCAAACGTGTAATACGGAGACCGAATAAAACTTGTCAAGTACCACACAAAGGTATACATGCCAATAGGAAAATGAGTAAAGACGTAAGATGAATTGGAATGACAAATATTGAGGAGTAGATGGTTCGTTGTCATCTTCCGGAAAATACACAACCAGCGTGACTCTTTACTCTACATATCTGCGACCTTTTTTGTTGCCCCCCTTTGTCGATATCTCTAGTTTGCAGTGCTAAGTACATACATATAGAGTACATATGAACTTCTTTTAACCGGACAATAAGAAACAAACTTTCAGATTAAATAAATATCCGTACATTAATCACATGGACAAGAGCGCATTTGTCCTTATCAAAGTGTAAATCCTTTCATCCATATGCAACGTTCCCCAACATCCCGCCTTACACAAGAGAATACTCCGCAGTCCTGGCGACAATGCCGGTTGTCCGGGCGATGCGATGGTGGTGTCTATTTGATACGAGAACGATTAATGATGAGTCTGGTGTTCTTATAGATGCGAGTCAACCAGCCACGGCCAGAAGTGGAGGCAGTCAGCCAAGCAGCCGCAAGCAGGATTATCCCCCGTACACTTCTTGTCTAAAACTTACACGAGATACAACCAGGACACATCCTGCAAATCAGCCTCAGGCAAGAGGCAGTCAAGCCATCACAGCTATTGGGCAGACGCCCGTCCCAATACACTTTAAATGAATTCCCATGATCCCAAACGATATCCGAACACTGGACAGGATTGTAATTGCTTTTCCATTGCCATCATGGGGGAAGAATTTCAGACACAACAACACGACAATTATATGCTCAAACAGTTTGTGTCTTGCCGACACTATCACGACACAAGACAAAAGCCCTGCATCAACTTCGTTATTCTTATCAATAAGTCGTTCCTTGGAGGGTCTAATTAAGATGTTATCTCCGCAACTACTGCTCGTTGTGAAAATTCAGTTCTGAGATCCCTTAGTCTGTACGCCTAAAAGGATACTGATAGTTAAACGCACGTGAGAAAATTGATAACCTCTTCGGTACTTTGTTGTGGGGAAATTATGAGAGATAATAATGCGCAGGATCATGTTGATGTGGTGGCTGGAAGTACCTAGTACTGGAACGTTTCATTCAAGAATACACGATTGGAATAAATGGAAGTTATGTCTGGAAAGTACTAGGGAATCCATCGGAAATCCATTTGTTCCCAGATGGCACTGTAAATTGTCCATAAAAGGACAAGACGGCAAGAACTTGGTTGTTTATCAGGTCCTTAAATAACAACATAAGAAATTCAATACTGCATTAGATTCATTTTGTGCTCTTAGGAATATAACTTGAAGGAATGTAATGATGACTAATGCTGTGAAATTTTTATTATTTCTTTTTTAAGGGATGCTGGAGGTTAAAAAAAAATACACACAGGAACACGCTCGGTAGCTGTGAGTTCTCAGTCACCACTCTACGATGATTTATCTAGAGAACATGCGTTCGATGCCCGGCGCGCCAATAGTGACACAGAAAGAGCGATGATGTTCATTGTCACTTTAAGTCCTTCCCATGCAAGCACATTTGTCTTCAAGCTTTCTATGATTTGCTTTGAAAAATGTTTTCCTTATCGCTAGATTCAGGAGATACCCATATCTACCAGACAAATGCAAGAATACTCTTATTTTCTAAACCAAGGACTCAGAATACCATCAACGGTAGTCCTATGCATTCGCATCAATACTCCCAGACATATGATACCAATCTTGCTTAGATATCTCTTCACTGCCAAAAATGTAATCTTTCCTCACCAAAGAACTTAAAATGCTTTCATTAGTAGTGTAGTGCAATCGCCTCACCACCTCCAGTCATATGATACCAACTTTCCTAGATACCCTTTCATTGCCAGAAATGTCAATTTTCCACATTAAAGGACTCAAAATGCCTTCAACAGTAATCGAGTGCATTCGCCTCATGACCTCCAGTCATAGGTATCCATATTGTCAAGATATCACTTCATTACCAAGAATGTCCTTTTTTTCCTCATCAATACTCATCAGGACTCAAAGTATCATCAACAGTACTCCAATGTGCTGGCCTCAACGCCCCGATTCTGAAGATAACCGTATCTATCATGTTTGGTTTCTGTTTCATTTCATTATCATTTGATGAGAAAAAAAGGACATTCTTGGCACTGAAGTGATATAATAATAATAATATTTATTCGCTGTTCAGTATTGACAAAATTTTTTTTACAATAATATTCAGCTCGCTAGCTCGCAAAAGTTGGACTTGTGCGCGAGTGCGATGATAAGTTCATGAAAATTTTTTTTGCAGGTTTAATTCAGAAAAACAGCAGGATTGACTAAAAAATTTGGACTTAAAGCGATTAAAACTAATAGATTTTATAGTAAGAAAGAAAGAAAAAATTAGAATACAATTAGAAATTAGTCGAAAACAATAATAGCATAATTAATCCACCAAAGTAGTAGTATTTTAGCTTAAAAGAGTAGATTATAAACAATTTAAGAGATATAAATATAAATATAGAGAATATAATTAGGTTATACCTTAGACAGACGACGCACACGAATGATCATTCCCAATCGAATGATAATTCGATTTCATGTGTGTCTTGCGAATGATCATTCGAACATCGTCCGAATGATAATCCGTGAATTACAATTGGCATAGTAAACATAATTCCTTCTTTGTGTATGCAGTGCCACCTATCCGACAAATTATCATTGAGTATTAAAAATATGCACCCGTTGATATGCAATAGAAATAATATCCACTCGTTGCTAAGCAAAATGTTAACAATATTCATTCGAAAAATCAGTGCTAAGTCGATTTTTTAGTGACAGTTGGAACGACGTTCACATTAAAGTGTGTGTGTCTAATTCGTCATTGCCAGCAATTCATCATTCACCGAATGATCATTCGGTTGCTGTGTGTCTCTAAGGTATTAGGTTGTAAGGAATACATCTAAGTAGAGTTTATTATTAAATGAGAACTGTTTTAATTTCAATTTAAAATTATTGTTATTCAATGTTTCTTTTACTTCTGAAGGAATTTTATTAAAAATTCGGGGGCCTAATACTGAAAAATGCTTAGAGGAACTTGCCGTCCTACAACGAATAACGGCCATAAGACCAAGTAGTTACCTTCTAGTCTGATAGCCCGTGATGTGGGTTTCGAACTGGCTTTGGTTCACATGCATAAACTTTAGGCAGTTATATAGATAAATCTGCCTGATATTCATTACTTTAAATTCATCAAAAGCAGCCGATGTAGAGGAAAATTTTGACTTTTTTGACAAATTTTAATGATTCTGTTCTGTAGATTCTGTAGAGGCGCAATATAAGATGTAAGTGCTGCTCCCCAAATAATAATTCCATACTGAAGGATTGATTGGACCAGTGAAAAATAAACCATTCTTATTGTATTTGTGTCAATGTTATACAATATTTTAACCTTAAAAACGCGTAAATAGTTTGGCGGAGTTTTTGGGTTACTAGTGTAATGTGTTTCTTCCAGCTTAGATTTTGATCTATAATTACTCCCAAGTATTTATTTATTTATTTATTATTATTATTACATAACAGGAATAGATTCCAAAAATACGTAATGTGAAGAATACAAAAAAGAAAAAAAGTGTAATAGGAAAAATAATATATAAAAAAAAGAAACTTTACAGAAGAAGAAAGAAGAAAAAAAGGTGAAAAGCAAAATAACTTAAGGAGCTAGAACTTATATAAATAGAAAATAAGAAATAGTAATTCAAATGAAAAAGAAAATGTGACTTAGAACTATGTAGGCGGATAAACAGAAGACAAGAAATAGTAATTCAAAATTAAGAAGAAGCCGCCAAGATTTACAATAAGGCTAATTAATCATTTATTTCAGAAGAATCAAGTTTATGCAGCAAAGTACGTTTGAAGGTATAAAAAGAAGAGGATATAGAACCAAGCTCCAAACTATCAAAGTTTCTCATAGATCTCTGGAGTGGAGAGTTGATAAAAACAGAAAGTGAGGAATGAGGAAGATCAAAAACTGCCATCGATCGCGTGTTGTGGGAAGGGATCCTAAACTTAATGTCAGCTAAGAGACAAGAATTTAACAATCCATTACACAACTTGAAAAGAAAACATTGATCTAGGTATGTTCTTCTTTTACGTAGTGGCGATAAATTTAAAAAGCTGAGGCGGTCGGGGTAAGGGCGGTATGCAAGCTTGTATCTGAACATTAAGGTTCTAGTAAATTTTCTTTGAACAGTTTCAAGAGCTTCGCAAGAGACAGAAGTAGATGGAGACCAAACAACAGAGGCATATTCTAAGACACTACGTACAAGTGACACAAATAAATTCACACAGGTATGTATGGACCGGAAGTTACAGGAGCAACGTAAAATAAAACCAGCTAATTTAGATGACCTGTTGATAATATCAGAGTAATGGTCAGTGAAACGAAGTTTGGGGTCAAACACAACTCCCAGGTCTTTGAACGTAGAAACAGTTAGGAGAGGAACCGAGTTTATTTGGTATGAGAAAGAAATAGGGGAAGGTTTTAAGGAGTAAACCATTACAAAACATTTGGAAACATTAAGGTGTAAATCGTTTGAGCTACACCAAGTAGATAAAATGTTCAAATCAGATTGTAGCACGTTACAGTCAGTAAGACATGAAACCGCTGAGAAAATTTTACTGTCGTCAGCATATAATAAGAAGGGACAATTAAGAAGCGACGGAAGGTCATTCACGAAGAATGAGAACAATAAGGGACCCAGAATAGAGCCCTGAGGAACCCCAGATGATGGACAGAAAGAGGACGAAACTAAATTTTGGAAAACGACTCTAGATGACCGATCGTTGAGGTAAGAGCAAAGCCATACAACGAGGAATGAAGGAAAACCAAGAGCGATTAACTTGTTTAGCAAGATTTGGTGATTGACAGTATCGAAAGCCTTAGCAAAATCTGTATAAATGACATGAACGTCGTTATGATCATTAAAAGATTTAGCAACGTAATTAACGAATTCAACCACATTGGTAAGTACAGATTTATTTTTGCAGAAGCCGTGCTGTTCTGGACAAATAAGACAACAAAATTATCATAAATGAAGTTGTACACAATCTTCTCAAGGATTTTGGAAACAGATGATAATAGGGAAATAGGTCTGTAGTTAGATGCAGAGCTAAGGTCACCCTTTTTGGGTATTGGAACAACAAAGGAAGATTTCCACTGTATTGGAAAAATACCTTCCTGCAAGCTCTTGGTAAACAGAATGGCGAGAGGAGCAGATATGGAATTATTGGTCTGCTTTAGAAAGGAATTAGGAATGCCATCCGGTCCTGAGGAAGAACTATTTTTTATGGAGGAGATAAGAAAAGATACATACGACGGCAGAACAGACTGGGGTAGATGCAACGACAGCCTATCGAGAGCATCAACAGGTGGACAAGAGGATGATAATGACGACTGAGAGAAAATACTTGAAAAGAATGTTGCAAAAAGCTCACAAATTTCGTTAGGTGTATTAGCAGTCATATTGTTGTACGAAAGCAGCGAAGGATGGCTGGAAGAGGATCTCATATTCTTCACATAGGACCAAAAAGGCTTGCTTTCGCTGGATCTCAAACTATTTTCCACACTTTCGTAATAAGCAGAACGCGCAACTATAATAAGTCTTTTAATTTTAGTTCTAAGATAACGAAACGCTATACTGTCGGATTGGCGTCTGAAGCGTTTAAGACGAGTATGGACACGCTTCTTTTTACGGATCAATTTGTGTATTAGCGGAGTAAACCAAACTGGACCTTTCCGGGGTTTATAGTTAGATAGTGGAACAAACTCATATAAGATGTTGTACAGGATAGAGTAAAAGGTTGTCACAGCATTCTCACAGTTAAGATCCTTCAGAATGAAATACCAATTGATTTGACTCAGCCTTTCATTAATAGAAGCGTAATTAGTTTTCCTAAAGTTAAGTCTAGAATGATAAGTCTGTGAGAGAGGGGGTGACAATTTAATATTGATCTCATGAGCAATAGCCGGATGGTAAGGATCACAAGGAACATAAGCAGGAGTAGGAAACGAAGACGACAGACAAGACAAGGGAAGATTACTTAACACAAGATCGAGAGCACGATCCATAAAGTTCAGAGTTAAGTTGAATTGTAAAAGGTTACAGAATTCCATGAAGGATGTGAGCGACCTTGACATGGAAGAAGAAGTCAGAGGAAGACCTGGCCTATCAGGCCATCTAACATTGGGAAGATTGAAATCACCACAGATTAGACAACAGGAATTAGGAAATAGAATATTAACAGTATCAGATAAGTGATCAAAGAGACTATCATAAACAGCAAATGTGGAATTACAGGGGACGTAGACACAAACAACCACAAGTGATGTGGAGGTAGAAGTGGGAATATTAACGGTAACGCAATCATAAGGCTGAGAAAGGCTACAGGAAACAAAAGAACATTCAATGTGGTTCTGGATAGCAACTAGCGCTCCACCACCATTTGTCAGTCCAAGTAATTCGAAGTTTCTATCACAACGGAAGATTTGATACCCCTCAAGAAGTTCCCTACTGTTGATAGAAGGGTTTAACCATGTTTCGGTCAAACAGATAATGTCATGAAAAGATGTAAGGGCAGAAACATTTAAAAGTTGAAGCTTGGTGCGTAACCCTCGCACATTTTGATAATATAGAGAAAGTGAAGACGAAGAATTATTTAGGTTATGACTCTTACTGTACTTATTTTGCATTATTTTGGAATCGTTGGTACGCGTTGTCGTTGAAAATTTCGTTTAGTGAATTCCTTCAAAAGAATTCCCGGAGGCCAGAAAGATGCCTGGCATGGCATTTGCAGATCATGTGGAATGGTTACCTTGAACGAAGATACCATCTTGTCGGGAATGTTCTCCTTGGTCAGTTTCTTGCATGTTAGTAAGACAGGTTCAAAACCAAGCTGGTTGATAATGTAGCGCTTGATTTCTTCTTCTGACGTATCGTAAGACAGTCTCGACAGAAAAATTTGTTTAGGTGGAGAGCAAACACGCAAAAAACTTTTGGGGATGGCTGAGATGGTAAGGTCATCGCTAGCTGACGTTGTAGCACCTCTAGTAGATAAGTCAATAGAAGGCGGAGCGGATGTTTGCTGCACAGATTGTTTTCTGGAGTTGATGATCATAGAGGAATCAGAAGTGTTGGCAATAGTTAGTGCGGGGGCTAATATTGCAGATGTCAAAGTTGATGGTAAGTTAGTACGGTGGTTGTCCTTTTCCGAAGATGAAATATTCGGCAAACGGTCCGTAAGCGTGTCAGACTGGGACTTAGCCCTTGATCGGGAACGAGTCAGAACACCGTCGTTTAACAAGCCTTGGTTTACAGATGATAAGGAGGCATCAGCTTCGTTACTCCCAGTAGCCGGCAAATGCTTATGAGTATATGCAGTAAACTTAGCCTGCAGCAGGTTAAGCTCTCTCTGGAAATCGTCTAGGGAAGAAGGTTGAGGCTGTATTGCTGATTGTTGGAGCTGAGGCTGCTTAGATGGGCGATGATGAGATTCTTTCGTCAAATCAAATTGATTATCAGCCAGACCAGTGATAGGCGGAATCAACAGCGGTGCAAACTCATCTCGGGTAGAATGAAGTTTAGACAGTATGGCAGTCAGGTCGGTCGAAATCGTCTCGACCATTTGATTGGCATTCAAGAGTTTTTGAACGTAAATTGCCATAGATGTAGAACGGCAATTTAGACAAAACCAATAGAGGTAGCCTCACGAATGACGTCACCTACTGTTCCAGATAGGCCAACACATTTGCAGTGGAAGGATTTACCACAGAATCCACCGCATAAAATAGCTGGTGTCTTGTTGGCCTTATCAAAACACGATGTTGCCGAGCAGTCAACCATGTTGATAGAAATAAAAAAAGCAACTAAGAAAGTTCCGATTAAAAAGACGATACTTTAAAATGCACTGTCCGATCCTGCTTAGTTCGATATTTGAAAAAGTTCACTTTTTACCCAGGACACAAACCAGACACAAGTAAATACTTGAAAAAGTTTTTCACTAAGCTTTTTGGATATATGTAAATAATACAAATGTCAAAAAATTTTCTTTTTCAGAAATAATTAAATCACAAAATGTGCGCAGAAACAATGAACTCCACTAAAAATCACTACACAGCACGCAGTCAAAATAGCGAAGGAAGCGATTAGATTTAAAAAAGCACTATCTCAGTCAATAAAACTACTGTTTTTGTGAAATTTTGGTGGAGCGAAGTACGCGGCGGTATTGATGTGTAATAGTGCTTAGGCGGATACGGCGGTACTTAACATATTCAAGTTGAGATATGGATCTACCGTTCACTGCTAGTTTAATAGTTGGAACATTGTATCGATTACTGCAACTAGTGAAGGCTATGAAATTAGTTTTGTGTAGATTCAAAGCCAGTTTATGGTTGCAGAGCCAATTGTAAATTTTTTTTACAACCCCTATTAGCTTTCTGCTGAAGATTTTCCCAGCTATGTCCTTTGAATAGTAATACAGTGTCATCAACGTAAGCGACAATATTTCCCCTAAAGTCACTATCCACACTGAAAAAAATAACGTACATACATTCAATGTATACCGTTTATAGAGCCTAATTTCATTGTCCGTATGAACAATTCATTGTTATAATGAACTTTTCGCTATCTAAAATTCACAATATTATGTATAAGCCGTTCGTACATAAATATAATGAATCTGACTTCATAAAGGTAGCCGTATTTTAGGGTCTTGTTTTAAATTGTTCATATATCTAATGAACTCATTCAAAGGAATAATGCTTAATTCATAAAAATGATGTACTAGTTCATAAGGACAGTGAATGCATCCATAGCGACAATGAACAAGTTCATAAGAACTAGGTTTTACCGTTTTTTAAGTACGTGCGATCACATCGTTTTTCGATTTCGCGAATTCAACTTCAGCACTGGTTTGTGTAGTGTTTGAAAGTATAATAAGTGAAGTGATTGAAATCGTTAAGTAGTAAATTACGTGTGAAAGTGCCGTAATCAAATTGGTAAGAAAAGAAATAAAAATTGATTGGGAGTAGAAATAAAAATAAGAAAATGAAGTGTTTTGTTTGCCGGGATGTATTCAATTCCGTGTGTAATCAAGTATTTTATTTTATTGGGAGCTTCGCTTGCAGTCGTTGGGAGTCATATTAATCGATTCCTAAGGGTGCGTTTTAATAAGCCGCGACTGAGCGACTAAAAATTAAACTATCGTAACGGAGCACTGCTCGCATTAATTTTATGTGTAAGGACAGTCGAACATCTGCATCTGATGATCCGCTCTACTTTAAAATATACATGATTAGTGCTTCGTTATGATGGTTTTTTTTACAGTTGCAAATGTAAATCGCTCAGTCACGGCTTAGGAAAACAAACCTTACAGGTTTCTTGATTAATATATCAGTTTGTTTTAGCTCAACTTTAGCCACGTGATCAACGATTATTGAAAAAATATCAATAAATACAGACTGACATTTTTCACTCAATCGAAAAAATTTAGAATTCTGCTGCTGAAAATTTGTTATAACATAACGCTAGAAAATCGCATAATCAGAAAACTTGCAGCGGTTGTTTTTACATATCAATTAGCATCAGAATTAAAATTGTGATATCAGATAATCGACATGACGAATCGTCAACAATTTCTCAAAATGGTAGCTTCTCTCATTCAGTTTACTACTTTGCCTTAACCCCTAGCGGGGCATAGCGCGTCAACTACTCCTGCGCGCCATCGTACTCTGTTCTGGGCAATGGGACGCAACTCCCCAAAAGACTTACCCAGTACCTGACACTCCTTTGCCACAGATCGACGCCATGTGATTCGAGGACCCCCTCTTGGTCGGCCTTGGTTGGAAATGGGGTTCCATTTCATGGCATGCATAGCAATGCAGTTATCACTCTTCCGCAATGTGTGACCTATCCACTGCCATTTTCGCCTGCGTATCAATTCGTCGATTGGCATCTGACCCGTACGCCGACTTAGCTCTTCATTTGATATTGTTTCGGGCCAGAAAATTCTTAAAATTCGACGAAGACATGAGTTGACGAAAACTTGCAGCTTTCTGGTAACTCCTACGGAAACTTTCCATGTACTGCTCCCATACAAAAGCACTGATAGTACCAGGGAGCGAAACAGGCCCAGCTTGGTCTTGATGCTGAGATAACTGCTCTGCCAGATTTTGGACAGCATGCCGTATGCGCGTTTAGCCTGGTTGATACGACGAGCGATGTCCTGCTCCGTACCACCATTTTCGGCAACAATGCTACCCAGGTAGACGAAGTTGTCCACCTTCTCCACAGGCTGCCCATTAATATTGATGGCAATAGGTGTCGGATTTCTTTTTCGCAACGGCGGGCTAAGAACCTTGGTCTTGTTGGTATTAATCTTTAGCCCAACCTTGCTTGCCTCCCTCTCGAGATCTAACGCCATTGCGGACAGATCCATGATTTTGTGGGAGAGTAGGCATATATCGTCAGCGTAGTCAAGATGTTGTAGATAAGATGTCAAAGTCCATTGAATTCCTCTGTCGAGTCCGGATAGGGCTGCATGCAACACATCGCCGATCACAATGAGGAATAGGATCGGTGAGAGGATGCACCCCTGCCGAACTCCACTGCGAATCTCAAAGTCCCCCGACACCTTACCTTTATGCATAACGCGTCATTTCGCGCCGTCATAGGTTGCCTTAATAATAGCCACAAGCTTCTCAGGGATGCCTCTCCTGTGCAAGGCCGCCCAGATAGAATCCCGGTTCACACTATCGAAAGCCTTTTCGAAATCGATGAAAAGCAAGTGAAGCGGAGAATCGTATTCAGCGCATTGCTCGATGATGATTCGCAAGGTGTTAATGTGATCGACACAGGAGAATCCGGATCGAAAGCCAGCCTGCTCTTCATCAATTGTGCTTTCTAAGTGGGCCTTTAGTCTTTCCAGGACTAGCTATTATCTTGGCAACGGCAGGAAGCACACAAATGCCTCTCCAATTATTACAGTCTGTGAGGCTACCCTTCTTTGGAAGTTTGATGATCAAACCTTCCTTCCACTCAGTGGGAAAGGTCTCTGTATTCCACGCTTTATCAACAAGTGGGTGCAGCAAATCGGCAGTTACGCTTGGCGCTGCTTGATAAAGTTCGGCAGGGATGCCGTCAAGTCCGGCGGCCTTTCCTCGTTTTAGTGCAATAATTGCAGTGACTATTTCCTCTTTAGTCGGGGCAGTGGACCGTATACGCACATTTTGATGGTTAGCTAAATTATCTATATGAGGGGGAACTTCACCAGAGGTTACACGGTTCAAGACCGCGGCGAAGTGTTCTTTCCACCGCCTCATTTGATCTTCTTCCAAGATAAGTAGCTTTCCATCACTATCTTTCACCGGATGTTGGCAGGAGTTACGACCACCTGTAAACTCCTTGATGACACCGTAGACGGCGTTTAAGTTGTTACTTCTAGCGGCTTCTTCTGCTGACGCTAAAAGAGAATTGGCATAAACTCTTTTATCGCGTCGCACACTACGCTGAACTTCTCGAGCTTTCTGACGGTAAAGGAGTTCGATGCTGCTTCGATTGTCGTCTGATGCTGCAGCCAAACGAACTTTCAGCTCCTTTCTTTCAACAATCCGCTGCCATGAAGCGTCGGACATCCAGGGCTTATTCCGGCAATCCGGGTTTGGGCCAAGGATGGTATTTGCGCTATCAATGTACGCATTTTTTATGGCATCCCAGTTTTCGTTTATGTCACAATCTGGGTGACTAGTTATCTCAGCCACTTTTTGCGCAAGATGGTCATTATATTGTTGTAAGACAGCTGGATTTTTTAGTCGAGCGGTGTTGAATTTGCGGGGCCTGGATCTTTCGTCGCTGGGGTGGCGCACGGCTGCAATACGCAATCGAACATTAGCGATCATAAGATAATGGTCTCTTCCCATCCCAATATCGGCACCCTTCTTGTTTCGCACGTCCAGGAGGCAACTCTTGAATCTTTTACTAATGGCAAAATGGTCGATTTGATTTTGTGTTCTGCGCCGATCAACAGAGGACCAACTGATTTTGTGGTGGTCCTTATGCTCAAACATAGTACCACCGATGAAGAGACTGTGAAAGTTGCAGAACTCTACAAATCTTTCACCGTTGTCATTACGATCACCAAGACCGTGTCTCCCCATCACATGTCTGAGCCCATAGTTATCAGCGCCAACTTTCGCATTCAAATCACCCATAACCATTATAATGTCACCTTTAGGTGTTCTGCTCTGAACGGCGTTTAGTTCTTCGTAGAAGGAGTCTTTTGCCAAGACATTGTCGGGTTCAGTAGGGGCATAACATTGTATTATTGAGATGTTCCTCATTTTGGTCCGGAACCTGGCGGTTAAGACCCTGTCAGAGACCGGTTCCCAGGATAAGAGACAGTTTCGCGCGGCTCTGGTTAAAAGGAGCCCCACACCTGACTCACGACGACTACCGGTAGCTTTACCGGAGTACAACATTACAGTGCTGCCCGTTGAAGAGATGAATTCTCTGCTGTTCCACCATCTTATCTCACTAACTCCTAAGATATTTAATTTGTACCTCAGAAATTCACTCTCTAATTGAAGAAATCGTGCGTTCTGGGGACCTTCTGATCCATTGTCCAGGAGAGTACGCACATTCCAGAATCCAATCTTTGTCATTGTACCATAGCTAAAAGTCGTAACCGTTGAGTCAGTCCTTATCCGAGGCATAGTTGACGTTTCGTTAGCATATAAAGATTTCGGATAGTGCAAGTTGCTGGCATACACATCCTGTCCTTTGATTGTCGGTTTTAACGACAGGCCCTCGAAGGGAAAGGCCGTGGTATTTTTTTCACACCCCACACCACAGGAGTACCTCAACCAAATCATCGCACCGCCATCACTGGCGGTGACCACTGCCGTTCCAGGGGGCGCCCACGCGGAGGACTATGGAAGAGGAGTTTTTGCCCCCCGTTTTTGTTAAATGTTCTTCGTTCAATAAAGAATCGTTTTTTTGAGTGTGAAATTTGGATAAAAAGTTGGACCTGAAATCAGAATCTATCGACTGATATGACTCATCGACTGCAAATGACAAAAAATATTAAAAACTGTGTATTGAGGCTCCAAGATTGCTGGATTAAAATACTAAAAAATTATTTGCGCTTTCAGTGGAGAACATAACGATCGATATTTTGAAAATTATGAAAGTACATCATATTGAAAGATTGCTGAGATCTTTCGATACCGGAACTCAAATTTTATTTGAAAGTCAACTCGAAAAATGGAGGGAGAATATAGGACATCCTCCATACAATTATGATCCGCTACGACAGTGTATGCTCTATCGGAAAGATGGATTCACTGGCATAGATACCGCATCTGTTTCCTCCTGCTCTTCCTGCCGTTTATCACCGTATTCACGACCTTTATCTACTGAATCTCCGCAAGGCAAAAGTTTTACCCTCAGTGACATATTAAATGAATCCAAAAAGGGTCAACTGCTGGTGGAATATTATAATGAGCGGAAACGATTCAAAGACGAGCACAGAGCTGCATCAATTAATATAATCGCACAATATTTTCATCAAAAAGACAGAAATTTATCACTGTTAATTTCTTACAAATTGGTAGAAGAAATTCTGAAGAGATTTCCTTCAGAAAAATTGGTAAGATTTCTTAGATTTTTTCAAGGTATATTCGGACGGTCTCTAAAATTGCCGGATGTAGTAAATTATAATTAAATGCAATATTAACTATTTGTAAAATAAAAAACGAATTATGTAATCACAGTGAAGTATCACGTAAATAAAGCTATTTTCTAGAGCGACTGACTTGTACCTCTATATTCGCAAATTGTAATAATTGCAAAATAATTTATTCAAAATTAAACTTTACTCCAATAGGAATATTTCCGAACTTCTAAAAGAGGCAGGATCTACAACAAAAATTCCAACATAAAATCTGCTGAAAAGCCTCTGTTAAAGGACTTCCAAAAAATCGGCAATGACGAGACATTTAATGTTAGACAAGAGGCAATCGGTACATTAATGTAACGTAAATTATGTAGATCAAAAATTAATCCATTTCAAAATTGCAGAAAAAGACGCTGAAATAGTAAAACGGTCATTGATGTAATATAAAGGGCAATGTAAATGTATTCTGAAAAGTTAACTTTATAATATAAAGGTGGAATCAGACAAGCTGGAAAATTTGCCATTTTGATTCCTACGCTAATTTACATACCCGGTTAGCGTAGGAATCAAAATGTAACATATTTTCTACGCTAAAGGATTTCATATGTCAAAATTTTTAAGTAAAAAATATGTAGATAATATGTTATATATAGGTAATTCATTAGCATAGAAATCTAGCATGCAAATGACAAATTTACCAGTGTGTCTGATTCCACCTTAAGAAACTTACTATTTTCACATCTTATCATTTGAACCTATCTTTTTTCGAAATTATTATGGAATTAACGAAACAATATAATATTAAATTTAAAAGCCTGTTCTAAGTTTTACGTTTATGTCATCAAAATGTTGTTAATTTTGTAAACTACTAATCTAATTTTGCATTTTTTCAACATTAAATGGAATTAAATAATAATAGTAGTACATAAAACGCTACCAAATACAAAATTGTTCTCAAAAGTTTGTCGTAAGCTTTATAGGTATATTATATTATTAACATATGTATATTAAACATATAATTGTAATACAAAAGTGTAATTTGAAAGCCTAAAAAAATTTACATTTTACGATATGATTAAATTTCTATTTTCACATCTTTTCAACTGCAACTTATTTTTTTCCTAAATTAATGGAATTAGAAATAAAAAATGGCGTAATGTAAAATTGAATTTAAAAGCCTGTTCTAATTTTTTTATTTACATAAAAGGAACTTAGCTATTTTATTTAGTACTAATTTTATTTAAATTTTTTCCGAAATTCAATGGAACTACGGAAAAAAAGGCCTTTCAATAAAATGACACAAAGTTGCTTTCAAAAGCCTACTGTAGGTGTTATATTTATGTTATAAGGAAATGCAAAATTTGTGTTGAATTCACTCACTGAGCTCTACATTCGAAATTAGAAGTTGAGAAACATTGTTCAATTGTATGGTATTAATTAAATACAAAAAAGTCCTGCCTATTTTATCAAATGTTTTCTTTTTTATCAAATATAGACATAATCCCGATGAAACATTTTCATATATTTTATGATTAATATGAGTGAAACCAATAATCTTGTTCATAAAGTGAATGAAAGAATTGATTGGTTCAATAATTAAATTCATACAAACAAGGAAAAGGATTCATAGTCACAACTAATAAGTTCGTCAATTTGATGAATGGTTTCCATACTCCCAATGAATCTTTTATTGAGAAATCCGAGCCATGATCTTTATGAACGACTCATTGTGACAATGAACAAGATTGTTCGCTGAAAAGCTATGAATTTTTCATAGATTCCACGAACTTGTTCATTGTATCTACATAAGTCTTTCGTTAAATGAATGAAAATGCTACATTGTCGCCATGTATTTGTTCATAGATTTTATGAACTATATTCATTCTCCCAATGAATCTTTCTTAGAAAGTCGCATTTCGGGGTTTTAATAAATGAAGATTCATTGTCACAATAAATAAAATTATTGGCTGAAAAACTATAAATTTTTCATAAATAAAATGAACTTTTTCATTGTATTAACGTCCTTTTTTCGTTCAGTGCAATTCCATTTTACATAGTATTAATATATATATTGAAGAGGACCGGCCCCAATACAGTGCCTTGAGGAATACCACATTTGACTTCAATTGGTTCACTAAATATTGTCCCAATTTTAACTTTTTGCTGACGACCACTAAGATAAAAGCAGAATAGAGCAATAATATTATCGGTTAAACCTATAGATTTTAGCTTGCTATGAAGGATATTATGATTGACGGTATCGAAAGCTTTTTTTAGGTCAAGTAAAACAGCTATTGCCTTTTCCTTGTTATCCATAAATTTATTTAGAAAATCAGTCACACGATACGAAAGTAACTGGTGTCTCGAGATCAACTCCTATATGAAGGGCAAGATCTAGTCTATGAAGACGAACACGACAATTAGCCATTCTTCGCAGATAGTTTTTACGTTTCCGGCGTTGTAAACGCGTTTACCGGTGCTGATCTGTGTCCCGAGATTGCTCCCTTAAGCGGTAAGATAGATTTTCGCGACGTTGAGCACGCAATCTTGTGGCTCGCAAACGCTCTTGGTTGCGGTAATCTACGTCTAGGCGACTGATAGCATGTGCCTCAGTATCACGATCTTGTTCTCTACGACGATAGGCCGGGTCGGTTCGTCGCAGCGCGTGATGCTGCGCATCCCTTTGTCGCTCTTGTGACCTAAGTAGAGGGTTAGAACGCATTAAGCCATGAGAAACAGTATCCCGTTCTTGCTCCTTCATGCGATATGCAGGATCGAGTCTTTTAGAAGCTCGATTTTCTGCATCCCTACGTTGCTCTTGCGAGCGATAGATTGGATCGGAACGCATTACGGTATGGGCATCCGTATCCCATTCCTGTTCCTTCAGACGATATACAGGATCGAGTCTCCTAGAATCTCAATTTTCTGCATCCCTACGTTGCTCTTGCGAGCGATAGATTGGATTGCAACGCATTACGGTATGAGCACCCGTATCCCGTTGTTGTTCCTTCAAACGATATGCAGGATCGAGTCTTTTAGAAGCTCGATTCTCTGCATCCCGAAGTTGCTCTTGCGAACGATAGAGTGGATCCGAACGCATTACGGTATGGGCACCCGTATTTCGTTCCTGTTCCTTCCGACGATATGCAGGATCGAGTCTTTTAGAAGCTCGATTTTCTCCATCCCTACGTTGCTCTTGCGAGCGATAGATTGGATCGGAACGCATTACGGTATGGGCACCCGTATTTCGTTCCTGTTCCTTCAGACGATATGCAGGATCGAGTCTTTTAGAAGCTCGATTTTCTGCATCCCTACGTTGCTCTTGCGAGCGACAGAATGGATCGGAACGCATCACAAAATGGGCACCCGTATCCCGTTCCTGTTCCTTCAGACGATATGCAGGATCGAGTCTTTTAGAAGCTCGATTTTCTGCATCTCTACGTCGCTCTTGCGAGCGATAGAGTGGATTGGTCCTCCTCTCAGACCTTCTCCTGAGGTCAATAGCCCGCTCTTGTGACCGGTATGCTTGACCTTCACGCCGCCGTCTGGCTTTGGCTATCCGGTCTCCTTCGCGTATCTCATCGGAGATTTCCACACGATTTTCACGCATGCGAAGTCTTGCAGAGCTACGGCGTTGAGCATCAGAAACTTTTCTTAATTTCGGCATAATAAACTTTTGCCGGTTTTCTTTGTATTGCCGAGTAGAACGGAATATGCCAAAGAAACGAAAAATGGAAAACAGAAAAATAGGATAGCGAAAAAATAATTAAATTTGGAATGGAATGTGTTGTCTTGAAATAGTGTCTGCCTTTTTGTTTGGCTACCATATAAACTGGGGTATTGGTCTTTAATTAGCACTTACCAAGTACACTTTGTTTCCAAGTTACTCACTTTTTATGCGTTATTTAACACAGTCACTTTATTAAAATTTATTTTAAACAAAATCACCGGATTTAATAACCCACCCACAATAACCCACTGTACGTTAATATCAATGTGTAATCTAACTATTTAATGCTCCACGGACACTTTCTTAATGTTAGTTATACGCTTTGTTTCACAGTCACTCACTTTTTATGCGTTATTTAACAACTCACAGACACTTCATTGAAATATATTTTAAATTAAAATTTTATCTATTATTAATATTCCACAGACACTTTATTAAAATATATTTTAATCAAAATCACAAGATTTAGTAAACCACTGTTCATATCAATGTGTGTAATGTATACTGCACGGACACTTTCTGATCCGATGAAGCGATCTCTTAAAGATTTCAATACAGAATGAATACATTAAATATTCTACTTTCAACATTTCATTTCAAGTGACAAAGAAATTAAAAAAAATCTCCACGCACCAGACTAGACTAATTTCTTTACTTGAAATTAAATGATAAGAAAGAAAATGAAAATCGAGTCAGTTTGTACTTAAGCATTTTATGGATTCTTAAGAGAGTCTGTACTTCAGAATTTTATTTTCTTCATTGATTAAAATGCATTATCCAACACTTCGTAAACTGAATTTTCCACAAAACCACTGGATTTAATAAATAGTAATAATTAAATACTGTATGTCAATATCAGTGTATGTAATGTCATTTTGAATAAGTACAAATCTGTAAACTTGGGATTATCCGCGTCATACACTAAACATTAGTTACGAAGATGCAAGGCCTAATGAGTGCTTATATCCGTATGAAACCACTAAGCTTGCAGAAATTAAAACCAGACATATATAGGAAACTCACTTTTAACGCATATGGTCGTTACCAATGGGTTCTTTTGGTATCACCAGTATGTCTGTACAAGTCTAGTATATACACGCTTCGGCCTGGTATTGTATTCAAATTGTCAAGACGAAAATTGGCTATATAAAGCTCATGTTTTACAGTAAACAAATTGCGATTATGCGCAAACTTAGATTAGATATGCATTGATTTCAATCAGATTTCATATAGACATACATATGTTTGAAATCATAATAATTTAACGAATTCAAGCTTATGAACTCGGCGAAAAAAAAAATATTGTTCAAAACCAACCGGCCATATAAATTCCATATCCCCTACACACCAAATCCCCGGCATAAAAAGCTATAAATTTATTTGAGATTCGTTTTCGCTCTGTGAGCATTGGTTTCAATATTCAAATCGCGTCTTTACAATTGTACATACATACCTTCCCATGTGTTCTGTGGAAGGGAAGGGGTTCCTTGGTTGGATATGGCCTATTTTCAATACCAACCAACTAAAGTAGATCTTACTACCAACATCCGACCAAATATTCAAGTCGCTAGCTTCTTTCTATCGAAAGTTATCGGAGTTAATTGAATATTTCATTTGACATTTGTAGGAGAGGTAGGCGTTTCTTTGGCCTGATTATACAAACCTTACTTAGGTTAGGTTAAGGGGCTGCCGTGCTACACACAGCACACATCTTACTTAAACTACAGCAGCTTTTCGTCTGAAGTTTACATGCCAAAAATCAGCTCTCCACGTCAATTGGTTCAAGAGTTATAGACAAAAAAAAACGTGAAAAGTAGGGTAATCTGAGATATTTGTAGGGGAGGTAGGCGCTTCTTTGATCTGATTATGCTTATATTACTTAAACTAAAGGAGCTTTTAATCTGAAGCTTACATGCGAAAAATCAGCTCTCTACGTCAATTGGTTCGAAAGTTATAGACAAAAACCATAGCTTTATTCTATCGTAAGTTATCGCTTATTTTAAGTTCCATTTGTAGGGGAGGTAGGGGTTCCTTGGGTCGGATCTGGCCTATCTTTAATACCAACTAATTCAATCTTACTTTAAACATTTTACCAAAATTTCAAGTTGCTGGCTTTATTCTATCAAGTTATCGCTTATTTGAAGTTTCATTTGTAGGGGAGGTAGGGGTTCCTTACGTCGGGTCTTGTCCATTTTCAATATCAACTAAGTAGATCTTACTGGCATCATTCTAACAAATTTTCAACTTGCTAGTGTCATTCTATTGAAAGTTATTGTAATTGAAGGGATATTTAATTTTTTTTAATTTGTAGGGGATGTAGGCGTTCCTCTGATCTGACTACGCCCAATTTACTAAAACTCAAGCAGCTACTCATTTCAGAGCTACATACCAAAAATCAGGTATCTACGTCAATTGGTTCAAAAGTTATAGACAAAAAACCTGAAAAGTAGGGTAGTACGGGGCTCTTTGTAAGGAACTTGCCGTTAGTTTTCACCTGATCGATTCTGTTTTTTCAGGAGAGTATAAGATTGCGCTCACAAGCAATCTACCAAAGCTAGAGCTTTTCATGTTTATTTAATCGGGAGTTATAGATACATTTAACTATTTTACATATGTAGGGGAGGTAGGCGTTCCCTTAGCCTGATCATGCCCATTTTCAATACCATTCAACTAGATCACACTGCCAACATGTGACCAAAATTTCAAGGCTCTAGCTTTATTCTATCGAAAGTTGTCGTGCGAACGGACAGACAGACAGACAGACGGACAGACGGACAGACAGACAGACATGGCTTAATCGAATCAGGAAGTGACCCTGATCATTTATATATATATACATTGCTATACCTCCGGAGCCTCCTTTAAGGCGTTACATATTTTCGTCGTGACAAAAACAATATACCCTATACTAAAAGTCTAGGGTATAAAAATAGGTTACTGATACCGAGACATCGTTTGCATTGTTACTCGTACTTCATAGACACAGATTAACTTTTTAGTCGCTTTCTACGACATGCCGGGGAAGGGCTGTGTAATGATTCTATCGCCCGATCTGAGTTAGAAGGGCCTCAGTTAACCCCTTTGCGAGATACATAGGAGTACATCAATATGCAAAAAAGGAAACTCTCTTGCAATATCTAGCAACAAGAAATATTGTTTGTTCAGTTTAATAAATTCAGTTAACTTTTTCGACCCATTTCGATTTGATTTCCAAATATAATATGTTTAAACTTTCTTATATTTATAGACTAATTAAACCTCGCCTTTAGCAAATCACAGTACCAATACGAAAAGCCATACTTGTCCCTACAATTAAATTCCAAAGAAAGCCAGAAAGCGGCACTTAAATGTTCCGCAACAAACTGCTTCAAGCATACAAAACTCTCCGCAAATTCAAATTATTTAATTAATGTTCCGGCATCTTTGGAATCTGTTCACTCCGTGTAATTTATAGTGAACAATATTTCCACTTTCCACTGATTACGTCTCCGTATTTATCATTGTCATTAATTTATTGGAGTAATAAAAATGAAATCAATAAAATTTATTGAAAAACTTGCCTCGACTTGACTGCTGATTGGAACTCAAAAAAAAATATTTGTTTTGCGGAGAACATCGGTCTGGAAATCCATCTAATGATGACTCCACACCACCGCCTCCTCAGATTACAATCCCATTTAGACATTTGCCGAATTCAATTTAATCGCTAAGCGGCTATAAAATTGGAAAGCTACAAAGCAATAAAAAGCGAAAGCTGAAATATGTATGACACGTTAAAGGTGGCATAGGCGTTGCACAAAGTTCCACCCAATACAGGTGAAGATGAAGTGGTGTCATTAGATGTATCGTTGAATCCCTTAATCGAATTGGGGGTTGGTCGCAAGTGGTTAAATACTCGTACTTCACATCAGTAATGGCATCGTTACGAACGAAAATCCTATTACGCCTCACAACCTCAAACACTGACAGTTGTTTGAGGTTTTCTAGACTTTTTTTTCGGGGTATTTCACTTTTTCCGAAATATAACTTTCCAGAACTTCGTTCTTCGCCTTCATCTTCTGCATGTACGGTTCCTCGTCTTTAATGAGCCTTACAGGATAAAATATACTTCGTCTAATACTGAGACTGTTCACAGAACAGTTTCACCTGGGTACTTAAGTAAATTGTCGTGTGATTCTAAGATGGTTCTATCTGAAAAGAACGACGAATGGGAAACCGTGGCAGTTACCTACATACCTTACCTACTCGTAGCCGGCAGATGATATCTTCATTGCTCCTTCCGTACCGTAATTCTTTCCAGAACCCTTCAGGCGTTGCGAGTTTATCTTGTTGTTCGACGAAGTGAAAAAAAAAAACATTTACATTTTTGATGTGAAGGCATCAATCAGGAGCTCATAATTTCGTAGGATCCGTTCAAGGTGTTGTTTAAGTGTGTTGATTTACGTGGGAAATTCACAATGCCTGGAAAATATAGCACAACATTTATGAAAATATTATTATAAGACGGAAGGAAAAATGTTTGTATCGGTGTTAATAAGTTTAAATGAATTGAACAGAAAATGAGACGCAAAAAGCTTAGAATTATTGAAAAAATCATACCTATGTATGTTAATTTAACGTGCATTAAAAAAGGGTATTTTAACTTTGTCATGAAGTTTGCAACGCATAAAAGAAAGTGTCTCGAACCAGATTAGGCTTGTTTCTTTGGTCCAGAGCAGAACACGTCAGTAACGAAAGGGGGAGTTCAGGGAGAATGAGGTTTGGGGTGTGGCTTGGTTTAGTTAGCCTTCAAACCTCAACACAAATTTCAATAGAAAGCATAAATTCAATATATCCTCAGTGCAAAAACAATCTAACAAATTCTATTTGGGTAGCAGAAATATTTTGTTTGTTATTTCATGTAATTACACAAAATAGACATTTTATTGACAGGAAATAAATTGAGTGATGAACAGAAACTGTATAAGTGAACTGCATTGCTCGCAAATTCCGAATATTTCAACAAATTCGCATCAAAGCCGGCCATACACCATCCGGAATTTCTAGCCGAAAAAACTGATCAGGCCCGGCCTTGAGGAATTCCGGCTCCTGTATGGCCGTGTCAGGTGGCCTTCAGGCGGCCGAATTGGCCTTTCAGGCGGCCGAATTAAAATTGTTCCCACTAGGCATCCGCCTCACACGTTCCAGAATTTCTCTCCGGGAAAACTGGTTAGGCCTGGCCTCGAGGAATTTCGGATCGTGAATAGCCGGTTCAGGCGGCCTTGAAGCGGCCGGATGCACAATTTAAAATCGATCTTATCGCCAGAGATTTAAAGTATGTTTCTATGTATTGGATTGTACAGCATTTCAAGATAAGATAAAATAATCGAGCTACTGTCCTAGCAGGAAGGCACTGCGACCTTAAAAGATCTATTGTACCGTAGCCCATTAATCCAAAAGACCGTCCACCTTTCTAATAAAGCGCAGTAAGTCTTTAGCAGGAATCAACCTTAAGTCTGCAGTGCTGATAGTAGCCTGCCCGAGGAGTGACATCCTAAAACGCGAGATGGCGGGACTTTCGCACAAGATGTGTTAGGTCGTTTCCACGTCCTCCAGACAGAGACGGCATTCAGTCTCGCTGGACAGACCCATTTTGTTCAGGTGATATCTGACCAGGTGATGGCCAGATAAGTACCCCACTAGGAGTCTTAGGTGGGTTCTACTCATTTGAGTAGTACCCTTGTGAATGAAGGGCAATATAAGCTTTTGATTGACGTAGCCCTGGAGGGTTATTCCAGTACTCATGACGCAATAGTGCAAACCAATCTGTGATCCGCAGCTTGGCCGAAGCCAGCCCAAAGCCATAGTAAGGCTCAGGTCCATGAAAACGGCTGGATGATCCTTGTCTAGCAAGTTCATCCGCAGCCTCGTTCCCCTCATTGCCCTGGTGGCCTGGCACCCAACACAAGAAGACTTGGTTTTTAGTTGCCAACAGTTGAAGGAGTTCGTAACACTCTTTCACCAGTTTTGAAGAGACCTTATATGAGGAGAGCGCTTTTATAGCTGCTTGGCTGTCTGAGTAGTCCAGTTTCCAAGATTACCCTGGCGCAGACCTCAATGGCTTGGATTTCAGCTTGAGAAACGCTGGGCGAGACTCCCATTGCGATCGAAATCCTGGTATTGGGTTCAAAGACACCTGCACCAACACCCTGTTCTGTTTTAGACCTATCGAACTACTTAATACATCTAGGGTCTAGACAGGGTGTACCATTTACCCATTCAGAGCGGTCAGGGATGAGGGCAGAAAATTTTCTGCCGAAGCAAACCTCCGTGATCATGTAATCTTATCTCAAGCAGATCTGCACGTCAGAAATTTGATTCAGAATGCACATGTGAACGCTTTCTTCATTACGCACGTCGGAAGTTAAACGAAGTCTAAGAGCATTTAGAGCTGCTGATTCTTGAATGAATATATAAAACGGAGTAAGTCCAATAATCGCCTCCAGGGCTGGCGTAGGACAAGTGCGCATAGCTCCAGTGATGCCAAGGCAGGCAAGGCGTTGAAGCTTATTGCACTTCAGTAAGACAAAAGATTGCTGAGTTTTCGGCCACCACACAAGCGTTGCATAGGTGACCATGGGCCGCACCAGCATGGTGTATAACCACTCAATTATTTTTGGGGTGAGCCCCCAAGTCCGTCCGGAGAAACTTCTGCAAGCCCACATTGTGCATCTGGCTTTGCCAAGTACATTGTCTATGTGAGTATTCCAGGTGAGTTTCGAGTCTAGAGTTACCCCGAGATATTTAACTTCAGTGGAATAATCTAAGGTCGTGCCGCCTAACGAAATTGGATCCAATGTTATATTTCGTTTTCGTGTGAACAGCACATCGACAGTTTTCTGTGGGTTTACATGTAAGCCCACAGCAACACACCAGTGTAGAACTATGTCATATTAACTATCCTCCAAGGTTGTGGTATGTACCCTTGCCCTAAAAAGCTCGATTAGCGGAGTTATTATGATCTCCAAGCTGTTTTGCAGCAGAGCGGGGAAGATGCCGTCTACTCCGGGAGCTTTAAATGGCTCAATGCATTATATCGCCCATTTTACTTTGTCCATGCCAAAGATGAGGGGCGACCGGTAGCGCAGTGTGTTGAGGCATCAGTCTCATGTTTGACTATCGGCGTTTCGGTTCAAATTTCGTCCACGACAACGTTTGTGGCCATGGCTGTGCAGGAGGTGCATGCTGGCAGCTGCATTCTCTAAAACCAATTTATGCCAACGAAACGTCAACTGGGCCACATGGAACAGTTGACGCGCTATGCGCCACAAGGGGTTAGGGCAATTGAGTATGTCAAAGATGACCCCCGATAAACTGCGAGCCCGGCTTACATGAACCCGTTGGGGCCTCGCAGTTGTGCCGGGGTCACCATTAGACAGTACGGACCCTGGGAAATGGGTCTGAAGCAGCAACTTTAATGTTTCGTCTGGATCTTCAGTATACGAACCGCGTGGTCTCAATAGAAGGCTAACCCCGTTTGCTGAGTCTTTGGATAGGGCTTTGTGAAGGCGTGCCGCTTCCGGTACCGATTGAATCTTCTCACAATGTCTTTTCCAGCATTTTCGTTTGGAATGCGTAATGAGTTTGTTGTACTCGGTGAGAGCAGTTCTGTACTCATCCCATCTATTGAAGCGCTTGGCTTTGTTGAACATCCTCCTAACTTTAGCTCGCTTGCCGGCCAATTCCTCGTTCCACCAGGGTACTTTACGCCCCGACTCCACCGTACGTGAAACGGTACTATCTCTGTAGGAGAAAGTTAAAATTTCATAGAGCTCTTTCTCAATTTCCCCTGTAGTGCTGATGGGACTGACCAGTAGTTCCGCTTTGGAGCTGATTAGTTTACGAAATTTAATCCAGTTAGTTTTCCTTGGACAAAAAGTATCCGAGCAAATGTCAGATTGTCCTAAAATGTCAAATCTAATGTGTCTATGATCTGAAAGAGACACCTCGTCCGACACGTGCCAGTTAGCAATGAACCTGGAGAAGAAACCACTAGCAAGGGTAATGTTGAGTACCTCTCCCCTTGCCACCGTGACAAAGGTAGGTTTGCACCCGCTGTTCAGGACATTCACATGTTTACACATAAGATAGTCAAGATGGCGCTAACCTCTATCGTTGATATCGCTGCTACCCCACACCGTGTGGTGTGCGTTCGCATCGCAACCGATCACATAATGCCGGTTAGTACATCGACAGGCGTTCCTTTGATCTGATTATGCCCAACTTACTTAAACTCAAGCAGTTTCTTACCTCAGGGTTACATGCCAAAAATCAGGTGTCTACGTCAATTGGTTCAAGAGTTATAGACAAAAAAAACCTGAAAAGTAGGGTGGTACGGGGCTCTTTGTAAGAAAATTACCGTTAGTTTTCAACTGATCGATTTTATTTTTCCAGGACAGTATAAGATTACCCTCACGAGTAATCTGCCAAAGCTGGAGTTTTCAATGTTTATTTAATCGGAAGTTATAGATACATTTACTTATTGTACATATGTTTTCTTCGCCTGATCATGCCCATTTTTAATACCAACCAACTAGATCATACTAACAACATTTGACCAAAATTTGAAGGCTCTAGCTTTATTCTATCGAAAGTTATCGTGCGAACCGGCAGGCAGACAGACAGACGGACAGACAGACAGGCAGGCTAGGTCGAATCAGGATGTGACCCTGATCATTTATATATATACATATATATATACATTGCTATACCTCCGGAGCCTCCTTTAAGGTGTTACATATTTTCGTCGTGACAAAAACATTATACGGATACCCTATACTATAAGTCTAGGGTATAAAAAGTCGGATAACATGGCTCTGTAACGTTCACCGTTGACCGAAACGTTGTTCCCAGCCTCATTTTCGAAGAAAAATGGTCCAATGATGCCACCACTCCACAATCCGCACCAAACTGTCACTCTCTGTGGATGCATTGGCTTCTCGACAATATCATGCGAGTTGTCCGAGCCACAGATGCGGCAATTTTGTTTGTTAACGTAGCTTTCGAGATGAAAATGCGCCTCGTCCGAAAAAATGATTTTTCGCCCAACATCGTTGTCCAATTGAAGCTGCTCTAAGGCCATAACTTCGAAGCGATAAGGAAGCGGATGGTCGTGCGCCTTCAATTGCTGAGTCAATTTGACCTTGTAAGCGAATAATCCGAGATCTTTGTGCAGAATTCTCCTCAGGCTAGTGGATGAAATGTTGAGCTGTTGAGATCGATGGCGAGTTATTGTTCGTGGAGTGAGTCTTACACTCTACAGCTACAGCAGCCACATTCTCGTCTGTGCGCACTGTACGACGACGGGGACCATGAGTATTGTCCACTAGCAAGCTAGCCTCACGAACTTTTTGCACAAACTTGCGTACAGCAGTCGAGGTGGGTGCTTCATTTCGGCCAAAACTTCTTTTCACAAAACGCACTGTTTAGGTAACACAGCATTCACTTTGGAAATAAGTTTTCAATATTTTCCAACGATGTTCAAGTTCTGCGGATTTCGATCGTAATGGGAGTCTCGCCCAGCGTTTTTCAAGCTGAGATCAACGCCATTGAGGTCTGCGCCAGGGTTATTTTAGAAACTGGACTTCGCGGCGCTCACGTTGCTATCTACTCAGACAGCCAAGCAGCTTTAAAAGCGCTCTCCTCATATAAGGTCTCTTCAAAACTGGTGAAATAGTGTTACGAACTCTTCAACTGTTGGCAACCAAAAACCGAGTCTTCTTGTGTTGGGTGCCAGGCCACCAGGTCATTGAGGGGAACGAGGCTGCGGATGAACTTGCTAGACAAAGATCATCCAGTCGTTTTCATGGACCTGAGCCTTACTGTGGCTTTGGGCTGGCTTCGGCCAAGCTGCGGATCACAGATTGGTTTGCACTATTGCGTCATGAGTACTGGAATAACCTTCCAGGGCTACGTCAATCAAAAGAGCTTATATTGCCGTGCATTCACAAGGGTACTGCTCAAATGAGTAGAAACTAAGACTCCTAGTGGGGTACTTCTCTGGCCATCACCTGGTCAGATATCACCTGAACAAGATGGGTCTGTCCAGCGAGGATGAATGCCGTCTTTGTCTGGAGGACGTGGAAACGACCAAACACATCTTGTGCGAAAGTCCCGCCATCGCGCGTTTTAGGATGTCACTCCTCGGGCAGGCTACTATCAGCACTGCAGACTTCAGATTGATTCCTGCTAGAAACTTACTGCCCTTTATTAGAAAGGTGAACGGTCTTTTGGATTAATGGGCTACGGGACAATAGATCTTTTATGGTCGCAGTGCCTTCCTGCTGGGACAGTAGCTCGTATATTTTATCTTATCTTATTTAATGGAATCGGACCCAGGGCCGTCGTGAGAAAATCCGGGCCCGGGACTCAACTTTTAACGGGCCCTATAATATGATATAATCAGGGTCGTCGAGAGAAAAATATTGGTCAATATACTGAATATCCCATATTTGCCGACGATTTCAAAGGCTGTTTTTTTTATTATACTTTATTTTTAATGAATAATGTAAAACAATATCCCTTGCTTAAACAATCACAGTCCCAATTTGCAAACAGGGAGCACTTAAACAAAATTTTTTTTCACTAGCGCTATTGCTCTGAAACAATGCCCTTCAACTGCTGAATTTGTTTGGGACTTATTTCTGTACATTTTGTCTGTCAAATAATCCCAAATAAATAAGTCAATTTCCATCAAATCATATCAATATTCTGTAGAAATACTCAACGAGGGTTCTGTTAGCTCTATGAGTAGAAAGTTGATCTCTAATTCAAGCGGTGGTACAATAGGTTAAAGTTCTGCCACGAGCAGAATGTTTGTTTTTCATAGTTACTCAGTCCACTTTACGCCACTCCGAGACCTGGCCCTCGTATCTGCATCGGCCCAGATCACTGGTATTACTTTCTTTGTAATCGGATCAAGTCGAGCGCGGACCGAGTTGCGACCGAACCTGAACCGGGACAAATCGAAAATTTAACACTGACAGAAAGAAATTTTCATGCGCTCAATTATAAGAATTATTCTTGCTCCATTTTTGAGCAATGTTGATTCGATCTTTTTCTCTACAAAACTGACCAACTTTTCTCTTTTCAGGTTTAAAATTTCCGGGCCCCTTTAAAATCACGACGGCCCTGATTGGACCACTACGTCATATACATAGCTGCCATGGTAACGACCGGTCCAAAAATTCGTCTTAGTGAGAGACACTTTTTTATTTCTAATGATATCTTTTTCATATCTCACATTAGTCAATAGTATCTTTAGTCAAATCACATTACTGGATTTGGTTGAAATCGGACTACCCTATCGTATAGCTGTCATAGGAACGACCGTTCTAAAAGCAAGTTTATGTTAGCAAAACTTTTTTATTTCTGAAGATATCTTTACGTATATATATTATGCAAGCATATTGACTGCCAAATCACGTTCTTAAATTTGGTTGATATCAGCCCACTATTTAATATAACTCTCATAGGAACAGTGAAATAGGAACAAGTCTTACAACTAGAGATGGGCAAAAAATAACACAACAGTTGCAAAAAACGGTTTTCAAATGAAAACTAAAACAACGGTTTCCGAAAAATGAAAAAACCGTTTTTTCACATATTCAATCTCACTTAAATTATTCTGCAAATTTTACTGTGCAAGATACTATGCAGCACTATCTCAACAGCTTTAAGCAGCGTTCTGAGGGGGAAATACACGACAGTGTGGCACGCTTTCGATCTCACGCTTGTAACGCTTGTATCGAGCGTGGACTGGAAAGTGAACTGCCATGGGTCGTGGACCGTTCACACCACCACGATTCAGTTTATCCCATGAATCTAAACATGGAAGAGCTTCTTATTGAAAGTTGTGGAGTTTCGAGTTCAGTTTTTCGTGAAACTCCATTGCGGGCTGAGAAGCATCCAAATAGTGGTGTTGGATGCCCCTCAGCCCGCATGGGGGTCCCCTTAAGAACCCCCACAGAACAGTTTTTTGGCCATAACTTCTAAAATATAAGGAATTTTGCATTTTTGACACCATTTCGACCCTCCTTAAGAGCCCGAAAGAATGCGAAATTCCTTATATTTTATAAGTTATGGCCACAAAACAGTTTATTTAATCAATCATTAATCCTTGATGTCTCGTTTTCACGCTGGGTGACTGCTGAAATTTGAAATTTCACAATGAGAGTCGCAACCGTTCTTTCACGGCAAAGCGTTTTTCTCTAAGAAACAGGAAAATGTTTTTTTTTACGATCATGCGTTCTCGCTCGCTTGTTAGTGATCATCATATAATAATTCTTGCTAACTTTCTTTTGAAAATTTCTCGTATATTTTTGTTTTATGATTATGAAGTATGTATAACTGTAAATATAATAAATATTATTCTAATTCGGACATGCTATGATTATTGTTCGGCGATTCGAAGACTTACTAATAAAAAATAACAGTCAACAAGATCAATTCACACATTCTATCTAGAAATTGTCTGGTTGTTGGTATCGTTTCATATAAATTTGAGCTTGAGATGATACATAAGACGATAACTTTTGTTTTAGAATGTTGGGCTTGTTTTGGGTAAACGTGGATGTGCGGTACGACGCGACGTAAGTAAATGATTTTTGATTTGCTTGCAGATGTAGTCAGCATCAGCATGGGTTATTGTGTATACATAAGTAACCTAACACACAGCATTACTTATTTTCAATAATATTCATTAAATATTAAAAATAAACGGTTTTTTAAAGAACAGTTTAAAAAACGGTTCCTCATAAAAAAAACCGTTTTTTACGTTTTTGAGAAATAACGGAAACGCCCATCTCTACTTACAACTAATTTCAAAGTGGCAAATGTGCCATAAGGCACAACGAAGCTCACAAGCACGGCAAGCTAGCCTATAACTGGGAAAGTATCTACAGTATCTACAATATGTCGTCTAATGAACTTGATATCAAACCTTAAATTGAATTATGAAATTTCTGCTTCCTTCCTTTGATCAAGGAACGAGTTCCTATGCAGAGAATCTTTGGAAAGAAAATTATTCCAGTTGATCAAATTTACGTGGAACTAATTATGGTTATGCACTCACGCCGTTAACAATTTAAATTTAGATTTAATATAGATATACTCGTATAAATTAAATCCATTTCCTTTAATTTACGGATCCCTGGTAATAAAATAATACCAGTTTACTCCACAAGTCTAAACATCTCTTACCTGCCATCCTGCATATTCAAATAAATTCCATTTTGTATTACATATTCCATTCAACAAGTGGAGTGACCTATTAAGACAAGAAAATAGAAACTTCTGTCTACATTCCTTTGAGAAACTCGAACCGATGATCGTCTCATTGGTCCTTCTGTATCTATTCGGCAAATCTTTGACCTTCGCACACGGAGAGTATCAATTTCACCAAATTAATTATATTCTCAGGGATTAATTAACTCGAAACACTTGAACGGTATGTACTTTCAAACGACAACAATTCGTCCTCTGGGACCGTACATCAATCGTTTTGCCAGGGTGCTTATTCGCTAATCCACTTACTTAATAAGGTGGAAATTATGAAAACGAAGACAAGCTACGGATGAACGAGATAGTAGGGAAATATCCTGCCATTAACCTTTCAGTACAGCCGCTCGACCGTAGCTATTGACACGGGCAAGGATGTGGGTTGAGACTTAAAAAATGCCAAAATGTCCTGACGCCATGCCAGTTCAATGTCTCAACTTATATGTAATCAAAGAGCCCAGTAAACACTTAGTCTCATTGCATAACGAAGGTGATAACGACGTCCGGGAGCAGCTTGGATTGAGCACTCGCTTGATAGCAAAAAACGGACCATTGTGATGTGAGAAATCACTTCGGAGAATTAAAGGGTTTTTCTCAGTCTTGAGTCGCTTCGCACCCAACATCAGAAATGAAAAGTGAGACAATGTCCTGGAAAAGAAAAATGAAGGAGAATTCATTTAAATGCAAATTTCTTCGTTTCTGGACTGGTTTCAATGCCCGTTTTCGCGTCTACCCCATATATAAGCGTTGAACTACTCTACGACGCCAGGATCTAAACAAAAGGTTCAGCCATTCAACTCCAACAGAGCAAAAACTCGTCCAAAAACTGTAGGTGACAAAAATCTGAAGTGACACGGAAGAACATTATTATCCTTTTTGCCTACTTGTCATTTGTCCTTTCTTCTTCGTTGTCTGCCTCTTCATTCTTGCTCAGCTTGTCCGGAGTTAATTAAAATCAAGTAATGTCACGCCACCCTTGTTTTTGTTGTAGGTATCCAAATGCTTAGCCCGGATACTGACAGAAAAACCTGTAAAACGTTTCTTAAATTCTGTTAAGGATAAGGACGAGCCATGCTACGAGTGTATATGGGTTTATGTGCCAAGTTGAAAAAGTTGGATAGTAAAAGCGGCATGAACGTATGTAGTAGCATGAAAAATTGTGAACAATATGCTTTTGGGACTTAGCATTTATTCCCGTTGCGAAAGTGAAGATAACATTACTTTGCAGACGCAACAAACTCATTGATTCCCGCTTTTAAGTCCGATGGGTTGGCGAATTTGCTCGAGGACATCCATCCGGGAAACATATTCAAATCAGAGGTAGTCCGAGCACTATTCATGATGGCGATTATGACTAAAGAAAAGAGGCTCGTCTCAGAACACGTGTTGCGATCCACTGATTAGCCGAATTACCTTGCAGCATTCGCTTTGCATTCACATAAAGCATGTTGCATGATAATTCGGTTGAACTGACCAGCAACAACCAGTTTTCATTAACAACACACAGCTGACCGGTCAGATAGCATGGCAATACTATCTGCATTAGACCAGGTGCTAGCGACACTATTTTTTGAAACATTTGTTAAAACGCAATTTTTATACCCTAGACTTATAGTATAGGGTACATTGTTTTTGTCACGACGAAAATATATAACACCTTAAAGGAAGCTCCGGAGGTATATAGCAATGATCAGGGTCACCTCCTGATTCGATTTAGCCATGTTTGTCTGTCCGTCCGTCTATCTGTCTGTTCGTCTGTCTGTCTGTCCGTTCGCACGATAACTTTCGATAAAATGAAGCTAAAGCCTTCAAATTTTGACCAAATGTTGGCAGTATAATCTAGTTGGTTGGTATAGAAAATGGGCATAATCAGGCCAAGAGAACGCCTACCTCCCCTACATATGTCGAATACTTAAATGTATCTATAACTCCCGATTAAATAAACATGAAAAGCTCTAGCTTTGGTATATTGCTTGTGAGGGTAATCTTATACTCTCCTTGAAAAGTAAAATCGATTAGTTGAAAACTAACCGTAATTTTCTTACAAAGATCCCCGTACTACCCTACTTTTCAGGTTTTTTATCTATAACTCTTGAACCAATTGACGTAGACACCTGATTTTTGGCATGTAACCCTGAGGTGAAAAGCTGCTTGAGTTTTAGTAAATTGGGCATAATCAGATGGAAGAAACGCCTACCTCCTCTACAAATTTCAAAAAATTAAATATTCCTCTAATTACGATAACTTTCGATAGAATGACACTAGAAAGTTGAAAATTTGGTAGAATGTTGTTAGTAAGATCTACTTGGTTGTTGTTGAAAATGGGCAAGATCCTATCCAAGGAAACCCTACCTCGCCTACAAATGAAACTTCCAATAAGCGATAACTTTTGATAGAATGAAGCCAGCAACTTGAAACTTTGGTCAAATGTTTAAAGTAAGATTGAGTTAGCTGGTATTAAAGATGGGCCAGATCCGACCCAGCGAACACCTACCCCCCCCCCCCCCCCCCCCTACAAATAGAACTTAAACCAAGCGTATATACCCTAGACTTGTACAGACCTAGTAGTGATACCCAAAGTATCAATTGGCAACGACCATATGTTTTAAAAGTGAATTTCCTATATGGCCAGTTTATAGGGGAGGTTGGCACCCATTCTACAATTAATATTTGTCGAATTTTTCAAGTCGCTAGCTTCATTCTATCGAAAGTTATTGCTTATTTGAAGTCTCACTTGTTGTAGGGGAGGTAGAGGTTTCGTTTGGTGAATCTTGCGCATTTTTAATTACAACCAACTATCCCAGTACAAATATTTTACCAAAATGTCAAGTCACTAGCTTCATTTTATCGAAAGTTATCGGTTATTTGAAGTTTCACTTGTAGGGGAGGTAGAGGTTCCTTGGATCGGATCTTGCCCATCATCGCCACCAACCAATAAGATCACTCTACAAACATTTAAAAAAAATTTCAAGTCTCTAGCTTCATTCTATCGAAAGTTATCGCTTATTTGAAGTTTCATTTGTAGGGAAGTAAGGGTTTCATTGGTCGGATTTTACCTATTTTCAGTATTAGCCAACTGGATCCTACTACAAACATTTGACCAAAATTTCAAATCGCTAGCTTTATTTTGTCGTAAGTTATCGCTTATTTTAAATTTCATTTTTAGGGGAGGTAGGGGTTCCTTAGGTCGGATCTAACCCATCTTTAATGCCAACTAACTCAATTTCAGTTCAAATATTTGACCAAAATTTCAAGTCGCTGGCTTCATTCTATCAAAAGTTATCGCCTATTTGAAGTTTCATTTGTAGGGGAGGTAGAGGTTCCTTGGGTAGGATCTTGCCCATGCCAACTAACTAAATTTTACTATAAACGTTCTGTCAAATTTTCAATTCGCTAGTGTGTTTCTATCGAAAGTTATCGTAAATAAAGTAATATATAATTTTTTCATTTTGTAGGGGAGGTAGGCGTTCCTTTGACCTGATTATGCCCAACTTACTAGCACCCAAGCAGCTTCTCACTTCAGGGTTACATGCCAAAGACCGGATGTCTACGTCAATTGATTCAAGAGTTATAGACAAAAAACCTGAAAAGTAGGGTAGTACGGGGCTCTTTGTAAGAAAATTACCGTTAGTTTTCAACTGATTGATTTAATTTTTGCAGGATAGTATAAGATTACTCTCACGAGCAATCTAGCAAAGGTAGAGCTTTTCATGTTTATTTAATTGAGAGTTATAAATACATTTAATTATTGTACATATGTAGAGGAGGTAGGCGTTCTCTTGGCCTGATCATGCCTGTTTTCAATACCAACCAACTAGATCATACTTCCAACATCTGACCAAAATTTCAAGGCCTTAGCTTTATTCTATTGAAAGTTATCGTGCGAACGGACAGACAGACGGACAGACAGACAGACATGGCTAAATCGAATCAGGAGGTGACCCTGATCATTTATATATATACATTGCTATTCCTCCGGAGCCTCCTTTAAGGTGTTACATATTTCCGTCGTGACAAAAACAATATACCCTATACTAAAAGTCTAGGGTATAAAAACAATATACCCTATACTATAAGTCTAGGGTATAATAAGCGATAACTTACGACAAAATAAAGTAGCGACTTGAAATTTTGGTTACATGTTTGTAGTAGGATTCAGCTGGCTGATATTGAAAATACGTCCAACCAAACCCCTACTTCCCCTACGAATGAAACTTCAAATAAGCGATAACTTTCGCTAAAATGAAGCTAATGACTTCAAATTTTAGTCAAATGTTTGTAGTGCGATCTAGTTTGTTGTTATTAAAAATGCGCAAAATTCGACAAAAGAAACCTACCTACAAGTGAGACTTCAACTTTAGATAGAATTCCTAAAGAAAATCTGATACCAAATTTATTGCAAAAAATTTAAATAATACATGTTAGTTTCAATTAAATTAAATTATAACTTCAATATTTAGTTTTTCGCAACTCAGATAAGCCGGAAGGGCTTGTGGGTGAGCGCTGAAAAAATCTGACGGATAACTTTATATTAAAATGTTCTGAAACAAACAAAATGCCTAAGTTATTTTGATTTAAGCTAAGTTATACTACGATCTTAGTTAATTCGTTATATAAATTTGGATGTTCAAGGACACATTTTCTTAACACACTTTTAAAATTTTGAAGTGTTAGTAGTGCCCTAATATTTGTAGGCAATAAATTAAATCCTCTTGGACCTAGGGAGCAACCATGCGTCTGCTTTACAAATTTCATGCACTTATTTAATTGTAATATGTTACGGCCTTGGTTACGAGTGGAATATTTTGTGCAGAGACTAGAAAATTTACTGTAGTTCAAAAACATAAATTTATATAAAGTAAACGTATACAGTTGTCGAATGTTCATTACATTAAAGTTTATAAAGGCATTAGTGGTAGACGAATATTTGGGTTTTTGTAAACATATTTTAATGACCATATTTTGGAGATTACTTAAAGGAGAAAGTGAAGAAGTGTAAGTAGATCCCCATACAAGAATACCATACTGCATAATACTTTGAAATATTGCATGATACACGTTTCTAAAAACTTTTAAGTTGACCATATTACGCAGAATGTAGAACTTGTGTATCGTTTTCCTCAACTTTTTGCAGATGTGATTGATGTGAGATTCCCATTTCAAAAGATTATCAAATATGACACCCAAATATTTAACGTTAATTGTAGATTCAATTGTTATGTTATTAATCGAGATCAGAGTATTAGGTGCCACCGCCTTTGTCTTACCATATTTAATATATTTTGTTTTTTTGCAAGTTTAGTGATAATTTGTGCGCTGCTAACCAACTGTGAACTAATGAGATACTTTCATTTACCGTTTTGACTGTTTCATCCCAGCTCGAACCTTTAAACAATAAAACAGTGTCGTCAGCAAAGGAAACTAAGTGCGTTCGCATAATTGTTGTCATTTTACAGAGATCATTTATAAATCTAAGAAAAATAATGGGCCCTAACACAGTTCCTTGATGTACACCATAGTTAACGGTACTGGCAGAACTAATCTCATCTTCGATTCTAACCACCTGCGATCTATTAGATAAGTAGGATCTAAAGATTGATAAGCTCGTGTTCTTTATCCCCAAATTTTACATTTTTTTAGAAGCAGGTCGTGATTAACGGTATCAAAGGCTTTCCTTAAATCCAGGAAAACAGCAAGAGATTTTTCATTGTTGTCCATCACAGTTGAAATAAATTGTTACATCATATAATGCATCAGATGTGCTAAGGCCGCTTCTGAATCCGTATTGATTAGGTGCAATTATATCATTATCATGAAGAAACTTTTCAAGCCTTATTTTGATACATTTCTCAAATAACTTAGACGCGTTTGACAATAGAGAAATCGGACGATAATTATCAGGTTTTGTTGCATCGCCACCTTTATATAACGGAATAACTATTGCGTTCTTTAATTTAGAAGGAAATATGCCCTCTCTTAAGCAACAGTTAAATAAATGCGTAAGTGGTATTGTAATGTGGTCTACAATCATTTTTAAAAAACTGCCACTCTACTCATCTATACCTGGTGATTTATTACAGTCCAGATTCTTGATGTGTTGGTGTAACTCTACAACCGTGACTGGAAAAAGATAATGAGAACTAAAGTTGTGTGCAGACTCAGGTGAATAGTTCAAGTTCGAATTTACGGTTTCTCTATCTAAACCTCGAGATAAATTTTCCCCTATCGTGCTAAAATGGTCATTCATGACATCAGCCATTTCTTTTTTGTCGGTCACTAGGACGCCGTTTGCGTTAGAGATACTCCTAATTTTGTGACACGTTGATCGAGTATTACACGATGTAGCTTCGTTAATTTTAGTCCACAGTTTCTTGCTATCTCCTAAAACCTTACTAACTTTACTAGAGTAGTATACATTTTTTGCAGATCGAATCACGTTGGTTAGTTTGTTTCGATATACATACATATTTTATAATGAGTTTTCAGGGCTTCATTGAATGAAGCTAGCGACTTGAAAAACTCGGCAAACTTTTGTAGAATGGGTTAGTTAATTGTTTTTGAGAATGGTCAGCATTCTCCTGAATGAGTGCCAACCTCCCCTATAAACTGGTCATATAGGAAACTCTCTTTAATACAACTGGCCGTTGCCAATTGGTACTTTTAGTATCACCACTAGGTCTGTACAAGTCTAGGGTATATGAGCTTCGGACTCCGTTTCGGCCTGGTTATTTTTTCGTGTTATATGAACGGTTTGCTAACATAAAATACTGCTGTCGGCGCTCCAGCGGGGCAATGCTTATCGATTGATAATTCAATTATAAAAATAACGATAAATTTGTGAAAATGTTAAAAGCAGAAATTTTACATATTGTTCATTATCATTTGGGTAAAAAATAGTGTAAAACCATACGCTGAACGGATCATTGGCGATTATCAATGCGGTGTCAGACCTAGCCGATCTACAACCATTCAGCTTTTCACGGTCAAGCAGATCCTGGAAATACAACGTTGGCCTGTTGTAATGAACCATATTCTGGCCTGATAGTGTTGCTTCCACCGGCAGATCGAAGTCAGCACCTGATGAGTAGTGATTTGGCGGTAGTACGAAACCATAGGCCGATGGTCCCATTATACCCAGACCCCGATGCGAGCGCGAGGGTGTCTCCGCCGTCCGCCAACCATTCCATCTTATCCGCCCCATTTTTTTAATAATTCCCCATTTTTGCCTCCCATGTTTCTGTTATCTTCCCCGGCCTGTGAATTTTTATTAATGCGTAAAGGACAGGGACAACGAGCGGCGAAGTCCCCGCCCACGTCGCCCGAACTGAGCTACATCGATCATAGGCGTTTGCTTAGCTTGGTGAGAGACGTTTTCCTTCGCCAGATGGCACGGCCCGACCTTAATGGTCATTAAGGCTCCACCCGAACGGACATCTTCCGCCAAACCCTCCATTACAGTGTACCAGATCTTCGTTGATTTTAAACGAGCGTACGACTGTATCGATCGTGGAGTACTGTACAACATCATGCTGCAATTTGGTATACTAGTAAAATTAGTATGATTAACAAAGATTACGATAACCAGCTCCGTCTCACAGGTTGGGATCCAAAACGGGCTGACTGATCTCTTTAAATCACGTACTGGACTGAACGCCAAAAATCCTAGCGATCCGCAAAATTTGGTTTTTCTAAAAGAGGAAATTTTGCGAAACGATTCAGCCTCTACTGTGAACATATTTCCAAGTAGCATTTTGGCACTGAAAAAAAAAGCTTAAAACATTTTGTGCCCATTTAAAAACGAATTGGGCGCAATCAAATCATACAAGAAAAACTCTCCTAAAAAACAACGAGGCTTGACTAAAGCAAAACGTTTAAATACCCCATCGAATTACTTCAGCCTTTGAAAGAGATCAACGATATGCATAAGCCATTCGGTATACTCTCTGAGAGGCGAAAATTCGTAGGATTGACGAGTTGAGGGCATCGCATTCGAGAGAGGAATTATTTTTTCCTGCGAAAATCAGTTTAAGGCAAGAAGGAAGTAATATAAAAGCAAAAATCGTTTCCAAAATATTGGAATATTCGAACGATTCGGAAGATCTTAAGAAAATGTGCGGGGCTGGTGAAAAATCTGATAGGATTTCATTGTTTTAGAGAACGCACTTGCTGTAAGTACATCCACCAATCTGAGTAAGTCACAGAACTGCATTTTGAGAGATGCAACTTCGAAAGCTGGTTTAAAAGTTGATGCCATTGACGAGGAATTAGGCAAAAACTCTGTAATGGAGGTTGATTAAGGCGGCTATTACACTATAAAAGTTATTTTACAAATGACATTTTCAAAGAATTTTTATAGTGTAATAGCCACCTAAGAAAAGATTTGCAACATGAACGTTGCTTGTTTCAAGTAGTTTTCTTACAACCTTGCACACCTTCCCCCTTAGGCGGTTAATATCATTCATAAAAGTTCTTTTAAAATATCGTGCGTCAAACATATTTGTAAAAGAACTTTTATAGTGTAATAGCCGCCTGAAACTTGCTTATTTTACGTTTCAGTTAAGTTTTCCATTGTTTTGTTTGTTTTTATGTAAATATTTGCTTTCTATATTATTTTCATTACGCTAAAAAAAAGTTAATCATTATGTGAAAGCTTTCTTTTATCTCTTCTTCTTCCTTGCCCTTTCATAACACTCTGCGGCTTCGCGTTGCTCTGCCTGTGGGGTTGGCACTTCGCCCATTTTGGCGGTATAATCTCAGCTTCCTTCTGCAGGCAGCTCGGTCTTAGATCGTATCATCGCCGAGATTAATGCGTTCTTCATCTGATCGATCCATGTGTGTTTCCGTCTGCCTCGGGGTTTGGGCCCAGCAAATGGAACATTCATTGATAGTGCCTTCATGCCTGGGTTCTCAGGTGGACGCCTTAGAACATGGCAATGCCAATCCATACGACGATCTTCTTTTCAGTGATCGGTTGCTCAATAAACAAGCTGCCTCGGATATAGGTACTTTTGATGCGATCCTTTTTGCTCACACCGGCTGACATCCGTAGCATTTTCATCTCGGTCGCAGTCATTTTACTTTCGTATGTCTTAGTGTCACCATACACTGTCGAACTCGAACTCGAGCACGAACCTGGTACAAATGTCCTCTGACACAAACATACACTTCACATAGGTGTGAAGAAAACCGGTCCACTTGTACTAGGTTCGTGCTCGAGTTCGAGTTCGACAATGTATAGTGACACTTATACATAGTTCAGCACTCAGACGCATACATGAGTGCGGGACGAACGACCGTTTTATAGAACTTGCCCTTAGGTCTTCGTGGCATCTTCTTGTCGCAGAAAACTCCAGAGTTTTCTCGCCACTTCATCCAACCGACACTGATGCGATATTTGATGTCGTCATCGCAGGCAGCTTCCTTGTTGACCATCGAGCCCAACTTCAACTGCTCTCCTTTTCTGTAGATATCTGGTATCGGTCTCTCTGGATCTGAGACAGGACAGCAAAGATACTATCTCTTTGGTATGCTTATTCTCAGTACATGATCCTCCAGTATCTTACACCACTTGGTCAGCGCAGCCTGCAAAGTAACGATGTTTTCGCTATCCAGGACAATGTCATCGGCAAAAAGAAGGGATGTTTCTAGGCCGTCAGAGATTAGTGTTAATAAATAGAGCATGATGATGTTGAAGAGCAAGGGACTCAATACACTGCTTTGGTGAACTCCGACTTAAACCGGAAACTCTTCAGACTCACCAGCTGTGCATCTAACTTTAGTAGTTGCTCCATCATACATATCTTGTATCATCTTAACATATGCCTCAGGGACCTTAACTGCTCTTAGGGCCACCCATATCAGATCACGAGGAACTCTGTCGAAGGATTTTTCCAAATCGATGAACACAAAGTGGAAGTCCGTCCGTGCATCACGATGTTTTTCCATCGTAACACGCAAGCACTGAATAGCATCGACTGTGGATCCACCCTCCACAAAGCCGCATTGATTGTCATCCAACCGTACAATCTCTTTCAATCGATTGCAGACAACTCGCTCGTAAGTCTTCAATGTGTGAGATGTTAACTTGATTGCCCTATAATTATTGAGCTTGCGTGAGTCACCCTTGTTCTTATAAAACGGGGGAAGGAAGCTTTTCCTGAAAGCGTCAGGCATCGGCTGCCCTCTTTTAATTTTGTTGAAAAGAACAGTGAGCCATCTAAGCCCGACATGATTTATCTTCAACAAAAATTCAAAGGGTATTTTGTCCGGTCCAACTGCTTTTCCGCGTTTCACCTGCATCATCCTCTTCCACCGAAAAATCAGCGATATCAGTGGTGTTTGGCTCCACAACTTGAAAAGCTCCACGTGGAAATTCTTCGTTCAAAAGTTCGTCAAAGTACTCACGCATTCTGCTACAGATTGCAGTGTCTTCAACCAGTAGCACTCCTTATGAGTCTTCAACGTACTTTGGCGCCTGAATCTCTCGAGCGTTTCTTCTCCTTTGGGCTGCGACCTTATTAATTCTAGCATTGCCTTAAGGTTTCGCTTGCAATGACGATCTTTTATCCGCAGTCACATCTTCTAGTTCTTGATAGAACTTCTTGGCCGCAATCGCCTTTGCTTAAGCCACCTTTCGCTTTACTTCCTTCCGGCATTTATCATATTTCTCCCGAAGTTGAACCTTCTCGGCTTCACTGCTTGTCCTGCATGTTGTCCAAGCCTTGAATGCGTTCATTTGGACTGCACTGCTTCTTTAGTTTCGTTATTTTACTACCACGTCTCCTTGTTCGTCTGGAGTGGGCCTTTTGAAACTCGCAGTGTCTTTTCAGCCTCACCTACTAACATTGCATCCAAAGTATTCCACATTTGCGTTGGACTTTGCTCGTCGCAGTTGGTATTATTTTGAAGCCATTTTAACAATAAGTGGAGTTACAACAGATTCAAAGCTTTCGTTGTTCAGATTATGCCACTTGATTTTCTTGACTAGTGTAATGAACCACCTGTAATGAACCATATTATGGTCTGGTAGTGCTGCTCCCACCGGCAGATCGATGCAGCACCTGATGAGTAGTGATCTGTTGGTGGTACGAAACCAGAGGCCAAAGGTCCCATTACACCCGGACTCAGATTCGACCGCTTGGGCGTCTGATCCGTCCGCCAACCATTCCCTCCTTATCGACTATTTTTTTCATTCCCCATTTTGACCTCCCCTGTTTGTGTTGTCTTCCCCAGGCCTATGAATTTTTGTTAATACGTAAAGTACAGGGGCAACGAGCGGCGGAAACCCCGCCCACATTTCCTGAACTGAGCTACAGCAAGCATAGGCCGCTTAGCTCGTTAAGGGCCTTTTTCTTCGCTAGATGGCACGGCCCGACCTTCACGGTCATTATGCTACCTTAGGCTCCGTCCCCACGGGCATCTTGGGATGCTCACCAAACCGTCCGTTACATATTTGGCGCCCAACGTGGGGCCCATTTCTGGTACAGAACAGGACTAAGAAGGACCTCTTTGGGTTCCTTTTTAGTCCTTCCACCGATTTGTATCCCCACAAGCACATTAAGGCTACTTGCTCTAAGTCTTAGGACTTAGCCATTTTACTTCACGTATTTTCCCTTCAAGTAGCTGTGCTTTCCTCTGTAGCACCCCAATCCTTCCTATAGAGTAGATTATCCTTTTAGAATCAGTTCAACAAGGCAATCCTGTTGTTGTGTTTGTCTTTTGTGGTTTAGCCACGTATTTAAGGCCTCCATAAATGCTTTGAATTGCCGGCATTTGGAGCATCTTCGGTGACCGTACGAAGCGCGGAGGAGCCCTGGATACCTTTTTGTTTGCCAGGATTGTCCTTCTAAGTAACTTAAAAAAATTTATTTACACAGTATTGCATTTTTCTATTATTCATCTCCTCGGCAGCTTACAGAGTTTATGAGCGAATTACGTCAAGGAATGCAGTGTTGCGCCTCTGCTGACCTCAGAATTCTTTGTAACCTGTTGATCATCTGAATGGTTGGGAAATGTAGTATTTTTTTTTTTTTTTTTTTTGCTTCGCTAATTTTTCCCTTCTACAATGGTTGTCGGCTGACTCCGGCACCCAGCTCGCTTTTGTTTTGTTTTTTTTTTTTTAGCAGCACACTTTGTCCTCAGCCTCTTCTTCTTGGCAGGTCTCGAAGTAGAAGCTGCCCTGTAATGAACCACCTGTAATGAACCATATTATGGTCTGGTAGTGCTGCTCCCACCGGCAGATCGAAGCAGCACCTGATGAGTAGTGATCTGTTGGTGGTACGAAACCAGAGGCCGAGGGTCCCATTACACCCGGACTCAGATTCGACCGCTTGGGCGTCTGATCCGTCCGCCAACCATTCCATCCTTATCGACTATTTTTTTCATTCCCCATTTTGACCTCCCCTGTTTGTGTTGTCTTCCCCAGGCCTATGATTTTTTGTTAATACATAAAAGACAGGGGCAACGAGCGGCGAAAACCCCGCCCACATCCCCCGAACTGAGCTACAGCAAGCATAGGCCACTGCTTAGCTCGTTGAGGGGCCTTTTTCTTCGCTAGATGGCACGGCCCGACCTTCACGGTCATTATGCTACCTTAGGCTCCATCCCCACGGGCATCTTCGAAAGCCCACCAAATCGTCCGATACACTGGCTTGGGGATTGCTTGCGGTCTTGTTCCTCCTTTCAAAATAAATTCTGTCAGGAGCAACCGGTGCTGCTTGACCGCAGATTCACCCAAGATCACTTTGCAGTCTTTCACCCAACGCCTCATGAAATTTAGATACGGATGATAGTCTATCTGCGTCGCATGAGCTCCACTGCTATATGTGATCAGGCGCCTTTGGTTCTTGATGAACCATGTGTTGAGGATGACCAGACCGTGTGATCTGCACATGGTCAGGATAGCCTCACCTTCATCATTTCTGGCTGTAGATTGGCTACACTTCCCACCATGGCAACCCTCGTAATCGCAGTTCGATTCTCCCACATGGCCATTGATATCCCCTCCGAGAAAAAACAACTCGGTATCTGGTATACTTGGAAGCAGTGTGTCAACGTGGCTCCAAAATGCCTCTTTTTCACTTTACTGCAAACCCATGTAACGGTTGCAGGAGCGGCAGTAGTTGACGTTGCCGTGAACGCCTGTCAGACATCAAAATGTCAAAACTTCTTACCTGAGTTGGTCAAACGAAGCATGCTGGCTAGCTTGCTCAGTGACGGGAGTGATGGGGTGGGTAAACGCCCAACTCAGACCCTACCCGTTGACACTTTAAATGTCACGCGTCTGCCCGAGACAACACGACACTTGAACTGAGAAAAAAATATCAACAAAAAGAAAATAACATGCTGGACGAAGTGTCACAGCAGAAAATCGCAAAAACAACTACACCAAGAGGGATGTCGATCAACACCTCTGGAACTTCCGCGAACCGCGGAGAGCCAAGATGTTGCGGCTCTGGCGCTCGAGTCCCTCCCAACCATGTCTAGGGCGCGCCTCGAATTCCTAGACCCTAAACTAACCGAAAAGAGAGAGGGGAGAAGCTCTACATTAGGAGCTTTGGGGACACGCGGTAACTATTTAATTGTTCATATGTTTACCCTAAACGTAAACAAATCAAAAACCCGGAGAGCAAAACAAAACAACACAAAACATGAATATCACTCACCCACTGTCAGTGAGATGTACTCTATCAGCGCCGCCGTTGAGCCGGAAACACACCCTTCCCTAATACACACACTCCCACACTCGTACACCCCCGCACACACACTTCTACCTTCGCTTCTCGAACTCGGACGCGTTTTTAGTTTTTTCTTTACGAAAATTCACCAATCGATTTAAAATATCCTCCCGAGACATAAAACGGAAAAATTCCTTTCATCACGACGCGAGCGGTGAGAATTAAGACGAGTATTCTCACCGCTCGCGTCGCGAATCGACTTATTCGACGACTCGTATTTGTTTGCGGGCCGAGACAACGCAATGTCTCGCAATCATCGTTCCAAATCAATTTCTCCCGAAATAAATGAACTTAAATGGTCCAGACGTCTCTGAACGAACGTGATCACTCGGATCCGCTCGCATTAAAACTCGCGAGATACAAATCAAAAACTGACGGCCGAAAACGATGTTTTCATCGAGCACTCTAGAAAAATCCACGACCTCCAAAAACCAAAAAAGGAATTCCTTCAAAATCCGTCCATTCGTCAACTTGTTCCATCCCCCTCCTCCTTTTTAACACCACCACACCATCTCGTCGTTCCCGCCAAAAACAATGTCAAATCCAACCCGCTGAGCCAAAACAAACCCGAGCACGCGTTTGGTTTTGACTCAAGCCTTTTCCGCTTCATGACGTCCTCCAGTTCTTCCTTCTTTCCCGTCATGGATCCGACATTCCACCTTGCAACCCTCAGTTTCTGTATAGTGTAATTGGACTGCCTCATAGCGCTCGCTCCCGGAAACCGTCGAACTCTGCAAGAAACAATATTCGCCCTGGGATCACTCAACTGCGCACCAGAAGTAGTGCCCAGCGGGGTAGTGCTTCTTGCGTGTTCTACCATAAGGCCTTACATCCATTCTTTTACACCTATCTGGAGAAAGGTTGAGTTGGGTGGCACTAGTGTGCGGAAAATAAATTTGTATGGACTTTCTTTTTACATTCGGCGGTGGTCTCTACATCCGCGGCAACCCACTCACACACACTGACTTGTGGGAAGTCCTAAAGATGTTCAATAGTGCCGCAGGCTCATCTAGAGGTGTTGTTGTTGCCTGCACGTGATCTGTCCTATTAGTCGCCTCGTACGATCAAGGTAAGACTCACCTAGGAGTGCATATTGTTGCGTGTACGGAGTGGGTATCTCTTACGACACGCACTGTACTAAGCTTCATCATAACCTCGAATGATCGATGACAAGTATAAATTGAATGGACACTAGGCGATTCTCGAGCCATCTATAGTCTAGAAACTTCTCCAAATAGAACATTGATAATGAAGCGGATTCTCGAACCTTCGTTGAGTAAGTACCCGAGACTGGAACATATCGAAAAATCTGGAGTCTTCGATAATTGACGATTGCATGGATCTCCAACTATAAAAAGGCAGATGTCACCGAACGAAGAAGAAGTAGTCGGACTCGACACTCAGTGGCGGTTGGATCGCTATAGTGCCGTCGATATAGTTAAAGCTAGTTTGACGTTTTAACGTTTGTTGTTAGTACGCGTGTGTAGTTCGTTTTGTAAATAAAGTGTGTGTGTTTTTCAATCGAAGTGTTTCATTATTCAGCACAAGAATATCTAACGAACCTGGTTTCGTTCTTGTTTCGCTCAACAGAGGAAACATTACAATTGCTGTCAGAAGCTGGATATTCGCGTGCGTGTAGTGGACGTTCGTTTGAAAAGTGAAAGTCGTGGGTGATATTTACGGAAGTGTAAATAAACGGAAAGATTCGAGAAACTTTAGAGTGAAGCGCCGGGAAGTTCTGAGTGGATAGAACTTGCGCGATCGTGTATTTTGTGTAAGGCGTGCGGGATATTTACGGTAGTGTAAATAAGCACGGGAAGTTTTGAGAAACTTTGTAATGAAGTGCGGGAATAACTATTCTACGCGGGTAGAATTTGCACGACTGACTGTTGTCAACTTGTGAAGCGAAAAACGAACTAAAATCCCGCGTACTATTTGGGAACTGACAACCGTGGAGTTGAAAGACGGAATGCGTTAACGACGGGAGATGCGTTCGCGCTGTGTGCTCGTTTAGAGGAAGTGATGAGAACCGAAGGACAGGATCCGTATACTGCTGAATTTCCGGATAAGCTGACGACAAATCTCAACGTGTCGGGAGCGAAACCGGTTAGAGACTGGGGCCCTGTCAAGCGGCTGCTACTGTCGATGTCCAAGCGAGTTAACGAGCTACTTGACGAGCGATCCAAACAACTTGACGAGTTTAACAAGCGAGTTAACCAGCGATTTGATGAGCAATCCGAGCAATTGCGGAAACAGTCGTCGGAAATATCGAGATTGCTCGACGAGAGGCAACGAAAAACCTCCAAGGAGTTCGAGAACGACCTCATGCAGGATGACGCCAAAGTGGATGGCGGGTTCGATACGGTTGCCGAAGAGGTCGAAGGATTGCGGAGCGAACCGGGGCGCGTCGAAACATCTGGAGTCATCAAGATCGAATCGCAGACACAGCTCGAGGCCGCTGCGGTAATGAACAGCCGGACCGATAGCGAACAGTCACCGAGAGCTGAGAAGTTGCCGAGTGAAATGACATCGCAGATGAACGAGCGGTCAGCGAGTTTTGAGGAGTCGCTGAATGAGACTACAACGGCGTTGAACGGACGATCTCAGTGGAGTGTTGATAGCATAAGGAGGTTCAACGTGAAAGCTCACTCGATTGGTGTCAGCGACGGTGGCTTCCCATGGTTGTTCAGCGCTCATTGGAGAAAACAGGCGAGCTCGTGGGTTCGACATACCTGGAAGGAAGCGGATGAGATTGCTGCCTCGGAGGTCTAAGGAGGGGGCAGTGTTGCGTGTACGGAGTGGGTATCTCTTACGACACTCACTGTACTAAGCTTCATCATAATCTCGAATGATCGATGACAAGGTTAAATTGAATGGACACTAGGCGATTCTCGAGCCATCTATAGTCTAGAAACTTCTCCAAATAGAACATTGATAATGAAGCGGATTCTCGAACCTTCGTTGAGTAAGTACCCGAGACTGGAACATCTCGAAAAATCTTGAGTGTTCGATAATTGACGATTGCATGGATCTCCAACTATAAAAAAGCAGATGTCACCGAACGAAGAAGAAGTAGTCGGACTCGACACTCAGTGGCGGTTGGATCGCTATAGTGCCGTCGATATAGTGTAGCGACTGTGGCGACATGACAGCTGGTTAATGACATTTTTCCCCGCATATGGAATGAATGGCGTGGAGATCGCAAGAAGGTTTTTAGAAGGAGACGGAACGAAACGAGTAGTTGATTGTGAAATTCGAGGAAGTACGACGTTTTATATTTTTCTCGACGAATAAAGTATTTATAATTCGTGTTAATTCCGGTTTTTCATTAACGAACACGCTACAAACTGGTGACCCCGACGACGCCGGAGTTAAATCGCGAGCCTGCCGTTGAAATATAGCGACGTTACAATCATCGTGATGGCCGACGGTGGTGAAAACCCTGGCGCTAGCCCGAAAACCAAAGACAACGAAGTCTTTAGCGACGCCATCGATGACGGCGACAGCCTGTGCACGGTACGGAAGGTGCAACTTCCGCCGTTTTGGAGAGAAAACCCTGCCCTGTGGTTCGCACAGGCCGAGATAGCATTCGAGCTAGCACGCATTTCCAGCGACGCTACGAAGTTCCGGCATATTATTGTCCATCTGAGCCAGGATGTGTGCGCATTCGTGAGCGATCTCATTGTATCACCTCCCGCAACTGATAAGTACGCAACTTTACGTAATCGAATTATAAAGATTTTTTCGGAATCGGAGGAGTCGAAGATCAGGAAGCTCTTACGCGGTCTTAACTTAAGCGATGAGAAACCCTCAGCGAAGCTCTGGAAAATGAAGCAGTTGTGTACCGGCCAAATCCCCGACAAAGTCATAAGAGTTTTGTTTTTAGAGCAACTTCCCGAATCAGTGCAAAGTATTCTTGCAATATCGGACAGCGACGATTTATCCAAACTTGCAGCGCAGGCGGACAAAATACTCGAAGTCTCGTCCTTCCAAGCTTTAGCTCCAGTCGCAGCCCATAACGAAATTTCCAATGCGAACGCCACCATTAATGCAACGAGCGTGTCTCCTGAGATTCGAGAGATGAGAGACACGATTGAAAGGCTTTCGCGCGAAATCCAGCAAATAAAGGTGCGCAGTCGGAGTAGATCCCCATCACGAGATAAAGGTAGCGATACAACCCCTGGTCTATGCTTTTATCATGCACGCTTTGGTGCTAAAGCGCGTAAATGTCGAGATCCATGCACATACAAAAAAAACTAGTTTCGGCTGCATCGTTTTCGGCAAACGATTGCAGCAACTCGACCAACAGCCGACTCAAAATCCGTGACCGAAAATCTGGGCTAGTGTTTCTTATCGATACGGGAGCCGATGTCTCCGTTGTCCCCATCTCAGCCACTAAGCCCAATGCGAAAAGCGAATTCCGTTTGTACGCCGCAAATGGTTCAACGATCGATACCTATGGAACCCGTTTGCTCGACCTAAACCTTGGACTACGGCGTCCGTACCGTTGGCAATTCACGCTGGCTAACGTACAGCAGCCAATAATTGGTGCTGATTTTTTGCGCCATCACGACCTCCTTGTTGATTTACGCGGCCGTCGACTTGTGGACGCTAAAACTCAGATGGAAATCGGAGCAGAAGTAGTGAAATACAACGGAGTAGCGTTAAACACCATAGACAATGCTTGCAAATACGCCTTCTTACTTAAAAAATTTGGCGAAATCACTAATTTCACGAAAACGAAACCGCCCGTCGAAGCACCCATCGAACACGAAATACATACCGAAGGCCCACCCGTACGAGAAAAAGCTCGTAAACTAGCAGGCGAACGACTCATTGCAGCGAAACAGGAAATCGATTTCCTCATCGAGCAAGGCATCTGTGAGCCCTCAAGCAGCGACTGGGCATCGCCCATACACCTCGTGCCGAAAAAACCCTCAGGTTGGCGCACCTGCGGTGACTATAGAGGACTCAATTCCAAAACAGTCCCGGAACAATACCCGATACCGCTGCTTTCCGATTTCACGCATAAAATTGCTGGTTGCACAATCTTCAGTACACTGGATTTAGTCCGTGCATATCACCAGATACGAATCGCACTTCGAGACCAGCACAAAACGGCCATCATCACGCCTTTCGGTTTATTTCAGTTCAAAGTGATGACGTTTGGTCTGCGAAACGCCGCACAAACGTTCCAGCGGCTTATGGACAACGTTCTGCGTGGCCTTGATTTCTGCCACTGTTATATCGACGATATTATAATCGCATCGAAATCGGAAGAGGAGCATCGAAAACATCTTGAAATCGTCTTCGAAAGACTGCAACGATTCGGACTAACTATTAACGTAGCGAAATGCATTTTCGGACAACAAGAGGTCACATATCTTGGTCACCTCGTCAACAGTCAAGGCATTCGTCCGCCGCAAGCCCGCATCGACGCTATTAACAATTACGAAAAGCCAAGAACCATCGAAGAACTACGTAGATTCATCGGCGCCATAAACTTCTATCGGAACTGCCTTCCGAAAGCGGCAGACATTCAAGTGCCGTTGTTAAGGCTAATCAAAGGTAACCGAAAACGTGACAAACGACTAATACTATGGACAAGTGAAGCTGAGGAAGCGTTCGACAAGTGCAAATCCTTGATACGAGAAGCAGTATTGTTAGCACATCCTGTGGCCAATGCCCCACTCATTTTACGCTGCGACGCTTCGGACTTTGCAATAGGAGCGAGTCTAGACCAACAAGTCGGAGACGTAATAACACCACTAGGATTTTTTTCGCGCAAGCTCAACAAAACGCAAAGCCGGTACTGTGCCTACGACCGCGAACTGCTCGCAATTTATCAAGCAGTGAAATTTTTCCGTCACATTATCGAAGGACGAAAAATTCAAATTCTGACGGATCACAAGCCTCTTACGTTCGCTTTTCAGCAAAAAGCATCTAATAGCCGCCATACATTATCCGATCCGTCGTCCGATCGATCGGCCGATGGATCGCCACAAAATATCTGCTGATCTCCACTGCACACACACTGAGCGACTTTCGTGCGATGCGATAACGAATGACAATTCAAAAAATAGGTTATGATTCACTCCCAATCCAACCTAGATTCATTTTTGTTAACTATTTGGATGTGTGTGGTATTTTCGTATACCACATATTTGATATTTCAATTGCAGTGCCATTTAAATCATTAGAATCCTTGAAATTTCATCATTTAATAATTTGGTAATTTGACATTCACTTGCGATAATCACATACACTATCCAATCGATCGTCACCGATCGATCGCACGAAAATCGCACAAAAATATCGGCAGATCAAAATTGATCGGCCGATCGGTGCGATTTCCACATACACAGGCCGATCCATCGGCCGATATCGATTTCGGGCGACGGATCGGCCGATCGATCGGTGTGTGTATGGCACGTTTAAGGCTTCTCCACGACAGCAATCGCAGCTCGACTACATCGCTCAAATTTGCACCAACATCGTATATGTACCCGGCCAATGGAATTTCGTTGCCGATGCATTTTCCCGTCTCAACGCTATCTCGATGCCATCAGTGATCGATACAACCGAATTGGCACAACAGCAGGAGATCGACGATGGGCTGGCATTTTTATTGAAAAACGAATCCTCGCTCAAGTTACAATCGAAACAGCTCGACAACGGCAATACAGCCATTTTTTGCGACGTGTCAACAGGACAAATACGACCATACGTTCCAAAAACTCTTCGTAAGAAAGTTTTTAACGCGTTCCACGAGTTGTCGCATCCAAGCGGCCGAACAACACGAAAAGCAATTGCCGCGAAATATGTTTGGCCACGCATGAATTCGGATATCAAACAATGGGCACGATGTTGCCTACCTTGTCAGCGTAGCAAAGTACACCGACATGTGAAGAATATCCCAGAGTCCATTCCGATTCCGCAGACCCGTTTCCGACACGTCCACATCGACATCATAGTTATGCCGCAATATAAAGGATATCGCTACTGTCTAACGGCAATTGACCGATTTACACGTTGGCCAGAGGTATTTCCGCTAAAAAATATTACTGCCGACACAATCGCAACCGAGTTTTGGAATGGTTGGATCACGAGGTTCGGCTCACCAGAGACTATCACAACAGATAGAGGCAGCCAGTTTGAATCGCAACTCTTCGAAGCGTTAGCGAGATTTATCGGCAGTAAACGAACGAAGTCAACGGCATACCATCCAGCATCCAATGGGATGGTCGAGCGATGGCACAGATCGCTAAAGGCAGCCATCAAATGCCACGAGAACTACGAATGGGTCGACATCCTACCAACTGTGTTACTTGGACTTCGCACGAGTTTTAAGGACGATATTAAAGCATCTGCAGCAGATTTAGTGTATGGTACACCCCTTCGAATTCCAGGGGATATCGTCACTGACGTAGAGCCACCGATCGATCCACTTTTGTTCATACAAAAACTCCGTGCGCACGTACAAAGGATTAAACCGACTCCTACAGCGCATCATCGAAAGTCGAAACATTTCGTCTTCAAAGAGCTTCCAACCTGTTCCCATGTTTTCATCAGAATCGATGCGACACAAAAACCTTGCGAACAGCCATACGAAGGACCGTACGAAATACTTGAGAGGATTTCCGACAGAGTATACAAGGTGAATGTGAAAGGACAACCTACAACGATTTCGACCGAGAGGCTGAAACCAGCATTCTTCGAAAACGAGCCAACAAGTGAAGTAAACAAACGCCCTCAGACTTCTCAAACGAGTGCAGCAAACAATCGAAACCATGCCGCAGGAAAATCGTCATCAACCCAATCACCATCCGAGTCGCTTTCGAAAACACCCAAGAAGGTTCAATTCGCTTCTCAACCGCAATTTTCAACTTGCAGTTTCGTCGCTCGGAAGGGGGCTGTGTAGCGACTGTGGCGACATGACAGCTGGTTAATGACATTTTTCCCCGCATATGGAATGAATGGCGTGGAGATCGCAAGAAGGTTTTTAGAAGGAGACGGAACGAAACGAGTAGTTGATTGTGAAATTCGAGGAAGTACGACGTTTTATATTTTTCTCGACGAATAAAGTATTTATAATTCGTGTTAATTCCGGTTTTTCATTAACGAACACGCTACAATAGTTAAAGCTAGTTTGACGTTTTAACGTTTGTTGTGAGTACGCGTGTGTAGTTCGTTTTGTAAATAAAGTGTGTGTGTATTTCAATCGAAGTGTTTCATTATTCAGCACAAGAATATCTAACGAACTTGGTTTCGTTCTTGTTTCGCTCAACAGAGGAAACATTACAATATTCTAAACCCGTCACCCCACGGGTGAAAGCTTTCTTTTATCTAAAAAGAAATACAACCTAAAGCCATTATTTAATGTTCATTATCTTCTTTCACATCGCACCTATCGCAAAACGGACTTCACCATTCGATTCAGCAGGAAAAAATACATTAAAATGCATGCACATTGTAATTTTTATAGCAAAGGATCTGGGCAAAAAAGCGATATCCAGAAAAACCATCGATTCCGTCCCACTGTGCGGCACCTAAAAACCAATAACGGCAAAAACCTTTTAGCCAATATTTAAACCGGAAGAAGTTTTGTTTAATACCAATCGCTGAAGAAAGTTTCGTTTGACACCCCTGATTGTTTCCCCCTATTTCGACATTTTTCAATGACATGACTGTCACCCAAATGACAGCAAGTGTAGTTACTAATCACTCCGTCAGTGAAATTGCATTTTGCTTGCGGCTAAATTTTTAGGGATCTTTTCGTTGGATTTTCAATTGAAAATCGTGAAAATAGTTCAAATCGAGCGGGTAAACGTTGTGAAGTGCTCGACTCAGCCAAAATGGAGGCGGCTCCACGGCTTCCGATGCTATGGTTTCCGCTGAAGTTCAGCCCGGAGGGAACGTCGTTCAATAGCTTGAAAAAGGTGTGTAAGTGCTCGCCGTAATGTCGGCATTTGCAGTATTTATGCGAATTGCGCGAGAATGCCAATGGCGGGTTGTTTCTTGACAACAAAACACATTTTCGAAGGAAGAAATACAATTTTCATGATGTGGAATGGGATTTGACTTTGGAGAAGCACAGTGAATTTATCGAATTTTTACAAACTCAATTACGCAGAGACGTGACTCATTTGTAGAGCATTGTTTGCGTTGGCTGGCGGTTTGTTTATTGTTTGAACGTCAGTTGTTGGTTTTATTGGATTAACTAAATGCCAGACAGTCACAATAACCTATGTAAGTCGGGCACCAATTGAATGTACAAGGATGGTTTCTTTGGAATAATTTGGGTCGCCTTGGTCAACAGTGTTTGACGGATCAAATGTTCCGGATTGTTTACACATCAAATTTGAATCTCATCGGAACGAGTTATCTTATCAATTGAACTCTCCAATACTTTGTCTTTCGTTGGTCAAATTTCTGTAAAGTTCTTTTGTATGTAAAGAATAATCATTACGTACTGGCGAGTATCCAACGGGGAAGGGAACATCACATAAATCGAGCGCACTAAAGGTGTGTTTTGCTAGACAGCACTCTGCGTCGATCGCAGGCGACGCAACGGTTAAAAAATCTACACAAATAGTGCTCTTTGGTCTATGGGTTGATCGCTAATCGCAAACAATGCGCGACGATCGTGTGCCTAGCAAAACACACCTCAAACGTTATCACTGGTTTCCGCGGAGGACCCAGGTCGCGACCGATTCCACAATCCATAAATATGCGCTGAGCCAGAAAAGCGCAGAAATTGTATGTATGCTGACAAAATGTGAAAGCGCTTAGCTCAGCGCTTATGCTGTCTTTTGCTGGACACACGGTCGTCGTATATTGTTCGCGATTAGCGATCAACCCATAAAGCAATTGTAATTTTTTCAATCGTCGCCTGCGATCGACGCACCTTTAACTCAGCACAAGTGTTTTTGGAACAAATTACTATTCAGCAATAACAGCTTCTCAGGGCTTGCGTCTTAGAAACGCAGCCAATGTTAGGCCTTTTACCCCTGTTAACCAAGACAAATCGTATGAAAAAAATCAAAAAGTTCTGAAATTTGGAATGGTTGGTTAGTACCAGGAACACATCCTACTAAAAATCGCCGCTGGTTGTAGACAGCTAGTGAGGGTGAGCTATGTAAAGCGATGTTTTCTTGTGTTGTGTTAACTATCCATTCTACAAAAAAAAAACACCCTTTCCTTCTTGCATTGAAGGGTTTTGGCAGCTCTTGGCCGTTGTGAAACGTTGATATCGAAATTTACAATATTTACATCCCACCGATATCCAGTTGTCCCTCAGGATACCATGCAAATATCAACCATCTCCTTACCGGTCAACATCGCCTCCTGCTCGGTGACTTTAATGCTCACCATGAACTCTGGCACTCCAACCTCAACAACGACGCCAGAGGAATCTCAATAGCTGAACAGCTTGATGCCTCAGATTTCTGTACCCTAAATGATGACATCCTCACTCGCATCGCCGGTGCATGTTCCAGTTCTCCAGACATCACGATTGCTAGTGCTAGCCTCATAAACGAAACACAATGGGAGCCGGTCCTAACACTATTTTCAGACCACCTACCAATCGTGATAAGGCTTTACAAACCATCAAACATCATATCTTCCGAACACCGCACGTTTGTCAACCACAATAAGGCTGATGGGGACGGTTTTACCTCCTATACCAACGCTAAATTCCTCGTTCTGCCAACGCCAACCGACGTTCGTACAGCCGAATCAAAACATAAGGAAAGTCCTGAACAAAGCGGCTGCGAAGTTCATTCCTGCAGGACGGATTCCGAAAATTCGACCCAACTTTCCAACCACCGCCGCTAGATTGGCAAACGAGAGAGACAGCATTAGGAGCGTAAACCCGGACGACCCCAGAATTCACGAGATGAACTGCGAGATCTAAAGACAGGTAGCCGAACACAGGAGGTCAAAATGGAGCACCCATCCGAATAACTGCAATCTCACCACAGGGTTGAGCAAGTTATGGTCGACAGTCCGTGCCCTCTCCAATCCACCAAAACAGAAAGGGGACGTCGCCATACAGTTCGGTGAATATTCAACAAGTGACCCTACCCACTGCGCAAGTCGTTTCAATAAACATTTTATTGAACACCCCGCACCAGACAGACTTAAGCGTAAAATCCGTAGGCAGATTCACAACCAAACCACAGACAGCATACCTGTTTTCACCACGGACGAAGTTGAGAAGGAAGGCGAACAACTCGAAAGCATTGGGACCAGATGGCATTTCAATGACTATGCTCAAACACATCGATCTGCCAGCAATCAACTACCTCACGGCTACGTACAATCTATCCATCTCCTCGTTGATCGTTCCGGAAATCTGGAAAAAAGGGAGAGTCATCCCAATACTGAAACCTGGGAAGAAATCGACACTCGGCGAATCCTATCGTCCAATAACTCTACTGTCACCAGTTACCAAAACGCTTGAAGCACTAATCCACCCTGTTCTTACAGCCCACATCCAGCTCGCTGATCACCAACATGGCTTCCGAAACATGCACAGTATGATCACGGCCTTGGATGCCATTACATCTCGCATCCATAATGGTCTCAACCAGGCTCGTCCTTGTGACAGAACAATATTGGTGGCGCTTGACCTGTCGAAGGCCTTCGACACTGTTAGCCATTCAGCGCTTCTGTCTGACATCAACCATCCATTGCTTCCGACGCAAGTAGTGAAATGGATTGCCAAATATCTAGCTGGCAGGCAATCCTATACAGAATTCAGGAACAGCAAATCAAAGCTTAGGAAGATTAAACAAGGCGTACCTCAAGGAGGAGTTCTATCTCCTACCTTGTTCAATCTATACCTTTCAGGGCTCTCAACACCTCCTGAAGCGATCGACATTATCTCCTACGCTGTCGACTGCTCCATTCTGGCAACAGGGAACGAAATAGCGGTTATGTGCAGAAACATCAACGGTTATCTTGAACGACTAAACTCGTTCTTCATAAACAAAAACCTTACCGTCTCAGCGCCTAAATCCTCGGCAACCCTATTCACCACCTGGATGAAGGAGGTCAAGATGCAGCTTGAAATCTCGATCGGGAATCATCCTCTTCCTACCATAAACCATCCTAAAATCCTAGGAGTTACGCTGGATAGCATGGCCACATCATCACCCCATGGCTCAACTGTGTGCGAATAAGGAATAAGATCCGCAAAGTCCTGGCCGGTAGCACCTGGGGCAAGGACAAAGAAACTCTACTGGTCACGTATAAAGCAGTCGGAAGATAAAGTGGCCAACTATGCGGCTCCTGTGTGGTCGCAGAATCTCTGTGACACACAATGGAAGAAGATTCAAACGTGCCAATCCGCCGCTCTCCGTACTGTAACTGGCTGTCTCCTGATGTCACCCCAGGACCGTCTACATCAGGAAACTAGGATGATGCCTTTAAGGGACCACAACCAGCTTCTTGCCAAGCAATACCTGGTGGGCTGCTATCGAAGTGATCACCCTAACTTCAATCTCATGGACAAGACGCCGCCGCCCAGACATGTCAGGCGCGACTTGAGGGACCTTGAAAGAGACGTCCAGAGGTACAAAAGGGAACCCTTTAATAGTAACGCACATAGGTCGGCCATCGCAGCAATACATCGAGAAGAGGTCAATAAGTCAATAGCAAGCTTAGGCTCGAATCCAGTTCTCTCGTCCATATCACCAACGATATCTCCGGAAGAGGAAAGACTTCCGAGAGCTACGAGAACAACACTCGCCCAACTTCGGTCAGGCTGGTGTTCACGACTGAACTCCTACCTATCTCGCATAGACCAGGACGTCTCAAACATCTGTCCTGCTTGTAACGGAACCCCTCACGACGTGAACCATATCTTTCACTTCCCAGCTGCACCCACCCACCTGACTCCTAGATCGCTGTGGGAGAACCCAATAGAGGCAGCTAACTTTCTATTCCTCAACGCCGGGGATGAAGACGAAACCGTGGGCATGTGACAAACAAACACATCGAATTCTGACCATTGCTACAACAACAACAAAAACTTTCTGAGGCAAAGTGGAAGATAAAAAAAATCCATAATGTTTTAACAACTTTGTCCGTTTCTTGAATAGTTTTCGAGATAATCTCACTTGAAAAAGGCTATTCATTGTTTGCTCTTTTGTTACAACTCGGGGGAAAGATCTTCGTTTTTGTGATACAGTTTGACAAATATGTATCAAAAGAAATAATTGTCTCGCGATGAAAAGGATAACGAATAAATTTGTTGATAACTAAATAAGCTTGTTTGGATGGCGCAACGGTTAGCACGTTCGCCTTCTATGTACTATAACCCTGGTTTGATTCCTACTGCAGCCAGTACAATCGATTAAAGGCGATTTACGTTCCTGCGGCAGCCGGTTCTTCGTACCGCTGCGACCCGTTTCATAACGGCCAAGAGCTGCCAAACCCCTGCAATGCAAGAAAGGAAATGTGTTTGTTATTGGGTGTATAACTTTGCTTTCGCCGTTTTTCCTGGGGGAATTAAAAGCTTAATTGTCAAAAAGTACTTACAGATGTATTATTCAAAGTACTGTCCATCGCTAGCGACAACTTTCGCCCATCTCTCCGGCAATTTTCGGATTCCTTCTCGGAAAAAGGAGGCGTCTTTTGACGCGATCCATGATTGGATCCATTTTTCGACTTCCTCGTACGAACGAAAATTCTGATCAGCCAGTCCGTGCGCCATGGAACGAAACAGATGGTAGTCGGAAGGAGCGATGTCTGGGGAGTACGGCGGGTAGGGTAAGATTTCCCATTTTAGGGTTTCCAAGTATGTCTTGACCACTTTTGCGACGTGTGGCCGAGCATTGTCATGCTGGAGGATGACTTTGTCGTGTCCCTCTTGGTTCTGTGGTCGTTTTTCCTTTAATGCTCACTTAAACGCATCAATTGCGTTCGGTACCGATCTTCTATGATAGTTTCATTCGGTTTCGTAGCTCACACCGAGCTGGTCCCACCAAATGTAAAGCATAACCTTGGCGCCGTGAATATTCGGTTTTGCCGTCGACGTTGAGGCATGTCCAGACATTCCCCATGACTTTCTGCGCTTGGGATTATCGTAACGGACCCATTTTTCGTCGCCGGTTACGATGCGACGTAGAAATCTCTTCCGATTCTGCCTTTAAAGCAGTTGTTCGCATCCAAATAATCGCCGTTCAATATCTCTCGGTTTTAACTCGAACGGAACCCAATTTCCTTGTTTCTGAATCATGCCCATGGCCTTGAGGCGTTTCGAGATGGCTTGCTGAGTCACTCCCAGTGATTCAACTAAGTCTTCTTGCGTTTGGCACGAATCTTCATCGAGCAGTGCTTCCAATTCGTCGTCTTTGAAAATTTGTTCTCTCGCACCACCATTCTTGTCCTCGACATTGAAATCGCCGCTTTTAAAACGTTGAAACCACTCACGACATTTTCTGTCACTCAGAGCAACCTCACCGTAAGTATTTGAGAGCATTCGATGAGCCTCAGCTGCAGTTTTTTTTCACATGGAAGCAGAAGATCAAAACTTCCCGCAAATGACGTGAACTTGGCTCGAAAACAGACATTTTGAATCGCGAATCTTATTAAAAATGCGAACAACTTTTACTAATGCGGGGATGTCGATACCTTCACAGACGTCGAAACTCACTTTGTGACACTTTTGAACTACGTATTTTGACCAGCCCTCACCGTTTTTACGGCAGCCGGTTCTACGCACCGGAGCGACCCGTTTTTACAACGGCCAAGAGCTGCCAAACCCCTTCAATGCAAGAAGCACGTATGTTCGTGTGTTACATGCAGTATCTGTTTTTTGTGTTTATTGGGAGTAACACATCTCGGCGCAACTGCTCTCAATACTACTTCTCCGCGCCGGCAACGAATACAACCCAGGTCCTTGGATCTGCTGCGTATGCAATAGAGAGCTGCATCCCAATGCAACGTCAGTGAGATGCAACTGTTGCGACGAGTGGTGCCACCTGAGAAACTGTTCCGGTCTAAACCATCACAGGCACTGGAATCCTTCGTTTACTGCCAGTCAATGTAGAAACCAAGGTCTGCAAGCAGCGAGCTCATCTAACACGCCTCACCTCCCTACACCAGTGAACACCCACATGAGCTTTCAGTCAACCCCAACGACTCCTGCGAATAGACCCAGTAGGATTCCCCAACAAAACAACCTTACGCCTGCACCACCGATCGCCATTTTCGACACGCTCTCACTCGTTCAACTAAATTGCAACGGGCTGCAAAACAAAATTGCCGAACTCGCTTCATTCATGGACAGACACCGCATTCAAGTTGGAGCCATCTAGGAGACAAAACTACATCCCAATTCGTCCCTTAACGCTCATGGAAATTACATCATCATAAGGACCAATGACCAATGCAGGAGGAGGACTTGCCTTCATCATTCACCACTCCGTACAATACCGGGAAATAGATGTCACTAACAACGACACCACCACGGAAGTGCAAGCCATCGCCTTAAAATCAGGCAATGTTGATATTGAAATTTACAACACTTACATTCCACCGGTATCCAGTTGTCCCCCAGGCTACCATGTAAATATCAACACTTTCCTCAATGGTCAACACCGTCTCCTGCTTGGTGATTTTAACGCTCACCATGAACTCTGGCACTCACATCTTAACAACGACGCCAGAGGTATAGCCATTGCTGAACAACTTGATGCCTCAGACTTCTGTACACTGAATGATGATACGCCCACCCGTATTGCCGGTACCTGTTCTAGTTCACCAGACATCACGATTGCCAGTGCTAGCCTCATAAACAATACACAATGGGAGCCGGTCCTTACACTATCATCGGACCACCTACCAATCGTGATAAGGCTTGACAAACCGAGAGATGTTATATCTGTCGAACACCGCACCTTTGTCAACCACAACAAAGCTGAATGGAATAGGTTTATACAAGTGCTTAATTCCTCGCCCTGCCAACTCCCACCGACGTACGTAAGGCCAAGTCCAATATCAGGAAAGTCCTCAATAAAGCGGCTGCGAAATTTATTCCTGCAGAATGCATTCCTAAAATTCGGCCAAACTTTCCTACCACAGCCGCCAGATTGGCAGACGAGAGAGATAACATCAGGAGCACTAACCCAGACGATCCCAGAATTCATGAACTGAACTGTGAAATCCAAAGACAAGTGGCCGAACATAAGAGGTCGACGATAGCGCAGTGTGTTGAGGCATCAGTCTCATGTTTGACTACCGGCGTTTCGGGTTCGAATCCCGTTCACGACGACGTTCGTGGCCATGGATGTGCAGGAGGTGCATGCTGGCAACTGTATTCTCCGAAACCAATTTATGCCAACGAAACGTCAAATGGACCGTTGACGCGCTATGCCCCACAAGGGGTTAGGGCAATTGAGTCAAATGAAGTTCGCATCTGAATGAATGCAACCTAACAACAGGTATTAACAAACTATGGTCGACAGTCCGTGCCCTCTCTAATCCACCAAAACAGATGGGAAATATCGCCATACAGTTCGGAGAAAACTCAATCTCCGACCCTGCCCATTGTGCAAGTCGCTTCAATAGGCAGTTTATTGAACATCCTCCACCAGACAGACAAAAGCGCATAATCCGAAGGAGGATTCACAATCGAACTACCGACAACATACCTGTCTTCACCACGGACGAAGTGGCTGCAGCAATCAGGAAAGCGAACAACTCGAAAGCCTTGGGACCCGATGGAATCTCAATGACAATGCTTAAACATCTCGACGCACCAGCTATCGAATACCTCACGGCCACATTCAATCTATCCATCATATCACTGATCGGTCCGGAACTCTGGAAGAAAGGGAGAATAATCCCAATCTTGAAACCTGGGAAAAAAGCGACACTCGGCGAGTCCATCACACTTCTATCACCAGTTGCCAAAACGCTCGAAGCCTTGATTCACCCTGTTCTTGCAGCTCGCATCAGGCTTGCAAACCACCAGCACGGCTTCAGAAGGATGCATAGTACGACGACGGCCCTGGATGCCATTACAACTCGGATCCACAATGGCCTCAACCAACCTCGTCCATTTCACAGAACAATTCTGGTGGCACTTGACCTGTCGAAAGCCTTCGACACAGTCAGCCACTCAGCACTTCTGTTCGACCTTTACAATACATCTCTTCCAACGCATATCACAAAATGGATTGCCAACTATCTCGCGGGCAGGCTGTCCTATACCGAATTCAGGAGCAAAAAATCGAAGCTAAGGAAGATCAAACAAGGTGTGCCACAAGGAGGAGTTTTGTCTCCCTCCTTGTTCAACCTTTACCTATCTGGAATTTCAACCCCACCTCAAGGAATCGAAATTATCTCCTATGCAGACGACTGCTCCATCCTGGCAACAGGGAGCGACATCACGGAAATGTGCGAGCGAATAAATGCTTACCTGGAACAGCTTAACTCCTTCTTCACGGGCAAGAATTTAATCGTATCCGCGCCCAAATCCTCGGCAACATTATTCACCACCTGGACGAAGGAAGTCAAGATGCAACTTGGGATCTCAATTGGCAACCAACTTATTCCGACCGTGAACCAACCTAAAATTCTAGGAGTAACCCTGGACAGCATGGCCACGTTATCCCCCCATGCTTCAACAGTGTGTAACAGGATGCGCGGAAGGAACAAGATCCTTAAAGCCATGGCCGGTACCACCTGGGGTAAGGATAAAGAGACCCTACTGGTCACATAAAAAGCAGTCGGAAGGTCTGTAGCCAACTATGCGGCTCCAGTGTGGTCACAGAATCTCTGTGACACAATGGAATAACATCCAGGCCTGCCAAAATGCCGCCCTCCGTACTATAACTGGCTGTCTCCTGATGTCTTCCCAGGACCATCTACATCAGGAAACGAGGACGATGCCTCTAAGGGACCACAACAAGCTTCTTGCAAAACAGTACCTGGTGGGTTGTTACCGTGAAGAGTACCCCAATTCTGACCTCATGGACAAGACGCCGCCACCAAGGCATGTCAGGCGTGATTTGAGGGACCTCGAAAGAGACGTCCAGAGGTACAAAAGGGACCCCTTCGACAACAACGCATACAGAACAGCCATCGCAGCAATACACCACGAGGAAGTACAAGCATCAATTGCGAGACTAGGTCCAAACAAAGTCCTCTCGACACAACCACCAGCCATCTCTCCAGACGAGAGAACGCTTCCGAGAGCAACGAGGACAAGACTTGCCCAACTTAGGTCGGGTTGGTGTTCGAGTCTAAACTCCTACCTGTCTCGCATTGAGCGGGATGTTACGAACACATGCCCCGCCTGCAATGGTACACCTCATGATGTGGACCACATTTTCAAATGCCCAGCTGCACCCACTCACCTGACTCCCAGATCGCCTATCACTCAACACCGAGGAAGACGAAGAACAACACAACATGTAACACACTCACACAACGAACACAATGGTCAGATTGCTACAACAACAACAACAACCAGCCCTCTTCGATGCAGCCGTCTGTCGGAAAACCGCGGAAGCAAAGTTGTACACCTAATATAATGTATAATATGTTTAGCCGTGTAAGAATTTGTTATAAATCAGGCACTGAAGAAGGGCGCAAGTTGCTCCCGAAACACGTGTTTGCGTTTTACAAAATAAATAATCTACAGTATAAGGGAACCTTCTTTTTTTTCAACCAATATTTACATATTTACTACTTGATATGTAATTATAATTTATTTTGACGTTGTTTTTTTTTCAGTATATTGCAGAATGCTATCAAGAAAATCCCGACTCGTTCTCCAAAGAAGTATACGCTCTAGAAACTCTTCGAAATGCTGCTATGCATCCTACAAAAGATGTCGCGGGTTGTGCTACATTAAAGCGATACTATTGCCAACTACATTCACTGGCCAATCGATTCCCCCAAGCGCTCGAACGGAACTTATTTACCTTCACCTGGAAAGATTTATACGTGAATAATTCGGCCGAAGTTTCAGATTTTCGCTACGAAATGGCGGCTGTCCTTTTCAACATTGCCGGACATCACACTCAACTCGGAGCCTCTGTGAATCGTTCGGACCCGGAAGGAATGAAACTGGCTTGTACGCATTTTCAAATCGCAGCATGGTCGTACGGCGAACTACGTGAAAAGTATCAATCAGTCAACGGAAATAGTGATTTTATGACGCCAGAATTACTTCTGTTTATGCAACAAATCTCATTTGCGCAGGCGCAAGAGTGTATTCTGGAAAAGTCACTGCTCGATAATCGAAAGCCTGCAATAGTTGCCAAGGTCACCGCCCAGATTGTCAGCTATTATGGAGCAGCATTGGCAGCTATGCTTTCAGGCGGTGATGACGGTACAATAGCCGACATTGTCGGCAACAGCGTCTTTAAGGATTGGAAAAAATACGTTCGATTCAAAATTGCCTATTTGAACAGTATTTTGTTTTTGTATCAGGGTCAACAGTCGGAAGAACAACAAAAGATGGGCGAACGGGTGACTTTATACCAAGCCGCTTGTGACAGTTTAGAGGAAGCTCGAAAAGAGAGCAAAGGTATGTCCGATCAAAAAGAAATTGTAGAGGCGTTGACTTTTACCGCCGACGTAGTGGAAGGCAAAAGAAAAGCCGCTAAAAATGAAAACGAGTACATCTACCACGAAGCCGTGCCCGAACTGAAGGACATTGCCGCCGTGCAGGGTGCAAATTTAGTTAATGGTATAAATTTTAGCGTGACCGATCCTGAGGTAGCTGGTGAAGATATTTTCGCCCGATTGATTCCAATGAAAGCACACGAGGCGAGTTCTATGTACAGCGAAGAAAAGGCTCAACTATTGCGCCAAATCGGAAGCAAAGTGCAAGATAAGGACAACGAACTGAACACGTTCATGAGCTCACTGAATGTGGAAAATCTTAATATAAGTGAGGAACGAGCCAATAAGATTCCACAAGGAATTGTGGACAGATGTGCATCAATTAATGCCAAACCGAATGCTATACCTGACCTAATATCTTCAATGTCCAGCCTCGCTGAAATTTGCGCGGATGTGGAAACCAACTTGCAGGATATCAAGGAATTTTTAAGCAAAGAAGAGATCAATGAAAAAAAGTATCAACAAGAGTCTGGAGTTCATAGAACCAACGGACATTTCACAGAACTCTCCCGAGAATTTCAGAAGTATATGGAGGCTCATCAGAAGGCTGGCGATAGCAACGATACGCTTCGTCGGGCTATGGAATTGCATGTTAACAATCTACGTATATTAGCGAGACCCTTACAGGAAATTCAACATAGTGTCCCGAAATTGAGTGGCGATGTGAACGACAACATATTTCACGATTTGAAACTAATCCTGAACAAAGTCAACGAGATGAAGGCACAGCGTGCACAGTTTTGTGCTGATTTACGAATCGCTATTAACGACGACGACATCACTTCGAAAATAATAGCGCACGGAGAAGATGATGACATTAAAGAACTTTTCAAGAAAGAAATCGGCAAACACGATAAGATTGTGGCTCTTATTGAACAAAATTTGAAAGCCCAGGAAAACATTCTATCGGCGCTGACTGAAAATTACGCGAAATGTGCTCCCGTGCTAAAAACAATTAACGATGTGAAGCACAAGCGTGATAACTTCTTTTCGTCGCTTGCCGCATCTTACGATGTTTACGAAGACCTACTAGCAAAGAGCGCTAAGGGGCTGGAGTTTTACAAAAAGCTCCAAGGAAATGTACAGAAATTATTGGCTCGTGTTAAAGCTGCCTATGATGTTCAAAATGAGGAACGACAGCAACGCATGAACTCGACTCGGCAAATTAAACCTGCTGGTACGGTTAGCACACCGAGCATTACGTCAACATCGAAATCGGGTGCTCCAAAACTTAAGGACTATTTAAAGTCAGGCAAGTTACCATCCGTCTCAGACATAACCTACATCCCACCAGTGCGTCCAAGTCCTCTTGGATCGGAGGCAACACCGTCTTCGGCTTGTGTTAATTCCACGCCATCATATTACACGGCCCCTTCCCAAATGGCCCACACAACTAATGACTACCCACCACCACCTTACACGCCTCCTGGTCAATCGTATTATGATACAAGTGGATACACTAATCCGATTTATCAAAGCAGCCAAATGACAGGTGGAGGAAATACGCCAATGAAGTATGATTATAACTATTCGGGATATGATCAGCAGGCTTCCTATCAATCGTATCCAAACTCCCAAGTGACATGTTCTGTTTCGAACCATTCAATTCCACAAAACAACATACCATCGATGCAGCCTTCCGGTCAACAGTATCAAAATTCATCAGTATCCGCAGAAAGTGGACCAACAAACGGTTCATATCAACCTCCCGCGAGTTACCCATATGCCACCCAAACTATCGATTCACAAACATCACATGGAAATCAAATGAATTTCCCTCAGCAACCAGCACAGCAATATCCATACTCCCAACAACAAACTCAACAAATATCCCAACAATATGCATATTCCCAGCCATTACAACAAACGGCAGTTCCATCACAGCCCACGTCGTATGTTGCACAGAATCAAACAGGAAATCATCCCACAGCGCAAATAACTTGGACACCCTCAACAATTACTTCGGCTTTTGAAAACCCGGATATTCAAAACCAACCTCGGCCAGATTCTAATAGTACATGGTCGTCAAATACGGTTCAACAACAATCAGTGACATCTTATGAAGTCCAGAATGCGATTGCTGTTCCCCAGCAGCCATCAACAAGCAATTGGAGCTCGCCTGCAACTAGCGCACCGCCTTCGATACAACAACAGCCAAACGCGGTTTCTGAAATACCTTATCGTACGTATCAGCCTACTGACACTCCAGTGCCGCCACCAACCAATTCGCAAATGGTCGCACCATATCAGCAGCCGCAAGAACCTGTTGAATACATTCAGTCGCATGCTGGAATAAGCAATGTCTACAATTCCCAATCAGCTGCGCCAGAATCTGCTGCAAAAGGCTATAATCAAACACAAAGTGTACAGTACCCTGATGCAGGATACCAGGTAAATTCAGTGATTCAATTTGCAAGCAATTAGACATTGTTTTACATTTCTATGAAATCAAAAATGTTATTTTACAATATACATAGTAGCTTCCAAAATCATTTAGATAGCATAGGATAAAATGATTCTCATTTTGGTAGCTACTCCTGCAGATGTGGCAGGTAGTTTGCTTGAGCGTATTCTCTATAATTTTCCATCTTTTATTAATGTTCAGGGATATTCTTTTGACACTGTCGGAAACCTTTCATTATTGGGATTTAGCGCATCTTCTTCCAAGTGTCTCAGAGCTATATGTGAACTTGCTTATCAGCCTGTGTGTCCTCTGCAGGACTTGGCTTCTTATAGCCGTCGCCTCCAGTCTTCTCGGTCTGGGCGTCGTGTCCTCCAGTTCCGGAAGCCGAGCAGTTTATTGCTGTCTTCATTTACGGAGTGCGCCCAGCGCTTCTTTGTTCCATGTCAACCTTGAATGCTTTTCTGGTTACTCGATGTTCCTCGAATCGCTCTATGTGCTCATCCCACTGCACTTTTCGTGGCTTAACGAATTTAGAGACCTATGGTTCGTCGTATATTTCGTATCTCATATACCTTCTTTGTCGTTGATCGCTATCGCGAATCACTCCAATGATTCTTCGTAAGAAGGTTTTTTGGAATGTGTCTGTTATCTTCTCCGATGACTAGGTGAAAGTCATGTTTTGCATGGCATATAAATTTTGAAGCTTTTCTCTTCTTTGTGTGTAGCTAATTTTCGGAATGAGGAGCATCGAGTAATAGATCCGATTTTCGATCAGGATTTGACGCTTGATCTTGAGAGTTTCGTGCAAGTGATGGTGATATTCGCCCCTAGGTTGGTGAAATCGTTCACTCTGTCGATAACTTGGATCGCCTAATCGAATTTTTCGGTATTTATTTGCGGGATTGCGTCAGCACCTTGTTGTTTTGTAGACCAACTTCCTTTTGTGCCTGGACGAGAGTTAGCAGCGTTTCCTGTCCTAGATGAGGTTGACAAGATGTGTATGTCGACTGCTTAACCCACTATTTGGACTTGTCCGTTTGGGAGCGATTTTGTTGTTGTTGTAGCAATGGTCTGAAGTACGTCGTGTGAGTGTGTTACATGTTGTGTTGTTCTTCGGTGTTAAGTGACAGGAAGATAGCTGCCTCTACGGGGCTCTCCCACAGCGATCTGGGGGTCAGGTGTGTGGGTGCAGCTGGGCAATTGAAAATATGGTCCACATCGTGTGGTGTACCATTGCGGGCGGGGCATGTGTTCGTGACATCCCGGTCAATGCGAGACAGGTAGGAGATAAGACGCGAACACCAGCCCGACCGAAGTTGGGCAAGTGTCGACCTCGCTGCTCTCGGAAGTATTCTCTCATCGGGAGAAATGACTGGTGGTTGTGTCGAGAGAACTCTATTTGGACCTACCTGCGACTGATGTTTGTATCTCCTCGTGATGTATTGCTGCGATGGCTGATCTGTATGCGTTGTTGTCAAAGGGGACCCTTTTGTACCTCTGGACGTCTCTTTCGAGGTCCCTCAAATCACGCCTGACATGTCTTGGTGGCGGCGTCTTGTCCATGAGGTCGGAGTTGGGGCGCTCCCTTTGGTAACTACCCACCAGGTATTGTTTCGCAAGAAGCTTGTTGTGGTCCCTTAGAGGCATCATCCTTGTCTCCTGATGCAGATGGTCCTGGGATGACATAAGGAGACAGCCAGTCAGAGTACGGAGAGCGGCGTTTTGGCAAGCCTGAATGTTATTCCATTGTGTGTCACAGAGATTCTGTGACCACACTGGAACCGTATAGTTGGCTACTGACCTTCCGACTGCTTTATATGTGACCAGTAGGGTTTCTCTATCCTTGCCCCAGGTGCTACCGGCCAAGGCTTTAAGGATTTTATTCCTTCCGCGCATCTTATTACACACTGTTGAAGCATGGGGGATAACGTGGCCATGCTGTACAGGGTTACTCCTAGAATTTTAGGTTGGTTCACGGTCGGAATAAGTTGGTTGCCAATTGAGATCCTAAGTTGCATCTTGACTTCCTTCGTCCAGGCGATAAATAAGGTTGCGATGATTTAGGCGCTGATACGATTAAATTCTTGCCCGTGAAGAAGGAGTTGAGTTCTTCCAGGTAATCATTTAATCGTTCGCTCATTTCCGTGATGTTGTTCCCTGTTGCCAGAATGGAGTAGTCGTCGGCATAGGAGGTAATTTCGATTCCTTCAGGTGGAGTTGGAATTCCAGATAGGTAAATGTTGAACAAGGAGGGAGACAGAACTCCTCCTTGTGGCACACCTTGTTTGATCTTCCTTAGCTTCGATTTCTTACTCCTGAATTCGGTGTAGGACTGCCTGCCCGCGGGATAGTTGGCAATCCATTTTGTAGTTTGCGTTGGTAGAGATGCATTGTATAAGTCGGACAAAAGTGCTGAGTGGCTGACTGTGTCGAAGGCTTTCGACAGGTCTAGTGCCACCAGAATTGTTCTGTGACATGAACCAGGTTGGTTGAGGCCATTGTGGATGCGAGTTGTAATGGCATCCAGGGCCGTCGTCGTACTATGCATCCTTCTGAAGCCGTGCTGGTGGTTTGCACGCTGAATGTGGGCCGCAAGAACAGGATGGATTAGTGCTTCGAGCGTTTTGACAACTGATGATAGAAGTGTGATGGGACGATAGGACTCGCCGAGTGTCGCTTTTTTCCCCGGTCTTAGGATTGGGATTATTCTCCCTTTCTTCCAGAGTTCCGGAACGATCAGTGATGTGATGGATAGGTTGAAAGTGGCCGTAAGGTATTCGATAGCTGGTGTGCCGAGGTGTTTAAGCATTGCCATTGAGATTGCACCAGGTCCCAAGGCTTTCGAGTTGTTCGCTTTCCTGATTGCTGCAGCCATTTCGTTCGTGGTGAAGACAAATATGTTGTCTGCAGTTCGGTTATGGATCCTCCTGCGGATTATGCGCTTTTGTATGTCTGGTGGAGAATTTTCAATAAACTGCCTATTGAAGCGACTTGCACAGTGGGCAGGGTTGGTGATTGAATTTTCTCCGAAGTGTATGGCGACATTCCACTTCTGTTTCGGTGGATTAGAGAGGGCACGGACTGTCGACCATAGTTTGCATTCATCCAGATAAAATAAATAACTGGCGCTACAGTCCAATTTGAACCATGGCCTCGAGATGAGTTAGCATCATCTCATTTTCTAGATCGTGACGGTATGTCTTGTGCAGAGGTGTGTGATCAACAACACGTTCAACCGAGTTATTTACCCCATAAATGGGTACTCATTTAACAGCTGAGTGGGCTCATAGTTCGACATGTAAATCCCCTTTTTTTTATCGAAAACTAGCGCATTCAGTAGGAATCGAACCAGGGCCCAGTGCGTAGAAGGCGAACGTGCTAACCGTTGCGCTATCCGGACTGCATCCAGATGCGAACTCCATTTTAACCTCTTTGAATTTCACAGTTCATTTCATGAATTCCGGAATCGTCTGGGTTAGTGCTTCTGATGTTTTCTCTCTCGTCTGCCAGTCTGGCGGCTGAGGTAAGAAAGTTGGGCCGAATTTTCGGAATGCGTCCTGCAGGAATAAATTTCACAGCCGCTTTATTAAGTACTTTCCTGATATTGAACTCGGCCTTACGTACGTCGGTGGGAGTTGGCAGGCCGAGGAATTTAGGGCTAGTATATTCGGTAAAGCTATTCCAGTCAGCCTTGTTGTGGTTGACAAAAGTGCGATGTTCGACAGATACGACATCTGTCGGTTTGTCAAGCCTTATCACGATTGGTAAGTGGTCCGATGATAGTGTAAGGACCGGCTCCCATTGTGTTTCGTATATGAGGCTAGCACTGATGTCTGGAGACCTGGAACAGGTACCGGCAATACGGGTGGGCATGTCGTCATTCAGTGTACAGAAGTCTGCAAGTTGCTGGTGATATTCGCCCCTAGGTAGGTGAAGTCGTTCACCCTGCCGATAACTTGATCGCTTAGTCGAATTTCCGCGATATTCGGTCTTTATATGCGGGATTACGTCAGCACCTTGTTGCTTTGTAGACCAACTTCCATTGGTGCATGGACGAGAGTTAGCAGCGTTTCCTCAACTGTCCTAGATGAGGTTGACAAGATGTGTATGTCGACTGCGTAACCCACCATTTGGACTTGTCCGTTTGGGAGCGATTTTGTCGTTTATACCGGGGAATTTCTTGTCACGTATTCGAGAGTAAGATTGAACCACATCCCGTTAAGCCCGACTGGCGTGCTAAACGCTTCAGTGAAATTGTTGTTGATTCTGACTTGAGCTTTTGATTCTGACATTGTCATGTCTGTATGTCGGACTAATTCAGGTGGAATGCCAAAGTGGTACATGATCGTATATGATACACTTCGGTAAATGCTGTCGTATGCCTGCTTGAAATCGATGAATATTTAATGTACATCGATGTTGAGCTGGTTGCATTTTTCAAGCACCTACTGCGCGGCGCCCGATCTAAAGCCCCCATGATATTCGCCGATTAACTTTTGTTGTTTTTGCAGTCTAGCTTGTCCTCTTTCTTATATATTGGGCGGATTATATGTTTACCCCATTCCTTTAGCATTGTTTCTTCTTGCCATATGTACCTCGCGCCATTTTTAATTAGCTCCGCTGTCGTCCATGCCCGGCGCTTTGCTGTTCTTCAGCTGCAGATTGATGACGTACTTAAGTTCGGGTTAAGTAGATCTTCAAAGTATGACGCCCATCTTCTGTTGTCTGACAGCGTATCACTGACAATAGCAACAGGTTTGTCCCTACATTAATACGTTGAGGGCTAAGGCTAAAATTCAGACTCTCGCTGGTGGCGCAACCGATTTTTTTTATTCTCCTGAATAGGTTTCATTGTGGACTTACTACTACTACTTTGTCTTAACCCCTTCTGGGGCATAGCGCGTCAACTATTCCTGCGCGAAATCGTACTCTGTTCTGGTCAATCGAACGCAACTCCCTCACGTCTTACCCAGAGCAAAGAGGATTGATAATTCTACAAGAGCGATCACTCCATAGAACTTTCCCCTCTGCCAGGAGATTTGTATGTATTGGCAAATTGCATAGACTTCACAAGAAAGCTCCCTCCATACAACTTTAGCCTCCGGCGGTAGATTTGTATGTATTGATTCTCTTGTGTATCTATACTATGGAGTTTATACTATGTTTATACAATTTGTCAATACATACAAATCTCTTGGCAGAGGGGTAAGTTGTATGGAGTGATCGCTCTTGTAGAATTATCAATCCTCTTTGCCCAGAGACTCACAATCTTCTGTCATAGAACGGCGTCATGAAATTTTAAAACACCCCCTTGGTCGGCCTTGATTGGAAATGGGATTCCATTTCATGGCATGTAAAGCAATGCAGTTATCATCCTTTGACAATGTGTGACCTATTTACTGCCATTTTCACATGCGTATCCATTCGTCTATTGGCATCTGACCCGTACACCGAGTTATTATTTTTACAAGTTGGGGCCTTTTTACCCATCCGGTGGGCACTGCGACCATGGAGAGGTCTATTGTGCCATAGCCTATATTATTGCAAAAGACTCTCCACCATTTTTACGAATGGCATTATGTCTTTTGCGGGAGCTTTCCTGATAACTACAAGCTCACCGTGGCCTGTCCCAGAAACTTTAACCTAGTCCGCGCGATTGCCGAGCATTCGCGCAAAATGTGCGTAGTGGTTTCATCTTCCTCCATACAAAGAGGTACTCAGTTTCGCTAGATAGGTGGTATTTCACCCAGTGATGGTCCGAAAAGTATCCCACAAGAACCCCTATATCGGCTCTACTCATTCGAGTAGCATTATTGTACTTGAAGGGCGTTATAAGCTCCTTCAATTGACGCAGCTACGGAAGATCATGCCTTAACTCCCCAGACCATCCTCTAGGTGAGGTGATGCTCAGACCACAGTATGGTTCCTGCCCAAGAAAAAGAGAAGAAGAACCCTGCCTAGCAAGTTCGTTCGCCATCTCGTTTCCTTCAATGACATGATGCCCTGACACCCAACACAAGATTACTCGGTTATTTGAACCCAGAATTTGTAGAAGTTCATAACACGCATTCACCAGCTTCGAAGAGAGCTTATGTGAAGAGAGCGCCTTAATGGCCGCCTGGCTTTCTGGAAAAATAGCCCTGGCACAGACTTCAATGGCATGGATCTCTGCTTGAAAGACGCTGGGATGGGATCCCATTGCGATTGAAATCCTTGTGTTGGGTCCATAGACACCAACTGCCTTTTCAGTTTTAGACCCATCGGTAAACCACATAATAAACCTAGGATCAGGGCAGGAATTGCCATTTTTCCATTCCGAGCGGTCCGGGATGGCTGAGAATTTCCTGCCGAAGCAAACCTCCGTGGTCAAGCAATCTGATCTTAAGCAGATCTGCATTCCAGGAATTTGTTTCAGAATGCTCATATGACCGACGTGATTGATGTGTACGTCAGAAGTAAGATGTGCTCTCAAAGCATTGATTGCTGCAGATTCTTGGATAAAGAAGTGTAGTAGAGTTAATCCAATGATTGCCTCTAAGGCACACGTTGGGCTTGTACGCAAAACCCCAATGATACCGAGTCAAGCAAGACGTTGTAGCTTATTGCAATTTAGTATAGTTGAAGACTGTCGGGTCTTGGCCACTATACAAGCGCAGTGTATGTCACCATAGGGTGCACCAGCAGACAGTACAGCCATTCGATCATCTTTATAGTGAATTCCCAGGTCTTTCCAAAGAGATTTCTACAGGCCCATATTGAGTGAGTGTCCTTGCTTAATACATTATCAATATGAGTGTTCCAGCTAAGTTTCGAGTCCAGCGTAATACCTAGACATTTAACTTCCGTGGAGTACTGAAGTGTCGTTCCGCCTCAAGGCCAGGTTCCGCGTGAACGGCACAACGACAGATTTGTGTGGGTTTACGTTCAGGCCCACTACAGCACACCAGTGCAGAACAATATTAAGGGCCGCTTCCATCACGTCCGCAACGGTAGATTGGAACTTACCCTTGACTTTAATGGTGATGTCGTCCGCTTATCCGATTGCCTGATAACCGTTCCCATCAAGCCTGGATAGCAACTCGTTGACGACAAAGGACCATAAGAGTGGCGACAGAACGCCTCGCTGAGTGCATCCCCTTACAGCACTAATGTATATCGAAGTGTTGCCAAGTGTAGTGTATCTTTCGCCCACATAACATGACGTAAATCCAGCCAATGGTAGCAGCCGGTATGCCCCCAAATTCCAGAGCTCTGGATATACAGCCATAACCGGTGTTATCGAATGCTCCTTCACAAGGAAGTCAAGGTGTAGGGGAATTGCGTTTGATGTAGAGGATTCGAGAATTCGATCAAGTGCCTGTTATGCATATCAAGCAGTCTTTCCATAGTCTTAAGTAGGAAGGAAGTTTAGACCGATTAGGTAGTCTAAAGGATTTAGGCAATTTCTCCGGCTTGTTACTACCCTTGGGTATGAACACGACGTTCACTTTCCTCCATAGTTGTGATACATAGCCCAGCGTGTAACTTGCCCTGAGTAGTGCAATTAGCGGAGAAATGATGTATAATACTTCAAACTATTCTGCAGAAGGGGAGGAAATATACCATCCGCTCCAGGAGCCTTAAATGGCTCAAATGACTGAACAGCCCATTTAACCTTGTCCTTTGGGAAGATCACCTCTGATAAGTATTTGACTCGGCCTCAGAGGACCTTGTGGTTACCAGGAGTTTGCGGAGGGGTGTATCCTGCTAAAATGGACCCCGGAATGTGGGTTTCTAGAAGAGGCTCAAGAGTTTCTTCAGGGCCCTCAGTATAGAAACCATCAGTTTTCCGTAGAAGTCCGACCCCATTAGTAGAGTCCTTGGGTAGAGCTTTGTGAAAGCGTGCAGCTTCTGGTAGGCCCTGAATGCTTTCACAATGTCTTTTCCAACATTCACGCTTTGAGTGCCTAATAAGTTTATTGTACTCGGTGAGATTTGACCTATACTCATCCTACCTGTTGTAGCGCTTAGCTTCGTTGAACTTCCTTCTCACCTGCACCCGCTTACGAGCCAGTTCTTCATTCCACAAGGGCATTTTACGCCCCGATTTAATGGCTTGTACTTTAGTGCTATCTTGATAGGAGGAGGTTAGAACATCATTGAGCTGATCAGCCGGCAGCTCCTCCAAATTCACCAATAGTGCCGAAAGAATTGATCAGCATTTCAGTCTTTGAGTGTACCAGCTCTCGACACCGATTCCAATTAGTCTTTCTAGGACAAAAGGAGGTTCCTGAATGAGCGCGAGGGTGACCTGTTTTGTCGGCGAACAACCTGCACAGAGTGGCTAAAGCTCCTTTTGCGTGGTGCGGGTTTGCCTGAAACAACTTAATGGCGCTCATGTCGCTGGGAGGAGTGGGTGTTTTTTGCAAGGCACTTGTCCTTGCCTTGCCTTCCGGAGTGATTCATTTCGACGAGAGCGACTATGGCTAGTACGATAGCCAGTCAAGCTTTTGGAATAACTTGAGGCACCAGAGCTATTGTACTTCCTGGGCAGAGACTTGGTCACGGTATTCGATACGCAGAACTGTACCATAGCTGTTGAGACCCGACTGGTCGATGGTACTCCCGGGCAATTATCAGTACTCCACGTCGCAGCCACGTAGAGCACTGAGGTGTGAGCCTCCGATTGGGGCGTTGTTGAGGCTCCGCTGGTTGATGGTCCTACTGCATCGGAGGACTCCGCATTCGACTTATCGAGAGCCACCTCGATAACGGTTGCATCACCCTCGGGTGATTCGACTGACTCCTGTTGAAGCGTCGGAAGATCTTCGTCGATAGTATCTTTTGACCGCTTGCTTTACCCTGCCCTTTCGCTCCACAAGCCAGTCCATGGACACATCATCCACCACAAGGACTAAGTGTAAGGACTCCCCATTGGTTCCCCTATGTAGACTTCTCCAACGGTCAGTCGGTAGGCGATTTTGGGCGCCTATGGACCCAATAACCTGGTCAGTTTCCAAAGAACTACTCCTAGGGAAATATCCACGGATGACATGGGGCGGGGGGAGTTTTTTTCTTCAAGGAAAGAGATAGAGAGAGGACATTTGAATTTTATATGCCCAAAGTTCTTGCGGACCCAATCCGCCGTGACTGCGTTAGAGCACACTAGCAAGAGCCAGCCAGTACGATGAACCCACAACTCGAAATCGATGTCTTAATCATCGGGTCTTTGTTCTATCGTGACGTCTATAATAAACTCTTGCAGTAGCGTCATTTGGTCTGGCGTCAGAGAGCTTTTACTGGGATCTGCTGAGGAGAAACCCAATTTAACGCGTGCCGCAACTTGGCTGTAACTTGCTTTGGTAGACTTCCCGCGAGTCTCAACTTTTTTTGCCACATTTAACTGCGAAGTTTTGTCTCCGAAGGAACTTGTTTCACCTGTGGATTTTTGGCCTGCTTTTTTAGATTTTTGGCCACTGTGCATCGGGCTTTGGCTGCCTGAATCGTTGTCCTCCACTTATCTCGGTCACGTTACCGCGTCCTCCACTCTTGGAAGCCCAGTAGACGATAACATGAGTTGGCGAAAGCTTGCGGCTTCCTGGTAACTCTTACAGAAGCTTTCCAGATGCTGCTCCCATACAAAAGCACGGACAGGGAGCGAAACAGGTCCAGCCAATGATTGCAGCCTGTAAGGCTACTCTTTTTTGGAAGTTTGAGATCAATTCTTCCTTCCACTCAGTGGGAATGGTCTCTGGGTTCCACGCTTCATCAACAATTGGGTGCAGCAACTCAGTAGTTATGCTTGGCGCTGCTTGATAAAGTTCGGCAGGGATACCATCGAGTCAAGCGGTCTTTCCTAGTTTTAGTGCAATAATTTCAGCGATCATTTCCTCTTTAGTGGGGGCGCTGGACCGTATATGCACATTTTGATGGTTAGCTAAATTACCTGCATGAGGGGGAACTTCACCGGAAGTTACGCGGTTCAAGGTCGTAGCGAAGTGCTCTTTCCACCGCCTCATTTGGTCTTCCTCTAAGATAAGTAGCTTTTCATGGCTATCTTTCACCGAAGGTTAGCAGGAGTCACGACCACCTATAAACTCCTTGATGACACCGTATACAGAGTTTAAGTTGTTGCTTCTTGCGGTTTCTTCTGCCGAGGCTAGAAGAGAGTTCGCGTATAAAACGGAAGATTTGTCTTAAGAAATTATAAATGGGACGTTTTTTTTCTAAATCTCATGTAGACAACCTTCTCTTTATTTTAAAGTTCAAAATGTGGAGAATTTCTTTAAGATCGGAATAAAACTGTCGTCTATTTGGGGCGACCAGTAGCGCAGTGTGTTGAGGCATCAGTCTCATGTTTGACTACCGGCGTTTCGGGTTCGAATCCCGTCCACGACAACGTTCGTGGCCATGGATGTGCAGGAGGTGCATGCCGGCAACTGCATTCTCTGAAACCAGTTTATGCCAACGAAACGTCAACTGGGCCACATGGAACAGTTGACGCGCTATGCCCCACAAGGGGTTAGGGCAATTACAATTGATAAAAGGGGTGCGAAAGGGGAATGGGGTGGTTTTTTGATATCTCATGCGATACAGTGACCTTCCCCTTATTTGGAATGCCAGTTATACAAAATTTCATCAAGATCGGTTTAAAACTATTTTATATTTATTATAAAGAGTAGGAAAGAGGGATGAGGCGCGGTGTCGAAATCTCATGTACACAGTGACCATCTCCTTGTTTTAAACGTCAAACGCGCAAAATCTCATCAAGATCGAAATAAACCCGTTGTATAGTTGCCGTATGGGTCGGAAATGGGGGTTGGGGCGTTTTTTTTAATTTCAAATGCAGTTACTTTCCCCTTATTTTAAAGGTCAAATATACAGTAATCAAGATCAGAATAAAACTTATATATATTGTAATTTTAACAAAATTTTGTCTCCAACATTAATGTTACCTTCTCCTTGTATTACAGGACAAACGTATGAAATTTAATTAATATCGGAATAAAACTGTTGTAAATTTGCTGTATGGGGTGGTTTATCTAAATTTCTTGTGCACGGTTACATTAGCCTTGTTTAATGGTCAAATATACTAAATTTCAACAAAATCGGAATAAAACTGTTTTATATTTTCTGTATGGGGTGAAAATGGGGGTTGGGGTGGTTTTTCCTAGCTTCATGTATTCACTTACCTTCCCCTTGTTTTAAAGTTCAAACATACAAAATTTCATCAAGATCGGAATGGAAAGTGAAAAGTTCTCGTCCTGACAATGAAAGACTGCGAACTGAAAACAGTTAAATGATTTTGTTTTTCTACATAGTCTCCCTTGACTTCAACACACTTGGTCCAGAGTTTGTGAGAGTCTGGAAGGCTGTGAAAATATTCATCTACGGCCGTCTCAACTTATTCATTGGATGCGAAGCGCTTCTCAGAAATAAATTTCTTTCAGTCTGAGAACAGATGGAAGTCTGAGGGTGCCAAATCAAGAGAATAGGGGGGATGGTCGAGCAAATCGTACCCCAAATCCCGCAGTTTTCCCATCGCCAACGCACACTTGTGTACAGGTGCGTTGTCCTGGTGAAAGATGATTTTTTTCTTCTTCAAGCCAGGTCTCTTCTCGCGAATCTTGGCATTCAGCTGATCAAGAAGTTTGGGATAATATTCGCCTGTTATTGTTCTGCCTTTTTCAAGGTAATCAATTAACAAGATCCCTTTCGCATCCCAAAACACGCTGGCCATGACCTTTCCGGCAGATGCGATCGACTTTGCTTTCTTTGGCGCTGAGCCACCGGCTTCCACCCACTACTTCGACTGCTGTTTTGTCGTTCCTGCGGCAACCGGTTCTACGCACGGGAGCGACCCGTTTTGTAACGGCCAAGAGCTGCCAAAACCCTTCAATGCAAGAAGAAAAGTGTGTTTGTATGTTACATGCCTCGTATCGTCTTTTTTATGTTTACTGGGAGCAAAACATCTCGGCGCAACTGCTCTCAGTGCTACTTCTCCGCGCCGGTATTGAGAGAAACCCTGGACCGTGGATCTGCTGCGTATGCGACAAAGTGGTGCACCCAAACGCGACTACGGTGAGATGCAATTGCTGCAATCAGTGGTGCCACCTAAGATACTGCTCTGGACTCAACCATCACAGGCACTCGAATTCCTCCTTTACTACAAGTCAGTGTAGGAACAGAGGACAACAAGTAGCTACCTCGTCTAACACGCCCAACATCCAACACCATCGAGCGCTCAGACAGGTTTACAGCCATCCCCGATGACTCCTGCTAATAGTTCCCATAGGATTTCTCAACACAATCTTACGCCTGCACCACCGACTGCCATCTTCAATACGCTCTCACTCGTACAACTCAATTGCAATGGGTTGCAGAACAAAATCGCCGAAGTCGCATCATTTATGAACAGACATCGCATCCAAGTTGGAGCCATACAGGAGTCGAAACTGCACTCCAACTTGTCTCTCAACACACATGGCATCTACGCTATTGTCAGGAAAGACAGGTTGACCAACGCTGGAGGAGGGCTTACCTTCAATATTCACTATTCCGTGCAATACCGGGAAATCGATATTACTAGTAATGACAACACCATGGAAGTGCAGGCCATGGCCATAAAATCGGGTAATGTTGATATTGAAGTTTATAGCTTTGGCCTGTGGGCGCGGAAGTTCTTTGGAGGAAAAAACGCGTTACCGGTTTTTAATTATTTTATTAAACAAAAACAAAATTAACAATTACAATGTATCGCAATGTATCGTATCGCGAGGTACAGTCGCGTGACTGACGATGATGGTGACGCGCGACGACGATGCAAACGGACGACTTGACTGGAACGCAGAGACACTTGCGAGTTGGTGCAAGTATCTTTTATCTTCACGATTTGCTGACGCAGCAGGGCGCAGGCATAGCTATGCCTCGTACCATCCATGTGAGCTCGTTGCCATGGATGTGTTTGCTCGGCACATATTTCAATGGCTCGCTCCGATTACATTTGGAATTGCTTCCAAATGTACGGACTCAAGTGGCAGCGTCCATGTGCTTGCGTGGTCAGCACATTGTATCCGTATCGTATGTGTGGTACAGTAATCGGGCGAATTAGTGCTGCCGCTCGGGATTGCTGTGCCGCCACATAGCATTTACATTCGACCAGTATCCAGGTGTCCCTCAGGATACCATGTAAATATCAAACATCTCCTTACCGGTTAACATCGCCTCCTGCTCAGTGACTTTAATGCTCATCATGAACTCTTGCACTGCAACCTTAACAACGACGCCAGAGGAATCTCAATAGCTGAACAGCTTGACGCCTCCGATTTCTGTACTCTAAACGACGACATCCCCGCTCGCATCGCCGGTTCATGTTCCAGTTCTCCAGATATCACGATTGCCAGTGCTAGCCTCATAAATAAAACACAATGGGAGCCGGTCCTAAGACTATCTTCAGACCACCTACCAATCGTGATAAGGCTTGACAAACCGGCAAATATCATATCTGCTGAACACCGCACGTTTGTCAACCACAATAAGGCTAATTGGAACGGTTTCACCTCCTATACCAACGCTAAATTCCTCGTTCTGCCAACGCTAACCGACGTTCGTACAGCCGAATCCAACATAAGGAAAGTCCTGAACAAAGCGGCTGCGAAGTTCATTCCTGCAGGACGGATTCCGAAAATTCGGCCCAACTTTCCAACCACTGCCGGAAAATTGGCAGATGAGAGAGACAGCATCAGAAGCGTAAATCCGGACGACCCCAGGATCCACGAGATGAACTGCGAGATCCATAGACAAGTAGCTGAACACAGAAGGTCAAAATGGAGCACCCATCTGAATAACTGCAATCTAACCAAGTTATGGTAGACTGTCGGCGCGCTTTCTAATCCACCGAAACAGAAAGAGAACGTCGCCATTCAGTTCGGCGAGAATTCATTAAATGACCCTACCCACTACGCACCCGCATCAGACAGACTTAAGCGCAAAATTCGTATGAAGATTCACAACCGAACCACAGACAGCATACCTGTTTTCACCACGGACGAAGTAGTTGCAGCTATAAGGAAGGCGAACAACTCGAAAGCATTGGGATCAGATGACATTTTAATGACAATGCTCAAACACCTCGATCTGCCAGCCATCAGTTATCTCACCGCTACTTTCAATCTATCCATCTCTTCGCTGATCGTTCCAGAAATCTGGAAAAAAGGGAGAGTCATCCCAATACTAAAACCTGGGAAGAAAGCGACACTCGGCGAATCCTATCGTCCAATAACTCTGTTGTCACCAATTGCCAAAACGCTTGAAGCACTAATCCACCCTGTTCTTGTGGCCCACATCCAGCTAGTGGATCACCAGCACGGCTTCCGAAGCATGCACAGTACGACCACTGCCTTGGATGCCATTACATCCCGCATCCATAATGGGCTCAACCAGGCTCGTTCATGTCAAAGAACAATACTGGTGGCGCTAGACCTGTTGAAAGCCTTCGACACTGTCAGCCATTCAGCGCTTCTGTCTAACATCAACTGTTCATCGCTTCCGACGGAAGTAGTGAAGTGGATTGCCAATTATCTCGCTAGCAGGCATTCCTATAGCGAATTCAGGAGCAGCAAATCAAAGCTTGGGAAGATTAAACAAGGTGTACCTAAAGGAGGAGTTCTATCTCCTACCTTATTTAATCTCTACTTATCAGGACTCCCAACACCACCTGAAGGAATCGACATCATCTCCTACGCTGACGACTGCTCCATTCTGGCAACAGGGAACAACATAGAGCGGATATGTGCGAACACATCAACGATTATCTTGAAGAACTTACTCGTTCTTTATAAGCAAGAACCTAGCCGTCTCAGCGTCTAAATCCTCGGCAACCCTATTTACAACCTGGACGAAGGAGGTCAAGATGCAGCTTGGAATCTCGATTGGGAATCATCCAATTCCTACTATAATTCATCCTAAAATCCTGGTAGTCACACTGGACAGCATGGCCACATCACCCCATGCCTCACCGTGTACGACAGGATGCGTATTAGGAATAAGATCCTCAAAACCTTGGCTGGTAGTACCTGGGGCAAGGATAAAGAAACTCTACTGATCACGTATAAAGCAGTCGGAAGATCAGTGGTCAACTATGCGGGTCCTGTGTGGTCACAGAATCTCTGTGACACATAGTCAGGCGCGCCAAAATGCCGCTCTTCGTACTGTTGTGGCCTGTCTCCTGATGTCACCCCAGGACCATCTACATCCGGAAACCAGTATGATGCCTTTAAGGGACCACAGCCAGCTTCTTGCCAAGCAATACCTGGTGGGTTGCTACCGAAATGATCACCCAAACTTCAACCTCATGGACAAGGCGCCGCCCAGACATGTTAGGCGCGACTTGAGGGACGTAGAAAGGGCTGTCCAGTCAATTGCAGGTTTAGGTCCGAATCCAGTTCTCTCGTCCATACCACCAATGATATCTCCGAAAGAGTAAAGATTTCCGAGAGCAACGAGAACGACACTCGCCCAACTTGGGTCTGGCTGGTGTTCACGACTGAACTCCTACCCATCCGGCATCGACCAGGACGTCTCAAACATTTGTCCTGCCTCTAGTGGAGCTCTTCACTACGTGGACCACATCTTTCACTGCCCACCTGCACCCACGCACCTGACTCTCAGATCGCTGTGGGAGAACCGAATAGAGGCAGCTAATTTGCTATCCCTCGACACCGTGACGACGAACCGTAGGCATGCTACCAACTAACACACCGAATTCCGACCATTGCTACAACAACAACTGCTCTTTCGTTTCTGGAGTGTAGTGATGGACCCAAGTCTCATCCAAGTTGACAAATCGCCGCCGGTCGGATCCCGATTTAATCGGTGCAAAGATTGTGGGAAAATCGTTAGCGCATTTGCTTTTGATCGACATTCAGGAGATGCGGCACCCATCTTGCGCAGAGATTTCGCATCTCTAATTCTTCGTGCAAGATGTTTCGCCCTCTTTCGTCCGATATCCCCACAGCCTCAACAATATCACTCACTTTCATTCGCCTATCGTCCAACGATATCATGCACTTTTTCGATGGTTTCCGGTGTGGTTGCGGTTTTTGGCCGTCCTTTTACGTGGATCGTCTTCGCCCGTACACTGTCGATCTACGGTAGGCGAATTGTACAATATTAGACAATCTGCTGATTTCCACTTACCTACACGGCCAACAGAAAGCCACCTGCGCATCACAGGGCGGAACGTGTCCGTTTAGTTTGGTTTAATTTTTCTCACTCACTGTGCGGCACGAAAAGAAATTGGAAACACACATCACCGAACATGGACCAGCCGCCGCTGTTGTGTAGCCATCATACGGCGAAGAAAATGTATAATGTTGAACAGCAGACACACATTTGCACTTCCCAAAAGTAACCGCAAATCATACACACAATATCGCAAACTGTGCCGATTGAATGGGATTGTAAATTGACAAACCGGGGCCAAACCGACACACGGGAAACATACAGTTGGTGTGTGGTCATATGATCGACTTGCGCCATCAACGTGTGATTTTTACAGTTAAACCGCATCTTATCATTTTAACCAGATTGTAGGCTTCTCATGTGTTGTTTCTATCGAGGATTTTCGTTCATAGCCTTTAGTTTTTCATGGAAGTATTTCGTTTTTTCCGCTTTCTGATATTCGCGTCTCTTTATAGCTGTTGGTACTTTTCTCGTATTCCAGCCGTGAACTGTTTATATGCCTCGTCTTTCTTTCTCACCGCTTCAAGACAATACCATCTTTTGTGGAACATATTTCATCTTGTCCTTCATCACATTCTTATTGTGGAGTTTTGAAGTATTGGATGGAGCTCCTTTCGAACGGGTGTTGGAAGTTTTTCTGGTGTCGAATTTGCATAGCGGGCCGGCTTAGGTTAGGTACACTCACCTAGATGGTGACCGGAATCTGAATTCGTGTTCCCCTGTACGTGCGTACGTTGAGCACGCTTCAAGCTTTCGCTGTATGAGGACGTGATATATTTCAGGTTCTTTTATGGATGTTTCTGAATACTTCACAATTTCAAAATAAGTTTGGTCCAATTAGATGGATACTACTACTTTGCCTTAACCCCTAGCGGGGCATAGCGCGTCAACTACTCCTGCGCGCCATCGTACTCTGTTCTGGGCGATGGGACGCAACTCCCCAGAAGACTTACCCAGTGCCTGACACTCCTTTGCCACAGATCGACGCCATGTGATTCGAGGACCCCCTCTTGGTCGGCCTTGGCTCCAAAGGGGGTTCCACTTCATGGCATGCAAAGCAATGCAGTGATCACTCTTCCGCAATGTGTGATCTATCCACTGCCATTTTCGCCTGCGTATCAATTCGTTGATTGGCATCTGACCCGTACGTCGACTTAGCTCTCCATTTGATATTGTTTCGGGCCAGAAAATTCTTAAAATTCGACGAAGACATGAATTGACGAAAACTTGCAGCTTTCTGGTAACTCCTACGGAAACTTTCCATGTACTGCTCCCATACAAAAGCACTGACAGTACCAGGGAGCGAAACAGGCCCATCTTGGTCTTGATGCTGAGATAACTGCTCTGCCAGATTTTGGACAGCATGCCGTATGCGCGTTTAGCCTGGATGATACGACGAGCGATGTCCTGCTCCGTACCACCATTTTCGGCAACAGTGCTACCCAGGTAAACGAAGTTGTCCACCTTCTCCACAGGCTGCCCATTAATATTGATGGCAATAGGTGTCGGATTTCTTTTTCGCAACGGCGGGCTAAGAACCTTGGTCTTGTTGGTATTAATCTTTAGCCCAACCTTGCTTGCCTACCTCTCGAGATCTAACGCCATTGCGGACAGATCCACGATTTTGTGGGAGAGTAGGCATATGTCGTCAGCGTAGTCAAGATGTTGTAGATAAGATGTCAAAGTCCATTGAATTCCTCTGTCGAGTCCGGATAGGGCTGCATGCAACACGTCGCCGATCACTATGAGGAATAGGATCGGTGAGAGGATGCACCCCTGCCGAACTCCACTGCGAATCTCAAAGTCTCCCGACACCTTACCTTTATGCAAAACGCGACATTTCGCGCCGTCATAGGTTGCCTTAATAATAGCCACAAGCTTCTCAGGGATGCCTCTCCTGCGCAAGGCCGCCCATATAGAATCCCGGTTCACACTATCGAAAGCCTTTTCGAAATCGATGAAAAGCAAGTGAAGCGGAGAATCGTATTCAGCGCATTGCTCGATGATGATTTGCAGAGTGTTAATGTGATCGACACAGGAGAATCCGAATCGAAAACCAGCCTGCTCTTCATCAATTGTGCTTTCTAAGTGGGCCTTTAGTCTTTCCAGGACTATTTTAGCTATTATCTTGGCAACGGCAGGAAGCACACAAATTCCTCTCCAATTATTACAGTCTGTGAGGGTACCCTTCTTTGGAAGTTTGATGATCAAACCTTCCTTCCACTCAGTGGAAAAGGTCTCTGTATTCCACGCTTTATCAACAAGTGGGTGCAGCAAATCAGCAGTTACGCTTGGCGCTGCTTGATAAAGTTCGGCAGGGATACTGTCGAGTCCGGCGGCCTTTCCTCGTTTTAGTGCAATAATTGCAGTGACTATTTCCTCTTTAGTCGGGGCAGTGGACCGTATACGCACATTTTGATGGTTAGCTAAATTATCTACATGAGGGGGAACTTCACCAGAGGTTACACGGTTCAAGACCGCGGCGAAGTGTTCTTTCCACCGCCTCATTTGATCTTCTTCCAAGATAAGTAGCTTTCCATCACTATCTTTCACTGGATGTTGGCAGGAGTTACGACCACCTGTAAACTCCTTGATGACACTGTATACGGCGTTTAAGTTGTTACTTCTTGCAGCTTCTTCTGCTGAGGCTAAAAGAGAATTGGCATAAACTCTTTTATCGCGTCGCACACTACGCTGAACTTCTCGAGCTTTCTGACGGTAAAGAAGTTCGATGCTGCTTCGATTGTCGTCTGATGCTGCAGCCAAACGAACTTTCAAGTCCTTTCTTTCAACAATCCGTTGCCATGAAGCGTCGGACATCCAGGGCTTATTCCGGCAATCCGGGTTTGGGCCAAGGATGGTATTTGCGCTATCAATGTATGCATTTTTTATGGCATCCCAGTTTTCGTTTATGTCACTATCTGGGTGATTAGTTATCTCAGCTGCTTTTTGCGCAAGATGGTCATTATATTGTTGTAAGACAGCTGTTTTTTTTAATCGAACGGTGTTGAATTTGCGGCGCCTGAATCTTTCGTCGCTGGGGCGGCGCACGGCTGCAATACGCAATCGAACATTAGCGATCATAAGATAATGGTCTCTTCCCACCCCAATATCGGCACCCTTCTTGTTTCGCACGTCCAGGAGGCAACTCGTGAATCTTTTACTAATGGCAAAATGGTCGATCTGATTTTGTGTTCTGCGCCGATCAACAGAGGACCAACTGATTTTGTGGTAGTCCTTATGCTCAAACATAGTACCATCGATGAAGAGACTGTGAAAGTTGCAGAACTCTACAAATCTTTCACCGTTGTCATTACGATCACCAAGACCCTGTCTCCCCATCACATGTCTGAGCCCATAGTTATCAGCGCCAACTTTCGCATTCAAATCACCCATAACCATTATAATGTCACCTTTAGGTGTTCTGCTCTGAACGGCGTTTAGTTCTTCGTAGAAGGAGTTTTGCCAATACATTGTCGGGTTCAGTAGGAGCATTGTCAGTAGGGGCATTGTCAGATTTAACGACAGGCCCTCAAAGGGAAAGACCGTGGTATTTTTTTTTACACCCCACACCACAGGAGTACCTCAACCAAATCATCGCACCGCCATCACTGGCGGCTTGACGTTGGTTGGCAATGGTCAGTGACCACTGCCGTTCCAGGGGGCGCCCACGCGGAGGACTATGGAAGAGGAGTTTTTGCCCCCCAATTAGATGGATACAGCAGCAGGATTATGTTCACACTCATACAACCCGAGTTGTATGTTGTGAATCCAAACTCAAAATGTGAATTTTATAACACGACCACCGTGCCCTCTAGCCTTGAATATTATGAAAAATATTGGGAAATGATTTACTTGAAAAAAGTACGAAAGAGGCATGCAGTTCGCGGACAAAAAACAGATAATTGAAGTCCGCCAAGTCGCTCTGGGTGACCTTTCGCTAAATTACGAGAAATCCTTATACGTATTCAAGTCTAACAGAATTTTTGAATCCGTTTTCAATAAAGGAGGAAGTACTCATTATTAAAAAAAATTGCATACTATGAGTTTCCTTTTTTTTTGCCGTAAAAGCAGAGTTTTACTAGTGTTACTTAAGGTACTGCAGATTTTGAATAAATCAATTCTGAAAGCGGCTGTCCCTATTCAAGTGGCCGGTAGTGTATATATTTGAATATAAGAAAGTGTAATAAGGGAATATATTGAACCGCAATGGCTGAAGTGAGGGAGCTGACGTGGTTGACCGTGCAGGTCGAGGGGGCGTGCATACGCCAACGTCAAAAAATAGAGATTGTTAACAAGAAGGGGGACTCCATACGAATTAAGAGTGTGTAATGGACGGTTTGGTGGGCATCCTAAGATGCCAGTAGGGATGGAGCCTTAAGTAGCATAATGACCGTGCAGGTCGGGCCGTGCCATCTGGCGAAGAAAGAGGCCCCTCAACGAGCTAAGCAGCGGCCTATGCTTGCTGTAGCTCAGTTCGGGAGACGTGGGCGGGGTTTTCGCCGCTCGTTACCGCTGTCCTTTACGTATCAAGTAAAATTCATAGGCCTGGGGAAAACAACACAAACAGAGGGGGTAAAAATGGGGAATGATAAAAAAATGAGGCTATAAGGATGGAATGGTTGGCGGACGGCGTACATTCCCTCGCGTTCGCATCAGGGTCCAGGCGTAATGGGACCCTCGACCTCTGGTTTCGTACCACTAACAGATCCTTACTCATCAGGTGCTGCCATAGATCTGCCGGTGGAAGCAGCACTACCAGAATATGGTCCATTGCAGGTGGTTCATTACAGGGCAGCTTCTACTTCAAGGCCTGCCAAGAAGTAGAAGCTGAGGACAGAGTGTGCTGCTAACTAAAAAAAAACAAAAGCGAACTAGGCACCGGAGTCAGCCGGCAACCATTGTAGAGGGGAAAAATTAGCAAAGAGAAACAAAAAATAGTACATTTCCCCATTATTCATATGATCAACGGGTTACAGAGAATCCTAAGGCCAGCAGAGGCGCAACACTGCATTCCTTGCCGTAATTCACTCAAAAACTCTGTAAGCTGCTGAGCTCATGAATAATACAGAAATGCAATACTAGGCAATCAAAAATTTTAAACTAACGTGAAAGGACAATCCTGGCAAACAGAAAGGTACCCGGGGTACCTCCGCGCTTTGTCCGGATACCGAAGAAGTTCCAAATGCCGGCAATTCAAAGCATTTATGGAGGCCTTAGATACGTGGCTAAACCACAAAAGACAAACATAACACTAGGATTGCCTTATTGAGCTGACTCTAAAAGAAACCAGGCCGAAGCTTTGCTTCGGCCCGGAGTCCGAAGCGTATATACCCTAGACTTGTACAGACCTAGTGGTGATACCGAAAGTACCAATTGGTAACGACCATATGCATTAAAAGTGAGTTTCCTATACGGCCAGTTCATAGGGGAGGTTGGCACTCATTCAGGGAGATCTTGACTATTCTCAAAATCAATTAACTAACCCATTCTACAAATATTTGTCGAATTTTTCAAGTCGCTAGCTTCATTCCATCGAAAATTATTGCTTATTTGAAGTTTTACTTGTAAGGGAGGTAGGGGTTCCTTGGGTCGGATCTTGGCCATCATTGCCACCAACCAATTAGATCACCCTATAAACATACAAACAAAATTTTGAGTCTCTAGCTTCACTCTATCGAAAGTTATGGCTTATTTGAAGTTTTATTTGTAGGGGAAGTAGGGGTTTCGTTGGTCGGATTTTACGTATTTTCAATATTAGCCAACTGGATCCTACTACAAACATTTGGCCAAAATTTCAAGTCGCTTTATTTTGACGTAAGTTATCGCTTATTTTCAGTGTCATCTCTAGGGGAGGTAGGGGTTCCTTAGGTCGGGTCTAACCCATCTTTAATGCCAACTAACTCAATCTCACTTCAAACATTTGACCAAAATTTCAAGTTGCTGGCTTCTTTCTATCAAAAGTAATCGCTTATTTGAAGTTTCATTTGTAGGGGAGGTGGGGGTTCCTTGGGTCGGATCTTGCCCATTTTCAATACCAACTAATAAAACCTTACTACCAACATTCTACCAAATTTTCAATTCGCTAGTGTCATTCTATCGAAAGTTATCGTAATGAAAATAATATTTAATTTTTTGAATTTTGTAGGGGAGGTAGGCGTTCCTTTAATCTGATTATGCCCAACTTACCAAAACCTAAGCAGCTTCTCACTTCAGGCTTACATGCCAAAAATCTGATGTCTACGTCAATTGGTTCAAGAGTTATGGACAAAAAACCTGAAAAGTAGGGTAGTACGGGGTTCTTTGTAAGAAAATTACCGTTAGTTTTCAACTGATCAATTTGATTTTTCCAGGAGAGTATAAGTTTACCCTCACGAGCAAATCTACCAAAGGTAGAGCTTTTCATGTTTATTTAATCGGGAGTTATAGATACATTTAATTACTTTACATATGTAGGGGAAGTAGGCGTTCTCTTGGCCTGATCATGCCTATTTTCAATACCAACCAACTAGATCATACTTCCAACATTTGACCAAAATTTCAAGGCTCTAGCTTCATTTTATCGAAAGTTATCGTGCGAACGGACAGACAGACAGACGGACAGACAGACAGACATGGCTAAATCGAATCAGGAGGTGACCCTGATCATTTATATATACATTGCTATACCTCCGGAGCCTCCTTCAAGCTGTTACATATTTCCGTCGTGACAAAAGCAATATACCCTATACTAAAAGTCTAGGGTATAAAAACTATTCTATTGGAAGGATGGGGGTGCTATAGAGGAAAGCACAGCTACTTGAAGGGAAAATATGTGAATAAAGATGGTTAAGTCCTAAGACTTAGAGCTAGTATCCTTAGGTGCTTGTGGGGATGCATAACGGTGAAAGATTAAAAAGAAACCGGATGAGGTCCTTTTTAGTCCTGTTCTTGACCAGAAATGTTCCCCACGTTGGGCGCCAAATATGTAATGGACGGTTTGGTGGGCATCCGAAGATGCCTGTGGGGACATAGCCTTAGGTAGCATAATAATCGTGAAGGTCGGGCCGTGCCATCTGGCGAAGAAAAAGGCCCCTCAACGAGCTAAGCAGCGGCCTATGCTTGCTGTAGCTCAGTTCGGGAGACGTGGGCGGGGTTTTTGCCGCTCGTTGCCCCTGTCCTTTACGTATTAATTAAAATTCATAGGCCTGGGGAAGACAACACAAACAGAGGAGGTAAAAATGGGGAATGATAAAAAAATGAGGCGATAAGGATGGAATGGTTGACGGACGGCGCACGGACCCTCGGCCTCTGGTTTCGTACAACCGACAGATCCTTACTCATCAGCTGCTGCCATAGATCTGCCGGTGGAAGCAGCACTACCAGAATATGGTCCATTGCAGGTGGTTCATTACAAGTGCCTGCCTATTAGTATCATATGTGTTGGATTCCGTCAATACCCATGCCCGTGTTACTCAAACATTGAAACGTTGTTGTTGTAGCAATTTCGGAATTCTGCTACATACGTGTATCATAGATTTTGACTTTGAGTATTGTTGTTCTCCTCTAAGTCCAGGTAGAGAAAAACAGCTGCCTCAATTGACCTCTGGTTTCGTACCACCGACAGATCATTACTCATCAGGTGCTGCCATCGATCTGCCGATGGAAGCAGCACTACCAGACCAGAAGATGGTTCATTATAGACTCTATAGCCCTTTTGACGACTTCCTGATCGGAGATGACTCCGGAGAGGCTACTCTACTGATGGACTTCTGGTGTGTTGCCGAGCCATGAAAATGGGGTTTCAAAAGAAGCTGGAGAATTTCTCTTGTGTCCTTTGCGAAAGAACCATGTCTCTTTAGAAAACCGATACCGGCCTTCATAGTGTCTTTTCCACTTCTCCTGTTTAGAACGCCTTATAAGTAAGCTATACTCAGTAAGCGAGCATCTCACTGATTATGTCAATTTGCATTGTTGAATTTTCTCCTAATATTGTTATGCTTCGTTTACACGTGAGCATTTCCCTGAACGTGAACGTGAATACAATAACAACATGATGTTCGGCACGTCTTATCAAAAAAGCATTAAGACGAAAAAGATACATTTAAACTCTTGCTCGGCCAAAATGCTAAAGCCGCTCAAATCCGTTCTCATGATGACTTGGAACAGACGCGAATGTTCGCCGCACAAAATGGAAATGTACCTTTTCAAATGCATGTATCTTTTCAAACGAAGAGTAATTTTCTGTTCCCGGGTCCATGAGCAAATATGTATCTTTTTAGCCCATCTTTCTTCGTACTCTCTGTTTGAGCTGATCGCGAACGAAAGTTGCTTGGTAGTTGCTTGTATACATACCAAATGCTCAAGAACACAGTAGAATGCTCACGCGAATGCTCCATGCTTGCTAAAGGTCACATGTAAACGAAGGATTAGATTCAATAATTATTCGAATAAATCATTTATTTTTATAATTATTATGTCCTTACAGAACACCGCCATTCAACCCAATACATACACATCTTATGTAACTCCGGCAACTATCGCCGCAGTAGATAGGACATCCACCACGCCTGGTTCAAATCCAACATATCAAGTAAGTATTTTTGTTATAAAAATAAAAGATAAAAACTAATTCCAACCTTAGTATCCTACGGCAAATGATACTTCGGGCTATCAAGTCTATTCACAACAATTCCAACCGATTGATAATGTAAATCAAGGCAACGCGCCTGCTTATTATGATGCAGCAAATTCGTATCAGGCACCTAGTGTGCCTCACTATCAAACAACAGATCAGTCAATTGGACTACCACAAAACACAATGCTAACGAATCCAGGAACTTATCTGCAAAATCCTATTAACGCAGCTGCAACTCAATCGACGTCGCAAGGTAATTTTATCCTATAACCAGCGCTGGCAAGATATGCTAATCTTACTCACCATTTATTTTTATTTTTTCGCACCTAACGTAGGAAATGTTCCTCCTAACCCTCAAGCCACTACAGTATCTACAAAGCCGGCTGTGAAAGCGACCAAAAAAACATCAAATATTGATTTGCTATCCGAAATCGACTTTTCGGCTAATTTGCCGGTGCCACCCCTTCAACCTCAAGTGGCAGAACCGAAAAAGGCCGAAAGTCTAGCTCCTAGCAACCAAGAGGATTCAAAGAGTTTCCCAACACCCCTAGAGCCGGCTCCACTAGCACCGGAACAAACAAGCGCTAACATTGCATTGACTCCCACTGCCGCCGTCATGCCGACACCTATCGATCGCAGGCCCAGCAGTGACAATATTTCACTGTGTTCGGATCTGAGTTCTCTAGCCGATCACAGTTTCGATTGGGACAGTGTTTCACTTCGCAGCGAAGCCATTCAATCGAATGGTCAACTACCTAGCCGACCCCAAACTATTGGTGAAAATCAAAATAATGCCTACCGAAATCCGTTCGACGATCCTAAAATTCTGAAATACTTTCACAAGGAAGTGGAACGTTATGAAAAAATGGTGGAAAGTCTCAATGTGAAAATGTTGAATGGAAATACGCCGTTGGTAAATAAGTGGAAAGAATTGCAGGATCTGTTGGTTCGCGACGAGACGAAACGGACGACTTCAATTGCCCGGCTTTTCCCCGAAAAGAATCGTTCCACCGATTGTATTCCATTCGACCATGCCCGCGTTGTACTTCAGCGCAGCACGGATGATTACATAAATGCAGCATACATCAAGGTAAGTTGATTCCAGTCCAAAGTATATTAAAATGGCACTGTCAAAGTGTAGGAGCTTCTTATCAAATACGGTTTTTAGTTGAAATAGATTGGGTTTTAGTTGATATCAAGTGTGGTGTTAGATATGACTTTTTTAAATCCACTTTTTTATTTTCTTCTTCGTCTTATCAAAGTTTGACAAGGACATGACAATGGTAAGTATTGTTTGCAGTAGCGTTTTGTACCCTTTGCACATACTTTGACATATTTAGTATTTAGCTCATTGTAGTTAACTTTCTGGTTTTAATCGCGCCTTTTCTCGTGTTCTCAATTGCAGGACCTAGGACCGAGTTTTCCGACATTCATCTTGGCGCAAACTCCGCTGCCAAACACTGTGAATGACTTTTGGTCAATGATTTGGTCGCAGAAAGCTAGAACTGTTGTATGCTTGCATACTCCCAACGAGGTAAGTTGATTTTTTTAGGGTTGTAACTGTTTCTCTAATATGATTCTGTTTAAGATTCTGGACACATTCTGGCCCAGTGAATTTAACAAAGAAATGCATTTCGATGATTTCTCGGTGACTTTAGTGAAGCAGTTTGATTTATCGCATTGCACTGAATTAAATTTAAAGTTGACAATGAATGGAGCTGATGCCATCTTAGATTTATCGTTGATTCAGATAAAGGCTTGGACCAAGAGGTAAGAGTTTTTTTTTTCTTTATTTTCACTCAAGAATATTGTTTCATTTTGCTTAGCTCGCCAGCACAGATATTGGGTATTGCTCAAAATATTCTTGTTGCCTATAAGCAACGAAGTCAGGAATTCAATTCTTCTGCCCCGCTCATCATGAATTGTATAACTGGCTCGGAACGATCTGGATTAATAGCGTTGGCCATTTGTGCTATTTTGGCAACACAAACAAGACGACCAATTTTAATAAGTGAGTATTATAACTTTTTGTTTTGAATGATTGATTTGTAAGATTATTGTGGTGTCAACGGGCGGTGCACGTTTTGAACGTACCAAATGTGACCGTACAAGTCGGGCTGTATGAAAAGCCAAATGTTCCAAGATAAACAAATTTATTTTTCGTTTTTTTTTCAGATGTTGTTGACGTGTGGTATCGAATATGTTCCCAGCGAAAGAGTGCATTGCGCGATACAAACAATTTAGAACTTGCAATGCAAATTGTCTTAAGTCATGGTCACGATTTATTAAATAAACGTAAGTAACCATTCGCCTTTTCTCATTCCTTTTTCATACAAACTAAAATTAACCTGAAAACATTTCAGGTGGCATCATGACATCGTATCAAATGAAAAACATCCAAAAAACGAAGTCCGTGGAAAAAGAAGAAGTCAAGGACCCATTCAGTGATCTTGATCCGTTGTGGAAATTGAAACAGAAAACATAGTGCGTTTACGGAACCCATTTATACGTTTCTATATTAGCGATAGCAAAAATGGAAATAAAATGAAATTTTGCATCTTATAAGTAACTGATATGATGAATATTTTATTTTAGGCAAGACACAAATTTTTGAACAAAATAGAACGGTAACTTACGTGGATATGGTGACTGCTCGGTAGTCAGTGATAAATACATAAAGACTAAACGATCGGATTGGATTGCATCATTTTAATTATTCTAACGAAAAATTACTCTACAACTGTTAATCATATTATTTATACACAGAATATCGAAATATTGTTAAATTCTAAATGAAAATTTCTTTCTTCATTACACTGGTTTAATCCAATATTATTTAGAGGAAATTTATTAAAACAAAAAAATATCGAAATGCATTGTATTATTTTTAGGAATGAAATAATAAACACTTGTAACTGTGCAATGTGGCGCGTCTTTATTGATAGTACTTGCAACTGCGGGAGATGACATGCGTAACTGTTATCCCTTATACCAAGAAACAGTTGAAGGGGCAAAAAACCTTTTCCATAGTCCTCTACGTGGGCGCCCCCTGGTAACGGCAGTGTTTCAAACCGCTGACGGCCAAGTCTTAGCGATAAGACAGTTTGGAAAAGGCACATAGCTGTAGCCTGAATGGCTGACGAACACCTAAGCGTCTCAGGTTTAGTAGGATGGAATGACTTGCGTAGTTGGACCTGCAACATAGTTGTGTGAACTCCTGCACGTTTATTAAAGCATCTGAAGCAGCTATGTTCCGAGGCCATCCTCTGAATGGGGTTAAGCGATGTGTTGACAACTCATCCTTGTAAAAACCACTCCATGTCAAGAAACCTGGAATTAAAGCCTCGGATTGGACGGATCAACAACGACGACCACGCAAACGACTAAAGGATTATCCATTCAGATCCTGGAATGTACGCCCCCTAAACAAACCGGGGGCCGAGAAGGCCCTCCTTCAACAGGTCGAAAAGTACAAACTGAGCATTACTGCTGTCCAGGAAACAAATTGGCTTGGCAGCGAGATCAATGACAAGAAATCGCACACAATTTTTACAAGTGGCAAACCATCGGGTCTCAAACAGTTTGGAGTAGCATTTATAGTGAACAATCACCTCAAACCGCATATTACTGACTTCAAACCCATAAATGAACGGCTGTGTGCGATTCGCATTAAGACTCGATTCTTCAATCTCTGGCTCATCAATGTGCACGCCCCCACTGAAGTTAAAGAAGACGCAGTAAAAGACGAGTTCTACGTCCGCCTTGAGACTCTCTTCGACTCACTTCCAACAAACGACGTCAAATTGCTGCTGGGAGACTTTAACGCGAAAGTCTGAAATGAAAGTTGGCACCGGGGGACCACTGGAGGCCACAGTCTCCATGATGAATGTAACGACAACGGCCGGCGACTTATCGAATTCGCCTGCAGCAGGAATCTAGTCGTAAGCTCTACGTGTTTCCCGCATCGACGCATTCACAAGCAGACCTGGAAATCTCCAGACGCACATACCGTCAACCAAATTGACCACGTCCTCATTTGCAGGAGATGGGCGTCTAGTGTGATGGATGTCCGCTCCTATCGAGGAGCAAACTGCGACTCATCACTTGGTGAAGACGACCTACAGATGTAGAATTTCCTCAGTGCACCAATCGAGAATCAGCCCTCCCAAAAACTTTGCGGTTGATGAGCTTCTGAGTGATACTACGGCGGTGGCGTATACTACCGCCCTTGAGGAAAGACTATCGCCTATGCTACACAACATCAGCAACACAGGCGTCCATGGGTTCCGGGAAGAACTCAAGGGTACCATCAGGGATGTCGCAGAGAAGATCGTGTTATTTAAAGCCCGACGAGAGCGAAATGACTGGTTCGACGAAGAATGCAAAAATTCATTTGACACGAAAAACGAGGCCTACAGACAATGGATTCAACGAGGAACCAGAGCCAGAAGAGAAAAATATGAGGAGCTACGGCGAATATCGAATAGAATAATTATGGTAGACGTAAGAAACGTAAATACTTTGACGAGCAGTTGCTAAATATAAACGAAAACTTAGCTAATAGGAGCACCAGACAAGCGTACAAACCAATGCCGTCGAAACGTCAACTGGGCCACATGGAACAGTTGACGCGCTATGCCCCACAAGGGGTTAGGGCAATTGAGAGAGAATAAATACACTTAAGAACGACTACCAACCCAGGACTAGCCTTTGTAAGGACAAGGATGGAAACATCATCAGCGACACCAATGGCATTAACAAACGATGGGCCTCTTATTTTGAAGAGCTTCTGAACCTACCATCTAATATCCCCACACAAGAAGCTCTCGACGATATTGTTGATCTAGGCCCACCCATTCAACCCCCGACAGTAGAGGAAGTTGATCTCGCGCTACGGTCACTAAAACGAAATAAAGCGCCGGGCGCTGACGAGATTCCAGCTGAACTGCTAAAATTCGGTGGAACGAGTCTAGTTGATGCCATACATCAATCACTCCTGCGAGTATGGGAGGACGAGGAGATCCCAGACGATTGGCGCAGAAGCATCATCTGTCCAATTCACAAAAAGGGAGACAAACTGCGGTGTGAGAATTACAGGGGCATATCACTAGTTTGTACGTCCTATAAAATTTTGACGAAAATTGTGGAAAATAGAATAAAACCGTACGCAGAACAAATCATTTGCAAATATCAAAGCGCTTTCAAATCTTGTCGCTCCACAGCCAATCAGCTCTTTACGGTCAAACTGATACTCCGGAAGTGCTGGGAGTACAACGTAAACGTATACCAAATCTTTGTCGACTTCAAGCAGGCATACGACAGTATCGATCGTGGAGTACTGTACAACATCATGGTGCAATTTGGTATACTGGCCAAATTACTGCGACTGACAAAGATAACGATGACCAACTCCGTCTCACAAGTCAGGATCCAGAATAGACTTACTGATCTTAATGTTTTCGGGTGATTGCGGCTTGTTTGCATCGACTAACTTCAATTCCATCTTCAATAAAACAAGTGTTCCTTTTTGTCGATGATAGCTTTTATTTTTCCATATACGTATTTCGGCAGCTACGTGCTGCCTTCTTCAATGGAATGTACATCAGTTTTCTTTCTTATTTTATACATACATACTTAAACTAGTTGAACAATATTTTTGGGGATTTCCATATTATGTTAATTAGTACACATCGGTAATGAAAAACACAAAAAAAACTAAAAAAAATGGACAACGCTATTCGAACAGGCAAAACAAACAAAAATCTCAAAACGGATGAGCATGATATACTCTAAGGAAGTCTGTAACTCCATAAAACATACAGTGGAATAACATGGCATCGAAGTAGTCGGATCTAGCAAACGACACACGATAAAAGCACTCCTGAAGACAGAAAAGGATCATAAGAAACCCAACGAGAAAAGCGGAATCTACCGTATGAAGTGTGAAGACTGTCACAAAGTGTACATTGGGCAGACGAAGCGATTGGTCGAAGTCAGAGTAAAGGAACATCTCAAGGACGTCGGGCCTTGGCCGCCTGGATCATTGTCCTCCAATTATCTCGGTCACGTGACCGCGTCCTCCAATTTTGGAAGCCCAGCAGCTGCTCGGCGTCCACACCTACTGAGATCTCCCAACGAGATCTCTGTCGTCCTCGCAGTCTCGCTCCGTCGACTCGTTCTGCATTCATTACTCTCTTTGGTATGCGATCATCGTCTATTCTTTGTACATGCCCTGCCCATTGAAGTCGTTGTATTTTGACGATTTTCGAGACTTGCAACTCATCGTACATTTCATACAACTCATGGTTGTACCGGATGCGCCATCCATCTCGATCGCAAACAGCCCCGAAAATTCGCCGTAGAACCTTACGTTCAAAAGTGTCTAGCATGTTTTCGGAGGCTTGAGTTAGGGTCCATGCTTCGCAGCCATTGCATAGCACTGGTCGTATAATGGTTTTGTACACGCGGAGCTTCATATTTCTGTGCACATGCGTCGATTTCATTATGGGGAGAACCGAGAAAAAAGTCTTATTAACTAACTGTATCTGTCGCTTGATTTCGTCAGTTTCGTTGGCGCCCCCTGGCAAGTTGCAACCCAGGTATATGAAGTTGTTCACGAACTCAATGTTGAAGTCCCCCACATTGATGCTCGGTTGTGCAGGTGTCCTTGTCGCCGATTGCATCATTATTTTAGTTTTACCCTAGTTGATACGTAATCCAACTTCCTTTGCAGCGGTATCGAGCGTATGCAGAAGTTCTTCTGCGACAGCCAATCTTCGGGACATGATGTTGATATCGTCGGCGTACGCTGCTAATTGTGTTGACTTGATGAGTAGCGTCTTGCTGTTGTCCATATTCATTGCCCGAATAACGTATTCCAGTGCTAGGTTGAAGAGCGTCGGTGCCAGTCCATCGCCCTGTTTCAGACCAGTGCGTGTTTCAAATAGATCAGTAAGTCTATTATGGATCCTGACTTGTGAGACGGAGTTGGTCATCGTCATCTTAGTCAGTCGCACTAATTTGGCCGGTATACCAAATTGCAGCATGATGTTGTACAGTACTCCACGATCGATACTGTCGTATGCCTGCTTGAAGTCGACAAAGATTTGGTACACGTTTACGTTGTATTCCCAGCATCTCTGGAGTATCAGTTTGACTGAGAAGAGCTGATCGGTTGTGGAACGACCAGGTCTGAAAACTGAAACCGCTTTGATATTCGCCAATGAGTCGTTCTGCGTACGGTTTTATTCTATTTTCCAGAATTTTCGTCAAAATTTTATAGGGCGCACAAACTAGTGAGATGCCCCTATAATTCTCACACCGCAGTTTATCTCTATTTTTATGAATTGGACAGATGATGCTTCTGCGCCAATCGTCTGGGATCTCCTCGTTCTCCCATACTAGCAGGAGTAATTGATGTATGGCATCAACTAGACTCGTTCCACCGAATTTTAGCAATTCAGCTGGAATCTCGTCAGCGCCCGGCGCTTTATTTCGTTTCAGTGACCGCAAGGCGAGATCAACTTCCTCTACTGTCGGGGGTTGAATGGGTGGGCCTAGATCAACAATATCGTCGAGAGTTTCCTGTGTGGGGATGTTAGATGGTCGGTTTACAAGCTCTTCAAAATAAGAGGCCCATCGTTTGTTAATACCATCGGTGTCGCTGATGATGTTTCCATCCTTGTACTTACAAAGGCTAGTCCTGGGTTGGTAGCCGTTCTTAATTGTATTTACTAGTTTGTACGCTTGTCTGGTGCTCCTATTAGCTAAGTTTTCGTTTATGTTCAGCAACTGCTCGTCAAAGTATTTACGTTTCTTACGTCTAATTATTCTAATCGATATTCGCCGTAGCTCCTCATATTTTTCTCTTCTGGCTCTGATTCCTCGTTGAATCCATTGTCTGTAGGCCTCGTTTTTCGCGTCAAGTGAATTTTTGCATTCTTCGTCGAACCAGTCATTTCGCGCTCGTCGGGCTTTATATCCCACGACCTTCTCTGCGACATCCCTGATGGCACCCTTGAGTTCTTCCCAGAACCCATGGACGCCTGTGTTGCTGATGTTGTGTAGCATAGGTGATAGTCTTTCCTCAAGGGCGGTAGTATCCGTATACGCCACCGCTGTAGCATCACTCAGAAGATTATCAACCGCAAAGATTTTGGGAGGGCTGATTCTCGATTGGTGCACTGAGGAAATTCTACATCTGTAGGTCGTCTTCACCAAGTGATGATCTGAGTCGCAGTTTGCTCCTCGATAGGAGCGGACATCTATCACACTAGACGCCCATCTCCTGCAAATGAGGACGTGGTCAATTTTGTTAACGGTATGTGCTTCTGGAGATTTCCAGGTCTGCTTGTGAATGCGTCGATGCGGGAAACACGTAGAGCTTACGACTAGATTCCTGCTGCAGGCGAAGTCGATCAGTCGCTGGCCGTTGTCGTTACATTCATCATGGAGACTGGCCTCCAGTGGTCCCGCGGTGCCAACTTTCATTTCAGACTTTCGCGTTAAAGTCTCCCAGCAGCAATTTGACGTCGTTGGAAGTGAGTCGAAGAGAGTCTCAAGGCGGGCGTAGAACTCGTCTTTTACTGCGTCTTCTTTAACTTCAGTGGGGGCGTGCACATTGATGAGCCAGAGATTGAAGAATCGAGTCTTAATGCGAATCGCACACAGCCGTTCATTTATGGGTTTGAAGTCAGTAATATGCGGTTTGGGGTGATTGTTTACTATAAATGCTACTCCAAACTACTTGTGGCTGCCACTTGTAAAAATTGTGTGCGATTTCTTGTCATTGATCTCGCTGCCAAGCCAATTTGTTTCTTGGACTGCAGTAATACTCAGTTTGCACTTTTCGACCTGTTGAAGGAGGGCCTTCTCGACCCCCGGTTTGTTCAGGTAGCGTACATTCCAGGATCCGAAAGAATAATCCTTTAGTCGTTTGCGTGGTCGTCGTTGTTGATCCGTCCAATCCGAGGCTTTAGTTCCAGGTTTCTTGACATGGAGTGGTTTTTGCAAGGACGAGTTGTCGGCACGTCGTTTAACACCATTCAGGGGATGGCCTCGGAAGATAGCTGCTTCAGATGGTTTAATAAACGTGCTGGAGCTCACACAACTATGTTGCAGGTCCAACTACGCAAGTCATTTCATCCTACTAAACCTGAGACGCTTAGGTGTTCGTCAGCCATTCGGGCTACAGCTATCTGCCTTTTCCAAACTGTCTTATCGCTAAGACATTGGCCGTCAGCGATTTGATACACTGCCGTTACCGGGGGCGCCCACGCGGAGGACTATGGAAAAGGTCTTTGCCCCTATCAAGTGTCTTCTATCAAGTGTATCCAAAAAAAAAAGCTATAAAAAATAGGCTTGTAAAATATTTGGAGGAAAAGCACATATTGTCCGACAATCAATATGGGTTCCGAAATTCAATGAGTACTGATGATTCTATTTTTAATGTAACGAAATCAATCGTTATAAACCTAGATAAAGGCAAACAATGACTAGGAATATTTTTGGGCCTTAATAAGGCTTTCGATACCGTCAACCATAAAGAACTACTTGCAAAAATGGAGCATATAGGTATTAGAGGTATAGCACTGAATTTATTTAGAAGTTACTTGAGCCATAGATCTCAGGCAGTGCGCATAGATGATTATATGAACTGTAAACTGAATATAAATATTGGTGTTCCGTAGGGTACAGTCTTAGGACCTGTTTTATTTTTAATATATATTAACCACCTATTAAAAATAAAATTAGTAAATTGTTCCATGTATGCTTTCGTTGGTGATACTGTAACAGTATTTCATGGATCTAGTTGGAGGGACGCTTATCAACATGCAAATAATGGAATCAGAATTATTCAGTTATGGTTACGGGCCAATTCAGTTAGCATCAACGTGGAAAAACAGTTGTCATTCCATTTGCCCTCACCTCAAGTGGAGCGCCTCCTACCTCAGAGCGTTTTACAATGCATGAAGATTGTGGATCAGTTGAAAGTTGTACTTGTCCAGTCCTTCTTAATAAAGATAGTACCAAATACTTAGGTGTGATAATTGGCCGGAACCTGCGTTGGGGAGAACATGTGGCGGTTCTCTGTGACCGATTAAGAAAAATTATATTCAAGTTCGTTCAACTCAGAAACATATTATCAAAAAACCTTTTACGAGTTGTATTTACATATATCACTTGTACAATCGGTGATTGAACATGGACTTATTGGTTGGGGTGGAATAGCTACCTGTAATCTATTGCCGTTAATAATATTACACACAAAAATAATAAAAACATGTCTAAAGAAACACATCCGCTATAGCACGGCTCAAATATACCGTGAATTTGATGTAGTGCCTATCCCGATACAATATAAAATTCTCTCTCTCTCTGGATCCTGTCAACCCCTTGTGGGGCATAGGGCATTAACCACGCCGACTTTCCACCTCGTCCTGTTCGCCGCCATCGCCTTTAACTGTCTCCACGATTTGCCTAAAGACTTACCCTCGACCTCAACTGATCTTCTCCAGGTGTTTCTAGGTCGTCCAACGCGGCGACTTGCATCGGTTCCCTGTGGGTTCCAATCGAGGTCCTGTTTAGCAATGTTTTCCGGCCCCTTTCGGAGTGTGTGATCCATTGCCACTTTCGCCTTTTTATAGAGGTGCCTATCCTGTCCTGGCCAGTAATGAACAGGAGGTCGTCGTTAGAAATGACTTCCGGCCAGCGTATGTGCAAGATACGCCGTAGAAAAGTTTGCAATTTAGTTGTTATCTCCCTGGTCACCTTCCAGGTTGAACAGCCATAAAGAAGCACAGATTTTACATTGGTTTCGAAGATCCTGAGTTTGGTACGTCTGGAGATGTTGTTGTTTTGCCAGAAAGGAGTTAAACTGAAAAAAGCTGCCCGAGCCTTATTGATGCGAGACTGTACATCAGCATCCGCTCCACCATCTGCTGTAACTACGCTTCCGAGGTAGCAAAAATTGTTCACTTTTTCCACCGTCTGCCCCGAAACACAAGTTTTGCTCTGTCTTCCTGGATCCAAGCTCAAGTACTTAGTTTTGGCAGCATTGATTTTAAACCCCGCATTGCCACTTTCGCGGTGCAGGGCGTCCGTCATTTGAACTAGATGATCCGATATATTTGAGAGAAGATAAATATCGTCAGCGTAATCCAGGTGTTGAAGGTATTCAAACAGGTTCCATCTGATACCTTTGCTCTGGTGTTCATGAAGCGCACTGCAGAGTACGTCGTTAATAGCAATCAAAAACAATATAGATGACAAAATGCAGCTTTGTCTCACTCCGCTATGTACCTCAAAGGGGTCTGAAAGCTTACCCTTGTGTAAGACGTGACATTGGGCTCCGCTATAGGACTCCTTGATGATGGATATGATTTTATCTGGTATACCACTCCTATGTAAATCCTTCCAGATATATTCCCGATCAACGCTGTCAAACGCCTTCTCGAAATCGATGAACATGAGATGTAATGGGGAACTCCACTCTGCGGATTGTTCAATAATAATTCGGAGGGTGTTGATGTGGTCGCTACATGAAAAGCCCTCGCGAAAACCAGCCTGTTCATCGTTCAGTGTGCGGTCAACTGTTTGCTTGATCCGGTTTATGACTATTTTTGCCATCAGTTTGGAGACTGCGGAGAGGAGGCAAATTCCACGCCAATTATTACAATCCTTCAGGTTACCTTTCTTCGGGATCTTAATAATGACGCCCTTCTTCCATTCTTTAGGGAGAGTTTCGGTTTAGGATAAGGGGGAGAAGAATATCCGCAGTAGCGTTGATATCCGCCTTAAAGAATTCCACCGGAATTCCATCTATCCCCGGGGCTTTACCCGCTTCCATTGATTTAATAGCCACAGTTAATTCCTGTTTAGATGGTGGGCTGGTATCAACTCTGGCTATTTGCGGAATATTTTCTACTTCTAGTGAAGATGAGTTCGAACGTCCAAAGGTGTTGTTGAGGACCTCCACGAAGTGCTCTCTCCACCGTCGCAGTTGGTCTTCATCAGTGACCAGTAGAGACCCGTCCTTATCTTTCACGGGATGTTCAGCTGTAAAAGATTTGCCAGTTAATGGCTTGATAAGTTTGTAAAGGGTTCCACTATCACTACGGTAAGCCGCTTCCCCTCCTTTCTCCGCTAATGCATTGATGTTGTTGCGTTTGTCCCGTCTTACGCTTCTTTGCACGCCTTTCTGAAGAGAACGGTATTCAGCTCTAAGTTGGTCTTTGACTGCGTCGTCAGTGGCTGAGTTGATTTGTTCTTTAATTCTCTTGCGTGCCGTGATTAGAGACCATGTAGAATCACTAATGAATGGCCTTCTACCGCGCTCCAATCTGCCCGCAAAAGTTTCACCACACGAAATAAATGAGTCCTTAGCGACTTTCCATCTATCATCAATTGTAGGAGTCTCATAAGATGGTGGTGCAAGGCGGTGGAATAAGCACGTCTTATAGATGGATCTTTAAGCTTTTGCACATTAAAACGTGGCAAGATTCTTGCATTTTGAGGGCGATGGATCGCTGCCGTTCGTAAGCCTACTTTTGCGTCAACAAGTTGGTGATCGCTGCCAATATCAGCACCCCGCTTCGACCTGACGTCTAAGAGACAGTTCCTCCATGTCTTGGAAATGGCTATATGGTCAATCTGGTTCTCTGTTCTGCCATCCGGAGAAACCCAGGTTGTTAAATGGCATCGTTTGTGCTTGAACAAAGTACCGCCGATGACGAGCTGACGAGAGTTGCAAAACTCGACGAACATCTCGCCATTTTGGTTCCTGTTGCCTAGACCATGATTGCCTATTAGGTGTTCCAAACCAAGATTGTCAGACCCGACTTTGGCATTGAGATCCCCCATAATAATCTTTATGTCACCTTTGGGAGCCTTGTCGAAGGTGTCGCCGAGTCGGTGATAGAATGCGTCCTTAGCTGATTGCTCCGCTGGTTCAGTCGGAGCGTAGCACTGAATTATTGTGAGGTTTCTTACCCTGGATTTAAATCTGGCTGTAATGATACGGTCGGAGATTGGCTTCCAGTCAATTAGAGATAGGCGTGCCTCCCTAGTCAACCGGATTCCGACGCCTGCCATTCGAGGTGACGACGTATCGTCTTCAATTCCAGAGTAGAGCAGTACTGTTTGGGAGTGATAAAGTCGTTCCCGATCCAGGCCATCTTGTTTCGCTTAGTCCTAGTATATCGATGTTATATGCGGTCATTTCCCGTTCGACTTCAGTGAGCCTCGCACTATTGCACTCACCCCACATCGTTCGAACGTTCCAAAAACCGATCGTGGTCCTTTGTTTGTAGCCAAAAGTCGTTGCCGGTGAATCAGTCCGTGGTATCCGAGGCTCGTTTAATGTTTCGAGTGTAAATTTATTTCAGGTACGCAGGTTACAAGCCCACATACATGTCAATATAAAATTAAAATTTTGAAATTCTTGTATAGCCATCGTCAGATTTTCCCAACTGCAACTGATATCGATTATACGACGCGTAGGCAATATCGTGGAACAATATACATAGTACATGAGCTAAGATACTATACAGCAACTGCAGCAAGACATGCTTTTTATATTGCGCCAAGAATGTTTAACGAGCTACCTTTAAATATACATATGTAAATCACCAAATTTGCACTCTTTTAAAAATGCGGTGAGAATACATTATTTGGAGAACGATTTAGGCTTGTAGCTTTTGGGCTGGTAGCTTTTAAATTTACTGTACTCCTACTGCAATTTCTAAGTCAACCTTCTTTTTTTTATATTAGGCAATTAAAATTTAAAAGTTAATACTTCATTATATGCAAATTCCATGTCGTACACTCATAATAATGATAAAATTGGAATAATTGAGTACTATGTTGAATTTGTTAGTCGATACGTCTCACAACTCGAGCGTTTTGTTCTTAATGAGGCGGCCAATAGTACGTATGACTTATATCTATTTTAATCTTGAATTTTATGGTTAAATTGTATATTGTAATTGAATGTAAAAAGAAAATGGCGATAATACAAAAATAATAAATATACATATCATACCGAATCATCCTACTCCCAATACAATACATACTCTCAGCTCAGTCTCAATCCTATCGAAACTTATTCATTCATAAAAATCAATTATGTATGTACAATGTATGTACATATATCTATGTAAGTACTAACTACTATGATGTGTATCTGAACAAGCTAGCCTTCGGCTAGCCGAAGGTATAATACCGTTCACGCATCGCGTGAAGGGTATCATAGCTTCGTTGTAACTTATGGTGCATTTGGCACTTCGAAATTAATAGTAAAACTTGTTCCGATTTCACCGTTCCCATGAGAAGTATATGAAATAGAAGGACGATTTCAACCAAATTTAGAAATGTAGTTTGGCAGTCAATATGATTGAATAATACGGAATTTCGTAAGGATATCTTCAAAAATAAAAAAATTTTCTTACAAAAACTTGCTTTTGGAACAGTCGTTCCTATGACAGCTAGGTGGTAAAATAGTCCGATTTCAACTAAATTCAGAAATGTTATTTGACTAAAGATACTGTTGATTAGTGTGAAATTTGGAAAAGATACCTTCAGAAATAAAAAAGTTTTTCTCCCAAAGACGAATTTTTGGGCCGGTCGTTCCTATGGTAGCTATATGACGTAGTGGTCCGATTCCGTTGGTTCCGACATATTTAGCGGGCAATAGAAAGAAGGCTTTGTACAAAATTTCAGCTCGATAGCTTTAAAACTGAGGGACTAGTTTGCATAGAACCAGACGGACAGACGGACAAAGCTTAATCGACTCCTGTCATCATACTGACCAAGAATGTATATAGTTTATATGGTCGGAGATGCTTCCTTCTGTGCGTTGCAAACTTCATGATTAAGTTAATATACCCTATCACATCCGTGAAGTCTTTTTTATGGAATTCCGGGTATTTGAATATCAGGTACTGGAAAGAACAAATACTCAAATCCCGGGATCCTGGTATTGAAAAGAACAGGTACTCAAATCCCGGGATCCCGGTACTCAGTACTGGTACTCAAATCTCGGGATCCCGGTACTCAGTACCGGTACTGGAAAACCGGCTCATGGTTTAAAATACCGGTACTGAAAAAACTGTTGGCAAAATTGAATAATTTCATATGTATGTAAATGAATTGAACGCACTTTGTTTTGTTTCAAGTCACTTTTGACATTTGTTCCTTTCCTTCTTCTTTTTCTTAACTTCGGCCTGTCAACATTGCCATCTTTGTGCTTGTGTAGAAATATCGTTGATTATTAAAGAAATCTGGAGTACGCTGTGAATAATTCTTTTTATTTAACAAAGGTTATGGGCCCAGTATCCGGATTCAAATAATATTTCTGTTTTCTTCGGCATTATTTGGTGGATTTTTTGATATTCACTTTGCGCTAACCTCAAAATTGTTCGATGCCTGATAACATTGCGAAATATCAGATTCCGCGTCTGAACGGGTACAATTATTTCAATTGGAAATTTCGCGTCGAGATGTTATTGAAGCGTGAAAGTGTTTGGTACGCAATTGCAGAGGCTAGGACTGCAGCAAATGCGAGTGAATGGGACAGAGCGGACGAGAAGGCGCTTTCTACTATTTCGTTGCTTGTAGAGGATGACCAGATTCACCACATCAGGAACACAACAAAAGCCAAGGAGGCATGGGATGCCCTCAAGGACTTTCACGAACGTGATTCGCCCGGGACGAAGGTGCGTGTTCTACGCGAGATCATGCAACAGCGTGCAACAGAAGCCACAGATATGGAAGTGCATGTAAGTCGCATGAACGAGTTGTTCCAGAAATTGCTAGCGCTAGGTGAAGAATTGAAGCCAGATTTCTTCAGAAGTGCTACTTTGTTGGGTTCTTTACCGAGTAGCTACGACGGGTTAATAACGGCGCTTGAAGCTCGAGAGGAGGGTAAATTGACTCCATCTCTTGTTTGCTCAAAGATTATTGAGGAATATCGTAGGCGAAGGTATCGTGATGGACCAAACTCGGAAGAAACAACTGCTTTAAAGGTCTGCAATAATAAAGATAGCAAAGTTACTTGCTTCTTTTGTAAAAAGAAAGGACACATCCGTAATAATTGCAAAAAGTATATTGCGTGGAAGGCCAAGAAAAATGAGTCGAGTGGAAGTCCGACAGCCAACATTGTAGAGCAACGCGATTCGGATGAATTTTTATTCATGGTCGGTACGAGTGCGAACGGTTGGATATTGGATTCCGGTGCTACTTGTCACATTTGCGGTTATCGGGAAAGTTTTATCGAATTCGATGGATCACATTCTGAGAATGTATCTGTTGCGAACGGTCAGCAGGTAAAAGCGTCTGGCAAAGGTACTGTGATTGTTAATTTTCTGACCCGAGACGGCCGCGTAAATAAAATAACAATTTAAAATGTGTTATATGTTCCGCAAATCGGTCGAAATCTAATATCGGTGAAAAATGCTTGACAGAAAAAGGTTTCCGTGTAAATTTTAATGATATGTTCTGTGAAATTCGGTCTTCGGACAATAAACGTGAAATCGCGGTTGGTGACATTAATGACAGATTGTACCAAATGCGTGTGGCGAATCAAGCCAATTTGATAAAAAACAGCCAGAATTTGTGTGTGCATGATTGGCACCGTGTGTTGGGACATCGTGACATAAACGTTGTGCGCGGTATTCCGATGAACAATTTAGTTCATGGAATGAACTTAGTAAATTGCAAGTGCAGTTCCCAATGTGACATTTGTATAAAAGGGAAACTTAGTCGGGCACCCTTTCCAAAGAAGTCTGTGTATAAATCTAAAAGTGTCTTGGATTTAATCCACTCCGATATATGTGGACCGATGCAGACTGTTTCACCCTCGGGAAAAAGGTATATTTTAACACTTATTGATGATTTTTCTCGATATTGCACCATATACTTGCTGAAAGAGAAATCTGATGCGTTTAATTGCTTCAGACAATTTCACCAACTTGTCAAAAACAAATTTGGAGCAAACATCAAATGTCTTCGTTCTGACCGTGGCGGAGAATATATTGACAGTCGGTTTGTTGATTATTTAAAATCGAACGGCATTAAAATTCAGCGTACTGCACCGAATTGTCCTCAGCAAAATGGAGTTGCGGAACGTAAAAATCGCACTCTAATCGAAATGGCGCGATGTATGCTGCTGGACTCTGGACTCGAATATCGATATTGGGGTGAAGCTGTTAGTATGGCGAACATGTTACAAAATTTATTGCCATGGAAAGCGGTAATTGGAACACCATTTGAGCACTGGCATGGAAGAAAACCGAACTATTTGAATCTACGTCGCTTTGGAGCGAATTGCTATGTACGAGTTAATGATAATAATCGTCGAAAGCTTGACGTGAAAGGCGAAGCAGCCGTATTCATGGGCTTTGACTCAGAGTCGAAAGCATATAGATGTTTTGTTCCGAAGAAAGGAAAAATAGTAATTTCCAGAGACGTTAAGTTTTTAGATGACAATCGAAAGTCGAAGTCGGCGTTTAACAATCCTACTAGGGAAAGCCAGGATATTGAGTCCTATATTGATTTTGACTTTGATAGCTGCGAATATGAGGCACCAAGCAGACATAACGATCAAACAGCTGATACATTGGAGCACAATTCAGGAGGAGACGTACCCTTGAATAACGAGTCGGAAGAAGAAGTAATCGTTAGACGATCTCAGCGATCTACTAAAGCCATTCCACCGAAGTACTTAATCGAAGAGATCAGCGTTGTTATTAATGGTGAGCCGTCTACGTACAATGAAGCTGTTTCTTGTCATAAAAAGGACAAATGGATCGCCGCGATGCAGGAGGAGTATGCTTCTTTAAAAGACAACAGGACCTGGGACTTGGTCGATTTACCGCCCGATAAGAACTTAGTCGGATGTAAGTGGGTATTTAAATTAAAAACAGATTCGGAAGGAAAAACTAAGAAGTATAAAGCAAGGCTCGTAGCTCAAGGGTTTAGTCAAAAGTTTGGGGTAGATTATGATCAAGTATTTGCTCCTGTTTCACGACATTCAACGCTTCGTATTCTTTTATCAGTTGCTGCAAGTCAAAACATGAATGTTCATCACTTTGACGCCAAGTGTGCTTTTCTCAACGGAGATTTATGTGAAGAGATTTACATGCGCCAGCCGCCTGGATTTGTTGTAGACGAAGCTGAAACTAAGGTATGCAAATTAAATAAATGCATTTGTGGATTGAAACAATCTGCGCGCATTTGGAATTTAAAACTGCATAACATATTGGTCAACAATGGTTTGAAACAAAGTAAAGCAGATAATTGTTTGTATACATATCATGGACCTAAAGGTATTTCGTATGTTCTTATATAAAATATGTCGACGACATATTGGTTGCAACTGCTTCGAAATCATTTATGTTGCAAATTGAAAATACTTTGAAATCTCATTTTAATATTGAAAACTTAGGCGAAGTAGCAAATTATTTGGGTATGCGAGTTACGAAGCATGATGGATGTTAAAATATTTTCTTGACCAAGAAAAGTATATGTATTCAATTGACGATTTTTCAACTTTGTGGTAATTGATATTCATATTTGAAGTATAATTGTTTTTGTCTTTACCACTGTTTTTATTACTACTCCTTACGCGTTTCGTTTTTTCAAACATCTTCAGAGGAATGGTTACATTTTTGTGCAAAATGGACTTGTATACTACGGAACTTAATTCTAAGTTGCTACCTGCTATAAAAGTGACAAAGGTAATTAAGGGCGTTACGCTTATACCTGCGAGAATTTTAGGTTTAAAAGTCGGGAACGGTTGATGTCGGTATGGTCGTTGAGAAGGTCCTTTCCAGGTATCCGACTGATTCTATTAATTTCCAAAGCTTCCAGCAGGTCAAGCTTTTTCCCCTTCAAACAAACGTGCAATATTTCTGGATTAAAATCGACTCCAATATTATGACCTGACTCCTTAAGATGTTCATGGAAGTTTGAAAACTTCGATCCCCCCATATGTTCCTTGAACCTCGTTTCAAAGGACCGTCCTGTCTGACCGACGTAGGTTGCCGAACATTCGGGGCATTCCAGTTTATAGACTCCCGGCTTTTTGAAACGTTCGGATCGAGGTTTTGCGTTCAATAACCTTTTACCAATGGTATACCCCCCTTGGAACGCCGGAGTAAGACCTTCTTTCCTGAAGAAATTCCCTACTTCTTCGGACAGTGCGGGAATGTACGGCAGTGAAATGAACTTTTCGGAGCGCTCCACTGAGCTATTGGGATACACCATGTTTCGCGTTACCTGAATCCTTTTCTTGTCAATCAGTTTCTCTATTGTCCTCACTTGGTATCCGTTATTAGCAGCTATAGTTTTTATGGTGTTGAGTTCATTCTCTCGATTTGAGTCGGACATGGGGATTTGAAACGCTCTATGAATCATCGACCTATACGCTGCTATTTTGTGTGACCATGAGCAAAACGAGTCTTCCGGTATAGTCACGTCGGTAAAAGTAGGCTTCCGGAAAATTGTGAAACTGAACTCCTTATTCGTGTACGTGATACTCAGGTCTAAAAAGTTAATATTGTTGTCGACACTCTTCTCCACGGTGAACTGGATATTCTTATTATATGCATTTAAAGATGTCAGAAATGCGTCGAGTTGTCTATCCGTCCCTAAGAAACCCACCAGAATATCGTCGACATACCTAAACCAGAATGCAATATGTTTCCTGGAAAGCAAGGATGACAACACGTTTGTCTCGAATTTATCCATGTAGATCTCGGCTAGAAGAGGACTCAGTGGAGAGCCCATGGGTAACCCAGTACGCTGCAGATACGTCTTGCCCTCGAATTCAAAATAATTTTGCTGTAGGCAGGTTTCCAGTAAATTCACTACGTCTCGTTTCTCGTTTGGACCAATATCCCTGTCGGCTAATAACGCTTCTACTAAGGCTGGACATTCATTAGAGGGAATATTTGAAAACATGTTGGATACATCGAAGGAGACTAGCTTGATGTTGTCCATCTTGCGCGGAAGAGCCCGTAGTTTAGATGCAAGTTCGGCCGAGTTTCGGACTCCGTTTTTCGGTTGGAATTGGGTAAGTTGGCGAATTTTATCGTTGACTGCCTTGGCAAGATGATATGCCGGGGCTGTGGTGTAAGGGACTACGGGCCGACAAGGGTTTCCTTCCTTGTGGACTTTGACCAAACCGTACATCCTGGGGGCCTCCGTATTCATTGGAATAACCTTCCTTTTCTCGTATTCGCTACTGAAGAAAGCAGACGTGTTCAAAACCGATTGTTTCAAGTCCTTCACAAATTTTGGTGTTGGGTCTTTTCGGAGTTCCTCAGTATTTAGTTTGGAAATAGCCGATTGCATTTTGGCAATATATTCCGTCTTGTACAACGCGACCATCGAGTTCCCCTTATCCGCTTTGGTAATTGTTAAATTATTCTCATCGATTTTATTGCGGAGCTGTTTTATCGTTGATGTGGCCTTATTTTTGTGGGACAAATCCTTGAAATTCGATATGATTTTCGCCAATTGTTCGCGAAGGAGATTGGGAGTTGGAATATCCTTTTCATTTCGAAGAATCCCTAACTCCGAATGCACGGCCAGAATGTTTTTCGTATTTTCGTGGGTATCCGCTACGGGGGAAAATTTATGTCCCTTCTCCAAAAGAACTGTTTCAGTGGGTGTGAATTCGACCTCAGAAAGATTGACAAACCTAGAAAAGAAAGGAGGACGGTTAGTAGTAGATACTGTTACCTCAGGTTTCTTTTGGCTCTTCAACAACCGCTGTAGTTTACGCTGATGAGTATCAGCCCTTTTCGATGATAGTTCGGATAGTTTCTCCCGTATCCAACTATCCAGAATGTCGAACTCCACTTGATGCAACATCGAATTCGAATTCGAGGGCAAGACGTATCTGCAGCGTACTGGGTTACCCGTGGGCTCTCCACTGAGTCCTCTTCTAGCCGAGATCTACATGGATAAATTCGAGACAAACGTGTTGTCATCCTTGCTTTCCAGGAAACATATTGCATTCTGGTTTAGGTATGTCGACGATATTCTGGTGGGTTTCTTAGGGACGGATAGACAACTCGACGCATTTCTGACATCTTTAAATGCATATAATAAGAATATCCAGTTCACCGTGGAGAAGAGTGTCGACAACAATATTAACTTTTTAGACCTGAGTATCACGTACACGAATAAGGAGTTCAGTTTCACAATTTTCCGGAAGCCTACTTTTACCGACGTGACTATACCGGAAGACTCGTTTTGCTCATGGTCACACAAAATAGCAGCGTATAGGTCGATGATTCATAGAGCGTTTCAAATCCCCATGTCCGACTCAAATCGAGAGAATGAACTCAACACCATAAAAACTATAGCTGCTAATAACGGATACCAAGTGAGGACAATAGAGAAACTGATTGACAAGAAAAGGATTCAGGTAACGCGAAACATGGTGTATCCCAATAGCTCAGTGGAGCGCTCCGAAAAGTTCATTTCACTGCCGTACATTCCCGCACTGTCCGAAGAAGTAGGGAATTTCTTCAGGAAAGAAGGTCTTACTCCGGCGTTCCAAGGGGGGTATACCATTGGTAAAAGGTTATTGAACGCAAAACCTCGATCCGAACGTTTCAAAAAGCCGGGAGTCTATAAACTGGAATGCCCCGAATGTTCGGCAACCTACGTCGGTCAGACAGGACGGTCCTTTGAAACGAGGTTCAAGGAACATATGGGGGGATCGAAGTTTTCAAACTTCCATGAACATCTTAAGGAGTCAGGTCATAATATTGGAGTCGATTTTAATCCAGAAATATTGCACGTTTGTTTGAAGGGGAAAAAGCTTGACCTGCTGGAAGCTTTGGAAATTAATAGAATCAGTCGGATACCTGGAAAGGACCTTCTCAACGACCATACCGACATCAACCGTTCCCGACTTTTAAACCTAAAATTCTCGCAGGTATAAGCGTAACGCCCTTAATTACCTTTGTCACTTTTATAGCAGGTAGCAACTTAGAATTAAGTTCCGTAGTATACAAGTCCATTTTGCACAAAAATGTAACCATTCCTCTGAAGATGTTTGAAAAAACGAAACGCGTAAGGAGTAGTAATAAAAACAGTGGTAAAGACAAAAACAATTATACTTCAAATAAGAAAAGTATATTTTGAACGTTGCATCGAAATTTAAGCTGGATACTTCAAAAATGTCGGATATTCCTCTCAGTCCATCGTATCACAAGGAGCAGGACGAAAATCAGTTACCCAACAATTCCAAATATAGAGCAGCAATTGATTGCTTGCTATACATATCAACTAATACTCGTCCAGATATTTCAGCAGCGGTTTCTATTTTATCACAGAAGGTAGCGAATCCAACTCAGTGCGATTGGAATCAAGTGAAGAAGACGATTCGATACTTGCTAAGCACTTCTAATTTGCGATTGAAACTCGGTGGCGAAAAAGGTTGCGATACATTGGTAGGCTATGCGGACGCAGACTGGGCAGAGAATCGAGAAACCAGAAAATCGAACTCCGGATACATCTTTCTTATGAACGGACCAATTAGCTGGAGCTCTCGACGACAAGATTGTGTTGCACTTTCATCGACGGAAGCAGAATTCATCGCTTTATCTGAGGCCTGTAAGGAGTCTGTGTGGCTGCTACAATTATTGAGCGATCTTAACTGGACAGGTAATCCGAAATCAACTATCTTTGAAGACAATCAAAGCGTATTAAAAATGATTATTGATGAAAAATTGAGTAATCGTTCGAAACATATTGATACTAAAATTTATTTTGTAAAAGACTACGTAGAGAAAAACATTGTTGAAATTAAATATTGCCCAACAGATAAAATGCTTGCAGATATGTTTACTGAAGGATTAAGTAAAGTAAAATTTGAGAATTTTCGTAAGAAATGTAATTTAGTAACCATTGGCTGAATATTGTTTGTATTTTTCGTTATTCAATTAAAGTAAAGAATATTGCAATGAATTATCGAATTGAATTATGTATGATGTATGTATTATATTTACACATATTCATTAAGGAGGAGTGTTGGCAAAATTGAATAATTTCATATGTATGTAAATGAATTGAACGCACTTTGTTTTGTTTTAAGTCACTTTTGACATTTGTTCCTTTCCTTCTTCTTTTTCTTAACTTCGCCCTGTCAACATTGCCATCTTTGTGCTTGTGTAGAAATATCGTTGATTATTAAAGAAATCTGGAGTACGCTGTGAATAATTCTTTTTATTTAACAAAAACCGGTACTAGTACCGGTACTAGTACCGGTACTGAACGAATACTTGTGAGTTCCGGGATACCGCTTGTGGTACCGGTACTTGAAAATATCAAGTACTGGTACTGAAATCTCAGTACCGAACAGGCTTAGGCGCGATGACTCCCAAGTGCTGTAAGCACTTCAGCTCAGCAGTTATTGGCTCGACTGATGCGTATGGGACCGGTCGCTTGGTTTAGTATCCTTGAGTGTTGTGAGTGAAGCCTTCATCTGTGTGCAACGACCCAAAGTCTTAGTGAAAATATCGGGGAACTTTCGTTTGATTTCCGCTCCGAGTGACATTGCGCTGTGTAATGAACAACCTGTAACGCACCATATTATAGTCTGGTAGTGGTTGTGCTGCTCCCACCGGCAGATCGAAGCAGCACCTGATGAGTAGTGATCTGTTGGTGGTACGAAACCAGAGGCCGAGGGTCCCATTACACCTGGACCCAGGTGCGATCGCGTGGGCGTCTGATCCGTCTGCCAACCATTCCATCCTTATCGACTGGTTTTTTTTTATTCCCCATTTTTACCTCCCCTGTTTGTGTTGTCTTCCCCAGGCCTATGAATTTTTGTTAATACGTAAAGGACAGGGGCAACGAGCGGCGAAAACCCCGCCCACATCTCCCGAACTGAGCTACAGCAAGCATAGGCCGTTGCTTAGGTTGAGGGGCTTATTTCTTCGCCAGATGGCACGGCCCGACCTTCACGGTAATATGCTACCTTAGGCTCCGTCCCCACGGGCATCTTCGGATGCCCACCAAACTGTCCGTTACAGCTGCTTCATGATTCGATGTGGTTTCAAACGGTGGAGAGTGGAATGTTGCAGAGATCGAGTGACTCCATTCAGTCGTTGCCGAGTATATTAAGTTCTTGCGTAGCAACGTAGCACCAGCCATTTGCCTCGATTGTTTAGCGTCACGCGGGCTTTGCATTTTCCAAGAATGCCAATTTCGTCTCCAGATGCGGTAATTGCTTTTTTCACTCGAGTTTAGGCTGCCCGGGACTCAGGAGCACAGATTGCCTTTACTGATGGTTGCTAGATTTTTATTAATTAGGTTACGGTAGAAAGAGAAAATTTCTCCAGCTTCGCGGTCTTTTCTAAATCCGACTTACCGCTACAACTTAGCAAACATCATTCAAATCAGCTTTTATGGCCGCTTAGGAGATACTCCACGTTCTCCTAAATTCCCTCTGGCTATTGGGTGGTATGCATAATAATGAGGATATACTCAAGAGTGAAGTCTATTGAGGACATTCCTGAGTCTGCTATGTTCGGTGAATCGAGTGAAAAAGTTGTATGCATAAAACTACTCTCCGCTCCATAGTGAAAATTGAGTGGAATTCTGTTAACTCAGCTTTACTCCACTCGACTCACTTTATAGCCGCCATACATTATCCGATCCGTCGCCCGATCGATCGGCCGATGGATCGCCACAAAATATCTGCCGATCTCCACTGCACACACACTGAGTGATTTTCGTGCGATGCGATAACGAATGACAATTCAAAAAATAGGTTATGATTGGTCGCGGTCCTTAAAGCCTGACCGGTTAAGGAAATGACGGTAAGCAACAGAGATAGCAAAGCATTGTGTATCCGTAAGTGAAAGAGAGATGCATTTAACTGATACATTCACACATTTGACGCACACGAGAGAGCAAAATGACAACCAACCAATTTTCGTTAAGCCTGTTTCTTAATAATTGCACCAGAGCGAAAGAGACAGAGAGTGTGGTAGATGTATTTGTTTATAAATCATGGGCCGGGGAAACGAACCAACAAATTTTTCCGGTAAATTTTTCCTCTAAAGATTCTGACAGATAAGTGACCCTCTCTCTTCAACTTACGGATATACAATACTTCACATCTCTGTTACTCACTGTCAAATTGTCTGATCCTGTAAGTTTCGCAGAACGCAGCCATTCACTCCCAATCCAACCTAGATTCATTTTTGTTAACTATTTGGATGTGTGTGGTATTTTCGTATACCACATATTTGATATTTCAATTGCAGTGCCATTTAAATCATAAGAATCCTTGAAATTTCATAATTTAATAATTTGGTAATTTGACATTCACTTGCGATAATCACATACACTATCCAATCGATCGTCACCGATCGATCGCACGAAAATCGCACAAAAATATCGGCAGATCAAAATTGATCGGCCGATCGGTGCGATTTCCACATACACAGGCCGATCCATCGGCCGATATCGATTTCGGGCGACGGATCGGCCGATCGATCGGTGTGTGTATGGCACGTTTTATGCATACCACCCATTGTGTTATGTTCTGTTTTTGCTGCGTGTGCTGTTCTGTACAGTTCTTCTGCAAAGAAACCGGCTATACCTTTTGATTTAACATCCATCGAAATACGATGAGAAACTGTCCAAAAGATATTCCCTCCCCATATCCAAATTGATGTTAATGCTAGCCATGTCAACGAACTCTCGATCTCCCATTGTTTATCAACAAACAAACGTCCTCTTGCCACCACCTCTTATAAAGAATTCGATACATTGAGTGCATTCACCACGCTCGTTTTATCCGGATCGCTACGGAGCGCTACGGAGCGCTCCGTAGCGCTACAACCCCTCCCGGTCGTGATTGCAACCGCTCCTTCCATCCGCTCCGGAGCGGTTACTTCCCCTTGGTAGCAGAAATTTTTTACGCTCTCTGGGCATGTAGCGCTACATTTGACAATTCGCAGCTGGTATGTGTGTTGTGACGTTTGTGTACATCAAAAGCGCGAATAGAATCCCCGTCTATGTAAATTCACTGTCTTCTCGTCTTCGATTTGATATTTCCTTGTTTCGTGATGTGCCAAAGAAATGTTTTGCGATGGAAAATTGGCAATTGTCAAATATTTGCGTTGTCACCTGTTTGTCAGACATTTCATATGTAGCGGTTCAATCACGAAAGAAATGTTGACAGGTAGCGTCTCCTCAAATGTGTAGTGGAGGGGATGTAGCGTTCTGTAGCGAAAATTTTTCACATGAATGCAGGCATTTTCGAACTGGTCTAAAATCTTCGTTCGGCTCTTTTGTCAAAGTTGTCACTTTTGCTGTGTCAGTCAGCTGATAGAAATGGCTGTCAAAGTACGTAACAGGTAGAGATGCATAGGGAAATTTTAAACGAAAAGCCAATGTCGCTCCATAATTCTCATATTTGCCGGTTGTGCGCTGAAGAAAACTCCAATGGCTACCCTCTTTTCAAAAATGACCAACCGGGCGAGCAGGACTTGAGCGATCTAATCAACGCGTACCTACCGTTGAAGGTAAGTTCTCATGTACATATATTCTATGGCGTAAAGACTTGGATTTGATGCATGCGGTCCTCGTGCAGCAGTTCATTTGATTTCCGGTAGCTTGCCGATTTTTGAATTAGTTCGAGCGAATAAGTTTTTTGTATTTTTTTTATTGCGGAATAAGTCGAGACGGTTTTTGTGGATAGATACTCTCGGAAATGATGATGCTGTAATAAGTTGACAAACACCGATAAAAAAAAATATTACTGGACATGCCAGAAAAATCCGCAAGAAATAACGACCTAAACGTCGTATATGATGTAATTAAGGAGTCGATCAAAATCCGGCTTCCGGCCGCTGTAAATAGTAGTTGCACTTGAATGGCCGAACTACAACTACCGATTCAGGTTATAGGGCCCTCAGACGGTGCAATATTTTCTACAAAAATTTGAGGACAAATTTATTAACAAAATATTGAACGCCGTGGCTCCTCACACTATCCAAATTATTGTTCAATATTTTGTTCAAATTTTTGAGCAAAAATTGAGTAGAGTTGATGTGCAGGGTTGTGGTTGATGATTAGTATCGACCATGCATTCGCAGCATGTGATGCTATATTCACCGATTGTGGCGTATGCCTTGTTGCCTGTCGGTGGCCCAGAGTTTGCAAACCCATGAAATACGCCCAAATTGTAGTCCCCGATGGTCACCTAACAATCACCGGACATCAATGTTTTAACTTTCCAATTTAGTTATTGTCACTGGTGAGGGAAACATCGATTTATTTAAATTCATCATCATCATCGTGACACGACAGCCCGACGTCAGGCCTTGGCCGCCTGGATCGTTGTCCTCCAATTATCTCGATCACGTGACCGCGTCCTCCAATCTTGGAAGCCCAGTAGCTGCTCGGCGTCCATATGTATATACTCCCAACGAGATCACGGTCGTACTCGCAGTCTCGCTCCGTCGACTCGTTTTGCATTCATTACTCTCTTTGGCATGCGATCACCGTCCATTCGATGGACATGCCCTGCCCATTGAAGTCGTAGTTTCACGATTTTCGAGACTTGCAGCTCATCGTACAGTTGATACAACTCATGGTTGTACCGGATGCGCCATCCATTTCGATTGCAAACAGCCCCGAAAATTCGTAGTACATATGTACAACCTTACGTTCAAATGTATCTAGCATGTTTTCGGAGGCTTGAGTTAGGGTTCATGCTTCGCAGCCATAGCATAGCACTGGTCGTATAATGGTTTTGTACACGCGGAGCTTCGTGTTTTTGTGCACATGCTTCGATTTCATTATGGGGAGAACCGAAAAAAAGTCTTATAGCTAACTGTATCCGTCGCTTGATTTCGTCAGTTTCGTTGGCGTCCCTCGACAAGTTGCAACCCAGGTATATGAAGTTGTTCACGAACTCGATGTTGCGGTCCCCCACATTGTGCAGGTGTCCTTGCCGTCGATTGCATCATTATTTTAGCTTTACCCTCGTTGATACGTAGTCCAACTTCTTTTGCAGCGGTATCGACCGTATGCAGAAGTTCTTCTGCGTCGGCCAATCTTCGGGACATGATGTTGATGTCGTCGGTGTACGCTGCTAATTGTGTCGACTTGATGAGTAGCGTCTTGCTGTTGTCCATATTCATAGCCCGAATAGCGTATTCCAGTGCTAGGTTGAAGAGCGTCGGTGCCAGTCCATCGCCCTGTTTCAGACCAGTGCGTGTTTGAAATAGATCTGTAAGTCTATTATGCATCCTGACTTGTGAGACGGAGTTGGTCATCGTCATCTTTGTCAGTCGCACTAATTTAGCCCGTATGCCAAATTGCAGCAGGATGTTGTACAGTACTCCACGATCGATACTGTCGTATGCTTGCTTGATGTCGACAAAGATTTGGTATACGTTTACGTTGTATTCCCAGCACTTCTGGAGTATCAGTTTGACCGTAAAGAGCTGATCGGTTGTGGAGCGACCACGTCTGAAACCGCTCTGATATTCGCCAATGATTCGTTGTCCGTACGGTTTTATTCTATTTTCCAGAATTTTCGTCAAAATTTTATATGACGTACAAACTAGTGATATGCCCCTGTAATTCTCACACCGCAGTTTATCTCCCTTTTTGTGAATTGGACAAATGATGCTTCTGCGCCAATCGTCTGGGATCTCCTCGTCCTCCCATAGTCACAGGAATAATTGATGTACTCGTATGGCATTAGCTAGACCCGTTTCACCGAATTTTAGCAGTTCAGCTGGAATCTCGTCAGCGTCCGGCGCTTTATTTTGTTTTAGCGACCGCAACGCGAGATCAACTTCCTCTACTCTCGGGGGTTGTATGGGTGGGCCTGGATCAACAATATTGTCGAGAGCTTCTTGTGTGGGGATGTTAGATGGTAGGTTCGGAAGCTCTTCAAAATAAGAGGCCCATCGTTTGTTAATGCCATCGTTGTCGCTGATGATGTTTTCTTCTTTGTTCTTAAAAAGGCTAGTCCTGGGTTGGTAGCCGTTCTTAATTGTATTTACTAGTTTGTACGCTTATCTGGTGTTCCTATTAGCTAAGTTTTCGTTTATATTCAGCAACTGCTCGTCAAAGTATTTACGTTTCTTACGTCTAATTATTCTATTCGATACTCGCCGTAGCTCGTCATATTTTTCTCTTCTGGCTCTGGTTCCTCGTTGAATTTATTGTCTGTAGGCCTCGTTTTTCGCGTCAAGTGAATTTTTGCATTCTTCGTCGAACCAGTCATTTCGCGCTCGCCGGGCTTTATATCCCACGACCTTCTCTGCGACATCTCTGATGGTACCCTTGAGTTCTTCCCAGAACCCATGGACGCCTGTGTTGCTGATATTGTGTAGCATAGGCGATAGTCTTTCCTCAAGGGCGGTAGTATACGCCACCGCCGTAGCGTCGCTCAGAAGCTTATCAACTGCAAAGATTTTGGGAGGGCTGATTCTCGATTGGTGTACTGAGGAAATTCTACATCTGTAGGTCGTCTTCACCAAGTGATGATCTGAGTCGCAGTTTGCTCCTCAATAGGAGCGGTCATCCATCACACTAGACGCCCATCTCCTGCAAATGAGGTCGTGATCAATTTGGTTGACGGTATGTGCGTCTGGAGATTTCCAGGTCCGCTTGTGAATGCGTCGATGCGAGAAACACGGAGAGCTTACGACTAGATTCCTGCTGCAGGCGAAGTCGATAAGTCGCTGGCCGTTGTTGTTACATTCTTCATGGAGACTGTGGCCTCCAGTGGTCCCCCGGTGCCAACTTTAATTTCCGGCTGTCGCGTTAAAGTCTTCCAGCAGCAATTTGACGTCGTTTGTTGGAAGTGAGTCGAAGAGTCTCAAAGCGGGCGTAGAACTCGTCTTTTACTGCGTCTTCGTTAACTTCAGTGAGGGCATGCACATTGATGAGCCAGAGATTGAAGAATCGAGTCTTAATGCGAATCGCACACAGCCGTTGATTTATGGGTTTGAAGTCAGTAATATGCGGTTTGAGGTAATTGTTTACTATAAATGCTACTCCAAACTCTTTGCGGCCCGATGGTTTGCCACTTGTAAAAATTGTGTGCGATTTCTTGTCATTGATCTCGCTGCCAAGCCAATTTGTTTCCTGGACTGCAGTAACGCTCAGTTTGTATTTTTCGACCTGTTGAAGGAGCGCCTTCTCTTCCCCCGGTTTGTTTAGGGAGCGTACATTCCAGGATCCGAAAGAATAATCCTTTAGTCGTTTGCGTGGTCGTCGTTGTTGATCCGTCCAATCCGAGGCCTTTGTTCCAGGTTTCTTGACGTGGAGTGGTTTTTACAAGGACGAGTTGTCAGCACATCGCTTAACCCCATTCAGGATGGCCTCGGAAGAAAGCTACTTCAGATGGTTTAATAAACGTGCTGGAGTTCACACAACTATGTTGCAGGTCCAACTACACAAGTCATTCCATTCTACTAAACCTGAGACGCTTAGGTGTTCGTCAGCCATTCAGGCTACAGCTATCTGCCTTTTCCAAACTGTCTTATCGCTAAGACTTGGCCGTCAGCGATTTGATACACTGCCTTTACCAGGGGGCGCCCACGTGGAGGACTATGGAAAAGGTCTTTTGCCCCCCAATATGTTATTCATAATTAGTAATATATTAATAGCGTGGGGCGACAGGTAGCGGAGTGTGTTGATGCATCAGTCTCATGTTTGACTACCGGCGTTTCGGGTTCGAATCCCGTCCACGACGACGTTCGTGGCCATGGATGTGCAGGAGGTGCATGCTGGCAACTGCATTCTCTGAAACCAGTTTATGACGTTGAAACGTCAACTGGGCCGCATGGAACAGTTGACGCGCTATTCCCCACAAGGAGTTAGGGCAATTGAGAGAGAGAGAGTGGTTCCCACTACAATTTTTATTTTATTTTTGTATATATTAGTATTTCGGGAGCCACTTGCTCCTTTCCTCAGTACCAAGCTTTCTATATTATTCTTAATTTCATAGATAACCGACGATGGGATATATCCCCGGTGGATATGCCCAGGATGTCATCTACAAGTCGAATCTACGGTTGAATTTTTCAATCTCGTAGCATACGGACAGGAAATACTACGCATCTGCTACGATACACAATGCAAAATAGACAATGCTGCAGAAAACGTTCACGAAACCCTAGAACCCAATTCCGCCAATCGTGTCTTAGTTAGCACTGCGGTTTCTGGTGAAAGTTTAACTTTTCATGTCGATTTGATTGAAAAAATGTCTGTGACAACCACATCGGATACAAATACCACAACTGACGTGGAAAAGCCGAAACGGAAACGTGGGCGGCCACCAAAACTTTCAATATCAGCCGAACCCGAGACAGATTCTTGCATTGACGATACTCAGGGAGAAATAGCCGAAGTAGATACAGACCATGTCGATGAGCCAACCGTTACAGGTCGTCGACGGCGCCAAATAAAAATCCCATCACGCTTCCAAGAAGCCGTTCAGGGTAAGGAACTTGAAAAAGTCTATATGGAATCTGGAGTTATTGAAAATGAGGCTTATGTTGGATCGGATGCTGAAGAGGGTGTTGAAGTCACAGCAAATGGCGCAAATTACTCAGTGTATCCTGTTGAAGTAATAGGCCATTTGCAGGACAATGACGGTTGGAATCTAGGTGATCTTGTAATAGTCAATAATAAAATACAGAAAAACTACAAGAAAACGAAGAAAAAGACTCGTTTCATGTGCGATATTTGTAAAGTTTTCTTCTGCTATGAGCAAAAGTTTCTACAACATAGAGTCTCTCATTACAAAGTCCGATTCGAGTGTATACAATGTTTGGTGAATTTTGCGGAGCGAAACAGTTTGGCACAACATCAAACAGATACAGGCCATAAAGGCGAAGGGATCATTGAAGGCTTTCCAGTAAGTTAAACACATTCAAATGAGTTTTTGTTTTAACAAAAATCAATTTTCAGATTATTAGAGAAGATCCTGTTGACGAAAAACCGAAGATAGTTGAAAATAATATTGATAATGTGGAGAACAATCAACCAGCTTCTGAAGATATACCACAATCCATACATTACGATGAGAAACAAATCGAGGAAAATATTCAAGAAGAAGAGGACACACTGCATGAAAATGTTGAAATATCGTACGATTTGCCCATCAATGAAATGAACAATACAGAAAACGACACGAATACTTCGTTTGCCGAAACTAGTCTCATCGATGAATTGGAAAATTTTGATAATGTTGAGCATCCAATTGACCACATCCAAATGAAAAGTTCTGTATTGAATACGGACGTCGAAGCCACGACTGCAAATTTAGACAATAATGCAGTATCTGCGGAAGATAATTCGTCAAAGCGGTTGGAGTACAAATGCAATATTTGCAACCGCCAATTCACTTGCAGACAATCATTTGTTTACCATAAGGAAAGCGAACACAATGATGGTCGAAGATTTGTTTGTAGTAAATGTAGTAAATCGTTCAAAAACAAGATTCTGTTGCAAAGACATCAATTGGTACACTCAAATGTGAGGCCGTTTGCTTGTGATATGTGTGGGTCCTCGTTCAAAGTAAGTTGAATGAAATGCATTATATTCTAGTGCACATATTTGATTTCTGGTTTATTTTTTGTTATAGACGAAGACTCATTTGATTTATCACAAGGTTTCGCATACAGGCGAAAAGAAACACCATTGTAACGTTTGTCAACAATCCTTTCTGCATAAGAACAGTTTAACGCTCCATATGAGATCGCATGCGGGAGAAAAGCCATTTAAATGTTCGGTGAGTTACAATGTTCTATGATATCTATCTATATCTTCTATCTATCTATCTTATATATGTACAATCCATTGTATGAAAATGGAGTGTATGTTTGTTTGTTTTTTTTGCGGCCAAACGGCGCCATCGATTACCATCAAAATTTCATAAATATATTCGTTATGATCCAGAATAAGTTCCAGTGTTTTGTTTTCCACCAATCTCGACCCCCATATGGGGTGAGTGAGCATCAAACAAATATTCTCTAAAATTACCGAGGTTAGGGCCGAAACTTTGTTTTTCGGGGTCACTGAGATTAATGTGTGACATTCCTAAAGTCCTCCCCCCCTCTCGCGGCTGAGTGACTTTGAAAAAATGTTCAAAATGACCCAGATTTGTGTCGAATTAATAGTTTTCGGGTCGCTAAGATGTATGGTGACATGTGTGTTACTGTGAAAAAAAAAGTTTCAAAATAACCGAGGGATATTTTTAGTTTCCGGGGTAAAAAATACACTTTTCACGTTTTGTCGCTTATCGCTCGCGGAGCGAACGGAGCCCACGCAAGGGGATTTGCAAATATTTCAATTTTCCATCTCTCCAATATACCAAACATTCAGTACAAATCATTAAAAAAAAAACAATTATGTATAAATAAAAAAAAACTTAAAACAAAAATTAAAAATTTAAAACAAGATTTTTTTTTTGCTAATTTTAGACTTTTAGAGTGACGCGAGTGAAATGTGTCAAAAATCCGAGTGAAAAGTGATTTCTCCAGCCCGGGCCCCATTAACCACAACAAAACCGACTGGGAAGGCTTCAAAGCCTATACCAATACGGCCTTTGATGCCTTAGCAGTCCCAAATGATGTGCGTATAGCTGAACGAAATGTAAGACACTTTATACAGGAAGCGGCTGCCAAATTTATTCCAGCCGGCCGCATACGCATGGTTAGGTTAGGTCACAAACAATTAATATACAGATGAAGCGTCACATACAAATTTAATTTCCTGGACAGTAACCCGAAATATTTATTATTGAATATAACTGGATTCAAACCTTCTTTCAGCAAAGTGTAGGACATGTGGAACATGTCTTCTTCTTTTCTGATGATTCGCGCCATGATGCTAAAATGGGGTCCATTGTCATGGGGGGGAAGGAAAGAGAAAAGTTAAAATTTGGTCGGCACGACTCCTGGATGCCTAGTGACCGATCGTATGCCCATTTATCAGGCATGTGATCTTTTGATCAGATTTGCCCGTTGATTAGGCATCTGATCAACTATTACCTTATTGCCCTTCGAATAGGCACAAGTAGAAACTCTGGTGAAGTCGTGTAACAACTGTGTCTATATTGAACTATCTACAGACTTATATACTAAATTTGTCTAAACCTAAGTAATAAACTAACAGAGTTTATTACTCTATCTTAATCCTAGTTCAATTCATTAATCCTATCCTAGGTCGTAAACTCGTGTAGTTTATTGCCCTAGTGTTCATCTTGGGTCAACTCAAGAACTAATAAATATTCTTATGCTATGCACATGATGACATGCACGTGTCGTCAGTGCGTACAGAGTTCATGCATGGACATTACCCATGCATGAATAGCATAGTGCCCCGAAGGTGTGAAGTGACATGTTGTGGTGACCGCCAGTTCATGTCGTCGTTCACACGATCTTTCGGGTCATTTAAATGTGGCTAGACATATTTTAATGGTTCTTGATTTATGAAAGAAAAATTGAGTGTGTGTGGCGTTACATTATGTTACATTACATTCACTACAAAAGCCAACTTAGCAAAGATTTAAACTATCGTCCGGCATGCCATCTTCAGGGTATATCAGTTCAAGTTATTCAATCATGTGGCGGGATTTTGATTTGAATACAAATTTATTCGAACGGATCAGTGTTTATAAAAGTAAAAATTGGATGTTTTAAACTTGGGCCGTGTCGGGAAAATGTCCACATGTTAGGTCTACCGGAAAATATGATACTATTTTCATTTTAGCTAATGAAATGATGCATTGTATTTATTATTTGTGTAAATCAAAGACAAAAACCACAAGGCCACAGAGACCGGTTTTTCGACATCACTGCCAGTTTGTCTTCCTATACCTCATGTGATAAGTTGCACACAAATCCCGACATAGACAATTCTTTTCTTGTAGTAGTGAATCATCGTAAACGAAAAGTTTTCCATGTCGCTACACATGAAATCCGCTTCTATGTATTTGTTCATCCATTCTAACTAAAGATATCTTTTGAAGCATGGGAATGAGATTGACAATTTTTCGATAGGATGGAATTATAAAATTGATTATAAATGATTTTTTTTCAAGTGCATCATGGATGTTTGTAATTACACTTGAATATATTTGGGAATATTGAAGCGATATATGATATCCTTAATGGGCGTATACCTCTTAAGAGGGATTGTTAGGACTTAGAATTTCTTAGAGAAATGAAGGAATACATTTCACAAATTAAAGTAATTGGCAAGCAACCTTGTACTATCTATTGTCTTAATGGCCTCCAACTCTCGATTTGTTCAATTCTTGCCATGACTGACGATTTATTTTCGGAATACGAGGATCTTTTCTATTTGTATACTTCAAAGTTAAGTCAAGATCCCCTGGAAAACTTCTTTTCGGTTTTCGCAAATTCGTGGACGAAATTCAAACAAACGAAATCCAAGTACTTACGAGTTTAATTCAATTGTTGCCAAAATAGTGTCTATAAGATTAATATTTACTTCAAAACACGCTAATTGTGAAGAAGATTGTGACTAAATTTTAAATGTTGATTGGTTTGCCGTTTTACCGCATAATGAAAATATGTCACAAATCGGTAGTGAATTACATATAGATCAGGAAAATGTTATAGATGATATAATTTTCGAACCAACAACTTCTGAAGACATATACATATTTAGGAAAAGAAGCTGCCGATATGTCAACGCGTTATTTCGCAGGTTACTGCTGTTTTAAACTGCTTAAGTCTCTTAAGATTCCATGTGCAACTTGTATGAAGACAATGATAAAGCCCAGCGATTCAAAGCCACACGAAATTTCCGAAATATTCTTTATATTTAAAAATTACGGAGAGAACCCCAACCCTGACTTTGGACATCTTGTGCCAGCAGCTGACTATTTCTTTCAAATATGCCAATTGCATGTCAACACTTTTATAGACATATTTCGTTCAACTCTTCACATAAGGGATATCAAAAAAATCATTATTTCCAAGTGCAAAGAAGCTACTAATCGATTATTTCCCGATTGGTTCATTGATGATTCAGAGCATAGAATACAATGTTTAGAATTTTTAATTTTAGTTCTGCTCCGAAAACATTGTAAATGGGAATCATAAGTTGTTTCCAATAATACCATAAAACAACAAAAAAATCGAAACGTAAAGCATTTATAAATGAGTAATTTTATTGACAGTTCCTGATTCTTGTATTCTTTTTAATTTATCGAAGAAACTTCTAGCTTCTCCTGATGTAAAATCATTATTTCCCATGTGTTTGAATGTACATATTTCAGAAGCAACTTAAGCAAACCTCATGCTAGTAAATTTTTTGTATACATTTTTAAACTAAAATTTTAAGATATCGTCTTTGTGGACTCTGTGTGGATAAACATTGCATCAAAATAAAGGTGTTTACGGTTAATATTTTCGCACAAACACAAGATCTTAAAATTTCTGTTAAAATTTTTTAAGAAAATTATTCCGGTGTTAGGTTTGATTTACTCCTTTCTTCAGTACATTAGTCAAACAACATAACGTTAGACTTATATACTGAAGAAAACCAGGACCTTGAGTAAATTTTTGATGGACAATAGGCCTACTGGGGAGACCGACTATCTACAAAAACGGTAACGCATCATTGTAGTACCTCATGGGTGATGTGGAAATCTACGTTGCGAATTGAGTGATAATTTTTTGCCATTCCGTTCAATTCCAATTGAAACGAATAAATTTTTGATTAGAGCTTATACTCGACTTGTGACATAAACATTTCATTTCAGTCGAGAAGCTTTATAAATAATGCTCTTTATGATATTATAGTAAGTAGTAGTAGTTAAAAAAAAAAACAATATTTTAACAAATTACTATTTTTACTGAAATCATCTTGAACGAAATAGAGCATTTGGTTCAATCGTCTGTCCGGAGCTGTAGATTTTCTTTGGACTTTCAGCAGAACATCGAGTAAATTATAATCAGATTTTGAAGGATTTATAACGACATCGTTACTTGTTGTATAATTTTAATATTATAATTACAATTTACTTGTATTCAATCGATAGAAGTTGCAACTGAAATTATGGTGCGTCGATACGAGAACATTCAACTAAAACTAGAAATTTGCGCGCAAATTGGCTTGAGTTTTGCGTATGCTTATGCATTTGGACCTGCAAACCAACAACTACCAGGCAAATTTCATTTTTGATAAGGTCAAATCGATGAATAAGAAAAGATGGGTGTTGCAAAAGGAACATGCTTTCTTACGAGCCTGTAAACAGAAAATTAGCTAATTGTTTGAAGTTAATTGATATGGACGGCAAATAATTATGTGTTCCTATATCCATATTTTTTTACGACTCTTACTTTTTGAAATATTCAAGGAAAAGAGCAAAACAGACCTTCAACTGCACTACATTTTACATGTTGAGAACTGTCCTCAACAATTGTGCAAATTTTCAAAATTACAAGATTTTTTCCTATTTTTCGTTCTTTGCCTGAATTATTATGCCGAATACAATAGTAGACATGTCCCCGAGCGTGTCAACCATGTATAATTATCCACCTGTTATCAAAATTTATCGTAACCTTCCTACCATACCACATAAAAAGTAAATTAAACGGCACTCGCCGCACTGAAGTCACATGCAACACATACGTATGTAGATATATAGTATTTCTATTTTCACGCATTAGGTCAAATATTGTCATCCGGATTCCCTAAATATTCTACCTACTTAAATTTGAACTCAATTGCGCGAAATTGTCGCAATTGATTATAGCTGATGCATGTACATAATCGTTGCAAGAAACCTGTTCCAACAACACCGGCCGTATATATCGTTCTATATACATACAAGTACCGTGTCTCTTTTTGTATTGAGACGCCGCAATCGACTCAGCACATCTTTGGGTCGTTGCGAGGATCATCATACGATTGATTTTATTCCCATAATGCACCTTCAATGAGGCTGGTGCGTATGCATTGAAGAAACATACAATGCACACAATTGTTTTCGGTTATAATACCCTTAGGGACATCTATTATCGATAATATCGAAATAGTGGAAATAATAAAAGAAGAGGGCGAATGGTTTCACACCTTTGCAAAAGATGGCTAGAGGGTAGTTATGAGGAATGTTGTATGTGCTAAAATGTTGGGTAGGTGGAAGTGTTGGATAGATGGAAATAGTTCACATTCATTTGATATAGATGGCGGTGATGCATGATTTTTCATGGGGAAAATTTGACTCTGCATCTGTATATTTATTTAATCTGTGGTTAGGTGTAGGGGCAGCCATGATAGATCACAGCACACTTAGACCGCAAATTGGGTGCGTTGTGATACCGCCAGAAACTCTCTATACCTTACCCTAAAAACTAGGCTTTAAAACCAGCCGGTGCTAGCAATAAAACGATTAGCTTTGTCGCGCTAGCGTTGTTGAGGTCCTTCAAGTCGTAAAAGAACGAGGAACCAAGAAATCTCCTCCTGCCCGCCAAAGCTCTGCAGTGGCACAGACGGTGGCTAACGCTCTCCTCCTCGTCTACGTCCTCACAGCTTCTGCAGTAATCATGGTGCGGAAGGCGCAGCCTCCAGGCTAGTTCCCCAGTAGGGCAGTGCCCTGTGATAACCCCCACCACCCTGCCGATGTGTGATCTGCTTAATGATAGCAGTACGGCAGAGCGTCTCGGATCAAGTCTAGGCCAAACCGCTCTTGTCATTTGGCGTGAGTAACCACTGAGCCATCTTTTGTTGGCCCTATCAATAGCGACTGACTTAGTTATTATACTATTTTACATACCGCAAAAGGCATTTTAATACTGTCCCGAATTCCAACTATGTTACCGGTTATCCCCTCACGCGCATGTTCATCCGCTCTGCAGTTGCCTGCAAAACCACTGTGACCACAGAGCAGAGATATACCAGAGTTGGAACTTAGTACAATATAAATTAAACAAAAGTTGCCCATAGTATCTCACTTGCGTATGTGTTGTGTTCACTAATCGGTACACAATGGATGTGCAAAAAGTGAAAACTAAAGCGCCCCATATACCTTGCGATCAGTCGACATCGATCTGACGATATTGTGATAGTCACATTGATTGCACAGTGTATGTACTTATCGTTGACGATTTGTTTTACAATTCCATACCATCGTCAGATTGATCCGAAGACGAATATCATTGTCGTCTAACGATGAATTGCATTGTCTATGAGGGTCTTATATCCACGTCCATTGTGCCTGGCGGGGCCTCTAAAATGGGATTGAACGTCGCATGCTAACAAAATCATTGCTGATAAAGTGAGAAATGGCGGCGACCGTGCGCTCGTCTGGTAAGGGAACCATGCGAAATTGAGGGATGAGTCCATCTTTGTATGCGTGGCTTGTTGCAAGTGCATGAATGAAAAGTGTGTGATGAAAAATCGGAAACTGAATCTTTATGGTCGCATTTTAGGATGTCCGGAAAGAAAAAAATTAAATACAAAGTATCTACACTGCATGCAGATACATCGAAACATGGATATGTCTTATTCCTACCGAAAGCGTGGGATGTGTTTTGTCGAATGATTTCATCCATTATAACTATACTGGGATCTTTATAAAACTTACGTCGATATCTTCAGCACAACAGGTTACAAGCAGTCGGTAGCCAAAGACATAACCGTGTTTCGCTGTATCTGCATGCAGTGTAGATACTTTGTATCATTTCCCACCAAAAGCCAATAACCTGTCTTCCAAGAACCAATTCCCGATAAACCCGCCCCAAATCAAACTTAACACCCCCTTTAAGAGACAGAGAGACATACCCCATTGAAAACTAACTCCTCCGTATGAACCCGATACACCCGTTCTAATGAGATTGAACACTCAACCACATGAGACAGATAGACACGCCCTATTGAAAGTCAACATTTATGCTGCTAATACATCGTACCGTATGTGAAGCTTTTGTTCTATGTTTACAGCACGTAGTATAAATCCGCCATTTTTTCTATATGTTTATTGCACGTGTGGTGGGGGCCCACATTGTGAACCAGTCAGACCTCAAATCGCCGCCATTGCAAATGCACAACCATAGTCGCTGGATCACCCGATTTGGCTCCAATTAACTTCATCCGCTCTCGCTCATCTTTGGGGGGCGGGAACTATGTACACTCTCTCAAATTGCGTCTGCGCATGTCCAAGTGTTAGTCGAACTGACTACTTGCTACTTTTTCTGGGATCCTAGTGATTCAGATAGTACAATGGGTGCTATTTTAAATCGGCCACTACATTCATTCTTGCCGTCCACAACGTCAACCTTTATCGCTATCAAATCAACATCTCAATATGTACACACAAGATCCCCGCTAGCGCGCCGCCCGCGCGGATCCACAAGCAACAGCCATGCACAATGACCACTTCACTCAAACGACATGCACAACCAGAATAGAAAAATTTTCAATGGGCTTGTTTCCTCTTCTGACCCCCGAGTAGAAAAACAGACATTTCGTGTGACGGACAGATTTTTAGGATGACCCCCAGCTATAAGACATATCCATGTCAAAAACATGCTATGTGGTCTATGATTTAGTATGATATATGATTTATGGCATATGAATTATGGTGTAAAATGGCTTTTTCTAAAGTAGTGGAGGTGCTACTAGGGTGTTTTTAAAATTTGTAAAATTTTTCAAATAAATCGTTTTTTCATCATAGACGTTTCATTATGCACTTGACACAAGTCACAAGCTGTCCGTAAAAATAGTGATGTCCTTGGTAGTCATCACGTGACTTCCCAACCAGGTCAGAGCCTCTGAGATCGCTGAAACCTCCGCCTGAAGGATACAACAGAAGTCAGGAAGACGAAATGAAATGTTGATACCAAGCTCCTCCGAGTAAATTCCGACCCCAACTCCATCTTGCGTCTTAGAGCCGTCCGTGTAGATCAGCTTGGAATTAGTCGTTAAGGGTACATTCTGAGCCCAGAGATTCCTAGATGGAATAAGGCAGGTATGGTTCCTATCAAAAGTTTGTTTCGGAGAGGTATAGTTGGTCTGCGAAGGGAGATCCAGATTGCGCAGAATAGATATGTGCCCAGTGCTCCTCACGCGCCACTGACAAGTTTCGCGAAGGCGTAGTGCCGTATTGGCCGCCAGTTGTTCGCCAAGAATGTCCAGCGGGAGCAAGTTCAGCAGAATATCCAATCCGGCCGGCGATGGAGTGGTTCTGAACGCCCCTGTTATGGCTAGCGCAACCAGTCTTTGCACCTTTGAATTCTGGGATCGTTTGGATTTGTGCTCCTGATGTTGTCTCTCTCGTCTGCTAGTCTGGCGCCTGAGGTAGGAAAGTTGGGCCGAATTTTTGGAATGCGTCCTACATGAATAAACTTCGCAGCCGCTTTTTTAAGGACTTTCCTGATATTGGACTCGGCCTTACGTACGTCGGTGGGTGTTGGCAGGGCGAGAAATTTAGCACTTGTATATTCGGTAAAGCTATTCCAGTCAGCCTTGTTGTGGTTGAGAAAAGTGCGATGTTTGACAGATACGATATCTGTCGGTTTGTCAAGGCTTATCACGATTGGTAAGTTGGTCCGATAATAGTGTAAGGACCGGCTCCCATTGTGTTTCGTTTATGAGGCTAGCACTGGCAATCGTGATGTCTGGAGAGCTGGAATAGGTACCGGCAATACGGGTGGGCGTGTCATTCAATGTACAGAAGTTTGAAACGTTAAGTTGTTCTGCAATGGAAATACCTCTGGCGTCGTTGTTAAGATGTGAGTGCCAGAGTTCATGGTGAGCGTTAAAGTCACCAAGCAGGAGACGGTATTGACCAGTGAGGAAAGTGTTGATATTTACATGGTAACCTGAGGGACAACTGGATGCCGATGGAATATATTTGTTGTAAATTTCAATATCTAACTTGCCTGGTTTTATGGCGATGTCTTGCACTTCCATGGTTATGTGGTTGTTGGTGACATCTATTTCTCGGTATTGCACGAAATGGTGGATGGTGAATGATGAAGGCAAGCCCTCCTCCAGTGTTGGTCAGCCTGTCTTTCCTGATGATGATGTAATCTCCATGAGCGTTGAGGGACGAATTGGGATGTAGTTTCGTCTCCTGGATAGCTGCAACTTGAATGCGGTGTCTCTCCATGAATGAAGCGAGTTCGGCAATTTTGTTTTGCAGCCCGTTGCAGTTTAATTGGACCAGTGAGAGCGTGTCGAAAATGGCGATCGGTGGTGCAGGCGTAAGGTTGTTTTGTTGGTGAATCCCACTGGGTCTATTCGCAGGGGTCGTTGGGGTTGACTGAAAGCTCGTGTGGGTGCTCACTGGTGTAGGAAGGTGAGGCGTGTTTGACGAGTTCACTGCTTGTGGACCTCGATTTCTGCACTGATTGACAGTAAATGAAGGATTCCAGTGCCTCACCTGAGCAGTTCCTCAGGTGACACCACTCGTCGCAGCAGTTCCATCTCACTTACGTCGCATTAGGATGCAGCTCTCTATTGCATACGCAACAGATCCAAGGACCTGGGTAGTTTTCAATGCCGGCGCGGAGAAGTAGTATTGAGAACAGTTGCGCCGAGATGTATTGCTACCAATAAACACAAAAATCGAATACAGCATGTAACACACACACATCCTTCTTGCATTAGGTTTGGCAGCTCTTGGCCGTTGTAAAAACGGGTCGCTCCGGTGCCTAGAACCAGCTGCCGCAGGAACGGATGGTTGAGCGTCAAGAACTATGTGGAGGTGGCCTTGATGAAACATCAGCAGACAGCCTGTGGTGGTACGTAGAGCTGCATTTTAACACGTCTGAATGTGTTTCCAATTTGTGTCGCTTAGACTTAGTGTCCACACTGGTAGCGCATAGTTTGCTACTGATCTGCCGATCGCTTTGTAGGTGCTTAGTAGCGTCTCTTTGTCTTTACCCCAGGAACTACCATCTAGTCTAGATGAACAAGTTTGTTAGGCGACGGCCATCGACATCCATACAACATGTATGGCGCTTGACATGCCGTCGCTCTGGTTTGTTCCAAGTGGGACTACACGCTTAATAGAATTTGTTGAGAATAACTCTCCCTGGCGGTTGTTAGGTTGCAATTGTTCAAATGCTCATTCCCCTTTTGTCTATTATGTTCCACGACATGGTGTTGAATTTGTAGGTTTAGTTGGGGTTCTGTCGTCTTGTGTGGTGGTATTATTCATTGACGACCTTTTTGGTTGTCTGCTTTCTGGTCGCTTTGACTGGCGGCCAGGTACTCTTTAGTCAGCGGTGGCCTCGGCGACGCGGGCTTCCTATGACTGGTAGACACCGCGGGGCCAGCTACGATAGAGTTCCGGTTTTCTTCTGCGCTGGCACTATTGGAAATCTGCGAGGTCGCTTGAGTGCTGTGGCTGGCACTCGTCGCTCTACTTTTGGGCTTTGTTGTTATTTTAAGCTTCGGGGCTGGTGTTTTAATTTTGGCTTCACCAGCTTCATTGTTGGTGGTCCCCGGCTGGGGGACCAGTGTATCCTCCCCTGATGAGGTTCTTTCTGGAGCCTCGTAAGGTTCGGACGTTTTTGTGTGTTTGTTTTGTTTTTTGTTTTTGTTGATTCGATTCCCATTTGTGTCATCCCACGAGTAAGCCGGAAAGGGTGGTCCACCCTGGCATACCAGGGTAAGACACTTGTGCAACCGAACTTGCCCGGGTATCGAAGGTCGTATATTTGACCGATCTCCCCTCAGCCATGCAGCTTTCGGAGTACGCTGTTCCGTCTCGGCTTAGGACCCGTTAGGCATCTTTTGCCGTGCAAGAAAGGACAGTGCTCGAGCTATTGCTTCGCGTTCGTTCACCGCTTAGATATAACTTACCTCCAATACATGAGCGAACGGCTAGTTGATCCGCAACCGGCTTGGTGAACCTACTGTCAGCCCGACCCTCACACCCTCAGCTCAGTGCGTCCTAAGGGACAGTTTTCAGCAATTGCCGCGGGGAGATGGTGTGAGCACTTGCCTTTCATGTCACTTTAACCAATGAAACTTCTGGCCAGGCCACCTTTGTGAAGTTCTGTAACTTTGTAGCTAAGACAGCTTCGGTAGCTTCCTCTACCATCCCCCTCCCCCCTACCCCACACTTCACTTAATTATAGAGAATCCGATAAAATTCAAATCTGTAAATGCTGATTTACATTATAATAAATTATATAAAATTGAATTTTCATCAGGTCTGCGAGAAAACATTCTCACAACAAGGAAACATGCAGGAACACATGCGCATTCACACAGGAGAATGTCCATTTGAATGTCATATTTGTGCACGTAGATTTAAAACAAGTTCGCAAGTACGCATGCATATAAAGCGTCATGAGGTGATCAAGCCGCTTAAGTGTAATCTGTGCGATAAGACTTTCGTTCAAATCGTCGAACTTCGAAATCATCAGCGCCGTCACAGAAACGATAAACCTTTCAGCTGTGAGGCATGTGGAAAATGTTTTATTGACATGAATGCCCTTAAAAAGCACTTCCGCCTGCACACCGGTGAGAAACCTTACTCTTGTACGGAATGTCCGAGGCGATTTGCCGATAGGTCAAATTTGAAAAAGCATTTAATAATCCACGAGAACAAGCGAGCACAAATGGAATCTGTGAAGTCGTCAAGCACTGCAAATGATACCGACGATCGAACGCTAGACGATTTTACACAATCGCCTGCTGTTAGTCGTGATAACTTTATTTTAGGTGGTACAGACGTCAATGGCATAGTTGGCGAGAACTCGATGTGGGATTTAATCGAGGAAGATGTATGTCTAGAGAATGCCAATACCACTCTATCTGCAGTAAATAGTGTTGGAAGCAATCAACAATTAGTAAATATCACATATCAGGATCCAGATGACCCACTTCGTAGTAAAACGACGCTTTTCGTTGTTCAAAATACGGTAAGTTTCAACTCTAAAATGAAAATGTTTAAATATATTTTTTTCAACAATTGTTCTATTAATAGACAACTGATCCTGGAATCGATAAAATCAGTACACTTGAGGAAGCCATGGCGCTAGCTGAATCTTGCAACGACGAACAACTGGTATTTCCAACGTATAACTCTTATTCTCTCATTTTGCTAATACACTTAATCGATTGTAGCTTACAAACTCCAGCATGTTCCTAACAAACAGCGATACAGATCCCATTGCTAGGCAAACGGTTATCCTGAACATTCAAAATTCGGTTGACTTCAATCTTGAAGAGGCGTGCGAGCTATTTCGCAGTGATGACGATAGAACTGATAACGAAGTGCGTTTAGTTACGAATGGCAAATCAAAAGTGGAGTTTTTAAATTACACTGACACATGAATATACCCGATTAAGATAAAATGGATTTGAAATTGAAAACGTAATTGGAAATTGGTTTTTTTTTTGTTCATTGTTTGGCCGTCTAGATCCTTATTCCCACTGATTTTCTTGATTCAGTGACCGCGCTGGGTCTTCCCTTGCCTCTTCTGATGCGTCCTTTCAATATACGCTTCACCATCGTCATCGCGACACGACAGCCCGACGTCGGGCCTTGGCGGCCTGGATCGTTGTCCTCCAATTATCTCGGTCACGTGACCGCGTCCTCCAGTCTTGGAAGCCCAGTAGCTGCTCGGCGTCCGCATATACTGAGCTCTCCCAACGATATCTCGGTCGTCTAGGCAGTCTCGCTCCGTGGACTCGTTTTGCATTCATCACTCTCTTTGGCATGCGATCATCGTCCATTCGTTGGACATGCCCTGCCCATTGAAATCGTTGTAGTTTGACGATTTTCGAAACTTCCAGCTCATCGTACAGTTCATACAACTCATGGTTGTATCGGATGCGCCATCCATCTCGATCGCAAATGGCCCCGAAAATTCGCCGTCTTATTAGCTAACTGTATCCGTCGCTTGATTTCGTCACTTTCGTTGGCGTCGCTTGGCAAGTTGCAACCCAGGTATATAAAGTCGTTCACGAACTCGATGATGAGGTCCCCGACATTGATGCTCGGTTAAACAGGTGTCCTTGTCGTCGATTGCATCATTATTTTAGTTTTACCCTCGTTGATACGTAGTCCAACTTCTTTTGCGGCGGTATCGAGCATATGGAGAAGTTCTTCTGCGTCGGCCAATCTTCGGGACATGATGTTGATGTCGTCGGCGTACGCTGCTAATTGTGTCGACTTGATGAATAGCGTCTTGCTGTTGTCCATATTCATAGCCCGAATAGCGTATTCCAGTGCTAGGTTGAAGTGCATCGGTGCCAGTCCATCGCCCTGTTTCAGACCAGTGCGTGTTTCAAATAGATCAGTAAGTCTATTATGTATCCTGACTTGTGAGACGGAGTTGGTCATCGTCATCTTTGTCAGTCGCACTAATTTGGCCGGTGTACCACATTGCAGCATGTTGTTGTACAATACTCCAGGATCGATACTGTCGTATGCCTGCTTGAAGTCGACAAAGATTTGGTATACGTTTACGTTGTATTCCCTGCACTTCTGGAGTATCAGTCTGACCGTAAAGAGCTGATCGGTTGTGGAGCGATCAGGTCTGAAACCGCTTTGGTATTCGCCAATGATTCGTTGTGCGTACGGTTTTATTCTATTTTCCAGAATTTTCGTCAAAATTTTATATGACGTACAAACTAGTGATATGCCCCTGTAATTCTCACACCGCAGTTTATCTCCCTTTTTGTGAATTGGACAGATGATCCTTCTGTGCCAATCGTCTGGGATCTCCTCGTCCTCCCATACTCGCAGGAGTAATTGATGCATGGCATTAGCCAGACCCGTTCCACCGAATTTTAGCAGTTCAGCTGGAATCTCGTCAGCGTCCGGCGCTTTATTTCGTTTTAGTGACCGCAACGCGAGATCAACTTCCTCTACTGGGGTTGTGTGTGTAGGCCTAGATCTTCTTGTGTGGGGATGTTAGACGGTAGGCTCAGAAGCTCTTCAAAATAAGAGGCCCATCGTTTGTTAATGCCATCGTTGTCGCTGATGATGTTTCCATCCTTGTCCTTACAATGGCTGGTCCTGGGTTGATAGCCGTTCTTAATTGTATTTACTAGTTTGTACGCTTGCCTGGTGTTCCTATTAGTTTCGTTTTCGTTTATATTCAGCTCCTCGTCAAAGTACTTACGTTTCTTACGTCTAATTATTCTATTCGATATTCGCCGTAGCTCGTCATATTTTTCTCTTCTGGCTCTGGTTCCTCGTTGAATCCATTGTCTGTAGGCCTCGTTTTTCGCGTCAAGTGAATTTTTGCATTCTTCGTCGAACCAGTCATTTCGTGCTCGCCGGGCTTTATATCCCACGACCCTCTCTGCGACATCCCTGATGGTACCCTTGAGTTCTTCCCAGAACTCATGGACGCTTCTGTTGCTGATGTTGTGTAGCATAGGCGATAGTCTTTCCTCAAGGGCGGTAGTATACGCCACCGCTGTAGCATCACTCAGAAGCTTATCAACCGCAAATTTTTGGGAGGGCTGATTCTTGATTGGTGCACGAAATTCTACATCTGTAGGTCGTCTTCACCAAGTAATGATCTGAGTCGCAGTTTGTTCCTCGATAGGAGCGGACATCCATCACACTAGACGCCCATCTCCTGCAAATGAGGACGTGGTCAATTTGGTTGACGGTATGTGCGTCTGGAGATTTCCAGGTCTGCTTGTGAATGCGTCGATGCGGGAAACACGTAGAGCTTACGACTAGATTCCTGCTGCAGGCGAAGTCGGTCAGTCGCTGGCCGTTGTCGTTACATTCATCATGGAGACTGGCCTCCAGTGGTCCCGCGGTGCCAACTTTCATTTCCGACTTTCGCGTTAAAGTCTCCCAGCAGCAATTTGACGTCGTTTGTTGGAAGTGAGTCGAAGAGAGTCTCAAGGCGGGCGTAGAACTCGTCTTTTACTGTGTCTTCTTTAACTTGGGGGCGTGCACATTGATGAGCCAGAGATTGAAGAATCGAGTCTTAATGCGAATCGCACACAGCCGTTCATTTATGGGTTTGAAGTCAGTAATATGCGGTTTGAGGTGATTGTTTACTATAAATGCTACTCCAAACTGCTTGTGGCTGCCACTTGTAAAATTTGTGGGCGATTTCTTGTCATTGATCTCGCTGCCAAGCCAATTTGTTTCTTGGACTGCAGTAATACTCAGTTTGCACTTTTCGACCTGTTGAAGGAGGGCCTTCTCGGCCCCCGGTTTGTTCAGGGAGCGTTCGTTCCAGGATCCGAAAGAATAATCCTTTAGTCGTTTGCGAGGCTTTTGTTCTTGAAATGGAGTGGTTTTTACAAGGACGGGTTGTCAGCACATCGCTTAACCCCATTCGGGGGATGGCATCGGAAGATAGCTGTTTCAGATGGTTTAATAAGTGCTCTGCAGTTCGCACAACTATGTTGCAGGTCTAACTACCCAAGTCATTCCATCCTACTAAACCTGAGACGCTTAGGTGTTGGTCAGCCATTCAGGCTACAGCTATCTGCCTTTTTCCAAACTATCTTATCGCTAAGACTTGGCTGTCAGCGGTTTGAAACACTGCCGTTACGTGGAGGACTATGGAAAAGTCCGATATCGATATCGGCCGATGGATCGGCCTGTGTATGCGCTTATCGTTGACGATTTTTTGGACAGTTTCATATAATTTTTGATCAGCTAATATTTTGTAGCGATCCATCGGCCGGTCGAAGGGACGGCGGATTGATTGATTGATTGATTTTTTTTCTGGATTGTCCCGCGATGCTTGGGTCACCCTAAAGATGCGCAATACTTTCGTCGAGACGGTTGCCAAGGCAGAGTCTATAACACCAGCGATAATCTATAATTTCTGAGAAAAAAAAACGAGTAAGAAAATAAAAACAGGTGCAAATTGGCCATAATTTAGCCACCTAAATTCAATAACGTAATCCAGCCTTGTGTGTTCTTAGTATATGACAATTGTATATAGAAGTACTTACATTTTTATATCTTTTTTATATCTTTTTTTTTTATCTCATTATTCTTATGAATTTAGTACAATACAAATTTGTAGACTTTTATAAATTACAGCTATTAATACAATTCAAATTTCCTTCTGATTGGTATACAAAAATTCCTTTGGATGAATATGCCAGAATTTTTACAAAGTGGACAAAGAGTAAGGAAGTTAAGCATAAATACACTCGAGGTTTGTACATAAGTAAAGGACAGAAAGCCTAACAAATTAAGGGAAAAAAACTTACGACTAAAAATAAAAGCTAAAGTTTGAAGCGGTCACGTCAAACATCGAAAGAACCTTTAACAGCTATTCATAAAATAGCTACTGAGTACTTACATACTAATACTAAGAACTAGCAAAAACTACGAAGTGTACATAAGTGTACATAAGGTATACAGATGACGATACCTTGCAGGATATTTTCTTTACAGTAGAGACAAAAAGGAAAAAAAAACTAAACCTAATACCGATGAGAGGGACGCAGGGACATTCAAGGGATAGTAGGCTCCCCCACATATCATCTATACAAAGGGGAAAGGGGAGAAAAGTGCCGGGTTTGACTTCCTACAGGGTGTGTGGTGTTAAAAGTCAGAAGAAGGGAGGAGGACGAGGAGCAGTGGGTAGTGCATGGTAGCCAGTTTTCGTTATTCATTGGTTTACTTTGATTAAAAGATGCCAACTATATATTCATAACTAGAAAAGAGATTTATCACGGTGAGAAGAGAAACCAGAGAAGAAAAGGAAAGCCAAGAGCCGTCCCTGCTCAACCAGAAGGTGAAGCTTGGAGGGATGCCAGTACAAATCCTTTGCTTTTCTTCATATATGAAAATTCGCTTCACTAAGGAAAGATGCCAAGTTTTCAATGTTGTCTCTCCGGAACCCTCTAAGCAGTTCTTTGATGTTTAGAAAATTATGTAGGAAAGAAAAATTTTGTCTGATCGAGCCCCATCTGCCACATTCAAAGATAATATGATTGTTATTTTCCTCCACTAGACAGACACTGCATTCGTTGCAGTCGTATGCTCCAATTTTGACCAGAAAAGATCGATTGTATGCGTGATCGCTGAGGATCCTATTTAGCTGTTTAATAATTTTAGAATCGTAAGTGACTGAATTCAACCAGACTTTTTCGGGCAGATTTGGGAAGATCTCATTAAAGAAGATCCCTTTCCTAGTGGACATACGTTTGTATTCTTCATTCCAGTCATTCTTAATCCGCGAGAGGATCCGATTGATGCCGTCACCGCTGGACAGCGGAGCCCTTAGGAAGGTGCCTGCTTCCCTGGCCAATTTGGCGGCTTCATCCGCTAAATCTTGGAGTTCGAAACCACAGTGAGCGGGGACCCAGATGATTTGTACTTCCTCGAGGAGACCGCATAACCGGTGTATCTCCTTGATTAAGTAGTGGGGCTTTCCTTCTTTAATCATCTTGCACGCAAACAGGGAGTCGGAATAGATGGCTAGTCTAGGAAAATTTCTTTGATTGGCTTCAGCAATGCATTCTTTAATAGCGGTTAGTTCCGCTGTAATAACCGTAGTGTGGTTAGATAATTTGAAAATGTTCGTTTCTTCAACGCTCCTGAGGACAAAGGCACATCCCACATCAGCTCCAACTGAGGAAGCATCAGAGGCTGCCACAGTAAAACGATTTCGTCCCAGTTCAGTCTCAATGCTGGGGCTCTCCCAAAAAAGTACCGTAGTTCAAGCCTCACTCTGACGTTTATGGCTAGTTCAAAGGAGTGACATGTTTGTATGGAGGTGAAAATATCAAGATAAGCTCTGTAACAACGAGTGTAGCTGTTATTTATTATTATATTCTGGGGGATAGCCGAAGCAGACCACTAACGTTTGGGTCCCTTTTCGCCCCCTCCCGGGCATCAGTGGCTTCCAGATGTCGACTGATAGTTGTCGACCTCTTTCTTCGTCACTGAGTCCCGTGTTATTGCTAGCATTTGTTTAAGGCTGAGTTCACTCATGGCTTTCACACTTATCGTGTGATTGCCTGTGATCCTCAACCTCGTGCTAGCCAGCGCTGGACATTCGCACACGATGTGAGCTGCCATCTCGGCCTCCTCCAGGCATAGCCTGCAAACGTCATCTTCCCCGATTTTCATCTTGGCCAGATGAGCCTTAAAATTACCATGCCCTGTGACCAAGGCAGCTTAGGGTACTCCGTTTATAACTGAGTACCTTTCTCGCTTCCCTGCCTAAAGGGCTGGTCATTGCATTCCCAGCTTGATTGCAAGTGACTAGGTCCTGCCATCTTTGTTGATGCATGGAGTCCATCCACTCCCCAACCTTCGCTCCAATCATGCCGTTCCCCAGAGCAACTCTGGGTTCTGGGCCAGTGAAAGTTGCCGCAGATCCCTGTTTTGCTAGGGCATCGCCGCCTCATTTCCTGTTGTACCTATGTGTCCTTTTACCCACATCAGCGTAACCTCATTTTCTAAGGCACACGTGTTGAGCTTCCGGACACACTCTAGCACCAGTTTAGAGTTTATGTTCGTCTGCTGCATGCGTCTGATCACCGATTGGTTGTCCAGTGCAATAAGGATTTTCTTCCCCCGCACCTGACCTTCAAGCAGGTGGTCCAACGCATGCAACAAGCCAAGCATCTCTGCCTGGTATACGGACACACTCTCCTCTAGACTAAGCGCACATACTAGGTTTAGCTCTTCAGAGTAAACCCCCGCCCCCGCTTTGCCGTCGATTAAAGAGCCATCAGTAAAAATGCTGATGTCATTGTACATACACTCATACACTCATTGCAATGTGAGTCTTGTGTAGTGTTTCAACTACCCTACGTCTACTCATGCCTTCTATCGACATTAGAGTCTCCCTGACCTCATCATGAATAATGTCTAGGACACTCTTATGACCGCTGCTAGTTCTAAAGCGATGCCACATGGCATCCCTTTCCATGCGTATTGCCGAAAGTGCCGCCGTTTTCTTTATAAATAAGTCCAACGGCGGCAGTCCCAGAAATGCCTCCATTGCTCGCGTTGGTGTGGTGCGCATTGCACCACATATGCTTACGCAAGCTATCCTTTGTACCCCATCTAGCTTCTGCTTTGTGGTATTCTGCATGGCTTTTGGCCACCATACCACTGATGCGTAGGCTAGAATGGGTCTTACCATCATTGTGTAAATCCAGTGTGTCGCTTCAGGTGAAATTCCCCACCTACGAGCACACACTCTCTTACATTGATGCAAAATCCTTTTCGCTTTTTGGATCTTTTCATCAACGTGAACATTCCAAGTTAGTTTCCCATCTAAGGTAACTCCTAGATGCTTCACTTCCTTGGACACCTTAATTTCCGAACCAAAAAGCCGGAAGGGAGTTATCTCTATGTCTTTCCTCTTACGAGTAAAAATCATAGTGTTTGATTTACTAGCGTTTATGGATAGCTTTTGCTCATTACACCATTCTTCGGTTACTTTGAGAGCTTGTCCCATGCAGCCTAGAATTGTGTCCATGAACTTTCCACTGACGGTAAGTGCCAAGTCATCAGCGTATCCTACAGTGTGTACGCCCATCGAGTCCAGCTTCCAGAGAAGACTGTCCACGGTGATGTTCCACAGTAGAGGCGAAAGAACACCTCCTTGTGGGCATCCTCGGACTACCTTACCCCGTATTCTGTCACATCCACTGCTAAGATTTACCGCCCTATGCTTATAGCCCAGTCGACAAGTATATTCGCCTTGCAAAAATTGCGAATTTAATGAAACTTGGGGATGTTGTTGGTGGGTGTCCAGAGGTGTTACATCCAATTTATCGAACAAAATTTTCTTGTGCTAACTTGGTGGCGGCCAAAAAACCGCAAAATTTTGGCACTTTTTTCAGTTTTTGCACGATAATCTTTTTACCTTGCATCCTATGACAAAAAGTTGTGAAGATACTTTGTAGAGCGTTAAATTGGCTATATTTTAGACTGGTCAAACTATTTCACTTCGCTCACTACACACAATGATACAGCGCTTTGAAAAGTGCTCAAAATTCAGAAATTATTAAAAAAAAAACTGCAAAAACGCAGATTTTGTATGTTTTTTTTTTTAATTTTACATTATATATTTGATGGAGTTGAAGTACTTATCTGCATTTGGTGTCATTTAAAGACCCCCCCCCCCCCGGGTCTTTTTCCCTTTCCCACTCTACCACTTGAAATAAAGTTAAAGGATCAACAGGAATTGGCTGCTAAAGAGGTTGACGTGAAACAGGCTACAAAAGATGCTGATGTTATGATTGTCAACACAGCAATATCAAAGGCGGCTGAATTTGATAGTGTTATCATAACAGGAGAGGATGTTGATATTCTTGTGTTGTTGACTGCATTTGCTTCATCCCACAGCAACATATACTTCCAGAAGACTGGACGAATTAATGCACCCAGCATATTGTATTCATCAGCTTCCTGCAAATTCGACCCAAGGGATATCCTATTCCTTCATGCAGTTAGCGGATGTGACACCACTTCAACACCCTTCGGGCAAGGGAAGAAGAAACTTTGCAGCCTGTATGAGAGGAATACTTCTTTATCTGCCACAGTAGCTATATTCAAACAACCTGATGCCAGTGCCTCCGAGATTTCTGCGGCAGGCGAAAAGTTCATGGTGGCAATGTATGGTGGAAACATGGTAACAGATTCTCTGGACGACCTCCGTTATCAACTTTTTATCAAATCTGTCGCCGCACCAAGGTTTCAACTTGCCAGACTGCCACCTACGAGAGACGCAGCAATCTACCATTCTTTCCGCATCTGCCTCCAAGTTCAAACGTGGCTGGGCAACAATAAGACACCATCGGCTTGGGAGTGGTCGCAATCTAGACTAGGGGTGGTTCCTATTACAACCATTCAAAATGCGGCCCCAGACTCTATCCTGCATATCATTTCTTGCAAATGTAAGAAAGAGTGTAGCCCTGCAGGCTGCAGCTGCAAAAAAGCTGGTCTACGGTGTTCCACTCTTTGCAAAAACTGCTCAGGGCACGCATGCGAAAATTCGCCAGAGACCGACCTGCAGGAGGAAGAAGCCGAGGACGCGATTTCGGAAAGGGAAGAAGAGGACGAATAAAATCCCAAAACGGATAAAGAATCGAAGGGAATTGCATTTGTTGACTGCAGTCACATTTGGCTCTAGGTACCAAACCTTTATTATTTTAGTTCGATTTAGTAGAGTGGGAAAGGAAAAAAGACCTCGGGGGGGGGGGGGGGGGGGGGGGGGGGGTCTTTAAATGAAACCAAATGCAGATAAGTACTTCAACTCCATCAAATATATAATGTAAAAATTAAAAAAAAAAACTTTCAAAATCTGCGTTATTGTACTTTAATTTTGCGGTTTTTTGGCCGCCACCAAGTTAGCACAAGGAAATTTTGTTCGATAAATTGGATGTAACACCTCTGGACACCCACCAACAACATCCCCAAGTTTCATTAAATTCGCAATTTTTGCAAGATGTCCCCGTTTTTCCTACTTGTCGACTGAGCTATTAAGGAGTCGATCCACTTAATTATAATGCGTGTTGACTGTCAACCGGGATCACATATACCGCCGCGTACTTCGCTCCACCAAAAATTCACAAAAACACTTAGTGAAAAACTTTTTTAAACTATTTACTTGTGTCTGGTTTGAGTTCTGGATAAGAAGTGAACTTTTTCAAATATCGGACTAAGCAGGATCAGACAGTGCATTTTAAAGTATCGAAACTTTCTTAGTTGCTTTTTTTTTTTGTAAAAAACTCTTTTTACTTTCTACAATAAGTGAATACTCAGCAACACCCTGCACCGACAAGGCGGACAAGACGCCTATCATTTTATGTTCTGGCTTCTGTGGAAGAGCATTCCACAGCAAATGCGCCGGATTGTCTGGTACGGTGGGAGACCTCATTCGTGGTGCAAACACTGGACTTCATTGGTTCTGCAATGGATGTAGATCCACTTCAATGCCCAGCTATGTTGCTAAGTTGAAGACATCCAAACAGGTGCTCGTGTCAATTTCTTCTGAGCTTACAGCCGTTCAATCCAAACTTCAAGCGGCCATGACTGAAGTGGCTCTTCTCGTTGCTGCTGAAGGCAGTAGCCAGGATTGCACGGGTTCAAACGACTCGATCGGAGCAACTAAACGTCAACGTCAACAACAAAACTCACAACTTCAACAGCAACAGTCGCAGCGTGATATCCAAAGTGAGCAACGGTCGAAGGAGCTCACTCTACTACCCTCTGTGCCGCAGCAACAACTATTGTTACCTCCACCTGGTTTATCGCAGCCACAGTTGCCGTCACCAAATCTGCTGCGGCAGCAGCCATTGTCGCCTAGTCCGCAACAGCAACTACAACAGCCTTTGTCGTCCAGCACGCAGCAACAACTTCAGCAAGGTGGTAGTCAGGATTACATGGCTTTAAAAGACTCAATCGGAGTAACAACTCGCCAACGTCAACAACTGAAACTACAACTTCAACAGCAACAGTCACAGCGAGCACTCCAAAGTGAGCAACAGTCGCAGGAGCACACACTGGGTAGTAGTGTGTCGCAGCATCAATTATTGTCACCTGGTTTGTCGCAACCACAGTTGCCGTCTCCATATCTGTTGAGTCAACAGACTTTGTCACCTAGTCGGCAGCAACAACAGCCTTTGTCGTCTAGTATCCAGCAACAACAACTTCAACCATTTCTACTTCCATGCATGGGGCGACCAGTAGCGCAGTGTGTTGAGGCATCAGTCTCATGTTTGACTACCGGCGTTTCGGGTTCGAATCCCGTCCACGACAACGTTCGTGGCCATGGATGTGCAGGAGGTGTATGCTGGCAACAACATTCTCTGAAACCAATTTATGCCAACGAAACGTCAACTGGGCCACATGGAACAGTTGACGCGCTATGCCCCACAAGGGGTTAGGGCAATTGAGTAGTACTTCCATGCACATCTAGCCAACAGCAGCAACAACAGCCACTTCTACTTCCTTATCTATCCCAGTCTCAACAATCGCTTCAGCACCTGGAGCAGTCGCGGATTTGCATTCCACCTAAGCATCTTTTTCTCTCCAGGCTTGCTTACAATACCACGGAGAGCGAAATTATAAATTACATGATCAGCAAACTGGGTTATGAACCGTCAATACTGACTTGCAGGAAACTGACTAAGGACAATATTCCTAATAAGATTGTCGCATCGTTCAAGGTAACAATTCCTCATGACCTATTACTACCATTCAATGAATCCTTTCGGCCGCTGGGGATTCTTATGAAAGAATTTTCACGTAAGACGGATTTTCCACGTCAACGACACAACAAAACAGTAACATAAATTGTAACTTGTTCCTATATTACCAGAATGTTCGCGGCTTAAGGACCAAGCTCCATGTATTAAATCTCTCTGCCTTAACTTGTCTTCATGATATCATTTGCCTCTCTCTGCAACTCTAACAAGTTCGTGTAGAGCGGTTTCCGTAGATCTGTCTGCTCAATAAGCATGTTGGCACCTACTCAGAGGACTATACATTAGCGTGGTGTTCTCCAGGTAGTCCACCAACACTTTTTCCATTGTTTTCAACAGGAATGATGTAAGGCTAAAGGGCCTGAAGGACTTTGCCTCTGTATAGTCTTTCTTTCCCGGTTTAGGCAGGAAGACCACCTAAGCCTCCCTCCATGCCTTCGGGATATAGCCTGCTGAAAGACAGGCGACGAATATATTCCGGATCCTATCTAGTAGAGCGCCCATGCCCCACTGTAATAGTGCCGGGAATATTCCGTCCATTCCAGCCGTTTTAAATGGTGCAAAAGAGTTTATAGCACTTTTGAATCCATTTGGAGTTATTATCCTCTCAGCTTCTTGTTGACTTCCACCAGCTCCCTTGTTAGTTTGGGCCCATGGTTGGTTTGGAAAATGTACCTCCATCAGCGCCTGAAACATTTCTTCCACTGTTTCTGTCATGGAACCATTAACTTTGCGTATCAGCCCCATTTTCAAAGCAGTGTCTTTCGATATCATCTTCTGTAATCTGCATACTTCCAACGTATCCTTCATGCTAGAGCAGAATTCCCTCCACGTTTTTCGTTTCCGAAGACGTAAGGTTCTTTTCAGCTCCCTCTTTTTATCCTTGTATAGTTCCCAAGAGTGAGAGTCTCTCTCCCTCATGTAACGGTTAAAGGCTTTCCTTGTCTCTTTTTTCATAGACTCCAGTTCCCTACTCCACCATGGTGGTGGGTCCTTTTCATCCATTACTGTGGAGGGACAAGCGTGTTCGAAAGCACGATCAATAGCGGAGTTCAGTTGTTCCACTGTTCGCTCTATCTCGACCGTATTCCGAGGTATTCCGTCTTGAATATCCTCGACTTGTTCCAATAAATATGTCTCGTACTTAACACGATCAGTATTTTTTGGCACTCTTATACGTTTGCGTTCGCTACTCTTTCTGCCATACAGAATTTCAAACTGGATAGCCCTGTGATCAGACATGGTTAGCCTGTCCACCATTCTCCAATTCTGAACTCTGTCAAGCATATTAACAGAGCTTAGGGTAATGTCGATCACCTCATCCCTTCGTGCATCCACGAAGGTGGGAGCGACCCCCTTGTTTGCTACCAGCAGATTGTACCTTTCCACAAATTCTAGCAGCTGCTGTCCTCTGGGATTGTCATCTGTGCTGTCCCACACAGTGTTGTGCGCATTGGCATCACAGCCTATGATCAAGGCCATATCTCTTTTGTAATGAACCACCTGTAATGAACCATATTATGGTCTGGTAGTGCTGCTCCCACCGGTAGATCGAAGCAGCACCTGATGAGTAGTGATCTGTTGGTGGTACGAAACCAGAGGCCGAGGGTCCCATTACAGCCGGACCCAGGTGCGACCGCGTGGGCGTCTAATCCGTCCGCCAACCATTCCATCCTTATCGACTGTTTTTTTTTCTATTCCCCATTTTTACCTGCTTTGTTTGTGTTGTCTTCCCCAGGCCTATGAATTTTTGTTAATACGTAAAGGACAGGGGCAACGAGCGGCGAAAACCCCGCCCACATCTCCCGAACTGAGCTACAGCAAGCATAGGCCGCTGCTTAGCTCGTTGAGGCGCCTTTTTCTTCGCCAGATGGCACGGCCCGACCTTCACGGTCATATGCTACCTAAGGCTCCGTCCCCACGGGCATCTTTGGATGCCCACCAAACCGTCCGTTACACTTTCTTTACAATATCTTACCAGATTTTCTACTTCCTCTGATGGAGGTGGTTTTGGTGCATCATAAGGGAGATATGCTGATGCAATTAGGAATGATCCTGCACCACTGCCGATCATTACTACCGTAAGATCAGGCGAGCAGAGATGCATCATTTGTACTGCACGTATTCCATGACGTACCAGGATGCATGTCCTTATTTTACCGTCCACCTGTGCATGGTACAGATTTGCGGTTTGTTGTGACAAACCCCTAATTTTGTTTTGTAAAATCCAGGGTTCCTGTATCAAAGCTATGTCCAGTTTCTCTTCATCAAAGCATCTCGTCATCATTGCTGATGCTGCTTTACTGTGATGAATATTCAGCTGGCACACAGTTAGTGTTTCTTTGTGCGCTATTGTTTAAGTCAGCATTTTCTGTTGTGGCTTTGAAAAGAGCAGTATTAGTATTTTGTATTTTCAGTAATTCCTTGGCAGTCAGAAAGGCACTCCTATAAAGGAAAGGCAATTCGCCTGCTAGAGCAAATATTATCTGCACCGGGGTGGCTTTGTTGAGCCCAAGACATCTTCTGAGATTCTCATTTAGTATGGTGGAAATTACGCTGTTGCTGACATACTTAGGTCTATTTCTATTGTGTGTAGCAGTTATCGCGTAGCGCAGTGTGTTGAGGCATCAGTCTCATGTTTGACTACCGGCGTTTCGGGTTCGAATCCCGTCCACGACGACGTTCGTGGCCATCGATGTTCAGGAGGTGCATGCTGGCAACTGCATTCTCTGAAACCAATTTATGCCAACGAAACGTCAACTGGGCCACATGGAACAGTTGACGCGCTATTTCCCACAAGGCGTTAGGGCAATTGAGTAGTTATCGCATACTCAATTTTGGATCTGATTAAGCTCCTGTAGAGGGAAAGACTCCTTGCAGGAGTCAGACTATCCTTGAATCCGGTCACCATTTTCAAAGCATTAGTGCTAGTTTTCAGTTTGGTGATGACTTCGGACGACGGATTGCATAATGTTGGCGGGTATTACTGCTGACTTCCGATTGTTGCAACGGAGCGATGCCCGCGTCAAGTATTGCGATAAATGGTTTTCATTATAACCGCTTCCGCTTTTTATGGCCATCTATCGGAAGACACTGTTGTCTGATAGTGCTGCCATGTCTGTTCACTTATGCGATATTCAGCTGTCATTTTTTCGCCACAAATTCACGCACACTTCACCATCGCCAATCTCGCCGGAGTATGCATGTACGTGCAGTCTCCATTGCCCATGTGTTCGTTCTACATATCAAATGTGTCAAAAAGTTCTCCCATCACTGTGACGACGACGACGTCTTCTTTTCAGCAAGAGCTGTTGGCACCACGCAGAACAGTTTCGTGAATTTTGTCGCGATTTTATTGTCCGTGCAGATTGTGGCAGTGTTGTGATCGATTGTCGGGCAGAAAGCGTAGCCGCGAAGCAGAAAAATGGTAAAGAAATGAGTCACGCAGCCACGGTGGTCGCGCAAACAACGGGCGACCGTAACATGAAATCGATCCGGTGCTAAATCGAACGTTTTTCTTTCAGTCGTTCGCCGAGAAAATAGCCGGGCTAATGGCCCGACCAAATCAGGACGCTGTTCCGCGGGATGACGTGCCCTGGTACCTAAAGTATGCCGGACGCGGGCTGGGCATCGTTGGCGCCTTTTGTAAGTGTTTGCCTGGTGTTTTTGTTTCAGCAATCAGGACGATGTCGGTCACCTGTGCGTTACATGACACGTTCACGACACGTATGGAACCGACGAACCCATCACGTCGAGTGACAGTGGCTAAAGCGCAATGCCATTCCCAACTGCCTCCTTGGATCAATCGATTTTTCATTCTTGCAGAGAGACACTCGTCCCACCCACAATTTTGTCTTCTTGTGGCCTTATCTCGTACTTGTCCGGTCAGATATGCTGACCAAATGCCCAAACTCAAATCACCAGCGGTGAGTCAGTCTCAGTAGTGCACTGACTACCGATTATCAAAGGCTATTTGTCAATTCGATTGCGCAAGTTGTTTTGGGTCTGTTAGCGAATCGAAGCCTCAAATTGACACAACGAAGCCGCTTTGTGTTTGCAAAAAGTTGCTCCAATCGAAACTGGTTGCTGCACTCCCTTCCCCTGCTTATCTGCTCAACCGTTGCGCGCACTGCATGCATTTCTCCGGGGGCAATCTTAGTCGTTGGATTCTCTTGTGTTGCAGTAATCACTGCTGCGCTTCAGTTGAAACGTTAGCCGGCCCGCAAACCGCATTTATAAAAGCAGAGCTTGTTTTGTACCGACCGGCTCGCTGGCGGGAGAGCACTTGCTGACCGTACTCTAAAGACAAGTCTCAGAAACCGTTGGCCCCTTCGAGTGATAAGAAAATGCGGGAGAATGTGTGTCAGTGATGATAGTGATAAGACGACTGTTTACAAGAGTAAATCTCGCTTTTATTCTTGTCTGTCGTCAGTCACTTACGTACTCACTGTGGTCTTATGGTTATTTAACTAGTGACCCGGGCTTGGAGCGAACCTCTTGCTTGTAACAACAGACATCCCGTATCACGTTTCAACTACAATCTATGAAAATTGAGAGTATAATGCTGATCTCCATGAAAATTAATTTATCTATTAGGTGTGCCGTGTCTTTGATTGAGTGGAGAATGGAAGGAACGTCTTGGCGAGCTATTCGCATATTTGAATGTTTTATGATTACGTAAATAGCTCCCAGAACATTCCATAAAGAAAGTGCTAAAAGAAAACGGCTAAATGGAAATCGATTCAATATTCTTTTTTATTGAAAATTGGAAATGAAATAGATTCAAATGTTAAATGAAGTTTTTTTTTGTCTGTATTTGTTTCGAATGCTAATTTATTTAGTCAATATGCGGCTGAATAAGTTTTGATACCCTTCACGGATGTGATAGGGTATATTAACTTTGTCATGAAGTTTGCAACGCACAGAAGGAAGCATCTCCGACCATATAAACCATATATATTCTTGGTCAGTATCATGACACGGTGTGATGCCAACGCACGACACACACTGTGGGGGAGCACCGAAATCAACGATAGAGGTGAGTCCCTGTTTCATTCTAAACCTAACCTCGTTGTGTGTATTAAGGGGAACGCCCCAACCTTCGTCTTTCCAAGCTCTGTACAAAACGAGGGGTGGGAAGAGGTCCCCGCTATCACACTCATGACTGACAACAATATCTTTAAGGTTGAAAAATGGGGAGTAGCCGAGTTGAGATCCTTTTCGGACCACAACTGGATACTTTTCAATTTAAATGTTTCCAGGGAGACTCCAAAGCCTTACAGAAACCCCAAGAGGATCGATTGGAAGAGGTTCAGGCAGATCTTTACAGCGAAACTCTGTTTCGCACAGGTTCTGGTAGCCGTATAAGGACTGCCTAAAAATATACAAAAACAAACATTAGAGCGGCTAAAGCCCAAACGTGGGAGGACTACTGCCAATCTTTGGATAATATTAAGTCAATCCAAGGAGCACTCGAATCTGTCCTTAGTGAAAAGAACGGATCCAGTTCTGAATCCCTTGAGCTTCTTCTAAACACACACTTTCCAGGCTGGAAAGAAACCTGTACAGAGAGCCCAGAACCGAGTGATGCGGAATGCGCGCGGAGTGAAATTGTGCAATCCGTTATCACAGAGGAAAGAATATCCTGGGTAATCAACAGCTTCTCCCCCTTCAAATCTCCCAGGCCAGACGACATACTGCCCATTATGCTGCAAGAATTACAAGATTTAGTAGTTCCCAGGCTGCTGGTGTTCTTTAAAAGCTGTCTCCGACTCAACCACGTCCCCCAGTCGTGGCGACGAGTTCGAGTCGTATTCATACCGAAGGTAGGGAAGAGAGGACATGAAAGTGCGAAGGTCTTCAGGCCGATCAGCTTATCCACCTTCGTATTCAAAATGCTAGAGCGTATCCTAGACTTCCACATCCAACAATTCCTGGAACGCTCACAGCTCTCGAAGTCACAGAGGTAGATCCACAGAAACGGCTCTCCACGAGGTGGTGCGTGCCATTGAGCAGAGCCTTTAGTATAAGCAATATACATTATCAGCTTTCCTCGACATAGAGGGTGCTTTCAACAACATCGAATCTATTCACGACGCCTTATCAGATGTAGTAGAGTAGAGGCAGGGACCGGTAGATGGATAGTAACTCTGCTAAGATCTAGAATTATTCATGCGGACTTGGGATACAGCCATCAAATCTGGTTAGTATGCAGAGGGACACCTCAGGGAGGTGTCATCTCTCCACTACTATGGCTAGTGGTCCTCAACAACAACACAAGGCTTGACATTGAAGGGATTAAAGTATTCGGGTACGCGGATGACGTGGCAATAGTAGTGTCAGAAATGTGCCTCTCCGTGATAAGTCAAATCATGGAAAGGGCTCTGGATATAGTGAGCGGCTGGGCCACAAGCTGTGGACTGGGCGTTAATCCAGGCAAGACTGAACTGATGCTATTTACCACTAAAATCAAAGTACCGCATTTTACCCTCCCTAAACTAAACGGTCACTTACTCCAACTATCACCCAGCGCAAAGTATCTAGGTGTCATTTTAGATACGAAGCTCAGCTGAAAGTTAAATATTGAAGAAACCCTGCATCGCTTTCTACGCCTGTAAGAAAACCTTCGGAAAAAGATGGGCCCTTAAGCCAAATATGATCCTCTGGATGTATACAGCAGTAGTCCGCCCGATTCTCTCATATGGGTCGTTAGTTTGGTGGCCAGCACTTGCTAAAGAATATAACATAACAAAACTTGGCAGGGTTCAAAGGACGGCATGTCTGGGCACTACAGGTGCCATGCGAACTTGCCCGAGGGAAGCGCTAAACGTGATCCTGCATCTTCCACCAATATACCTCTTTATTAAACAGCTGGCGGCGGGCAGTGCAGTTAGGCTCAGAGACTCGGGAGCCTGGACTGTCAAACCGTACGGCCATAGCAACATCCTCAACCAGTTGCCACGAGATGTGGTCAACGTAAAAGCAGACTTCACCGTGCCCAAACTGAGGTTTGACAGAAGCTTCTCTGCCAAATTCCCCACCAGGGCTGAATGGAGGAGGGACGAGGTGGTGAAGGACTTTGACATCACGGTTTTCACCGACGGGTCGAAAATGGACTGCGACGTCTGTGCAGGAATCTTTTCTGGAGCACTGAATATTTCGGAGAGTTATCGCCTCCCGGACTATGCTAGCATTTTCCAGGCGGAAGCTCTCGCAATTATGAAGGCGTGTCTCAGTCTCAAAGATATACCAGATAACCAGAACATCGCCATTTGCTCAGACAGTCAGGCCGCTATCAATGCACTGAACTCGGTGAGTACTTCCTCCAAACTGGTCGAGCAGTGTGGGGAAGAGTTAACTCCCCTTGGCAGACGGCTCAATATCACCCTGCTCTGGGTGTCTGGTCATAGAGACATTGAGCGAAACGAAAAAGCCAACGAGCTGGCCAGGAGGGGGGCCGTCCTAGAAAGCTCTCATGCGGAATCTGTTTGTATTTCGCTGAGGACTATTAAGAGCTAGATCTCCTCTTACTACCTCAATGTTGCGGATTCCAAATGGCGGAATCTGTCCACCTGCGCCGTATCAAGGAAGATATGGCCCTCCTATTACAGAAGCAAAACATCTGTGCTATTAACCAAGTCCCGTAGAGATGTCGCCAGGCTCACGGCGGTCATTACAGGACATTGGCCTATCGGAGAACATGCAATAAGGCTTGGCATCCCTTATAATCCGCACTACCGCAGCTGCGGGAATGAGGATGAGAAAGAAACCCTCACTCACTTCCTCTACGAATGCCCGGCCCTTGCTAGGGCCAGACATCGAGCATTGGTTGAGGCCTTTCTTGTTAATCTGGGGGATGTATCGGGGGTGAAGATCGGGGAGCTGCTATACTTCCTGAACTCCTTCGGTTGGATCTAGGCATCCTTGCATCCCCTGTTAGTCCAACCATCTTCTTATAAACGATTTTGCTGAGGTTTGTGGTTACAAAACGGCGCATTCGCGCTAATTGGGCTCTGGCAAGCTGTGCTTCAGCCACCACTTATACCAACCATGATGAGACAAGTCGATTAAGCTTTGTCCGTCTGTCTGTCTGTCTGTTTCTATGCAAACTAGTCCCTCAGTTTTAAAGCTTTCAAGCTGAAATTTTGTACAAAGCCTGCTTTCTATTGCATGCTGTAAATATGTCAGAACAAACGGAATCGGACCACTACGTCATATAGCTGCCATAGGAACGACCAGTCCAAAAATTCGTCTTTGTGAGAAAAACTTTTTTATTTCTGAAGCTATTTTTTTCCAATTCGACACTAATCAATCTTTAGCTAAATCATATTGCCGAATTTGTTCCAAATCGGACTACTCTATCATATAGCTGTCATAGGAACGACCGTTCCAAAAACAAGTTTTTGTTTTGTTGTTATTATTTCTGAAGATATCTTTACCAAATTTCATATTGTTCATATCGTATTGACTGCGAAACCACGTTCCCAAATTTGGTTGAATTCGGCCCACTATTTCATATACCTCTCATAGGAACAGTGAAATCGGAACAAGTTTTACTGCTAATTTCAAAGTGGCAAATGCATCATAAGTCATAACGAAAACGAAGGTATGATACCTACGGTGAGCTAGCCGAAGGCTAGCTTGTTACAATTTTAATATGGGCTTAAAGGGAATATATTGTTTTTGTCACGACGGAAATATGTAACACCTTAAAGGAGGCTCCGGAGGTATAGCAATGTATATATATAAATGATCAGCGTCACCTCCTGATTCGATTTAGCCATGTCTGTCTGTCTGTCTGTCCGTCTGTCCGTCTGTCTGTCTGTCTGTCTGTCCGTTCGCACGATAACTTTCGATAGAATGAAGCTAGAGCCTTGAAATTTTGGTCAGATGTTGGAAGTATGATCTAGTTGGTTGGTATTGAAAATGGGCATGATCAGGCAAAGAGAACGCCTACCTCCCCTACAAATGTACAATAGTTAAATGTATTTATAACTCCCGATTAAACAAACATGAAAAGCTCTAGCCTTGGTAGATTGCTCGTTAGGATAATCTTTTACTTTCTTGAAAAAATAAAATCGATCAGTTGAAAACTAACGGTAATTTTCTTACAAAGAGCCCCGTACTACCCTACTTTTCGGGTTTTTTGTCTATAACTCTTGAACCAATCGACGTACACACCCGATTTTTGGCATGTAACCCTGGGGTGGGAAGCTGCTTAAGTTGTAGTAAGTTGGGCACAATCAGATCAAAGGAATGCCTACCTCCCCTACAAAATTTCAAAAAATTAAATATTCTTTTAATTACGATAACTTTCGATAGAATGACACTAGCAAATTTAAAATTTGGTGGAATGTTGTTAGTAAGATCTATTTGGTTGGTATTGAAAATGGGCAAGATCCGACCCAAGCAACCCCTACCTCCCCTACAAATGAAACTTCAAATAAGCGATAACTTTTGACAGAATCAAGCCAGCGACTTGAAGTTTTGGTCAAATGTTTGAAGTGAGATTTAGTTAGTTGGTATTCAAGATGGGTTAGATCTGACCTAAGGAACTCCTACCTCCCCTACAAATGAAACTTCAAATAAGCGATAACTTTCGATAGAGTGAAGCTAGAGACTTGAAATTTTGTTCAAATGTTTGTAGCATGATCTTATTTGTTGGTGGCAACGATGAGCAAGATCCGATCCAAGAAACCCCTACCTCCCCTACAAGTGAAACTTCAAATAAGCAAAAACGTTCGATAGAAGCGACTTGAAAAATTCGACAAATCTTTGTAGAATGACTTAGTTAATTGATTTTGATAATGGTCAAGATCCTCCTGAATGATTGCCAACCTCCCCTATAAACTGGCCATATAGGAAACTCACTTTTAACGCATATGGTCGTTAGCAATTGGTACTTTTGGTATCACCACTAGGTCTGTACAAGTCTAGGGTATATACGCTTCGCTTCGGCCTGGTTTTGAATTCAAAATGTCATTTTAGAAGAAGAAGTAGGGCTTACCGAAGGTTTGATGTTCTTTAATAATATGTAGTCGTGTTCGATTCACCCGAACAAAAATCCATTCCCATATAAAATGACTAACCGGTCGTTGATCTAAATCTCCTATGGGAATACATCGGAACGTCAACTTGTATCTCGGCAATTCGCCCCTACATATTTGTATACTTAAGCCGAACATACACCATCCGGAATTCCTGTCCGGAAAAACTGATCAGGCCCGGTCTTGAGGAATTCCGGATAGTGTATGGTTGTTTCAGGCCGCCTTCAGGCGGCCGGATTGGCCTTTCAGGCGGCCGGAAGTAAAATCGTTTTCGCCAGGCCTCCACCACACACGTTCTGGAATTTTTCTCCGGAAAAACTGATCAGGCCTGGCCTTGAGGAATTCCGGATCGTCAATGGCATGTGCAGGCCGCCTTGAGCCGGATGGATAATTGGAAATCGATCTTATCGCCATAGAATGAAAGTATCTATCTATTGCATTGAGTTGTATCGCAATTTACTTTCCATAGCCAAGCTTCAGATACATTCGTCTAGCCAAGCTTCAGATACATTCGTCTATTGGAAAAAACTCCAGTGAAAATGCATTCTAGTCACGCGGCCGGACAGGCCACCTGACAGGCCTTTTAGGCGGCCGGATGGATAACTGGAAATTGATCTTATCGCCATAGAATGAAAGTATCTATCTATTGCTTTCCCTGTCCGGCCGCGTGACTAGAATTAATTTTCACTGGAGTTTTTCCAATAGACGAATGTATCTGAAGCTTGGCTATGGAAAGTAAAATGCCGTACAATTCAAAGCAATTGATAGATACTTTCATTCTATGGCGATAAGATCGATTTGTAACTATCCATCCGGCCGCCTCAATTGCCTGTCAGGCGGCCTGTCCGGCCGCCTCAAGGCGGCCTGAAGCAACTATACACGATCCGGAATTCCACAAGGCCGGGTCTGATCAGTTTTTCCGGAAGGAATTCCAGATAGTGTATGGTGTATTCTATATTCAGGCAAACCGGAAGGCCGGGCCTCATCAGTTTTTCCGGACAGGAATTCCGGATGGTGTATGTTGGGCTTTAGTCCGCAATTTGTATTCTAGTCTAAGTGTCACCACCCACTATCGAACTCAAACACGAATCTGGTACAAATATCCTCTGACTCTGAATGCCCATTAACACAATAATTAACGCCTAAAAATCATACCTTAAACTATGCGGTAATAGGAATGGCCACACTAACGTTAACGTCTAGTGGATTTGTATTTGACGTTTGTCAAAAAAATAACGCGTTATATGATGACAGCTGTTTTCAATGAAGATATATCTTTGCATCAATTGGAGGATTTGAAGTAAAGGTGTCCGTTTATAATAAAAGAATTCTGAAATTGTGGTTGAGGCTTCTGTGCTTGTATATTATTTCATGAGTGTGAATTGTATGATAAGTGTGAATTGTCACTTGGCAATGCTAGTGTGGCCACCACAAACAACGCGTTAAAAAACGTTTAACTTGACGACCGACCCGCATCCAAGTTATCGCTGAATTTTCAACGCCGTTATAAACGGCGTTAATTAATTAGTGCGTTATGTCGCGGCTACACCTGTGTTTAATGTGATTTACGACGGAAATTAGAGCCATTAGACGTAGGTGTGGCCCTAGCATTATATGTTTCTATTTGCACTACATTTATATTAAGTGGCTTATATCTAGATCCGATTCGGATAAGATTTTATGTATGAATATATTTTCATTTTTGATCCATACGAATTTATATTCATTTTCTCTTGCAAAGGCTTTGCTTTTATACAAAAGTGTTTTGAACGTCCTAGTTAGGTGATAATTTATTTATGTACACTCTATTGTTGGGGAAGCTACTGTGAATTTTGTCTGCAGTAAGAGTCGTTCTTTTCTGCTTAGTTTGCTCTAGCCAAGCATTGCGATCGGTTGTAGTGCTTAATTTGACGATTATGGTTTTTGGGTGGTTAGTTCTGATGTTATTTGGTTGCCGCACAATTGGCCTTGTTTATGCCGCGGAACTATCTTCGAGGATTAACTAATTCGAGCTAACTCACGACGAAATAAACATGTCGCACTAGCTAGTTTTGGTACCAATTTTAGCTCCACTTGCTATGCAGAACTGGACTGAAAAATTGAGACTAGGTGGTGTTGCTGTCTTCGCTAATGGTGTTGTTGAAAATTATATTTTATTTGTTATATAAATACCTCATCCATTCCTGAAACTCTGCATTCGTTTCATCCTTTGATTTTATCGGTAGAAACGCGTTTTTATTAGGAGGCTATTGCTCCTTGATTTCTTAACCAATGTCACCGCAGTCACAAACCAACAGCTGACATCTTTCATGTTTAGTACCTCTTCGCTATTTCCATGACGTTTGATATTCGTATTAAATTTTCGTGTTTTTTTTTGTTTCTGGTATGCCTGGTATTTCCAGCTCGTTTGCTAGGAGGTTCTGTTCCATTTTATTGACGTGTGTTTCTAGTGTTTTGGCTTGACATTTAAGATCATTATTTTCTTGTGAGAGCTTCTCACTTATTTTAGTCAGGTCATCAACATCCGTACTACGTAATTTTTTGGTTAAAGTCGTCGACTTTTGAGCAACAGTAGTCCAGCGATTTCTGGTACTCTTGTTATTCCCGCTTGAATGAGTTTTTCAGTTCGATCAATTCAGTTTTAATGTTTGCTTTGATATCAGTCATTATTGTAATGGCGTCGCCAATGTTTTGATTGTTAGTGTCTGTCAAGTTTTCTTATCCCGAACGACAGGTTTGGCAGACCCATGATTTCTTTCTATCCTTTGGCATTCTTCGGAAGGTTGTTTCCGAATATCCTCCACAACAAAAGTGATATGATTGCATGCATGTTGTACAATCAATCGCATCCCCCTTTTCCACAATAACGTCATTGCAAGATACGCAATTCATATCATATGTGAAATGCTTACCAGATTCAGTTGAATATGTTATATGATGTTCGGAATTAAGATGCTGTCTCTGGTGAATTCGTATACGCGCTAGTGATGGGCACTATCGAATAACTATCGGAAAGTTATTCGATAGTTTTTACTATCGATAATAAAAACTATCGGCCGATGGTCCCGATAGTTATTCGATAGTTTTTACTATCGATAGTTACTCGAATAACTATCGGGACTATCGGTCGATAGTTATTCGAATAACTATCAGGACTATCGGTGGATAGAAGTTTATTCGAGAGCCCGACAGTTTGCTCTGTAGGAAAAGTTTAGTCGGATGAATGACTATGTACTTTGGCATCTTCGCTGGCTCAATATCATGTGCATGCGATTTTAGATTAGATAAGTCAATACAGGTTATGTGTGGTGGATCCAGAATGGCAACACTTTTTTTTATAAACACGGCCAATCTTGCTGGAAAGAACTGATAGGAGGTCGATTGTGTCGCTGATTGGGAATTTGAAGTCAGAATTGCAAATAATCAAAAAATAAAGGAGTTTCTGAGCGGCGACCCTTTTTTTTCTAAAAAGATACAAAGTATCTACACTGTATGCAGATACATCGGAACATGGATATGGATATGTCTATGACTACCGACTGCGTGGAACTTGTTGTGTTGAAGATATCGACGTAAGTTTTGTAAAGATCCCAGTATAGTTATACTGGATGAAATCTTCGAAAAAACACGTCCCACGCTTTCGGTAGGCATAAGACATATCCATGTACCCATGTATCTGGTGGCAGTGTAGATACTCGTCATAAATTCTGCTTTGCTTTTTCCTGTCCGTTTGGGCTCCTTTCTCTCGCGGGATCGTTTCGTTTTCGTTTGCATCGCGTGTGTGCAATATTCACATCCTCTCGTGCACCCTGTTCAATCTACCTGTTCCATCTACCCGTTCCATCTACCCGTTCGGCACAGTTTGCAGACTGCAGCCTATCGACATTTCTCTGAGTACGTTTCTGCTAATCGCAATCACGCTTCCCACCATCTTTTCCCAATCGGACGTGTATTGTGTTTGTGTATCTATTGCAAAATCGCTCCCACACTATCCGCCTCATCCCGCCCCTTTAATCAACAGTCCGGGTACGGCACACATAATCCGTTTCTCAAGTAACGCGTGCGACTCTATGCGATTGTGTCCGGCAAACAGAAAGGGAAACTAACAAAAGTAAACAAAACATTCCAACACACGCACAAAGAGAATGCACAAGAAAAATTTTGGAATTTTTGCAGAAGGGGGGGGGGGGGGGGGCATTTGATCTTCTGCAGACCTCTGAATGTACAATACATCATGTCACGATGAGCTGCCCGGAACTATAACATCCTGCGACGAATATTTCTCTATTTCGGGAGATTTTAACTCGCGCAGTACGAATCCGCCATTTTGTTTTATGATACGTTTATTGCATTTGTAGTGGGGGCCACATTGTGGGCCAGTCAGACCTCAAATCGCCGCCATTGCAAATGCACAAACACAGTCGCTGGATCACCCGATTTGGCTCGAATGAACTTCATCCGCTCTCGCTCATCTTCGGGGGGCGGGAACTATGTACACTCTCTCAAATTGCGTCTGCGCATGTCCAAATGTTAGTCGAACTGACTACTTGCTACTTTTGCTTCTGGGACCCTAGTGATTCAGATATGTAGTACAACGTGCGCTACTTTATTTGTTTGGATTCCAGCCATTTTAAACATTTTGGAATTTTTGCGGAAGGGGGGCATTTGATCTTCTGCAGACCTCTGAATGTACATCATATCATAACATATAACATCCTGCGACGAATATTTCTTTATTTCGGGACTTGAGAGATTCTAACTCGCCTAGTATAAATCCGCCATTTTGTTTTATATGTTTATTGCACGTGGGGTGGGGGTCCACATTGTGGACCAGTCAGATCTCAAATCGCCGCCATTGCAAATGCACAAACACAGTCGCTGGATCACCCGATTTGGCTCGAATGAACTTCATCCGCTCTCGCTCATCTTCGGGGCGCGGGAACTATGTACACTCTCTCAAATTGCGTCTGCGCATGTCCAAATGTTAGTCGAACTGACTACTTGCTACTTTTGCTTCTGGGACCCTAGTGATTCAGATAGTACAACACGGGCTATTTTATTAAATGATGAATGGGAATTGGCGGAAATTGAAGGTCATTGAAAGTCCGCCCGTTCACCCGTACACTATGTTATTTCTTGCCGTCCACAACGTCAACCTTTATCGCTATCAAATCAACATCCCAACATGTACACACAGGATCCCCGCAAGCGCACCGCTCGCGCGGATCTTCAAGCAACAGCCATGCACAATGACCACTTCACTCAAACGACGTGCACAACCAGAAAAGAAAAATGTTCAATGGGCTTGTTTCCTCTTCTGACCCCCGAGTAGAAAAACAGACATTTCGTGTGACGGACAGATTTTTAGGATGACCCCCAGCTATAAAACATATCCATGTCAAAAACACGGCCAATCTTGCTGGAAAAAGCTGCTAGGGGGTTGATTGGGTCGGACTCACAATTAGTGATGGGCATAATGACTCTTTTCACTGTGCCAGCTCTGCCTCTTTCCAATGAGTCGTTCAAAAAGATTCATGTAAAGAGTCTGAAACTTGGTTAATAATATATTCAATAAAGGTCGTAGTTTTTAAAAATTCAGTTTTTCTTTTATTTTTTACCCCCGATTTGAAGTTGGTGACCCCCAATGCCATTTAGTTCGAGCCAGCCAGATCGAACCACTATTTCCTATGAAAACGGGGCTGCCAATCTGGGATGGACGACTCCAATTTTTTTTTTGCCTTTTTTGCCCCCGGATTCGAAGTCAGCGACCCCCCAATGCCCTTTAGTTCGAGCCAGCCAGATCGGACCACTAGTTTCCATGAAAACGGGGTTGCCAATCTGGGATGGATGACCCCAACTTTTTTTTTCGCCTTTTTTGACCCCAGATTCGGAGTCAGCCCCCCCCCCCCCTCCAATGCCCTTTAGTTCGAGCAAGCCATATCGGACCACTATTTCCCATGAAACGGGGTTGCCAATCTGGGGTAGACGACTCCATTTTTTTTTCCTTTTTTTCTGAGTCAGCGACCCCCCAATGCCCTTTAGTTCGAGCCAGCCAGATTGGACCACTATTTCCCGTGAAAACGGGGCTGCCAATATGGGATGGACGACCCCAATCTTTTTTTTTTGCCTTTTTTTGACCCCAGATTCGAAGCCAACGACATCCCAATGCCCTTTAGTTCGAGCCAGCCAGATTGAACCACTATTTCCCATGAAAACGGGGTTGCCAATATGGGATGGACATCATTAATTTTGTTTGCCTTTTTTGACCCCAGATTCGGAGTCAGCGACCCCCAATGCCCTTTAGTTCGAGCTAGCCATATCGGACTACTATTTCTCATGAGACGGGGTTGCCAATCTGGGATGGACGACTACATTTTTTTTTTGCCTTTTTTACCCCAGATTCTGAGTCGGCGACCCCCCAATGCCCTTTAGTTTGAGCCATCCAGATCGGACCACTATTTCCCATGAAAACGGGGCTACCAATCTGGGACGGGCGACCCTAATTTTTTTGTTTGACCCCAGATCCTAAGTCAGCGACCCCCCAATGCCCTTTAGTTCGAGCCAGCCAGATCGGACCACTATTTCCCATGAAACGGGGTTGCCAGCCTGGAGTGGCAATTGATTTTCTCTTTTTTTTTGACCCTATATTCGGAGTCGGTCAAATTATTCCACTCTGTTCTAAAAGCCCTATGCCATGAATTCCTCATTTGGCAGAGAATTTGAGTAATTGGAGTATGCGCTTCGTTAGTGAAACATTTTAATTTGAGTCTATACTGAATTACACAAATAATCAATGTTATGTGTTATCACTTATCACCACACCCCAGTATGTCTCACAGCACAGAGTGAGTGAAATATCGAAGTGTGCGGTTTGTGTTAAAAACTCAAGACTCACATTGCGAATAACTCATTTCGTGCCACAGTATACAGAGGAAATTGCCTGGTTGTTGGTTTTAATCGTTTTCATTTAAAGTTGAACTTGAGATGAGGATACAAGACGATTACTTTTGTTTTAGAATGTTGGGCTTTTTTTTATGTATTTGGGAAACTTGAATGTGCGGTGCGACGTAAGCAAATGATTTTTGATTGGCTTGCAGTCAGCATGGGTTGTTGTGTGTATATTTAGAAGTATACACAATGCGTGCATTGCATACTGCATAGAGATGATTATGAGTTGATTTAGATGGGATTGGTTTGATAGATAGATAATGGAGGTTCTAGTTTCAGATAGATATTAGGTGGGATTTGATTGAAAGTAATACATAGTTATATGTAATCAGAAATTTTGAATGAGCGTGGATTTTCTATTCGTTGCGTAGTATTTAGACGGGGTTTAATTTGAGTATTCATTTTACAGTGTGTCATTCTTAAATTGAACCACTCGGAGGCTATGTCGTTGTGCCGAATCTTTCGCTTATTCTGTTGAGTCGTTTAAAAAGAACGACTCGTTACTGTGTTACACATCACTACTCACAATGCCATCAACAGTAGTCCAGTACATCCGCCTCATTATTCCTACCAGTCATTATGATACCCATCTGGCCTCACTCATGCAAGAAATGTATCCATCGTCAGCGGAATTTTCATTGAATTCATTCGAAAATGTATTCGATAGCAAACTGTCGGCCTATCGGGCTATAGAAACTATCGGCCTATCGAAACTATCGGGACTATCGGAATTTTCGTCCGACAGTTATTCGATAGTTTTCTTTCTACTAGGTACTAGTTTTTCAACCTATCGATAGTTTTTACTAGTTACTAGTTTTTTAAACTATCGAATAACTAAAACCTATCGATAGTGCCCATTCCATATGTTCCTGCGGCAGTCGGTTCTTCGTACCGGAACAACCCGTTTTTCAACGGCCAAGAGCTGCCAAACCCCCTCGATGCAAGAGAACTGCAGTATTCGAAGCATCGCTACCACAACACCAACAACAACCCATCATTAATACGCGCTGTTGCTGATTGTGAGTTTAAGTTGAATCTTGGATTATCAGTTTCTTCCTTTTATCTCGCTGTGTACAGCTGTCAGTGGACCGCAGGAGTAATAATTCCAATTATTAGATATTAAATTACATACACACTACTTTCTCAGAAATGTATATTCTTAAATTTCTAATATTACTATATTGATCATCGCTGGTGTTGTAGGCTTTGCCTGCCAACCGTCTCGACGAGAGTTTGTGCATCGTTTTTGGGGTGACCCCAACATCGCGGGACAAAAACAAAATTAACCACGACCATTGATTTCCGCAATTCGGATTTAAGAAATTAATTGACAAGTATCAACTATCATTGATCTTCGCAATAGGGCTTATACTTTCAGTTCAGCAACTAGAATGCAGATTTATTTCGGATACTATATATCGTATATTATATTTCAATAGTCCTACCATTTATTTGAATGTCTATTTCGTCAAATTTAACGACAATTTCCATTTTTATTCCAGTTGCAATCCTCTTCGGCCTGTATAATTGTATAGGCATTGTCTTTTTCAATTATTCCAGTTTCATATCAGGAGTTTTACAAATGTTAGCTGGGTTTCTGGTTATGGCGATAGAAGCCCCTTGTTGTTGTATGTTCTTAGATTTTGTTCAACAGTTAGCTGACAAAGCGGATCAGAGACCATATTGGAATCGAGCAGCGCTTTATTGTTTGTAAGTATAGCCCGTTAAACATATTTTTATTTCTTGCAACCAATCTTCTCTTTTTTTACAGAATTGCCATTCCACCGATCTTAATAAGCTTCGGGCTCGGCAGTCTTTTTGGTTCTGGTCTCATTTTCCTCACCGGTATACTGTATGGCATGATGGCTCTGGGGAAAAAGTAAGTAAAATCTATTTATTCTGCGAATTCTACTTTGGTGAACAACGTTTGAGTGTGACTAGGCAACTCATTTTGTACCCGGACGTGAAATCTGAACTCACTGATCGAGAAATCATTTCATTTCACATTCCGGGGATCATATGCTTTCAATTAATTACTCTGTTTTCTTTTGATAAAATTTATCAAATCAAATTAACAATACTTTGAACTTAACAAAACGTTTCAAACATTTCTTTCCACTCATGCTTTCACTAACCCAACAAACAAAAAATGCGAATTAAACAAAAAAACCATAAAACAATAAATAAATGCAAACCAAATACAATTGTAAACACCAACAATTTAATAACACGGGATGAGTATAGAGGAACTCGTGAGGATATGGCTGCAGTTGCATCACCGACCACACTGTCACCCGGACAAGGTCCGACATCGACCGATCAGCACACAACTTTAATGGAAGATCCTGATGTATGGCGCCCCACATAAATCTAAGCGGACGTAAAGCACACCATCGCTCGTTTGTTCGTTTCATTTAATAACGCGCTCTTCGTGTCAGCCAGCCAACAATTCTACTATATATAACTAGTTAATTTCCATTCGTATATACCACATTATATTCTTCCAAAAAACGCGTTAGGACATTACTTACATAAAGTTGATTGCTCATATACGGTTAATTTCCACAATGAAAACAACAAAAGAAACCCAAAAACAAGAAAAAAAAACTATGAAAGTTATTGAAACGAAAAATAATGTTATTAGTCTCATATCATCATATCATATGAAATTTCAGTCGTTTTTTAAAGAAGCATCGTTGTAGTCGTATAAATCTGGAAAATTTTATACCTCCTACAAATGTCTAAGACCAAATTTAAGAAAAGATCAAAACTAAGCATCAGTCAATCAAGTCAAGCCGTCTTACCATTTGATCTGATCTGATAAACATCATCTTAAACCAGTGTGTGCTAAGCTTATAAAACGCGTATATCAAATCGTTCCATCATGCATTGTCGACATTATTATAAACAATATCGCGTAAGATCTCATCTTGATAATTTTATCACTGTACATCTCATACATATTGTGTGCGGTACTTTGTATGCATGGATTTTTTTTTTTCGAATTATTTCAGCACAGTTTTTAGAGTTTTCTTTCTTTTTCACAGTAGAATAGTTTAGTTGCGAATAGTGAATAATAGTAGAATGTTCGATTGCGTTAGAATAGCACTGAAATGTTAAGTAGTTTGAATTTGTTTGAAGAATAGCGTCAAACTTGCTTCATTTGATTAAGAAATTCATTTAGCATATTGTTGTTCTGTATCAACCACGCGTTCCTGCGGCAGCCGGTTTTACGCACCGGAGCGACCCATTGCATCAGCAACAGCCAAGAGCTGCCAAAACCTTCAACGCCAGATGCGTTGCTACTACAACATCAACCCCGAACTCTATAAAGGACCAAGCTTTAGCAAATGATTACATTCGCATCATCGTATTCTCTCTTTCTCTCTATGGGTGCTGTCAACCCCTTGTGGGGCATAGGGCTTTAACCACGCCGACTTTCCACCTCGTCCTGTTCGCCGCCATCGTCGTCAGCTGTCTCCACGATTTGCCTAATGACTTACCCTCGACCTCAACTGATCTTCTCCAGGTGTTTCGTCCAACGCGGCAACTTGCATCGTTTCCCTGTGGGTTCCAATTGAGGGCCTGTTTAGCAATGTTTTTGGACCCTTCTCGAAGTGTGTGACCTATCCATCGCCACTTTCGCCTTTTTATGGAGGTGTCTATCCTGTCCTGGCCAGTAATGAACAGGAGGTCGTCGTTAGAAACGACCTCCGGCCAGCGTATGTGTAGGATGCGCCGTAAACACTGGTTCATCGTATACCTATTGTAAAATTCGCTTATTGAGTCCAATGGAATAAAATTGGCTTCTGAAGTGCTATGGAACCTTTCACTGCGATCGTAACTTTGATCGCTTGATCACACTTTTTATACCCTTCACGAATGTGATGTGTGAATATGTGCGTTGCAAACTTCATGACAAAGCTCATCATCATCATCATCATGACGCGATAGCCGGACGTCGGGCCTTGGCCGCCTGGATCGTTGTCCTCCAATTATCTCGGTCACGTGACCGCGTCCTCCAATCTTGGAAGCCCAGCATTTGCGCGGCGTCCGCATTTACTGAGCTCTCCCGCAGTCTCGCTCCGTCGACTCGGCTTCCGTTCATTACTCTCTTTGGCATGCGATCGTCCATTCGTTGTACATGTCCTGCCCATTGAAGACGTTGTAGTTTGACGATTTTCAAAACTTCTAGCTCATCGTACAGTCCATACAACTCATGGTTGTACCGGATCCGCAATCATCTCGATCGCAAACAGCCCCGGAAATTCGCCGCAGAACCTTGCGTTCGAATGTGTCTAACATTTTTCCGGAGGCTTGAGTTAGGGTCCATGTTTCGCAACCGTATGATGGTTTTGCACACGCGGAGCTTCGTGTTTCCGTGCACATGCTTCGATTTCATCTTGGGGAGAACCGAGAAAAAAGTCTTATTAGCTAGCTGTATCCGTCGATTGATTTCGTCAGTTTCGTTGGCGTCCTTTGACAAGTTGCAACACAGGTATATGATGCTGATTGTGCAGGTGTCCTTGTCGTCGATTGCATCATTATTTTAGTTTTATCCTCGGTGATACGTAGTCCAATTTCTTTTGCAAGCGTATGCAAAATTTCTTCTGCGTCGGCCAATCTTCGGGATATGATGTTGATGTCGTCGGCGTACACTGCTAATTGTGTCGACTTGATGAGTGGCGTCTCGCTATTGTCCATATTCATATCCCGAATAGCGTATTCCAGTGCTAGGTTGAAGAGCGTTGACGCCATTCCATCGCCCTGTTTCAGACCAGTGCGTGTTTCAAATAGATCAGTGAGTCTATTATGGATCCTGAACTGTGAGGGAGTTGGTCATCGTCATCTTTGTCAGTGGCACTAATTTTGCTGGTATACTAAATTGCAGCATGATGTTGTACAGTATTCCACGATTCTCGTATGCCTGCTTGAGAAGTCGACAAAGATTTGGTATACGTCTACGTTGAATTTCCTGCACTTCTCAAGTATCAGTTTGACCGTAAAGAGCTGATCGGTTGTGGAACGACCAGGTCTGAAACAACCTTGATATTCGCCAATGATTCGTTCTGCGTACGGTTTTATTCTATTTTCCAGAATTTTCGTCAATATTTTATAGGACGTACAGATTGATGATATGCCCCAGTAATTCTCACACCGCAGTTTATCTCCCTTTTTGTGAATTGGACAGATGATGCTTCTGCGCCAATCGTCTGGGATCACCTCGTCCTCCCATATTCGCAGAAGTAGTTGATGCATGCAGAGCCGTGCGAAGAAAATTTGGCGCCCGGGGCGAAAATTTAATATAGCGCCCCCTTATATAAATAGGAGAATAAACGATTAATATACAGAATCCCTGCAAAACCGGTTAATTATCTGGTCGCACTACCGGTAATCTTTCAGTTAACAGGGTTTGGGGAAAAATTAACTTATTTACTTTTCACCGTGTCCCATGTGTTGTAACAGACGGTTTGGTGGGCATCCGAAGATGCCCGTGGGACGGAACATAATGTAGCATAATGACCGTGAAGGTCGGGCCATGCCATCTGGCGAAAAAAAAGGCCCCTCAACGAGCTAGGCAGCGGCCTATGTTTGCTGTAGCTCAGTTCGGGAGACGTGAGTGGGGTTGTCGCCGCTCGTTGCCCATGTCCTTTACGTATTAACAAAAATGCATAGGCCTGGGGAAGACAACACAAACAGGGGAGGTAAGAATGGCGAATAAAAAAATGAGGCGATAAGGATGGAATGGTTGGCGGACGGCTCACTTGCCCTCGCATTACTAGTTAAATTACGGATGACGACCTGATAGCCTGCCGCAAAAATTACCAGAAATATTACTGGTGTAATACCCGTATACAGTAATACAACTAGTACAATACCAGATAAGATTACCAATTATTTAGAGGAAAGTTATGGGTTATTTACGAATGAAATGACGTGGAATAGCACAACCTTCCCACGAGCTACTAAAGGCTACCGACATACATACGAGTATAGTTCTCAACTAGTACCATGTCCTTATTTTAAAAATTTATCCCATAAAAATCAAAGAGATATTTTGTTAGTTTTACCTCTATAAAATGCAAATTGTTGTTTTTTATTAGTTGTTTTTTATCGCGTTTGTAGCTACGTCTGTGGCTTAGCTCGGCAAAGCACCGGGCATTTTTTGCTACTCGAAACACGGTCGATTTGATTCCTGATGAGTATATATCCGTATGAAACCACTAAGCTTAGAGAAATTAAAAGAGGGAATTTGAGAATAAAATGTATTTGTCCCGCTGAGGGGAACCTCAATCAACCGTGTTTCCAGTAGCAAAAACCGCCCGGTGCGTTGCCGAGCTAAGATATAGACGTAGCAACTAAGTTGGTGTGCAGAATGCAACCAAGTGTCAAAAAAAAATCCCAATTTCACCCATTTGGGATTAATAATTCGGTTGAGCGTGTTGTTGATCACACACCTCTACTCAAAGACAAAACACACCGTCACGATCTAGTAAATGAGGTGATTGCAAACTCATTTCGAGGCTTTGGTTCAAAATTAGACTGTTGCGTCAATTATTTTTTTTAAGAAGCCATAAAATGCAATTTTTCGTTCATATAATTTTGAACAAACATTTTCGGCAGTGCGAGGGTCCCACAGTCGTGCAAAACTCTGTACAAATTTCTGAAAAAAAATTTGCGCTCAGAAACTTGTGCTCGTATGTACACTTATAAAATGTGCGTCATTTGTCCCTTCTAAAGAAAATCGGAAATTATGTTTTATTATTATATATACGTGATAACCAAATGTTAACGTTATGATAACTCAAAACAGGAAGAATAGGTCTGATATGCATGTGGATTTCAACAAGAGCTTTATGACGAGGTGCCGGATGGCATTCTCGTGGTCATTGTGTAAATTTGTACAAATGTCTTTTTTGAAATGCACTATTGAAATTCCCAAATATCAAACTCGTTTTCGGCGCCCCCTGCCAATGGCGCCCGGGGCGGTCGCCCCCTTCGCCCCTCCCTTCGCACGGCCCTGGATGCATGGCAATAACTAGATCCGTTCCACCGAATTTTAGCAGTTCAGCTGGAACCTCGTCAGTGCCCCGCGCTTTATTTCGTTTTAGTGACCGCAACGCGAGATCAACTTCCTCTACTGTCGGGGGTTGAATGGGTGGGCCTCGATCAACAATATCGTCGAGAGCTTCTTGTGTGGGGATTTTAGATGGTCGGTTTAGAAGCTTTTCAAAATAAGAGGCCCATCGTTTGTTAATGCCATCGGTGTCGCTGATGCTGTTTTCATCCTTGTCCTTACAAGAGCTAGTCCTGGGTTGGTAGCCGTTCTTAATTGTATTTACTAGTTTGTACGCTTGTCTGGTGTTCCTATTAGCTAAGTATTCGTTAATATTCAGCAACTGCTCCGCAAAGTATTTACGTTTCTTGCGTCTAATGTCGGAACCAACGGAATCGGACCAGTGCGTCATATTGTTGTCATAGATAGCCAAGAGTAAGTTTTTGTAAAAAAAAAACGCGTTTTTATTAATAAAGATATCTTTACTAAAGTTCACATTAATCGATCATAGTTACCACCAAACCACATTCCTAAATTTGGATAAAATCGTCCTAATATTTCATATATGTACCTCTCATAGAAACAGTGGAATCGGATCAAGTTTTACTGCTAATTTCAAAGTGGTAAATGCCGAATGGTTGATCCATTCTGCATTTACGATTTATAGTAACACAGACTATTGAAAGTGTGTCGAAGGCTAGCTTGTTTATTAGTACAGACTAGGAAAGAAAAAAGGAAAATATAAATCGTGTAGTTTTGAAATTTGGCACAATTGTAGGGGACGGCCCCTGAGCCCTGAATATGTGCTCAAAAGTCCGCAAGTGTAGGGGAGAGGGGGTCCTTTTTTCAGTTTTCCTTGATTTTTTTGAAAACTAAGGACGCGGACACGATCTGATCAAAAGTACACCTCCTCTACAGATATTATTTTTTCAAACATGCACAGAATTAAAATTCAGGTCGATGACTGACTAGAACCTTATACTACACTCATCTCTAAAAAATTAGTTCAATCGGATGAAAACCAATGGTGTCCTTGTATGTTAATATTACTTCTTTGCCTTAACCCTTAGTGAGGCATAGCGCGTCAACTACTCCTGCGCGCCATCGTACTCTGTTCTGGGCAATGGGGGACAAACAAAAGACTTACTCAGCGCCCTACACTCCTTTGCCACAGATCGACGCCATGAGATTTTAGGGTTCCATTTCATGCCATGCAAAGCAATGGAGTTATCACTCTTCCGCAATGTATGACCTATCCACTGTCATTTCCTACGTATCAATTCGTCCATTGGCATCTGCCCCGTTCGCCTATTTACCTCTTCATTTGATATAGTTTCGGGCCAGAAAATAAGTTGACATGACATGAGTTGACGAAAACTTGCAGCTTTCTGGTAACTCTTACGGAAGCTTTAAATGTACTGCTCCTATACAAAAGTACAGACAGTACCAGGGAGCGAAACAGGCCCAGTTTAGTCTTGATGCTGAAATAACTGCCGTATGCGCATTTTGCCTGGTTTATACGACGAGCGATACCCTGCTCCGTACCACCATTTTCGGCAACAATGCTACCCAAATAGACGAAGTTGTCCACCTTCTCCACAGGCTGCCCATTAATATTGATGGCAATAGGTGTCGGATTCCTTTTTCGCAATGGCTGGCTAAGAACCTTGGTCTTGTTGGTATCAATCTTAAACTCAACCTTGCTTGCTTGCGAGATCTAACGCCATTGCTGACAGATCCATGATTTTGTTGGAGAGTAGGCATACTCGTACGTCGTCAGCGTAATCAAGATGTTGTAGATAAGATGTCAAAGTCCATTGAATTTCTTTGTCTAGTCCGGGTAGGGCTGCATGCAACACGTCGCCGATCACTATGAGGAATAGGATCGGTGAGAGGATGCACCCCTGCCGAACTCCACTGCGAATCTCAAAGTCCCCCGACACCTTACCTTTATACAGAACGTGACATTTCGCGCCGTCATAGGTTCCCTTAATAATAGCCACAAGCTTCTCAGGGATGCCTCTCCTGCGCAAGGCCGCTCATATAGAATCCCGGTTCACACTATCGAAAGCCTTTTCGAAATCGATGAAAAGCAAGTGAAGCGGAGAATCGTACTCAGCGCATTGCTCGATGATGATTCGCAAGGTGTTAATGTGATCGACACAGGAGAATCCGGATCGAAAACCAGCCTGGTGGGCCTTTAGTCTTTCCAGGACGATTTTAGCTATTATCTTGGCAACGGCAGGGAGCATATAAATGCCCCTCCAATTATTACAGTCTGTACGGCTACCCTTCTTCGGAAGTTTGATGATCAAATCTTCCTTCCATTCGGCGGGAAAGGTCTCTGTACTCCACGCTTTATCAACAAGTGGGTGCAGCAACTCGACAGCTACGCTTGGCGCTGCTTGTTAAAGTTCGGCAGGGATACCGTCGAGTCCAGCGGCCTTTCCTCGTTTTAGTGGAATAATTGCAGTGACTATTTCCTCTTTAGTCTGGGCAGTGGACCGTATACGCGCATTTTGATGGTTAGCTAAATTATCTATTTATATATGGGGGCGAACTTAACCTGAGGTTACACGGTTCAAGACTGCGGCGAAATGTTCTTTCCGCAGCCTCATTTGATCTTCTTCCAAGATAATTAGCTTTCCATCACTAGCCTTCACCGTATGTTGATAGGAGTTACGACCACCTGTAAACTCTTTGATAACACCGTATACGGTGTTTAAGTTGTTATTTCTTGTAGCTTCTTCTGCTGAGGCTAAAAGTGAATTGACATAAACTCTTTTATCGCGTCGTAGGAGTTCGATGCTGCTTCGATTGTCGTCTGCTGCTGCAGCCAAATGACCTTCAGCTCCTTTCTTTCAACAATCCGCTGCCATGAAGCGTCGGACATCCAGGGCTTATTCCGGCAATCGGTGTTTGTTCCAAGGATGGTATCTGCGCCATCAATGTACGCAGTTTTTATGGCATCCCAGTTTTCATTTATGTCTGGGAGACTACATAGTTATCTCAGCTGCTTTTTGCGCAAGATGGTCATTATATCGTTGTAAGACAGCTGGATTTTTTAATCGAGCGGTGTTGAATTTGCGGTGCGATCTTTCGTCGCTAGGGCTGCGCACGGCTGCAATACGCAATCGAACACTAGCAATCATAAGATAATGGTCTCTTCCCATCCCAATATCGGCACCCTTCTTGCTTCGCAGGTCCAGGAGGCAACTTTTGAATCTTTTACTAATGGCAAAACGGTCGATCTGATTTTGTGTTCTGCGGCGATCAACAGAGGACCAACTGATTTTGTGATGGTCCTTATGCTCAAACATACCACCGATGAAAAGACTGAAAGTTGCAGAACTCTACAAATCTTCCACCGTTGTCATTACGATCACCAAGACCGTGTCTACCCATCACATGTCTGAGCCCAAGTTATCAGCACCAACTTTAGCATTCAAATCACCCATAACCATTATAATGTCACCTTTAGGTGTTCTGCTCTGAACGGCGTTTAGTTCTTCGTAGAAGGAGTCTTTTGCCAAGACATTATCTGGTTCAGTAGGGACATAATATTGTATTATTGAGATGTTCCTCATTTTGATCCGGAACCTGGCGGTCAAGATTCTGTCAGAGACCGGCTCCCACGATAAGATACAGTTTCGTGCAACTCTGGTTAAAAGGAGCCCCACACCTGACTTACGACCACTAGCTTTACCGGAGTACAACATTACAATGCTGCCCGTTGTAGAGGTAAATTCTCCGCTGTTCCACCATCTTATCTCACTAACTCCTAAGATGTTTAATCTGTACCTCAGAAATTCACTCTTTAATTGAAGAAATCGTGCGTTCTTGGGACCTTCTCATCCATTGTCCAGGAGAGTACGCACATTCCAGAATCCAGTCTTTGTCATTGTACGATAGCCAAAAGTCGTAGTATTGAGTAATTTAACGACAGGCCCTCAAAGGGAAAGCCCGTGGTATTAGTTTTACACCCCACACCACAGGGGGAAGGTTTACCTCAACCAAATCATCGCACCGCCATCACTGGCGGCTTGACATTGGTTAGTAATGGTCAGTGACCACTGTTGTTCCAGGGGCCGCCCACGCGGAGGACTTTAGAAGAGGAATTTTTGCCTCCTGACAAAAATTCCGTTCGAATCAAGAATAAGAAAGTGTTTCGACTTTCCTTTTTTCACGCTGTTTATAATGTCTGCAGGTGGTTTAGTAAGAACAATATCTATTTCCAATTTTCAAAATTGCTAGTCTGCCGTGAATTTCGGCCTGTTTTCTTGTACTGATATTTATTTATTTTTTTCAACTGTGCGGCCCGCCTAATGATACTTCTTTTGAAAGTAGTCCACTGCCCTAAAAAAGGTTGCCGATCCCTGTTTTATACAACGCAACTAAATCCAGAGTTCTTTATAAACAAATCGAACATGTCATAATTTGGTTTACCTTAAGGCTTTCAATGGATACCGAACAAGAAACCCTGATTTGTGGGAAATGCTGCGTTAATAAAAATATTGAAGTTATACCGCATTATTACCCCCCCCCCCCCCCCCCCCCCCAATCTTAAACGATCTGATCTAATCATGCTCCGATACCGACAGAAAGAAATACTAAACCATTTCACTTTTCAACTTATCCGACTCCAACCTGAACTTACTGATCATTTTTCGATTGCGGAGTAGTAGAATTTTAGTTCGATCGTCAGCCACTTGAGTTGAAGAAAACCAGCAATTCTTGCACTAAATGAAACCAAGATCACGCCTGATATGGACACTAACTTGTTTAACATCTCTGACTACCATCTGGTTCCTTTCTTTTCTGTTCAAACAGGGGTTGCGCTTTACATACGGTGTGATGTGCCATTCTCCACCCTGCCTGCATCATCATCTAATCCGGAACTGAACTATATCTGGATTAGATTGAATTAAAAAAAGCACATAATACTCCTGTGTTTCTTATATCGCAGCCCCCAAGTGTCAGAAATCGTTCTTGCAGGCGATTTTAATGTCCACAACGTTCATTGGCTTAGACATTCGTCTGGTACAAGCCCGGCTGGAAAAATGGTTGAACTTTTTTGTGATTCGTTTAACTTACATCAATTAGTTGATCTTCCAACTCGTATTCCTGATAGACACGGCGAAAGAGCCAATCTTCTAGATCCATTCTTAACATCCCATCCCGATAAATACTCGGTCTTAGTTGAAAGTCCATTAGGCAATTCGGATCATTTATTTAGTATCGGCTAGATTTCCCAACAATTTATGTCAAGTGAAAATATACCATCAGCAAAAAGACTTTTATGGCATTATGACAAAGCCGATTGGACCTCCTTAAATAAATACATTAGGGAACTTGACTGGTCCGACTGCTTCTCAACTAAAAACATCAATTTTATAAGCGAAAGCATTGCAAATATTATATGGCTCGGAATGTGTTCATTTATCCCTCATAGTTTCAAAAACCCTAAACCGATCACTACCCCCTGGTTTAACAGCCATTGCGAAGAAGCTATCAGGAATAAGGAAGCGGCTTTTCACGCCTATCAACTATGTGGCTCTGCTGAACTCAAAAATATTTATAAATCCGCGCGTAACGCCTGTAAATCTACCATCAACATGGCCAAATACAACTTTGACAAAAGCATCAGGCAGAAAGTGTTTATTCAAAGGAAGGGTGACAAAGGCTTTTGGTCGCTCGTAAAAGCAGTAAAAACTAACTTCACGTCTTCATCCGTTCCACCTCTTTTGTATGGAGACCAAGTGTACAGCGAGTCTCAGGATAAGGCCAATCTCTTTGCGGAGATATTTGCCGCAAACTCGTGCCTCCCATCCACAACTCAAAAACCACCATCCATTCCATTGTGTGACTCAAGGCAAGAGCCCCTACATTTTCGTACAAGACAAGTATTTAAAATTCTTTCAATACTCGACATCTCCAAATCTGCGGGACCTGATGGTATATCACCAATAGTTCTCAAACATTGCGCATCTTCGTTAGCAAAACCTCTTCGTAAGTTATTCCACTTATCCTATTACACAGGTATGTTCCCATATGAGTGGAAAACTGCTAATATACAACCAATACCCAAAAAGGGTGATGCCAGTGATCCCTCGAACTACCGGCCAATTGCACTCACATCGATCTTGTCAAAAGTTTTTGAAACACTTGTTAATTCTCAATTAATGAATTATCTAGATTCAACCATCTTATAAGCGATCGACAGTACGGATTTCGATCTGCTCGCTCTACGGGGGACTTATTGACATTTCTCACCGAGCGTTGGAATCGCTGTATCCATCAATACGGTGAGGTCAAAGTCATTGCTCTAGATATCTCCAAAGCTTTTGACAGAGTTTGGCACTCAGCACTCTTGGCTAAACTTCATGCTTTTGGTTTTGACTCCAAGCTCATCAAATGGATTGAAAGTTTCCTGCGTGACCGTTCGATCCAAGTCGTCCTTGGCGGAGTCAAATCGAATCAGTATACCATTAATGCTGGAGTTCCACAAGGCACTGTCCTGTTTCCAACCCTCTTTCTCCTGTTTATCAATGACCTTTTGGCTATAACTTCCAATCCAATACTCAGTTTGAATACGAGCTACTTTCCCAGCAGGAAGGCACTGCGACCATAAAGATCTATTGTGCCGTAGCTCATTAATCCAAAAGACCGTCCACCCTTCTAATAAAGGGCAGTAAGTCTTTAGCAGGAATCAACCTGAATTCTGCAGTGCTGATAGTAGCCTGCCCGAGGAGTGACATCCTAAAACGCGCGATGGCGGGACATTCGCACAAGAGGTGCTTGGTCGTTTCCACGTCTTCCAGACAAAGACGGCATTCAGTCTCGGTTGACAGACCCATCTTGTTCAGGTGATATCTGACCAAGTGATGGCCAGATAAGTACCCCACTAGGAGTCTTAGGTGGGTTCTACTCATTTGAGTAGTACCCTTGTGACTGAAGGGCATTATCAGCTCCTTTGATTGACGAAGCCCTGGAAGGTTATCCCAGTACTGTTGACGCAATCGTGCAAACCAATCTGTGATCCGCAGTTTGGCCGAGGCCAGTCCAAAGCCACAGTGGCTCAGGTCCATGAAAACGACTGGATGATCCTTGTCTAGCAAGTTCATCCGCAGCCTCGTTCCCCTCAATGCCCTGGTGGCCTGGCACCCAACACAAGAAGACTCGGTTTTTGGTTGCCAACAGTTGAAGGAGATTGTAACACTCCTTCACCAGTTTTGAAGAGACCTTAAATGAGGAGAGCGCTTTTATAGCTGCTTGGCTGTCTGAGTAGATAGCAATGTGAGCGCCGCGAAGTTCAGTTTCCAAGATTACCCTGGCGCAGACCTCAATGGCGTGGATCTCAGCTTGAAAAACGCTGGGCGAGACTCCCATTGCGATCGAAATCCTGGTGTTGGGTCCAAAGACACCTGCACCAACACCCTGTTCTGTTTTAGACCCATCGGTGAACCACTTGATACATCTAGGGTCTGGACAGGGTGTGCCATTTACCCATTCAGAGCGGTTAGGGATGAGAGCTGAATATTTTCTGCCGAAGCAAACCTCCGTGATCATGTAATCTGATCTCAAGCAGATCTGCACGTCAGGAATTTGATTCAGAATGCTCATGTGACTGCTACGCACGTCGGAAGTTAAACGAAGTCTGAGAGCATTTAGAGCTGCTGATTCTTGAATGAATATATGCAACGGAGTAAGTCCAATAATCGCCTCCAGGGCTGGCGTAGGACAAGTGCGCATAGCTCCAGTGATGCCAAGGCAGGCAAGGCGTTGAAGCTTATTGCACTTCAGTAAGACAGAAGATTGCTGAGTTTTCGGCCACCACACAAGCGCTGCGTAGGTCACCATAGGCCCCACCAGCTTGGTGTATAACCACTCAGTTATCTTTGGAGTGAGCCCCCATGTCCGTCCAAAGAAACTTCTGCAAGCCCACATTGTGCGTGTGGCTTTGCCAAGTACATTATCTATGTGAGTATTCCAGGTGAGTTTCGAGTCTAGAGTTACCCCGAGACATTTAACTTCAGTGGAATAATCTAAGGTCGTGCCGCCTAACGAAGTTGGATCCAATGTTATGTTTCGTTTTCGTGTGAACGGCACAGCGACAGTTTTCTGTGGGTTTACATGTAAGCCCACAGCCACACACCAGTGTAGAACTATGTCAAGGGCCGACCTCATCACCTCAGTGATGGTAGATTCGAATTTGCCCCTGACTATGATAGTTAAATCATCCGCGTATCCGATAGTAAGATAACCGCGCTCATTAAGCATGGAAATCAGCTCGTCCACGACAAGGGACCACAAAAGGGGTGACAGAACGCCACCTTGTGGACAACCCTTTACGGCATTCATGCAAATGGATGTACTGCCTAGAGTTGAGTGAATATCCCGTCCCCGGAGCATGGCATCTATCTATGCAATGGTAGCGGGCGGGATGTCCCTGAGTTCCAGTGCTCTGGAAATGCACTCGTAGCCGGTATTATCGAAAGCCCCCTCAATGTCAAGAAACGCGCACAACGCGATTTCCTTTTCACTGAGGGACTTTTCGATTGTACTGACAAGGCTATGCAAGGCGGTTACTGTTGACTTACCCTTCGTGTACGCGAATTGCATACGATGTAGGGGGCTCGACAGTTCCATCTTGTGCCTGATATGCAAATCAAGCAACTTTTCCATGGTTTTAAGGAAGAAGGAAGTAAGGCTAATCGGTCTATAGGATTTGGGCATATGTTCCGGCTTATTGCCCGCTTTGGGTATGAAGACCACATTAACTTTCCTCCAAGGTTGTGGTATGTGCCCTAGGGTGTAACTTGCCCTAAAAAGTTCGATTAGCGGAGTTATTATGATCTCCAAGCTGTTTTGTAGCAGAGCGGGGAAAATGCCGTCTACTCCGGGAGCTTTAAATGGCTCAAAGGATTCTATCGCCCATTTGACTCTGTCCATGTCAAAGATGACCCCCGATAAACTGCGAGCCCGGCTTACGGGAACCCGTTGTGGCCTTGCAGTCGGGCAGGGGTCACCATCAGACAGTACGGACCCTGGGAAATGGGTCTGAAGAAGCAACTTTAATGTTTCTTCTGGACCTTCAGTATACGAACCGTCTGATCTCAATAGAAGGCCGACCCCGTTTGCTGTGTCTTTGGAAAGGGCTTTGTGAAGGCGCGCCGCTTCCGGTAGCGACTGAATGCTATCACAATGTCTTTTCCAGCATTCTCGTTTGGAATGCCTAATGAGTTTGTTGTACTCGGTGAGAGCAGTTCTGTACTCATCCCACCTATTGAAGCGTTTGGCTTTGTTGAACATCCTCCTAACTTTAGCTCGCTTGCGGGCCAATTCCTCGTTCCACCAGGGTACTTTACGCCCCGACTCCACCGAACGTGAAACGGTACTATCTTTGTAGGAGGAAGGTAAAATTTCATTGAGCTCCTCAGCTGCAATCTCAATTTCCCCTGTAGTGCTTATGGGGCTGACCAGTAGTTCCTCTTTGGAGCTAACTAGTTCACGGAATTTAATCCAGTTAGTTTTCCTTGGACAAAAAGTATCCGAGCGAATGTCAGATTGTCCTAGGATGTCAAATCTGATGTGTCTATGATCTGAAAGAGACACTTCGTCCGACACGTGCCAGTTCGCAATGAACCTGGAGAAGAAACCGCTAGCAAGGGTAATGTCGAGTACCTCTGCCCTTGCCGCAGTGACAAAGGTAGGTTTGCACCCCCTGTTCAGGACATTCACATGTTTACACATAAGATAGTCAAGAAGGCGCTTACCTCTGTCGTTGATGTCGCTGCTACCCCACACCGTGTGGTGTGCGTTTGCATCGCAACCGATCACATAATGCCGGTTTGTACGTCGGCAGAAGTCAACGAGCTGCTGGACCTCGAGTGGTGGAATCTCAACATTGTCAGATGGGAAGTAGGCAGACGCAACTACCACTTTCTGACGACCGTTGAGCGTGGATACCTCCACCAATGCTGCAGCTAGATCTCTAAAAATAAAATTGGTTAGTGGCAAATGCGCCGCACGCGGACAACCCGCTAACCTGTCATATATCAACTTACCAGTTGTTGTGTTTAGACCGCAAATTCGGCCACGGGCCACCCATGGCTCTTGAATAAGCGCAATGGTGGCCTGTTTATTGGCGAATAACCTGCACACAGTGGCCGATGCTCCTATTGCGTGGTGCAGGTTCGCTTGAAGCACCTTAATGGCGCTCATGGTCCTGCGAGGATAGCGAGCGTTGGACTAGGCACTTTTGCTTGCCCTGTCGGGAACTGTTGCCTCCGTCCCCCCTTCGTTGACGCTCCTTTCGGTGAGAGCCGCTGAGGTTCCTTGGGCTAAAGAAGTCCAAGGACGACTCAAAGGGACTGTATCGCTTAACGGCCAGTCCATCGACAGTCTCAACAACGGGCCTGGAGGCTCCGTCGAGCAGTGAGCTAGTAGGCAGCTCAGAGGAAACTGTGTTTGATACATTTGGAGTTGCATCACACTCTGGTTTGTTTTGTTTTTCTTTTTTATTATTCATAGAATCCCATGAATATCCGGGAAAAACAGTCACCGACGACATCACCCGGTCTGCCGTCAGAAGTCTGGTTTAAAACTGGAGGTCGACAGGTATCCAGAGTTCGCATACTAGCGGCCAAGCAACCTCTTGACCATGCATCCCTCGGCGTATGCTGTTCCACCTTGGATTTAGGGTATGTTTATAAGGGAGATACCGCTCCCCGCCCGACCAAGTTTAGTCAGCGCTGATGGCAAAGATAAGATTTTGCCAACAGCCTGCTTCCACCCGTCACCACGCGGAGGTAAAGGTCGCACTTCCTAGGGCATGACAGTTACGGAAAATGTACCATGGTGGTCCAAATGTTAGTCCCCCTGTCACACCTTCGGCTGACGGGCAAATTAGGTCTTACCATCTCGAAAAAGCTTAATTGGACTGACCACATCTTTTCCATTGCGAAAAACGCAATGAAATGCCTGGGCTTCCTAAATAGATGCAAAAAATATTTCACGCCATCTGATTTAGCGCTAATATACAAGAGTCACATTAGACCGAGACTCGAATATAATTGCCATTTATGGGCCGGTGCAGGTCGCACTGCACTGTCGGCATTGGACAGAGTTCAACGAAAAGTTTTCAGACTTATTGGTGATGACGATATAACTTCCCGGATAGAGCCACTTCAGCACAGACGAGACGTTGATTGTCTATCACTTTTTTATCGATACTTCAACCGCCGCTGCTCTGCTGAAATAAGTAGTTTAATTGCCGATGTTGCATTTCCTGTACGCAACACCAGGCAGTCAACTCGTGCCCACCACCTTACCATCGAAACTAGTGTCAGTCGAACCGCAAAATTTTATGACTCTTTCGTATGCAGAACAACTCGAATGTGGAACGCTTTACCATCATCTGTTTTCCCCTGCAACTACGACCTGCAGAAATTTAAACAAAATGTCCACCGTCATTTAGTTTCGTCTAATCCAGCTCAACCCATCCCCTTCCTCTTACCTTAATTTCCTCACCTACTAAAGCTATGCTATTGCATTAAAGGGTATTACCTTATTCCCTAAGCATTGGTGTTAACATAGAAAAAAAAGGTCGACCTAGTCTGGTGTACGGAATAAGTTAAAAAGAGTTCGTTTTCATGCTCCGATACTGATCATTTTTCGACCTGATAATGTTTTGATTGCGGGGGGGGTGGGGGGTGGGGGGGGGGGGGGGGGGGGGGTTCGAACCTCAGCAGTGTTTCGAATAGTAACAAAAATGCAAGGGGAGTTGCCAAGCTAAGCTACAGACGCATACCAAGTTCGTATGCAGAATGAAACCAAGTCACCAATTCAAATTTTCACTGGAAAATTTATACATATAGTTCATCTCATATTTATTATATTGAAAGCTTCACCATTTTTTTAAAGAAATTGTAAAATCTGCCTCACCCTAGATGATAAGCAAATTTCTAAAATTTTAAAACTCTTATATTATTAGCACCGTAGTATTTAAAATGAATATAATTTTTTAATTAATTTCCACATACCACATATCCGAAATACGAATAGTAGCATGGAAACATTTCTATTGTGGCGTTATATCTATGGTAGCAAAAAAATTATGCAAACATCCTCAAAATGCTGGATGGAGCTACTAGTTATATTTTGCCAATAACTATTATTTTACCCTCACATTTAATTGCATGGTCTGTCTAAAGTATTCTATAGTCTGCTAAACTGTATATTTTTTTTTAGTAACAGATACTAATTATCTCTTCTAACCTACAGAGCTACAGCCGAGGAAATGCGTAATGCAGCAGTGACTTCTGGTTTCAACGGATTCAACAACTAACGATCGTGCCAGCATTGTGAATAATGCGCAACCATTTTCGTTTCACTGGAGCTGTAGCGACAGATAGTAATGTGTGATAGTCTTGTATATGTGTAAAATTAAGAAGCAGAGTTTAAAACTACTACAACATCAATAATAATATTAAATAGCAAAACACTTGTGTAAGGATGAATATATGATAAATTATATGACTGAAATAATTGCAACAATGATAAAAAGAACAAAAAAATCTTTAAAATAAATCATAGCAAAAGACATTTGTTTTATAGGAACGGTCAAAGATAACAGATGACGATAACCAAAATACCTTCTACTCCCTACTACTTTTAAAATTTCCAATAATCTATTTTTTATATATATCCTACTTTTGTCTTGGTTGATGTATAAAGAAATGGAAAGAAATTCAAATTAGAAAATATTAGATAAAGAAAATACATTAAAATGAGGATAACAACACACTTAGGGAGATAAAGAACTATGTAACAATACAGAGAAACTAGTGGAAACCTATAGATAATAAAAAAGGAGATAATTATATATTGCTAAATATGCTGAACTTTATCTATATATATATATATATATAAATGTATGTATTTACCTTGAATATTAAAAGAAAAACAACAATATTGAAAACAATTGCTCTAGACCTATTCGTTAGGACAATGATCGAAAGAATTTTGCCATTAAAATCGCGATATAGTGTGACTTAAAGAAATTTCACATTTATAAAAGTACTGTTAACTTCATCTGAGAAACATTTTTTTGATTACATAGTGCACATGCATACGTTACAATTATTTTCATCCTCCATCTCTGATCAAGAGCGTAAGAAGAAAAACGTGTTCTAAAAGTTCGGATCGCAGGAAAAAACACTAATCATTCTTTTTTGGCTGCGACTTAAAATTAATTAAACGGGAAACGTTAGAACAGTAGAGATATTTAGTGGAAATAATATTACGTATTCCATATTATTATATTTTAGAGTTTAGACAAAATAAAAAATTATAGAAAGTCGATGGAACATTTTCAAGAGAATGGAAAATTCTTGCTGAGTTCAAAATAGAAAAATAAATAATTCAAAACGTAAAATACATAATATTATGTTGTAGCCATCTTCAGTTGTTTTTTTTTCGAAACTCCAACGACATTGATATGTGTGCATAATATTTAATTGAATGATGTTATAAATTTAACTGATAGCCTTTAAGTTAAATAATTTATTTTATATTTACTATTGTAATGTATAATTTATATACATAATAATAATTACCTTATGACTATATTATGAAAAGTATACTTCGGCATGTTTTTTTTTACATTCATGATTATGATTATATAGGTTTGATATAAGTTTCTCTAGTTAAGTCTATATGTTTAAGTGTCGGTAATCGTAAATGGGTTCCAATTATGCCGATTCGATTTGAGTGTGCTCATTCTAGCATATTGGATTCAAATGCATGCTAGAAGTTATTTAACATGAGCATGTTCTTAAATATTTTACAAGAATTGATTGATCTGATTTCAATTCACCGCGCCGGGTGGAAGAATTTTAATTTTGCATAAAACTTTCCAGTATAATGTGTACGGTCGGTGACTGACCGATAATAAAGAATTAAAGATTTTTTTTTGGGTGCGGCCGGTACCTCAGTGCGTTGGATTTGAGTCCCGTCAACGTTGTAGCCATAGGCCTTCCCTCTCTGGTGTGGGGCGTAACAATAAGCCATAAACTTTCTCGACTTGTCGCAGTTATGCGGTTAAAAGGGCAGGAAGTACATGCTAGCAACATGCACCGTCCGAAACCAGTTTATGCTAACGAAACGTCAACTAAGCCGCATGAGAGTAGTTGACCCACTAAGGGTTAGGGCAAATACTTTGTAAGTATAGTGAAGGGTCATGTAGGTTAGGTAAGAGGGTTGCCGCTAGCGCAGCTCGTATTAGGCTTCCGATTTGGGCCCATTTGCCACCCTCCGATGGCTAATTTGAACTGCCAGGTGACTACTCCGCTAAATTGAATCAGCTGATTTAACGAAGCGGCATTGGCGACCTCTGCTAGCTCTGAAAGCTGTAAGCACCTAAGATGTTGAGGCGTTTTTAATTTAGGGCTGAACACTTACACAAAGTATGTTCGATGGTGTCCTCTTCCAGCCCAGCTCGCATCTTCTGCATAAATTGCTGGAGGTCAGTCCCAATTTTCTCGCGTGAGATACACTACTGTCGCTTTCACCCTATTTCTTTTGAGTCCTGCTCTTGCTTAGATCAAGTGATGGCCACAAGGCCCTGGCTATCCTACATTTCGTTGTGTTTGTCCAATCGAATTGTAGTTTAGTCCATATGGCTTGATCTATTTTGTTTGTGGCCGTGACATGGTGCCGGTGGGCTGTTCACGGTTCTCGAATCTCTCCTTGCCAGTTCATCGGCTTTCTCGTTGTCTGTAACACCACTGTGGCCCGGCCACCCACATAATCCTTATAGGAGTATGCTTAGTATTTCTGTCAACAGCCTCTCTGCATACGTTTACAGTTCTCGAAGAGCATCTGTTTCAAGGAGCCAGAATGGCCGCCATACTGTCGACGCAAATCGTCGTCATCTCCCTTGAAGTTCCTTGAATGGACTCTACCGCCATGCGTATAGCATGTAATCCCGACTGGAATACGGTTGCATGGTTCGCCAGTCTGAATCACTGGCTCAGGCCCAGATCCGCCGAGTAGATGCCTGAGCTTACTCCAGTGTCAGTCATCCATATAAATCAGGACGCGACCGTTATTGATGGCTTCTCTGCTCTCCCAGTCTCTCCTTATATGAAACTTCACTTAGAAATTTCTTTCGAGGTATTTTTGTTTGATCATGTGATATCCGTATCGTCAAGATTGAGGCCGTATTGTCTCTGATATGTTGTCAGAATACAAGAGTGACTTTCTCGATTTGAATCGTGCCACATACCTGAACTTTTAGTATTGCTGCTAAACATGCGCTTCTGCAGGTGAACCGGTTCAATTGCATAAGCTCCAGGATAATTTTACGCCCAGCCGTTGCGGTGGTTCTCAGGGCACTCGTAATACTTATCCAGACAGTCGTTAGAATCTTGTTATTTCCTTGACATTAGTTTTGTTCTCGGTGGTTTTCCATCATACAACCGCTCCATACACAAGTGTATGTTGGTTTCACTACACATGTAAATATGTAATAGGCCGTCAGAGGTCTGAGACCCCACGTACTGAAGTAAGCCGACCGACACGCAAAGAGGGCTGCGCGAGCCTTACCAATTCTGTGCTTCACGTTATCCCCCCAAAGCAGTTTCCTGTCTAGTATTAGGCCAAAATTTTTAACACTGTCAACAAGGTGTAGTGTTATTCCGTTGAGGGTTGGTGTGACATCTTCCCGCAAATAATGTTTTCTAGTAAAAAGTGCTAGTTCGGTTTTGCCGGGTTAGATTCCGCATTCCAGATTTGGATCTGGTCCAGCGCCGATTGCATAAAGTCCGGTAAGGTTTGAGGGAACCTCTCACAAGCACCAAAATGTCATCGGGATATGCCACCACCTCATCGCTCTTAACCTCTCTAGTATTTCGTTGACCGTCAGGATTCAGAAGAGAGGGGATAATATCGCCCCTTGTGGTGTACCTGTAGTGTCTATACTGCCTCGATTTTCCAATTCCGGAGCAAATTCGATGCCCAAGTCGTTAGGGTTGGGTCAACCCCGTAACGGGTCATAGCATTAATAATGCTCGTCAGTGACATTGTTGAAAGCCCTCTCGATATCTAGGAAGGCTGCTAGCGTAATTTTTTTTTTTTTTGTAAGGATTTTCCTATCGTCCCGACTACTTTGTGTAGCGCTGTTTCCACTGATCTGCCCTAAAGATATGCTTGCTGGTTACCACAAAGTCCCCCGACATCCCAATGTTTTGAATGTAAGAAACCACCAGCCTTTCTAACGTTTTTAGTGGAAAAGCTATTAAGCTGATTGGTCTGAAATCCTTTACATTATTGGTGATCCAACCTGCCTGGTTGCAGAATGAAGACCACTCGTGCTTTAGTCCATTTTTCGAGTATTGTCCCTAATTGTAAGCGCTATAAATGGAGGTGCATCCTGGCAGCGTACTTCGTCCGAAACTGGTTTATGGTAACGAAACGTCAGCTAAACCACATGGAATAGCTGACGCGCTATGCCCCACTAGGGGTTAGGGCAAATGAGTGACGAAATTTCATCGATTCCAGTAGCTTTGAAGTGTTTGAATGTGCGTATTGTCCATTCAATTTTTATCTCGTCTATTACTTCCTTTATCAGTTGTTCCGATGTCATCTGGGCTAACTATGGTCGATTATTCATCGCAGCGTGCTTGGTTAGCCGATACCGGAAAGTGGGCTTCTATAGTAGCATAACCTGACTCGATCCTCTGCCCAGCCCCCATTTTCCTTGCTTAGGAAGGAGAGTAAACATGGAGTTACTTTAAGGATCTTCTGGAGTCTGGCAGCCTCTGTACATCCCTGAATGTATCATGAGTCACGTTTGGATCGTCTTATCTCTTTTTGAAGAGAGGTAACTCCATTTTGTATCGGTCTCCGCGTTATCGGATTGCCTTGCGTTGTTGAATGCACTCTGTCCGTTGCGTCTGGATTCCATAAGTTCACGATTCCACCATAGGGCGGCGTTTTTCCTTATGGACTTTTCCGGGCAAACGTTTTTAAAATTCGATTCAAGAATTTCTGTTAGTTGGTCTACCTGTTCACTGATTTGTCCTTGAGTCGTTAGGTGCGGGCATTCCATTGCTGCAAGGTGTCTCTTTGTTTTCCTCGAGTAAACCTCCCATTGTGCTGTTCTTGGGTTCCGAAACGTTTAATAGCGGTCTCAGAGCTATATATATCCCGACATAAACACTAGTTGTCCGAGAGTGACGGCAGGTCGGATACTCGCCAAGCTCGTATCTTCCCCATCATACCTGGGGTAGTCAAGGTAATATCAATTACCTTCGGTCTGTTTCTGGTAATAAAGGTGGGTTTATTACTAGTATTGACTATGTTGAAGTTAGTTGATATTAGAAATTCTAATGAGTGCTTACTTCTTTCATTTATGTCATATCTCGTGGTGTGCGTTTGCATCGCAGCCGATAATGACTGCGGCCTTCGTCGCTGGATCCGCTACTTTCTGCAGTCCTAGGGTGATCAGTTCCGCATCATGCGAAAGGCCGACAGCAGAAAACTCTGTGCGGGCGATGTTATCTGTCCTCACTCCCAGCGTACCGTAGTTGTGTCTCCATTGTTAAGTTGCGGGATAAAAATTACATTTACTTCTTTTTTGGCGACAATGCACGTTCTCACTTTATCGCTGCCTGTTGGTTGGAACACGCTGAGTTTACTGCCAAATCCAGGGACCGCATTCTTATACAGATGCGGTTCCTGTATCAGCGCGATATCAGTGTGCCCCTGGCTAAGGTGTCGAAGCAGGTTGGCCGTTGCTGCTCTGCTCTTATGCAGATTTGCTTGGACCACCCGCATTTCGATCCGCTTCAGCTACCTTTCCCGGCACCTCTATGGGTATCCTCTTCAATCCGAAGTGTATCATCCTTCCGTTGGCCCGTGTTTTATTCGCGGGCACCCTATCTACTCCCATCACAAGCATCATTTTGGGTGCTCGGATAAGATCCGGTTCCGCGGATTGATTTTTTTAGTTCCACTGATTGGAATAATCTCCAGTGCGATACAGCAAGGTTTGGGTTCTGTACCGAAGCCAATCCGTGGAGAAGACACCGCTATGTGGCCACGAAGAAGCCTTCAAAGCGGGGCGATTCCGCCTCCGGCAACATGACGAACTCTAGCAGTTCTTCTAAAGTATAATAAAGGGTGAACATCGGATATATCCGTTTGTGAACCAACAAAAAAAAAAACAAACCGTGAACCATTGTTGTTTTGTTTCATCGTTTTGTTAGACTTTCGTATTTTTATATAAAATTAAGTATCCACCCAATTGCTCTAATAACACAATCAAAAATTGTATCAAAATTTACAATGATTTCTGGTATATTTCAGGATGTAAATCAGTAGTCAGTGGTATGGTTTCGTCCTTTAACTTGGAAATTTCCTGCTTATTGGGATATACCCTAATTTCTACGCAGTCCCAGAACAAAAGTCTGATAATGTAAAATCACAAGATTTTAGCGAATATTTGATGCTGTTAATTTGTGACATGATGTGTCCTGGGACTTTCTTTCGCAATATATCTATTGTGTGTGACAAATGACACCTTCCTGTTTTTATCAAATATTGTCGAGGTCCATACCATTCGATTAAGACCTTAAAAAGTTTGTTAGCACAACACGGTAACGTTAACCATTCTGGGTTGCGGTTATCATTTCCAAACAAGTGCAGTTTGATGGCACCCACAGCCCAAAACTCACAAAACGGAGACTCGTTGGTGCATAGGTTATTGTTGAAAATAAAATATAATTTCCAGTCTCAAAAAAATTTTAATTTTTGAGACCAAAAGCAACACACTGTCCATAAAATGCATTTCTTGAAAGTGACCACTTTTATGACACTTCTAAATCGAGGTTCTTAGCCCGCCGTTGCGAAAAAGAAATCCGACACCTATTGCCATCAATATTAATGGGAAGCCTGTGGAGAAGGTGGACAACTTCGTCTACCTGGGTAGCATTGTTGCCGAAAATGGTGGTACGGAGCAGGACATCGCTCGTCGTATCAACCAGGCTAAACGCGCATACGGCATGCTGTCCAAAATCTGGCAGAGCAGTTATCTCAGCATCAAGACCAAGCTGGGCCTGTTTCGCTCCCTGGTACTGTCAGTGCTTTTGTATGGGAGCAGTACCTACATGCAAAGTTTCCGTAGGAGTTACCAGAAAGCTGTAAGTTTTCGTCAACTCATGTCTTCGTCGAATTTTAAGAATTTTCTGGCCCGAAACAATATCACGGGTCAGATGCCAATCGACGAATTGATACGCAGGCGAAAATGGCAGTGGATAGGTCACACATTGCGGAAAAGTGATAACTGCATTGCTTTGCATGCCATGAAATGGAACCCCATTTCTAACCAAGGCCGACCAAGAGGGGGTCCTCGAATCACATGGCGTCGATCTGTGGCAAAGGAGTGTCAGGCACTCGGTAAGTCTTTTGGGGAGTTGCGCCCCATTGCCCAGAACAGAGTACGATGGCGCGCAGGAGTATTTGACGCGCTATGCCCCGCTAGGGGTTAAGGCAAAGTAGTATGTAAATAGTCTAATTACTACGTTACATTTCGTCAACGAACATTTTCGTTCCGCACTTTAGTACTCTTAGAGCTCGCGCCCACAGCAAACTTTTTAGTTCGCGGAAAAACGAAATAGTTTAGTCAGAAAAATGGAACACACGGCGGTTTATGAGACCGCGCACACAGCAAACTAAACTATTTAGTAATCGCTGTGTGCGCGGTCTCATAAAACACCGTGTGTTCTATTTTCCTGACTAAACTATTTAGTATTTCTGCGAACTAAAAAGTTTGCCGTGGGCACGAGCGCTTACTCATACTTCGAAAATTCATTAATTCCTACCAAATAATAGGTGGTACTGAACAAATTGTTGTTGTATTAAAAGGGCCCTTTTAAAGCGGCTCATACACAGGCCAACGGTTGAAAAATAATCGTTCGAAAAATTAAAAGTTGATCAATAATTGTCCTGTGTATGGCAAAGTTGTTGCGATTGAGCAACCGTTGGAAAATTTAACGTCGCCGTCAATTAAATTTTCAACCGTTAAACAATGGTTTTCACCTTCATGGCGCAGTTGAGCAATTGTTGTTGAACTTCTCATTGTGAATGAAGAACTCAGTGAGTGAGTTGCATGCAAATTTTGTACTCTACATCGTAGTCTGCTCTGCGAAATTTAAAGAGTGAATAACGCGCTGCCCCAATTGAATAGAAATTGTTATGTATGTGATGTAAAATAGTTAGGCAACAAATGCTCGACGAACTTGACCCGACCGTTGCTCAACCAGTACATTTCTAATCGATCGTTTTAGTTTGCGTCTTGGTTAATGGTGGGTTTTATTTGAGTGGATTTCTCACTCGCCTTGTGCGGCTTGAGGTGTTGCAACCCTCAGTATACCACCCTAGAACGCTTACTTCGCTCGCTCTATACTCTACGGAGGTAAACCCACTGATAGCCAAGACGCAAAAATAACGTCGATTAGGAATGTACCGCTCCACCGTTAGTTTGTGTATGAGCCACTTAACGACGAAAAGTTTGATATTAACCGCGTTCGTTTCACTGGATTTTGGTTTCAGACGGACCACGAGTGAAAAGAGCTCCCACAGATTTGCCACGGGCGAACTTAAACAGCCATCATACAGATACTTGCCACGTGGGGGGCGAATTGCGGACTCAGTATACATTTAGATAGAGACGAAACAAGTTGACGTTCAACCAATTCACTTTTAACTTTGATCCGATGAGATCCCATACGATTAAATTTTATGATAAAGGCGATTAAAACATTTTTCATACATCTACAGTGTTAAAAGTGGAATTATGTATATCGGTCAACTCCGGTTTTCCGGAGAATTTCCGTTACTTTTCGTTTCACAGGACACAATATTAACCTTAATTGTTAAACTATATAGTCACACTATGATAAAATCTGTCATAACCTATAAATGTCGTTTACAAAAAAAAATATAATATAATAATATTAAAACATCTACGTCTCAAAAATAATGGCAATTAAAAACTTTAGCTCTTGTTGAATCACTCGATATGGAAAAAAATGTTGTGTTCTTTTATTAAATATGTTAAAACGTAGCTCAACAAACGAAAATATTCCAAAAAGAAAGGTATTGGGTACGTTCTGCGTCAAATCACGGATTTCGGGGCGAACACTTGGGGGTGTGGCTTCACTGGATTTCACATTTGACAATTGGAGAACCAGTTTCAATTCAATTCCCCACATCCTGCCCGTAATGGTGACATGGCGTCATCGATTAAGAATGAAGTTTGTTTTACTACTCTGAAAAAGAAAAGAAAAAAGTATCGGTAGTATTTTCCTACCCCGGAGCGATTACTAAGTATTATTCAATCGCTAGCAAATTTAACATTGGAAGATCTAAAGTCAAAGGTAATTCTTACTGTTTGGCGCTTCGAAATCTAGTTTTAGCAAATACTATTTTCGCATGCGATAGAGAACTTATTAGACACAACTACGTATATTAATCATCATCATCGTGGCGCGACAGCCCGACGTCAAGCCTTGGTCGCCTGGATCGTTGTCCTCCAATTATCTCGGTCACGTGACCGCATCCTCCAATTTTGGAACCCCAGTCCGTCCGCATATACTGAGCTCTCCCAACGAGCTCTCGGTCGTCTTCGCAGTCTCGCTCCTTCGACTCGTTCTGCGTTCATTACTCTCTTTGGCATGCGATCATCGTCAATTTGTTGTACATGCCCTGCCCATTGAAGTCGTTGTAGTTGGATGATTTTCGAAACTACCAGCTCATCGTACAGTTCAAACGACTCATGATTGTACCGGATGCGCCATCCATCTCGATCGCAAACAGCCCCGAAAATGCGCCGCAGAACCTTACGTTGAAATGTGTCTAGCATGTTTCCGGAGGCTTGAGTTAGGGCCCGAGCGTATGCAGAAGTTCTTCTGCGTAGGTCAATCTTCGTGGCATGATGTCGTCGGCATACGTTGCTACGGATAATTGTGTCGACTTGATGAGTAGCGTCTTGCTGTTGTTCATATTCATAGCCCGAATAGCGTATTCCAGTGCTAGGTTGAAGAGCGTCAGTGCCAGTCCATTACCCTGTTTCAGACCAGTGCGTGGTTCAAATAAATCAGTAAGTCTATTATGGATGACCCGTGACCTGACCTGTGAGACGGAGTTGGTCATCGTCATCTTTGTCAGTCGCGCACGAATTTTGCAGGTATACCAAATTGCAGCGATGTTGTATAGTACACCATTAATATCATTAGATAAAGCGGTTATTTCATGGAAATTACGCATATAAGGCTGTTTTACATATTCGACCAACTACCCGCGTTAGACCAGCCATAAGACGGCGTATCAGACCACATAAAACCACTTAGTGAGCTGCTTAATGGATGGTCTGATATTTGGTATAATGTGTCGTCTAACGGCTGATTGGTATAACGTGTAAAAAGCCCCTAAAGTTTCCCTCTTATCAACGCGTTTTATTCGTGGCGGATTCGCAATTACTTTCACACTGTCGCGATTTTTTCGCTAGTGAAATTCATACAAAACTTCAGTGAAGTCTCATCAGTACTACAGTAGGGGCGACCGGTAGCGCAGTGTATTGAGGCATCAGTCTCATATTTGACTACCGTCGTTTCGGGTTCGAATCCCGTCCACGACGACGTTCGTGGCTATGGCTGTGCAGGAGTTGCATGCTGGCAACTGCATTCTCCGAAACCAGTTTATGTCGTCGAAACGTCAACTGGGCCACATAGAACAGTTGAAGTGCTATGCCCCACAAGGGGTTAGGGCAATTGAGAGAGAGATGTAAACAAATTTGGCAATTCGCAGTGAATAAATTGCATTGGTGTGAGACAAGCTTAAAATATACTAAATTAAGCTACTGTATGATATGCAACCCATTCTCGAAATCCGTAATTTAACCTTAATAAATTCCTTTCGATATTTCAGCGCGTTTTTGCTTCTTTTTCTTCTTAAGGAAGGTACTAACCTCCGTTTTTTTCGCGCGAAATCTCATACCGTCAAAAATCCGGTTCACATTTTTGCTTTTCTCGGTACTCAGCTCTTCGCACGAAAATCTCACACACAGACAAAAGTCTCCACACTGTTGTGGGCAATTTCCACGCGAAAACAATTACATACTATGTATTTCGTGTGGAAATGGGTCATTACGATGGCGATCGTGCTCTTTTGAGTGAGAAGGGGAAAGTCAACGCGGATATGTGCTGTGTCCTCAGAAGAGAGAGTTAGAAGGAAATAAAAAAGAGCGAGAGAAATAAAGTAATTCGGCACATGTGTGGAGGTAGGAAGGGGGATGGAAGTTTGACATCTCATGTGTCGGCTATATGGACCGGGCGGGTGTTCTGCGGTAGAGAAGCAAAATGGAATGTTATTGTGTGCGTTCAGAAGGAACTGAGCAACTTCCGCTCAGCGAACATGTTCAGAACGAGCGGGTTCAGAAGTGACTGAGCAACTTCCGCTCGGGTGATCATGATCAAATTTCACCGAGCAAGAAATATTTCTGCTCACTGATCAGTGCTCAGTGCTCAGGTTCTTCTTCTTCTTTTTCAACCTCACGCTCATGTTGCGAGTTTCCGAGTTTTGACAGTTATCAAATTGGTTGTTGTGTTTTCGCCGTTTTCGGCTTCTAGTTCTTTGGTTTTCGGGTGCTTCTGAATTTGTTTTCACGTTGTTCGTGATTTTTGTAATGGACAGCGTGGGATTCATGTATTTTCCACTTTTCGGCACTTGACGTCTAAAATTGTCATCGTCAGCTTTCAGCTGGTCGATTTATCAGCTGGTGAAGTAGCGTTCAGCAGGTGCAGACTCCAAACCGAGCAGCTCCGGAGCTGCTCGCGAGCAGTTGCAGAGCCGCTCGCGAGCGGTTTCTGCTCTTTTGCCACCTTCTGAACGCACTCATTGTTCACAAAGGAGCAGTATGAGGGGGAATGTGAGTTTGACATCTTATGTGCTTCCATATGGACTGAGCGGGTGTTGCGGGGAAGAGGGCATGTGTCTCTCTCTTTTTACTTTTTACTAGTTCGCATGTGGTGGAATTACGTCCAGAATTTAGTGTAGTACAGTGTATGGTGGCTTCATCTCCTATGTATCTCTGTGACTATGTCGAAGTTTCCACTGTCACTTTTTGCTCTCCCACGAAAAAGTGACAGTGGAAACTTCGTGCAAAAAAGGTTAGTACCAGCTTTATCTTATCTTATCTCTTAGGCGGCTATTACACTAGAAAAGTTCTTCGAAAATATCTTTTACAAACGATATTTGTAAAAGAACTTTTATAGTGTAATAGCCGCCTTAGCCATGAAATCTTATAGATTTTACGTCCTTTTATCATACTTCTGAAAGCCACCGCTTAAAACCCTATTGATCACGGCATCGCTGTTTTCGTCGATGCAGCGACCGTCAAGTGCTTCTTCCACCACGTACTCTTCTATCTTTATCTTGAATGTTTTTCTTGCTACTCGATGTCCTTTCATTCGCTCTACGTGCCCTGCCCACTGCAGTTTTCTTAACAGAATTGGAGATCTCTAGTTCGTCGTATTTGCACCTTTTTCGCCATTTGACTGTATCGCGAGTTGCTGCGATGATCAGTCGTGTCGCGTCTCCATTCGGAGGTATCGTCGAACATCTTTTTCGATGACTTCGTGAGGCTCACTGTTTTGCAGCCGTGCCATAACACGAGCTTGATTAAGTCTTGTAGGCTTGGGGCTTTGTCTTCCTGTGCGTAGCTACTTTTAAGAATAGGAAATACTGAGTAATAGCTGAGATTTGCAATCTCGAGTCTCTTGGTCAACAATTCGGATTTGTGTGGTATTTTTGTATACTATATATTGTATTGTATTATATTTGATATTTCAATTGCAGAGCTATTTAAATCATTAGAATCCCTCAAATTTCATTTAATAATTTGGTTATTTTGACATTCACTTGCGATAATCACATACACCATCCAACCGATCGTCAGAGTGACGGATCGCACGAAAATCGCACTAAAATGTATCGCAATAAAATAAAAATTAATCGGCTGATCGGTGCGATTTCCATATACACAGGCCGATATCGATATCGGCCGATCGATCGCTGCGTGTATTGCACGTTTAACTAGCTGCAGACCAACTTTTCTTTACTGTTTGACCGAGGGAAAGAAACTTTTCCTATGCAGTCCTCGATGAGATTGGACTCGAGCAATGCAACTCGAGGCTACCGATTTTATTAGCAATGAGAGGGTCTTGCCCACTGTCAAAGAAACTGTATTGATGAAGGCAGATGAAATTGCCATCTCCGTAAACCAACTAACCAGTTTCAACAGTAAGGTCTACCTTTATGAACAGGTCTGGGACACAGATTTAACACCTATTGTTAAAGCACAAGAGGACCGATGTATTGCAGTCAAGACCATCTAAATGACAAGCCCGGAATCAGGCAAAGTGAATAATGTAAGTAGGCCTATTTACTTTATTCCTATCTCTTACTAATTGCAGTAAGTAGAAAGGGACAGAAATATCATAAGTATGCCGTTTTCTCTCAAATCTCTCTGTGGTTTCAGGCTATGTATTAGAGATGGTTTTGGTCGCAGTGCTTGTGGATCTCTTGGACATACACGAGTATGTTAATTGTCTTGACCAGTCGAGGGGCATGGGCGCGTCAACATATCTAGCATTTCTATGTCTTGTTGACGTTTCAATAGCATATCTCCTTTTCGGAAGTGCAGTTGCTAGCATGCACCTCGTATCCGCGCCGTCTTTATACTCACAAGCTCGGAGCACTGTGAGAGTTCTATTAGTACTCAGGCAGTTTTTTGAACGTGTCGAGATTTGAACTCTGAGCTTTAGATTAGTATCGTAGAGCGGTGACCGAACGACCACGGCCACCGAGCGCGATAACATACACGAGTATACGAATCTAGAAAGATAAAGATGAAATCATATTATTTATAATATCTACAATATTTCTTACCTACATTTTTGATGATGATACTATGGAGAAAGGAAAACGATTGTGGTGGAAAATTCCGCATGAAAAGCTTGTTATTATCATTTAATATGAAATTTCATGTATTTTCATAAAACTGAACCAAAATTTGTTTCAATGACCGCGGATAGGTAAATTTAAGTTTTTGTCTAATAAGTTTAGGTCCTTCACTCCGTTTCTGGGGCCATTTGGTGATGTTTTGTGTGGGAGTTGGAGATCTTTAACTACGTTTTTCAGATATAGTGTTTAAGATTTGAGTCCTTCCGTTATTCAAAACACCCTCAGGTGTTCAATTTTGCGTCATAATCGTGTTCCGTCTCCTATGTTTTAAGGCCGCCATAAACGATCCGGAATTCCTCTCCGGAAAAACTTATCAGGCCTGTCCTTGAGAAACTCCGAATCGTGTATCTCGAAATTGCCCAGTTCAGGGGGCCTACAAACCGATCCGGAAAAACTAACCGGATTAAATTGTTGGAGGAGTTTATTTCAATGTATGTATGTAGGTACCAATGATCATGTCATTCGGAGTATTCGCCCTGAGAAGCTGGTTTTCAAAAGCCAATCAAATGGATAAGCGTCTGCCTTCCATCAACATTAAGAAAATCCACAGATTCATTCAATATTGAATATTCGGATACGAGGATCTTGTATCTGGAAGTACGGATACGTACCTGTCTTTTATCTGAAATTACGTACGTGCAAACATCTATGCGTTTAGTCAATTGAATTTTATTTTATTGTTCATTCGGCCGCCTGAACGCCAATCCGCTAGTCTTGAGGCCGCCTGAACCGGCCAAATTTCGACATGCACGATCCGGAATTCCTAAGGCCAGGCCTGATCAGTTTTTCCAGAGGAGTTCCGGATGGTCTGTACTGAAGGACATATTCAGACAATCTGGAAGGCCATGTATGATCAGTTTTTTCCGGAGAGGAATTTCGGATCGTCTGTGGCTAAGGCCTCCGGAAGGCCAGGTCTGATCAGTTTCTCCGGAGAGGAATTCCAGGTCGTCTATGGGGGCACAGCTTCCGCTCACAGGTCGGCTGTGTGTGTACGTATCATGTAGGAGATACCTAAAGCGAGGTCGGTTTCGAGCTCAAGTCGCAGAAGTTTCGACTCGACTTGTGTGCGAAAAAAAGAATATCGTCTTCGTCTCTATTACACGTCCAAGTCGATTAGAGTTCGAGTCGAGCCGACCTATGAGCGGAAGACGGAGGTGAAATGGCTTTTCTTTTCAATTGGCTTTATAGGTGGACAATGATTGATCTACAATCGCATACCAGCCTAAGTGACCACATATACGAGTATAATTTATATTTTGGTGGTTGTTGTTGGTATCGTAGCAATGTTGAATTCCAATATAAGTGTGTGTTACAAAATTTGTATGTTCGTGTCGATTTCCTCATGAACGAGTTGTAGAAATGCAGCAGCTTCAATAGGGTTGTCCCATCGCGCTCTGGGATGAGTTGTGTTGGAGCTTGCTGGGCAATTAAAAATATGCTCCACGTCGTGAGAGGACCTGTTGTATGCCGGGCAGGTGTTCTGGATGCAGTGGTCGATACGGGTCAAGTACGAGTTGAGGCGCGAGCACCAGCCTGAACGTAGTTGAGCATGCATGTTCCTCGTTGTTCAAGGCAATTTACGTTCATCTGGAGAGATGTCTACTGGTTGGGCCATAAGTACTGGATTGCTTTTGAGGCTCGTTATCGACGTAAGTACTTCCTCGTTGTGCAGCGTAGCAATGGCGGATTTGTATTTGGTGTTATCGAAGGGAACTCTCTTAAATCTTTGGACTTCCCTCTCAAGGTCCCTCTGATTTCGCCTGATGTGTCGTGGTGGGGGTTTGGTCTATAAGGGTAAAACTTAGATGATCTCTACGATAACAGCTGACTGGGTATTGTTTTAAAAGAAGGTTAATGTGACTTCTAACGGGAAGCGTCTTTGATTCCTGGTGGAGTTGATCTTGTTGTTACATCAAGATACGGCCTGTGTGCGAAGAGCCGCATTCTGACAGGACTGAATATTCTCCCAGTCTGTGCCACTCATGTTGTGTGTCTTAACAGAACCCGCGTAGTTAGCTACTGTTCTTCCAATTGCCTTGTACGTAACTAGTAAGGTATCTTTATCCTTACCCCAGGAACTATCTGCTAAGGCCTTATGGACTTTGTTCTTGTCGCTCATTTTATTATAAACTGTTGAAGCATGAGCCGAGGAGGTGGCCATGCTATCTACTGTAACTCCGAGAAGGGGGGGGGGATTAGTTGACCATCTACTGTTATGTCTAGCTGTATCTTCACTTCTTTTGTCCAGGTTGTGAATAGGGTAGCGGTGGACTTCAGAGCTGGCAACCTTTAATTCTTGCTGGTGAAAAAGGTATTGACATCGTTGAGATAGCTGTTTATCCTTTCTCACATTTGTGGAATGTTGTTTCCTGTAGCTAGGATAGAACAGTTGGCGTAACTGATTATCTGGATTCCGTGAGGCAGTGTGGGGAGCTCTGACATGTAGAGATTTAACAGAGTGAGTGATAAGACTCCACCCTGAGCTTGTTTAATTCTTCTAAGTTTTGATTTACAATCTCTACAGACAGAAGTAGGGAGTGGTTGACGGTATCAAAGGGTTTTGATAGCTGGTTCTGTGACACGGGCGAGCTTGGTTGAGACCGATGTGGATATATGATATAAATTTATCCAGGACCGGCGTGGTACTGTGCATCTTCCGGAAACCGTGTTGATGGTCAGCAAGTTGAATATGGGTTGTGAGTAAAGGAAGTAGTAATGCATCGAGTGTTTTTGCAACAGGAGACAGAATAGTGATAGAGCGGTAAGATTCACCTTGTGTGGGTTTTTATCCCAAGCTTCAGTAATGGTATCACAATTACCTTTATTCCAAGTCTCGGACGAAGAGGTGGAGAGGCTGATAGTCGCCGCTATGTGCTCAATTGCAGGCGAGACGAAATTTTTAAGCATGACCATCGGGATGCCGTCTGGTCCTAGTGCTTTAGAGCTATTTGCTTTTTGTGTTGCATTGGCAACTTCGACTGAAGAAAAGAGAAACGTGTCGTCACTGGAGCGGTTACAGATGGTTCTGCAAATTTTGCGTTTTAGTCTGTCGATGTTCAATCAACTGTTTATTGAAAATACTAGGGCAGTGTGTAGAGTTGTTTGCCATGGAGTTGCCGAACTGAATGGCAACTTCTTCTTTATGTTTTGATTGGTGAGCTGGACTATAGCTTACTAACGCCAGATGTAAGGTTGCAGTTGAGTAAGTGTGTACTCCATTACCGTCTCTTGTGGTCAGCTACCGGCTTCGAAATACCGAGGTTCAGTTCCTTGATTCTTGGATCATTGGGATTATTACTGTGAATACGATCGCGCTCATCTGCCAATCTAGCTACTGAAGTGGGAAAATTGGGTTGTATTGAAGGTATACGCCCAGCAGGAATAAATCTTGCCGCCGATTTTGTAATGATTTGCCTTATATTTCGTTCGGTTACGCGGGCGTATATAGAGGTGTAGGTATGACAAGAAAAGACCCACTGGTGTACTGTTTGAAGCCGTTCCAACCGGCTTTGTTATAATTTATAAAAGTACGACGTTCATTGCGCAGGTCGTTAGGTGGTTTGTTGATCCTGATGATAATTAGTAGATAGCGTGAGAACTGTTTCCCACTGAGCCTCATTGATGAGACCTGCCCTTGCGGTTGAGATGTCAGGGCAACTAGAGCAAGTTCCTGCAATGTGAGTGGGTGTATCATTGTTTAAAGGACAAAATTCCGAGGCATCTACTTGTTCTGCTATGGAAACTCCTCTGGCATAATTACCAATGCTGAAGTCCCATAATTCATGGTGAGCGTTGTGTCCCCAAGCAGGAGGCGGTATTGGCCAGTAAGGAATGGACTCATATTAGCATTGTATCCTGAGGGACAACTAGTGGCCGTAGGAGTTGAGGGACGAGTTAGCGTTTAATTTGGTCTCCTGTATAGTAGCAATTAATTTGCGATGCTTGCTCATAAACGCAGCAAGTTCCGCACTTTTATGCTGCAGCCCATTGATGTTGAGTTGTAGATCTGCTAAGGTGTTCAGATTAACGTGGCACAGATTTTAATTTATGCTGCCCGGTGGTCTTACCGTGGAACTGTTTGCTGGTGTTACTGCGGACAGCTTAGAGCTCTTCTGTGCCCTGACTGGTAACACGTTAGGAGTGTTTGCCGAGGAAAATGTTTGTTGTTTCTTTTGTTGTTGTTTTTACATCGATCAGCTGTGAATGATAAGTCCCATTATTTGTGATGAGTTAGACCAGAGTGGCTCTTTAGATGGCACCACTTATCGCAGACATCTTACAGAAGTTATATTTGGGTGCAGGCCGCAGGGTCTTATTGCAGACGCAGCAAATCTATGGATCGGGGTTGGGGTCGATGCCGGTGCGGTTGAGGAGGATCGAGAGCAGTTGTGCCGAAATGTGTTGCTCCCCGAATCCATAAAAAACGAGCACGTACAAAATGTAACACACACAAATACTTTCCTTCTATATTCCGGTGCGTCGAACCGGCTGCCGTAAGAACGAAATTTTTGTAGTGGTAGACAGTGCTAGAAATTGCCATCTATTGGAAACAAGTCGAGATATCAATAGTTTTACTATAAATTCAGGAGTTTTGTAGTGTTATTAAGGTAGTGTATAACCAGTAACCTTAATAAAACTCAGGAGGGAAGTCGGTGTTGGCTTTGCATCCGAATTTCCTCCTTTCGAGATAGGCATGTCAGTTTAGAAGATATTTCACCCGAAGAAGAAATAAAAAGAGTACTTCCTTTACGCTTAGTTCTCTGATACGTATGGCCTCAGTAGTTAAATTTCAAAAAATTCCACAAATATACAATTCCTTATTTTAAAGATGTCATCTATTTTTCAATGTATCTAGGTATACTTATGAGATATAAAAACTTATATTTTGGCTTATCAAATTAGGAAAATTGAATAGCGGAAAAAAATTGTTTCGCCTCTATTTTTCCTCTCTAATTCCTCTAGAAGCAATAACAGGATTGAATCGAAATTTGAAAATTTACCAACTCGCCGTCAAAATGCTTTACAAACGGATATGAATTTATTACAAGTACATTTGTTTGAAGTGTGTGATAGATTTCACGCAAAAGCACTCTGTGTAGTGCTGAAATGAAATAATTAAAAAATAATACTAATACTAGATTTGCTGAGCATTTTGGATTAGAAACGGACTACTTTTTAGCAAACATATATAGGGGCCTATCACGTAATTCGATTCGAATCGAAATGCGTTCGAAAGGATGAAAATGGTACCATGTAATTCGAAATCGAATTTCCCAATTTTCGAGAGAAATTCGATTCCAATCGACTTACATGGTAGGACTTCAGTATTTCTTCAATAAGTAACGACTTAAAAAATTAAAATACCATGTTAATAATATACGGTATGTACTAGAATTATTTATAATTTTATTAGTTTCATATAGTACAGACGCACGTTTGCGAACGCTTAAATATAATAAAATTGATCTAACCTATTTAAAATAACCTTGATGTTAACATTCGCGGGTAGAGTCCCTGCATTGATATGGATGACTTCATCTCTGATTCCTAATTTATCTATAAATATATGAAATTGTAGAATATTGATTAAATCTCAGCTCACCGTTTGACAACACGACATATAGGTAGAAGAATGAAACACTTTTATCAACTTGTCCCATTCCAAAACGAAAATAATATTGAAAAAAGTCAGTTCCCAAAATAACCAAATATGAAATTAAAGAATTCGATCAAGATTTTCAAATAAGAATTGAAACGGGAAATACAATAAATTGCAATTAATGGCATTATGTGCGAATGAATGTTGAATTCAACTCCAATTACACCTAAAAAAAATATACGTACATCATGTACGTACATCACATTGAATCCTAAATACGAGTAGGTACACATACATAATCCCATTTATTTATAAATACCCGCTTATAAATATTCTCATCATTACTCTAGAATAAGTCTTAGCCTAGAATGTTACATGTAAAGTAAGTAAACTTTTAATCAAGTTTAAAATGGGAGTAAAATGTAAAATTAAAAAATGTTAGACAAAAAAAAACACAAAATTACAACATGTTGTTTAATCGTTTCAATTCAATTTTTTTCATTTTCGTGTGAATATTAATGTCTATAGTTGAAATTATACAGCAAACATAATAAAAAGATGTAGTGAGAAGGAGAATTTGTTGGGGAAAAAAGAGAATTTAGGCAGATAGAAATTTGTGTAAATTATGAAGGATACAAAGAATATATGAGATTTTACGAAAAAATGGCTTTTATTTGACATTTCGTTAGAAAATGATCTGAGTTTATGTATTGCGGTATTGCGTTGCGCGAAACGAAAAGTCATCATCATCGAGGCGCGACAGCCCGACGTCAGGCCTTGGCCACCTGGATCCTTGTCCTCCAATTATCTCGGTCACGTGACCGTGTCCTCCAATCTTGGAAGCAAAGTAGCTGCGCGGCGTCCATATATACTGAGCTCCTAACAAGATCTCGGTCGTCTAATTAGTCTCGCTCCGTCAACTCGTTTTGCATTCATCACTCTCTTTGGCATGCGATCATCTTCCATTCGTTGGACAAGCCCTGCCCATTGAAGTCGTTGTAGTTTGACGATTTTCGAGACTTCCAGCTTATCGTACAGTTCATACAACTCATGGTTGTATCGGATGCGCCATCCATCTCGATCGCAAACAGCCCCGAAAATTCGCTGTAGAACCTTACCTTCAAATGTGTCTAGCATGTTTCCGGAGGCTTGAGTTAGGGCCGTAGCATAGCACCAGTCGTATAATGGTTTGTACACGCGGAATTTCGTGTTTCTGTGCACATCCTTCGATTTAATTATGGGGAGAACCGAGAAAAAAGCTAACTGTATCCTTGATACATATCGCTTGATTTCGTCAGTTTCGTTGGCGTCTCTTGATAAGTTGCAACCCAGGTATATGAAGTCGCTCATGAGCTCGATGTTGAGGTCACCCACATTAATGCTCGATTATGAAGGTGTCCTTGACGTCGATTGCATCATTAGTTTAATTTTACTCTCGTTGGTACGTAGTCCAACTTTTTTTGCAGCGGTATCGAGCGTATGCAGAAGTTCTTCTGCGTCGACCAATCTTCGGGACATGATGTTGATGTCGTCGGCGTACGCTGCTAATTGTGTAGACTTGATGAGTAGCGTTTCGCTGTTGTCCATATTCATAGCCCGAATAGCCTATTCCAATGCTAGATTGAAGTGCGTCGTGCCAGTCCATCGCCCTGTTTCAAACCAGTGCGTGTTTCAAATAAAATAGATCAGTAAGTCTATTCTGGATCCTGACTTGTGCGGCGGAGTTAGTCATCGTCATCTTTGTCAGTCGCACTAATTTGGTCGGTATACCAAATTGCAGGATGATCTTGTACAGTACTCCACGATCGATACTGTCGTATGCCTGCTTGAAGTCGACAAAGATTTGGTATACGTTTACGTTGTATTCCCAGCACTTCTGGAGTATCAGTTTGACCCTAGAATCGCAAGAGATCTTCCACCACTCTTACGAAGGCTAATAATAATAAGTCTTTAGTAGGGGATTTCCGGATATCAGCAGAGTTTGTGACTAGTAACGCTGACCTAGCCCGCGCAATCGCTGGGCATTCACATAAAAGGTGATATGTGGTCTCAATGTCCTCCAGACAAAGACGACACTCCGTTTCTCTGGATAAGCCCATCTTGTTTAAATTAGATCTAACCCAGTGATGGCCTGATAGGTAGCCAACAACTAACCTCAGATCAGCTCTACTCATGTGGGTAGTATCCCCATAGTCGAAGGGTCTCATTAACGCCTTTGATTGCCTCAGCCCTGCAAGGTCATCCCAGTAGCGCTGTCGTAGCCTGTCAGACCATTCCCTTATGATAGTCCTGGCCGAAGCCAGGCCAAGGCAACAGTAAGGTTCCGGTCCTATAAAATTAGACGTTGAGCCTTGCCTGGCAAGTTCATCCGCCAATTCATTGCCTTCAATGCCTTGATGATTTGGCACCCAATATAAAAAGACTTGGTTGTCAGTCGCCAGACTATGGCTGCCTGACTATCTGTGCAGATAGCAATGTGAGCGCCTCTTAGTTTTTTTCCTGGCGCAGACCTCTATGGCATGGATCTCGGCTTGAAAAACGCTGGGCCACGCACCCATAGCGATTGAAATCCTGGTATTGGGCCCACAGACACCAACACCAACTCCCTGTACAGTCTTAGATCCATCAGTGTACCACGTGATAAATATAGTGTCTGCAAAGGGGTTGCCATTATCCCATACTGTGCGGTCTGGGATGAGGGCTAAGAATTTATTGCCAAAACATAACTTCGTGGTCATGTAATCTGATCTTAGGCAGATCTGCATGCCAGGAATTTGATTCAGAATGCTCATGTGACCATTGTCACTAATACAAACTTCAGAAGATAGTTGTATCCTAAGAGCATTTAGAGCAGCTGTTTCTTTAATGAAGAAGTTTGACCGTAAAGAGCTGACCGGTTGTGAAGCGACCAGGTCTGAAACCGCTTTGATATTCGCAAATGATTCGTTCTGCGTTCGGTTTTATTCTATTTTCCAGAATTTTCGTCAAAATTTTATAGGACGTACAAATTAGTGATATGCCCCTTTTTGTGGATTGGACAGATGATGCTTCTGCGCCAATCGTCTGGGATCTCCTCGTCCTCCCATACTCGCAGGAGTAATTGGTGTATGGCATCAACTAGACTCGTTTCACCGAATTTTAGCAGTTCAGCTGGAATCTCGTCAGCGCCCGGCGCTTTATTTCGACTTCGTCTACTGTCGGGGGTTGTATGGGTGGGCCTAAATCAGCAATATCGTCGAGAGCTTCCTGTGTGGGGATGTTAGATTGTAGGTTCAGAAGCTCTTCAAAATAAGAGGCCCATCGTTTGTTAATGCTATCGGTGTCGCTGACGATGTTTCCATCCGTGTCCTTACAAAGGCTAATCCTGGGTTGGTAGCAGTTCTTAATTGTATTTACTAGTCTGTACGCTTGTCTGGTGTTCCTATTAGCTAAGTTTTCGTTTATATTCAGCAACTGCTCCTCAAAGTATTTTCTTTTCTTACGCCTAATCATTCTATTCGATATTCGCCGTAGCTCGTCATATTTTTCTCTTCTGGCTCTGATTCCTCGTTGAACCCATTGTCTGTAGGCCTCGTTTTTTTTGCATTTTTCGTCAAACCAGTCATTTCGCGCTCGCCGGGCTTTATATCCCACGACCTTCTGTGCGACATCTCTGATGGTACCCTTGAGCTCTTCCCAGAACCCATGGACGGTTGTGTTGCTGATGTTGTGTAGCATAGGTGATAGTCTTTCCTCAAGGGCGGTAGTATACGCCACCGCCGTAGCATCGTTCTGAAGCTTATCAACCGCAAAGATTTTGGAAGGGTTGATTCTCGATTGGTGCACTGAGGAAATTCTGTAGGTCGACTTCACCAAGTGATGATCTGAGTCGCAGTTTGCTCCTCGATAGGAGCGGATATCCATTACACTAGACGCCCATCTCTTGCAAATGAGGACGTGATCAATTTGGTTGACGATATGTGCGTCTGGAGATTTCAAGGTCTGCTTATGCATGCGTCGATGCGGGAAACACGTAGAGCTTACGACTAGATTCCTACTGCAGGCGAAGTCGATCAGTCGCTGGCCGTTGTCGGTACATTCTTCATGAAGACTGTGGCCTCCAGTGGTCCTCCGGTGCCAACTTTCATTTCCGACTTTCGCGTTAAAGTCTCCCAGCAGCATTTTGACGTCGTTTGTTGGAAGTGAGTCGAAGAGAGTCTCAAGGCGGGCGTAGAACTCGTCTTTTACTGCGTCTTCTTTAACTTCAGTGGGGGCGTGCACATTGATGAGCCAGAGATTGAAGAATCGAGTCTTAATGCGAATCGCATATAGCCGTTCCTTTATGGGTTTGAAGTCAGTAATGTGCGTTTTGAGGTGATTGTTCACTATAAATGCTACTCCAAACTCCTTGCGGCCCGATGGTTTGCCACTTGTACAAATTGTGTGCGATTTCTTGTCATTGATCTCGCTGCCAAGCCAATTTGTTTCCTGGACTGCAGTAATGCTCAGTTTGTACTTTTCTGCCTGTTGAAGGCGGGCCTTCTCGGCCCCTTGGTTTGTTCAGGGAGCTTACATTCCAGGATCCGAAAAAATATTCTGTTAGTCGTTTGCGTGGTCGTCGTTGTTGATCCGTCCAATCCGAGGCTTTTGTTCCAGGTTTCTTGACGTGGAGTGTTTTTTTTACAATTACGAGTTGTCAGCACATCCCTTAACCCCATTCAGGGGATGGCCTCGGAAGATAGCTGCTTCGGATGGTTTAATAAACGTGCTGGAGTTCATACAACTAAGTGGCAGGTCCAACTACGCAAGTCATTGCATCCTACAAGTACTAAACCTTAGACGGTTAGGTGTTGGTCAGCCATTCAGGCTACAGCTATCTGCCTTTTTCCAAACTGTCTTATCGCTAAGACTTGGCCGTCAGCAGTTAGAAATACTGCCGTTACCAGGGGGCGCCCACGTGGAGGACTATAGAAAAGTTTTTTTCTCCGCCACGAAAAGTGCATCATCGAAATCTATTTCGTTCCAGCGTCGTCACTGTAATACGCCTGATGTTTGGTAGACGTCGTAAACATATGTTGACGTTGACACTAAACATTTGGTTTATTACTCGACGTGAAATTTGAATTACGTTACGTAACATAAAAATGTAGTTTTCCGTCAACACAATATAGAAGGTTGAACTTTCCGTTCTCGTTTGCAATGTGTACTGCAGCTTGTAAAGTTGCGAAATGGAATTCGCCGCAAAACAGTGCCATCTATTGGATACTTGAAATGTCATCAATTCCGCCTATGAACACAGTAGTATAGTAGAGCGAAACGAAAATTTTCCTTGACAAAATTTAAGTTCATTTTGTATGTATAGGACTGAATCGACGAAGGACCGGTGTACATACAAACAAACTCATTCCAGATTTCGGGGTATGGATTAAACGGAAACACGGTGAAGTAAACTAGTACCTTACATAGTTTCTCACTGCACATGGAGGGTGAGATAGTTGCATAGATTTCGACTAGATGGATTTCCCGAGTGTCCCACTTGTACGGGGGTCGATAAAGATGCGAAACATGTGCTTTTTTATTACCGAAAATTTGCGGAAAAGCGTGCAGCATTTGAGGAATTCATGGGCGTTACTATTAGCAGAAAGAGGGGTAAACGCAACTATACACATGTTAAACACCCCCCTCTCCCCTAAACCACTTGCTGGTGCGCATCAAGTGGAAGTCCTTTACGAGGTTTGGATTTGCCCATAAAAAATATGCCTGTTTATGGGCAACTCCGAACCATCGTAAGACCCGGCATAGACTGCGATCCGTTGTCAGATCGATCCAACGATGGATGCATACCTCACTTTTTGACTATTATCGTTTTTAAGTACAAAATATAAACACATCATTAAATGTCAAAGTTTTGAATTGAATACAAGGTCATTCATTGAATTTATCTATTAGTTCAAGAAAATCTGCAAACGTTAGAGTATAATAAATATTTTGTTATCAATGTGTATTGAATTGAAAATAAGCCAATAATACACATTGTCAACATATTTACCAGAATGTTGAATCATTTTCTTTTTGTAAATAAAATCATTGTTTCTATTATTAGTTTTTTTTTTATCAAGCTCATCGAAACGACGAATTTTATATTGTGTATCTAATTTAATTAAAATTCAAGTGAACAAGTTAATAATTAATAAATAAACAATTTCAAATGACTAGCAGAATGAGAAATTGTCTAAATTTAGAAATAAGTACGTAGTAAGTGGAAAATATTGCTGTGATTAGGCCAGAAAAAGGAAGCATAATGACATATTTTATATGAGTAGAGAAGTTTCAGTAGCCAGACGTCTATTGTAACGGACGGGTTGGTGGGCATCCGAAAATGCCCTTTCGGACTCTCTCTCTCTTTCAATTGCCCTAACCCCTTGTGGGGCATAGCGCGTCAACTGTTTCATGTGGCCCAGTTGACGTTTCGTTGGCATAAACTGGTTTCGGAGAATTCAGTTGCCAGGATGCACCTCCTGCACATCCATGGCCACGAACGTCGTCGTGGACGGAATTCGAACCCGAAACGCCGGTAGTCAAACATGAGATTGATGCCTCAACACACAGCGCTACCGGTCGCTTCTAATGTATTGTAGCATAATGACCGTGGAAGTCGGGCCGTGCCTACTGACAAAGAAACAGGCCCCTCAACGAGCTAAGCAGACGTGGGTGGGGTTTCCGCCGCTCGTTGCCCCTGTCCTTGACGTATTAACAAAGATTCATAGGACCGGGGATGACAACACAAACAGGGAAGCAAAAATGGGGAATAAAATTTTCCGAATTGTTCGCGATTGTCTAAATACAAAATCCTCGATTTGTCTATAGACAATCGCACGATTTTGTCTATGAGTGTAGACAAGGGTAACAAACGACGTCAAACTGCTACTGGAAGACTTCAATGCGAAAGTCGGAAATGAGAGTTGGCACCGGGGGACCACTGGAGGCCACAGTCTCCATGAAAAAGATACAAAGTATCTACACTGCATGCAGATACATCGGAACATGGATATGTCTATGACTACCGACTGCGTGGAACCTGTTGTGTTGAAGATATCGACGTAAGTTTTGTAAAGATCCCAGTATAGTTATACTGGATGAAATCATTCGAAACAACACGTCCCACGCTTACGGTAGGCATAAGACATATCCATCTACCCATGTATCTGGTGGCAGTGTAGATACTCGTCATAAATTCTGCTTTGCTTTGTCCTGTCCGCTTGGGCTCTTTTCTCTCGCGGGATCGTTTCGTTTTCGTTTGCATCGCGTGTGTGCAATATTCACCTCCTATCGTGCACCCTGTTCCATCTACATGTTCCATCTACCCGTTTGGTACAGTTTGCAGACTGCAGCCTATCGACATTTCTCTGAGTACGTTTCTGCTAATCGCAATCACGCTTCCCACCATCTTTTCCCAATCGGACGTGTATTGTGTTTGTATATCTATTGCAAAATCGCTCCCACACTATCCGCCTCATCCCGCCCCTTTAATCAACAGTCCGGGTCCGGCACACACAATCCGTTTCTCAAGTAACGCGTGCGACTCTATGCGATTGTGTCCGGCAAACAGAAAGGGAAACTAACAAAAGTAAACAAAACATTCCAACACACGCACAAAGAGAATGCACAAGATAAATTTTGGAATTTTTGCAAATCTTTTTGATCTTCTGCAGACCTCTGAATCTATTTTACATCATGTCACGATGAGCTGCCCGGAACTATAACATCCTGCGACGAATATTTCTCTATTTCGGGGCTTGGGAGATTTTAACTCGCGCAGTACGAATCCGCCATTTGGTTTTATGATATGTTTATTGCATGTGTGGTGGGGGCGGGGGCCCACATTGTGGGCCAGTCAGACCTCAAATCGCCGCCATTGCAAATGCACAACCATTTGGATAGAATGAACTTCATCCGCGATGGCTCTCGCTCTCTATCTTCGGGGGGCGGGAACTGTGTAATGTACACACTCTCAAATTGCGTCTGCGCATGTCCAAATGTTAGTCGAACTGACTACTTGCTACTTTTGCTGGGACCCTAGTGATTCAGATAGTACAACACGGGCTATTTTATTAAATGATGAAAGGAATTGGCGGAAATTGAAGGTCGTTGAAAGTTCGCCCGTTCACCCGTTCACCCGTGCACTATGTTATTTCTTGCCGTCCACAACGTCAACCTTTATCGCTATCAAATCAACATCCCAACATGTACACACAGGATCCCCGCAAGCGCACCGCCCGCGCGGACCAACAAGCAACAGCCATGCACAATGACCACTTCACTCAAACGACATGCACAACCAGAAAAGAAAAATTTTCAATGGACTTGTTTCCTCTTCTGACCCCCGAGTAGAAAAACAGACCTTTCGTGTGACGAACAGATTTTTAGGATGACCCCCAGCTATAAGATATATCCATGTCAAAATGTACCGACAACGGCCAGCGACTTATTGACTTCGCCTGCAGCAGGAATCTGGTCGTAAGCTCTAGGTGTTTTCCACATCGACGCATTCACAAGCAGACCTGGAAGTCTCCAGACGCACATACCGTCAACCAAATTGATCACGTCCTCATTTGCAGGAGATGGGCGTCTAGTATGATGGATGTTCCTATCGAGGAACAAACTGCTACTCAGATCATCACTTGGTGGAGACGACCTACAGATGCAGAATTTCCTCAGTACACCAATCGAGAATCAGCCCTCCCAAAATCTTTGCGGTTAATAAGCTTCAGAGCGATACAACGGCGGTGGCGTATACTACCACCGCCATCTTAACTCTCAGGCCGGAGTGTCAAAGCAATGACGTCATGACAAGCAGTGAACCATATGTAAACAAAGTGAAGAACGCGTGCAGTCGACCTCTTGAAATTTGGCGATTTTCGTGCGTAAAAGTGATTTAAGTGTCGCGATTTTAAGTGAAGTTGAAAGTAGTGCTTGTCACTGATATTTGGAAGTGAAAAAAAACGCAAGGTGCCGCGAACTTCCGACCAAAATGAACTGCTCGAAAGTGCGCGAGACATGAGTGTGGTTATGAAAGTGTGACACGGGAAATTTCGCATTTTCCGTTTATTTTCCGGCAATTCGGCAAGTGTGAATGGTACAGCACTACCCTGGGACGAATCCTCGGGCCGGTGAGTTTAGCGGAAACTCCCGGAAGTGCCCCAAAAAGTGAATTCAAAGTGGTTGTCAAATGACAACATTACAGGTGATTTCCGGCCTTTTCATCGGAATTCATAGGGTAATTATACGTTTTTTGTTGTGTAAAATTTTTAGTGAATTGATGCGCCCCAAAATACGGGTCTTAAACGCGTTGTTGACGAGCCAGACGAAAGTTTCACTGCAGCTGACAGGACTAGATGCCTAGCAGTGAAACTTTCGTCCGGTTCGTCAACATCGTGGTCAAAATCCACACTTTGGGGCGCATCAATCCACTTAAATTCTACCACAACAAAAAACGCATACTTACCCTATGAATTCCGATGAAAAGGCCGGAAATCACCTGTAATGTTGTCATTTGACAACCACTTTGAATTCACTTTTTGGGGCACTTCCGGGAGTTTCCGCTAAACTCACCGGCCTGAGGATCCGTCCCAGGGTAGTGCTGTACCATTCACACTTGCCGAATTGCCGGAAAATAAACGAAAAATGCGAAATTTCCCGTGTCGCACTTTCCTAACCTCGCACTTTTCAATACACCATTTTACTCGATATTTCCCGGCACTTCACGTTTTTTTTCACTTTCACACGGCACTGATAGCCACTTCTTTTAGTTACACTTAAAATTCCGGCACTAAACTCACTTTTACACACAATTATCGCGATATTTTACCGGGCGACCGCACGCGTTCACACTTCGTTGACTGCTTGTCATGTCGTTAGTGCTTTGACAATCAGCTGACACTCCGGCCTGAGAGTAAAGATGGCAGTGATACTACCACCCTTGAGGAAAGACTATGGCCAATGCCATCTATACAGACAGGCCTGCGCTCAGCTGATCGCGTACGTCATTATTTCCTTCGCCAAGGCAGTGACTGCACACGACGATGTCCCCGGCACGACATATCTTTACAATTGGAATTGAGCCAGACGGCATTTTAGTCCTCTAAAAACACACTTTCTGGACACTTACACCAATTTGGTCGAAGCTGCAGCCCCGGGGATCAGTCGCAGAGCATCGTGGAACAGTTCACACTTGAAAAAATACAGCTTTTGACCGCACGACACACTTTCATCGCGCACGCGTTTGTTTTCCCGGACCACTAGATGAAATTTTACTAACAAATAAACACTGAACGCGGAAAACGAAAACTAAACACGAAACGCACAAATACCGGGGACTCGCCGCCATCCGTCGCCGACCACTGGATTTGGATGCAATGGCGTCATCACAGGAAATAATTGCGTAATTTAGCCGTCAAAACCAGCTGAGCGCAGGCTTGTATATTTAGATGGCGCTGCTATGGCCTATGCTACACAATATCAGCAACACAGGCGTCCATGGGTTCTGGGAAGAACTCAAGGGTACTATCAAAGATGTCGCAGAGAAGGTCGTGGAATATAAAGCCTGGTGAGCGCGAAATGACTGGTTCGCCGAAGAATGCAAAAATTCATTTCACGCGAAAAACGAGGTCTATAGATAATGGATTCAACGAGGAACCAGAGCCAGAAGAGAAAAATATGACGAGCTACATCGAATATCGAATAGAATAATTAGATGTGAGAAACGTACATACTTTGCTGAATTGAATTTGCTGAATATTTTCAAAAACTTAGCTAATAGGAACACCACACAAGCGTACAACCTAGTAAATACAATTAAGAACGGCTATCAACCCAGGACTAGCCTTTGTAAGGACAAGGATGGAAACATCATCTGCGACACCGATAGCATTAACAAACGATGGGCCTCTTATTTTGAATAGCTTCAGAATCTACCATCTAACATCCCCACACAAGAAGCTCTTGACGATATTGTTGATCTAGGTCCACCCATACAACCCCCGAGAATAGAGGAAGTTGATCTCGCGTTGCGGTCACTAAAATGAAATAATGCGCCGGGCCCTGACGAAATTCCAGCTGAACTGCTAAAATTCGGTGGAACGCGTCTAGTTAATGCCATACATCAATTACTCGTGCGAATATGGGATTACGAAGTGATCCCAGACGATTGGCGCAGAAGCATCATCTGTCCAATTCACAAAAAGGGAGATAAACTGCGGTGTGAGAATTACTGGGGCATATCACTAAAGTCACATAAAATATTGACGAAAATTCTGGAAAATAGAATAAAACCGTACGCAGAATAAATCATTGGCGAATATCAAAGCAGTTTCAGACCTGGTTGCTAAACAACCGATCAGCTCTTTACGGTCAAACTGATACTTGAGAAGAGCTGGGAGTTTAACGTAGACGTATACCATATCGTTGACGACTTTAAGCAGGCATATGACAGTATCGATCTGTAGAGCATCATGCTGCAATTGGTGTACCAGCAACATTAGTGCGACTGACAAAGATGACGATGACCAGCTCCGTCTCACAGGTCAGGATCCATAATCTATCTGATCTGATTGATTTGAAACACGCACTGGTCTGAAACAGGGCGATGGATTAGCGCCGACGCTCTTCAACCTAGCACTGGAATATGCTATTCGGGCTATGAATATGAACACTAGCGAAACGCTACTCACCAAGTCGACATAATTAGCAGCGTACGCCGACGACATCAACATCATGGCCCAAAGATTGACCCACGCAGAAGAGCTTCTGAATACACTCAACACCGCTGCAAAACAAGTTGGACACGTATCAACGAGGGTAAAACTAAAATGCAATCGACGACAAGGATACCAGCACAATTGAGCATCAATGTGGGGGACCTCAACATCGAGCTCCTGAACGACTTCATATACCTGGGTTGAAGCTTGTCAAAGGACGCCAATGAAACTGACGAAATCACGACGGATAAAGCTAGCTAATAATAAGAAATCGGAGCATGTGCACAGAAACACGAAACTCCGCGTGTACAAAACCATCATACGACCAGTGCTATGCTATGGCTGTGAAACATGGACCCTAGCTCAAGCCTCCGGAAAAATTCTAGTCACATTCGAACGCAAGGTTCTGCGGCGAATTTTCGGAGCCGTTTGCGATCGAGATGGATAGCGCATCCGGTACAACAATGAGTTGTATGAACTGTACGATAAGCTGGAAGTTTCAAAAATCGTCAGACTACAACGACTTCAATGGACAGAGCATGTACAACGAATGGACGATGATCGCATGCCAAAGAGAGTAAAGAACGGACGACGAGTCGACGGAGCGTGACTGCGAGGACTACAGGGAGCTCGTCGGGAAAGCGGACGCCGAGCAACTACTGGGCTTCCAAGATTGGACGATGTGGTCACGTGACCGAGATAATTGGAGGACAAAAGTCTATGCGGACAAGGCCTGATGTAGGGCTGCCGCACCACGATGATGATGTTGAGACCATCCCTTGAATCTGGCCAAAAACAAAAAAGCTTTGAGACACAAATTGTTGTAATCCTTATTCCTACCACATTTCGTTTCTGTTAAGGCGGACGGAAATATCTCCGATTTTACAGGGGTTTTTTTTTATCTACAAAACACTAAATAGTATCACTATGAATAAAAGATTAGAATCTGTTCCTTATACTGCGAGTGTATAAGAAACAGATTCTAATCTTTTATTCATTTGATAAACTGTGAGAAATATGGACAATAAATTCAATTAGCATCACTATGCCTTAAGTTAACAAACAAAGACTTTTTAAACAACATTTAATTATCTATAAATTGAGACTAAATAGAAACTTGTAGCTATTACGAGTGTACTTACCGAGATAAAGCTATTATGGTTGAAATCGCTTTCATACATTTCATTCCTTTTTGCTTACAACTACACTAAAAATGGGTCGATTTGTAAAATACTGGGCACGTTAGACTTGAAATCAAATTATTTTCAACTTTTTTTAAAAGTTTTTTAATTTTTAGCATCCGTTTCCAAGATCTGTGAGCTCGTTAATGGGTAAAGTGTGATTTTGCTCCTAAGTCGCAAAAATTGATGTTTTTTAACCATCGATTTTGACTGTACTACTGCACCGAATTTCAACTTTGAGCAGTGCGTTGGATGCAGAATTGAACGCTTTTTAATTTACATCCTAATTCATTTGCCAATCCAGTGCACAGTTTAGAAGTTATAAGGAAAACCATAAAAAAGGGCTCAAATTTCTGGGTTTTACAGCCGCTCTGCCGCGGATTCTTAGATTGAAGGTATGGGTCCCACCAACATTCGTACCAAATGGAATCTCTCTATCATATTTTGCAAGGGTGCGTCCATATTTGTCGCTTACCGTCCCAACCACCTATCATGAAATTCGATTCGAATAGAATCGCTTTCGATAGGATGAAAATGGAACCATGTAACTCGAAAAGGAGTTTCTCCATTTCAGTAATCATCGTGGAGTATTCGATACGAAATTTTTCATTGATGATTTTTGAAATTGGGAAACTGGTTTTCGAGTTACATGGTTCAATTTTCATCCTTTCGAAAGCAATTCGATTTGAATCGGATTACATAATAGGACCCCAGGTCCTGTTTGCCAGATGCATCCGTCGTTTGATTTCGTTTGTTTCGCTGGCCCCAGGTTTGCTCCAGCTATTTGAAGTTGTCAAGAATTCGATGTTTGTTCCCCCTTGTTGAAGATCGGTTGTCCTAACGTCCTTGTTCGCAACATTATTTTCGATATGTCTCCGTTAATTTCTATTGTAGTCGTATCACGATTATGTAGGAAAGTTTGAAAACATGGTGTTAATGTCTGTCTGAAGTGGCTATTTCGGGCACCATGAAATAAGCCATTTGGAAATAAGGCATTAATGAATAATTTCGGTTGAAACTGAAAGTAGCCATGCATAGTTTCTTTCGGTTTCACACTCAATGCTTAATTTCGTTTAAAACGAAGGTAAGTATGTACATGGCTATTTTCGCTTTCCTTCGCATACCTTATTTCGGTTTGAAATTGTGAATAGCCAGAAAAAAAAATACTGGATGCAGATATGCTAGAACGAAACGGCTGCAGGTACATGTACAAAGAGTGAAAGGGGCAAAACATGAACGCTCGCTTCGCTCGCTCTGGGTACAACAGTCCCTTGTGTGGGCTCCGCTCGCTACGCTCGCTCCGCGCTTAAGGGATCATAACCCTCAGTACCGCACATACAAAAACGCTCACTTCGCTCGCTCTGGGTAGAACAGTCCCTTGTGTGGGCTCCGCTCGCTACGCTCGGTCCGCACTTGAGGGATCACAACCCTCAGTATCGCACAAACATGAACGCTCGCTCTGGACACTGCATGGCTATTTTCGTTTATATCGCATGCCTTATTTCGGTTTGAAACCGATATTGTCCATGCATTGCTTATTTCGTTTATTTTCCGATGAATGCTTTCGTTTGCAAACGACAGTATCCATATTGATCATTTCGTATGCCTTATTTCGCTATGGCTTATTTCGGTGCCCCGCTATTTTGTATTTGCTTCAACTTAAAAAGTAGCGTGTCTCAGGTGTTTGCATTTATCTTCTGGTTAGCGTATTTAAGTGCTAGGTTGAATAGTGTGGGTGCCGATCAAAGCCCAGTATGAGTTTCGAAGAGGTCAGTCAGCTAGCTGCGGATTCTTACTTGCGAGACGGAGTTTATCATCATCATTATTATTAGTGTTAGTCGTACCAGTTTCGTTTGTATACATATGATGTCCAAAAACTCCTCTTCCATAGTCCTCCGCGTGGGCGCCCCCTGGAACGGCAGTGGTCACTGACCATTGCCAACCAACGTCAAGCCGCCAGTGATGGCGGTGCGATGATTTGGTTGAGGTACCCCTATGGTGTGGGGTGTGAAAAAAATACCACGGCCTTTCCCTTTGAGGGCCTGTCGTTAAAACCGACAATCAAAGGACAGGATGTGTATGCCAGCAACTTGCACTATCCGAAATCTTTATATGCTAACGAAACGTCAACTATGCCTCGGATAAGGACTGACTCAACGGTTACGACTTTTAGCTATCGTACAATGACAAAGATTGGATTCTGGAATGTGCGTACTCTCCTGGACAATGGATCAGAAGGTCCCCAGAACGCACGATTTCTTCAATTAGAGAGTGAATTTCTGAGGTACAAATTAAATATCTTAGGAGTTAGTGAGATAAGATGGTGGAACAGCGGAGAATTCATCTCTCCAACGGGCAGCACTGTAATGTTGTACTCCGGTAAAGCTACCGGTAGTCGTCGTGAGTCAGGTGTGGGGCTCCTTTTAACCAGAGCCGCGCGAAACTGTCTCTTATCCTGGGAACCGGTCTCTGACAGGGTCTTGACCGCCAGGTTCCGGACCAAAATGAGGAACATCTCAATAATACAATGTTATGCCCCTACTGAACCCGACAATGTCTTGGCAAAAGACTCCTTCTACGAAGAACTAAACGCCGTTCAGAGCAGAACACCTAAAGGTGACATTATAATGGTTATGGGTGATTTGAATGCGAAAGTTGGCGCTGATAACTATGGGCTCAGACATGTGATGGGGAGACACGGTCTTGGTGATCGTAATGACAACGGTGAAAGATTTGTAGAGTTCTGCAACTTTCACAGTCTCTTCATCGGTGGTACTATGTTTGAGCATAAGGACCACCACAAAATCAGTTGGTCCTCTGTTGATCGGCGCAGAACACAAAATCAGATCGACCATTTTGCCATTAGTAAAAGATTCAAGAGTTGCCTCCTGGACGTGCGAAACAAGAAGGGTGCCGATATTGGGATGGGAAGAGACCATTATCTTATGATCGCTAATGTTCGATTGCGTATTGCAGCCGTGCGCCGCCCCAGCGACGAAAGATCCAGGCCCCGCAAATTCAACACCGCTCGATTAAAAAATCCAGCTGTCTTACAACAATATAATGACCATCTTGCGCAAAAAGCGGCTGAGATAACTAGTCACC